>CAWUFW010001211.1:1685000-3055202 GCA_963921515.1 Calotriton arnoldi
TCGCAATCCTATACTTTACAATGGGAGCATGCATTCCGAACGGAATGCATGCTCTCATTGTATAGAGCAGAGGTGCAGTTAGTTCAGCCCTGCACCCGGAGGCAGGCACCTCCAGGTGCCTGCCATCGGGTGCAGGGATCATTGCACCTATGGGGGCCCTGCTGGGAGCCCCCAAAGACAGATTCCCAAAGCCTTTCTGTGTCGGAAAGGCCGGCACAGAGAGGCTGTGGGAATCTGCCATCGTAATCCCTCGGCCGGAAAGAGCCAGCCGAGGGATTACTGAAGGCTTTCTGAATGGCGGATGTGCTCTCCGAGCCAGTCGGAGGCCATTCGGAAATCCGATCGAGATTCCCTTCCGACCGACCCCATCAAAATGGGTCGGTTGGAAAGGAAACCAACCAGCCGATTACGATGCGGTCTGAAGGGCTCCGACCGAATAATCCACCAGTCCTGAAACGTTTATGGGCTAATGGCGAGACCTCATTGAAAGAAGTCATTGCAAAAACAGTTGAACTATCTAAGTGTTGTGCCAGAGCTGCCTTAGTTAAAGGGGAGAACAAAGATTTTGGAAATGTTGTAAAATCGATGAAGTCTGCCAATAGAGAAACTATGATAGTCAAAGAGAAGGGTTCAGGCAATGTGATTACCAAAAGCAAAATGTTCATCAAACAAGGTAACAAGGAAAAGAAAGATGGTACAGTGTGTTACAGATGTGGGAGTAAGGATCATTTGGCATATGACAAGAAGTGCCAAGCAAAGAAGCAAGTTTTCAAATTGTGGCATAGTGGGCCATTTTTCAATGGTTTGTCACAAGAGAAGACTATGTACTTCAGTTAAATGTGTTTTAAACTCGGATTCCTCTGAACATGAGGAGGAGGATATGTACAATGTGTCCTATGTATGGACTATGATGTGCTTGGGTTGAATGGAGAAAAAATGAAAAAAAATCTTGCACATTTACGTTAGTCGGCATTGTGATTGAAACTGTCGCTGACAATCTCGCCATACACAGTAGTAAACCACTAGATTTTGAAGGATAGGTTTCACAATATTTTAGGCGATTTGTTTTTACCTTCTGATGTACATGCTGTGAGTTTCAAGGGCAAACCTATACCTATGGTGGGTTGTTGCAACCTCATGTTTGAGTTAAAGGAAAGAAAAGCAGAAAGCAAACTGTTTGTGGCAGAGTAGGGACCATCAGTACTTGGATGGCGGGCCAAGGAAACCTACGGATTACCCTTGATCTGAATAATTGGGAGCAAGTTTTATTTATGGAAGATTCCTTTGAACAATCTTTATGTCTACAGCTTCCTAAGGTTTGTTTCAGGTAAAGTAGGCATTCTGAAGGGGTTCCAGCATAAGATAGTTCTAAAAGGTAACCACAGACCTGTTGTGCATACAGTGAGAAATATTCCCTTTAGCATCAGAGGTGAAGTGAAACAGGAGCTGTACAGGCTTGTGGCGACGGGAATTGTTGAAGAAATAAGAGTCCAGTCAATGGTTAGCTTCCTTGGTGGTATAGCAAGGAAGGCCAATGGGAAAGTCAGATTATGTATAGATTTAGGAGCTTGGTGAGGGGACAGACAGATTGTACATGATAGAGCGAGGTCAGAGGAAGGGGAGAAGGCTGCCTCCCTCAACCCCCCCACCCCCGGGAAGATCCGCCCACCACGCAGAACATATCAAGTAATTGGAGGAGTCAATGAATGCATCATTTGAAACGGATGGCACTCCGGGCCCCTATGCATGCAGAACTTTATTAAGTTTTCATCCTTTTTTTTTTTTTTTCTTTTATTTCTGTTTCTCTTTTGTCTCTTTTCCTTTTCAATGGTTGAATTGTTAATAGTTATTGTTAAAAGAATGACATTGATGAGAACATTACCTGAATCCTGGGCAGCGGCTCGAACCGCCCACCGTGACAAGGCAGGGAAGAGCGGTAGACGGGCACTACGAAAATTATTAATGTAATAACACAGGGGTCGGTGGGCACGTAAAGAATGGTGGTCAGGAAGCGTTCGTGCGTAATACGTGACACCGGACAATACCCCGAGAAGGAAACTTATGTATCCCGGTCTAAACAATAAAAGAGATTAGTATTGAAAATTGTTGCAAATATTGCTTGTGTAATTGTAATAATCATACAAAATGTCAATAAAAATATGTTTTAAAAAAATGTATAGATTTAGGAGATTTGAACCTTAAAATTCTAGTTGACCAATTTCCACCTTCAAAAATTGGAGAAATGCTTGCCATGACTAGAGGGGTCAAATGGTCCACGTCTTTAGATTTGGCTTCAGCATACCACCAAGTTCCTATGCATCTCAACAGTAAGCATCTTATTGCTTTCAACAGACTGTATGGATGTTTCCACTTCAAGAGTACACCTTGTGGCCTTGCATCAGCGGCCACAGTATTTCAATGTCTGTTGTATACAGATTTACCTGAAGTGATTTTCTTCTAGGATGATATATTGGTCATGGGGTAGAATAGACAAGAACATGACAACAGGCTTAAAGAAGCTCTACAGATTTTGAGTGTGAATAGTTTAACTGCAAAATTTTATAAATGCAAAATTGCTGTGCACTCAGTAACTTATCTGGGACGTGAGCGGGGAGTGCATTTTTTTAAGGCAGAGCTGTTGGCAGCAATTCACAATGCTCCTTCACCTTTTTCTAAGGGTGAGGTTAGATCTTTCTTGGGTCTTGTGGAATTCTATTTGAAATTTGTTAGAGATTTTGCCACAAAAGCTTTTGAATTATTGAAGAAGAATACCCCATTTGTTTTGGAATTATTCCTAAATTGCTTTGAAAGTATTAAACGTGACATTTGTGATGCTATTCCCCTTTAAGGTTTGACCCTATGGAAAGAATAATTATAACCACCGATGCCAGTAGTAAAGGGATAGGGGCTGTGTTGAGTCAAATTGATTTGGATGGTGTTGAATCAGCCGTTTTGTTTGCTTCTCGTTCGTTGTCCCCTGTAAAAGAGACATTTTCAACAATAGAAAAGGAAATGTTGGATTGGATGTTGAGCAGTAGGAAGGTTAGGCAGTACATATGGGGTTCGCATTTTGTTATCCTTACAGACCATAAGCCCCATAAGACAATACTTACTACTGAGGGCATGGAGAATTCGACACCCAGGTTAGCCAGGCAGTTATTACAACTACTTGATTTCAGTTTTAATGTGGAATGCCTGCCTGGGGAGGAAGAATCGAGTTGTAGATTTTCGAAGTAGGTCGCCTCTTCAGTCACAAAAAATTGAAACAGAAGAATTGTATATGGAGGCTGTAATTGACAGTCTGGAGTGTGATGTATTTCACTGATAAATTGAGAAGAAGGGTATAAATCTGACCCAGTTCTATCAAAGGTGCGAGGTCTTATGCTAGGTGCATGGCATTTGAAGATGGATGTGAGTGAGGATGTTAAACACTATTGGGAAATTAAAGATAAACTCTCATGGGAGGATGATTGTTTTTTTTATGAGAGGTATGAGAGTAGTACCGCCTTTGGGGTTTAGAGAGAAAATCCTGTGCATTAATCATGAAGGTCACCTAAGAATAATCCAGAACAAAAAGAGGATAAAGAAATCAGTACTGGTGGCCTGGTTTTGATGCGCAGACAGAGAGGATGGTGAGGAATTGTGTTGAGTGTGCACAAGCTGACAAAATACTGGTTACCTTCACACCACCCTTAAAGCCTATCAAGTGTCTAGATGGACTTGGGAGGGCCTTGCTAAAGATATTTTGGGTCCACTTCAGAATGTTAAAGGAGTCGCATGTTATGTTGTGGTATTGCGTGGCCTATTTACTAAGAGGCCGGAAGTTTGTGTCCTTGATATGGTTAATGCAAATAAGGTGATCAAATTCCTGGATGATGTGTTTCTGCGGGAAGGTATACCTAAATCAATATTGAGTGATAATGGTGTTCAGTCCAAAGTGTTTCAAGATTTGACAAGGAACAATAATAAATAGAAGCATACTTTACTGTATCACCCAGCTGGTAATGGAGCTGTGGAGCAATAACACAGAGTGCTTATGGGAAGTGTTCGGATGACAATTACAGGGTGTAAAAGTTGGGAATGGGAGGTGAGGAAATTGTTGTGGGCGTACCACACTTCACCTACTGAAATTGGCTACAGCCCATTGAAATTGCTGAGAGGAAGGGAACCTTCTACGAAGGACAATCTAGCGTGGATGAAAAATAAATTGTTAAATCCTTGGTCTTGGGATGAAATGAAAAAGAAAATCTTGAAGGCACAAAGTGTATATAAAAAGAATTAGGTTTTAAAGCATGGTGTAAAGTATCCCAAGTTAGCAGTGGGGAATTGTGTTAACATTAAAGAACAGATGAAGAAGGATAAAGGTAATCCCACATTTAGAGGGCTGAACCAGGTGGTGGAGGCGAGCACTAACTCAGTGAAGTTGAGTAATGGGGAAGTGTGGCACTTAAGTAAACTTGCTAAGTGTGGGGTTTCCCAGGTCACGGACGAGAGTTGTTTAGTTTGAAGCATGCAAGAACTGGTTTTGGGATTTTGATGTGTGTGAGACGATACAGTTCACAGGAGGGAAAAGAGACCAGTGGAAGAGTTAAATGGAAGAAGAGAGTTAAATGATGATAATATTTCAGTGTCAAGGGGAAATTCTTCCATTTCCAAAGCTGCAAGGATGAAGTTCAAGGTAATGCTGGCAGGCTTGTAGGATGTGTGACTGGCGGAACCAAGAAGGCTACCAAGCTTGGTAGGAAGGTAGTTGCAACTACGAAATTCATCGGGATGGACAGTGTGTGACTGAAGGGGACAAGAATGTTATGAAGTTTGGCAGGAAGGTAGTAGAACCCAAAAAGTTCAGTGATTTTGTTCTTAGGGTTGCGGGCTGATTCTGTACAGTTTTGTCAATCTACCTTGTTTGTGATTAGCCATTTTTAGGTCGAGCCTAGCGCAGCGCGCATGCGTTGCTCTATGGGAGGCTTCTTGTGAGCACTCCAAACTTCCCCGAAACTTCTCTGTGTGGGTCTGACAACTCCCACACATTCTATTGGCCTTTGCGTGTGGCTTTCAATAATGAAAGCACGCAAATGGCCAAAGGCGGGTGCATGTCCCACCTCTTCGCTAAATGTTCACTCCCACGGCATTTTGATCTCGGGAGCGAGCAGTGGCGCGCAGGGTGGCAGCTGCATTCCTCCCTCGTCGTGGATCATGTTACTAATTAAACAGCGCGGTCGCTTTCACTTTCGCGGCCGCGCTTGTTTAATTTTTTGTTGCTTTGCTCCCGCCCCCCACCTGTTGTTTACCTCCCTCCCGTTGTCCGCATTCCCTTTGTGTGTGTCTCCTTTTTACAAACACGCATTCATAGGAGACTGTCCTGCGTGGATGTTTGAAGCTGGGGTGTGATCCACCAGTCCCCCACTAAGCCAGACATTTATAAGCAGCAACGTAACATGTAATTGAGTGTACCCAGCCCTACCAGCCTTTCACGAATAGCAATACATATTTTATTAAAGTTTGTGTATTTTTGCTACAAACGCGGTCGCTTTTACTTTCGCGTGCCGCGCTTGTTCAATTTTTTGTTAGTTTGCTCCCGCCCCCCACCTGCTGTCCGTGTTCATAATGCTCCCACCCCCCCTCCCGTTCTCCGCATTCCCTTTGTGTGTGTCTCCTTTTTACAAGCACACATTCATAGGACACTGTCCTTCGTGGATGTTTAAAGCTAGGGTGTGATCCACCAGTCCCTCACTAAGGCATACTTTTATAAGCAGGAACCTAACGTGTAAGCAACTGTGCCCAGCCCTACCAGCCTTTCACCCCTTTGTGTGTGTCTTCTTTTTACAAACACGCATTCGTTGGAGACTGTCCTGTGTGGATGTTTGAAGCTGGGGTGTGATCCACCAGTCCCCCACTAAGGCAAACTTTTATAAGCAGCAACGTAACATGTAATGCAGTGTACCCAGCCCTACCAGCCTTTCACGAATAGCAATACATATTTTATTAAAGTTTGTGTATTTTTGCTACAAACGTGGTCGCTTTCACTTTCGCGTGCCGCGCTTATTCAATTTTTTGTTAGTTTGCTCCCGCCCCCCACCTGCTGTCCGTGTTCATAATGCTCCCACCCCCCCTCCCGTTCGCCGCATTCCCTTTGTGTGTGTCTCCTTTTTACAAACACGCATTCGTAGCACACTGTCTTGCATAGATGTTTAAAGCTGGGGTGTGATCCACCAGTCCCTCACTAAGACATACTTTTATAAGCAGGAACGTAACGTGTAACCAACTGTGCCCAGCCCTACCAGCCTTTCACCCCTTTGTGTGTGTCTTCTTTTTACAAACGCGCATTCGTAGGAGACTGTCTGATGTTCTATCTGGTATGGTGGCAGGGGTATGATTTTGCGGGGGTCATAATCCACTGGGGGTCAAATTAGATTTCAGAATGTCACCAAAGGTTATTCCATCTGCCTAATGTAAATATTTGTAAATTACACCATGGTATTTAGTAGTGTATGTATAATAAAAGTATGTTTACTTTTTAAATAAAAAAATACTAACTGACAAAAATGTATTTAATGTTATTAATACATACTAGTGGATGGTGAGTACTAGCCGACACAAACTCCCCTGAATAGGCCTTTAACTACACTACCCTGAAATAGTCAACTGCTACAATTGAGTGCTTGTTTCACATTTAGGAGACAATTTTCAACATATTACTTATGGAGGCCTCATATTCTGCAAAACTAATTACGCCTCCCAAAGGCGAGACCTATTGGCTAAGCCAATGCTTGTTTTGTTCTGATCTTTATTTTCTCCTTTTTATTACATTTTGTTATGAGGTTGGGCTTCTAGTGTTTAATTGTAAGTTGTATTACACTATATGGTGCATTTTTTATTTCATTATTTTTTGTTCTTTGAGAGGGAAGATGTGTTTGGAATGTATCACCTGAGCTCCTGGGGAGCATCCCAGGAGATGCATTGAGTGATTGGGAGGAGAGCAGTTGGGCGAGAAGACAGGAAGTTATGATTGCTGTTCTCCCTGTGATCGGGATTTTACATTAGAATAAAGTGATTTCTACTCAACCTGCTTTCACATGTCTACTTTACAGGGGCCCCGCTAATGCGCGGGGGGGGGGTCTGGGCTGACGACATCACTGATTTAACTGCTTAAAAATGGCCAAGAGGTATGTAAAAGTTGTGCAGTTCTTAAGAGATGTCTGGGCTTCCCCTACTGTGTCAAAGTTTCTAGAACGGCCTACATTATGTAATAACCAGAGACACCAGGGCGCTGGTTGAAAGAATACAACAACCATTATAAAATTTACAGGAATCATCTTGCGGCCTTTTTCACCTTCCTGTGCTGCTGCTGACGCATACAACAGAGAGGTTAACTCAAGTTTAACCAAAGAGAGGGAAATCAAGGGCGTTATTTTCTTAGGTCCAGCATACATGCCCAACATAATATCTCTACAATTAAAGTATGCAGTTCCTAATATTAACAGCAGGTGGTTATAATCAATCAAAGGCTCCACACAATGGTATAGAGCGAGACTTAGGAGGAGAATCTCCTCCTGTTGGAAAAAGACCCTCACACACCCAGCCAGCTAGGTGTCTTGCTTCATCATCGGGACTGCTCCTTATCGGGTTGGCGCTGCAATACCCGATCGGCGCCCGAGATGGGGCCTTCTTGGCGGAGATCTTTATTCCTTATGCCATAGGGTGTAGTGCGTGTGAGGGCCCTAAAAATAGTGTAGGTGCTAATGATAGGTGAATGAGTGTAGTTTAAAATAGGACCGGACCGGCTGAGCAAGGGGTAGGAGCATTTCCGATCGGACTCACATGGAAGAGACACTACACTTTAGTGTCCTCGCCAGCCGGTTTTGATGCCGTGCGTCCTCGACCCAATTTGGGTTGGTTTTTAGATCTACAGGTATCACTTTTGAGGGTGCTGTACGAGTGGTTACTACTTCACTTTATGTAGTTTTAGACCACCACCGAAAAGTGTAGGTAGATCCTATTTTTTGGTCCTGAGGAATTGCCATCTATTAAGAATAAAGGCAAGAAACATGTTGACCTATGTTATAAGCGTATAATCTCACAACTTTAGAGTAAGATACGCATTTTCTTTTTTCATTTTTAATTAGGGTGATGGCCACGTTTCATTAAAATTATTTTGAGTGGACCACCACTTCCTATTTTAAACTACACTCATTCACCTATCATTAGCACCTACACTATTTTTAGGGCCCTCACACGCACTACACCCTATGGCATAAGGAATAAAGATCTCCGCCAAGAAGGCCCCATCTCGGGCGCCGATCGGGTATTGCAGCGCCAACCCGATAAGGAGCAGACCCGATGATGAAGCAAGGCACCTAGCTGGCTGGGTGTGTGAGGGTCTTTTTCCAACAGGAGGAGATTCTCCTCCTAAGTCTCGCTCTATACCATTGTGTGGAGCCTTTGATTGATTATAACCACCTGCTGTTAATATTAGGAACTGCATACTTTAATTGTAGAGGTTAACTCAAGCTCTGCAAATGCTACAGCAGCTGTTGACGAAGAATCAATTTTCCCTCGGCGGCTGACAAAGTGATTTAAAGAACATGTTCTTCAAAATTAATTATACAGAGAAATAATATATAGGTAAAAAAGGAAAACCATAGAGCGATTCAACACCCACACAACATTTTTCACAGTAGGTGAGCGTTGCATAAAATCTTCAGCACTCATCTAAGTAAGGGGACTCAATTATGACACGACATCTACGTTTATTATGTCTTCAACGAACATCAAATTTAATTTATAAAAAAAAAAAAATACAGTTTCTCCCAGGAAGGCTTCATCTTTGAAATTCAGGGCTCAGCGGAATAGATTTAGATGAAATGAAATAAAAATGAATTGCCTTTAAATGGTCTGTGCAATTCGTGACCATAGTGTTCAGTCAGTAAAACCACTCACCATGGGCCACCCAAGAGACAGCTCAGATAATTGCAAACGAGACATAATAGCCAGCGTAGAGCATACTTCATACCTTACCAGTGTTAAGTGCAATTCATCTGCCGCCACAAATGACAGGCAATGTGGGAGGTACCAACTTTCGCAGGAGTGGCCAGCACGGCTGCTCGTTTAAAAAATATATATATATTTACTTTGCCGCCGCCGGGTCCTACGTCTTCTCTCATGCTCGCCCGTATCCGACTCCAAGTCGGAACAGGAAGCTGGCAGCCACGCTCCCACCCCTAAGTCAATCACAACGCTCCAATGGAGCGTTGTGATTGGTCTGAGCGCTGTGACAGGGCGCTCAGCCAGGGGCTGTAGGGGTGGGCATGTTCTCCATGCAGGCTGTAATGCAGCCTGCATGGAGAACAGGGGAGTGCGCATTATTGTTTTGGGCAGCCCGAGAGGGCCGACCAAACAGTCATTGCGCACAGGAGTGTCTACCACTCCTCCCCTGCAGCTTCGCCCCGCCCCCTCACACACTGCAGCAGCAGGAGGAAAAAATATAATGATAATAACATTCCGTTATTATAATTTGATTTTTTCCTTTCTTTACTGCTCCTGGCAGTGGGGCGACACTCCTCCGCCTTAGCGGAGGAGCCGCCACTGAACTGTCTGCATTTGAAATACATCTGGGCTTAAGCTGACTTATGGAGGTAGCTTGATCAATACGACACAGTTTGGTTCAAAATATAGAAAAGTGTAATGTTAAAGTGCATATGCAGCAAGGCAAATAACAGGGTCTCGGAGGTCGCTGCACAAGCAATAAATTGGTCCCAGAGTTATGTAATGGGGAAGAACCAAGTAGTGCCTTCTTTTCACATGCATCACTCACACTTGTCCTTACATGTGAGATGATCATTAATTTCCCCACACATACTACTACCAACCCATTATCAGTCATACCCTTCTATTAACTGATATTGTAGTACAGACTGAACACTACCAACAGGGCTTAATACGTCTAACATTTGCCTTCTCATGCACCAATCAGCAACATTTAACCACGATCTTTCTTGTTGCCATTTTTTATTTTTCAGTCCAACCAATAGGTGGCCCCATCTGACCACAATGTAATCTAAATAACATTTATTTATCCCAGTGCCACGGGAATCGGTTCTTCCGACATTTTAATCAGGCCGTGTGACTGAGGTTTCTTTTCATTTAAACTACGGAATGTAATCCCCGATCAGGACTTACAGTCTTTCCACCATGCAGACACTTCGATGACCTGTCATTCTTTGACAGGCATCGAGCGTCTGCTTTGACGTAATGAGCGCGTGCACGGCGCAGCCGAGTCCCTCTCTTAACCGGCAGAGGTTTCAGTGCTCCATTTCGCCTACCAGAGACGGACGAACCTTGAAGGCAGCAGGTATTTGTGCTTAACATTCCCTGCCAGATCTTTCCCGACCACGCTGCAGGGCCGCATGAATTTAAACTATTTACTAGTTTCCCAACGCGATTTTGATCGTTGTGGATCCACATTTTTAAGAAGCTTCTGTTAGTTTTCTTTAATTTTCTGTAAGACGCACGAGCTGATTGTCAAGCTTTGGAGAGACCAAGCATAGCTTTTTATTTGTGATTCTCAGATTGACAGCACCCGTGGGGCTCTATTATACGTTTGGCGCGACTGTGTTTCTACTTTTTAGGTAAACACAGCCTCACTTTTAACTCTACGTACAACTTACCACAATGTAGTATGTGTTCAATAGAAGATAGTGGTGGTTGACCTTTGGTCCCCTTTCACTCCTTTTTCCCTTGTTATCCAGTTAAATTCGGAACCATGGAGTCTTTTGGGCCATACCAGATTTGAATATTAAATACCCAATTTCCTGATCGTAAGATGTGATTTCCTCGAGATTCTTGTTAAGTAAGTTTGATTTATTGCACTATTGGATACAATTGTACTGACTGTCCGCTATGTGTTCGATTAATCCCTGATGGCCCCAACCTTGTCTTCCAGGTGCCATCTTTCCGCTCTCTCGTTTTGGAGCCGTTTGGCCCACCTATACTTTCCCACCATCCAGTTAAGGGTGGTATATGGTAATTTTCAGTTATTTACTTATTTATCCGTTACCCTTGTAAAAAGCAAATTTATAACATAAATTAAGTACCTCCTTTGTTAACATTCTCAGGTGACCCACATTCAGTCCTGAGGAAGACCCCGTCATAAGGACTCAAGCAGCCTACTCCATTGTGGGGTCGAAACGTCGACATTGTTTCCCTTGTATGCCAGTTTGGACAACAGTGATTGTGTACTGTGCTATTACAAATAATGGCTAGCTATTCATTTTCTGTTAACTGCGAGGCTGAGGAAAGCCGGTTTTACTGTAAATATTGATGTGATGGATTTATTGTCACTACCTTCCCTTCTCACCTCTCCAACCCTCACTTGATGCACACTACCTTTTCCTTCCTCTTCCCCCTTTTACGTGGGGCACTTTTTTGGCCCAAATTTGTATTTCCTGTTGATATATGAACATTTGTTCAATGTGACTGAATAACATTGAACAACGAATTTTGGAATACTAGTGTGTTTATGCATATCGGCCTTTAACTCTGTGTGCTATTTAAGTTTGTTCTACTGGGACCAGCTTCCCTACTGTAGTACAGACTGAGGCATGCCCTTTTGCATTCAGTCCTACAGACGTGTTCAGCTTATACTGGCACATCTTTTCCATCTGATACAAACATTGATAACAGTCTTATCTGAAGGCTTGGTGGAGGAGGTGGGCTTGGATCTGCTTACATAACCGGATGAGGGACTGGCATGGGCGAAGGTTTTATGGTCACTGTTAGCCTGTGGAACACTTTTTTTCTTTTGGTACATGAAGATGAAATGAAATAAGCTAAGTCATGCCATTTCTGGAGTGAGCGATTCAACCAGTCCTAATATTTTCTTTGGTCTCTAGTATATGTGGTCCGGAATTCACACCAAAGGCAACACTGCAAATGACAAAGAACATTACAGTTGATCTGTTGTTCTTTTTAACTAGCACAATCCAATTTACAAATGTATATGAGGAGGCAATGTTTTTCCCTTTCCTGACTTTATTCTTTTGCCACAGCTTTAAAAATCTGTTCTAGTAAACTGACTGGACAGATGTAGGAGGGAAGTGACACTTTATTCTTGCTCCAGTTCCCTATCTCGCACGACAGCGTTTGCACAGTATTTTGCACTCACTAAGTCAAAGCATGGACTTATCACGCAGTCCAGGGAAAAAACACTTGCAGACCACACACTCCTGGGACTCGAGCACATTAGGCTAAAAGCAATTTAAACTACCCTCACTTCCGCTTCCTAAGCCGAAGGACTCAGTAGCATTCGTTCAGGGAGCATGTTTTTTCTTTACTCTTCGCAAGGCTTCAGTATGTACATATAGAGACCAGCGCTAATGGTGCTCAACCAAGGGGAGAACTCTTTGCTAACAGTTACATGTTCGGGCAAATGGTGGGTCTCCTGCAGTATCCTCATATCAGCTTAATCTGCAATTCCCACCATGCTGTCAATCAAACCTGACCTACAACCTGGAAATGCACTATTGGATCTTCCATGGTATACTAATTATTTGTGGAAGGAGGCAGTCCAAGTATTATCACATAAGCATACATATAATGATTGTACCTTCAACATTATTGGATTACAGCCAAACCCTTGAAGCTGCTACATGCCTGCCTTTTTATTATCAACACTGTAAATGATAATGGAAAATTGCTTCAGAATAAAAAGTAGACTGATGTCACTACGGGCAAAATTATTCATGTCATATAACTATCAGGACATCCACACTGGCTACCAGTTGAGTCACGAGTTGCATTCATAATCTCACTGTTAAAAGTATATACATTTGTGGTAATTCCTCGAAATACTTGGAAGCAAAGATTAAATGGTGCATCCCTACAAGACGCTCGAGAACCAAAGGCACTGAAAGGCAGCTAAACTCATTGGTGAGATATTCCCCCAATTAGTGGTGGAGATTTAGCTTGTGGTCAAACCATCTGTGTGACCCTAAACAGCAAACTCAGAAAACCCTATAATTGTTATTTGTGTCTTCATGCCCTGTAGGTTGTGTTACATCTCAATAGAGCACAGAATTGATTGTTGGTCTTTACTGGGAGTCAGGTTCTGTGTGCTTGAATCCAACCTAACAGTAAAGCACAGTGAACAAAACAAAAGCTAGGTAAATAAATACAATCCCTATTAGGGAATGGATGTAGAACAAAATTTCACTTTATGTTTAGCTGAGTCGGAAAGCATTTATTGACTAAAGAAAACTAATTTATGAATCACAGAATCTACCGCCGAGTACCAGCAAGGCTCAAATGTATTCTCCAACCCAAAGAGATTTCTAGTATTGATCGCATGACAGAATTTCTCATAAAAAATAGAAGTAGGTGTCTCGTTGAAATTATTAGAACTGAGGAGATGGCCTTCAAACGTTACTAAAATGTAAGGAGTTTTCACCTGAGCAAGCAAATCCACAACTTCACATTGTGAATGCCAAAACAGTGTATCTCAACGTCAGAGATGGTCACATTCTTTGGGTAATGCTTGAGCAAGAGAACAAAGCTGAAGCAGGTTACAGTTAAGCTAAGCAAAACCCTAGAGGAGATGGGATAGATCTTCTAGGTATACAGCCTCCTCAACACTAAATGTTTTAAACATATGGCACCCAAGTGAAAATGAAACTATCCTCATTTAGTGTGCACGTGTCATGGTCAGGTGTGGACATCTCAAAAAATTATTAAACAAAATAGTCACGTTTTTATTTAAAGGATGTTGTACCTTCAACCACACTAGGGTTCCATGCTTCATTATAGGGCCTGCTCCTCATTTGTGTCTGATCTTGATGACACGGACAGACGCAATCTCATAATTAAAGGAATACTTGCAGCAGGGATGACACATGATGAAATGATCATACAATCACACTGTTTTCCTAAAATAGGAGTGCGTAAAGGACCTAGAAGTAGTGAGATAAAACTACCTACTGGGTGAAAAACTATTTTATTCAAGACACCAGTTGGTAGAATTAAAATGGAGTAAGAGAGATAATTTAACCCATGGTCAAAGTTGGCACGTTTCAGCCCCTAGCGCGAGCCCTTGCCAGGTGTCAGCTTTTCCCAGGACCAAGGTCTCTTAATTAACATTGCCTAATAGAACAATGGATGGTTTCTCTCGGATTGGGGTATAAACAGGTAATGTAAAAAAACAAATTAAAATTAACACACCAAATAACCTCAACTGGTGAGTGATGTAAATACTTTCTTGATTAGGAAAAGCTGCTTTCCGAGAGTGAACCAAAGACCAAAGAATGTCAATAGCAAAGTTTCAGGAGGGAAATGATTGCAGTAAACACCAACCCGGAAAACAATGACATGGTTGCATGTAATAAAGTGTCTAACACATTGAATATTATGGAAACTCACACAAGTAATAAAAACAGCCTGTGTCTGAAACAAAACACTGAACTGGGATTCTTGTGTAAGAATGCAGTAAATCACAGTGCTGTGGGGCTATTGTATCACAAGTCTTGTACAATACTGTTGAGGTTTGGAAATCTATAAAGAGTGGCATGTAGAATGCTTGAATTATCTGAGCCACCCACTTACTGGAGTCTTTTGTACTTGAGTCAGTTGTGTCTGTTGTTTTTTTGCCCACTATACCAATTCAAGACAGAAAACAGCCATATCCAAATCGGACTCAGACTTGCCATAATCAAAACGGTTAATCCCAACCTGCTTGGCCAGATCCCCACTAACAAAAGCAACCCAGACTGGTTTAGGCCTTTCTGGTGCTCCTCAAAGAGTTGCAGTGAGCAAAAAAACTGGATTGTAATGTGGCTGTTAGTGACTGCCAGTGGTTAAGATTTTGCAAGCATTCCACTCTTCACCTTTTGTTGTTTTAATGTGATGTCCTAACTGTGCCAGATATGCCCAAACACGTATCCCATGCTTGCTGTGCTGTATAGTCCAAGCTGCACCTCACGGATGAGGCTCAACATGGGGAGAGATGAGTCTGGGCATATACTTGTTGTTAAACCTGTCAGCCTTAGGTGGTGTTCCCCAAACTTTTTGCATTACTTCTCCATTTTTTGCTGATCTCGTTTTTGTTGGCTTAATGACTGTGCACTTTTGCAACTGCTAACAGGTGCTGACGTGCATGTGCTTACTCCCTAAAACATGGTAACATTGGCTTACACCCAAATGGCACATTTAATTTACTTATAAGTCCCTAGTAAAGTGGTACTACATGTACCAAAGCCTGTAAATTAAATGCTACTTGTGGACCTGCAGCACTAATTGTGTCACCCACTTAAGAAGCCTTTCAAACATGTCTCTGGCCTGCCATTGCAGTTTGTCTGTGCAGTTGTAAACTGCCATTTAGACCTGGCAAGATAAGCCTCTTGTCAGGCCTAAACTTTCCTTTTTAGGTCGAGCCTAGCGCAGCACGCATGCGCTGCTCTAGGAGAGGGCCTCTTGGAATCACTCCAGACATTCTGAAAGCTTTCAGAAAGCTCGTGCGTGTGGTTGTCACATTCTATTGGCCTTTGCTGTGGCTTTCAAAAAATGAAAGCACGCAATTGGCCAAAGGCGGGTGCATGTCCCACCTCTTCTTAAAATGTTCACTCCCATGGCGTTTTGCTCTCGGGAGCGAGAAGGCTGGCAGCTGCATTCCTCCTGGGTCACGTGCTTTCGCTTTTGCTTGTTATCTGCTAAAGCAATTTATTGCCTTTCCGAACGCTGCCGCCCTTGCTTAACCTAGTATCCTGTATCATGTTACTAATTGATTTTAACGCGCCGCCCTGCTTTTCTTTGAAATACTTGTTTCACATTATCTCCAAGTGTTGCGACTGCCGCCTCTTACTGCAAAACCTTAAGTTCGAGGCAGAAAATGTCTGTAGAAATGCTGCAGTTGTGTTTACTGTGCGATAGCCCGGGCAGTTTAAGTTTACCATGGCCTCAGGGAAGCGGTTTGCTGAGTCACCCCTTCCTCTCCGGGCTGTTTGTTCAAAGGTCGGTCTTCAGTAGGAAGTAACGTAGCCAAGAAGCACACGAGCTCTGACTGGTCGGTGAGACACGTCTTCCCATGCAGGGGGTAACAGAGGATCAAATGTGTGGCCTGTTGCCCCTGCTGCTTAACGTGTTCCTAAGAAGCAAACTTAGAAGTGATGACTTTAATGCTGCTCTATTCTCAAATCCTAAACTCACTGAGGGGAAGAGAGAGCACACGGAGCTGAGAGGGGAGCTAGAGAGCACACGGGTCTGAGAGGGGGAGCAAGAGAGCACACGGGGCTGAGAGGGGAGCAAGAGAGCACACGGGGCTGAGAGGGGAGCAAGAGAGCACACGGGGCTGAGAGGGGAGCAAGAGAGCAAATTACACAATGGTATAGAGCGACACCTATCATTAGCACCTACACTATTTTTAGGGCCCTCACACGCACTACACCCTATGGCATAAGGAATAAAGATCTCCGCCAAGAAGGCCCCATCTCGGGCGCCGATCGGGTATTGCAGCGCCAACCCGATAAGGAGCAGACCCGATGATGAAGCAAGGCACCTAGCTGGCTGGGTGTGTGAGGGTCTTTTTCCAACAGGAGGAGATTCTCCTCCTAAGTCTCGCTCTATACCATTGTGTGGAGCCTTTGATTGATTATAACCACCTGCTGTTAATATTAGGAACTGCATACTTTAATTGTAGAGGTTAACTCAAGCTCTGCAAATGCTACAGCAGCTGTTGACGAAGAATCAATTTTCCCTCGGCGGCTGACAAAGTGATTTAAAGAACATGTTCTTCAAAATTAATTATACAGAGAAATAATATATAGGTAAAAAAGGAAAACCATAGAGCGATTCAACACCCACACAACATTTTTCACAGTAGGTGAGCGTTGCATAAAATCTTCAGCACTCATCTAAGTAAGGGGACTCAATTATGACACGACATCTACGTTTATTATGTCTTCAACGAACATCAAATTTAATTTATAAAAAAAAAAAAAATACAGTTTCTCCCAGGAAGGCTTCATCTTTGAAATTCAGGGCTCAGCGGAATAGATTTAGATGAAATGAAATAAAAATGAATTGCCTTTAAATGGTCTGTGCAATTCGTGACCATAGTGTTCAGTCAGTAAAACCACTCACCATGGGCCACCCAAGAGACAGCTCAGATAATTGCAAACGAGACATAATAGCCAGCGTAGAGCATACTTCATACCTTACCAGTGTTAAGTGCAATTCATCTGCCGCCACAAATGACAGGCAATGTGGGAGGTACCAACTTTCGCAGGAGTGGCCAGCACGGCTGCTCGTTTAAAAAATATATATATATTTACTTTGCCGCCGCCGGGTCCTACGTCTTCTCTCATGCTCGCCCGTATCCGACTCCAAGTCGGAACAGGAAGCTGGCAGCCACGCTCCCACCCCTAAGTCAATCACAACGCTCCAATGGAGCGTTGTGATTGGTCTGAGCGCTGTGACAGGGCGCTCAGCCAGGGGCTGTAGGGGTGGGCATGTTCTCCATGCAGGCTGTAATGCAGCCTGCATGGAGAACAGGGGAGTGCGCATTATTGTTTTGGGCAGCCCGAGAGGGCCGACCAAACAGTCATTGCGCACAGGAGTGTCTACCACTCCTCCCCTGCAGCTTCGCCCCGCCCCCTCACACACTGCAGCAGCAGGAGGAAAAAATATAATGATAATAACATTCCGTTATTATAATTTGATTTTTTCCTTTCTTTACTGCTCCTGGCAGTGGGGCGACACTCCTCCGCCTTAGCGGAGGAGCCGCCACTGAACTGTCTGCATTTGAAATACATCTGGGCTTAAGCTGACTTATGGAGGTAGCTTGATCAATACGACACAGTTTGGTTCAAAATATAGAAAAGTGTAATGTTAAAGTGCATATGCAGCAAGGCAAATAACAGGGTCTCGGAGGTCGCTGCACAAGCAATAAATTGGTCCCAGAGTTATGTAATGGGGAAGAACCAAGTAGTGCCTTCTTTTCACATGCATCACTCACACTTGTCCTTACATGTGAGATGATCATTAATTTCCCCACACATACTACTACCAACCCATTATCAGTCATACCCTTCTATTAACTGATATTGTAGTACAGACTGAACACTACCAACAGGGCTTAATACGTCTAACATTTGCCTTCTCATGCACCAATCAGCAACATTTAACCACGATCTTTCTTGTTGCCATTTTTTATTTTTCAGTCCAACCAATAGGTGGCCCCATCTGACCACAATGTAATCTAAATAACATTTATTTATCCCAGTGCCACGGGAATCGGTTCTTCCGACATTTTAATCAGGCCGTGTGACTGAGGTTTCTTTTCATTTAAACTACGGAATGTAATCCCCGATCAGGACTTACAGTCTTTCCACCATGCAGACACTTCGATGACCTGTCATTCTTTGACAGGCATCGAGCGTCTGCTTTGACGTAATGAGCGCGTGCACGGCGCAGCCGAGTCCCTCTCTTAACCGGCAGAGGTTTCAGTGCTCCATTTCGCCTACCAGAGACGGACGAACCTTGAAGGCAGCAGGTATTTGTGCTTAACATTCCCTGCCAGATCTTTCCCGACCACGCTGCAGGGCCGCATGAATTTAAACTATTTACTAGTTTCCCAACGCGATTTTGATCGTTGTGGATCCACATTTTTAAGAAGCTTCTGTTAGTTTTCTTTAATTTTCTGTAAGACGCACGAGCTGATTGTCAAGCTTTGGAGAGACCAAGCATAGCTTTTTATTTGTGATTCTCAGATTGACAGCACCCGTGGGGCTCTATTATACGTTTGGCGCGACTGTGTTTCTACTTTTTAGGTAAACACAGCCTCACTTTTAACTCTACGTACAACTTACCACAATGTAGTATGTGTTCAATAGAAGATAGTGGTGGTTGACCTTTGGTCCCCTTTCACTCCTTTTTCCCTTGTTATCCAGTTAAATTCGGAACCATGGAGTCTTTTGGGCCATACCAGATTTGAATATTAAATACCCAATTTCCTGATCGTAAGATGTGATTTCCTCGAGATTCTTGTTAAGTAAGTTTGATTTATTGCACTATTGGATACAATTGTACTGACTGTCCGCTATGTGTTCGATTAATCCCTGATGGCCCCAACCTTGTCTTCCAGGTGCCATCTTTCCGCTCTCTCGTTTTGGAGCCGTTTGGCCCACCTATACTTTCCCACCATCCAGTTAAGGGTGGTATATGGTAATTTTCAGTTATTTACTTATTTATCCGTTACCCTTGTAAAAAGCAAATTTATAACATAAATTAAGTACCTCCTTTGTTAACATTCTCAGGTGACCCACATTCAGTCCTGAGGAAGACCCCGTCATAAGGACTCAAGCAGCCTACTCCATTGTGGGGTCGAAACGTCGACATTGTTTCCCTTGTATGCCAGTTTGGACAACAGTGATTGTGTACTGTGCTATTACAAATAATGGCTAGCTATTCATTTTCTGTTAACTGCGAGGCTGAGGAAAGCCGGTTTTACTGTAAATATTGATGTGATGGATTTATTGTCACTACCTTCCCTTCTCACCTCTCCAACCCTCACTTGATGCACACTACCTTTTCCTTCCTCTTCCCCCTTTTTACGTGGGGCACTTTTTTGGCCCAAATTTGTATTTCCTGTTGATATATGAACATTTGTTCAATGTGACTGAATAACATTGAACAACGAATTTTGGAATACTAGTGTGTTTATGCATATCGGCCTTTAACTCTGTGTGCTATTTAAGTTTGTTCTACTGGGACCAGCTTCCCTACTGTAGTACAGACTGAGGCATGCCCTTTTTGCATTCAGTCCTACAGACGTGTTCAGCTTATACTGGCACATCTTTTCCATCTGATACAAACATTGATAACAGTCTTATCTGAAGGCTTGGTGGAGGAGGTGGGCTTGGATCTGCTTACATAACCGGATGAGGGACTGGCATGGGCGAAGGTTTTATGGTCACTGTTAGCCTGTGGAACACTTTTTTTCTTTTGGTACATGAAGATGAAATGAAATAAGCTAAGTCATGCCATTTCTGGAGTGAGCGATTCAACCAGTCCTAATATTTTCTTTGGTCTCTAGTATATGTGGTCCGGAATTCACACCAAAGGCAACACTGCAAATGACAAAGAACATTACAGTTGATCTGTTGTTCTTTTTAACTAGCACAATCCAATTTACAAATGTATATGAGGAGGCAATGTTTTTCCCTTTCCTGACTTTATTCTTTTGCCACAGCTTTAAAAATCTGTTCTAGTAAACTGACTGGACAGATGTAGGAGGGAAGTGACACTTTATTCTTGCTCCAGTTCCCTATCTCGCACGACAGCGTTTGCACAGTATTTTGCACTCACTAAGTCAAAGCATGGACTTATCACGCAGTCCAGGGAAAAAACACTTGCAGACCACACACTCCTGGGACTCGAGCACATTAGGCTAAAAGCAATTTAAACTACCCTCACTTCCGCTTCCTAAGCCGAAGGACTCAGTAGCATTCGTTCAGGGAGCATGTTTTTTCTTTACTCTTCGCAAGGCTTCAGTATGTACATATAGAGACCAGCGCTAATGGTGCTCAACCAAGGGGAGAACTCTTTGCTAACAGTTACATGTTCGGGCAAATGGTGGGTCTCCTGCAGTATCCTCATATCAGCTTAATCTGCAATTCCCACCATGCTGTCAATCAAACCTGACCTACAACCTGGAAATGCACTATTGGATCTTCCATGGTATACTAATTATTTGTGGAAGGAGGCAGTCCAAGTATTATCACATAAGCATACATATAATGATTGTACCTTCAACATTATTGGATTACAGCCAAACCCTTGAAGCTGCTACATGCCTGCCTTTTTATTATCAACACTGTAAATGATAATGGAAAATTGCTTCAGAATAAAAAGTAGACTGATGTCACTACGGGCAAAATTATTCATGTCATATAACTATCAGGACATCCACACTGGCTACCAGTTGAGTCACGAGTTGCATTCATAATCTCACTGTTAAAAGTATATACATTTGTGGTAATTCCTCGAAATACTTGGAAGCAAAGATTAAATGGTGCATCCCTACAAGACGCTCGAGAACCAAAGGCACTGAAAGGCAGCTAAACTCATTGGTGAGATATTCCCCCAATTAGTGGTGGAGATTTAGCTTGTGGTCAAACCATCTGTGTGACCCTAAACAGCAAACTCAGAAAACCCTATAATTGTTATTTGTGTCTTCATGCCCTGTAGGTTGTGTTACATCTCAATAGAGCACAGAATTGATTGTTGGTCTTTACTGGGAGTCAGGTTCTGTGTGCTTGAATCCAACCTAACAGTAAAGCACAGTGAACAAAACAAAAGCTAGGTAAATAAATACAATCCCTATTAGGGAATGGATGTAGAACAAAATTTCACTTTATGTTTAGCTGAGTCGGAAAGCATTTATTGACTAAAGAAAACTAATTTATGAATCACAGAATCTACCGCCGAGTACCAGCAAGGCTCAAATGTATTCTCCAACCCAAAGAGATTTCTAGTATTGATCGCATGACAGAATTTCTCATAAAAAATAGAAGTAGGTGTCTCGTTGAAATTATTAGAACTGAGGAGATGGCCTTCAAACGTTACTAAAATGTAAGGAGTTTTCACCTGAGCAAGCAAATCCACAACTTCACATTGTGAATGCCAAAACAGTGTATCTCAACGTCAGAGATGGTCACATTCTTTGGGTAATGCTTGAGCAAGAGAACAAAGCTGAAGCAGGTTACAGTTAAGCTAAGCAAAACCCTAGAGGAGATGGGATAGATCTTCTAGGTATACAGCCTCCTCAACACTAAATGTTTTAAACATATGGCACCCAAGTGAAAATGAAACTATCCTCATTTAGTGTGCACGTGTCATGGTCAGGTGTGGACATCTCAAAAAATTATTAAACAAAATAGTCACGTTTTTATTTAAAGGATGTTGTACCTTCAACCACACTAGGGTTCCATGCTTCATTATAGGGCCTGCTCCTCATTTGTGTCTGATCTTGATGACACGGACAGACGCAATCTCATAATTAAAGGAATACTTGCAGCAGGGATGACACATGATGAAATGATCATACAATCACACTGTTTTCCTAAAATAGGAGTGCGTAAAGGACCTAGAAGTAGTGAGATAAAACTACCTACTGGGTGAAAAACTATTTTATTCAAGACACCAGTTGGTAGAATTAAAATGGAGTAAGAGAGATAATTTAACCCATGGTCAAAGTTGGCACGTTTCAGCCCCTAGCGCGAGCCCTTGCCAGGTGTCAGCTTTTCCCAGGACCAAGGTCTCTTAATTAACATTGCCTAATAGAACAATGGATGGTTTCTCTCGGATTGGGGTATAAACAGGTAATGTAAAAAAACAAATTAAAATTAACACACCAAATAACCTCAACTGGTGAGTGATGTAAATACTTTCTTGATTAGGAAAAGCTGCTTTCCGAGAGTGAACCAAAGACCAAAGAATGTCAATAGCAAAGTTTCAGGAGGGAAATGATTGCAGTAAACACCAACCCGGAAAACAATGACATGGTTGCATGTAATAAAGTGTCTAACACATTGAATATTATGGAAACTCACACAAGTAATAAAAACAGCCTGTGTCTGAAACAAAACACTGAACTGGGATTCTTGTGTAAGAATGCAGTAAATCACAGTGCTGTGGGGCTATTGTATCACAAGTCTTGTACAATACTGTTGAGGTTTGGAAATCTATAAAGAGTGGCATGTAGAATGCTTGAATTATCTGAGCCACCCACTTACTGGAGTCTTTTGTACTTGAGTCAGTTGTGTCTGTTGTTTTTTTGCCCACTATACCAATTCAAGACAGAAAACAGCCATATCCAAATCGGACTCAGACTTGCCATAATCAAAACGGTTAATCCCAACCTGCTTGGCCAGATCCCCACTAACAAAAGCAACCCAGACTGGTTTAGGCCTTTCTGGTGCTCCTCAAAGAGTTGCAGTGAGCAAAAAAACTGGATTGTAATGTGGCTGTTAGTGACTGCCAGTGGTTAAGATTTTGCAAGCATTCCACTCTTCACCTTTTGTTGTTTTAATGTGATGTCCTAACTGTGCCAGATATGCCCAAACACGTATCCCATGCTTGCTGTGCTGTATAGTCCAAGCTGCACCTCACGGATGAGGCTCAACATGGGGAGAGATGAGTCTGGGCATATACTTGTTGTTAAACCTGTCAGCCTTAGGTGGTGTTCCCCAAACTTTTTGCATTACTTCTCCATTTTTTGCTGATCTCGTTTTTGTTGGCTTAATGACTGTGCACTTTTGCAACTGCTAACAGGTGCTGACGTGCATGTGCTTACTCCCTAAAACATGGTAACATTGGCTTACACCCAAATGGCACATTTAATTTACTTATAAGTCCCTAGTAAAGTGGTACTACATGTACCAAAGCCTGTAAATTAAATGCTACTTGTGGACCTGCAGCACTAATTGTGTCACCCACTTAAGAAGCCTTTCAAACATGTCTCTGGCCTGCCATTGCAGTTTGTCTGTGCAGTTGTAAACTGCCATTTAGACCTGGCAAGATAAGCCTCTTGTCAGGCCTAAACTTTCCTTTTTAGGTCGAGCCTAGCGCAGCACGCATGCGCTGCTCTAGGAGAGGGCCTCTTGGAATCACTCCAGACATTCTGAAAGCTTTCAGAAAGCTCGTGCGTGTGGTTGTCACATTCTATTGGCCTTTGCTGTGGCTTTCAAAAAATGAAAGCACGCAATTGGCCAAAGGCGGGTGCATGTCCCACCTCTTCTTAAAATGTTCACTCCCATGGCGTTTTGCTCTCGGGAGCGAGAAGGCTGGCAGCTGCATTCCTCCTGGGTCACGTGCTTTCGCTTTTGCTTGTTATCTGCTAAAGCAATTTATTGCCTTTCCGAACGCTGCCGCCCTTGCTTAACCTAGTATCCTGTATCATGTTACTAATTGATTTTAACGCGCCGCCCTGCTTTTCTTTGAAATACTTGTTTCACATTATCTCCAAGTGTTGCGACTGCCGCCTCTTACTGCAAAACCTTAAGTTCGAGGCAGAAAATGTCTGTAGAAATGCTGCAGTTGTGTTTACTGTGCGATAGCCCGGGCAGTTTAAGTTTACCATGGCCTCAGGGAAGCGGTTTGCTGAGTCACCCCTTCCTCTCCGGGCTGTTTGTTCAAAGGTCGGTCTTCAGTAGGAAGTAACGTAGCCAAGAAGCACACGAGCTCTGACTGGTCGGTGAGACACGTCTTCCCATGCAGGGGGTAACAGAGGATCAAATGTGTGGCCTGTTGCCCCTGCTGCTTAACGTGTTCCTAAGAAGCAAACTTAGAAGTGATGACTTTAATGCTGCTCTATTCTCAAATCCTAAACTCACTGAGGGGAAGAGAGAGCACACGGAGCTGAGAGGGGAGCTAGAGAGCACACGGGTCTGAGAGGGGAGCAAGAGAGCACACGGGGCTGAGAGGGGAGCAAGAGAGCACACGGGGCTGAGAGGGGAGCAAGAGAGCACACGGGGCTGAGAGGGGAGCAAGAGAGCAAAAGGGGCTGAGAGGGGAGCAGGAGAGCAAACGGGCTGAGAGGGGAGCAGGAGAGCACACGGAGCTGAGAGGGGAGCTAGAGAGCACACGGAGCTGAGAGGGGAGCTAGAGAGCACACGGGTCTGAGAGGGGAGCTAGAGAGCACACTGAGCTGAGAGGGGAGCTAGAGAGCACATGGGCCTGAGCCGGAAGCAAGAGAGCACACAGGTTAGAGGGGAGCAAGAGAGCACACAGGCCTGAGAGGGGAGCTAGAGAGCACACGGGTTTGAGAGGGGAGAGGAGAGCACACAGGTTTGAGAGGGGAGCAGGAGAGCACACGGGGCTGAGAGGGGAGCAAGAGAGCACACGGGCCTGAGAGGGGAGCAAGAGAGCACAGAGGGCTGAGAGGGTAGCAGGAGAGCACACGGGTGTGAGAGGGGAGCAGGAGAGCACACGGAGCTGAGACGGGAGCTAGAGAGCACACGGAGCTGAGACGGGAGCTAGAGAGCACACGGAGCTGAGACTGGAGCTAGAGAGCACACAGGGCTGAGAGGGTAGCAGGAGAGCACACGGGTCTGAGAGGGGAGCAAGAGAGCACACGGGTCTGAGAGGGGAGCAAGAGAGCACACGGGTCTGAGAGGGGAGCAAGAGAGCACACGGGTCTGAGAGGGGAGCAAGAGAGCACACGGGTCTGAGAGGGGAGCAAGAGAGCACACGGGTCTGAGAGGGGAGCAAGAGAGCACACTGGTCTGAGAGGGGAGCAAGAGAGCACACAGGTCTGAGAGGGGAGCAAGAGAGCACACAGGTCTGAGAGGGGAGCAAGAGAGCACACGGGGCTGAGAGGGGAGCAAGAGAGCACACGGAGCTGAGAGGGGAGCTAGAGAGCACATGGGCCTGAGACGGAAGCAAGAGAGCACATGGGGCTGAGAGGGTAGCAGGAGAGCACATGGGGCTGAGAGGGTAGCAGGAGAGCACACGTGTCTGAGAGGGGAGCTAGAGAGCACACAGGTCTGAGAGGGGAGCTAGAGAGCACACGGGTCTGAGAGGGGAGCAAGAGAGCACACGGGGCTGAGAGGGGAGCAGGAGAGCACACAGAGCTGAGAGGGGAGCTATTTCTAGCTGCATAATTTACTCACTATACCGCATAATTTGGCTTCCCCTGCCGTATAACTCCAGTGGCCCTGAGGATAACCCAAATTCTTACACAACACCTCTTGAAAGAATGTAGTTTGAAAAAATGTTGGCAGCGTACTTCAGTTTTTCGTTTCAGTTCTTTCACTGAACTGCACTGAACACAACTGTCCGGAATTGTTCTCAATTGGGGACAGTTGTGTTCAGTGCAGTTCAGTGAAAGAAAACCCACTTGGTAACTTGTAAATCCGTCGATAGAATCGCAGCACCCCATCCGTGAGACATCGTGGCCAGCAACCTTACACCAAGTACACAAAAACATCACAAGCTCCCCTTCCCCACGACTGTGATGGACGCTGTGAGCGAGTGCCATTGTCTCAAGTCAGAACACAGTGAAAAGAGACTTCATTCCACTATAGTTTCTGCACAATAGAATACTCTTATTGTCCCCACCTTATACCATAATTGTACATGCCCCACACTGTGTTTTTCTGCCCCACAATATACCGCCATCACTCTTCTCCCACGCAATGCCTTTATTGGCCTATGTCACACTGTTGACCCTACGCTGTCCAGCAGCACTTTCATTCCAGTCTCCATGGTACTGTTATTGTGCCCACCTGAGACTACCATTGAAACGCACAAAAGATTTCCTGTTACGGTCCCAATCTCATACCATTTTAGGCACTGCCTCATGCTATACCATTGCCCCGATCTAACTCCCACCGTGTAACACTTTCATGCTTGGCTTCAAGGTGTACTCTTACTGTCAACGTCTGATAACACCATTAATCTGCCCCCACACTATGACCTGCTTGTATGTTCTATGACATGAAGAGTGTGAGGTCCAGCTTGCTGCTAAGAGAAAACAAGAATAACAAGAGGCTGCCTGGGCAGGCACCATGATTAAAACAGGGCATGTCTGCAGTGCGAGCCGGAGCCCAACAGCTGCAAGCTTATGGAATGAGAGCTTCGCCATCAGTGCCAGGGGGGGAGGGGCGCTGTGCGGGGGAAACAGAGGAAGCGAGGCAGGAGGGGCGGGAGGGAAGAACGGTGATATATACACAAGGAAATTAAAAGAGAACAGGAGGCCCGGTGCAGACAGAGGGTGCGAGGAAAGAGGAAGGGTGTAACTCCGAGACACGGAGCACATCAGTGGGTGCCAATGGATGGGTAGACAGTGGGAGGGCAGTGCGGAGCAAGGAAACGGGAGAAAAGCGTTTTTAGAGCGAGAGGCTCGATAACAAAAGAAAAGAAGGGGAGGGGAGGCAAACAGGAAAGAGAGAGTGAGACACCTAGCGAATTATCCAGGGAAGTGTTTATAATTTTAATGTTTTTATTACTCGCGTGTTTGTAACACCACTGAAAACAGGACTGACTTTATAAAAAAGCAAGCGGCAGTGAAAGCCCACAAGCACACCACTGGCCCCGCAGGGAGGGGTGGCTCGGGGTTCCTCGGGGTGCATGGTGTCAAATAGGTGATCATCTTTTGCCTTCCCACCCTTTGCATGTGCTTCTTGTTTCCACTTCCTCCTGCTGGAGTGGGAGGGTCGCAGCTTCCCGCTGCAGTGCCTGAGTCATGATTAACAGAGAGCGCCATTAAATAAAAGAAATGGTGTTGCTTATACACACGCAAAAAAGTACGCGTTGTTATGGCAACCTTTCTTTAAGATGTGTATCTTGAAATTTAGCATTCAGAACACATCCACGATTCCCTTAAAGCCTCCCCGACGTAAAGGGTATTTGTCTTACGTGTGCGTTTTCAGCTGCGCAGCAGGCTGTGCGGCGACCTGTGGTGTCTTCTCTAGGTTTAGATCTTTTTTCTGTTTAGAATAATGACCTGCATGGAAACGGGGCGGAACTCAAAGACAAACAAGCGCTAATTTGCTAGCTTTACTGAAACAACAGTGCCTTTCGACGAGGTGCACAGAGGCTAGGGGGGAGGGCAGGCTTCCCATCCACAGAAGGTAGTTAACGAGGAGAAAGACCCAGCCTTTCCAACTGGAAGCAGTGTGCCGCGGCAAAGCGCGATGAGTGGCTTTCATTTCAAGAACATTTACTCTGAGACGCGGAAAGTGAAAGCAACTAAAAAAAAGGAGGGGGGGCGAGCGAGCGCGGCAGCCTGCTGAGCTGACCACACGCTCGTGCATTGTGCCTGAAACGTGCGGGTAACCGCAGGGAAAAGGCCATTGTGCACGAGCGTGTGGTCAGCTTTCAAAAGCCCACTACATAAAGTCTTCGCCAGAAGCAGCGCTTGCGCGCTACTCTAGGCTCGACCTAAAAAGGGGTAACTTTAAAGATGAAAAAATAAAAAAAAAAACAAAGCCATTTTGGCATTAAAAAAACCTTAGTCTCCTGCCGAAATTTGGTGAGTTGGTAACTCTGGTAGTGCGCCCGCGGCGCTGCCCTTCAGCCTGCTCTGCAGACAAGACCCCTCAGTGCCCTGGGCGTGTCGCTGTCGACAGCCAGGGCAAGTCTTCAGGGGTAGCCCGACTACTGACGTCATATGTCACAAACACCGCTGACCTGCAACTCAAGGGGGTTGCGCCACTTCCTTTCACCAGCGTAGGCAATTTCCTTCACGAGCCGGGTGCCTCTGTTCACCAGCCGGAGCGCAACCCTTTACCAGTGTGGGCACCTCCCTTCACCAGAGTGGGCACCTCCCTTCACTAGCCTGGGTGCCTCTGTTCACCAGCCGGAGCGCATCCCTTTACCGGTGTGGGCACCTCCCTTCACCAGAGTGGGCACCTCCCTTCACCAGAGTGGGCACCTCCCTTCACCAGCCGGGGCGCATCCCTTCACCAGAGTGGGCACCTCCCTTCACCAGCCGGGGCGCACCTCTTCACCTCCCATCATCAGCTGGGCACCTCTGTACACCAGTCTGAGCCCCTCGTCTCCAGCCTGGCACCCCTTGTCTCCAGCCTGGCACAGGGTGCCAACACTCCTGGCTCCATACAGAGTATGCCCTGGTGCAGGTTGGAAGGGGCCCCTGCGCTCGGTCTATCAGCGGAAAACGCCACGTGCAGGCAGAGTTGAAAAACCGCAAACTGTGCGGCATACCGGCAGCATCACTTAACAAGTAAAACCTTTTTTTTTTATGTAATTGCATTCATGATGAGTCATAAAACTGATTGCGTGTAAAATATTACAAAAAGAAAAAACGATGCATTTTGTTGGGAAGTTTGTTAAGAAATGAATGCGGTGCTTTAGGAAAGTCAGCATTATGCAGCGTAATGTGAGACAATTTGTGACAGTATTACTTTATTCTGGAAAAAGATTTCACCTCATTAGTACCAGTGTAAGAACCATATACAGCGGTAGCAAGTGAAAAATGACCAGCCAACTTTTGCAAAGGGCCTTCCACTGCGTGGGAACACGTGTTGACGTTTCTAGTAACTTTTGATATTTTTTTTAAAATGAAAATCTGAAGACTATGCAGCAGATGATGAGTTATGTGTCAAATTCAGCATATTCATTATTATGTGGAAAACGCCGCACCCACAGAATCTTGCAATTTCAGTGGCGCTGGATATACATTGTTTTTACACCGTTGTGACCGTAAGAGCAGTATTTGGTTTTGTATGGTTGCACTTCTAAAACCAAGTCAGCTCTGGAAAAACAACAGGATACAGCTCACTGGGCTGAATGACACAGTGTACAACTTCCCCTACGTCACGTTGAACACCTCCAACCATTCATAGCTTTTTTGCTAACAGGGGCACTTTTCATGCTGAGATTTGTGGCTTGTGAAAAGCTAAACTACACCTCCCAGAATGCAACATAATGATTGCTTGAGAACCAAGATCAGCTGAAAGCCCCACAGATGACGCATTGCTGGGAAACCTTCCTGTACTGAGCAGAGTGTGATACTGCTTGGGCTGAGAGCACAGGCATGGCACTGCTATGAGAGATCTACCGTTTGCAGGTAGTGCTGGTGGACCGAGTCTAGCCGCTAAGCTCCAAGACAGCTTTGAAGATGACAGTTCCATGTACAAGTGTTTAATCCAATCCTGCTTCTTCCTTTGCATTCTGTGGTTAATAGTCGTGTTAATCTCATTAAAGGAACTAAGAACATTACCACCTCGTCCATCTTCCTTGTCCCAGTCCTTACAGGGTGAGATATATCCTCTGCGGCAACAGAATATGAACTACGCCATCAGACAACATCTATCCTAGTAAAATTGCACGTTAACAAAGCCAATAGCTCTGTCTAAACACTTATAACGCCCCAAAGGCGAGACCTATTGGCTATGCCAATGCTGGTTTATACATGCAAGTCACCCCTAGGGAAGGCCCTACATAGCCATTGGGGCTGTGTGCAGTATATTTAAAAAGTTGGACATGTACTTGTAACTTTTACATGTCCTGGTAGTGAAAAACTCTCAAATTCGTTTTTCACTACTGCAAGGCCTGCCTCTCACACAAGATAACATTGAATTACTTTATTACATTTAATAAGTGATAACTTTCAGTTGGGAGCAGAAAGGAATGTCAAGTTCGAGAACTGTAATTTAAAACCCTCTTTAATGGTAAAGTCGGATTTTACGTCACAATTTTGAAAATGCCACTAGGGAAAGTTGGAATTTACTTGTCCCAACCATTTGGTGCCTGCAGCCTGTATCCTGGGTCTCATGACTATGTGTAGCTGGCAGGTGGTCTTTGTTTATTGCTCCCAGACAGTGAGGCAAAAGGGGAATAGGTGTTGGCAGGATGGGCCATCTCTTACTCGATGAGGGGCGGGGATGTCACCTACCAACTTACACATCACAAAGCTACTGCCTCAGCACACTACGAAGGGTTTAACACTAGTCTTTTGTGCCCCCGGACAAGCTAGGGTCAGGGCAGGGAGGCAGGAAATTCCATAAACCTCAGGGGGTGCAAACCTCAGGAAGCCTTCTTCTACTTCAAAGCTGACACCAAGTATAAATATTGGACCCTCAGACACAACTCTTCTATATACTTCTGGACCTGTGGAAGACTCAGAACACTACTGTGTTGTTCTGCAAGAAGGACTCCTACTCAGTCAATCTGCTGCCTGAGTGGACTGCACCTGCATTTTGAACCCAGGACTACCAGAGTGACTCCAAGGGCTAGATGGCTGGCCTACTGACCAGAGTCTCAGCGACAGAAAAGGCTCCAACTATCCTGAGCCCAGAACCTGGACTCTGCCTGCTGGGAATCCTGCTCCCCAAGTGGTCCCACTTCAGTCCTGGACCCTTGGAAGTGGGCCTGAACCAGCCCAGCTGTGGTCTCTTGGACAGAACCGACGCATCTCCTCGTAGCTCCGAATTGTAACAGCCGCTGCACGATGCATCTCCAGCTCCGGACCTCGCATTGCAACACGCAGCTTCTCAGAACCGCCACTGCAGGACACATCCCTGATTCAGAACTTCGCCTCGCAAGCCTTCGTCGACAGCATCCTTGATGATGACAAAAGCTTTCACATCACGAGCCCCATCAATGGCCTCATCGGAACCATCGCTGCGCAACGCATCTCCGACGCAGGACTTTGCATCGCTGCCTGGTGGTTCTTGAAACCACCGCTGAACAATGCATCCTTGCCATGGGATCACAAATTACTTTGCAAACATAGTTTAAGGTACTTTGTCGAGCTGGCCCATCTTGATCCCTGTATCCAGGCCCGCTTTCCATCGAAGTCAGCCTGAACTTGTGACTTTGTCCCGGTCTGGCACAACCAGATAACCACAATTGGCACTTTGTGCTTCCAAGCCCTGTTTTCACTAAAATACTTAAACTTGCATATCTCCGGTTCTACTGATTGGACTTTTGTCGTTTTGGTTTCAAATAATTTATCAAATTGCACTCTATTTTTCTAAATTGGTGTGGAAATTTTCTTGTGTTGTGTTATCACTTTATTGCTGTTTGAAGTGCTGCATAATTGTATTTTCTGCTTGAGTAGGGTTTCATCTTCCTCAAACAGTACCCCAATTTCCTACACTTGTGTTCCTGTTCAGGGAGGACATGGCCCGATATTTCTTGAAATGTTGTTCCCATTGGAGCAGCGCCAAGCCTGGTTTGCATATGGTTGCTCCCCATCCGGAGCAGCATAGTGGGCAAAAAACTTCTAGTCTGGAGTGCGGCAGACTTTGACTGCCAGTGGTTGAGACGTTTGCTAGCATTCCACACACCACCCTTTTCGTGTGGTTTTAAAAATGGTTTTGTGGTACAGCAGAGGTGCAGTACCAGCTCAGAATACGTTTCCAAGAGGCCATAAAGTCAATAATAGGAATGGCATCTATCTTGTATATGCTGGCATGTAACATGCCCGAGGAGAAGCAGGCACTCCCGCCATTACTATTCTTGGTCAGATACATTAGTGGCAACGCCTGTGTATCTGCCTGACATTCACAGTATGATCATGTTGTAAACACGACAGCACAAATTCCACGGTGCTCATGTAAACAATAATTCTGACGGAAGTGAATGGGATTCAGGTAAGAGTCTGAAGTCACGAAATAGGGCATTTACTTGTTTTGAGCCATTAGGCGCCATGGGCTGCTTCCCGCTCACAGAAGCTCTGCTTACTTAGTTTAAGCCATTGAAATCTGTCCCCGGACTCCATAGATGATGAGAGGTGGGCTATGGCGCCTCCCGCTAGCGCGTAGCCCCAGGTGATGCTCCTCCCTCCTCCTATGATGGCGTCCTTAATGTTTGGTGAAGCCGGAGCGGGAACGGACGCTAAAGACTGCCGCGGCTGCTGAATTTCGTCGCGTATACATCCTTGGATACGGCGGCTGCATTCCCGGCTGCCTTTTTGGCGGCTTTTCGGCTCCGCGGTTCTCCCGTAATTAAATTGGAGAACTGCTCCCCTGGATGCTGGCGGCTGGAAATTGATTTATGGCGGTTTGAGTTCATCTGCTCAGCCGTTCAGCTGAGAGTGGAGGAGAGTGGAGGATCCGGTCACATTTTACCCGATGCAGCAGTTGTTGTTTAGAGACTTTCCATGGGGTTATAAGCTCAGCATTCAGAAGAGTTGAGAACCGGAGTGGCATGGGTTTTCGACTAATAGACAAACAGGCGCGTTATTAAAGGAACAGTTAAAACGCGAGATGGTGATTTTTGAAGCCTGAGAATTCTGGAAAGTTTAAAAATTCTGGAAAGTCAGTTAATTGGAGAGAGAGACCGTGATTGAATCTGGGACTGATGCTGGAGGAGGACGGCAGGAGGGTGAGTCTTGATGTATTTATAAATTACCTGGCGAGAGGCTTGGGCTGTTTGGCATTGGTGTTTTAAGCTGGGGTGTCTCGACAAGAACTATATAATGAAGAAACAGTTGAGACTTGCCGCGGCTGCAGCGAAAGTGGATGCTGCAATTACAGCAAAGGCTAAAACACGCACAGCCAAAGTGAAGCTGAATTTGATTGCAACTAAAGTGGGAGGTAAAATGCGTCATGCGGAGTCCTCATTCAGTTCACAAAGCTCCGAAACCGACGATCTGTCTCTAAGGGAGATAAGTTTAACAGAGGCTTCAGGAATTAAGCCACAGGATAATAACTTAGCTAGCTCGCTAGGAGGTGGTGTACTTTTTAAAAATCAAGAGCTAAAAAATGCTAGAGACTTTCCTCTCTTTGCTAAAAAGATGTTACCTAATGTTACCTCTCCATGCTCAGATAAGCTCACCCAAATTTTTTCCGCGCAGAATACTCAAGACGTATTAGAAGATACGATAACGTCAGCTGCAATACTAGAGCCAGTAATAGCTCTAGGTCCAGTATCCTCCTCTCCTCCAGGGGTCTCTTCTCCGGACGTTCAAAGAGCACAGGCACAAGTTGAAGTTCCGCTGATGGCTTCATTTGATTTGGAAAAGCTTAAAAATACTGCGTTAACTCTGGCAAAGGCTGTTGCGACTCCGCTTCCTCAGTCCCCGCCTTCTCTTCTCTCTTCTCGTGAAAAGACCATCCAAATTCAATCTAATGAAATTATGACAGTTCGACAAGAGCAGCAAGATCGGCAAGGCCAGCCAGTAGCCTTAGCCTTAGCTTTAAGAAAGACTAAATCAGTGGGTCCTTCGATGTTCGAACATAACAACGAGACTCAATCTGGAATTAAAGAATGCGATCTGGTTTTTGAGGATGAGAATGAGAAGGCTATGTCATATCAGCTGGATGTTAAAAATATGTTAAATTTGATTCTTGAAGAAATTCGCGATATGAAAAAAACACAACAAATGGAAATTGCAACGATACAGCTGCGCTTGGAGAAGATAGAGGAAGCAGTCGCCAGCCTCCCAACTCGAATCCAGGAGGCTGAAGCAAGAATTTCTCTGGTTGAGGACCAAATGAATGGTATTCTGCAGCAAGTAGATTCAGCCTCCCGTGAGAAAATAAGAATGGAAAATAAGATCGAAGAACTTGAAAATTTCTCACGCCGCTCAAATCTGCGTATAGTTGGTGTTCCGGAGCGGATTGAAGGCACGGATACACTCAACTGGGTGGATTCCTTTCTGAAGAAGGTTGTGATTCCAGAGTTCATGGGCGATCTGACTGTAACTAGAGCTCATCGGGTCCCAGCGCATCTTCCTCCTAACTTGAAGTTTCCCCGCACTATACTTGTTAATTTTGCAGACTTTCGTCTAAAGGAAAAAATTTTGTCCAAGGCAATTTTGTCTAGACAGTTTGAGATCGAGAATGGCGCAAAATGCAGAATTTTTTCCGACATGTCTGCGGAAGCGGCAAGAAGACGCAAAGAGTTTAAGTTATTGTATCTGTTCAAAGCCCAAGGGGCACAAGCCTCTATTGCTCAACAATCCAAGCTCAAAGTCCTTGTGCAAGGGAAGTTTCACTTATTTACACGCATTGAAGAGGCGCAAGAACTTCTTAAAGCTATTTTAGCTGGAAAATAACTTGGGTTTGTTTGTCTTTAGTAATGTCCTTTCTTGTTTGAAGAAGGAGAGTACTATTTAGATCCTGCTACTTCTCCGTAAAATTTTTGGTTTTTCACGGTTGTTTTTATGTTCCCTATTTTCTTTGGAGGTTTTTAGGGAATTTTTTTGGAGGAGGGGGTAGGTCACCCTAGGTGCAACTTCAGGGCACCAATATTAGTATTTGGGGGGGTAGGGAGAAGGTGGGCAGCGGTGCTAGCCGCATTCTCAGAGGGGAGGGTGTGGGTCACCAGTGTGGTAAAGGCTGCATAGCCAGAAAACGAAGTCCATTTTTTCTAACCTTTATTTTTATACATCCATTTTTTAGATCGATGCTTTGTCAATTAGTACGTGGGGTGCCGTTTAGGTGGTTAAACTTGTTTTTTATTTATTATGGCTAGTAAGGAGATTTTGAAAGTGGTCTCCTTTAACGTCAATGGTCTCAATAATAGAAAGAAAATGCGGGCAATTGAAACACGGATCAAAACAGAAAATCCAGCGGTGATTCTATTACAAGAAACACACATACCAGCTGTGAAGTTATTGGATTTTTCCATGTTTAGGTCTTGGCTGCCTTTAGGGGATTTTCCTCATCCTCAGCCTCCCTTCGAGGGACGGCAATATTCTTAAGTAAAAGATTTCAGGCGGAAGTCGTCAGCTTTGATAAAGATCAGCATGGTCGTTGGTGTTGGGTTACTTGTATTGCTGGACAGAGACCGATAACCTTTGCCAGTATATATGCCCCTGTAGAAGATAACCCAAAGATATATGAGGAGTTCTTTCAATCTCCAATTCAAACACCCGGGGAACTGATTTTGGGGGGAGATTTTAATGTTTTAATGAACCCTAGAATCGATTCCTCAGCGCCGGCTAAAAAACAACAAACCCAAAACCTTAAGAACTATACAACATTATGGGGTAACTTTTGACCTATTGGATCCATGGCGGAGGGCTTTCCCAACAAAAATTGCTTATACTTGTTTGTCAGGCAGATTCCACACCTCATCACGTATCGATTTTTTCTTGGTTTCCCGGAGTTTAAGTTTTAGCCAGCAGAGATTCCTGCAGAATGGATTCTCTGATCACGCTATGCTGGTACTTGACTTACAACTTGGGGAACGTGCCAGGACCCCTAAAAGATGGATCCTAAATAGGCAATATTTATTAGAGGAGGACTGGGTGGGTTTTATTGAGACTTAGATTAGGGAATTCCTTTTACGAAATCATGATTCTGCTCCCTTAAATCTGATATGGGATACACTTAAAGCCTTTATCCGGGGCTAATTATCGGAAAAGATGCTGAAAATTTAAAGAAAGTTAAGGTAGAAAAGCGAATCCTGGAGCAGAAGGTACAAAGGTCTTATTCTGCATTTCTTAATAATCCTACTGTTCTTAACCAGCGCCAATTGGATCAGGCTAAACGTGATCTTAGCGCAAGATATTACACTCAAAGTGAATCTTTTTTCCAACATCATAGACAAAAAATATATGAAGAAAGCAACTTCACTGGTAGGTTCTTGGCTTGGCAGGCAAAGGAGCAGGTTGCCTCTAATCAGATCAACGCATTAAAATGCCCCTTAACTGCCTCCCGCACGGATGATCCAGTGAAAATTAGTGAAATAATGCTACAGCATTATGGGTCTATATATGGTCAACAACAGACTGTCGATATTACATCTCTGAGAGGCTTTCTTCAGAAAAATTGATCTCCGACACTTTCAGATATTGAGAAATCAATTATGGCAAGACCTTTTACTAAAGATGAGCTGGACGGGGTGATTAAGAACTTACCAAGTGGTAAGGCCTACGGACCGGATGGCTTTCCGGCGGAATTTTTAAAAGTTTTTTATAATTCCGTGGCAGACTTCTTTTTACGGTTGGTAAACTCAATGTTAGAAGGTGGGGTAATACCAGAATCTTTTAGACAAGGTAATATAGTCAATTTTTTTAAAAAGGGAAAAGATAGTGAAGATCCGAATTCTTATCGTCCTATAACGTTATTAAATTCGGATTACAAAATTGTTACTAAACTTTTAGCTAATCGGTTTAATCAATATGCCTCACATTTGATTCATCCGGACCAAAATGGTTTTATCGCTGGCAGGCAACTTGGTACAAATACACATTATTTAACGGAGGCATTGGATTATTTTGAGACCCAGAAGATACCCGCATTAGTCCTTCTTTTAGATGCCGAGAAGGCATTTGACCTTGTTGTCTGGGAGACCCTGTTTATTATTTTGCGAAACTTTGGTATATCTTCCAAGATCACGGGGCTGGTCCAAAATCTATATCAATGCTGAAGCCAATGTAATTATTAATACTTCGGTGGCCGGTCAGGTTAAGGTAAAACGGGGGACCAGACAGGGGTGTCCTCTATCCCCAGTTTTATTTGCTTTTTTTATTGAGCCATTGGCGATTGCAATTAGGAACAGCGCTGATCTCTGTCCTCCAATTCCAACTATGGCGAAATTGAAATTATACGCCGACGATATTATGCTTATTATTAAGCCCGAGATTGAGGTTCAGGTAAAAACCTTTAAGATTTTTGAGGAATTTGAAGTTCTAGGTGGGTATAGAATTAATAAAAAGAAAACTGAAATTATACAGTGCGGTGGAGTGGGCTTGGATTTGCACCCTGATATTCTCTCCTGCTTAAACACCAAACCCAAGAGATATCTCGGTGTTTATTTTTCAGAACGTATAATCGATTTATATTATTTAAATTTTGTCCCGCTTCTACGAAAAATTCAGGATCTGTTCTCACGTTGGAACTTTCTTCCATTATCTATTTTGGGCAGGGTTGCACTGATTAAAATGTCTGTTCTTCCACTTTTTAACTTTCTTTTTCGGCCATCCCATGTATTTTATTAGGTTCTTTTTTACCCGAATAGAGTCTATGTTTACAACTTTTCTTTGGGCAAAAAAACCCGCGAATTGCACTTAGCACTTTATACGAAGAGTTGGAACAGGGAGGTTTAGCTCTTCCGAATCTCAGGGACTACTATTTTGCGTATTTTGCACAATATATATCCAGATTTAAGCCTCAACAACAATCAAATCTTTTTATCAATAGTTTTATCAATTTAATGTGTATGGAAAGCCAGATCCACTTCCCATTATCAATTTTTAAATCTCCTAAATTGGTGCGGTATAAGTGCTTACAATGGTTTTTTAAAAAGCGTCAGGCTCTCTATAAAAGATATTCCATCCCTGCAATTAATTCCTCAACTTTGTTATCTGGCTCTATGTTATCGTCAGGGATTAGAGAATCCTCAGAACTCACACTAAAGTGGGCCAATGCTGGATTCCGTAAAGTCTCAGATTTTTTGAGGAATGATAGATGGTTGAGCATGGCGGAAATGTCACAATTGATTATTAACGATTTTCTTCTTTTACGGTCATATAGCATTTTCAGTAAGTTCCTTAGTGAATTAGACTTAACCCAAATTTGCGATCAACATCATGTTGTCCATGAACTTTTAGAGGATACGGCTGTTAAAAAACCTGGGGAATGGAAAAAAAGCCTCGCCTTAGTTAAGGGCCTCGATCTTGGGCAGAAGGCAATTGCAAAATGGATGAAATATGAAGGATTAGAAATCTCAGCCAGTATGTGGTTAATAATTAATAATCTTAATTTCAGCACGTTAAGAGGAGCGAATTGGCGAAGGATGTTGTTCTTCAGTAAATGGTAACTATCGAACTCCTCTTTTCCTTTCTAAAATTTTTACCAATCAATCGGCACAGTGCTTCCGCTGTATTAACCATCCTACAGCCAACTGGTCACATATTATTTTGCAATGTCCTAGGATTCAGAGGTTTTGGAATGACATTTTTTGTTATTTCGAATGTGAATGTAGTATTGTATTAGGATTGAATAATTGGTTAATAATTTTAGGTTTTGACCCAGATCGTCTTCTGCCTAATAAGCTTGTTAAATTTTTATACATTGCAATGGCGGTAGCCAGATCACTTTTGTTGCAAAAATGGCGTACAGATCTCATACCCTCTGTCTATGAATGGGCCCGAAAGATGAAATTAGTTAAAAAGAGTGAACGAACTTACGCTTTACGAGTAGGGGGGCTCAAGAAGTTTGAAAAAAATCTGGGCAATTTATTTTGATTAAGACTTTTTGTATCATCTTCTGTGCTATTTAGAGTGGACAATAATTTTTGAGATTTGAATTGATGCGGTGGCTATGTCCACGCTTGGGAGTGGATATTGTTCTATGCTTGTTGCACAGAGGCTTAATTCGAGGTTGTTTGTCTTTTTTCATTGTTCATGACTTTTCTGTATATTTGTGCTATTTATCGATCTTGTATTTTTAATATCTTACCTAAAAGGAAAAAAAAAAAAAATTTATGGATGTATTTATAGGTTTTTAAGTGTTTGTAATCTGGACTTCAATAAAAAAATTATTAAAAGAAAAGAAAAGAAAAAAAGAAATCTGTCCCCGGTTGACCCGTCCAGCGAATGAAGTGCGTGTAGTCTAAATATAGCCTGTCTAGACAGGGGGAGTGACAACAGAAAGGTGAAGTTTTTTTTGTTTTTTTTTACTTAAGATTGGTCTAAAGTTACTTTTTTACCCAACATCCCAGCTGATGCAGACTCCGGTTATGCTTCCTTTAATTTTAGAGTAATTCATTCACCTTGAGAAAGCACCACTCCAGCTTCAAAGGTGCATGTTCCATCCAAATCTCGCTCCCTCTAACCCTGGCACAGGGCAACATTTCTCTAGTTATTCAATGACCGCAGCCTTTAACTTTCAGTTACCTGCTAACTAGGCCATCAGTGACGTCCATTGACCCCGCAGAATACTGTGCGGTGTTTGCAACTGTAAAACCATATGCACTACTTATAGATATTAGGTCCTGGGAAAGGAAGACTGGAAGATAATTTTAGATCCAAATGATGAAACATTTCAAGTACAGCTTCGTAACTGAGATCTGAACGCTTTTGTAATTACATTTATATATGCAGCGCTGCTGTACAAGCCCAGCCCTACATTTGTTTGCTAGTTTATTCATTCATTTTTCCATCTATTCATTTATTCATTCACTTTTTCAAAAAAAAAATCTGTAGCGATGGCTAATTTCAAAGTTCAAAAACGGCATCATCTCATCAGTTTCTGCTATGATGCCGGATACAACCCGAGGTAAGGGAAATCACGGATCAAATGGAAAATAATTATTTCATAAAACAAGCCTCTATGGCGGCCTACATGCATTTCAAACATCAAAAGTGCTAGAATGCAGGCAAACGGTAAGGCTCGGATGACACAAGATGCACATAGTGCATGCCACGTGCACAAATCTAGGAAGGACAAGAGGGCTATGTGAAACATGCTCGGCTAGTAGTTTCAGACTACTCACGTTAACCAAATGGCAGCCTTGCTGACCTCCACTTCAAATTCACCACAAACAAACAGCATGGATGAAGCATTCCACGGACATTTCCCCCAAGTTGGGCTTAACAATATCACACCGAAGGTAATTAGTTTCTTTTTTAACTTTTTAAGTTAAATTGAATAAGGCTGCACATAATGCGGAAAAAAAAAATCAACATGCACGTTATTGCCTCAATAACATAGGCCAATACTTTCTGCTGAATTTTGAATAAGGCTGCACATGTAAAAACGTATAACTGTGATTAAAAAAATGTAACGAACACTTTCAGTTATTAAAACCCAGCTGGCTAGTTCAAAAATGTAAAGAAGCACTTTTAAAGCATTTTTGCCGTTCTTAAGAACAAAAATACCCCACCCACCAAGCTAGAACGTTTAAGGAGGACTCCTACAGTGGGAAAACGAATGGGTGGTTAAGAGTAGGGCATTAAGACATTTTTTGCTCAAGATATGGCTGCAAGGCACCATGTTGCCTCCCTCGAATCCTACTCCTGTTAGTAAGCAGTGATGCTCATTCAGCAGTAAAGGGTCTGGCTTATGAGGGTTACAAGGCATCATATTCTTGTCCTAGTGTTTTTTGATGTAGCTGGGCTACCAGAGACTAGGTTTCCATCTTAGCATTCACATGCTGGTCATCTGATTACCACACACAGCTATCCTGATAACTTACAATTAATGTCTCTTAAAAATAAAACACGATATTGTGAAGAGGAAAATTAAATGTGAAGAACGAGCTAAATGAAAACAAGAGAAATAACTCGAGAGCACTCTTTTATTTGATAATTCATATGTGAACATTAAACAATATTCTTCCATATCAGAAAGAATATTTTAAAATTATATTACAAAGTCGAGTCATGAAAATATTATTTTCTCTAAATAGTAAGAAACGCCGCTTTCTGAACAGATTGCTTTTTGTTAAATTGCTGCACTGCTCTGAAGCATGGGCACATTCATGGAGCAGTTGTAACTGCACTCTATTAGTTCGAGAAAGTGTGGTGAACTCACAAGCCATGATACCATAACTGTGTGAAAGGAGGTGGTGAAGAAAAGGTAGTGAGAGATAGAGAGACTAATTTCTCATCAGTTTAGAAACCAGTTTAATGGAATTTTCTTCAAGAAATATATACCACCACGGGTCTACCAAATGCCAAAAATAAAGAAAAAAATTACAAAAAACGGTAATTTCATGACGACGCACATTCATGAAGAGTTTAAAGGAGACTTGCGGCCTAAATCTCATGTCATTATCACAGTGGACCACCTTTCTTATCACTCCACTAGTAAAGAATATAAGCACCTTCCAGAAATTACTTGCTTACAAAAACAATGGACGCACCCACTTAGTAGATTAGCTGGTTTTACATTATTGGGCAATGGTTCATGTGATAACTTGGTTTATGGTCCATCATTGTATGAAATTGATATTTAAAACGTGGTTTAGATGAGTGGATAGTTCAGGACTGTGTGGATCTCACACTGGAAAAAAAATCACCTGTACTATTTAAGATATCTAAATCAACATGGTTATCAAAAAAGGCAGAGGGCCTACACCTCAACTACAACATCTGATTGGCTTACTTGACTGAAGATAGCCTATTAAACAACTTACATCTTTCCTACCTTGGTCTTGTTTAGCCAAATCGACAACACAGATTTTGCTAATCCTAAAACAACTGCACAGTGGTCTCCATTAGTTGACAGTTTGTGCTCTTTACACCAGATGTTTTATTCTTATGCATGTTACACCACATTTTAGGCACCACTACAACTATTTTTTATGTTTTGCCATATTGGTGTGCAGTGCCACAAAACCTACATATTGGTCCATGCATGGAGAGCACCTTTTGAGAAGAAGCTATTTGTATCACACCCTGCTGCCTCCAGAAAGGCATGCTTCTTATTACCGGCTGCTCTAAGCATAGTATATAAATTTACATTTCAGTTTCACTAAAAGCAAGTATTTGAACCAGTAGCGACATCCCACATGCACATCCTTCCTTCACTCAGGGGTGGACACCAAAACCATTATTCTCTATGACTTCAGTCTCTCACTTATGGTGGTGGGGTAGGCATCCTCCAGGGACTGTGGGCGTGCAGGAGTACATTGGGAATACTTCTTCTTGGCCTGGAATGGGGTAGGTTTCACCAGTCTTCCTGCAGTCATGCTGGCAGGATCCCGTTCTACAATTACTAGCAGTTCAATTTCACCCGCATATGGCCATTTACTTAGAACTGATACTGTGTTCACACACTCAAGTTTCTGCTCCTGAATGGAGTCCAGCGTGTCTGAGAGCAGAACCAGGGCATTCTCCATGGTCTTGCAAGGGGATATGTTACATATACTACCAACAACTTAAGTCATACCTACTTTCTTTAGCTCTATTGCTTGGGGTTGATCCTGCGCGCTATGTCTCTGCTGCTGCTTTCTCCTCACCCTCCTCTATGTCTCACCATTTGCCCTAACCCTCATGACTCTCTCCCTCACCGTCCACCCTCCATTTCTTACCCTTTTCTTGCTGGCCCTTGCGCCTCTCCTTTCTCTTCTGCCCCTACCTCACCCTACTCTCTCACTCACCCTCCTCTCTGACTCCTCCTTCGCTGTCTCACCCGCTTCCCTCTCTCTACCTCACCCTCTTCACTCTCAGAGAAGTGTGAGGTGCTCCCTCTGCTTTCCCCTCCTCCATCCCTCTCCGCTTTCCCCTCCTCCATCCCTCTCCGCCTCCACTTTCCTACTGTGGAGTACAAACTGAGCATGCAAGGGAAGCTTGAAGTGTGTGCGCATATGGGGCCTTGCACTCCTGCTCCCTTGTACCTGTTCTTTGCATTAGGGAGCTTACACTTCTCCTGCATATGTGTTGTGTTAGCAAAACTTGGTAAAAACCTTTTCACTCAACAAAAATCAACAGGATGGGAACTGCCAATTGCTTGCTTGCCTTCCTTCTCAGAGCTTCCTAATGTCCTTTGGAGTTTGGAAGGAAAAGGAACAAGCATTGGCATAGCCAATAGGTCTCGTCTTTGGGACCTTATAAGTGTTTAGGTAGAGCTATTGGCATTTATTTGTAGGCACGGGGCGATTAAGTAATTTGCCCAAAAACATAAAATATGGAGCCTCCCGCTAAGATTTAAACATGGGTTCCCAGTTTAAAATTCAGCTGCTCTAGCTGTAATCTCCCTTTACAATTATGTCCAAAAATTAAGAGTTGCCACGTTACTGTATTAGATATACTGTAAGGGCTGCAACAGTGTCAATAGCACAGCAAGTTCAGCTTTATGGTCAGCCAAGTGGCACTGTTTCATTTTATTTTGGTAACATTTGTCCAAAAACATAAATGTCAAGATAAAACGTTTTTTCATGCACGCGTGAACTGAATGCTCCTGCACTGTGTGAACTCGCCAGTAACGGTCCGGGCCTCTGCTCCGTATATAACGTGACAAACTAAGAAAAGCAGACGGCTGCCACATTCATGCAAGGATGGGGTGGGGCGATAATCAGACCAGCATTGCTGCGTGTCCGGAGCCCACATGGACCTAGGAACATTAGGAGCTCCGATTCGAAAGAAAACCACATGTCAAACTGCACCACGTAAACCAACTGCTGCTATAGATGACTTCCACTAATGTCCAGATAAAGGTACTGTTGCCCCATTCCCACTGGACGCATCAGCCTTGACACAACGGTCATCAAGTTGGAGACTGGGGGAGGGGTCTCTTTTGAGGAAGTGGGAGTGAAAGAAATCAGAAGCACAGAATTTGCATGCACATTTTTTTCACTGAATACTGAGAAAAAAAATGCTTAATTGAGGGGTGCATATTCGAGTTGAAAACAAATCTTTTTTGTTCTCATGTGCGTCCACAAACACATCAAGTGTTACACGAGGTTGTTCAAGTGGCAAGCTGGGTTTTGTGTGTGTGTGTGTGTGGGGGGGGTGTAGGGGGTTGTAGTTTGCTCTACACAAGACAGTTCGGCTGCGGCTTCTGATGCATATTACCCATCTCCTTTACGACAATTCCAGAGGGGCATCCCAGTCCCTTCACGCATAGAGGACTGGACAAGACCAGCGAGGGGGTCCGCAGAGGGACCTCGCAAGCAACGAACTGCCGGCACTGCACATGAGATATTCATCCATGGCTAGGCTCCTAGTGGCGCTCTTCAGAAGTTTGAGGGGGCGGGGGGGGAGGGAGCGCAGTGCAACAGGAGGGGTGAGAGGCAGAAGTGACTTTGAGGCTAAATATAGAAATGACCAGTAAAGGCAACATGGGAGTGGTAGCTCACACACTGGGGTTCGGAACGCATTCGTGATTTTTGTATCAAGTGTAAAACGAACGAAACTATCTTAGTTGACTAATATTTAAAAGTAGGCGCTGTTTGTTTCTGGTACTGGAGGTCTGAAACAACATTATACATTTAACAGAGCCGAGTGACTTCCGTTCACGGGTGCCTAAAAAAACAGACTGGTGCCAGCAGGGTTGGGGCAGAGTCAATGACTGCATTTGTTTATGTAAGTGAAATGGAGCATGGCGGCAAAAGTGAAAGCGACCGCGCTCGGTTATAATTAGTACCCTGATCCGCGACCAGCTGCCAGTCTATGCGTCCCGCTGCTCGCTCCCGAGACCCAAAGGCCATGGGAGTGAACCTTTAGAAGAACGGTGGGACATGCACCCGCCTTTGGCCAATTGCGTGCTTTCGTTTTTGAAAGCCACACGCAAAGGCCAATAAAATGTGAGGAAAATGTAAAGGCACACGCACGAGTTTACTGAGACGTCTGTAGTGATTCCAAGAGGCCCTCCTAGAGCAGCGCATGCGCGCTGCGCTAGGCTCGACCTAAAAAGCTTGTGGGCACAGTCTGTCACCTCAAGTGCCCTTCGGCAGAAACAGAACCGAGGAAGATCTCCTCCCAGGAGAGGAAATTAATAGCATTGCAATTCTTCTGTAGTCAGAGTGAAAGTCGTCTACAGCACTGGGCTGGCTGTGAGTGCCATAAAATGTCACTTGGCAAGTCCATGTTTGTGATCGGACAGAACATGAATCAAGCCACAGGAGCAAGGGGAGACTTGTTTGCCTTTACTTAATAGTCGCACCGCAGAGGGTTGTCTCAGATTGCTTGGAAGTGCTCATGTGACGCACAAGATACAAACAGCGGCCATTATTAGATTCACGTTTCTTAGGTTCGGCATTAATTTGAGCTCGGATGTACTGTAAAGGGGCTTCCATCCAGCTCTGTTCACCCACTGGTCTGCCGCCGTGGCATTCATATGTTTCTTCTGCCCGCTACAGGATATAGCATGGGGCAACTGGTCGGCCCACTTCAAGCCATTGGCTAAGTACACTGTGAGTGGCAGAAAATCTCTTTCGAAAGATGCACATGCGCACACAAAGTAGTTCCCATAAGTGCCAGGAACTGATCTGGCAATGTGTGTTTTTTGAGACAATAGCTTATTTTTGATTTTATCCAATGTATTTTCTTTTTAAATATAGGAGAGCGCAAGGCACCTCCCACAACAATAAAGTTTTGCAAAAACTATCACAAAACATTGACAAAAGGCAAAAGACTTGTAGTCAAAGCAAGATCTATTGTTTTTTCAATGTTTTAGAAGCTTTTTTCTTAGAAACTTTGTGTTCATGGCAGAGAGCAGATCAATAAGAGAAAATTTGTTTTTTACACACTTGTTTGCATAACCTACCTATCCATTTGCATCAAATTACTACCTGCCACAAACATCAGGAAATACCTCAATACCAAAAACTATTTGTATGCCTTATAGAACTCATTTCCAGTTTGAACAATGTACCCATCCTGATCATGAGGTGCCGTTGTTCTAAGTATGTTTATAAGGGTTGTCCATCACCAACACTGTATAGCCAAAAAACAAATATCACCAAATGATCAGACATGGAATAACTGAAGAGATCTGTCACAGATTACTGGACAATTCTGGAGGATTTTAATATACACAAAAAGACATGAACATGGGCAGTGGACGTAAAGCGCTACCACAGCACCCTCACCGTTAATCACCCATATTAAGTTTTGTTATTGAATAATATTTTTTATATCCTTGCGTGCACTTCTCTGAGTACACCTTCTGCCCAGAGATACCTCCCTCACCAGGGAGATATGATACACAAAAGCAAAAACAGAGCTGCACCACATGAGAAACAAAGAGGTGAAATGTTACAGTGAAGTATATCACAATTTGGAAATAAATTCTTGCATGATCCAGTTGCGTTTCTTCCTTTATTGTTGTATCATTTGATATTCATAAAAACATCAGCCAACGCGTTTCGTCCAGTAAAACCTTGGACTTCTTCAGGGCAGAGATAATTTTATGCGTCAGTGTCAGATCATCCAATGGTCGAGAAACATTCCTTAATGTATGAGCCAAAAGAGCGGTATTTCTATCAAAATGAATAGCCACAATCCAGGTTATTTCCAAATTGTGATAAACTTCACTAACATTTCGCCTCTTTGTTTCTCATGTGGTGCAGCTCTGTTTTTGCTTTTGAGGATTTTAATATAGTTCATTCACTGCAGGTCCCAAATATCTATACAATCTGACCGCTTCTTTACATCTCACATGGACACTCCCATATGGAATGTTAATAAAAAGCCCATTCCCAGCAGATCTCTCCACTTCTCTCCCTCCAACCATGCTAGCTTAGGACGACTAGACACAAAACTTCTGATTGGTCAACTCGGTGCAGTAATCAAGCAAAGCAGACTATATGCCATAAAGGCCTTCCTTGAAGTGGTTTACAACATGCTGTGTTTTTAATGCTGAGCAGACTCACACTTCGGATTAAAAAGGGTATAACCATATACGTGAGTGTAGCTCAATTTTATTCGAGACACTTTGTCTCGTGTTTTCCACGGGGTCTCCATTTCTTTTCACTGTACTCTTTCTGACACCTTTTCTCACTGGACACGCAATTTCTTTTCTATATGAGAAAGTAACCGATGATGACAAAAACGTGGGCAAGCTGGTGAGAACCTGCCAGTAGCTCCTCTGGTGGTGCGCACGTGAGGTACTTTCTCATCTCTCCACACATTTTTTCTTTTGTGGTACACATACACTTAATTATAGAGGGTATGTTGTTTTACGAGTGATCCGACTTACATCCTTTTCCTTTTTTTTAAAAAATACTAGAGAAATGGGCACAGAGGACTGGGTTAGACTGTATAACCGAGCAGCAGAGGTTGGGTGGAGATAGAAAGAATCCCCCTACACCAGTCTTACATAGTGTATATGGTTATTGCCCGAGAACGCCAGATTCTTTGTGTTTGAATATATGCCATAAAGGACCTACAGAGCTGCCCAAGGCTAATAGCATACTAGAAAGCATAAAATTGTGCGTCTGTCTCTTACACTTTATCATGCTAAGCGCTGTGTCCACAACACGGTAACCACACCTCGGTGGTCATCACGCATAACATGGAAACACTTCCCACATGAATCGTAACAACAACATCCTTCCAACCACACATCCTACATGTGTAGCATGCTACTCATGTAGGCAGGCACTTCAGCTCCCCATATAGGGGTAGTAAGCGCTATATAAATGCTGCAATACATTACACTACAATATGCAAGCATTTGCGTAAGAGTAACTTCAAGTAACAGAAGCTGAAACATAAATTATCATATCCTAGTATAGTACAGTATGGCACAATACAAAAACATTCACTGGACAAGAAGGGAATAAAATAGATAACACCCAGAGGAAAGTCTGTTCCACTTCACCGCCAGCATGCTAAAAAGCAAAGACTACATTCCATTCTCAGACACAATATGATGTGCGGTGAAATCTGCTGCAAAGCCTGTACTTTGCCATTTCACTATTTGGGGGAAAGCACAACAGAGAATCCAAACTAATGAGCCCTATTTTTGTCAGGTTTCAAGTGTTGTACAAGCTGGATTAAGGAACAGATTTTGTTTAAACTTTTTCAAGCAATATTTCAAATTAAACCAAGCCAGAGTAGACCGATTTGTTAAAATTGGCTCACAAAAGAAATTTGATGCACTTAAAGAAAATCGTGAAGTCACCCGCCTGCAGCATGTGTTACACAAGAGCCATACACAGTAGTATGTTTGGTCCTGCCCCATGAATAGGAGTTAACTTAAGAGTGTGGCTCAGAGCCCCATACTCTTCATGGGTAGAAATGTTCGGTGAGAGAAGGACCGGTGTGGGGGATAAATCTCTGGCTGTGAAACCACGAAAACTGGATTTTAATCCCTATGCCCCACTGGCACCAATGTGACTAGGGAAATGTAATTTTTGCACTTTCCTCTTGTGTAAAATGTAAATCGCCCTGCATGGCAGACGGAGGGGTTATCCTGAAGTCTCCCTAACTGGTGCTCTTACATGTCCGCATGCATGCAATGTACCAGTCTCAAAGCTGGAGCGATGGGGGCTCTTGCAACCGATATTAACAAGCATTTGCAATGCAATAGGTCTCGCATTTGTGAGAGTTAGAGCTATTGGCGTCGTAAATGAGAATGTCTTTTATCTATGTGTTTTGGAGTTTAGTGGATGTATGAATAGAGACACAGCAAGGCTGCGAAGTCTAACAGCATGCAAGGATATGTAGACCCTGTTCGTTGCAAGCTATCTTTTCAGAACAGAAATGTTTACATATAAGCAACCACAGTACTTATTAACTACTTTAATTTATGAGGCCGGTGGAAATGGCAATTTATTATGTTCTCTCAAAAAAATTGCAGCAAACCTTTTGATTCATGTTAAAGTTAATCAAACAAAACAGATTACAAACCCAAATAAATAGGCTTCTGGCACAAATGAAGCCTTATATGAGTGAGTGTCTGCCGCAATGTTGTATTAATGCGAAGATATTCAGATAAAGAAGAGAATTTGGCAAGCAGTCAAATGAAGAGTGCAGAATGAGTTAGAATCCATTAAACAGTGCACAATTATTATGATTGTGGCAGCAGTAGATGACGCCTCGCACATCATTAAGGAAGAGTGTGCATTTTGCTCTAAATGAACCTCCCACTTACTTCCTAAATCCCCTTTCTCCTTCTTCATAAATTCATTCACAGCACCAAAATTGCGCAGGGTTAACACCCCAGTTTATATACTGTGTAAAGCGCAGCCCGGTTGGAAATTGATAAACTGATAATTATGTCACATGACAAATAGGGCAGCAAACAAATCGGAGCCCGTGCTGTTAAATTTAAACCCAGGTGAGCACACACAGCCAGCCACGGCAGCTCATAGCAAGTACAAACCTTTTTATGTATCTCTTACTAGACAGTTGTGAGACATATTGTGGGCTCATCAAGAACATAGAGGGGGTTGGAGCCCGTCCGTAGTTCACCACTGGGTGGCTTTTCATTGGTCCCTGTAATTAGTGAATCCCTGGTGAGTAAATGCTGCTCTCTGACAACCGGGCCTCCCTGCACGACCGAGGGCTACAGAATGACCACAAAAGAAAGCTGCTCTACACCTGGAGTTCATCTGAAATGTAAACGTGACAATGACAGTGTATGTAAACGTAAAGTAGAGGATGTGGCATAACGGTCAGAGCTGCCGACTACACATCTGGGAAACCGGGTTCGAGTCTTGGCGCTGGCTCAGCATCCTGCGATTCTGGGCACATGTCTTAATCTCCCCATGTCTACAAAAGTGGTGCGTCCTTGTGTAAAGTAACTGGGTCTCAAGTAAAGCAATCCCATACCTTCAGGTGGTGTTCGCGCTAAATAAAACTGCAAAAAAATCAAATAGTGAAAGGAAAATAAACCAATGCCGGGAAAGTTGCAGTCACAGTCAGCTCTTTCAAGACGCCCGAGTAATTCTAGCCAGCGAGCGAGCAGGAGGTGTGATCACACCATGAGCCGTACGCGTGCACATCTCCTGTCCTCCGAGTTGTGCTAACGCCGCCGTACGCATGCACAACTCTTGTCCTCTGTACGCGTGCACATGTTCTGTCCCCCTTCGGCTAAGAAACCGACAACAATAGATCTCGCCAAGGCGAGCAGCGCATGCGCTGCGTCGCTAGGCGAGACCTAAAAAGAAGAGGGACTGCTGTAACTGGATATGCTCAAGTCTGTTTCTCGTGACATGCTGGAGCACGCAGGTGGACTATGTGCCCCTGAGTTTAGTAGTGCTCTAAGTATATCTTACCCAGATACATAAAGAAACCCTGCAGGAAGTAGATCGCACTGTGAGCATTTTTACATCCAATATCCCTCAGGAATCTGCTTTGTAAATGTCTTTTTTTTGTCCAGTTGAGTCACAGTCCATTTTAACATAGTGTATTAACTTACATGAGGTGAAAGTAAAGAACACCATTCCAGTTGTTTCTTAGCCCTTAAAAAAATAACCACTTTTGGCAAGGCAAACCTTTCACCAATATCTACTAAGTTTTAAAAACATTTTCACATTAGTATATGACAAGGCCTGGAGATGCACATAAAGCAATCTGAGTTAGACAGCACTGTGGTGATGGAGGCAGAGATCCCCAGAATATTTGCAAAATTAGCAGAAACTTTGCAAATTAAAAGAGCAGCAAATCGACATTCAACCTAAGAGGCATGTGGAGGTGGAAAGAGAGATTTGCAACTCCTGCAAAAGGGCAGCAGACCCAATCATCAACAACTTTGGCATGGAAGAAACACAAAGAGTGGCAAGACTGGTTTAATTATTAGGGCTTATTAGCCAGTGCCTAGCAACGAGAGCGTCATGAGCGTGACTTATACTTCAAAAGAAATGAAAGGCCTGCCATCCCAAGCCGCTAAAAGTCTAAACGTGGAACGCCTGATTTCTGGCACCCCAAGCGAGCAGGGCCGCAGATTTCAGGGATGACTGATTCTCTAGGTCAGGCAGGAGCCTGCAGCTTGCGGACAGTGTGCCAGATCACCCACAGGACTATGGATCCTCTGCATGAGCCAGGGGATAAGCAAGCTCCTCCTCACATTCTCGGGCTGTATTCCCTTGAATGAGCTTTGGTAGGGGTTAAAGAAAGATGGCGACATGCAACCTGTTCTTGCTCCAGAAAGCTCTACAATACACCCATGGACATCGCTTATTTCACTTACTGAAGACACCGCCATGCAACAATGTTCTTGAGAATGCGCCTTGTAACTTCAATGCCTTCTTCAGACATTTCTCTCTTGCGCCCGTTAACGTAGCAAAAGGAGCAAAAACAGTTGCGGTTCTGCAAAACAGTGGGGTCCTGGAAATAGTGCCACAGCTTTTGGCCACCGGGGCAAAACGTGCTTTACTTAAGTCCTATAATGTGTTTTTAACCCATTGAATCTTCCAACCACAAGTCTTCTAACATTTTTGACTACACTACTCGGAAAGGAAATGCTGTTAAAAACCAGGGCCAAAAATATTACCCCCATAAGTGCTTACCAACTGCGAACATCCTTTGCGCAAAGCTGCAGGGAGAACATTAATAATTTTTACTGTGCAGCACTTTATGGTACCTGCTGGGGTTTACACAGTTTAATATACAGATTTATATTTATCCCTTCGGACTCGCTATGCCTCATCTCATCTAGCTCAGCTAGAATTCAAACATGGACTCTGTGGGATATTCATGGATATCTGAAAACTCGTTTTTTCGACACCACCAACTTTGAGACTATTAGATTGTGGTTACACTGGATAAAGCCATGGAGAATCTCTGCACTCATAAGAATCAGTTTCTCAAGCAACCCCAATGCAGTTTTCCCCCCATTTGGAGCAATAAAACGCGAGCCTCATGCAGCTTTAATGATAATGAATCATACAATATCACCTTGTAAAGTGTTTGGATGAAATTGTGTATTAAAAACGAGATTATGACTGTTGAAATGTCGCCAAGGCGTGAAGATGACAAACTTTAAAGTTCAAAGTTGCAGTGTTTATCAAGCTCACACAACTTCACCACCTGAAATGTATTTTCAACAGCTATAAAAAGTTTTGGGTTCTTTAAGATCATGAATAGGCTGCTCCGAAACTTTTGCCTCGAGCACAGTTCGATGCATTAATGAGTTGTCTTTATTCATCAAGCAAAAACTTTTAAAGAAACAAAAAATATATATTTGAAAAAAAAAGTCACTTTCTGTGAATCCTCTTTGGGGATATTCTGTCCTCATCTATGGAAGAATATAGTTCAAAATGTCATACTTTTTCTCATTTACATGTTTTAGTAAAGCTCAATGATAAAGTATTCTGACTGAGTTTGTCTGTCATCTGAAAGTTACTTATACACATGTTGGAAGGGCCATTTCAGTGTTTCATTCTAATTGATTTGGTAAGAACAGCTGGGTACAAAAGTTCTTTGTAGTGTGCTTTGGATACATGTGTTATTCAAAGAACATTCTGATGAGGGAGGACGCTGGAGCTCTCCGGGTCAGGACTACAGTGGCAGACCCAAAAATTCGGATATTTGGGCATCCAGGTTGCAAGCAAAAAAAAAAATGTATCTTGATAGAGTGATGCAGGGGCTTCGACATTCAACGCAGTTGTGGAACACCGTCCCACTCTTAGCTATGTGCAGAACAGCAGTGGCAAAAATGGTCATGCTTCCTAGATGCCTATACACACTCCAGAATACATTCTGTAAACTGTTCCGTTCTGTATTTAATGAATCAGACACTCTCCTGGTATCTTTGGTTGGGGAGGAAAGAGAAGCAGGTATCACTTGATATGCTCAAGAGATCAACAAGACTGGGATTACTGGACCAGCAGCTATATTATATGGCAGCACAGTTACAACATGTCGCAAAATGTTATAATGATACAGGTAACTAGCAGAAGATATTACTCGAGGAACACTGGGAGATGAGACGCTGCCGACACTCTTAAAGAGAGGTTGTAGGGTTACAGAACGAGTGCTACATGCAGTACGTCACACGGTGAGGGTATGGGAAACAGTGGTGAAACAAACCTTGCAAAATGCTCCATTTGCCAGGGACTTAGCAATATGGTGTTTGCCGCCGTTTGCTGATATTTCTAGATATATGCCAGTGCTGAGTTGGAAGGATGTGGGATGCAACACACTTGTGGATATATATATATTGGCGCAGAGTTTATAACCTTTATGGAGGAATAGGAGATATTTGGAGTCAAACAGGGGCATATTTTATAATATGCCTAATTGGCTAAAACTGCGAGGAAAATTCGATTTGACATCCCAAAAACACCAGAAGCATCTGCTGTTCTGACAGGACTACCTGAACTGGATCAATAGCGTGACTGGTTTCACACCTATATAAAGCCCTAACACAAGACAGATTTGATAAACAGAAGTCAGAAAGAAATGGGGCGAAGACACAGAAGGAAAATGCTACTTACCAGTATGCATCTGTTCTTGGCATGTAGAGCTGCAGAGATTCACACTATGTGCATAGATCGCCATCTGGTGTTGGGCTCGGATGCTTGCACCTTGCTGTTGTCTTGGAAGAAGTCTTTGTAGTCACGAGATAGGTGACTCCTCCCTTGGACGATAGTGCGCATGGGCATTGACTCCATCCTCAGATTGTTTTTCGCCATGAAGGGAAATGATGGAGTTTGTAAGAAACAGAAAGATGTCCATGAGAATGTATCTAAGTAAGATAACACTGGAACAGATACAGGTTCCGGGGAGGTGGGTGGGCGTGTGAATCTCTGCAGCTCTACATGCCAAGAACAGATGCATACTGGTAAGTAGCATTTTCCGTTCGAGGCATATGAGCTACAGAATTCACACTATGTGCATAGACTGTACAGCAGTGTCTCCCCTAGCGGTGGTCGCCTGTATCTGTTGCAGTAGTTTGAAAAAGTGTTTTAAGAACAGCTTGGCCTACAGAAGCTTGTTGCTTTGCCTGCACATCTACACAATAGTGTTTGGTGAAGGTGTGTGTAGTAGACCATGTTGCTGCCTTACAAATGTTTTCTAGGGGAATGTTCCCTAAGAATGCCATTGAAGCCCCTAGTTTGCGTGTTGAATGCGCTCTAGGGGGAATTGTTAACGTACGTTTTGCTTTTTGGTAGCATATTTGAATACATTTTACTATCCATCTGGCAATTCCAGCTTTGGAAATAGGATTGCCTTTATGAGGTGGACAGAAGGCTACGAATAGTTGCTTTGTTTTCCTAAAGGCTTTAGTCCTGTCTATATAGTAAAGTAGAGCTCTTTTGAGGTGAAGGGTGTGAAGAGCTCTTTCTGCTACAGAATCAGGGTTTTGGAAAAATACTGGTAACTCTACTGATTGATTAAGGTGGAAAGCAGAGATTACTTTGGGAAGGAATTTTGGATTTGTCCTAAGAACCACCTTGTAATGATGTATTTGTAAGACTGGTTCTTGTATGGTTAAAGCCTGGATCTCACTTACTCTTCTGAGAGAGGTGATTGCAACAAGGATGGCTACTTTCCATGTAAGGAATTGTAATTCGCATTTTTGTAAAGGCTCAAATGGGGGACCCATGAGCCTAGTAAGAACAATGTTTAGGTTCCACACTGGAGAGGGTGGCAGTCTAGGTGGAATTATTCTTTTGAGGCCTTCCATAAAGGCTTTGATAGCGGGTACTCTAAACAATGACAAATGTTGTCTGTTTTGTAGGTAGGCGGCTAGGGCAGCCAGATGTAATCTTATTGATGAGTATGCCAGATTGCATCTTTGTAGATGTAGCAAATAGCAGATAATGTTCTGAATTGAAGCATCTAACGGGTGAATTTTGTTATTGTTGCAGTAAATGACGAATCTTTTCCATTTAGCTGCATAGCAAGCTCTAGTAGTGGGGCGTCTGGCTTGTTTAATAATGTTCATACAGTCCGGTGGGAGGTTAAGGTAACCGAACTCTAGGATTTCAGGAGCCAGATTGCTAGATTCAGTTGTGCTGGATCTGGGTGCCTTATCTCTCCATGGTTCTGCGTTAGCAGGGTTGGGGAGAGACGTAGTTTTTGGTGTGGAACGACAGAGTTCCAGGAGTGTTGTGAACCATGGTTGCCGTGCCCATGTGGGAGCAACTAGGATCATTTTGAGAGACTGTTGTTTGAGCTTGCGTACTACTAGAGGAATGAGTGGGAGTGGCGGAAAAGCGTACGCAAATCTGCCTGACCAGTTCATCCATATCGCATTGCCCTTGGACAACGGGTGTGGGAACCTGTCGGCGAAGGTTGGGCATTTTGCGTTTGCATGGGTGGCGAATAGATCTATGTCTGGTTGGCCCCACATGTGGAAGAACGGTTGAAGAACTTGTGGATGAAGTTCCCATTCGTGTATCTGTTGAGTTTGACGACTTAATAGATCCGCTATCGGATTGTTCACCCCTGGAAGATGTTCTGCTAGAAGATATATTTTTTGTGGAATGGCCCATCTCCATATACATTGCGCTAGATGAGACAGCTGCAAAGAATGTGTTCCTCCTTGTTTCTGTATGTAATACATTGCTGTTATGTTGTCTGTGCGGACTAGGACAGCTTTGTTGAGGAGATGTGTTTGAAACGACTTTAACGCTAGAAATACTGCCAGTAATTCTAGGTAATTGATGTGGAACAGTTTTTGTTGAGTGGACCACCTGCCCTGAATTGTGTGGCTTAGGAGATGGGCTCCCCAACCGGTGAGTGATGCGTCTGCTGTTAGCACTATCTGTGGAACTGGCTCTAGGAACGGCCGCCCTGTGGAAAGGTTTTGTATGTTCCACCACTGCAGAGAGCGATGTGTGCGGCTGTCCACCAACACCAGATCTGTAAGTTGACCTTGAGCCTGGTTCCACTGACGTGCCAAGCATTCCTGTAAGGGGCGCATTTGAAGTCTTGCGTGAGGTACAATGAAAATGCAAGAGGCCATCATTCCTATTAGCTGCATAAACACTCGTGCTGGGAGAAAATTATGTTATCCAGAGGCAGGATCGTGATACCGGCCGAGGTGGTGGTATCGCTATTATTCACAAAAATAATTTTAGATGCAGGTTTACTATAAACCCCATACTTGACTACGAGAGCTTGGCCTTTGCGATCAGTTTCTCACCCACCTGCACCTTTTCAGGAATTTTAATATATCGTCCTCCAGGTGCACTGGGCCATTTTTGTAAGGATCTCCCAGATATTGTAGCTAATTCTGCCAGTCTTTCACCCAATTTTTCAATCCTGGGTGATTTTAATATACACTTTGACGACCTTCAATCCACATCGACATTGGATCTTATCGAAGGTCTGGCAACGTTTCAACTTAAGCAAAGAGTGTATGGTCCCACCCACACTCAAGGTCATTTGCTTGACCCCATATTCTCTAATCTACAGGATCTCGTGGTGGATGATCCTATCCCGGTTCCCTGGTCGGATCACTTCCTACTACCAATCACCTGGACCTTACAGGACCCCCTGTTGCCTTTTGCTAGAACAAAAAAATGTGCTCGCATTTGGTCTAAACTTCCTTTGGAAACCTGGGTAACCAATTTAAAAAACACTACTCCACCTCACCCTAACCCCATCATCGCAAATGACAATTTTAATAGCTGGCTTGAATCATCACTGGACTTAGTCCTCCCCAGGAAAGAATCCCACCACCGAGTAGGAATCAATAAAAATGCCTGGTACTCTCATAAACTCAGGCTACTTAAACAATCATGCAAACAATATGAAAGAAGATGGAGGAAAGATTTTGCTGCTATCAGCAAAGCTAAATACAGAGAGGCATTAAAACTCTATAAAAAGGAAATAAAGGCCGCTCAAGCCAGTTTTTATCATGACAAAATTATTTCAGTGGCCAATTCCCCCCGGGAAATTTTTAAAATTGCTAAATCCCTCCTCACACCCCCCCCCCCCCCAGTCCTCCCATCGCTTCTGATAGCGCTCAGCGGCAATGTGATGAAATCGCTGAATTTTTCTCTGCCAAAATCCAAAATATTTACAGGACTTTCTCACAAACTAATCCTTCAATGGATATCATAACCCCAAAATCGCGGATCCTGCTGGAAGAATTCCCTCCTTTGACCCTAACTTCCCTTCAGGGACCATTGAGGCAGCTAAAATCGGGCTCCCCTATAGACCCCGCTCCCCCTACCATTTTAAACCAGATCACTGAAATAGTGTCCCCGGTCATTCTTGAGGTGATAAACACCTCTCTACACACAGGAATGGTGCCCCCCCGTGGAAACAGGGTAGGGTCAAAGCACTTCTGAAAAAAACTAATCTTGACCCTGAGGAATGGGCTAATTATCGACCCATATCTCTGCTACCAGGAATCAGCAAACTAGCTGAAAAGCATGTTAACTCTGCACTCTCAGCATTTCTGGAAAATAATAACTGCCATCACCCCACGCAGACAGGTTTTAGATCCCAACAGGGCACAGAGACGGCTCTTATGGCTGTGATAGAGGAATCTAGAAAAATTCTTGATGATGGAGGCTGCGCTGCCCTTATTTTGTTAGACCTTAGCGCAGCCTTCGATACTGTTAACCATCAACTAATGATCCAAAGACTCAGGGAGGTGGGAGTGGCTGGAATTGCCTTGAACTGGCTTCAGTCTTTCCTTAAAAATAGACTTCACAGTTTATGCAGAGGATGTTGCTTCAAAGCAGATTCCTCTTATGTGTGGTGTACCTCAGGGATCCTCCCTAAGTCCTACCATGTTTAACATCTACATGAGTTCTCTGGCAGAAATGGTGTGTCCATGGGGGATACAGATCGTCACTTATGCTGATGACACCCAACTGGTGGTATCCCTCAGCCAGCAGGACAAATCTGACCCTGGTTTAACCTTATGTCTTGAGAAGATTTTCGAATGGATGGCAAGTCATTTTTAAAACTGAATGGAGCAAAGACAGAACTTATGCTCCTTGGTCACTCTGCCCCCCTTAATATAGATTCTCTATGGCCTAGCTGCCTAGGCCCCCCACCCGTCCCGAAAAAACAGATCAAGAGTCTGGGAGTGTGGCTTGACTGCAATCTGGACTTTAAGGAACCAGCTCGCAAAGTCGCAGCCAACTGCTATGGACTCCTAAGGATGATCAGAAAGATTCTTCCTCTTCTCCCTTTTGTTGCCAGACGGTTATTAGTTCAGGCACTGATACTCTCACGGCTGGACTATGCCAATGCAGTCTATCTGGGAGCCTCCCAGGGCACGACTAAGAGACTGCAAACCGTTCAGAATTGTGTAGCCCGCCTATTACTGAACATTCCCAAACGTAGTTCAGCCAAACCAGCCCTTACTACTTTGCATTGGCTCCCCATTCAGGAAAGAATTAAATTCAAAGCAATGTGTATTGCCCATAAAGCTATCTCCGGGAAAGGCTCTCCAATGATTCACTCTATGGTGCAACTCTATCGCCCTAATAGGGCCTTGAGATCCGACAACAAACGATTACTCGCAGTTCCCAAGATCAAGCGATCACGAACTGGTGGTCGGCGGTTCTCATATAATACAGCTAAGTTTTGGAACCAACTCCCCGACCACATACGTCTGGAATCCAAACACCTTAAATTCAGAAAGCAGCTTAAAACTTTCCTCTTCCCTTGATCTGCTTACAGTCTAAATAGGAGCCACAGTAAGTGCTGGGATGCCCATGGGTAGCCATGCGCTATATAAATGTGTATTCATTCATTCATTCAGAGTGTTGGGGCTGAAACTTGGAGATGAGGGTTTGCATACTGGTTATCCTTGCTGGATTGGGGTATGCTAGAGCTTTGGAAGTGTCTATTGTGGCTCCTAGATACTGATGTATGTAGGAGGGATGAAGGTGTGACTTGGTGTAGTTTACTGTGAATCCCAAGTTGTGTAGAAGCTGAATGGTTTGGTAAGTGTGGTGAACACATTGGTTGTGTGACTTGGCTTTTATGAGCCAGTCGTCGAGGTATGGAAATACATGGATTTGTTGTCTTCGCAAGTGCGCTGCCACTACTGCAAGGCACTTTGTGAAAACCCTGGGTGCTGTAGTCACTCCGAATGGAAGGACTTTGAACTGATAGTGTTGGCCGTCCACTGTGAACCTTAGGTATTTTCTGTGAGCAGGGTGTATGGAAATATGGAAGTAGGCGTCCTTGAGATCTAATGTGGCAAGGAAGTCGCCTTGTTGGAGCAGTGGAAGAACCTGTTGAAGAGTGATCATGTGAAAATGATCTGCCTATATGTAGAGATTGAGAGGTCTGAGGTCCAGGATTGGCCTTAGGGTACTGTCCTTTTTGGGGATTAGGAAGTAGAGAGAATACACTCCTGTCCCTTGATGTTGTATGGGAACTGGTTCTATTGCATGTTTTTGAAGCAGCGAAAGAACTTCCTGTTTGAGGAGTGTGAGATGTTCCGTGGACATTGGACGCTGTTTGGGCGGTATGTTGGTGGAGTTGCTGTAAGTTCCAGGCAGTAACCATACTGGATAATTTGTCTCACCCACTTGTCTGTAGTGATGGAATTCCAGACAGGTAGGAACTGTGAGAGTCTCACTCCGACCGGAGTGGAATGGTCTGGAGGGAGTGGAGGGAAGTCACTGCTTATTAGTGGGAGAGGCGCGAGTGTTGTTGTTACCTCGGCCTCTTCCTTTGTTGTTATTCCCCCTGTATCCACCTCTAAAATATCCCTTGTTGGGGGAAGTTTGTGAGGGGTTCTTGTAGGAGGAAGAAGCAGTGTCTGCACTGATGTTTTTGGATGCTCCTCTATAGAAGGAGCGTCGAAAGGAACCTCGTGTGGATGGAGACTGTAATGCACCCATGGACTTAGCAGTCTCCGTGTCCTTTTTCATTTTTTCTAGAGCTGTATCTACAGCTGGGCCAAAAAGTTGTTCTTAATTGAACGGCTGATTGAGGATAGTTGTTTGTACCTCCTGTTTGAAGCCAGAAATGCGCAACCAGGCATGCCTTCTTAGTAACACACTAGTGTTAATGGACCTAGATGCGGTGTCTGCTGCATCGAGGGCACACTTGATTGATGCATTGGTTATTAATTTGCCCTCCTGAATTAGCCTTGTTCTTATATTTATCAGGCAAATGTTGCAATAGGGTTTCCAGCTGGTCATAATGGGCCCTATCATACCTGGCAAGTAATGCCTGCGCTTTGGCCATCCTCCAGTTATTAGCTGCTTGGGCAGCAACTCGTTTGCCCGAAGCGTCTAATAATTTGGACTCTTTGTCCGGAGGTGGAGCATCACTGGAGGTCTGAGAGTTGGCGCGTTTTCTAGCGTTGGTCACCACTAGAGAATCTAAAGGGAGTTGACCCTTGATGTAGGTGGGATCATTGGGAGCGGGTTTATATTTTTTGTCAATTCTAGGATTGAGAATTCTAGCTCTTACGGGGTCCTTGAATACGTCTGGTGCGTGTTTAATGACGCCTTTTAACATTGGTAAAGTCTGTACAGTCCTTTGTGACTCTGCAAAGGTGTCTATTAGGAAGTCCTCCTCTATGGGGTCCGAATGCATTTGAACGCCATGGTACTTGGCAGCTCGGTCTATAAGCAGACCAAAACCAATATTGTCATCTGGGGGAGATGGCTTTGTGGGGTATGCATGAGGATCAGGAAGGTCTGGAGGATCTACTGGGTCATCATAGTCATCCCAATTGTCCTGTGGTGTGTGTGTGTCGTCATCAGGGTCAATAAAAGGGTCATTATCTCCTCCCCACCCCGTAAATCATCATCATCTTGTGGTGGTGGTGAGTATGTTGGAAGTATGGGAGAATTAGGAGAAAAGAAAGGTTCAGTAGGAAGAACAGGAGAAGAGGGTTGTAAAGGTGAAGTGGCACAGTCTCTCTTCTTTACAGGCACCTCAGGGATGTGTTTTTCTCTTGTTGTGTGGAACATTGATGATATGTCCTGTTTTAGGGTCCATTTGGAGAGTTTTTGTTGCGGATCGATGGGATCCGGTCGAAAAAGTTCTTCCTATTCGTTGGTCGCCTTCGGCGCCGATTTTTTCGGGTACGCACGAGGTTTAGATTTCTGCTCTGGAGCCTTGGAAGGGGTTTTTGGATCCTTCGGCTTCGATGTGGAGTCGGAAATCTTTTTCGGTTCCGAAGATTCTGGTTTCGGATCCGAGGCCTTTTCTTTCGGCGCCGAGGTGCTCGGTGCCGATGGTTTTTTGGGAATTGCAAGAGCAGGACGAGCTCCCGGCTTCGGTGCTGATGGTGTCTGCGGGGCGGTGATATGCGGCTTGCTCGGTCCCGAGCCGCCGGAACGCTTATCCTTTGTCTTCGGAGCCGGGCCCGGGGACGGGGCTTCTGAAGCTATCTTTTGGTCGCGACTGGGGCCAGCAGGCGAAGTCTTGACCGGAGCCGCCTTTTTTTCACATGGGGTTGGGGTAGGGGCAGTTGTACTCACTCGTTGACCTGGAGTGATGTGGTCATCTGAGTCGGAGTCGTCTGCCTCGGAAACGATTTGCAGGTCCTCCGAATCATCCTCCGGGACATCGGGGCCTTCGTTGAAGACGTCCTCCAGCACCGGAGCTGCTCGTTGCGCCATAACGTGTCGTCGGGCCCGGCGATCACGGATAGTCTTTTTTGATCGAAAGGAGGCGCAGGCCTGGCAATTATTCTCGTTGTGCTGGGGCGAGAGGCAGAGGTTGCAGACCTTGTGTTGGTCGCTGTGTGGGAATTTAGCTCCACACTGGGGGCATTTTTTAAATGGAGTCCTTTCCATTAGCCGTAGGCCCGAATGGCGTCGATAGGCCCAGCGGCCCGCGTCGACGAGCAGAATCGAGGATTTGAGGAGCGCGTCGAAGAGCACGCGAACGAAGACAATACTGTCGAGTTTTTTTGATGTTTTGCGCGTCGAAAGTAGAGTACGGAACCGGAGCGCAGAAGTTACATCCAAATCCGATGGCGGAAAAAAACAATATGAGGATGGAGTCGATGCCCATGCGCACTATCGTCCAAGGGAGGAGTCACCTATCTCGTGACTACAAAGACTTCTTCCAAGACAACAACAAGGTGCAAGTATCCGAGCCCAAAACCAGATGGCGATCTATGCACAGTGTGAATTCTGCAGCTCATATGCCTCGAACACCCCATTAACAGATGGGGAACGCAAGATGGCATGTGCCCAGGTTCAAGACGTGTCTAGGAATACCCGTTTCAAATGAATGCATTTCCATTATTTACATAGAATGTATTTAACGCCAATAAAACGGAACATAATATACCCACAGAAGTCTTGCGCTTGGACTAGATGCGGCTCCCCAGGGGGACGTGTTACTTCATGTACCTGGTCGTGTGTGGACTAAGCACATACTGGGTTGAGATAATCACCAGGCTGAACAAGGTTACTTGTGTTGGGTTAGATGGATCAGTGAAACAGTGCATTCTAGGGGTTATTCCTAACCCCCAAAACATGGAGAGATAACATAAATTTGCTCTGCTGTGACTGGTGTTGGCGAAGAGATGGATAGCCATTAGATGCTGACACTGGAGGGCTGTGGGGTGCGCTGCTGGGAGAGAGATGTGGTGGAATGGGCTCTGGCAGAAGAGATAAGAATGGTGAGGTCCAAACAGATGAGAAAACTCTGCAAGACATATGTATGCAGGCTGACATGATAGGAGCAGACATGTGAAGGAAGGGAACAAAAGCACACAAGATACAGCTGAGGAGACTAGGGTACTTGGATTTGGCTGGTGGACATGAACAGTGGTAAATGCAAGAAGGGAACAAAAGCTGTGGTAGTGAGGGATGCACACTGTGCTCGCCACTGTCTGCAACGACCTTACTATGTAAAGACTAAAAAAAAACATAAATAATGTTTGTGGTGTTTTGAATTTGTGATTATGAATTGCTTCTTAGAAACTTGTGGGGGTGGTCAGAGTGCGAGGTATAAAATATACTGCTGATAATTCACTGTAATCAGTGTATCTAGTGTGAAAAATGTGTTCATAAATAATAAAAATAAACACTTAAATACTTGATTCTGCTCCCCCACTCAATTTAAAATATATTTTTTAAATGATTTGGCACAATTTATTTTTAGTTATCAACCTGACTCAGATTAGTAGTTTAAAAAAAACTGCTGCGTAATTTTGTAGATGCGCCCGACTACAAAATGATGCAAGCGGCCACTTAAAAGGTTTTTTTTTTCCCACTTTAGTCATGTTGCACAGTATCCACTATGTTGGCAGCGTGTCTAAAAATCATTGCCAAAGCCAATAGGTCACAAAACTACTGGCTTTGCCAATGCTTGTTTAATATCGGCAACAACTAGGCAGCTCCCCCAACAATAACGTTTTACAAAAACAATGACAAAACAAGCATCGACATCTAAAAGAATGGCAGAAAACTCCAGGCCTATTTGGTTTGCCAATGCCTGTTTTGTTTCTGACTGGTACTTTTGAACTCATGACAGAGTGAAAAATTGTCCTCCACACATTAACATTCGTCTGGTAACCGCACAAGTCCCCGGTTGTGGGTAAATGGGCAGACCTTCTCATCAGTTTAAGGCCTTAATAGATTAATCACAAGGCAAATTCTATGCAGTTCATTAGAAAAAAACATCTGGGAGATCCGAATGGGGTTAAAGCTCCCCTCCCCCACTCCCTCCCCACACCTTTTAAGGATTTGTGACAGCATACAATGACGCTGATGCAATTCACTTCCTAAATAAGAGATGTATTTGGACCACAGTGTTATTTCTTTGACTTCTCAGCATAAAAGAGCAGCCTTCAGAATTAAGGATTACTTCTTAATTACTTCCGAAACTGATCAGTCTCTACTTCCTTCTGCCCTCAGGTGTGTGCCTTCATATCACACCGTTATGTCTTTTTCAAAGCATGTAGGATAACTGCATTAAAAAAACACGGGCAGCGCTTACATGGATTCAGAGTGTCTGTGTGGGTCTATACCTTTCATCTACAGGGCTTCCGGAAATCTGCCCCGGTTTTTTAGGTCGAGCATTCGAGACCTCTTGTATATATTTAGTATATACTTGTATGTGTATGTACTTTGTGGGCTCTGGAGATCAGCCCTAGGACTTGTCTGCTTTCAGCTTAGGGACTTTTTTTTCTGTTCAACTGCCTCTATTTAACGGTCTTGATAGAAAATGACCAGCAGAGGTCAGTAAAATACCAGAATTGCCTTCTGCTGAGGGACTTTATTTTTTTTATTTTTCTGGCAACTGCCTCTATTTAACTTTCTTGATGGAAAACGACCAGCAGAGGTTAGTAAAATACCAGAATCACTTTAGCATTCTCTAGATTCCACAGTCCATAGAAATTGTCTTCCACCAGCCCCCGTAGACAATAATATTTTTTTCAAATCTTGTATTTTCAGTGATATGACCACCGAAGGCCCTGCTTTTATATTAAAAACAGAGCTTTGGACTATACCATTTCCCGCTGAAAGGCAATATTTCTCTCCATGTGTTCCCATACCTGGCGTGTCACGCAGTTTGGTGCTTACTTTCCCTCCATGTTAAAGAACAGTAGATGTTTCAGTACCCAGGCTAATGTGCTGCATACCTAAATACATATAAGGTCCCAAAGGCGAGACCGATTGCATTGCAAATGCTTGTCATTGTATGGCAGTCGCAGCTTTGACCAAAAGCAGGCGTGACAGAGGCCTGTAGAGGGTGCGTTCATATAATGACCACGCTTTAGTATTCTTGGCCTAAATGCACACATCAACCATGAAAACCGAGGCAGCAGCGGGAACCGAGCGAGCATGTCTTTTACGAAGCTTGATCGGGGACTTCAGGCTTCCGATTCAATTTTGGACCCTGTTCCAAGTGCTCCGGGTCAAAGGTGTGATAAAATAATGGTATTATACAGATTTAATGCCTCATGCGTCAGGCCACTGACGCTTCTCGGATCTGGAGTAAAATCTGCCCCTGAACTGCAGCGGGGCAGGGTGTTCTCTGCATCCTTGAAATAAAGCGAGAATGTTACAGGGCGTTTCTCTAACCCGAGCTCGAGTCTCAAGCTTGAGGCGCGCATGCTGCCAGCTGGCACGGAGCGCATTTACAGTAAGCTGTTTACTTGCTGTCCACCAATGGCATCTACAGGGAAGGAATGTCCGAGCTCCACACAGCTGCAAGGCTTCAGCTGCAAGAAAATGAAGGCCACGGGCAAGCCATCGTGATAGGGTACTGAGGCGAAAAGGGAAGAACCGGGACTGAGACCAAGGCATCCCTTTTAGGTCTATATATCCTACTGGTTCAGGTGAGATACACAGGGCGGTATTTCTAGAATAAAATCGGCATAGCGAGCTCTTTCAGGGTACATTCAAAAATATATGGAGCAAAAGAGGAAGAGGAACCGGAAAAGAAAGTGAAGTTATCAGGGAAAATAATTAAAGGAAGGAAGAAAAACACAGGGGAATTAACATATACATTATTATGAAAGGAAGAACAAATCTAATACACGAATGAGAAGGGCACAAAAGGATAGAAGGACGGGGAAGAAGGGGGGGGGGGAGAGAAGGAGAAGGAAACAAGGAGAGGGAGAAAAAGAAAGAGGGAGAAAGAAGGAAGGAGAGGGAGGGAGGAAGAAAGAAAGAAGGAGAGGGAGAAAGAAAGGAGAGGGAGAAAAAGGAGAGGGAGAAGGAAACGAGGAGAGAAAGAAGGAAACGAGGGTGGAAAGAAAATGAGACAAAGAAAGAATGCAGACAAACAGAAAAAAGAGACAGAAAGAAAACCAAAGAAAGAAGAAAGAAAACGACAAAAAAGCAAGGCTAAAGATTAGAATGGAAAAGGGTACAGAAAGAAATAAAGGAACCGTGTTATGAAAGAAGGTCAGGCAAGAAGGAAGAGAAGAGACAAAGAAAGAATACATTGATAAATAAATTTGATCAACCTCAAGTAGGCAAGTGAGGAACAAAATTAAATGAAGGGGGAACCTAAGGATGGGAGGAAGTAAGACTAAGAAATACATAATTAAAGAAGAAACGATCAAGAGAAATTTAAAGACATTAAGAAAGAATGCATCTAATCAACGTTGAGATGAGTAATAATATGAACTATTATTTACTGTGCATTGTTTATCTTCAAGAAGAGTTAATTTGGGATTATACCAGTTTTGGTGTCAACGCATCGAAGGCCAGCACATAGTGTAGTGCAGTATTTGGGATTACAGTTAAAACACCTTTGCAAGGGCCGTTTCATCATCATTGCTCTTGCATGTTACATCTTCCTAAAGAGCTTTTACCGATAAGGTTGTCAGATACCAGCCTTGCCGCTATGTTGACCATTCCAGTCTCAAAACAAAATCTCGGGGCATTCTCCCCTGTTATAAGTCTTCCTCCTGAATCTGTTTCACCTCTCCTCAGGCTTTCACCACAGTCTTTCTCCACTGTCCTGCATTCTAAGCAGTTCTACACCTCGCTATTCCTTTTTTCCCCACACTATGTAGGTTTTTCAAATGGGTCCTTCTCATCGCCCTTCACCTTGTTGTGCTTTTGGCCTGTCTGCTTTCTCTCATCTTCTTCCCGTCTCCTCTCTTCCACGGACGACTACCCTCACGGTCACTGCCGCCTGTCTTTTACTCTATTCAACTAACCAGCTGAGGACACAGATTGCCCCCAGGTTCAACTTCTAGGGCAGCTCCGAGCTCAGGCGGCTCTTCTGACACGGTGCACTGGTCTGTGAAGTCTAGCTAAGGAGATAACACTAGAATAAAAGAGCCAGCCAGGGCACAACTAGAACCCTGGCCGTTTCCCGGCACAAATCACACACAAGAAGCCGAGGGAACTGAAAAATAAAAGCTAAAAGTCTGGGTACGACATTCATTAGAGGGAAACAAAAAACGTAAGCTATAAAGAGTGGCTAAATTGGTCAGCTTTGTCTCCACATGAAAAAAAAGAAGACAAAGTGTTTGATTTCATTATATAAGTATATACTGTAATGGGTCATTTAAGACATGTCAGAGAACAAGCTAAGTCAACAACGTGCAGAACACGTGGTTCATCTTGAAGATCAAATTAATCTCATTTTTTAACAGTGCTAAGATTTGCACTATGGAATGTATTCGTGCAGCTGTGCACTGTGCAGTCTTAGTCAATATTTTAAAATTCTTGCTCGAAAAATTGGCAAGTTGTGTTAATAGGAATGCTCAGATGGTGCAACCAGGAGCAGCGAATAAATGTGGCTGATTGAGTCTCACTTAGAGAGTCACATTTGAGGGCCTCCATTAACATGGCCTCAACCTGCTCCCACCATAGGCACCCCCCTTTTGTCTAAGGGGAGCAGCTTGGGGGCAGAACCTGTGCAAGCAGGGAATCATGCCTGAGGGTCCCCTTTACCACTTCTGCTTTTAGGTTACTTCTTGGGTGAGGCCAGAAGGCTTAAATTCCAGCAGAGTCTTCAGCTTGTCCTCTTTTGTGTAGTTGCAGCGAGGAGTATTGGCATCTCGCTTTTCAGGGTCTGCAAGGTGTGCACAATCTTTGTCAAAGCAAGCGAAGCCTAAATAAAAACAAAGCATCCCCAGATAGTGATTGGAGTTACTTATCCCCTTCGGTTTCACCTTTGCACCTGAAAAATCTTTAAAAGAGAAAAAGCACTGGACAGTGACTAGAATGGGTGCATGGACGGTAAGGAATCTTTACAGAGAGAATATACTGGAGTGGTGCTTTTAGAATCTGTTGATGGACAGTGGAGACCACATCATATAAACACAAGGGCCATATTACAGGAGTCCCCAAGAGCACAGAGGGCATTAGTGAGCCAGGGATCTTACCCATTACTTCAAAGGATTATCGACTCTTGGGTGGCTTCTTCTGTAATAAACATCGGATGACACGCAGTGTGAGCCTATGCAATGTCCGGAGGCGTTTCTTCATGTGCATGGAAGAGTGGCCACATGCAAATGAGGGAATGGGGTTTTTCACTGCACCCATTAAATGCACAGCAGCAACCAAGCTATAGGTAAGCAAAATAACTATGTGCGACAAAACGTGGTGCGGAGTTGCTGATCCTGTCTCAACAGTGTCTTTTGGGGATGGGCGTGCCTGGGAACCGTCAGGAGCCGTGTCAAGGGCAGACAAAGTCACAGACTGCATCTACCTGCGTCTGGAGGATGCGGGTGGAGAGATGCATCTGCCTCATCCTCATTATCAGACTGGACCCCTGCAGGGAGGGATATATCTGCAGTTTGACACTGCCTCTCATGAATCATAGACTTACCAATGATAATAAAGCGCTTATTAAACTCTGTGCATCTGCATATATACTATTTGTGTATATTTGTGACTTGACAGCGAAAATAAATATGGCCCAATAAAACATATCTGGAATAAGAATTTTAATAAACACATATTTATACATTAGAAAAGTGCAAAGGTGTGATTCCGGGTTTTTACCATATCTGAGGTGGAGTTGTTGCTTTTAATCTTCATTGCTCACACTATCTTCCTAACCAATGACGTAGTGCTCCGGGTCTGCTTAAATACTTGTGTTTGTAACTAACACACATTGCATACATCAGACATACAACCATACATGCAACGGCAGAGAGAATAATATGCTATTTATTGCCATTTTTGAGCAAGAGAAGGTGCAGCAGACCCCAATGAAGGCTCCACTTCTCGCGAGTCTTGTCCCACTCCTCACATTCAACAATGGTAATAAATGGTATTTGCACTCTGTAAATCTCCATAATATATGTGAGTGTGTATCTATTTTTCCCCAAAACTAGCTCTTCAGGCGTACTATTTTAGTTGTTCTGGAGGAGAACTTTTAAACAACAAGGTTCTTGAAACGATCTTCAACTGGGCTGTTTTTAACTGTAATTTTGTTGAAGATCGTGCTGTAGTTTGTTTGATTGTTTCTCTTGGTTGCTAGATCCCTGGGGCATCTTTGTGACATTTGATGCTTTATTAACGAAAATTAAATAAATAAAATGGTTACAAGTACCATCTGGCAAATATCTGATTTCCACAGAAGTAAAAGTAATTTTAAAAAATGCAACGATAAATACACCGTTAAGATAACTGCTATTTTCAGCACACTGATGTTGCCATTCAATTCATCAACAGATCATATGTGAAAATAAACCATGACTTCAACCTCCTCTCCCCCGCCTCCAGACAATCATAACAGAGACTTAATTGCAGACAGATTTCCTTAAATGTGGCTTTTCCATGCGCACTTCTCTCTGAATGCAAATACAGAACCTTAAAGTTGGCTCACAATACTGCTTTCAGTCCCAGAGGTAGCATTTATGTACAAACTTGGGTCAAATCTTAAACCAACACTTTTCCAGATTTAGTTACATTCCTAAAGCGGGAAAATGTTTCAAACGTTTCACAGCTCCGCCTACTGAGCGGATTCCAGGATACGCAAGCTATTGAAAGTTTTGATTCCGAATGCGTGAAGACCACATATAAGTGACCATTGGCCCGAAGGTCTGAAACGTGTTGTGAGACTGTGCCACAAAGTACCCTCATACCAGGCTGTGGCAAGTACATTTGTATAAAGATGTGCCGTAATTCGTTATCTCTACACCAACCATATTCATCAATTTTGAAACAAAAAAGCAGACTGGGAATTAAGCATCTGCGTAGAAGATGAGGCAATAGGGTAAACTATAATTAATAAACAGCATTCAATCCTAAGGGCACCTTAACCTGCAGGTACCAAACAGGGATAAGAAAATGAGACCTGGAAACATATAACACTGTCTAGAAATGTAACAAAAATAATTATGAAGCAACTATGTAAATGGAAAGATACCCGTGCTGCACAAAAAAGGCAGCCAATCTGAGCAGTGTTTAACAAAGTGCGAAGAACTAGTGCGGCACATGCAGAGGTCCAAAAACTGCTTTCCTTATACTTTGGGGCAAATTATATGTAGGAGGAGCAATTATGCTTCCCAAAAGTCCCAGGACCTTCCAGTCGCATCCACTTCATAATTGTTTGTTTCGAATAAAGAGTAATTTATCTTCTTTGAGGACTAAAAGATTGCTCTAGCACAAGTATGACTTTTCTCCTGGGAGGTAGTAAAACCAAGCACATCTCTAATGAACAAATGCAAAAGGTACCTCAAAACCTCTTGAGATGTTCACTTTTTGTCTACTTCTGAGGAGTGCTTATTCTGTTATCTAAACAACCTACGGGTACTATACACGTCAAGGGTAAACTAAGGTGTTCAAGTGCTTGTGGGAGCGTAAATCTTTTGATGTGGTTTCTTGTGAATTTTCCTTTTTAATTTAAGTGTGTGTGGGGGGGCAGGACGAGAACTCTTTTACCCCAACTTCACTTAGCCTAATCCTTTCCCGTTACTTTCTATTCGTAAGTGTTACCCTTACACTGTACCCAACCATAATTCTTACTCTTATACTTACAACTGTCCCTCCCAGATTTTTGCTATCATATTTTTGTTCTCCATGTTTATTACGCCCAGATTTTTGTATCCTGAGGTTTAATCTTGAAAAATAAATCCCTGTTAATGTTCCTTTTATATTTGGATACATTTACCTTGTTAGCATATAAATCATTTGCAGAACTGTACCATGTATTTCAAACCATATATACACACAATTGGTATAATGAAGGTATCCCAGTATGTATTTGTGGTCTAGCCATTCTTGCTTCTCTTGAGAGCACCTTTGCAACAGAAAAATCTTCACAGAGAAATTAGAAAATGTACTAATAGGGTGTAGGAAAGACCCAAGCCCTCAAACAGTAAGCACTTTGGAATAGTGGTGTTTTTAACTAGCTTTCTCGTGATGGTAACTAGGCAGTCCATAATCTTTAAAAGAATAGGGAGGCAATACTTTCATCTGAGACGTCGTGGGGAAAATGAACTCAAATCTAAAACTTTACCTGCAAATAAAAGGTTGGATCTTCCATATCTCAAGGTTAGGTTGTAGCAATCCCTATGGATTTATTGTTAAAGGAATATAGGGGCCTCCGTGCATGTACCTCTCCTAGTCCTCCATAAACCTTGAAGTCACGGTGAGACGGTCGGCATCCAGTAATGGTTCCTGAGAGATAACTGAACATCTTTTTGTAGTTCAAAGATTGAAGAGGCAGCACACTGGCCTGTGCTATGCTGGTTTCAGAAGAAGTCTAAGGAGAAGACTATCAGAAAGCGTGTCCTTGACCCCAGTCCTGAAAGCAGAGATGGCTCACACCACAGTTTTTTTCCCATCTTTCTGAATAAAGTGCTTGTGGACAAAGGTGGCTTTCAGGTACTAAACACAAAAACCACCACTACACACACCAGAAAGGTACTGCTACCAATCAAACTGCAGAAATTAAGTGAATGAACATTCTAGCAATGCATAGGTGTATACTGTCTAAGACCGTCGCAGGCCATGGAGGTACACATTGTCAAAAAGTGTAGGGCTCCAAGTTGAAAATGCTATAAGACCATCATGCAGTATCTTTCTGAACAAAGAAAGTTTACTGTTTCTTAACACCCACAAACAATGCCAATTTGTTTTTATTTCTGGGAAGATCATTCCATAATTATTACCCTGCACTTCTAGACATTTTGGGCATCATTACGATGCGGCATCATGTCGGAAACGGGACCGACCGCCCGGCGGTCCTGCTTCCCTAATTCGGATGCGACCGCCTTCACAGCAATCGGAAAGTGAATATTTCCTATTCCGGCTTGTGCTGTGAGCTGGAGCACAAGTCGCAAAATAAAATATGCACTTTTTAAACATCACTGCGGTGCCTACCACACGATGCAGGGATGTTTGGGGGGCACCACAGGCCATAGCGGAGGCCCAGGGAGGACAAGGGCACTGCTAGAGGCCCCAAAAGTCCCTTTCTGTCTACTTTTCTATGGCGATCGGACAGCCATAGGCAGGCGTAAAGGGACATTGTAATACCTACAGCAGTGCCTGAGCAGGCATCGCCCCTATTGTAGGGATTACTGTCCGTCCAAAAGCGTCAGACGGTCCCTTTGCCTGCTGCCTCCAACCGCACGCACTGTAATGCGGCGGTCGGACCGCAGCAGCAGCTGACAGGCAGACCGCCACCAACGAGCGGTCAGATGACCTTCCGCCCGACATCGGAATGAGGCCTTTGGTATAACCCAACATTTCTCTCTGATATTTGGGCACCAGCACTGTCATATCAGTGATCGAATCCATGAATCTGGTATGCTTCTGAACTCTGGCTAGTTCTTTTATGTAATCGGGAACGCTACAATTCACCGATTTCCACACCATACAGTGTTGTGTTGCAAATCTGCTCTTTTTTGTCATCCACTTGAAGCTTTCTTTAGGTGTGAGAAACTTTCCTAAGAATTGCTACTGGCCTGATAGACACCGTGTCGTTCAGAATTGTGGTAGAAAATATTTATAAATTTGGGGCATATGGAACAATTACAACACATTAACTGTATTGTGTTGCTCATACAGTTTCAATGATTGTGCCATCACTTGATGCGGAGGGAGTGTTTTGTGCTGTATAGTTTCATTTCCATGGAGAATACTGGAGGCTTATCCTGCTCTCCCCAGAAAGTGCTCTTATTTAAATTTTATTTTGTCTAACTGCAAATAGCAAATAAAAGTAAAAGAATGTGTTTTGTAACATAATACATCAAAATGAGAAACTGTTGTTAAGGGATCCAATTTATATCCTTACAAGGTCCATGCCTTTGGCCGGACCGTGCCAATCAGTGGCTCGTGATGCGCAGTCTCTTTCAGTCCTAGCAGTTCCACAGCTTAGAGCTACTTTCACATTAGTTGTGTTGAGGGACAAGGAAAGGTTGCCATTGGAGTCCAGGGTATGCATAAAACTGTTGTGGGTAAATAACTTTCGGTTGTACTTTAGCTCTTCGACAGCCATCCAAAGGCGCTACGAATTGTGTGCAGTTGAAGTGTTTCTACCCTGACTTTTTATACAATTTGTTTCTTCCTTCGTTGACAAACAAAGGATCACAGACTTGCTGGATGGTTTCAACTTCTGCTCTATTTGTGAAAATGAGAAATTCAGCCGGTTTCGATTCCTCTAGGTGACTATGGTACCTGCCACGACCACACCGACATGGATGAGAACACTTTAACGGCCCCACTGTGAGCATGCGCCTGAACCTAGATACTGCTGGCCCACTGCAAACATATTAGATACATGTTCTCTAATATCCTCCTCCAAATCACGGCCTCTTTCCTCTTCAGAGATGTGGGCGAGTGGCTAACATGGTTTCCTAGGCAAACAGGAGACCAGGGTATTTACTCGCACCTGCTCCACTGCCAAACCGTGTGATCCCAGGCAAATCACTCTCTAATCCCGCGCCTCTCTTCTCTTATCTGCCCACACTGGAAGCTCTCAGAAAATGGAGGAACGCCTTCGGTCTGTTTCTCCTTATCGATCTACATGTGATTTGAACTTATGATTGAATAATTTGAAGTACTTACAGACTAATCAATCTGTATCAGAGCGTTGGCTTCACACTGCAATTTGTTAACTGAAAAGGGAAATTAGGCATGAACTGTTGCAGGTCCCATAACAACTGGGTATATTATTTCACAGAAAAAACATACATGTACACCGGGTCTCCTACAGCCAGTGTTATGCAAGTTGCAGCTCATGTAAATGTAATTCCTGTTTTGTCTGACTCCTCACTCTTTGGCATTTCAAGGTGGCCCAAACCAATAGCGTAACAAAATGTTGCGGTCCCCCTGAAAAATATGGTGAGGGGCCCCGGACTCCAAGGTATTCATTGGCTTTGGGTCGAAGGAGGGCCCCCTGAGGGGTTGGGGTCTTCTTTGTGCTGCAGGCCCTGCGTACGCCCTTGCCCGCGACAGGCGGCTGTGTGGTCAGTGGAGGACCCTCCAGCCCGGTCTCTGAGCAGGTTCGGTGCTCTGCAACCTGGGGCCTCAGAAGAGTGAGTGCCCACCGTCCATCAGTGCATGCAGGGTGTGCGTTACACCCACGCCTCAGCTCTCTCCATCTCCGACAGTGCGAGGCATGATGCACCATTGTGCTCGGCTCCTCTGAACTAGCAACATTCAATCGGCAAAGTTGCAAGTATGTAACTTTCTGCATCTGTGCTGTTTCCGAAGAGACTTGCTGCAATTGCAAGCAATCTCCAGAGAAGAGGGCCCCCCCTTCTGGATGGGGTAACATGAAGCACTATAAAAGTAGACAGCGTATCTGGGGCAGTTCCTCTTCAGGGGCTTAAGAGGGTAACCTGCCACCAGAGTCTGAGAGCCGCCAAGGGGCCACTGCTAAATTAAATTATTACATTGGTAATCATTTAATTTAGCTGTTTATCCAAACACGACTTTCGTGTTTACACGAACTCCGCAGTGGGCGCCACACAGAGCAGCAGGATCCCCCACGCGGTCCCAGCTTCTGATAGGGCTGTGCTTCAGTCCTATCAAGAAGCTGGGAGAGGGCTGCAGGTGGGTCTTCCTCTTAAACTGCTCTGTCTGATTGCTCGCTGGGAATCATGGCTTGCCGGTTTCAATGTCCAGGGCTCCATGGAGCCTCTGAGTTGCCAGCAAAGCAAGAAAGGTTAGTAAAAAAATAATAATTCAGTGTTCTTTCTCTGTAAACGTGTTTGTGAGTGATTGAGAGAGAATGAAATTGGGTGAGAGTGTGCGTTAGTTTAATGTGTTTGAAAGTGTTGTCTAGAATGAAAGAGCAAGAATTAATGAATGCGTGACAGCGAGTATGAACAAGTCAAAGTGAGGGAGTAAGTAAAGCAGTGTCAGTGAGTTAGAATGAGTGAGTGGGAAATTGTTAGAGGGAGCAGGAGTTCCTATATCCATGATGTAGCAGATACAGTTGCAGCAAAGTTGCATCAGGGCACAGATGCCCTGCTGCACTATTAAAGCAGAACACCTGTACAGCAGGAGTTCAAACCAGAGGCCCTGTACACCAGTAACTGTGAGTGAGGGTCAGTGTTTGTAAAAGTGTGAGTGTGTGCAAGTGTGTTTGTGAGTGAGAAACAGTGAGTGAGTGTATGGGTACATTTGTGTGTAAGGGCATCCAAGGCAACTTTTAAAAACAAAGAGGTGAACCCTTGGCAACTATTATGCCCCATCACTTTCAGGGATCACCAGCCAGCACTGCAGCATGTTAGATTGCTTTTAGTGAATTTTTAATATAGATTTATATCAAAGGAATATAAATGCCAAAGCATATAGTTGTCCAGTATGCCACCAAGAACATAGGATAACAAACCTCCTGACCCTCGGCCAGAGATCAGCTCTTCCCCCGCAGCTCCGCCGTGCTGTCCTCTGCCTGCGGTCCTCCCAGGCAGGGTTCGAGGCTGCACCTTGCTGGTGCCTGTTGCAGAGATCAGCTCTTTTGACCTCCGCTTCCCGCCCACGCCGCTCTTGCCTCCCAGCTGCTCCTCCCTCCCCCGCCCCTACTTAATGGAGACCGCTGCACGGTCGCGCGCCGCTGGCGCGCATAAGGCAAGCCCGTCTGCGCCTGGACCGCGCCCAGCACCAGACCCCCTGGCCCCCGCGAGCGCCACAACACCCGACGCCGATACGACGCCAACACCCTCCACGCACTCAACGCCGGCCCAAACTCCACCTGCTTCCAGGCCGCCCCAAAGCTCACCCACGGACCCTTCACCTGCCGAAACTGCAGCTACACCAGCCAGCGCACTCCAGTGCGTCCTGCCCATCCCAACAAAGCAGGCCACACCAATCTCAGATGCATACTACTCAACACCCGCTCAGTCCACAAGCATGCCGTCGAACTCTGGGACCTTCTCGACTCTTCCCCCCCGGACGTCGCCTTCCTGACGGAGACCTGGATGAACGCCTCCTCGGCGCCAGACATAGCCATAGCTATCCCAGACGGCTACAAGATCACCCGCAGGGACCGAAACAACAAACCGGGAGGAGGAATCGCCATCGTCCACAGGAACACCATCAGAATTTCGACCAACACCGAAAACTCCCTCAGCATGGCCGAACACCTGCACTTCCAGATCCACGTCGATCATAACACCACCCTCAGAGGAACACTCGTCTACAGACCCCCGGGCCCCCGTCCACAGTTCAGCAACTCCATCGCCGACCTCATCAGCACGCACGCCCTCGCCTCCACAGACTACATCCTCCTCGGAGCCTGAACTTCCACCTCGAGAACGCCAACGACAGCAACTCCACAACCCTGATCGACAACCTCGCCAACCTCGGACTCAAACAGCTCGTCACAACTTCCACCCACTCCGCCGGACACACGCTCGACCCCATCTTCTCCGCCAGCAATCACGTCACCTTCAGCCACACCACCGAACTCCACTGGACCGACCACCACTGCATCCACTTCTTCTTCGAGAAACACACCGCGCACAGCCAACCGCAACGAATCCCACACCACAGCTGGAACAAAGTCACCGAAGACCAGCTCATCACCACCCTCGCCCGAGACCCTCCATCCGAGCACACGGACACCAACGCAGCGGCCCACAACTTCAGACAATGGATCGACAACTGCGCCAACACCCTCGCCCCGTTCAGGAAACCATCAAACAGGCGCACCGACACAAGAGCCATCTGGTTCAACGCCGACCTCCAGATTTCCAAGCAAACCTGCCGAAGACTCGAGAAGCAGTGGCGCCAAGACCAGACACCAGACAACCACACGGTCCTCAAGGACGCCAGACGCAAGCACCACCAACTCATCCGAACAGCCAAAAGGACCTCCTTCAAGGAACGAATCGACAACAACGCACACAACAGCAAAGAGCTCTTCAGCATCGTGAAAGAACTCGCCTCCCCCAATTCCAGTTCCAACGACATCCCGCCGTCGCAAGAACTCTGCAACTCCCTGGCCACCTTCTTCCACCGCAAGATCGCAGACATCCACGACAGCTTCGACACCCAGACACCGACGACAGTCGCCGACACCCCAGACTCAACGCCCTCCAAACACACCGACCTCCTGCTCTCCTGGAACAACGTCAACGATGAAGACACCATCAAAATCATGAACATCATCCATTCCGGCTCACCCTCCGACCCCTGCCCCCACAAAATCTTCAACAAAGCAAGCTCCATCATCGCACCCCAACTCCGAAAGATCATCAACAGCTCCTTCGAAACCGCCACCTTCCCGGAGAGCTGGAAACACGCCGAAATCAACACCCTACTCAAAAAGCCCAAAGCGGACCCAAGGGACCTCAAGAACTTTCGACCCATCTCCCTGCTCCCGGCGAAAGTCATTGAGAAGACCGCAAACCAACAACTGACCCAGTTCCTGGAGGAGAACAACATCCTGGACTCCTCCCAATCCGGTTTCCGCAGCAACCACAGCACGAAACCGCCCTCATCGCCGCCACCGACTACATCAGGAACCTGCTGGACAACGGCGAAACAGCAGCCCTCATCCTCCTGGACCTCTTGGCCGCCTTCGACACAGTCTGCCACCACACCCTGCGCACACGCCTCCATGATGCAGGGATCCGTGACAAAACCCTGAACTGGATCACCTCCTTCCTCACCGGCAGAACCCAGAGAGTCCGCTTCCCCCCCCATTCCGATCGGAAGCCAACACGATCACCTGCGGCGTACCCCAAGGATCATCCCTCAGCCCGACCCTTTTCAACATCTACATGGCACCGCTCGCCGACATCGTCCGAGCGCACCACCTCAACATCATCTCATACGCTGACGACACCCAGCTGATCCTCTCCCTCACCAAGGACCCAGCCACCGCCAAATCCAACCTTCACGAGGGAATGAAGGCCGTCGCAGAGTGGATGAAGACCAGCAGTCTGAAACTGAACTCTGACAAAACGGAGGTCCTCATCCTCGGATCCACCCCCTGCGCTTGGGACGACTCCTGGTGGCCGACCACGTTGGGAGCTGCCCCGACACCCACCTACCACACACGCAACCTGGGGTTCATCCTGGACTCAACGCTCTCTATGACCCAGCAAGTCAACGCTGTCTCCTCCTCCTGCTTCAACACCCTCCGCATGCTCCGCAAGATCTACAGATGGATCCCCACCGAAACCAGAAGGACGATCACCCAAGCCCTCGTCAGCAGCAGGCTGGACTACGGCAACGCCCTCTATGCAGGAACCACGGCCAAACTCCAGAAACGGCTCCAACGCATACAAAACGCCTCCGCACGCCTCATCCTCGGAATCCCTCGCCACAGCCACATCACCGCCCACGAGAGACCTACACTGGCTCCCGGTCAACAAGAGGATCACCTTCAAGCTCCTCACCCACGCTCACAAAGCTCTCCACAACGCCGGACCAGCCTACCTCAACGAACGACTCACCTTCTACACCCCGAACCGCCAGCTTCGCTCCGCTGACCTCGCCCTCGCCACCGTCCCACGCATCCGCCGAACGACCACCGGCGGCAGGTCATTCTCCCACCTCGCCGCCAAGACATGGAACCCCCTCCCCATCCACCTGCGACAGACCCAGGACCTGCTGACCTTCAGGAGACTTCTAAAAACCTGGCTCTTTGATCAGTAGCTGCGTCATCCCCCACCCCCTTTAGCGCCTTGAGACCCTCACAGGTAAGTAGCGCGCTATACAAATGCTTTGATTGATTGATTGAGTCTAAATACTTGACTGGCCCTGCTGCCCTAACTTAGTTTATGGCAATCTTCTGTTAGGATTTCCTTATAAATTACTGCTTACATCTCCCTAATAAAGCGAGGTCCTTCAAGCAAGAATTAATTTCCCCACAAAATATGCAAAAATCGAAAAAGAACCCCAGAGAGTCGTCAGCTCAAGGAGAGAAGAGACGATGCAGGAAAGGACCGGGTAAACCATAACAGAGTGCCTAAATCTCAATCTCCCTCAATGGCCCTCCAGAGACACAGGTAGTCATAAAGTTCTAACATCTTTGTAAGTCAGCCTTCCTCTGCTGAGGACATAGGGACCCTGCTGGAAATTGCAGCTGGCGAATTACAACTTAGGGGTGTAACTAGCCTGACTGTGAAACATGACTCCTGACTATCAAATTTCCCGCCCATCCTGGTGCCAAATGGGCCACGGGGTAGGGGTTGGCATTCTTCAGGTCTGGATGAAGCAGGGTTCGCATATGAAAGGCGGCAGAGACTTTGAAGTCTCTGGCCTTGACCAGCTAATCTCACCAGTCATCCTGCTGGAGGAGGTGTGAACACCTTCCCCCAGAGCAGGCATCGGTTCTGACCTCTGAGAGCATGGGCTCTCCCTGGTAGGGGGTCAGAAACACGTATGGCGTGGCAGGCTGGAAGAGTCCGGTTAGCCAGCACACTATGAGACTAGTAAGGTTTCAGGGGGCACCTCTAAGATGCCCTCTGGGTCCATGTCATAATAAATCTAGTACTGACAGCACAGATTTAGTAAGACACAGTGTTTGATACTAAACACCAGTCTTTTCAGTGAAGCAATCATGTAGCTGGGTAACTCGTGATGACCAGTGCCCAGTACATGTCTCAAGATGGCTTCTCTGAACACTTGTAATATCTAGTAATCGAACTAGACATCACAGGGGCATATCTGCTCATGCAGATATGTCCTCACATATACTATAATGCACCCTGCCTTAGGGCGCCAAGGCCTGCTGTAGGCGTGAAAGAGTAAATACAGTGCACTTTGGCATGGCACAGGATGAGTGTGCCATGTAATGTCTTCGGAATAATGGCAGTCTGCATGTAAATTGTATGTAGGTCCCTTAGGGTGGCATAAGACATGCTGCAGCCCTTAGGGCTCCTCTTTAGTACGCATGCCCTAGGTACCAGGGGTACCATTTACTAGGGACTTATAGGGGTGCTAAAGTCTTTGCCAATTGGGTTACTATTAGACTTTAATTAGTTTTAGGTGAAAGAGCATTGGCACTTAAGTCTGGTTAGCAGGCCTCAGTGAACTGTCAGAGTAAAAAAAACAGCATCTAGTAGTCAAACATAGGGCAAAAGGTGTGTGGATGGAACAACTGCAACAAAATACCACTTTCCTACATCCTGCAGATAACCTAACGTGGACTTGTTGTGTAATTCCACGTCCGCTTTAGTTGCCTCAATGCCAAAATCATTCAAGTACAAAGATAGAAAATATTTTGTTGTCATTACTTTTGTTTGACTAATTTGTTTGACTAATTTGAAATTTCTAACATTTAACTTGCAAAACAAGGAGACTCCTTCTGGCACTAGCAGTTCATCTTCTAGAGTGTCAACTGACTCTGTGGGAAGATTGCTAGGGAATTGCAAAAAAGGGATACACAATTGTTTTTAGGGATTTCGTTGAGACTAGATAGATTTTCACAAAGTAACCTTGCTCGACTTCTTTCCTTGCAAAGTCACAGCTGGAAGGCCACACACTCTCACATCACGCCTGTTAGCCAAGTCCCACCCAGCACACTCGAAAAAACAAATCTGCTGGTTGAACGCTCACTGCCTCGTGTACTGAATTAGGAAAGATGCTGGACTCCGTCCAATTTAGATAAGACTTTGCGGTCTCTTTGCCTGGATCAGATTTTTACTCGAAGGAGTTGCTCTTCCAAGACCTAGCCTTCATTAACAGCGCTCTGTTGTTACAACGCCAGTGTTGGGATCAGCACAAACATATGCTGCATTTATGCGTCTTAGTGCTGGTTGTACATGCAGCTGGTGGACATTGTTAGGCAGAGCAAGAGATGTGCCAACAGTACCGTATTACACCTTGCAATCCTGAAGTGCTTCCAGGTGGAAGGGCCGCAGTGCTCGGTTCCTGGTGCTTGGCCCTTACAGTGCGGGTTTATAGTTTGACTTTCGTGGGACAAGACTTGGTGTGAGGCCCGGCGGAGTGCTTCTAACCAATTACGGGAAAGAGAGATCTGGGCTTCCACAAAATGGAACAAAGAGGGGTGATGGATAGCTTATTTCCGTACATAACAATAATATGTGGCTAAACGGACATCCTCGAGCACATTGGATACTTTTTTAAATGCATTTGTGAAGGGCCACAGCATGAAGTGATACATTCCTTTCCATTTTCCAGCTGCTTTGATAAAAGGTGGGGAAATGATGTCATTCACCCCCAAGCGTGCACTGCCTCTCTGAAACGCGTTGGCTGGAGATGTTTTGTCAGATGATTTATATCTGAAATTGAATAAAGAATATAAATTTGGAACTGCTGAATTGGACTTCTTTTGAGTTGTGCACCCCCATTTGAAAAAATAGTACTTTTCTGATTTGGAGCACAGTTACACCAAGCAACGGCTGGTGTTGGGGTTGTCTGCACGGCGATTTTACATATTGGAACAGGTGTGAGGTGCGGTGCAGAAGGTCCGCCGTTGGCTCTTTTTTGACTGCCTCTCTAAGCTGTTCATTAATAAAACGTTAACAAGAGTTTGCCTCCACATATTCTAACTGGAGGAATAACCGTAATCCTGCCGACCTCGGCACATTATAGGCGAAAGTGTTACACAGATCACAATATACTTCAGACTCCGTTAAAGGGGCGTGAACGATGTCTCAATAGGTCTCAAAACCCAAGCAGGCACCATACACACATGGACATTTTGCAATGCTTCCTATTAGTGATTGTTAAGATGCAAGACTGGGTAAAGAGAAGTGTTTTTGTGTGTTTTTCTCTGCGTTGGATGCCCCCCTCAAAACGGTTCAGCTTATTCTAAGGAGGTCACCTTCGACTGGAAGCAGACACGTTTGGGCCATCAGCAAGCACGTCTGGCTTCCACCTGCATGCTCCCTGACTCGCATACATTTTCATCTGCAAGATAATCTATGATTTTCACTCAGGACAAAACAAAACGTTCTGTTAGAAAACCACCAGGTCTGAGGGAACCGCACAAACTAACGCACCTATAAAAACTTGTCACAAGTCAATTTAAAGGAAAATTTGAAAAGTAGGTTCTGTGTTGTTGCGTGACTTTATATTTGACGAGTTATCAGCATTAATTTTAGTATAATTATTTAAAGTTTACTAAACCAATGTTTGTATGAGGTAAGGGATTACTGGGGCATTTAAAGCTTACTCCACCTAGCAGATTAGTCTAGTCAAAACTCGAACTATACTATAATTTCTGAACTTAAACTCGTTTTCTTCAAAATTTCATGTCTGTTGAGATATCTAAAAGATATTGTGGACCGCAGAAAGATGGCTCAAATGTTACCTAGACTCCTCTTTCGGTTTTATCTGATCTGGGAGAAAATCTTGTAACGGATAGAACCACTGTTTAATGCACCTTTGTGCAAGGGTCCAATCCGATGAAGGCTGAACAAATGACAACAAAATGGAGGAAAAGAAGACAACAGGCATTATGAAATGGATGTGGAACAGAGGCTCGAAAAACGGCTTTTACAATAAAATATTTATACATTTCAAGAATCTAGGAGTTTAATGTTTAACTTGTTTTTACTCATTTTCAAGAGGGATGAAGGGATGCCCAGCTGTCCCCTGGACTTCGTCAGGTCGGTGATAGCTGTGCCTGATATTCAATAAAGACCAGTGAGCACGATGGGACTTGTAGTTTCATTCTACTCATTATAAGTGTGGAATTCTATGCACAACGCTGTTGTCTTCAAAACTAGGGCTGAGGGATCTCTAGAGGTGCTTTAACCTCATGTGGTTGTGTCGGGCATTTGTTATTAAATGGTCGCCTGCATGTATTAAAAATAAATGGACACAATGAAGACCCTTAGTCAAGCACGGCAGATTTACTCCTGACTTTGCAAAGAAACAATCTTTTTATAAAGGAAAAAAAATGCAATTGCCCAATTTTTTTCACCATTCTACACTTTTTTTTACAAGCGCATTCTAAGGGACGTAGTAATCTCAATACAAACAGAATTTTGCACCTGAATTGGGATTAAAACTTCTACAAATATAGCACACAGACTTGGCAGTCTTCCCCCTCCCCATCCACACCCACACAGATGTATTTCACCAGGTAAAATGTGGTGAAATCTGTACAAGAAAACCCACAATATTCTGAACTTTGCAGAACAAAATGGGAGAATCATATGTACTGGGGGTGGTACATTGATGATTTCCTGATGATCTTGACAGGGGATCAGGTGGAATTGGAGCAGGGTTTTGAGTTCTTAAATTCAAATTTGTACAATATGTCAATTACTTTTGAATTTAGCAAGGATTGGATTGTCTTTTTGCTGTAGAGCTATATATATATGTGATGATAATATACACAGTAGGATGTTTAGTGTTTAGAAAAAAACATTGTGCAACTCCCTACTCCATGCCTCTAGCTCACACCTGAAGTATCAGATTAACTCTATCCCTTTTGGTGAGATGCTGAGAGCAAGACGAAATTGTAGTGACGATGCTGAGTTCACGTGCACACTCTATGACATGGAGGAGAGATTCCTGGTACGACGGTATGATGAATGAATAATCTCCAGAGCGAGTGTGCGGTCACCTGGATTAAATCGCATCAATACACTCTCAGACACTAGGCGTGATACTAAAAAACTAAAATCCTTGGTAAGACTGGTTGCTACCTTTCACCCATCTTCCAGTAAAGCGTACAATAACTTGTGCAAACACTAGCACTAGTTAAAACTTGATAGGACTTTGCAGCCATGTCTTATGGAACTCCATAGCATCACATATCTTAAGGGCAATTCACTACGGAATATTATAAGTCCCAGCTATCAAATACCACGTCTAGAAAAGTACATGGCTATCCAAATTAACTGGGGGCTCATACAAATGTGGACACTAATATGTGTAGATTGGCTGAGGACGGTATAACTAAATTCAGCTTTTGCAATTCACATGATAATGTTATCTGAATGTATACTGATTGTAGCACTCGCTGCGTGGTATATGTAATCATATGTAAATGTGAAAAAATATACGTAGGGAGTGCAATCAGGCCTCTACAAGAGAGGATCACTGAACATTTTAGAGCACTTAAGCAACAAGATGTAAGGTATCCTATAGCATTGCAAGCCAAAGATTTAAAGGCTTAGAACACACATCTGAGTTTCAGGTTTCATGATATTGATATTGTACAGAATGATGCTAGAGGGGTAATCTAGAACTGAAATCACGACAATGTGAAGCCCGGTGGATTATGCGCTTACACGCAGTGGAGAATGGTTTAAACATTAACCATGAGATGCAATATTTCCTTGGCACTTAGATTCTCCCAGGCTGGCCTTTTCTGTGCTCAATGTGGCTCTATCTATTGTGTCCTATCCTCTTGATCTTCTGATTATTCCTTTAATTTATTTGGGCTACCCAACTACAAGCTTTTGAGTGGGTTACTAGTCACTGATTTTTTTTATTATTCTCACTTACAATCTAGTTTCGGACTTCATACACAGGAATAATATGTGAGGAAAGTGATTGTTATAATGTAGGACTTTTCTGTTGTGGACTTTGGTATATGCTAAAGCAACTTAACGTCAATGAGTGACTGTCTGCTTGAGTTAGGGGTAACAGTCAGTTATATGATGTTGCTGGTATTGGTTTGTTCAAAATGACTGCCATATTTACACTTGGAATGGGATGACCTAACTTTTTTTTGACTTACAGGATTGGGCATACTCTGTCCGTTAACGCTATTATGAGGGATATTTCTACTGTGGACTCTGGCTCAGACTAAATTCAATTATGTCCAGGGCACTAATATTGAGGGTATGGATATGGTTTGAGAACGTATTAATTTTTCGTATTCGAGTGTGTGGAGTTTGTAAGTATTAGCAAGGGGTGTAACTCTTTACGATTCATTGTTAATGAGTGATTGTGCTGTTTGCTTACATCAGATGTAACAGAGAGTGATATGAAGTGGCTGATTTTGACTCTATAAAATGGCCGCAACATTTACACTTGGAACATGATGACTTAGGGCCTGATAAAGATGGCAGTGAGACTGCCTCCGACAGCCTGTCGGTAGCGGTCTCAACGCCATCCTAAGCAATATCCCCGCCTGCCACATTAGGATGGCGGGCGGTGTGTTGACGTTCAGAAAGACCGACCGCCACGCATCCGATGCTTGGGAGGGAATTGTACTCCCTACAATGGTGACAGTGCCTGCCAGGCACCGCTGTAGAGATTACTATGTCCCTTTCCGCCCGCCTTTTTTTTTTTTTTAAGCAGGAGGGAGTGGAAGAAACCGGGAGGCCGGAGGGGGAATGCCAAAGCAACTCGGGAGCGGGTGGGAGCAGGAGTGGAGTAGCGAAGAAACATGTAAATGCCGGACACAGGAGGGATGCAAAAATAACGCGGGGATAGTTGAAAGGGACACAAAATCAATGGGGGGTGAAGTGCGGGAGCGAAAACAAAACAGATGGCACAGGTGGGGCACGCAATGGGGAGAAGCACACAGGCAAGCGGAAAAGGGAGGACGGTTGGGAGAAGCAGTCAGCCAACAGAGAGAGATAGGGAGCGCAGGGGGAGAGATGTACAAGAAGAAGATGGCTTGAAAATACACGCACTCTAATGGAGTGCTTCCCACAAAAAAAACAAGCATTGGCATAGCCAATAGGTCTCGCCTTTGGGGCCTTATAAGTGTTTAGGAAGAGCTATTGACTTTGCCAATGTGTTTAAGCTGGGCTGTAGAGAAGTGTGGCTGCTGTGCAGCATGCTGAAAAGTTGTAATAAAAAAGTGCCAGAAGCATTTTTGTTACCTTATATATGACCAAAAAGGCATTATGTCCAACAGAACGACCATATTAAAAAATGTATGTACAATAAAAAATTTCCTAATTTTTCTTTTGTTCTTGCAATGCTGGCAACTTGTTTTTGCCTATTCCAATGGTTGTTTAAGTTTTTTTTTGAGGGGGCATAAACAATTGGAGGTTGAAGGTTGTGAACTAGTACCTGCATTATAACACTAGCAGCGGCCAGACGCTAGGGGAGAATCAACAGATGGCAGATTCCGAGAGCAGGCTGAGGTGGTGTTGAGTGATGTTGAGGTGGTAGTGGTAGTGGTGGTGGTGGTGGTGGTGGTGGTGGTGGTGACTGGTGCTGAGACGATGCTGAGGTGATGCTGAATGATACTTAGGTCTTGCTGAGTGATGTTGATGTGGTGGTGTACTAGTGCAAAGGCGATGCTGAGTGATACTGTTGTGGTTGTGCTGAGTGATGCTGGGGTGGTGCTGAGTGATGCTGGGGTGGTGCTGAGTGATGCTGGGGTGGTGCTGAGTGATGCTGTGGTGGTGCTGAGTGATGCTGTGGTGGTGGTGCTGAGTGATGCTGTGGTGGTGGTGCTGAGTGATGCTGTGGTGGTGGTGCTGAGTGATGCTGTGGTGGTGGTGCTGAGTGATGCTGTGGTGGTCGTGCTGAGTGATGCTGTGGTGGTCGTGCTGACTGATGCTGTTGTGTTGCTGAGTGATGCTGTGGTGGTGCTGTGTTGGTGCTGAGTGATGCTGGGGTGGTGCTGAGTGATGCTGGGGTGGTGCTGAGTGATGCTGGGGTGGTGCTGAGTGATGCTGGGGTGGTGCTGAGTGATGCTGGGGTGGTGCTCAGTGATGCTGGGGTGGTGCTCAGTGATGCTGGGGTGGTGCTGAGTGATGCTGTGGTGGTGCGGAGTGGTGCTGTGGTGGTGCTGACCGATGCTGTGGTGTTGCTGAGTGGTGGTGTGGTGGTGCTGAGTGGTGGTGTGGTGGTGCTGAGTGGTGCTGTGGAGATGCTGAGTGATGCTGTGGTGGTGCGGAGTGGTGCTGTGGTGGTGCTGACTGATGCTGTGGTGTTGCGGAGTGATGCTGTGGTGGTGCTGTGTTGGTGCTGAGTGATGCTGGGGTGGGGCTGTGGTGGTGCTGAGTGATGCTGTGGTGGTGCTGAGTGGTGTTGTGGTGGTGCTGAGTGATGCTGTTGTTGTGCTTACTGATGCTGTGATGGTGCTGAGTGATGCTGTGGTGGTGCTGAGTGATGCTGTGGTGGTGCTGAGTGATGCTGTGGTGTTGCTGAGTGATGCTGTGATGGTGCTGAGTGATGCTGTGATGGTGCTGAGTGATGCTGGGGTGGTGCTGTGGTGGTGCGGAGTGATGCTGTGGTGGTGCTGAGTGATGCTGTGGTGGTGCTGAGTGATGCTGTGGTGGTGCTGAGTGATGCTGTGGTGGTGCTGAGTGATGCTGTGGTGGTGCTGAGTGATGCTGTGGTGGTGCTGAGTGATGCTGTGGTGGTGCTGAGTGATGCTGTGGTGGTGCTGAGTGATGCTGTGGTGGTGCTGAGTGATGCTGTGGTGGTGCTGAGTGATGCTGTGGTGGTGCTGTGTTGGTGCTGTGGTGGTGCTGTGTTGGTGCTGAGTGATGCTGTGTTGGTGCTGAGTGATGCTGTGTTGGTGCCGAGTGATGCTGTGTTGGTGCCGAGTGATGCTGTGTTGGTGCTGAGTGATGCTGGGGTGGTGCTGTGGTGGTGCTGAGTGATGCTGGGGTGGTGCTGAGTGATGCTGGGGTGGTGCTGAGTGATGCTGGGGTGGTGCTGAGTGATGCTGGGGTGGTGCTGAGTGATGCTGGGGTGGTGCTGGGTTGATGCTGGGGTGGTGCTGGGTTGTTGCTGTGGTGGTGCTGGGTTGTTGCTGTGGTGGTGCTGAGTGGTGCTGTGGTGCTGCTGAGTGGTGCTGTGGTGCTGCTGAGTGGTGCTGTGGTGCTGCAGAGTGGTGCTGTGGTGCTGCTGAGTGGTGCTGTGGTGCTGCTGAGTGGTGCTGTGTTGGTGCTGAGTGATGCTGGGGTGGTGCTGGGGTGGTGCTGTGGTGGTGCTGAGTGATGCTGTGGTGGTGCTGGGGTGTTGCTGTGGTGGTGCAGAGTGGTGCTGTGGTGGTGCAGAGTGATGCTGTCGTGGTGCAGAGTGATGCTGTCGTGGTGCAGAGGGATGCTGTGGTGGTGCTGTGGTGGTGCTGAGTGGTGCTGTGGTGGTGCTGAGTGATGCTGTGGTGGTGCTGAGTGATGCTGTGGTGGTGCTGAGTGATGCTGTGGTGGTGCTGTGCTGGTGCTAAGTGATGCTGGGGTGGTGCTGTGGTGGTGCTGAGTGATGCTGTGGTGGTGCTGGGGTGTTGCTGTGGTGGTGCTGAGTGGTGCTGTGGTGGTGCTGAGTGGTGCTGTGGTGGTGCTGAGTGGTGCTGTGGTGGTGCTGAGTGATGCTGTTGTGGTGCTGAGTGATGCTGTTGTGGTGCAGAGTGATGCTGTGGTGGTGCAGTGTGATGCTGTGGTGGTGCAGAGTGATGCTGTGGTGGTGCTGTGGTGACGCTGTGGTTGTGCCGAGTGATGCTGTGGTGGTGCTGAGTGATGCTGTGGTGGTGCTGAGTGATGCTGTTGTGGTGCTGCTGAGTGGTGGTGTGGTGGTGCTGAGTAATGCTGTGGTGGTGCTAAGTGGTGTTGAGTGACACTGTGGTGGTGCTAAGTGCTGCTGTGGAGATGCTGAGTGATGCTGTGGTGGTGCTGAGTGGTGGTGTGGTGGTGCTGAGTGGTGGAGTGGTGGTGCTGAGTGGTGGAGTGGTGGTGTGCTGGTGCTGAGTGATGCTGGGGTGGTGCTGTGGTGGTGCTGAGTGATGCTGTGTAGATGCTGAGTGATGCTGTAGTGGTGCGGAGTGGTGCTGTGGTGGTGCGGAGTGGTGCTGTGGTGGTGCTGACTGATGCTGTGGTGTTGCTGAGTGATGCTGTGGTAGTGCTGTGGTGGTGCTGTGGTGGTGCTGTGGTGGTGCTGAGTGGTGGTGCTGAGTGGTGGTGCTGAGTGGTGGTGCTGAGTGGTGCTGTGAGATGCTGTGGTGAAGAGAGAGAATGAGAGAGTGTGGAAATAGTGAAAGACAGAGAAAGTGTGTAAAAAAGTGGGGGGGATCAAGAGAGACTGAAGAACTAAATGCCGGAAAAAAATAGCCAATGTTGCCTTCACAGAGAATGAACTTTAAAAAAAAAAAAGTCAAAGAATGAGTAAGAATAAACTTTAAATTAAACAAAAAAGCCAATGTGTCCTTGTCCGGCCCCTCCTGCTTGCTCAGCCGTAGAATTGAATAAACTTTAAATTAAACAAAAAAAGCCAATGTGTCCTTGTCCGGCCCCTCCTGCTTGCTCAGCCGTAGAATTGAATAAACTTTAAATTAAACAAAAAAAGCCAATGTGTCCTTGTCCGGCCCCTCCTGCTTGTTCAGCCGTAGAATTCTTTGATGAAAGCCAGATGGCGCCTCGAGCAAGTGAGGTGAAAGCCACATGGCGCCTGGAGAAATGCGAGGAATGCGCGTTACTGTGCGCGTACTCGCATGCTCTAGGCCAGCCAAAAGTTGTGGTCGCATTTCTGCAAGCCCACTACAAAATGTCTCGCCCAGAGCCAGCGCTGAAGCGCTGGCTTTCAGGGCGAGACCTAAAAAGCAGTGCTGGAAAAGCAAGCACTGGAAGTAGTGATGTCAGCCAATCAAAGATACTGTAAAGAGGCAATGCTCCGTGGGAGGGGAAACACAAGACTGACAAGCTGGGACAGAGAAACAGAACAGACAAATGAAAGTGAGAAGGAAAGTAAACCAAAAGGTAAGCAATGGCAGGCTCCCCTTATGGTCTTGATAAGCCACAATATGCCTAGCAACTGCATGCACTGTCTAGTAAGTTCGACCTAAAAAAGTACAACCAGAGGCAATGGTAAATCTGGTGCCCCCATTGATCCACCAACCTTGTAAGTGCTGGGAAACTTAATAGGTAGTTACGCCCTATACAATGAACCCAATAATAATAATATTTGCTCAAATAAAAATGTGGGAACCATCTGATTGTAAACATTAGAATGCAGGAATTAATGTGGAATCCTTGGTGGGGGGGATTGCCAGATAAACTGACAGTTGGTCGGACGGTACAGGACACATCCTAACACTTTTGCTCCTTTATGATGACCTCCGTTTGTTATTGAGAAGAAAATAAATCAGTGTTCTTTCACATCTCCCGGGTAACCATGCGCTTTACAAATCCCTTTTTCATTTCATTTCATTTCATCTTCTTTGTGGTGTCTGGTGAACCCTACTTCACATCAGTAAACACGTTGGAGTTGGAACAAAATGAAGATCAATTCCGCCCTCATCTAGAATGCATCATGTTATTTGCTCTACTCAGACTAAAATTCGGATTCTGTTACTACTGCTGGCATGTTTAGATTTTCATTTAAACAATGTGTTCCCCAGATGCACACGTGGTCATTCAGTTGCGTACGAGGCAAAAATCTCACTGCGTTCACAATATGAAGGGCTGAAATCAAGTCTCTATGGTCTGATCATAAAAAGTACACTTTTGTAAGTTATGGACACTTTAAGGTACAGTTAAAATGAAAGTTCTTTCATTTTTGGAACACATAAAAAAAAAATCAAGTTTCCCCATTTCCTGTTAGCTTACATCTCATGATGAAAAAATTACATCCAAGTATGTATGCACTTCTGGAGTACCCCACTCATGTCAGCCCGTTTCTTTTGAGGTACAGAGTCCATTATTTCGCCAACAGTCCCAATTGACAATTTGCTTCGCTCACGTTGACAAGCTAAGATTTATCCGTCTGATCGAGAGCTACTGCCAGTGAGTCACGCCTAGCAGCGGACCGGACTGCATCACAACACTTTTAACATCAGTCTATAAGGCGTGGGTCTTGAACTTAGCTTTACATTTTCCATCCCTCTGAGACATGTTCCAATGACAACTCTTCAGATTCAACAACCAGATTTTATTTATTACCTTTGCAATAGTTATACGACTACATCTGTTGCATTGATTTAACGGCGGATTCAAATTATTCTTTGACATTGGTTGTATGCTTATCCCACTTTCAAATACTGAAAATATTTGGATGTGAACTTGAAAAAAAGAGTGTGTAGATATGCAAGGTTGGGTCACAACTTAGGACAACCAATAGTACGTAATACCACTAAATCGACTGTAAGTACAGTTTTATGGCTGTTCTCATAAACCATTGGCCCGTGAACCATTATGTTAAAAATTAAAAATAATCACTAAGATACTTTAATAATAGAATAAAAACTTTCATTATCAGATAATCTTTATCCTGATCAAAAAAGAGATCGCGAAAACAGCAGAAACAAAATCGTAGCAAAAGGTACGATGAACACTTAAAACCTTGAACCACAGAGAATACCTATTCTCATTGGCATGATGATATAATATTTTGTATACATTTTCTATAAATGGATACTTTAGGGTTAACCTAACTACATTTAACCTTATGGAATTCGAGGCATCATTAACTCAATAGTTGGTATGTCGACACTAATGGTTTAAATTAGTGAGGTATGTGCAGTAAAAAAATGTAACCACATAATAATAATAAGGAATGCACTTGGAGGGAATAAAGCCACTGTAGATTGTTCCACATGGGGTTTAAACGAAAACAAATAACTCAAAAGTTTCTTAATTTTGAACTGACGTTCACTTTTCGGTGAAGATTTGGTACTGTTAAGTCACGTGGTACAACTTTAGCTTTACTGTATCATTGGTAATGTCTGACATACTTTACTCATTATAACATCAACTCATTTTCCTGCTTGCTTTAATTGTAATTTTTCTGTTGTATTATTGTTTTTTTCTGTTCTATCATTTTTGTTATTATTCCGGACAACTCTGAGTTATGAATGTAATATAAGGCATCTGGCCAGACCTCCTCTCCCTTTTTTGTAAATTTTTGTCTACGTTATTTAATTTCCATTTGGACGATGCTATGGCCCTGAAGAAGCATTGTGATAATCAAATACTTTGTGAAACACCTGTTGGCCATGTTAGAGATTTTCATTGTAAATAAAGAGTGTAGACCTTTACGGAACAAACGATGTATTCAAATCAATAAAAAAATAAAAAAATGACCTTTTCTCATTAACTAATCATATGGATATGAATCATATGACCTCAAACCTGTTTTGTCTTTTCATTGTATCTCATATGGTGCCAGGGGTATGACACCATGTTGAGGTATAATTTTAGTCTACACACAGCCCTTTTAGTTCCCCCAACTCTTAATTTATGTTTTACACCTGCTCACGTTGGTCACCACAATGCTTGTGAACTGTCTGCCCACCAGGGGCACTTCTTTCACTGAAGTACACTTTTAGCATATTTTACCAGCCTGGAACTTCTCCCTGTGTGACAAACCGCAACATGGACACACAATTCACTGCTACTGAGGTGTATGGTCTGGTTGATCATCATGGTGGGTGAGCTGTAAAACTCCAATCACAAGGCCCGAAAATCCATCATCATTCACACATTTTTCAAGGAGGAACTAACGACACCCTTCCCAAAGTTGCTATAGGCCGGAACAGATGTCTGTGCTGGCAACTGACGATGAGTGAAGGCACACGATCACTTGGAGCAGCCAGCTCCTAAACAGGCGTGTGGGTAGGGCCAATACAGCTGGAGACCATTTGACACATCAGCAGGGGCTTATTGAAGTTTCTCAAAGTCCTGTGGAGCAGGTGGACTTCCACCAACTCAGTAAGTGAAGGAAGCCCACGCTACACTGTGGCTCAAGTGGAGATACAAAGGCCTGCCCTGCAAAGTAGTGCACTGAGAGACCCTAAGTACTTGGGCAAATGGCTGAAATGAATTGGCTTGGACAGGGGGGTTGGGGGACTCACCTGGCTTCCCAAGTAAATTTCAGCGAGGGATCGAAGCTCTTGTCCCCCAGCTGTGCTGGTCTAAGGGATAGTGGGGTGTGGAGGCAGGCAGGACCTCAAAAGAATGTGCAAGACAAGAAGGTGGCCCCAAAAACTGAGAGACCCGATCGTGTGGCCCTAGTGGCACCCTGATAATGGCTGAGAGAGCAACAAATCATTGAGAGATACTGACTGGTGTCACTCCAATAAGCCTTAATAATAAGGGCTGAGAGGGACTCAGTGCACTCACTATATTCTGTGAGGAAGTGGCTTCCCAAAGAAGCACTAAAATAAAATCTAAAAAAAAATCAGTCTCTCTTTACACTGAGACAACTTACTGCTCACTTCTCTCTGCATCAAGGCATAAGATCGAGAATCCTCAGTTGCACATGGTCAGGCTGTCCAGCTGGTGACATCATTCACTCATCTAAAAGACCTCTGCACGAAGGTAAAGATAAAGGCTCTTCCTTAACGCAGCACACTACAATGAAGAAATATGATTAGAGTGCCCAAACTGCAGACATGCAAAAGCCCCTGACTGGCATCCCATCTGACAAACATTCGGCCCCAGAGATGTACCCTACTGACAATCATAAAGGCCATTCAGGACACAAGGACATCGAAGGGTGGGATAATTTGGGAAAGTCCACTTGCACATGTCCTTGCTCTGTTAAGACCTCCATAATGTAGTGATCATGTCGTTGAGGGTTGCATATCAAGTTCCTACGGGGGGGGAGGGGTTTAAAAGGTTGGCCAGGTATCAGACAATGTGTACTGAACGTAGGGAGGAAAAGGGTCCCGGAAGTGTTTGAGGTAGGTCCACCGACGGATTGCGGTGCATGCACGACACTACATTTCTGAGTGTCTTTTCATGCCGGGAGTCGATGATATGAGCCAGCTACCCGAGTAGGGTTGGCTGATCCGATTTACAGGTACCACACTAAGGGTGCCGCTCGTGGTTTATCTGTTTTACCCACATTGACAACCACAGTTAGTGTAGATCACACTGTCAGATTTGGTCCTGAAGAATTGCCATCCACCTTGACACGAGGGCAAGAAACAGGTTGACCACCAGATAACGCGCAATATCCTGTAACATAGAGACAGGGGTGCGCTACACCCTTTTTAATCAGGTTAGGAGCCAGGTTCATTAAAATTGTTTTGAGTGGACTTCTATTTCCTGTTTTAATCCACACATAGTCGAGTGACCCACTTCACACACATCTACACTTTTCTAAGGCCCCTCACACCCACTGCACTAATACGGCATGGAATAAAAGATCTCCGCCAAAGAGCCCCTTATAGGGTGCCCGTCAGGTATTGCAGCACCGACCTGACGAGGAGCACGCCCTATGATGAAGCATGACACCTAGCTGGCTGGGTGTGTGAGGGAACTTATTCCGAAAGGAGGAATTCCCCTTATCCTCCCTACGTTCAGTACACATTGTCTGATACCTGGCCAACCTTTTAACTGCCCCCCCCCACCCCCCCCCCGTAGGAACTGCATACTCATTTTGTGGGATTACTTTTGGGCACGTATGCTGGACCTGTATAAAAGCCCACAGTCCCCCCTTTTGGACACAGGTTGCATATCAAGGACAGAAAACTCACTCCAGGTCCTCAAGAATGCAGTCTCACTCATATTGCAAAGCAGCTGAAAGATATATTTGGAGACGTGATGGAACGGGCCAGTCACAACAGCCATAGAGTCCAGGGTATACCGGAAGGTGCCAAAGGGGCACACTTTGAGCAATCCCTTACAGCCTGGCTCAGGACCAGAGTATACCCAGAATACCTTTCATTCTTTTTTATTACTGAGAAGACTCACCATGAGCTTTCGCAGAAGCGGCACCCTAGCAATCCACCCAGCTGCGCTAGGGTGCAGCTTTTTTGGGGGTAAAGCAAAAAAAAACACAAATGGCACTATTTATTTTATTTTATTTTGTATTGTTAATTTCCCTTGTCGATCTTGATCAACTGATCATGAGTTTTTTGCTCGAGTCTGGGATCCCCACGTGTTTCTAGAACTAACCAGCTTACCTATGGAGTACATGAGAAAACATACATTGTAAGCTATGTACAGTACCTGAGGAAAGGACTGCTGAAAAAACTAAAAACATGAAGAATACATTCACGGCTGTAGGCCTTTCTAAGATGTCCTCATTCCTGAGACTTCTCAGAGGCCTTTTTGAGAGGATGTCACTTGGAAGTGTGCACCCACCTGGCAGCATGTAGATGATAGACTGGTTTAGAGATTAGCTATTCCAGGTTATAAGAGTTAATCATCAACTAATAATAAAACAGAGGGAGTGGAGAGGACATTTGTGATTTCTCGCTTGTTTGTGAAACAAATATTACCTGTTTATGGAGACTTTATGTGTTTATCAACTAGATACCGAAACTTTATCTATAGAAATTTTAAAAAACATACGATCCGCAAGTTGCTTTTCGTGAAATTACAGTCAAAATTATTATAAGGGTAGTAACATGTCGCCTGCTCAGAGAAGTTAGCTGCTGGAGTGTATTAAATATCAAATCACCTGCAGACTGTTCTCCTAAGGCAAAGTAAAGGTCATTTATCCGCCTGATACAACTGAACTGATTAACTCCTGCCTACAAATTGGCTCACAAAAACAAAAATAGGATCCGAGCTAGAAGACTCTACCAGGCTATGGCAGCAGAATGGAAACGAATAGACAACAGGAGTTCTTGAAACACATGAGCCAGAGAGGGAGGGTGAGAGAAATCAGGGCCACATATGGCTTGCAAGACGAAATTTTAAATATACAACTGTGGCTTGTCATATGTAGGGAGGGGAGGTGGGTGGTAACACGTTCACTCATGCAGCCAATCATCCTTTTCCTATGGCTGCCATCTCGTTTCGCCATGTTTCTAGTACCGGGCTTTCATTTGACATCCTAATGTGTTCTGGGAGTTGTGGTCATTGGTTGCTCACAATGAACTATCAGGACTAAAACACCTGCCTCCAATAATTTCTAGCAGAAAAGCCAGGATCATGAGCAGGAACAGGAAGCTAGGTCCAACCTCTCTATGTGATTGACTTTAACATGCGGCATCTCTGGAATAATGGACAGTGGAGGGCCAAAATGTGTGACACTTGGCTAAATTACGTGGCAAAGTAAAGGTCAGTCACATGTCAGAAAAGGCACATAGTGCGAATAACAGCAATCTGTGCAGCACATTCCGGGCCTTTATGTTGTTATCCATTTTTGGATAACAACAGAATGAAAGGCTTTAGGTTTTTTTCTGTTGAGTGCAAAATTGTATTTTACCGTGAGAGTTAAAAAGGATAGTGTTACTAAGATATTCCTGTGTCCACAAACCAGTCGCTAATTATTGTGGGGAAAAAACTTTGAACAGGATCTCCGAAATGAGTGTTCTTTGCTTAGGAATTCTGTGTATATTTTGGTAAATGTTTGCAACTTTTTTTAAACTTTGATTTTACACGATCTTTACACTACAGGGGCTAGAAGTATTAAACGAGATTTGGCACAGCCAATAGTATTACCTTCTGCAACCTATCTTCTTTGCCAATGTTTTTTGCCTGTACCGTGGATCACTGGCACAACGAAATAATGTTTGATGATGCTGTGTAGCATTAAAAAAATAAACACAAAAAACAGTAAAGAAGATGTGTAAAGATGCAGCAGTCTATTTTTTTTATTTACTATTCTAAGATTGTGATTGCCTTTTGAAGCAGTAAATAACAGTTAAAAAAAATGTAACTTGAGCAAAATGGAGTTTTGCAAACAGAGTGGCCCAAGAGCAAATGAATAGCTGTAAGTTAGAACTATGTCTTGCACCAGACAGCATAGCCACTGTCTAGTAGTAGACCTTAAAATGAGTTTGCTGAATGTGAGTAGTGGAAGGACACAAAATATCAAATCAAAGGGATGCAAAAGAGGTTATGCTTCAAGACAGGGCCAAACACATGAGGAAGGAAAGCCACCAAATAAGAAGGAAGTAAATGAGACTGACAAGAAAGTCAACCAATGGTAAGCAAAGGGTGGGCTCTCAGCCCACTATAAGATTTTGGTATGGGCCACAAGAGGTCTTTCAAAAACACAAAGCTAAAACCTCTCTAAAGGCGAGACCTAAAAAGAATCCTGCAGAATGACTGTGCACATTACATATTTTGCTAGGAAGAATCATAATGTTCAAGATAAAACTTTGCAAACAAATGCAAAAGGACTGTGTGTCTTCGAATTTTCAAAGTCTTCTTGAAATAACTGCTACTCTCAGAGTGGCGCATGAGATATGAGCATCAATTTAACTGAATATCAAAATACATTTTTTTTGTACCAAAATGTATTTGCGATGCTTCCTGTTGCAGATCTACATCTAGGTAAAATTCTCACTCTTTGATGCTTACAGCAATCAACAGCTGACATATTATTTCTCTTTTTCAAAGTGCCTGGCGCTTACGTTGCACCCCATGTGCAGCAAGTTTAGCAACTCTGTATGAATCTGAGAAATAAACACTTTATGTAAGAACTCGTTGTGCAGCAGATAGTAAATTATGCAGCAAGTGCAGCAAATTCATAGTTTTGCAGATATGGCAAAGATAGCAGGTTGAAGTAACTTCAGGACTCTGCAAATCATCTGCCCTTCTATTGTGAATAGCAAACTCTGTTGTGTTTTCCATCTGTGAATAGCAAACTCTGTTGTGTTTTCCATCTGTGAATAGCAAACTCTGTTGTGTTTTCCATCTGTGAATAGCAATCTCTGTTGTGTTTTCCATCCCTCTATTATCATCAAATGTTCGTTCACTAGCAGGATAATCTAGCTGACGGGGCACAGCAACACAGAATGTGGTGGCAGATATACAGTTAAGGTCATCTAATCTGCCCCTTCCACCGCCCTCTCTTGCTACCCCATATCATATTTGTCACTGCCTTCTGACTATCTCTACTATGCAAAGTTTTATTTTGATAGAATATACAGTTGCCATCTATTCCACTTCTTCAGGAGTTTGTGGAAAAAGGCGATTCCTCTGTCTATGAAAAGAAAATCTAATGTTACATCTTTCGGTCTCCTCCTCTTTGCGTCCCCATATGTATTCAAAACATTTTTTGTGTGTTTTAGAACGTACATTGTCATAGTGCGTACAAATGTAACTCTTCGATAAATACGTTGTCATTAAAATGCATAATCTTCAAGTAACGTTTTCTTCAATCATCCAAATGGGGGGAAGAGACAGGTTTCACACATTACAAAAACTCCAAGAGGGTCGTCTTCAGCTTACTCTTAATGGCAGCTTTAAGCCACACAATGCCATAGCTCAATGAGTTGTGTACCCCATAAACTGGGATCGTCTGCGCAGTACTTCTGCCATATGAAGACTCATTTCTGTACTGCCAGTGAGAGATATGCATGTCCTATCCCCAGTAATATTCTTCCTTCTGCCAGGCCTAGTTGTCAACCAGTAGCAAGTACTACAGAAATTACCATTATGAGGGCTCAACATTAAAGGTGTCCTGTAGTCAGGTTTTTCCCCTCTTTTTAGCAGCATTTGATCCCATAGAGAGCATTTCTGTTTGTGGAAGCGTACAGCTGAGTGTCTTACCACTGTGCATTCTGCCTTCCCGCCTGGGGTATCTTTTTAGGATTGCCAGTTCCACTAAAAGGGTTTTTTCTCGTAACTGCTTCCAATGTAAAGATGTTCAAGGATGCACAACAGGAAGGCCTTCTTTCTGGCTCTGAGGCAGTCGGCATTTACTGAGCAGTATCCGTGGGGGGGGGGACTCTTATTTATCACTGCTGTCACACGACCTCGAGTCCCATGCACTCCAACTCAAAGATCCCTATTAAAAATGGAGCCAGTGAAGTGGAAAACACGTCTCCAGTTTCCTTAGGAATGAAAAAATGACACGAAATACCGGGGCGACTCCTCCATGTAGGTGGAGGAGCGTCGCCCCACTGCTTTCTCGCAGTGCGAGAAGCAGAAACATAAAATGGTATTAGAAATACCATTTTATGTTTCTGCTTCTCGCACTGCGAGAAAGCAAAAGGGTTTGGTTGGGGGTGGGCGGTCCTGGTCTAGGGCACGGGAGGTGTGGCTGCCTGCTTCCTGTGAGGAGCAGAGACGACACGGGACCGGACCGGGCCAGCGAAGGGAAGTTAACTTTTTTTTTTTTTTAACTAAACCTCCCCCTACTCCCTGCGCGACCTCCCGCTCCCCCACCCGCGAGTCATGCCGGCCCCGACTGCAGAAGTAGTAACACGCATCTGAAGAAATAAATGGAAAGAATATATTTTCCTTCAATAGCTCATCCAGCCGCACAAAAGACATATTACAAGATAACGCCACAACTAAAACGTTGACAAAGACCCCAGACAGCATGTCTCAGTTTAGGAACTATGCAATACATTATTATTCCTTCATTTATTTTTTCAGGAACAGAGACAGAGTGCGTCTCGGGGTCAGCTCCTCTGTAAACGTGGAGCTGCAAAGTACCACAAGCTGAAGTTCAAAAAGGGGGAAGCAATGATCGAAATGCATTAGAGTGATACTGAAAATGTTAGGTGGCTCAAGAGATTCAGAATTACAAACCTCAAAACACAACTCGCTGTGTCTGGTACTTTCGCAATCATTATTCTTAGAGGGCATCCTTAGCACCATTTCCTACAAGAGCGGAGGATTTACTATATGAAGATGAATTAATGTCATGCCAGCAGCATTAGGAACTGATATCTTCTATAGAATGAACAGATCTACAGAGTTCACATATAACATCATATTTGAACCAGTGAAGTCTATGCCAAGCATGGCAACTCTTACTCCAGTTTTAGTTACCTCATTCCACTAAGAATCCACTGATCAACTAATATTTCTGACAAACTACTGGTGATGGTGGGAGCCTTGCTTGCTTCCGCAGGAGATTGCAGCATAACAACTCATACATAATCTGTCCGACATCTACAAAAAAAAAGTTTCTGAACAATGGTTCAGCATTATTGTTAAAACATTTCCTCATACAGGTTGTGCCTACTAAATTCATGAAGAAAGGCTTCTTCAGTATCTGGCCCCGCTTAAAGTACACAGGAGGTTCAATTATCCACCCAAATTGGATCGGAGAAGGCTGTAGCTGGAACGAATCAAAGACCCACTAGAGACATGCAAGACAACTACCTGCTGCAGTAGTAAAACCTTTCTATTCTGTAAGTTGCCCCAAAAGATGACAACCCTTTTGATGCCATAAAATATCCACTGGGGACTCAAATAGAACTCCATTTTTTTACGTGAAGTTTCTCTTCTATGTACTTAACAGCTGATGTTGTACAGTATGTTTAACTCTGCCTTTAAATATCAGTACATTTTAGGTTAAAATGCTGAAAAAATCGGTTTTAGAATTGAAATACAGGTGAAGTCACCATTGCAGATCAGCTATAGGCTCCAACAACAGTGTTACAATATTGATCCCACAGGAGCATTCTACACAAAGACAGAATAGTCTTACAAAAAGGTGCAACAGACGCTAAATTTTGAAAACAGAAAGGTTCAACAATTACACATCAGAGGATCTGTGAACCTCCCAAAACAGAGCCAAGAGTCTGATAAAAAAATATCCCTCTTTCCCAGAATCCTTGTTTTCTGGGCGCTCTTGTATCATGTCTAAAGCAATTCTGATCAGAGTACTACCAGATGGTTTAAATGGTGGGTTGGTTGAGGTGGATAAAATTATTAGATAAAGTGACGGAACTGTTGCATGTTGCTGATGTAAAAGATTGCGATCTTGAGTTGATTGACTTTCTAGTTCTTTGTCGTTGATTTATGTCAAGGGACTCTGATCTAGGGATCAGTTAACAGAGTGCTCAGTGACTGCATAAAAAAGTGGATGATGGTTTTAGGTTAAGTGCATAGATAGTCATCATGATGTAAGGCAATGTATTGCAAACATACTATCAGTGGCATGAATATGGACTCTAGTTGACTAACAATATGTTAATTGCACACAAACGTATTATGGGTTCAGTTTATGAATTTAGGTTTTATGGGAGGATGCTTGGCTTTTGTTTTGTGACACAGATATCCTACCTTTGGGCATGTACAAGTAATGTGAAGTTTGTTTCCTGCTTTAAGTGCCACCTTGGTTTAAATTAATAGCTGAATTGTGAACTTGGTTTAACTGTCTGGACTGTGGCTCTGGAATCCTAAAATGGACAGTGATCGGGATAGTGGCCTTCGGTTAATAGGATTGTGGCATTTGATGCAGCAGAAGTTTAATGGCCTTAAGGAAAAACAGAAACTACTCACAATGCCCAATTCTCCTCATCTCATAAGAAGCCTCCTTGGCTCTGTAGCAATCTCCATCAAGCTATTGAACAGTAGCGGCTGCTACCAGGCGGTGGGCTGGGAAACGAGGGGGGGGGGGGGGTAATGAAAAGAAAATACACTTACCTCTTTACCGCCGCCTTTTTTTTCGTCCTACTCTTGGCAGGAGGCATACACCCTCCCAGAATCCCCTGATCAATCACAACACTGCCTTAGCAGCGATGTGATTGGTCTGAGCGCCGTGGTTCGGCACTTAGACAGGGGCTTGCAGGCTGTGCATGTTCTAAAGCCTGCGTGGAAAACATGCAGAGTTCGCATGAAGCATTGGCCGGCCCAAGACGGCCGGCCAAAAAGTCATGCGCACTTTAGGTACTGTCACCACTCCTTCCCCTGTGACGCGGGGCGCCTTGCCCCGCCCACCTGGCCTCAGCTGCAAGCTGAATACAAAAAACAAAATGATAATAATGAACGTTATTATCATTTTATTTTTTGTATTCAGCTTGCAGCTGAAGCAGTGGGGCGACGCTCCTCCACCTTAGCGAAGGAGCCACCATTGCTATTGAACCCAAATGCACCTGTAACTTCTGAAGTCCCATTCACTCCTCAAACCAACTCTATAAAAAGAACTGAGATTTTGAGCACAAAACAGGACAAAAAAAAATATGATACTGCCAATGTGGTACAGACAGATGCCTTTTGAATGTGACCCAAAAACAATCTTAAAATTAGATACCTTGTTTAACCACGCTCCCCAAGAAATTCATGTGCCAAATTTTTGATAATTGTCATGAGGAACACATTTAAACTTTATCATTTTATTATCAAATCGAGTTTTCCTCCAAAATACTGTCCTGTGCATCTCTGAACTGTCCCTAAGTGATGCACATCTTCACCACATTTTCACACTTGCATGCTGATTTGTGGGTGCTTCTCATTACACTGTGGGGAAACGAGTGGGAAGCAACATGCCCCAATAAGAAAAAATATTGATTTGCCATACCCTAGCCGATATTCTACACCCCCTAGATCGGTGGATGTGGAACACTTGGTTGTAAACAAAAATACAATTGCCTCTTTGCACATGCACAACTCATTACCAGGGGAATTCTTCTGGAGCGACATAAAAACAACGGAAGGAGAAATGTCATAACGGAAAAAAACACAGGAAGGAAACTCCCCACTGAAAACCTATCTGACATAAAAGTATGAAAAGTGTAACTCAAACCTCTAGTATATTTACCAAGAAGGCAGACGAAGGAGCAAAATTAGACTGGTGACAGAAAGCAAAACAGGAGGTGTTGATGGTAGATGTTCATTTACAATAGGAGGCAAGCAGTGGATTTCCACAGTCACTAGGCTGATGGCTTTTTAACAATAAGAACGAAGCTCCTTGCTTCCTTTAATGAGTAATGAGTTGGGTAAGAATTAATTAACGTGTCGAGGACTCCCAATTAGTTGGTGGCACATCAATGTTTATTGCACGTTTAAAAAATATCACTTTGGAGCAGGCACATGTTTCTTTAAGATATGTTGATATAGTATGGTCCTCTCTTTTAAGAGGAACTGACCACATCACTGAACACAACGTTGTAGGAGGAGCTCAAACTTGAGGTGCAGGTTACAAAAACCAGGATGCGACGGGAAGGGACGGTGGGAATATGTACATGGGGCATTCCACATCAATACACTACACAGCTATTTTTTTTACATTAGTTTAACAGAGATAATTCATAATTTTCGAACATTCAATGTGCAAACGTTCATTGCCGACACATTTCGACTTCTCTGTCTTCAACAGGACCATAAGAGTCCCCATTGTCCAGAATGTCTTAAAAAGTGCTTGTGCAAAAATCCTTTCAACATTTTAGTTAAAAAAAACAAGCATTTGCAATAAAATAGGTCTCGCATTTACGAGAGTTTGAGCTATTGGCATTGTAAATGGCAATAGCTTAAACTCTCGCAAATGCGAGATCTATTGCATTGCAAATAATTTTTCTGTAAAAGTGCCCTATGCCGCGCTTTCACATTAATGGAGGCCACACCCCTTTCTTTAGATGAGCTGCATCTAAAGAAAGGTCTGAGGCCGCCATTAAAGTGAAAGCGCGGTATGGGGCGCATTTACAAAAAAAAAAGCATATTTGTCACCCATCATCCGTTCTTTTTGCATTTGTCGCCCTAAGTGGGAAGGGTATGCCCAGACCTGGGTCCTGTGCTCGCTACGCCACCAGATTCAATTATCCTGGCTGATGAGGGGTGAAACCCCAAAACCGGTCCTAGGATGCTTGTTTCTGGTCCAGGGAGGACCTGGCATGGCAGTTCGGGCTGGTCTATTCCCATGGGGAACTGGGGCAAGACTGATTTGCATATGACTGGGTCTAAACTGGAATGGCATGGCGTGCAAAAAAACGATGGATTTAACCCAGATCTGTGACTGGGGTAAATGTTCGATTGATTCAGCATTCCATGCATCATCTGTTCTTTTTGCAAATAAAACAAAGGCACAACCGCCACTGTGGTGTGCCGTGCTGTAAAAAAAAAAAAAAACAAGCATTGGCATAGCCAATAGGTCTCGCTTTTGGTATGTTGTAAGTGTGTAGTTAGGTAGCATCTATTTTTATGTGCAGTAATATAAAGTGTTGCATGGCTGAATATTTGTAAGGTTAGAAATCGATACCTATTGGCGTATTTGTTATAGGAAATAGACGTCAAGCAAAAAGTTTGTATGTGTAGGCGTACAGTTGTAAATGCAACCTACTGGTTTTGTAATAGCATTTTAGCGAGGATGGGAAGGGGAGAGTTCTGTGACATAGAAGAGATAACAACAGTGGGAAAATAGTAAACACATGTTGCTGCCACTTATCAAAGGAGCCTCCTGGGGCCTGTTTTTTGCGTGTGTTTATGTACAATGCGTGTGAAAGCAATACTTTTATACTGCATGTGACCTGTTGTGCGTATTACTTTAAAAAAACGATCGCAAAACAAAAAGGAAGGGTGGAGCAAGTGCCATGCTATATGAAGCGCTGTGCTATTTTATAGAAAACTTAGGTGTTATAAGTTGTGGCGGCAAAAATCTGGGGAAACAGAAGAGAGGAGTGGGGGCTATCGAAGGGGCGAGACAGCAAAGCGAACGCCCTCCTGGGAACGGTTTTGTGTGTTATTTGAAAAAATATGATGCAAAACAAAACCGAGGAAGCGCGATGCTATATCAAGCACTGTACTATCAGAAAGAAGACTGATGTGTTTTGAGTTGTGGTGGCGAAAATATTAAAACATATAAAAACAATACTTATATCCGTTATGTCACCTGTTCTGCGTGTTTCTTTTTAGTATTTTTTTACTAAGACTCCGTACATTCCCCCCTCCGTATAAATGCAGCCCTTGCAGTATATTGTATAATGTAGAGAAATGTTAGGTATTTTGACTCGTGGTGGCAAAAATAGTAAACCACGGAAAACAGGAGCGGGGGCGAGCAAAGGAGCGAGATAGCAAAGCGAACGCCCTCATGGGACCTGTGTTGCGTGTTTTTGGAAAAAAGAGGATGCAAAAGAAAACCGAGGGCGAGCAAGCGCGATGCTATTAAAGCGCTGTACTATCTTAAAGAAGACTTATGTGTTTTCTCTTGTAGCGGCGAAAATACTAAAATATGCAAAAGAGGAGCAGGGGCGAACCAATGAGCGAGACAGAGAGCGAGCGCGATGCTATTAAAGCGCTGTACCATCTTAAAGAAAACTTATGTGTTTTGCCTTGTAGCTGCGAAAATAGTAAAGCATGCAAGAGCATGCAAGAGAGGAGCGAGGGCGATCGAACGTGCACGATAGCAAAGCGAACGCGCTAGACTCGTGCAGGAAGCAAAAAGGGCCGGCGGAAATACTAAAACACGCGAGAGGAGCGGGGCGAGCGAGCGACCGAGCGCGGCAGCAAAGCGAAACCACTAATTCTAAACACATGCTGCTGCTGCGCGTAACCGCAAGCAATATGCAATGGGCGGGTACATTTGTTAAGGAAGGTGGGACATGCGCCCGCCTTGGACTAATCGCATGCTGCCTTTGTAAAGAAGACGCACGCAAACGCCAATAGCAGTTAAGCACACGCACGAGTGTGTGCGGAGCGTGTGCGAGCGTCTGGTGCCATTTTCGAAAGCCCTTACATAAAGTCTCGCAGGCTCGACCTAAAAATACAGCGTTAGGAGAAAGCGTGTCTTGACTGCAACAGCAGGCAGGTGAAAACCATTTAAAGAAATAGTGCTCGGAGGCTGTAATTAAAGCCTACCGAATAACAACACAAGTAAGAGGGCGAGTCTTTATGGGAGGTTACAAGATAAGACAAGGCAGTATTAAGGGACTACTAAGCCTATAGACCAATGAAAAGCCACAGTTTACAAAGAACAATGACACAAGCCAATGAAAATTATAGGCGGAGAGTGGGCGGAGCTTCAATTCCATATCTGAATACAGCATGCCTCACAGATCAGCGCATGCGCTGCCCAGGCTCGACCTAAAAACTAGGCGGCTATTAGAATCTTTAAAGGACGATTCAGTGCCATTAGTCTTTCCTGTGGGTGAAAAAGGATCAATTCATTGTCCAATATGAAACAGTCATTTTTTTAATTTCCGGGGTTAATGGCACATCTTTTCGTTTGGCAGAAATGCATGCAATTTGCATTAAACGCAGCACATTTCTCAGGGATGATCGATTAATTCTATTTCATACCTGATTAATTGCCCTTCATTTTGTACTGTTTTGATATCATTTCGCGTCTATTATTAGATTGCTTGTTTTCTCAGTGATCACTTCCTGCAAAGTGCATACAGTATGGCATTCTTGCCATTTTTGAAATTTCACTTAGTATAGTGTATATTCTCAATTTTCTCATGTATTTTAGGGTTCACTTATACAGTTGATCTGCATTTTATAAAGTACAAAGTGCAATATGCATATTAGTGTTATCATTTTCCCCAAACAATTCCCATGATATGAACAGGTTCACTTTCCAACCTACTATAATGCATTCATAGTACTTTTTAAGAAGTGTGCATGCAACATACGGACCATACTTTAGGACCTTTTCCTTTGTATGGCCTTGGATGGCTTATCTACTCATAAGGCATCATAGGGTTTGCGAGGGGCAGTCCCTGTAGTCAAACATTCGTCAAGGGAGCGCGTCCATATAGCTGAAGCAGAGTCCCAAGATGCCTGTCAACGCCTCCGGGTTGAAGTACTGGCAGCCAATCAGATCTCTGCATTTTCCTGCATGAGCTCATTATTAGTCGTAGCATCCTTATTTGGATTTCCTTAAATTTCTCAACAACTACTGAAGATTTGCAGCAAATAACAAAAAGCACAATCTGCGTACCAAAAGCTAGCTTTCTGCAAATTTGGTGTAATTCTGTCCAGCGGTTTGGGTTGCAGTTGTGTCTAAAGCTCCTATGGGAATTAACTTGCTTGACGAATCGCCCTGAAATTTTCCATGCACAACTAGGATCAAGGGCACACTTTTTGGGGAAAATTTCATGAAGATATATTTATCTTATGTATTTCCAAAAGGCTCAAGTTGCGTTATAGTTGGGTAAAATGTTCAGCAACAACGTAACGTTTTAACCTAAACAAATTACACAAATACACTGAAATTCACCAGTTATAGTTATCTCAAGTAACTATCATTCGTTCCCCAAGGTAAGTATAACTCGCACACCCGCCCTGCAGTTTTCTCATCAATAATTTCATTGCAAATATTGCCGTGATATTATCAATGAGGTCATAGAAGATGTCATGAGTGATGTAATATGTGGGGGTAATTAGCAATGCATGGCAGGGTGTGAGTTATTTACCTTAGGGCATCAAGGCTGTGCGCGGTGAGGGGTTTGCCAACCCTCCGGAGGCAGCCAGCTCCATGTTGCGAGGTCGGCCAGGCCAACCCGGTGGCAGGCAGCCAACCCCATGCTGCGCACAGCTTTTGGCTATGCGCAGCGAGGTGTTGGACCGAGGGCCTGGACTTTGGCCTGTATATGAGGAGCTTGGAAATAAAGGGGATATGCAGTTACAGTGCTTGCATGTGGAGGGGAGTGAGGGACTGGTGCTAACGGACTTGTTGACAGTATATATGCTTTAACGCCTGTTAATTACACTTTCACTTCATTATGGACCCTAGCCTTCAGCCAAGATACATAATTGCGATGTAGGCAATTAACAGCTGTTAATACCTGTGGATGAGGTCAATGACGCTGAGGCAATTTCAGTGCTGAGAGTAATAAGCAAAATAGAAAACAAACATGCATCATTATGTGCAATAAAAAATACATTACCCATGATTATTCACACTCTGTTGCAGACTACCAACAGGAACTTTCACCTCAGAATCAAAAAACATACAGAAGCAGTGTTAGGGGTATGCAAATTGTTTTTATTGTACTGTATTGAACCCTAAAAACCCCTACGACCCCTTAAAGCTATAGTTAATTGAACCCTACACTTTAATGCCATCCTTCCCTGAACCCTACAAACAGTTAAATACCCCTTAACGCTACCCATCCATGAACACTAAAAACCTAACTACTCCTTAACACAATCCCTTCCTTGAATGCTAAAAACCCCTGACTACCCCCTAAATGATACCCAACCTTGAAAATCCTTCTTACTCCTCAAAGGTACCCTTCCCTGAACCCTAAAACCTCCCACAAGCCCTTAACACTACGCTTCCCTAAACCCTAAAAAATCCTTTCTACCCCTAAATGCTACCATTCCATGAACCACAAAAGAACTCTTCTTACACCTTACAGCTACCATTCCCTACACCCTAAAAAGCCCATACTAGTCTTAGTGCTACCCTTCCGTGAACTGGGAAAACGTACTACTTTTTAAATTTGCCCATCTCTTCACCTTAAAAACCTTCACTACTCCTTAACATTATCCATCCCTAAACCATGTAACCCCTTACCACTCCTTAACACTAATTTTTCCCTGACCCCAACAAACCCATGCTTCCCTTTAAAGCTACCCATCCCACGAACCCTAAAAAGCATTACTACTCCTTAATGCTACCTTTCCATGACCACTAAAAACCCCTATCCCTTAAAAGTACCCAGTTCCTGAATGCTAAAAACTCCTCACTAACCCTAAACACTGCCCTTTCCTGAACATTAGAATCTGTTACAATCCTTTAACCCTACCCTTCACCCTACAAAATCATACTTCCCCTTAAAGCTACTCATCCCAGATCCATAATGACCCTTACTATCCCTTAATGCTACTCACCCTGAACTCTAAATAACTCTTGCTGCTCTTTAATGCTACCCATCCTTGAATCCTAAAATCATTTACTACCATTTAACACTACCCTCCCCATAACCCTCAAAAACGCTTGCTACCACTTAACACTCTCCTTCTCTGAACCTTAAAACTCATTACTACCCATTTACACTACCTTTTTCTGAACCCTAAAAACCCTAACTATCCCTTAACGCTACCCTTCATTGATCTATAAAAACCTAATACTACCCTTTAACTTTTCCCACCCATGAACCCTAAAAACCCCTGTTACCCCATAACACCACCCTTCCCTGAAAAGCTTACTGACCTTTAATGCTACCCTTTCCTGAACCCAACAAACTCCTTATGCACCCTTAAAGCTCACTCAGGGACTCCGCCTGCTGAAAGCCAAAGGAGCTTCAGGGTGAAAAATTGGAAAAAATTGGCAATTACGTAACTGATTTCCCCAGAAATTTCTCATTTCTAAAGGGACCATCAGGGTCCTACTTGTGATGCCTGTTATTTATAGCACCACCTTCCTTCCCTCCTATTATCAATGTTCCGGGTACAGGAAACTCAGGGGAGGAATTAGTGGCTGATATCAGGGCTGTTGTGATAGGGCCTGCAGTGGCATTGAGCAAAATGCAAACCCTTACCTCTATAAGGAGTTAGAAGAATGTTTTGGGGGCATCACTGAAAGCACTTTCAAGACTACATTCTATTTATGTACAGTGGAACTGTGCTACATTGTCATTGGGGAGAAACGCGCACCACTCCACTAATGGAGTTATTTACAGAATGTCAGATGTTTTGGTATTATACCACAATTTGATAATACCATTACCACAACCAGTTATCATGACATTCCTGCAAATTTAGAGAAAAACGTGCAAGGATTGTTTTGGTTTCTTTTCCACAATTATTGGTTTAAAATTAGCACCAGCTTTGCTTGTGTTCTGGTACTAAAAGCATGGAAAGCAGTACTTTTCTCTTGATGCAAAATTGCGTTAGATGCACCGATAACCACTTTCCACAATTTCAACGTATTTTTATGCCTTTCCACATATTCTAAAAGGCCCGCAAGCAATTAGTCTGTGAATGACAAAATTCACCAATTAGTGAATGACTAATCTAAATATTTTGTTATAATGGTGTATCTAGATTAGGTAAACGTTCCTTTTTAAGTATGGCTTGACAGCACAGCTGCCTGGATGACATTGTTAGCAATTATTTAAAACATGCATATAGTGGGCTTTGGCTTGGTTCCACCCAGAGGAGTATTGCGCACTCCTCATGTTATCTGCTGACAATGTATCATTCCATCCCCCTAAGCAGTGCTTCCATTAGAATGCACAAGGGATTATTCTAAATCTGAAAAATAAACTCAACTATGCTGTTTGTCATGTGAGCTGTTTTTCTCCTATATGCATTCTACAGAGAAAAGCATATTTTTTACTACTTTCTCCCAGCATTGACAAAGCCAGCAGGACAGGTTTAAATGTGAAAAGCAACATTTGTGCATACAATGTATGCAAAAGCATCTGTGAATGTTTGTTTCTACATTTGTTAGTATAATAAAGTGAGGGTTATTGGCTTTGCCAAAGCTTGTTCTTACTAGCAGCACAATGGTACCACTTACCATAATTGCAGTGCAATGCTTGATTCCCATATTAGCAAGTCTAAAGGTCAAAGACTCTTGCTACATGTTCACAGCCACGTTTTATTCAGTAAACCAAACATACCCATCTGTTAAGTCACTTTACATGTGCTGTTAAATCCGGCATCTAGCCCTCACATTCAATCGCCAGTCCCACTCCTACTGTTCCACAAACATTTGCAGAGTACGTATGTTATGTCCTCATCTTCTTCTAAACGCAAATACTGTGAATGAATTGTAGACTGGTGAGCGCTCCACCACAGTGGACACACTCAGTGAGCAGGGCTCTCTTCTAGTCCTTGAAATGGCAGTCAAACACTCGACAATACTCTATTCTAGTCCTTGGAATGGCAGTCATACACTCGGACAATACTATCTCCGAGTCCTTGGAATGGCAGTTATACACGCGGGCAATACTCTATTTTAGTCCTTGGGATGGCACTCATGCACTCGCTTGATAAATCGCTTATTGAGCAGTATTAGCGGGGCGTGAGACCACTGGATGGCGTGTACACATATCACAACTAAAACCTTAGACACTGGGCACATTTCACATCTGGGGATGAAACAGAAACCTAACATGGTGCCCAGCTAGTCTTAGAATTCAAGCCGTTCCACGTTGAGTGTGAAACGTTCATCTAGTCTTGGCTTCTTAACTCATACCAATTTTCATTATGATACTTCTTGTTTACTTACACAGCTATTAAAACAGGAAGACAAAAAAATATTTTACCTATCGAGATGTAACCTTATGGAGTTCCAATGTAAAGCACCCTCAAACCAAAAGGTCTATATGAGCTATACAAATAGGAAGATTAAATAAAAAAGAATATAATACTGTGAGACTGAAAGCGCTGGAGCACTCATAGATAACTAGTTCCAGTTCTTATGGGTATGCATGGAGGCTGTTGTGCATTGCCCAACTACTACACTTTTTAAATTAAACAACTTGGATGAGATCCCCTGTACTAGTATTTTAATATGTCAACGATGCTGCACTGCATTTGATGGAACGAAAAAGGCGAGGGCTATGGCCATAATGTACCAGAGATTGATGAGGAAAAATATAAAGCGCCGCCAGTGTGCTGAGGATGCAAAAGGTGATGGTTCTATTCCAAGCCCACTTGAGGGTGAGCTCTAACCACCCTTTATCTGCCTGTGCTGAAGCTGCTGTGTGGATACTTAGGGTAGTTCAAGGCACGCTGGAAGGCCAGTGATCGCCTGCACTCAAGGTACAAAGTTTCCAACTTTCCAGGACCTACAATGCACTCTTAGATATGTTACATGGAATTTGTAAAAAAAACAAAAAAAAAAAACCTTCCGTCATCGATGTGGAGGTGTGTGATGTCTTGGGTGTGCAAGGTCGCATGGCACAGGGCTGGAGTTCTGGTATGGAGATATAACCATGTTGATTAGTTAAGGAAGGTGTTTGGGTAAGAATGCAGTTTGGAGTGCAAATGGAGAAAAAACGAGGAAGAGTGAAGTGGAAACTGACCACTTCTATCTGGTCGGTCGTGATGTGTTTGGGTAGGGATGATGTCTATAGGAATCTCTAATCCTGAGTTGTGCATGTGCTTAGATAATAGTGATACTCTATCTGATTCAATTTCTCCTTAAACTAGTTTGAATGGTTCAGCTAATCTAGAAATGGGTTTCTTTGATTCTGCAGGGCTTATCAAGCAAATAACACAATCTCTCTTTCTCTGTGATCTGCACCAAAATGAAATAAATCCCTAATATCTGCGGGCCACTTTAATCACACATTCGGATGATAATTGTATGCCCTTTGATCATCAAGAGAATCCGAATGTGCCCATAACCTGAAAATGCAGTGAGCCCCGTCAAGATTAGAGGCGCAAAAGACATATTTCCTTCACAAGTCAAGGCAATCCTGAAGTCCTATCATTGTCTGGCAGTTATGAAAATTCTATCCCATTGTCTTGCCCCATTTGTGTGCATGTTACTATTTAATTATTCCACAACTTCCTTCTTTATAGCGTACTCTGATACACAATTGGATTGTGGTAAATGTGATACTCACAGAAAATACTTATTTTTATAATTGAACATTGGGCCTTTACATGAAAACGCTGATACACTGCTTGTGTCAAACCCGAGTAAGGTGCACAGAAGCATACAAACCGTTATTATTTGTACATGATCGGGGCTATTTTTAAGTATTCAACTGTCGCAGTCAATGAGTACCCAGGGGTCACTTTCGAAGAGGATACAAGTCAATAGATCCAGCAGGTGTCTTGTTTCATTACAGGTACGCTACATGTTTCTTCCGATTACCTTTCTACGCACTAGAAGCAGGGAATAAAGTTACTCTAAATGGGCGACCTAGCTGTCGTCCGCTTCCTTGGCTGGTCAGGCGCCCTGCGCATCGTTTGCTGAATAAAGTGTTTACAAATGAAGAGAGGTTGCACTCTGCATGAATGATGACACAGAGACTCCAAGCGGTAATAGAGCTTGTGGTTGGAAACAGACCGGATGAGCTGTGTGCACAGCTTACAGAGCCTTCAGCCTCTGTGGAATTCACACTCAAGAGTCAGTTCTGCCAGACTCAAACAAGCACTGGCAAAGCCAATAGGTCTCACCTATGCTATATCTATTGGCTTTGTCAATGTTTTAAAGACATGTTGCACGGCAGCGCGGGTTACTGTTCAACATGCCTTAAAGTCAAGGGTAAAAAATTGCTATGACACGGCCAGCGTGACTGCAGCAGATCGCTTTCTTTTTTTTTTTTTATGTCATGTTGCACAGCAGCCGGTGCTGCCGTTCAATATGTTAAATAAAAGCGGGAAGGGGGTATAGGGAAAAACAAAATGAAGGTGGAGGGACTACCAGACAGGGCAGGGGGAATAGGGGGGGTGGGGTAGAAACAGTACCTCAATCACATATAGAGCAGCGGGCGGGCACTGACTAAGTTGAATTAATTTGTGCTTTGTCCATGCTTCACAGAAAGGAACGGAAGTGACACTTGGGCTGTGCTGGCCAATTAGGAGGCGGCAAAGAAGAGTGGTACTGAAGCCAACAAATGGTAATCAGTGGACGGGCTTCATACCCTTTATTGTAAACAATAGTGTCTTGCACGCACGAGAGCTTGTAGTACATGCACTGTCGCAGGCTTGACCTAACAGGGATGAATGGGGCTGCACAATGGCTCCTACTGGACAGGAAATCGTAACAGAGTAAACATCGGAAAGCCAGGCTTGGTTCACTTTGCAAAATCATTATATACTACTACTCCATAGCTGCAGGAGCCACAAATCGAAGTTGCAATTGCTACTCCTTTGATAGTTTAAAAATACTCAGCAACCTATGTGATTTAATGAATCTGACCACTAGTCTTATTTGTTTGAACAGACTCAATTATAGAGGGTACAAAACGACTGAATCTCAGAGCAATAAAAAGATCAAAGTACACCCTTTGAGGTAAAACATTCACAGTAGTCAGCGCATATGCACTAGGTCAACACAACATCTTTAATTTAATTTCAACATTACTGCAACAAGAATTTAAAACGTAATAAGTCCCCACCTCATGAAAGGTACAGGGGAGGAGCAGAGGTGGAAAGACAGAAGTATGACATAAAAGAGATGAAAAGCTCATTTCAAAGATAAAAGATGAATCTTTAAATTATCACAAGTCTTTCCCCAGTTCCAAAAGTAGCAATCACAGGAAAATCAGGCAGCTCCATACAGAACAATCGATAAACACCAGAAATCAGGAAGAAAAGAAGCCCTACATACCCTCACTGGAGACGCTTATCAAAGTACATACCTGCCTCCAGTTTAGTGAGATTTAGTGAATTAACATCTTGTCCTCATTTACACATCCAACATTTTTGGACTCCATACCGATGCCATGACTACCAAGCCACAAGATCTTGTCATAGTTACTGTATCAATTGTCTACTAAACTGAGTCTTGAGAGTAAAATCTGGGGAAATCAGAATGTGTTTGCCCAAACTGCAATTGTCCCAAAAGGTGGCTCCTTTCATGAGCACTGGCATGGGATCTCTTTTGAGGGTTACCAAGAGTTGCAGTACTAGAGCCACAGACAATATTTGGGTCAGTAGACCCATTATGCCCCTGAAGCTTTTAGGTTTTCTTTACCAATGCAGTTAGAGGCCTGCAAGTCACATGCAGGTCGGCATCAAAAAATTAACTAATCACAACTGTAACAATATCCTCAGTAGGAACAGGACAGAATCACAGCACCTTCAACTTTGTCCCCTTCCTATCATAACACCTCTATTCTGCCCTCCAGCTGACAGTTCAAGGCTGCATAATAGAGCTCGTTAGGTCAACAAGCAGGTTCATGCTCCTGAACATGGGTTTTCGTTTTCTCAGTGATGTTGGCTGGAGTGCCTGGAGGTTTAGGCCTTTCCAGAGTGGATCTTGCCCTCTTTAAGTACTGAGCATTCACTCAAAGTTTATCTGTTGGTTTAGGAGCCAAAAAAGCACGACTTCCACATGTAAACAACAGGGAACAGCAACATTTGCCTGGGATGAGGCATCTTCCCTCAGTTTCCATTTAATTTGGAGTGGGTGGGCAAATGAAGGGTGGCTCTTACCCAGTGCTTAATTTATAACACAATAAGTTCCAGGGCCCAACGTTTTGTTCGAAGGTTTGCAGCCAGCAGTATCAAATGTTGTGGATGCTACATACTAACAATGCTTAGACTCAATTCCATCCCATGCCTCTTTAATCCACCACAGATTGCCCACTCCCTTTATCTCACTCTTGTAGGTTCTTTTTCATCCCTGCTTTGTCACAGTTCTTCTGTCTTTCTCTTCCCCCGTTTGTGTTTTTTCTCTCTCTTGCTCTGGATCAAAGTCTGATGAGGAAAAATAAATGCTGGTCCCACTGTAACCACCGGCTCAAAATAAGCCTTGCTGGGTAGAACCGGGAGTGAGATCTGGGAGCCACTTTACCTCTTGAAAAACTTCTACACATTGTTTCCAGATTTTAGGTGCAGATGCAAGCGTGATCCAAACAATTATCTCTTACAGTCAAATCAAATCAAATCAAAAATACTTTATTTCGCATTTAAATAAAATGCATAAAAGTACATAGATAAAAACAATTCAGTGCATGCAGAAAACAGTAGTCAAGGCACTAATTACACTAAACATACAAATTTAAAAATAAGTGGAGAAATTCATCTTAAGATAAAAATCAAGTTATGCGAAGCACATGAAAAGCCACCAAGATTATCAGGATTTCGAGTAATAATAGTTACAGATTTTCAAAAATGGGGTGCACCCTCATCGTGCGTGATAATAATCAATGTCATTGATTTACACTTAAACGGAGATGAGCTCTTCGGATGCTCCGCTTTTTAAATTACAATATTGAGCATAGAAAAACAATTGTGTGACAAAATACATAATATAAAACGATGCTGAGTACCATCGACCTAAGCAATGGCACACCAACCAACAGTAAGAACAACAAGCATTGGCATAGCCAATAGGTCTCGCCTTTGGGACCTTATAAGTGTTTAGCCATGCAACAGTTGATGTTGTTGCACCAAGGATATTGTACTGCATAACTAAATACTTATAAGGTTCCAAAGGCGAGACCTATTGGCTATGCCAATGCTTGTTAATACAGTGGGCGGGCCTTCCTTATGGTAGTGCACGAGGCAGGCCAGGATTGAGTTATAAAATCGGGACAGTTGTACTGAAGAGCCTCTATTGTTGCCTCAGCACTGACATACAAGTTCATAATGCAAGTGAGGATAAAGGTGCTTTGTAGGAGCTCTAGGGCACCACAGATGTCTCAGTATACTAGTGCAAGATGCAAATCAGGATAGAGGTGTCTTACGTGAGATATTGGTGCATGGTTCAGTTCACTATAAATTACGTTGTGAGAACCCTGTTATTGCCTCAGAACTGGGAAACACTGCAAAATGCAGGTCAGACTAGAGTTGCTCTGGGACAGATCGTTCATATTTCAATACTGGGATAAAAGTGCATAATACAAAATAGAAGGACATTGTGAAACAAATAAATGGACATTACTTGAAAAATGATAATAGTGGATGGATGTATTTTATAAAATACACGATAAAAAAACAAAATCAGATTTTTAACACTTATTAGATTGAAGTTTGCAAATGCGAAATAGACAACTTCCCCAGCCCACCAGCAACGACACAACAGCAACAACTCACCTTAAAAGTATTAAAAAATAAAATGAATACACACACTGGACTGGGCCAGAGTGCTATATCGAGGCTACTTATGAGTGTCAGATTTAAAGTTGATGTTGAAGAGGGAGAAAGGCGTGCGTGGTGGAGAGGGGAGACAGGGAAGGCGTGCAGAAGAAGGGGTCAGGAAAACAGCGCTGAAAGGGGGGCGGGGAGACAAGGAAAGGCATGCTAAAGAGGTGGCAGGAAAGGAGTGCTTAAGATGGGGGGGCAAGGATAAGTTGGCAGAGATAAACAAGTTGCCAAGGGAGAGCGAGGGTGAAACAGGCAGTGGAGGAGCAAGCACGCACAACAGCTCTTCTCAAGCACTCTGGTTCACACAGGACAAAAAGAATCCACAGTTTAACATGTCAGCACACCCAACAGAAAAAAAAGCAGACATCTTATGCAGAATGGGGTACACAGCACTGGACTATAGTGAAAACTGGGCTGTCCATTGTTCTTGACACCCACCTTCTACCAGGTCTCCAGCTTTGCATAAGTTTTCCATAGTAATACTTAGCTGTGTCAGTGTTTGTGACATGTGCCTACGAAGTGGTGTTGTCTGCATGTGCATGTGGTAGAGATGGTTTGTGAGTAGCATTTTGTGTGTGTGAGATGACCGTGCTTTGTAGCCCTATGTCTGTAGTGTGGTGTTTCATGCATGTGTGGTGCGCTGTCTTGTGAGTTGTGCATTTTGTGGTCGTATGTAGTATGCGTGTTAGAGTGTGTGTTGTGGTTGGTGGGGAGTTCGCACCCACGGGCACCCGTCCCCAGATGAATGCGCGCAGACAACTCTTAATAATTATACAGTATTGGAGTACAGGAGGTAACTTACAGATGAAATAGCAGGGGACGGAGCGAAGAGTGAATCAGTCGCAGGAGCTCCGATAGCGGTCTATAAAAGGAGGGAAAGGACAGCGTACTGTGACAATCAGTGATAGGCAAGGCGCAGGGAATGCGGTGCAAGGGAAAAGTGAGGGCTCGAGATGTCTGCGGTTGTCTGATCCATGGAGGGGGCCAGGTCAATGTATCGGATGTGAGGAACCGGTGGGCTATGCAGGGTAAAGGGTATGACAAGGGAGGAGAGCCTGGGCAAGGAGGGTGATGTGGAGAAAGCCGGAAGGACCAATGAACCGGTGGCACCCGATGTGAAGTACGGGGGCTATGAGCTGTGCATGGGACTGTAAGGGGCGTCCACGTGGACAGGGAAAGGGAGACGATGAGGCGCAGGATGAAGGAGCGTGGTTGGGAAGTGCTCGTGGAGGTGGGTGCACGCTCGACCGGGTGTTGAAACCGGAAGGAGCCGGTGGATGACAGTGGAGTCCCCAGGAAGTAGTGGCGTGGGGCAGAGCAGTCAGGGATGTGAATGGGAACTGACACGCAGGCCGCGGGAGAATTGCTAGAAAGAGCCCGCGTTGGCAAGTGTAAGTGCGAGTTAAAGTGCCGGTGGGAGCAGGCGGCTGGTGGTGAAGGGCCGCGCACGGCGGTAGCATGTGGGGACAATAAGGCACAAGATCCCTAACTAAGGGGCTACTTACTCAGAATAAGTTTCAGAGGGTGGAGCAAATCACAGGCGCCGGCATCAGTCAGGCAGTGTGCACGGTGCTGGAGTCGGAGGAAGATAAGGACGCGCGATAGGTCACATGGGCAGGATGGGATTACACCTAGAGCGCGTGATTTCATAGAGGGGGGATGGCACCGGGAAGATTAAGGGAACTGCAACCTGATCCCAAGTGGGGGAGGTGTGCTGTCTGCTGGAATTTGAAGCACTCGTGCTTGTGCTGGCCTCCGCCTTGCGGGAGCGAGCAGCGGCGGCGCGAGAGCCATATGTTTGCAATTAGCACGCGCGCCGCTGCTCGCTCCCGCAAGGTGGATGCCAGCACAAGCACGAGTGTGGGGAAAAGGAGCAGACCGATGGCTTAAGGCCCTCCTAGAGCAGCGCATGCGCGCTGCCTAGGCGAGACCTAAAAACTGCTGGCCAAGTAGGGAATAAGATGTTCAACATATGATAGCATCCCTAAGATGGAGCAGATGTCGCACCAACAACCTTACGGCTTTTTATAGCGGCCAGAAGGAAAGAGGCTAGTGTTCAAACGGGGTTTCTAATTGGTAAAATATGGATAAAGCTAATGCTGGAGAGAACAAGGTGAATTTTTTCAGCAATGGGATGATAAACTGTTTTCTCTGCTTGGAGTAAAAAATGCTGAAAAATAAGATGTGCGAGGACGATTGGATCGATTTATTGTCACATGGGCAGAAAGGTAAGTGACTTATTGAAAACAAATTCATTGGATGGCCCAACATGAGCGGAATATAATTTAAACGAAATCTGGTTAGGATGTATCGATGCTTTGTGTTCTCAACAAAAGCGAGATAAGAACAGGGGCCTTGGGGCAACTGAGGTATCCTTTGATACACTTTTACAGATTTTTCCTCGCTGCATCTTCCCCATCTATCTGAGGCTATTTTTTTGTTAAAAAGTTCTTTTCACCTTGATTTGGGGAAATGTGAGCTAAAGGTCGGTGTGTCATATAAGTGTACTAACCCCATCGACATGAGTGTTTGTCGAATATAGGCTAACCATGGGATTTTGTGACCATGCTCTAAAGTCATGACATCTTTTAATATCTTTTGGGTCAGGTTGACTGCTTCGTTTCCACACTGACAGCCACAGGGATAAAGGGGCCAATTTAATAACGTCAGTGATAAAGGGCAAGAATGCTTCCTTGTGTACATTAAAGTTCTTACAGGCTGTGGGGACGGAGAGTAGTCTTTTGATAAATTTGTCCTCGATGACTTGGAGTGCCTTGATGTCCATTATTCCCCAAATTGCAGCCCCATAAGTAGCAATTGCTGACGATTCGGCCAGATACATTTTATTCATTTTCTGTATAGGCTTACAGCCCAGTTTTTTTGAGAATCTAGAGATTGCAGCAATGCTTTTGGCGATGTGATTCGCTCTAGTCTGTACCATCTCCTTCCAGTTTAGTTTAAAACCAAAAACCACACCTAAATAATTAAAACTATGCACTTGATCTATTTTGCCCCGCTAGATAGAAACTCCTCTACTTCTTTTTAGGACCCCCGTCACCATAATAAAGGTTTTACTTTTGTTAACATGGAGGTCCAATTCGGACATAAAGGCCGAATATTGAACAATGAGATTTTGGAGGGCCAGGGGTCCTTGCCAGTAAGACTGCATTGTTCGCCTAAAGCAGAATTGGGACAGCAGTTAACAGTACCTTGGGAGTATCTTTCGAATTGTTAATCAGTGCTTCATTTAGTTTGTTGGTATAAAGGGCAAATAGGAACGGGGCCAGGACACACCCTTGTCTGACACCCCTCTCGATTTTAAATGATGTTGTACATTCGCCTTGCCTCCTGTAACGGACCATGGCTGTGGCGTTAATATAAAGCGGTCTAATAAAATTAATAATAGACCGCTCCACTCCCATTTCCATCATTATGTTCCACAGTTTGCTGTGTATCACACAATCGAAGGCTTTGGACAAGTCCATAAAGGCCATATATAGTTGACCTTTTTTAACCACAGAATACTTTCCCACTATTATTCCCACTGATCGATGGTACCCCTACCCTGCCTGAACCCGTACTGTACTTCAGCAAGATCTTCTTTTCCGCTGTCCAGGATTCAAGTTTGTTTAGGAGGAGCCTTCCCATGAGTTTAGTGGTGCTGTCAAGTTGGTGTCAAGTAATGAAATGGGACGATAATTTGCTGGATTGGAGGCCTCCCCTTTTTTATAAATCGGGATGATCAAAGATTGTTTTCAAGAGGGTAGGGGTCCTGACGTAGCTATTGAGTTAAAAACCACCATCAGCAAAGGAGACCAGAGTGATTTATTTGTGAGAAAAATATCCATGGGGACCCTATCTGGCCCAGCTGCTTTCAAAATTGGTGACTGAGACAAGGCAAGCTCCATTTCCTCTAGATCAAAGGAAAGGTGGGTTTTATCCGTAATGTAGGGGCAAACATCTGTGTGTGACTCTTTTGATTTTTGGAAAATGTCCTCGAAGTGCCTTAGCCAAGAGTCTTCGTCAATGTGAACATCCAGCGAGGGCCCGCCATTGTCTGTAAAAAAAGGCGAATTGATCACCGACCAAAAAGCTTTGCTGTCGTGGAGGAAGGATGCTCGCAATAAATTTTCCCATGCCTCGGATTTAAGCTGCCTCTGTCTATTTTCCCTTGCCTGTTTATATAGGTACCTCAGAGTGCGGAGGTTATTAGCATCTCTATGGCGGATTTTTAACGCTTTCCGTAAATTCGATGCTCATACCCTTTAATTCTTGAACAAATCTGCAAAGGCTTCATTGTTCAACAGCTCATAAAGTCAACATGGATGCTTCTAAGAGTTGGCTACTTTGGAAGTGGGTCAGCTTAGCAAGGAAAGATGACATTTGAAGACCTGCCTGCACACCTTATTGAATACTGCAATTACACACAAAGTGCGCTCAATAAGTTTACTCCTTGATGTTGATGCAATCTGCCAAACGTTTGCCTGCAGGAGAGGATGCAGCTAATGTAGCCTAGTGTTCTTCTGGATGCATCATTTGCAAATATATTTTGAAAAAATCCTTGGTGGAGCATCACTTCTCCTCTACCATAGGCCATGTTAAAAAGCTACAAAGTTTAGCAACTTTAACTGACGAATGGGTTTACAAATGCACCAACTTCTACTGATAATATTCACCAGGCACGTGACTTTCTCAAGAATGCTAAGATTTATAATTTGCCACTGCTCCAACTATGTTGAGCATATGACAGCCAACAGGAGAGGAAAAACATACTTACAGTTGAAAGAACACTACTGAGAAAATATGGAAGAATGTCACAAATTACCAAATGACTGAGGGAAGTAGGGACCAGACATACAGTTTTCAGTCAAAGAAACTGGTGGGTGTACATAAATCACCATGTAATGGATCAGTTGCAAGGACATAAATACAGCCCTACTCAGAGTGATCAATATGTTTTGTAAATATATGGATAACTTCATTAATGTGAACAAAGGAAAGAGGCATTCATTTCTTGTGATTTTTTTCGAGATTGAAGCTTGCCACACATCTGAAGTAAGTGATATAGCAAGGAACATTTGTGTCTCAGTCCACCAGAGATACACATGGTAACTGATCACCACCAAAGTGGAACAGAGGGGGCTGGTGTACGTAGGTAGCAAGTGCAGAGAGAGTGAGTCTATGTTGAAACCGGTTGACATTTGTATAGTGTACACTCTTATTGGTGTGGCACAGCAGAGCTTTCGGTAAAGCAGGGATTACATACCAAACAGTTAAGTGGTTTCCATCGCAGGCCACAGTCTTATTTCGCTTCAGAAAATATGCAGTCGATGGTGTGAATAGGTATATTTAAAGTCCCACTCTGGGAGAAAGAATAACTTTCAATGAGCTGAGGGTTAGACCTAGTGTGGTATATCCCTTTGAAAAGCATTTCATGAAGCAATTGAAAGGTATTTCGTGAAGCAATCAATTGAATTTGTGGTTCTTTCTCTAAAAATATTGCAGTGTTCTAGGTGTATGATGTCATACTCTACGATGGAATGTTGGGGGTCACTTGACTGGGTAACGGCAGATGTTTGTAAGATATTGCCAGTACAGGATGCTTCACGTTGTGGTCTCTATTTTACCCTCTGTTTTACCAAATGAACTCACCTGTTTCAGCAGCACGACTCCGGAAGTTACTACAAATATATATTTATCAATTCCTGTGCACGGGGTAGGACCGGGAGTGAGATCTGGGAGCCACTTAACCTCTTGAATAACTTCTGCACATTGTTTCCAGATTCTAGGTGCGGATGCAAGCGTGATCCAAACAAATGACATCTTACAGTACCTAGCAACTAGATGAAATCATTTGATTTGAAATACATGTAACTTTGAACCAAATGGATCGATCGGTAAAACAATTAATGAGAAAGTAAACAGTGAGAAATGGAGTTAAGTGTGAATAAAAGTATCAAAGCAAAAACAAGGCAAAGAAATAAAAGGAGGTTTACAGTCGTAGAGAGATAGAATATGTAATAATAAAGATCAAGTGGCAAAACAGTGTAAATGTGGGGATGGGGAATGTGGACGTCCTTCGGGAAACGGGCAAGAAAAAGAGGAAAGAATAACTCTACTGGATGGTAAAAAAACGATGTGGAGGGAGGAGGAAGAGGGGCACATCCACTTTTACGCAAAAAATACTACTGAACCAAATGTATAGTCGAACCAGTGCCGATTTCAGTGCAGACTGGCATATTCCAACAATTTGCATTTCAACCATTTGATCTGAGCAAGCTGTAATTAACAATAAATTGTTCAAACTGATCCCACAGAATCCCCAAAACTAATCCACTTCCAATATCTAGAAATAGAGGGTGAAAAATATGACTCTGCAGCACTCAGCACTACTGAGCTTCTCCACTGTGACATAATTCCATACGTTTCTTCCAGAGTTGTCGAACTGCTGGTGGAGCATTTTGTGATTGGGGTGTAGACTAGGGCATTAATCCGATGAAAGGTTTGCGATAAGGAGTCAATTAATGCAGCAGCACCTTAAAGTCTTTAGTTCTCAATTCAGATTTGAACTGAAACCCTGACCATGTAAGAAACATGTAGAGCTTCAACTAGAAAGTAGGAAATAAAATCAGATAGAAGAGAATTTGGGGCATCAATACACAAATTTCTTTTGAACCATGTTTCAGGGAGCCCTCCTCAGCCAGTTAGACGTTACAAACCCATTTGGTCCATAGATCTTTCATGTTTCAACTTCAGCCTCCATAAGCTTTTAGTCATGGGGGGTCATTCTGTGGCTAATGAGCCTGACACTTTAGAATACATTTCAGCATCATAAATCGGCCATGGATGAAGCACAGCAGACATTTCGAAACTACCCTCCTGACATCACAGGGTCCAATTTAGTTCTTGAACAGAGTCCAGAGGCAGAGTTCCATGTATAAGACTGTCTGACATGGTGATGGGTCAGGCGGGCTATTATGGGCTGAAGTGAAACATTTGCTGGATCTAGGCCAGGTCGTTGACTGACAGAGCCTGAATCAGGCACAATAAAAGTCAGCTAGGGCCAATATCAACAGAAGTTTAAAATAGACAATCAAAAGCAGCTCTTCAAGGCGAAGGGACAAGGTAATTATACTGGAGGACAGAAGACAGAGCAAAAGCAAGAGGTGCCCGTCTATCAAACAGCTGTGGGGTGACTCACCAGTTAGCCACTACTTCTCTGTTACATGCACTTTTACTCCTTGATAGACAGTCCTTAGAGCACGAACAACATTGCATTTTTCCCATTGGTGGACCCATTTCACAAAGCTGCACTACTCTGGGCTTTCGTTTAATAAAAGGAATCTATTCAGGGAGTTGTATTCGCGGGTTACATCTTTTGAAAGAACAAGACTAAACTACCAGATTGCAACGGTTAACCAGCATTTTCAATGCAATAGGTTTAGCATTTGCAAGCGTTTAAGCTATTGGCATTGTAAATGACAATGCCTTTTATTTATGTGTTTTTTTAAAGCAACACATATATAAAAGGCATTGTCATTTTTAATGCCAATAGCTCAAACTCTCGGAAATGCGAGACCACTCTAGTGGTGGCCGCGCCCCATTCTTTAGACGCTGTTCGCCGTATTCAGGTTACATCGAGGAGTGTCTAAAGAAAGGGGTGCGGCCAACATTAAAGTGAAAGCGCGTATGGTGCACTTTCACCCAAAGGGAAAAAAAAAATGAATTTAAAGGGTTCTGTAGCGCCCGCTAAAGTGAAAGCGGCCCGCACTGTAAATTAAATAAGCGCGGCTGCTAAAGTGAAAGTGGCCCACACTGTAAATTAAATAATTAAATAAGCGCAGCCGCTATAGTTAAAGTGGACTTCGATATAATTTAAATCCAAATAATATAAAAGCAGGCAGCCTGCAGTGAGGTCGTGGGTGGAATGGGAGAAGATCATTAAAGAAAATAGTGCTCACCGACTTATAAAGCAGACCGTGTAGCAACACAAGTAAAAAGTCCAGTTGTTATGGGAGGTTACAAATGCAGACAAGGCGGTACCAAGGAGGGACTACTTAGCCTATTCATAAATGAAAAGCAACTATTTCGCAAGGACAGTAACAGGAGCCAATTGAAAAGATGGGCGGGAAATGGAAGGTGCTTCTGTGCCGTACCTCATTCCAGCATGCCTCGCAGAGAAGCGCATGCACTGCCCAGGCTCGACCTAATAAAAGGAAGGACTGGACAGGGTGTTATGTTCCCAGTGACACAGAGTCTTCTGGTAACCTTGGTTCTAATACTTTGTAAGGGGCACTCTGTGAAATACAAAGCAAATTGATTCTACGGTGCAAGGCACTGTGCACTGACTAAAGCTGGTGAAAGTAATGCAATCTCCTCTTACGTAGGTCTAATACGTGAAAGTTCATATGAAACGTTTTGCTTTCAGGATCAAATCTGCCTGGCTTCAAAGGTGTTCTCAAGGGCTCACACAAATTTTGAACCTTCTCTGTTTAGTAAAAGGAGCTGCTTCCACTGAGCAGTGTAAAACAACATCTGCAACATGTAGCGCTACTGCAGGACAAGAGTGTGGCAGAAAAGACCACAAATACTTTTACAATAAAAATGCATTCTGTCGCCATCAGCTCTTAGAGCTTCTTAGTCACGTGGGCAACCAAAACGTGCTGTAGAACAAACCCAAAAATTCTAGTTAACAATGAAAATGATTTAGCTAGTGTACACTACAAACTAAATTTTGTCTTGCTGCTTTATTAATTGTGATCCAATTATTCTCATCACATTGGTTTGAAATAATGCACATGTGAGGCTTGGGACTGCAAATATCAAGAGGGGAGTTAAAGGACAAATGTAACTGAACATGAATCAGGATAGCACGACCAGCACCAACTCGAAATACAATGCTGGACTGCGACTGCTCCTTGATGGGGTAGGAGGAATTTACATGCTTTGGGCCTCCCATCATCTACCAGAACCTGAAGAAGCCTCATGCTCAAGCATCATATTGAAATTGACCTACTTAATTTCCATATTAAAGACAATACATTTATTAAAGGCCCAACTATTTAAACACGTATATAAAGCTATATTTGAGGATGAATGACCACCAAACAGCTAAATCATTTAAATATTAACGCCAGGAGTGAAGCCATCTAACAGCCTTAAAAGACCTGGATGCCATCTGGTTAAATATATATTGTACAGGGAGCGCACTTGCAGCATGGATATAGAGTATACGAGGTCTCTGACACCAGAGCACATCTTACACTGGCATGTTTACACAGTGGCCACCAACTGTATGTCAGAAAATCAAGTACAAAGATAACATGGGGCTAAAACAAAAATGAGGTCTAAATATCGACGACGAAAATATTGAGTGCATACATGCACGTTTAGATTTATTATTCTTAACTCCACTTCGAAGTAATATATATATATATACATATACACACACACACACACATAGTCAAGTTAAGAGGAGATTGTATCACCAGCTTATGTCAGTGTACAGGCCCTACATCACAGAATCGAATTGCTTTGCAGTTCACAAGAAAGCCCCCAACAATGGATAAGTACCAGGGTTACTGGAAGACTCAGTGTCACAGGGAAAAGTTGGCTTGTCCATTCGTGTGCAGGTCCCACAATCAAACCCCTTCAAAGAGAAACCATACTTATTCACAGTTAATAAAATAATAAAATTGTGACTTCAATCATTTATCACAGAAATTGTTGCTCAAACATTTCAAAATAACTATCCAACAACATACTAGTGGATTTGCCTTCAAAAAGAACATGTCTCTTTAGTGTGATTGCATATTTGAAGCTTATCAAACCATATGTCGTTGCCCGGACGTTGAGAGTGATGGAAGGTGCGCTGCAAGGCAAGATAACATGAATATGTAATTTTGATTATCTGTATAAGAGTTCATGAAATCTTTCTGATAGCCAGATGTAACCAAAGGAGTTCATACTACTCATATATTGATGAAGGAGCTTGAAAATCACCTTTAACATTCGGCTAAATTTCCAGGCAAAATGTGCCCAGGGAAAGAACTCCCACATAACTCAGAGTCCCAATTTGGCTATAAACACTTGTTTATAGCAGAATCAGGATTACTGTAAATCCAGTAATGGTGACCCAGAATCTGACATTGTAAGGACAGATGCTTGCAAAAGAAAAACTTTTCAGTTTTCAAAAAGACGCTCATAAGTCTCTCTTTTCAAAAGTAGAGAGAAAAAATGGCCACTGACCAGAAAGAAAGCAGGTTACTTCTAAGTACAACAATGCATTATTTTTAAAACTACAGCATACATCTATTCAAGACTTTCTGTGAAATGGAATGTTAGTAATGCATGACAGATTAATGGGAGCCCCTACTTTGGAATAGTAATGAGTGAAGCCTTTCATAGACCCTCGATAGAAGGGATTATTGGTGCAGAGGGAAAGATCCCCACAGTGTACACGTCAAACATTTGAAGGAATGACTATTAAAGGTGGACCAAAGAGAGTAAGGAACCCGATTAAACGCTAACCAGAAGTCATTAGTAGGTACATATAGTACCAGTCTGTTAGACCGATAATTTAATAGGATGGGGACAGGTCAGACAAAAACAACATATTTTTCATGTGATCTGTATTGCTAACACTTTAGATTTTTGGACGGATCTATGTGATCAAGACAATGGATCACCAGTTATGAGTTATATTCCACGTGAACTTGTCAGCTGACAGACCGTACAGCTGTCGGATATTGCCGTTGTTGGGACCGGAAGTCTTCTGCATGCCTCTGGAGAGAGTGCTTCTCCTGTCTTATGCTGATCTCCAGGCAAGTCACTTAAAATCTACTTTATGGTTTCTAGATCCTTATCTCAGTGAGCATGACAATCATACATGTCCAGAGGGTATCCCTGTCTAAATGGATTGAGATCCTAGAGCTTGGCTCTGAGGTTGAGGGGGCATGCCTAGTGCACCCCTATTTTTCCAGAGAGTGGCTACTGCTCTCTCTACCCAGGCTGTGGTAGACTGACAGTGGTGGCAGCAATAAATCTATAGTCAGGAGGGATGAGTGACTAGCCACCCTCCTGATCAAGTCTGTGCAGTCTCCCCCTTGCCTGGGGTCCTGTTGCCTTTGTCTACCTGACGTGTGTTTGAGAGCCAGTGGGGGTACTGGGGAGGGATGGTGAGTTGAGCCATTGTGTGTAAGATGAGCCGTTCTGCTGGACATCCCAGCTCCCCCATGCCCCTCCCAATTCCTTGGAGAGGCCTGGTGGGATGGGGTAGACACTCAGCTCTTATCTGGGTTTAGCTGCACTAACTCTGCTAGTTTTATGTGTAGTATAAGTCTCTTGTGTGTATTAAAGTACTTTTCTTTTATAAAAAAGTAAAGCACTGACTGGACTTTGATTTTATCAGCTGGTAGTACGGTGTGCACAGTATTCAGACTGTCTAACCCCACCTCACCTCCTTGAGTAAGCCTTAGACTGCTCTGCCTCGCTACCCTGAGAGAGTCAAGTGCTGGAGAGGAGTACTTGGTTATCCAATTTTGGATCCACTAGTACTGAGGCCTCAGGACACCAGTGGGGAACACTCCAGTTGATGCGATTGGAGCACAGTAACCGATATATATATATATATATCTGTCACTGCTGCTTCTGCTACATATTAAATTTCAGTTGTTTTCTAGAGAACTAACTTTACCTTTACATTCTTTATGTTTAAGGTTTGACCTTCTATAGATGAAGACACTGACTGGCAAGCCTGCATTATTTATCCGCAAAGAACTACCGAAGGGCTGTAGTGTCCCTTGAATGCAGTAAGACCTGGAGATAATTCTCAGCCATATGAGAAATTTCCAAACAAAGTCAGAGAATTTCACATATTGGACTGACTCTCCGTGACTCTCTATTTCAAAGAAGCCACAACTGTTGAAGATTTAATCAAGCAAGTTGGCATAAATCCTGTCATGAAAAATTCAACAAGTGCAAGTTGGTAAGAGCTCAGAAAAAAAGAGACTTGAAAGAAGCAGGACCATCCAACAAAAGTGCAGAAGGAAAGCGGCAAAGGAATCGCCTGCCACAGACAAAGAAGGACTGCATCTTCTGCACAGCAAGCGAGGGTGACCTTCATGAGTTCATGACACTTGATGCAGATAAGAATATCAGACACATGGCCACTGACCAACAGGAAAATGCTTTTGTAGCGAGAATAGCTTCTAGAGATGTTGTAGCAATAAACTGCATGTCCCACCTGATTTGCTTCACTGTATTCTGGAATCGTCATTGATTACTCATGGGAAAAAGAAAAAAAGCTGATGGAGGTCAGATGAAAGAAAAGAAGATAGAGGCGCGGGCTTTCATTGAACTTATCAATTTAATAGAAAACTGTGTAGAAGATGATGTTTTCTGCTTTAAGCTGTATGAGTTTCGTCACAAGTATGCGGATCGTCTTGTGGCACTTGGAGTTCAGAAGGAGGTCAACAAAGTTCCCTTCAAGGAAAAGGTTCTTGGCTATTTTCCAAAGGGCCAAGTGCAGAATGATGGCAAGCATGTTGCGCTTATCGTCAACCAAGGCACAAAGCAAATGCTGAAACATCCTTTTACAGATTATGAAGGAGATGCAGCCAATATCATTCAACAAGACATCTTGGGATCTGATGGTTTTCACTTCACTGCCACCTTCCCACCAAACTGTCAAAATAACTCAGTACCAACAACATTGAAAATTCTTGTTTCAATGTTTGGAATGGGTCTGGCACAACAGCCAAGACTTACACGAATTCCAGGAAACTCTTACTATGTCACAATCATGTTCAACCGCAAGAAGACAACAAAATCTGTGGTACAATCTTGACATTCTTTATCATTTCAACCTCCTCTTCCATTGTACATAAGGCTGAATGTGCACAACCTGACACGGTCAAGAAAACTGATAACTCCACTGTACTGTTTGGGAATTAGCATCAGTTACTACCACGTGGCGGAGAATCAGCTAGCAACTGCTGTTTCCCAGAGATCACAGAGAGAAGGATTTGTATGCAGATCTAAGCTTTGAACTGGGCTTTTCACAGTCGGTGCAAAAGACAATCTTTATCACAACCCTTCAAGCACCACTGCCAAGGGTTCTTGCCAGGACCCGAGGATCAGCATCTTTCAGACAACATCAATCTCAAACCCAGGACAGACCAGAGAAGCTATCTCTCTTCCTGCAGAGGCTGAGAGAAAGAACTTATCTGTGCCTGACAGATTCACCACTGTACCAGCAGTAGCTCTGAAAGAATCTACAGTTGAGGTCCCAAGAATCAACATGACAAAGGTAGTTGTGGGAGCTATGATGCAAGCAATGAAGCATGAGAAACTATGGATTGAATCCTCTCTCCAACTGATTGAGAAGGTGAAGCTAGAAAAGGGACACTCTGGCATGGTCAGCCTAACCATGCTTCCCATCCGATAGAGCCATTTTTGAATGAAGAGTCTGCTCTTTCGCAGTTTCTGCCTCTCTTCTATGCGAAGGCAGCTTCAGCGGCCATCATCAAGCATGGCAAGGATGTAGTTTGCCAGTCAACAGAGTTCTTCAATCCCATGCAGATCCCAGTAGTTGCAATGGATGTTCCTCTGTTTGCATTGGCAAAGTACATACAGTGGAAATGGCTCTCGACGCACGGAGAAGACAGGTTTGTGTTGATGTTCAGTGGCCTCCATATAGTTAGCTGTATGGAAAATCATTGGCAACTACCTGGAAGGCTCTAGGTGGACACGCTCTGACACAAGCAGTACTTTCCTAGTGAGGAACAGCCAATTCTTTTCTCAGTTGCTCATATATCAACAGACGAGACATGCACGACAGGTATGTGCTGTTGTTCTGAAGAAACTTCAGATAGATGCATTTCTTACATCACTGTCCCCAGACACTGAGAAATTATAAGAAGCATGGAGACATGAAATAGTCAGAAAGAGCCCAACATTACAGTACTTGGACATTATCTTCAGTCTCGAACTCCTTGGTCTCCTCCTAGTCAGAACTCATTGAGAAGCTGACTTTATTTTGTATGTAGAGTCACTGAAAGCCCTGGTCCCATGGTTCTTCACTTTGGACCATCAGATATATGCCCAATGGATTCCTATCCATATACGCGACATGGAGAAACTGCCAACATCCATCTTGGAAGAATTTGTGAAATGTGGCCACTGGTTTGTTTGGAAGACAACAAACAAGTTCTCAGCCATGCCTATTGATCAAGCTCATGAACAAACTGGTAAAGGGTTCTGGTGGGGCAGCTGGACTCACTGAAAATCCGTCTGCGTGCAGAAAGTGGATGCTAGCAGGTCCTGAACTAGTACAGTGGCTCACAGAGTTTAAAAACTGTTTGCCTGCTGGGAAATGCAAAGCATTGGCACCATGAAGAAGGCCTTGCAACACAGGAGAGCTTCAAGCAACAGGTGATGAGCCTTACAGAGATTATCAGGGACATGGCCAATCCCTTTCTGAATGTAACTGCAGAACTGCTGACTTTGGATGCTCATGATGTCCTCAACCAGTCTGTAGTAAATACAATGTGTACGATCGAAGAGGTAGGCGAACAACAGTGCAAGGACTACTGCAACTTAGTCCTCACTGGCTCTGAAAGGTCTATTCATGACCTAATTAAGAAGAACTCCCTCTGACTGTTCAAGTCTCCAGCTCCAAAATCAGCAGCAAACGAGCATGTAAGACTGCAAGTCTGGAGACAGATGTCAACCTTTTCTCAAGACTGTACATCATCACACAACACCAGGAGTGTGATACGAATCCTTTCTTCAGCCATAAAAAACTCTCATTTCCACTGTCCATGTCTGACAAAGTAAAGCTTCGTTTTGGGAATAAGTCTGACCTGATGACATGTTTGGTAAAGACATCAGAGAAAGAAGCACCAAACCTACTTGAATTCGAGGACACTGATGATCTGCGTTGTTGGCCAACTTGGAAGAACTGCATGAAGAAGAGCAATCAACAGAGGTGAACGTTCATGATCTTGCTCCTGAGCTGGTGTCTTAAGAAGAAACAGCTGAGACAGATGTGCCAACTTCCTTGGAAGTGAAGGTGTTCCATGGTGCTGCTGTGGTGCATTGCCTCTCGCCAACTGCAGGTGTCAGGACTTTTGAAGACTACACCATTGATATTTTCATACATTACATAGTGCAACAGCTTGATAGTTCGAGAAGGGTGTACACAGAGAGAAAAGAGGAAAAGGAAAGCGTAGAAAGGTTGTAAGTCAAAATAAGATTCCAGGACAGTGGCAATACTTCCTGTGTGATGAAGACAACAAACAGGAGATGTCCACGTTCCTGGCCGAGAAGATCAAGAGCAGTGAATTCCCCTTGGCAAGGAAGTAGTGACAACATATGGAGATGGCATTCTGGTCAGAGGCAGTAACCTATCCATGCCAGCCTGTAAACACGAAGAGGCAGATACAAGACTGGTCTTAAACATGTCTTGTTTGGTCCGCAGTGTGGACACCGAGGTCGTAGTGATTCTGACAGGAAAGTTTCACCAGCTACAAGACTTGTGTCGCTTGGCTAATATCTGGGTAGCATTCAGTACAGAGAGGAACTTTTCCTATATCCACATTAATATCATTGCTCAGACCTTGGGAAAGGTAAATTCCACAGCCTTTCAGGTGTTTCACGGCTTCACTGGCTGTGACACTGTCTCGGCATTCCATGGGAAAGGGTAGAAATCAGGATGGATGGCCTGCAAATCTTATCCGGAAGTTACAGCAGCCTTCGCCAACATTGCCAGGAATCCATGCATAGCAGTGGACATTCAGAGTGTCAGCTTCCGAATTCTTGAACACTTCACCGTAATCTTGTACCAGAGATCAACCCAACTGGAGTCAGTAAAAGAAGCCCGCAGAGAAATGTTCTGTCAGAAAAACAAGACAAATGAAGCCATCCCACCAACACAGTGTGCCCTTCTTCAACATACAAAGCGTGCTGTTTACCAAGCAGGAACCTGGTCCACATGTGATGTACATCAGCAGGAGCTACCCACTCCGGGGGATGGGGGTGGAAAATGGACAGAGACAGTCAGTGCTGAACCCCATTGTGGACAACACTACCAGTGGCATTTAAGGAATGTGGTGTACTGGTCACGCTTGGCTGCAGAGCTGCAGCTGGTTCCACAGGCAAGTGTGCTTGCAAGAAGGCGCTGTGGACCTGCATTGAACTATGCAAGTGCAACTGCATCAGAAACTGAGCTCACAAAAGGATTTTTTTTAGGGAAGTTTATTAAACACAGAACTTTTCTGCAGATTTAAAAGTGCAGTTTTTACTTTTGATTTTTTTAAAGCATTTTTAACACAGGTGAAATCTGCAGTTAAATGAGTTCTACATATAAGCGGTCTTGTTTTACTTTTCCTTTATGTCCACTTCTGAAGTCAATAACAGAAGTATTAATTCGTACCCTGTTCCTCGGTGCATGTTGCGTAGCCCAGTTTCAGAAAAATGTCACATGACAGGATCCATGAGTACTAATCGCGTGGATCCTACTAAAAGCTATTAGCATACAACTAAAACGAAATTCCACACACAGTTTGGTGCTTTTGTCCAACCTGTCTCTTTGATCTTGCTAGGGGACCTCACTGATGCACAAGATGATGCACTGGGATACCTAAAAGAGCCCAACCAGAAAGAGTCACAGGGCAGTCTGCAACCATCGATTAGAAAGGTACGTTTTCAAAGCTTTTTCAATACATGTACCCACACATGGTAGCAACAAATCCATTCCAGATGTTTACGTTAAAGACTTGGCCTTCGCAGGGCTGAGAAGCACCTATTATTACAGGACACACACCCCACAGCAAAGCCTCTCAAAGGAGATTATTCACTGCCTGCAAATCTACATGTACAGAAACAGTTACTGAGAGACTTCTGGAATACTAGCTGCTCTACAAGTTGGAATCAAAAAGCATCATGTTTTCCAAAGAATTCACCAGCTGAGAAAAGACAACACTGAGAACTGATTTCAGCCCCAAGAAATAAAACATAAGCCTAACATGTTCCCTTGGTCAGGTATGCGTTCTGTTGTCACTGTTCTGTAAGGAACATTAAGACATGCACATACACGCTGCACCCTACGTCCTTTTACACCATGTTTAACGATGTTTAGCCCAGAATTGGTTTTACCTGAAGAGCAGCCACATTTTGTAGCTTCAATCTTTCCAAGCAAAAATTGATAATTATGCCAGAGTGCAAAAACTAAGTGTTTGTGAGCCAAAGAAAGATCTCGCTTAAAGACTTTGAACAGTTCGATGTCTTTCTATACTTTTAAATGTGAAGATCAAACAGTAGCTAATGCCAAGCTTTTTACTTTACTTTATAAACTTTATTTCGGCTGTAAGCTATAAAAGGAAAAAGTAATCTCAATATTAGATAGGGAAAAGAGTAAAATGGAAAAATGCATCCACGTCGACACACCACACAGTCCCTTCTGCAGTCCTTCATATACGATTTCTTTCAAGAATCAAAGCATAAGTAGGGAGTGGCAATATAAAAAACTCCAACCTATTTTTCGTTTCAACAATTTAACAAAAAATGTCAATGAAAAGGTGCTGATGATTGTCACTACAGTAAATCAGAATTACACATGAACAGCGATTTCTGGGCACGTAAAATTGTCTGTACCCAGTGCCACAATGATAACCTGTTCAGTGCAGCATAATCTCTAAGCACACCACCTGTATGGCGCACAATAGGAAATGCAGACCAGCCATAAGTAAAAATTACAGTCAGGGTCTTGTTAGGTACTGTGGAGGTCTCGTTATCAGAAAGTACATTTGGTCCACTTGGGGTCCCTTGAAAACGATTGTAAAATAAGCTCCACATATTTTACAAGCAGTTCCCTATTGGAAAGACAATTGCAGAGAGATTACCTCAAATGGGATTCTCTGCAGGAGTCCGGCTTGGCTTCTATTGTGGGACACACCAGGGAGCAGACACCAGATCCTGCAGTATTAAAAGATTATAATGTATCTGTGGTTACTCAATGTGCTCCGCAAACCCAAAACTAGTGTGAGGGCGACACTTCCAGTTCAGGGACTCAGACTATGGAACGTACACTCAGTGGCGGCCAGCTGCAATTAACACAGATGGGGGGACAGGCACACTGACAGGCACTAATAAAAAACAGCAATGCCCTTAGGCCCAAAGTCAAAGCTCTGAATCGTGGTCTGTTTTAAACTGTGTTTATAATGGGCCACGATTGAGAGCTCTGGAGTTGAGACTAAAGGCACTGAGTTTCTCACAGTGCCAGTCAGTGAATTAAAGCAGCTTAATATTAAAAAAATAATAAAAAGATTTACTTACCTGTTGCCTCGTGCTGGGTGCTCCTCTTCATCTCGGCAGCACAGGATCCCAGAGCTCCAGCAAGCAACTCCCCTCTACCAATCCAGAAACTTCTCTCAGCGGTATGAGAGAAGCACCAGGATTGGCTGGAGTGTGCTGGTGCGATGCTCCTTAATGCACTGGGGTTTTGTGCTTGCTCTCTTCCCAGCTGTCTGAGAAAGCTAGGGTTGGAGTGTTTAAAGTGCGCATGTCAGGCTTACCGTCCCAAGAGGGCTGGCCAAAGTGACATGCACACTTTAAACTAAGTGCACGGTATTCCTTTCTGCTACTGCCCTGCCCCCAGACTTGGCTGCTGCCAGCACGAAAAATAAAATGGTAATAAATGTGTTTTATTACCATTTTATTTTTCATGTTTCATGCTCTCTAGCGGAGGGACGACGCTCCTCTGCTCTCATGGAGGCACCACAGCTGCGTACACTCTGGGACAACTACAGCAAGGCAAACCAGCAGGCATCATTAAACAAACGGAAAGAGTGAACCTGCTTTAACCCTTCAATCACTGTATTCCTCAGCCATAAAACGACTTGGGGAGTCAAGCTCACTGTGATGAGCAACAGACACCCCTCAGTTACATCGTGGGGAAAATGGAGTCTAACTTGATGAGCTACTCACCCATGGTAGTCGATGCTGCTAGAAGAGCTATAAACCAGAAACAAATCAAATTCAAATTATTGCTGAAAAGCCACCAAAATAACTCAAGGAATTAATAATAAAGTAAGAAAACCTTATTGTTTTGGTTAATGAACAATATGATTGCAAGTTAATTATCACCCAAGACTTAAAAAATCATAAAATTTTTAAACACATAAGATAAAATATTAAGAGGCCATTTAAGAAGTGGACTTTTGCAAGTTACCGAATATGACAGTTGTTTTAGACTTTTCGATGTCATCTCTAAACTTCACAGTTTTGGTCAACAGCTGGGCATGGTCATCACTCGTAATACAGATGATAGCATCCTAAACATTCTGAATGCCAAGGTTTCTAAATATTGGGCACAGCCAGTACCTTATCGTCTTCACATTTGACTGCTTGTTTGAGGATAGTTTCATGTGACCAAGAAATTCCAGTATTAGTGTGATCTAGTATGGGCAGCTTATGTGTGTTAGGTACTGAGATGCTGTTCCAGCGTGGAATGTTATGATCCACCTTCTGGGGTACTGTTTCTGACTATGTCAGTTGCTGTGCTGCTCTAGATCCTCATTGGTCCTTTTATTGTCATGGGCTCTTCTGAATAAACTTCTGTTACTACTTTGAAACAACTTACCTCCACAGGAGCCTTCATTTACTTACCACATTCTTAGGGATGAGTGGAGCCTGAACTGTACCGTTAAGTTCCACCGACACAACATCTTTCCTAACACAGTGTCTTACATTTCCAAATAATGTGGTATTGTTTAATTATAGCAAATATAGTGGCTTCGTCACAGCAATTTATGCAACTACCCCATTTTTGCAGCATCCTTCAAAGCCTCCTATAAAATGGCAGGAGAGGCTATGCATATTTGAAAATTATTTATTAGCAACAGATGCGGTAAAGTTAGAGGCTTAAAGTAAATATGCCTAATCACCTGTGGCATACAGGACAACAGGTGTTTGACAATTTGCTTAAAGTTGCGAGTTGCCTCAAGGGTGGTTTATTGTTTTGGACGAATATAGTGAAGCTAAACAAACAACATACATTTCATAAAAGGAAACAGATAGTGATGAAAGTGTGGATGAGTATATAGCTGTGCCCCGCATATTAGCTGCAACTTAAATTTATGGGATTATGCTCAAGCTGCTTCAGAACTAACTGTAGTAAACAATTTAGTCATGAGACACAATTTGTTTGTGCACCAATTCCTTTACCTGATGAGTTGGTTCACATTGCCCATGAAGGTCATTCTTGGGGTTTCAACCACTAGTGAAAAATAAATGTAATATTATTGGTGGCCATCTAAGAACGCACATGTTCTAAAAATGGATAATGTGTGTAAATAATGCTTACTCTGGGAAAAGCATTGGAAAACAAAAGAAGCCTTTACAACCTGTACCACTGCAGGTACACCTTGGGAAACATTAGCTATAGATTTTTCAAGTCCCTATGCGTTTGCACTCCATAATATGAAATATCTCACTGTTCTGGTAGATTATTCAAAATGGTTTTATTATTCATTTGTGGAATCATCAAAAAGAGCTTGTGAGTCATGTGTTTGCTCTTGAAAGTGTATGCATCATTACTAATAATGATGCATTCTTTTATCACAGGAAATGCGTACTTTTTATGAACTTTTATGATGTGAAGCATTTATACCTGGCTCTATAAAGTACAGCCTCCAATAGTTTAGTCGAAAGAGTCAATCGTATTATTAAAGAGTGTATTCAAACAGCTCTATTGTCTGGCTTAAGTGTTGATAATTACATCAGGCAGAAGGTATGGAAGTACCCCACAATCCCACACACTATTACAGGGCTTTCTCCATTTAAACTTCCTAAAAGAAGAGAGCCTAAAACTAGGCTTATGCCTTCATGATTAAAATCATCTTCAAAGTAAACAAGTGAAATGGATCATGGAAGTTGCCATAAAGCAATTGAAAGGGGAATAGTACTATGGTAAAAAGAAAAGGGCTTGGGAAGTTGATTTTTGTATAGAGATTGAGGTATTGAGTAACTTGGGAGCGTTTGCATAGGCGAGTCAAAGTTTTCTGCTCTGGTTCCAATATTCAAAACTACAAATGTTTCTGTTTTTCCTGAAGAACAAAGGTTGTTGGAATAGGAGGATTGGCAAGCAGACACAATTAGCAAGTCTAATGTTTCTGGTGATGCTGAGTCCCTTAATGGGCTTATGTTGGGAGCAAATGAGGTGTGTAAAGCAGAAGTAGAAACATTTTCCAATGAAAGGGCCAAATCAGATGAATCTTTACAACAAACAACCACCCTATCTCCATCTTCTCATCTTGACAGTGATAACTTTTATTCTTCTTCGTCATGTTTCACTCAGAGTACTCAAAGCATGAATTTATCTTCAACTCTTTTGGAATCCTTTTCCTCACAAAGAATTAAGACATGTTCTAGTTGCTTTGTTATAAAATCAAAATTCAAAGACTTTGAGCTGTATTAAGTATTTAACCTCTTTCATTTTTAGTTTCACATTTTATGTTCAGGTTCAATTGCTTTGTTCATTAAGGAAAGGGGGTATTTAGTATGGGCCGCTCATACATGCTAGGTTCCAGCTTGGAATGTTAGGATGCAGGCTCTGGAGTACCATTCAGCATTCTATGCCAGTTGTTGTGCTGCTCCAGATCCTGTTGGTCTTGTTATTGTCATGGCTCTTCTGAATAATTGTCTGTTACTATTTTCGAACAACTGGGCTCCAGAAGAACCGTAATTTATGTACCACAGATGCATATAAAGCAAATCTCCAGAAATTTTGGGTGGATGCATTTGTGCATAGCGATTGTCGAGTACGGTTGTGGTATTAGTTTACTGAATATGCCCATGTGGTTTTTGTTACCCTTGAGTTCCAGAACCATCTGTCAGTCCTACAGAAAGGAAAGAGCTTTTATTTCAGCAGAAAGTTGCGTTTTTAAGGCTACGTATTTCATGTCTAATAACCAGACTGTTGTCAAGCAAAAGAGTGGCCTTACCCTGAATTGGGTTCTGGCACGATTTGGTTCCAAATCAAGTTATTTAGTAGTGTATCTGGCAATTGATGATGCGTACAAAAACAATAAATATTCTGCGCTGGACAACAACGGTTTCATCATACCAAGTTCAAGTCTTAGTTATGCATGCATGCATGCATGCTTGATTTTTGGTAGGTTAAAGATACTGCAAATGCGGTTGCACACTGAGCAGTCAAATCAAGAAATTTGGATTCCTCAAAATAGTGTTGCTCTGTATAGTAATGAACGAATAAATGTTGCTGGAATTACTTTAGGAATGGGTTTAATGTAGGAGCTAGTAACAGCCCATGAAGCTGGATATGTCCAAGACTCCCAGGAGCACAGGTCCATGTAGAACCCTCTCAAAAACTTACTAGGCCAGTTGGAGTCTGAGGGCAAGAAACCAAACTCCTAGGACCGGATTCCTAAGAATAAATGTAAAATGTAGATTTCCCCCAGTGTTTAGAATAAAGTTATAATTTTTTTAGTCTGAAACAAATTACAGAAGTACTCAGTTGTAAGCAATTACACATGTCTAGATGCACTTGGTGTGTGTTTATATGTGTTAAAGCTTAGCAAAAGTATGTTTGCTAACTTTATTTTCTTGTTCTCCACAGGGTACATTTTTTACCCCTGGAGAAACACTTCTATCATACCATCACCTATTTCGGGGCTGTTGCCTCAGACTACACATCCCCGCCCCCCCCCCACCTCCCCTGGTAAGGGGGATTTCATCCTGCCTTCAACAGGAGTAAAACTTTGACAATATGCAGGGTGTGTTGGCTGTGAAAAATGGCGAATATTCACAAAATCATAAGTATGTGGACATTCATCAACTTTTCATGGCATCCTGACCCTAGAACACCAACTTAATTTTATTCCCTCATAAAATAACATTACACCAGTGTAATTGCACATGTCGGTACAAAATGGGGAAACTCACGTTCTGTGAATTGCAAACTTTAATTAACACTTTTAAATAATGTCTTTTGCGTAGCTAAGTTCAATTCAGTTGCACGACTGGCCTTATCAATCTGACTGGTTAGAACGAGGGCACGTTGCTTCTCAACCAGAGTAAGCAAGTTACTCAAACATTCCTGACAACAGCTCGACAGATTACAAGCCTCACCATCCTCTAAATGTTGGAGGGATCTTGAAATATGGAGTAGAAATCACAATACTATTCCTGTGGTGAAGGAAATTGAGCAGGTGGATTCTACTTGGCACGTAGTGATTCTTCCAGAAATATTTCCAGTCGCAGGCCTTCTAACACCAAAGTCTGAGTGTGCGAGCTGGGCTGCTGAACTCCTACTATCAAGCACGGACACATCCCAGCTCTCCCACCCGTCTGCCATGGGAGACGCCTGCCCCTGGTGAGGAAAGGGCAGTCTGAGTGAGGAGGTCAAAGAAGGCCATCGAGGAAGAAAATTGTCTTAAATTAGTCCGCTGAAAAAAAGCGAGGCAAACGCGGCTTAACGTTTGTGATTTTCCTCACTCATTAAAGGTTAGCGTCGATGCAGGGAACATGTTTTCTCTTCTTGTAATTATGCATATTAGCCGGGTCAATTCATAGCGCTGGAAGAGGCAGAAGCTGTACTTCACATGCATTTGATTCCTGGTTTCTATGATCTCTCAGGCAACAAAAATACAATTACTCTCCCCGGTCAGTCCTCCCATTGATGAATGTCGTGCTGGCTCGCCTCCCCTCCATTACCACACTCCTCCAGGAGTTCGCAGATGCCCTCTTCCATGCCGGGCCTGGCGGGCAGCATAGCAAGAAATCTTGCGCCTCATCTGGAATGTACTGCAGTTCTTTCTGCAGCAACGAAAGGTTGGAAATGGTTTTTAATGAGAACCATCAACGTCGCCCTGATTCGCAGAAGTGATAGGGCCCGGCTCTTTCCTGCCGCAAGGTTATCTGAGGACTTTTCCCTTCCCTGATGTGGGGCTCATTTATTCCCTGGTTTGAAAAAAACTGTTTTCGCCTCCTAGTGCCTTCTCTGCTATAAAAAAAAAAACCCATATATAGCCGGGAGGGCCCCCGTCTGAAGCAGCAGGGCTCCAGCCCTATAAAAACAAGTTCTGACAAGGTCACCAGGCCGGGTTTTGTGTTAAAGTGAACGAGTCTTTGGTGCTGCCCGCAAAGATGACTTAGTGTAGAATTATTATGACTGAGTAGCGTAGATATCTGCCGGGAACCGCAGGAACAATGCAAGTATTATCGGCAGGGCAAGTATTATTGGCGCCAAAAGCAAACACATTTGCTCTTTGCGCTCCCCAAAGCCAACAGGTCTGCCCATGACAAGCTGTGCGATGGTGCTTTTTTTTTTTATACTGGAAGCATATACCACAAAATAAAGAAAAAAAAAAAAAAAAAACTAAAAAACAGATGTGGTCATTAAATAAGTCTTTCAGTGGTTTCATGCATTTTGTTACTACTGTTATTTGTGAATGAGACAAGAATAAATCACCACATACCCAAGCACTCAAATCGCAGACCGCTACAATGTTACTTAAACAATGCATAACTTTAACAAGCATTGGCATAGCCAATAGGTCTCGCCTTTGGGACCTTATAAGTGTTTAGCCATGCAACAGTTGATGCTGTTGCACCAAGGATATTGTGCTGGATAACTAAACACTTATAAGGTCCCAAAGCGAGACCTATTGGCTATGCCAATGCTTGTTTTTAATGTTTCGTGCGTGTGCACGTATGAATGTATATGTAGTAGTGCGTGCTGTGAATGTGTATGTGCTTGTGAATGGTGGATGTATGTGTGTACCATTGCGAATGTATGGGGGCGAGTGTGCTTGTAGATGGGATGAGTTTATGTATGTGTGAGCATGTGTGGTATCCCTGCTCAAATTACCCGCCGCCACTGATTTTTTGAAGAACTGCAACAAGATATATCACATGTACATAAATCTAACATTCATCACGCGTGTGTCAAAAACTGAATTTTAACCAATGGAGCCCTCTGCGCTCATTAAAAAACAGTGCTGTACTCTCCACCATCCTGTCCTGCAGTTCAGACCCTCACTGCCCGCGTTGACCTGTGCACAGAGAACCAGTGCTGCTGGTGTGGGAGACTAGACCACTAGCTCCAACGTCAGCCAAAAAAAGTCAATGGCACCACTAGAACCTCAGGTTTCAAGGCAGGAGGCTGACTTGCATGCCAACATCAGCCATCCAATGCCCAGATACGTGCAACCACTTAGAACAGGCACTGGGCGAGATCACACTTAGCTCAAGGAAGCCACCTACATTGAGGGCTTGTATAAATATCTAAAGTTACGGGGTCAAGAAACAGCTCCCGGAAATCAATGCAAAAAGGCTGTCTTAAATGGCCAGCAGATCCTGCAAACGTCAAAGCTGTACGTTTTTCTCTGCCAATTGTGAATAACAACTAGCCTAAGAATTGTAAAATCTATTTAAAACGTAAACATATAAACTAGAAGTAATGCAGATTAGCTTTTACCACTGAAAAAAACATCACAACAACCTCCAAGGGCCACGACTTCTACTTGGATTAGCCAAATAAGGGCAACAATAATCTTTGCATACAAACCACGAAAAACCTACCAGCAGCAGAGTGTTCACTGTGCTTCCTTTGCTAGGTTAATTCTAGTGAGAAAACGTTGAAACATGGAGTATGAAAACGAGGAACAAAGAACAGGGTTAACGGACTTATAGAAACGTTACCAATCTCTGTAAATGATGGCAAACTTCACAGCTCGTGGGTAGAAATAGTCTTAAGTAGGAGCAGCACCTAAGAGACTGCATTCCCAGTGGAAAACAGAATGCTGGGTACAGTCTCTAGCAGCGAAGTACTCCTGAGGAATGCCTTTCACAAGAGGCTTTCAAAAATAATAAATCTACTTAAGTCTCCGCCTCTGTCCACCACACGAACCAAGCAACCATAATATAACACCAAAAACGTTGGTGCTTCCGATACATCCGAATCACCGAAACTCCTAGCGATTCAAAATGCTAAGATGTTTGTTTTCCCCGGCCTACTGTCCAGACATGCCGGACAATCAATGGGTAGACAAGACTTTTCTTGGCCACCCCTTCAAAGTATATAAGGACCTAGACGCATAAAAACATAGTTTAACAAGGGATTGCTTTTCTAGCATGCAGCCGCTTAACAAGCACATTCGGCAACTAAAGAAAAGTTACGGCCTGAAATGTACGTTTATTTTAGGGTGCAGTTGTGAACCCATTCTATTTTAGACAAAAACACGGACGATGACGAGGGAGTAAAGCCCATTAACACAACCGCGCGCAGCTGTTTAGAGCGAGAGAGAGCGAGAGCGAGAGCCCGGGAGTGCTGCGTGCATGCGCAGTCTGCTCATTTTCAAGCACTGCACTCGTGCTTGTGGCGCGCCCCTGATCGCTCCCGCAAGGTGGATGCCGCCACAAGCAGGAGTGTGTGCTTGAAAATGACCAGAGCAACGGCTAAAGGTCCTCCTATGCAGCGCATGCGCCCTGCGTAGGCGAGACCTAAAAAGGAGAAAGAAAATAAATCACCATTTAACTAGGCACCTAAATTACATGCAAAATAAATAGCTGGTGTTTAAAGATAATATACAGAAAACATAAAATAAAAAGCACACTTTAAAGCAGATTTGTCACTGAAGAGAAAATAACTATTTGTAGGCAGAAGTGAGCAATGTGCACAGACTTCGGGTAGTCACTCAAAATGATGGGAGAACATGGGCAAAGTGGGCTGACACCTTGCCCTATATACAGGGCCGGACTGGGAACCGAAACCGGCCCTGGCAAACTGCTTGGCCGGCCCCCCAAGGGGGGAGTGCGGCCTAGTTATTTGTTAGGGCCGGTTTCGGCTGATTTTGTTACAGGGGGCCGATATTGCCAGCCCCCGGTAACAAAAACGGCCACCCAGGGGCCCAAAACCTGGCCCCCACCATGGGGGCCCACCGGGGAAACGCCTGGTGCCCGCTTCGGCCAGTCCGGCCCTGCCTATATATACTATATGGCTATCAGGGGTGGAAGGAAAATGTGGCTGACAATTTAAAAGGCAAATGGATGAAGCCCTCTGAATGAAAGTCCCTCTCAGTATGTATATCATATATGAATTTTTTGAAAAACAGTCTGGGGAGACAGCTAAAACGATCTAAAGAACGATCTAAAGACCGACCTAAGAAATATCAGCAGGCTCCACTGGCTGCCGGTGAGGAAACGTATAGTTTCAAAGCTTTGTGTATGGCTTACAAGGCTCTTCATGGACATGGCCATGTCTTCCTGAAGGAGAATATCAAATGGTATATGCCTGGGAGGATTCTTTGCTCCAGATCTGCCGGGAACTTGGTTGTTCCTCCCTTCAAGCGCTCCTCTTGAGGTGGCAGGAGCATAGTCACCTGCATGGCCATGAATTGGAACAGTTTGCCCCTGGACATTAAAACTGCTACTTCACACTAAGGTTTTAGGAAATCCTTCCAACCCTGGCTTTTTACACAATAGAAATTTCTGGGCGTCACTGATCTCATGTATTCATTCATAAAAAGGAACATATTTAGTTCTCTCAGCTGGAACACAGTACACTTTGATGTTCCCTGCTGGTGGTACCGTAAGGTAGCTGCTGTACCCTTGCTTATGGACACATCGGCCTTGTATGTGTTCATGCTTGATAGACAAATTAAGTAACAAGCAACAATGTCTCAACGGGTAGTACTTTAAGGTAGTTTGATAAGGTGCAAAATCAATAACGACAGAACAGAAAACAGGAAAACACCAATTTTTGAAAAATGGGTCTATATTGAAATAATCTTTAGATATCGAATGTATTAGTTATATCAGCACTACTACATTGTATGTAGATGTAATCTAGAATTTAGTGTACACAAAAGTTCTCGTGTGAAGGTGAACGGAGCAAGTGAGACGTGATAAAGTGCGAAAAACAGTGAGAAGGCGCAACATTTTTAAAATGGATACAGAACATGAAAAATAAAAAAACAATGAATAGGAGACATGTTAAGATCCGCAGATGCCAAAAAGTACACTGAGTAGTCGATGGCGTTTCGGCCTGTTCCATTTCAGGTCATCATCAGGACAGGATTACACAATAATTAAGTCTGGGCTGTATACAAGAGATACAATTGGTATAAGAATAGACTGTAGGACAGTGTAAAAAGAGGCAAGGTAGTGCAGGAAGTGAGTCATCTAGCTGCTGATGAGTAGGCAGGAGGACTTCCGTTGTAATAGCAGTACCTTCAGGTGGGCAATTAAGCTAACTGCAGGAAGGCAATTCGACCTGGGAATACCTGCAATTGGTATACAAGGCGGTCCGATAAGAACTGCACCTTAGGTTTAGTGTGCACTTCGGTGCAACTAAATTATCTGGAAAGGAAGGAAAGGGAAGGAAGTATTCAAAAGGGGTGAATTTGGGGTTGAGGTCAAGGTTCTTGGTGCGAGCCCAAACTATTGAACAAGACCAGTCAAGAATGAGAAAACCGGCAAGAACCTATAGCCAATGGAGCTTACCAAATTATTTATGGAGGAAAGTAGAGTAAATCCAACCATCCAATCACTGGGTTGTAGCATGGGTATTCGCCATGAGTCTGAGGTATCAATAGCCATCCAACAGGTACGGCTATGCGAAAGTGAAAAATTAAAAACAGGGCTGTTCTGGGGGCACTGTCAATTCAGCAGCACAGTGCGCGTACAAGCTTACCGTGAAAGGACATCGATGTCGGCAGCAAGAGCTTTCTAATTGGAGAATGCTCAGCAGTCTGAGTCCGGTGCCGGCTGCCGTGCAGGTAGTTGCGTAATGCGGCAAGGGGTGCTGGGAGATTTTTATCATGCCGGCTGGTCTAGAAAGGACTGGGGAAGAGGGAAGGGGTGAGTCAGGGCCCCAGGGGCATACATAGTGAGAGGAAATTGTGGCCAGGAAGTGAGAGCTGCCTGAAAGGTGCAGGCTGTCGCGCAATGCGGCAAGGTTTGCTGGGATATTAATCATGCCGACTGGAAGAAAAAACTATACCGGACTGTGCAAGAAGGAAGGGACGCATCAGTGCCCCCGGTGCATATATAGCGAAAAAGAAATGTTTCGGCCAGGAAGTGAGAACGGCCTAAGAGGTGCAATGATTGTAGAACAACTGTGCTATCAGATAACAGATCATGTAGTCCATTTACAACATAACAGAGGTAGAACAAAACAAGTAATACATTACTTGCATACTGTGGGGAAAAACCAATTACATTCAGGGAGTTAGAGACAAGGATGTAGGCAGTGTATGTTTAACCCCACACATTAAAGCATATGCCTAATTAACTGTTATGCTGTGACACCTTTTATGATTCCATTAATGACAAATGTTTTAAAAACAGTCACAACCTGCAGCATTTCATCAAGCATGGAAGAGCACTCTGCATGGCCCTGGTGACGCCTTCCTCACTATTTAGGACCCAGTGGCAGAACACATGCCACTGATGATTGCGGTTTCACAGCACTCTCACCTATAAGCATTTTTTTTTTTTTTTTTTTGATGGTTTTTTTTTTTGGTTTTTTTTTTACAAAGTCTGCACGTGAAATCTTTTCTGTCATGATGACAAGTGCTTGAAATGGAAAAATAGGTGCAGGTACTCTGTACCAGAGTACCTGCTTGTTTCTGAGAAGTGCAGGTACTCTCCAATTAAAAGTATTGCATTTCTCTTGAGAAGTGCCGGTACTCTCCCTCTCAAAATAAAAAAGTGCTGGTACTCCGTACCAGCCCATTTAAAGCACTGATGATGACAGAACGCCTAGCAAGTAGACACAAAAAATGCAGCTAGAGACAGCAGAGTCGCAGTACCTCTTGTTTTCAGCAGCCCAGCTCATCAACAGCAGGCGAGTTTTCAAACGCGCCTCCTCGATTCTGGTTGCTCTGAACAGACTCCTGAGCAGCCTTTCAAATTGGCTTCCCCGAATTACAAAGCAGTTCACCAAACAGCGCCAGGTGTGAAGCAGGCAAGCTTTTCCTTTTGGGGTGTTCACGAGACTCGTGCAGCTGCACATTAACACCTGTAGGCCTCGCAGTCATCTCTCAGAAGTCTTTGCTGCCCTCTGGTCTCAACGCTGCCTCCATTTGTCCACTGATAGATTTGCACAGTTATATGAATGTTTTCTATTTGAGTCACAGTACGGAATGCATGTAATTGCCGTTAGTGATTATGGACATCTCTTCACTGTCTTCTGTTTCCTCTTATAGATGCACAAACTAAAGCTTATCAGGTCCTGGTTTTTTTCATTTGCTTTTTTTTATGCTTCAGTACAATACAAAACTTGTAGTCTTCGTTTGCTAATATAAATGACAGAATTATGGTTTCCATAATGCAAAGAAATCTGCACTGATGAAGCTGCATCTGTGTGACATGAGTCAGCTTGAGATTTTGGCTGTCTTTTTTGGCTAGTCTAATCTATCTGAAATGGACCAAGTACGTAACCTCTGAAATGCTGTTCTGTGTTTTTTGTTCGTCTTATTTTTCTTTCATGTGGTCTTTTTTATAGGTTTGTAGGATTTGCAGTTTTAGTCCATCAGCAAACATGGTTTGTATATTGATACGAATGGTTTGATGAGCTAAACGATTTTGTGATTGCAAGCCCTACGATTTGGAAAACTCAGGGTTTGTGACTGCAAAATGCCTATGTTCAGTGCTCTGATGCCCTTCAGAGACTGGCTTCTGTTATAAAAAAGTGCAAAAATAAAGAAACATCCCGATTGAATTCCCAAAATCAACTGTTTCACTAATCAATCCTTATCTGCGGGAAATGTATACTGAAAGCTAAGATAAGGGGATCCTTCCGGAGGACCAGAGACTCGCCTCAATTGTAATCCGTAAACCGGGGAAACCCGTCGACAGCTGTAGGTCCTATCGACCGATCTCCCTAATAAACGTCAAAGCTAAAATCCTAGCGAAATTATTGGCTTCCCGACTCGCCCTTATTATTACCTCACTTGTGCATGCGGATCAGTCCGGTTTATGCCTGGCCGAAATACAGCCCTAAATATCCGCTGACTCCATAATGTGTTGGGCCGCAAACATGTTATAGAAGAAGACGCTTTAATACTGTCCTTGGACGCCAAAATGGCGTTTGACTCTATCGAGTGGCCTTACCTCTTTGAGGTGTTAAGGCGCCTAGGGTTTGGCCCGAAATTCCTGGGATGGGTCAGGCTTCTATAAACGGATCTCAAAGGCCAAATTAAAGTTAATAACCGCACGTCAAGTTTATTTTCCCTGAAAAGGGGCACCAGACAGGGATGCCCTCTGTCTCCAATGATTTTCTCACTGATGCTAGAGCCGCTGGCGACGTGGGTCGGAGGGGATAAAGTAATAAGAGGGTTGAAATGGGCCGAGGGACAGGAGGACAGGATATCCCTCTATGCTGATGATGTCCTGCTTTATCTTGCATCACCAACAAAGTCACTACATAGAATTTTAAATATCTTTAAAAATTTTGGTAAATATTCGGGATATTCGATTAACTGGTCCAAATCAGTGATCTTCGTAATTCATGGGCCAGTCCAGAGACTCCCGAAGGGATATGAGTTGGAGGTGGCGGAGGAGGGGTTTCGCTACCTCGGTATCTATGTAACCCCGGATCCCAATATCTTCTACACCAAAAATCTGGCAGCGCCCCTGAGCAGGTTGCGAAACGATGTCAGACACTGGAGGATTCTGCCCCTCTCCCTATTGGGCCGAGTCGCCCTCTTCAAAATGTTGGCGCTCCCTTGGTTTTTATATGTATTCCAAAACTGTCCGACAGAATCCCGGAATCATACTTCAGAAACATTGAGGGCGAAGTCAGGACTCTGCTGTGGGATGTGAGGGCACCCTGCATAAATTAACCAGAAGTTGGTACGATGGGGGTATTGCACTCCCCGATGTGCGCCTTTATTACTGGGCTTCGCAGTTAGTAGTGGTAAACTATTGGATATATCGCCCCCTGACAGAACCCGCCTATCTCTTAGACAAATGCCTGATGGGGAGAGAGGGATACCTAGGGGCTCTATGTTGCAAGGTCAAGAGAGGCTGATATTTTGGCCCCACAGCCCAAACCATCGATATCTGGCGCCAAGCCAATAAAAATCTCGGCTGGCAGGACACCCCGACTCAGGCCACCCCGTTGTGGTCGGCTCAGAGACTCAGGACACCATGTAATCAACCGGGGTTTGACAAATGGGACACCATAGGCATCTCCACGATAGGCCACCTATGGAAAAAAGGGAAAATGATACAATTCGCAGAACTGAAAAAAAGAGTATGATCTGGCCCAGGGGGAGGTCTTCCGATACCTACAAATCTGTCATGCCCTGAAAGCTGCACTTCCTGCAACCGGTAATATACCGGAGTCATCCCCCCTTGAGGATAGATTACTTTCTGATCCTCTGCAGAAAAAAGCCATATCGCTGACATATCGAAAGATAAGTAACCTACCCGACCCACTCCAGAGCCTGCACGAAAAGTGGCAAGATGATGTAGGAGTACTGGAGGACGAAGATTGGCAAACTGCACTAATGTCCCCACGGGAGGCAGCTATCCCTCTTAAACTTCGTCTCATCCAACTAAAGATATTACACAGAACCTATCTCACCGGGGCTACTCTTAAAAAGATAGGGCGCAGAGAGGATACACTTTGTCTTCGCCAGTGTGCTGAGGCGGCTACCTTTTATCACACCATATGGGAATGCACTCACGTAAAGTCATTATGGGAAAGAGCTACACGACACATGCACACGGCTATCGGCAAAGATATACAAGTGACACCAAAATTGGGGCTCCTAAATATATGGGATGCAACAGACCTTACTGTAATAGAACAGCAATGGGGCACTCTGGGCTACACATTGGTGAAGCGCAGTATAGCGATGCACTGGGGAGCAACCGAGGTGCCGACCTCAGGTGGGTGGGCTAAGGAAATGGATAAATGCAGGCTCGCTGAAAAAGAAGTATTCAAAACTAGAGGGTGTCCCAAGAAATGGGACAAAAAGTGGGGCAAATGGAACACTTACCGAGGGGATTTATGTACCTCTCCCACCACTGAGATGGAGCTAAAAGAGAGGCGATGGAACGGACACTTATAAGCCGCAGAATCTCGGTGAAGGCCCATGTAGGAAAGTGTACTTTATTTTACTCTGTGCTGAGTGATGTAATGATTACAGAAATAATTGTGACCTGTACTGTTTCTTCAAAACAATGAAAAAATCTTTAAAAAAAAAAAAAGAAATAATGAAACAAAACCCTACTAACACAAAGACTCTTCCGCAACAGAGAGCTCAGGCTCATTGACCGACAAACAAAAACTCTTTGACACTGCTTTTGCACTAACCTGGGCTTTAAAACTGTGCACCATTCTTGGTCCAATTAATTCCTTAGTAGACCAAGTTATGGTTCCCTGTTGAGTCTTAACAAATTTATTTTTTCTTGTCCAGCGCAAAAATATTGCTTCCTTATTAGTTTATAGCACTGGGATGCATCAGTCTTTTGGCAACTTGTTTTTGTTCAGATTCTTAATTAAGCTGTTAAGAGGCTGGGTTAATCCAATTTGAGACATATGCTCCAAGCTTCTTGTGAGAGTCCGTAATGCACACTGAAGGTTCAACTGCTTGGCCTCTGGGGCACATGGCTGTTTTTTTACTGCTGGGACAGCGGCCTGATGTATGGCCATGCATGTTGTACAGGACACTGTAGCAGGGCTGATACCTCTATGATTTCGGTTGTGCTGTGTATTTGGGTGATGGCATGATTCCTCCTGACTATTGGTGTCTGGTCGCCCAGGGGACTCTAAGGCTTGCCTGGAAAGGGAGGTCTTAAATCTTTTGTTATTCCCAGCAGCAGAGAGCAGTGCAATTGAAACTGTTTAACGTGCTTCCTTGCTATGTGACTGTGGAAGCAAACATTACATTAAAATGAATTGTCATAATGAATACCATATACATTTTATGTCAAAATGAAGCTCACTTTTTTCCCACATGCACCCTCCAAATTTTGAAACTACATCCAAGATGCAATTGTACACGATCACAATGTTCACCTTGGCTCAATGTTGCCCCCGCCTTCAAAAGGAAAAGCCTTCTCTAGAGTTAAAATGCTTTATTCTCCTAAAAAATGCTAAAAAAAGGCTTTTGTACAGTCTCTGGAATTTTAGAAATAGCTGCGAGAGGGTGAATTCCTTATCACCCAGTGCACACTAGCAGCTGAATCAAGAATGTACGGATCTGGGAATTTTTAAGATGTAGGCTGAAATCAATTCTTCACCTTAAACAAGGTACAGAGATCTCAAGGTATCGCGTGTCAGGTGCAAGTACCTCATCCAGTTTGTATTTTTTCTTTTTTACATATTTACATATAGTCTTTTACATTGGGAGTAGTGAAATGGCAGGTTTCAGAATACAGAGACAAATTCAGAATAAAATGTTCTTCTCAGACTGGAAGCAACATTACTTACTAATTCTGAGGTTCTAAAGCTGCTGACAGGCAACACCAGAAACCCCTTAAATTGACATTCATCACAGATGCTCTCAATCCAGCATCCATTCGGTCCTCAAAGGCACCCAAACACCACTTAGGTGCTTTAAGATGACCAATCCTCCGTTCCACACTATCCAATGCGAATATCCAAGAAGAACATCTGATGACAATATCTAAGCATTTCGGGAAGAAGTCTTACTGGAAAGGCCAATTTTGTTTACGAAGGCTCAGGCTGTAGTTTGTCACAGCCCTTTGCTTCATTGTCGTCTCTGCTTATTTATGTAGATTCTGTAGAGCACTACTAAATACGATTTCAGTGAAGTGCATAAGAACGAATAATAAACATAATACAAATTGAAATGTTGAATAAAAATAAGGCCTCATAGGTATTTTCGTTTTTAAACAGGTGTTGTCCGACCTAATTTAGAGCAATTGTATTAAGTGGACATCTGCCTTTGGGTGGCTCCAGATAACTGTGCTTATATCTTAAATATGTCCTATTCACTAAAAATATCTGAAGGGTTGTAGTTCTAAAGATTGCTGTTTGGCCAGAATCACCTCATCATCTCAAACATAGAGGTTTGTTTCTTCTATTGGATGACACTGTGGTGTCCCTGGGGCTTTCAAAACTTGTAAACCTTGGCTTTCACTCTGAAAACTGGAAAAATGACACACGTGGAATGGTTTCCCCAAAAAAGCTGGTCATCTGAAAAAGTAAAAACACTTACTGCTTCGCTTGTGTTTTTCCTGAAACTGGCCACTCTGGCAAAGAAGGAGTTAAACTGCACTTGGGAGTGAGTTTCTCTGTTTAAGTGGCTAGCCCATGGAATCAAGTCATAAAAAGGAAAAAAATAATCATCTCACTCAAAAATAGTATATTCTGTGGCTTTAATATTTATGAACGTTTCGTGCCTGTGTGCAAATAGGAAACAGCGCCAGACCACACTGCTCAGCACAAAGAGGCATTCATTTCCAAAAAATAATGTCACTTAGTTGGAGAGGAAGAAGAGGTGCTGTTTGCTAGGAGGACGGAGAGCCTTGGTGAGCTAAGGGGCTGATTTGTATGCAAGACGGCTTCCCTCTGGGCCACTGCTAAGTTTGTGCTTCAGAACAGCAACAGAAAAACAACAAACCCAAACCATTTCATATTTCATCGAATCGATGGAACAGCATCACGTGCATATCTCAGCTGGGAGCGAACAGATTATGTGGTAAACATGGCGGGATTATCCAGTCTCACCATATCCCCAGTTCTGGATTTCGGTACTCAGCATGCACCTCTGTAAAAATTCATGGAAGCAAAACTTGCCGCAGCAGTTTGGGGTGGAGTGGGATTAATTTAACGATACCGATGCCGCGAATCAAAGGAAAATAAAGCTGGCGATCCGCCATTAAAATTTACTCAAGTTTGATTTTCAAGTTAGCAATTCTGAACTTTTGCTCTCTGAGGTGCAGAAACTGAAATCGCCCAAAAGTAGGTAATCCAGGAAGAAATCACTACACGAAAACATTGACATTTAAATTGGCGAGGCTTCTACTGGTTTTACTGTGGCTTAAACCACAGCACAGACGTCAGTCTGATCCATCATCGTGCTAAATCAGCGAGCTCGTTTCCCGATCGGGGTTAGGGTATGGAAAGCTAGCCCGTTTCTTGTGATTGAAGTTTGCGTTTTTGAACATTTGCGAAACTTACAGTTATCAGGTTTGCCGCCTTCTGGGCAAGGTTTCTGTTTGCAGAGTAGCCTAATTTTCACTGGAATAGATTGCAACCAAGCTGGAAAAACGAATGCCCAATTTTCACTGTAAGTGTACCTTTTGCAGACCTTTCCTATGAACAAGAGTATATGTGTATGTTCATCTTTTCTTTGCAACTGTACAATTCACACAATTACATTGTGCAGGAGAAGAGCACTGTCTCCAAAATATTTCTTAAATAGAACCGTTTTGTTAGTGTTAAATAACGACCTAAACCATATGAACTGTTGAAAAAGTCAAAATTATCATGCACTGTCTCAAAGAGATGTGCTTTGCAAACTTTCCAGGTTACAAAGATTTCCAGAGACCTTTGGGAAGATTGCAAAAATAGCAATAGTAACAGTAATAGTAATAAATACCCACAACCTTTGCACACCACTAGGTAAGAGCACATCTTAGGGGGATAGGAGTTCCTTTTATAGTAAAGCCTGTGCTGCACATACAAACCACTAATAGGAAAACAATACTCTAAAACACCCGAAGGAAAATGGAGGCTAATTGGTTTGTCTTTTCGAGTGAAGAAGGTGCTAGTCCTACAAGCTGTGAACAGGGAAGCAGCATTTACGTGATCTGTTAGTCACTGGCAAGGATCTGCTCCCTCTTTTCCTATAAACGAAGTCGAATCATCTGTTACTCAGATATATGATGACCCTCCGACCCTTTGGTAAGAGAAATAGGAGGTCTTAAAATTACATCCTGTGAAACAGATGAAATGAGACTATGACTAGGCCTGGTTGAAATCTTAATTGCGCCAGCAAAATTACGTTACTTCCCTAATTTTGGGGTTAACATTTCCGAAATTTTGTGCAACTTTTTTTTTTTTTTTTTTAGCAAGGAAGCACCTTGACTATAAAAGCCTGCAAGGCAACATCAGGAAACTGGTTCGCATGGAAAATGTTTCAAAGAGAGACATTTGTACTACACACTAACTTAGAAAGTCACATGAGATGCCAGCAAATCACAGTTTGTTTTAAAGAATTAACTGTGGGAAACTGTCATGGAATTTCGAAACATTATGCAAAAAATAAGTGTAAGCAATTTCGCCACCCTTAACTATTGCAGTGATGCACAGACACTTGCAAATGGTTGTAATCACTCTGGTGGATCAAAAATGCACATGGATGAAACTTGGTAATACCTAGTGTACCCCTGTGCCTTTTAGGCACCAATGATTGCGCACTCGATACGTAAAGAAAAGGGAGCAGTACAACTAACCAAGAAATCATTTTGCAATTACTTTTTTCTGTTGTATCCTACCATTAAGTGGATTCTTTTTTATAGTGGTAGGGTAAGTACGCTTCTTTTTTTTTTTTTTTTTACTCATCACGCTTTTAAACTCATACTTTTCTCTATTGTGATGCTATTTGCTAATGTTTTTCTTCGGATCCTCCTTTCCTGGGCTCCAGTTATGCTTTGGTGTTTGGCACCACTGACAGCAGGCCAGTGGTGAAGGTAATCTGAAACCGACCACATACACCACAGAATTACCAAGCTCTAAATTTCTCTAGCAACATTTTACAATGTTTTACAAAGTTTAAGTGACTTTCGCAAAATGTCTTAATTAGAATCATTACTGGGCTATTTGTTGATACTGTATTGTTACTTGACTTTAAGCTAAAACTGCATTTGTGATCTCTAAAATAGGTTACCTCTCCTTCCCACAGTATTTGGTGTTGGCCCAGGACATAATGATGTTCACAAGCAAATAAAAGATAACTTCTCAAAGCAACAGGGCAAAGTCAGCACGTGTACCAAAATGGAATGCTATTTGGCTTGATGTAGTGACACGGACGCTTCCAAAGTGGCGGTGATCCAGGGCGTATAGCGAGAGCCAAGTAGAGCATTGCCTGGCAGAGGAGGGAGGGGCAATTGGGGCCTACCAAATATACAGTGTGGAAGACAGCACACAAACTTCCCTCGACACAAACCAATAAATCAGGCATTATCATCATGAGTATATTCAATCTTCTATGCCCTTGTAGTATTAATATTGTTGTATAAAGAACTAAAACCAAAAAAACGAGTATTGAGTAAGCAAATTGAAGGCTGGAGATCTAAATTAAATTGTATTGAAATAAAGTGTAAAAAGGGAAGAAAGTATTATCAGTTCAAGGAGTACATTTCATAAAGATAATGAATAGCCTACTAATACTGCAATGCTTGGGACTGTCCATACTGTGTATGCTTACATCCACTTACTAAGAGAAATGAAGCTCAATGGGCAAATGAACAATTTCAGTCATACGTTGAGTAGAAACAACATAAGCCAAGCTGTGACTATCTGATCATAAACAATAAGGAAATTGTTTGGGCATTAACCACTCCTGATGAGCAAATTATTGGTGTTTCTTTTTTCACTTCAGAAGGTGCCATTTTAAAGAATAGGCATAATGTTATTTAGCGCAAAGGTTACTGATCTAGTCATTTTTCTCTCTTAATTAACATCTGCAAGAGAGGAATTTCGCTATCAAAGAAGCTCTCAAAAAAGTTGGTGACCTGCCATGTTGAATGCAAACTGATGATATAACAAAACATGTCAACTTGGGCAGAAAGATCAGGAACAGCTCACATTCTTTTCAAAAGAGTCTGTGTAAGTGATGGGATTGAAATCCAAGCAGAAAGGGATGTAGGGCTGGGTATTGTACGTGCCCCTCACTTGCAGCAGCCCAGACTGATTTTTCTAGTTGGAGGCAGATACATTTTATTCAGAGAGCTGACATTTATTGGAACAAGCCATTTCTTCTTACACCAAGGTCACAATTTTCCTGTCATCGGTCACTTCCTGCTCTGTGTGGTCTTTCTTAAGTACTTTTATCAAAGACCTAGCCAATATTTCATACGAAAGTTTTGTTACACAAAGATTTGTTTATAGCACATGATGGCAGCATGCTTTAAAGAGTGAGTGTACGATCAGTTGAGTAAAGTTAAGATAAGATGAAATCCAAATGCGGCAATTCGAAGTCTATATATCCACTATATCCAGATATGCACTTATGGAAAAGGCCATGCTTTGCCCAAGCCAGACACTAGCATTTTGCTGTGCTTGCTCTGAAAAACTTACGGTTCACCCTTAAAAAATGGGGAAATTAGCATAAAAAATTGTGGAAACCTCTTCTATCTTTAAATTAAGCACAGATCAAAGAGTTTCAAGTGCATGTCTAATGACCTGTTTCTGAATAGAGACCGAGCAGGCAAGTGCAGCAACAGTGTCCGGCTCTTAAAAAGTCCCTTTCCCTATAGGGAATGTGCAAAGGGCTTTCATGCGGACCCAATCTCTGTAGGACACCTTCAGCCTCTATTTGCTTTTTAGGCAGCAACAATGTGCAAGCTCAGGATGGTACTTCAACAAACAAGGGAAACCCTGTGATCACTAGGGACATGGGGTATACTCAAATAAACAAAGACAGTAGTCCCTAATAGCAAAAAAATTCAAAGAATTCATACTATCTTTTATGATTGAATAATCGCATATATTGCAAGTCTTCAATCCAGAAAGAAATCACAATGTAAATAGACGCAAACAAGTGTATGTGCCTAGTGCTCACTAAAGTGGCACGCTCAAGTGATATAAAGAATTAGGATGTGTCACAAAACTAAGCTAAGGATTTATGCCAATACGTTAAATGGAAAAGGCAAACTACAAGATCCAAACACGAAGTGCGGGTGGGTAAAAACCTAGAATCAGCAACGTGTCACACTAGACATGGGGCAGCTTGGCAGAAACAACAAGGAGGGGGAACAACACCACGCAGCAATGCTGGGTAATATAAACACCTTTGTGGAAAGGTGACTTGAAGGTCCAGTGAGTTGAAGGTCCAGTGCCTTGAAGGACTAGTTACTTGAATGGTGATACCTTAGTAAAGCAATCTCAATATGCACAAGGCTCCTGTAATGACCACAGAGAATAATATGGGGTAAAGGAAAACATCTAAGGATGACCTAACCAAAGAGCTTTCACTCAAGCACCTCTTGTGCATTAAAACTTGTAAAGAGTGCACATCGGTGGCTGTTGTAGTGCCTGGTAGGCAGACACATTACAGGATCATAAGGAAAGCAGGGCAAAGATTGGCACACTACTACAAGGACACAGTTTGACTCTTAATAATCTTGTTTGATTGCAATTTAAATTAAACATTTACATTTTACATTGTGCTTTCTGGCAGCTACAGCTCTCACTTGACATTACCAGACATCTGCTGGAAAAATTAGCTAGAGCTAGCAAAATCTATTATTGTGATTATTTATGTTAATTGATTTATTTCAGTTTTTGTAAAGAGGTAAATGTTCGACAGGCTTAGTTTCAGAGCACTGGCTGGAGGGCAACTTATAAGAGACACAAATGGTAACATATAGATGAGGCAGTGACCTAACATGAAACACTGAAAAAATATATGTACATTAAAATATGGGATAAGAAAATACTTAGCCGCATAGTAGGTGGCGAGCATTCTGAGCTGACCATTGGCAGGAGCCGCTACACTGGGATTTCTTTGTGTACACTGGAAGCCCGCCATCAAAGTCAGGAGAGGAAAGTTAAAAACATTTGTATTGGAATTGATCGATTTTGCCCTTCCAGGGACCCGTTCAACCTGATGTCCAACATATTTTATCCTCAGAATTCTAGTTGGCCCAGAATACTGTAGGCATATTTTACCCAATATAACCTCGAGGTGGGAGCCAGATTACCAGTAAGCCAGGAAAAGGCTGTGCTCGCACAAAGTTCCCTCAGAGTGTTTGTGTGATGAAGTCTTGTGAGACCTCAGAAAGGAGGAACTGCGAGATTAAATGGCATAGCAAGAGTTTCAAACTTGTTCCCACCCTGCCCAGGACTCCCATTTCACAAGTAGCAGCAAAGCATCAGATGGGCTGGGGAAAGGAGGTTGGGTGGAGGTGAGCATCATAAGCTCACCAGTAAAGGGCAGCAGGGAGAAGTATCTTACAAGTAAACTCAAAAATGTGCAATTTGAATCCAAATTCTGAATTTAGAAACATTCTGCAACTTGCAATCCTTCAAGAAGCATTCTACTATGTCCACGTGAACGTGCTAAACCGTCAGATGCTCCCGGGCAATTAAATAATATACGATTCTCCCACTCCCCCTTACGCACTTGTTGGATCCATTCAGAATCAATTTGACATCATATAACTTCATCGAGCTAGCAAAGAAATCCCTAAAATCACAGTGCTGCAAAGAAGTTGAGACGCTTTCTTTAAAGTGAAACATAACATCTGGAAGTGGTACTATCTCTGAGGCTTGCAGGAATATCGGACAGAAAACATTTGGGTACAAAACTGTCAAAAAGCAGTTCCAGAAACAACCACATGGTCTTTGCGAAAACTGAATCAATTCATGTTTACTTTGTGTTACTATGAGCCAAACACGATTTTAGAAGACTAATGAGATTAACACGGATGAAGCAACACCTTTGGGGCAACACACTGCATCAAGCAGACCGTGTATGTGATTGGCTTAGCTATTCTGGGAAAAGGAGAGCCTGGTACGAAGTTAATACTTTTCACAAGTTTTAAAATATTGATTTAGCATGCACGTGTTGTACCTTACAGAAATACCAAACAGCCTCCAGCAACTGGATCAACTTCCTGTTCTAAGAAGTTTTTTTACATCTAATTGAGTGCTACACATAAAATTGGAGGTGGTATCGGTTTCATTTTGAAAAAAAATAATATCGGTTTACTAAGTATGTTAACTACCCAGAAGATTTCCATTATGTTACAATCCCGAATCAGGATTACCTCAGCCCGTGGAATGAGGTCTGTGATTCAGGCGCAAAGGAAAGTTTGCGCCAGAATCAAGATTACCGCAATAGCTAGTATGAGGACCCAAGTGGACTCTGCAGAGCCTCGTGGATTATGGAACCTGTACTACTGGTGGGATTGAACTGAATCTGCTTCCCAGGAGAGGGAATGTGTCAGGCTCTTTACACTTAAAATCGCTTTTTAACTGCGAAGCAAACATTAACGTAAACACATAACTTTGCCTTACAACTTGCATTCCAGTTCGAACTTGATATAAAAAAATCAAGTTAGCCCCTAAACGCTTATTGGTGTCCCTTAAGAAATATAATCAAATCCATAATGAGGCTCAAGACATACTTATGAATGAAGAGGTCTCATGTCAATCAAAGGGCACGATAAATAAGGAGGTCAAGAAACCATCCGGAAAAAAAGTGCAACCTTTAGGCCCCGTGTTTGACTCCCAGTACGACTGACTCCGTCGTCTGTCCTTCTGAGGTCGATAAAAGTAGTACCATTACATATTGCTCATTTGTAAACCATCATATTCAGCTTCACAAAGCCACTCGAAAGATGGCAGCTTCAAGCACTATTTATAGAATACTTTATTACATATAAGAGGTTTCTCTATGACACAAAATCTGAACTCACCCAACAATTATATTTTGATGATTTTAAGTTTATTGGTGGACATTTTGAATTGAAAAAAAAGTATAGAAAATGTTTCCTTTATGGTGTTTAGTCATTAATCCACGCCACTGCCTCTTTTCAAATAGATTTGCGATTGCAATTTGCTGAGATGTTACTATGCATATGTCATCATTTCTCATAAAAATAGCAGACAGATGTTGCGTCCCTTTCCGCATTCATTTTGCCTTAACCAGTGCAGTAATTGAAATCTGTTGTATAATTTATTCAGAGTTTTGCGGTTTCAATTACCAGAAATGTCTATTCTCGGGAAAAAATATGGAATTTCAGAAAATATACGACAGCCCATGAAACCAAGAGGCACTCATCCCAGCAACGCAGGAGCTATTACGGTGTGCGATCACTGCACCTGCGTAGGATCTATTGGGCAACTATTTGTATTGCTACTAGAAAAATAGGTGAACAGAACCTTAGCTGAAAGACACTTTACGCCTTTTTATTCGAGCAAAGTGTTGTTAGAACTTTGTTAATAAAATTCACCACCTATGCATGGCACTCCACCATGGAAAGCTTTCTTGAAGCATTATTGATGTCAGGAGAATGATGAAAGGCTGAGAAGGTGAACTCGATGCCTTTGTAGGCACGCTGCTACCAATAAGCGACCATGAGCTCCTTCCCTTCTCGTCACCTCTGCCTGTGCCATGATCCCTACAGGCGGATGTTCCCTTTCCCTCACATGCCAGGGATCCAGAACTTCACCCTCAGACTGTCACATCCAGGGGCGGATGATTCAGGCTCCAACCGGCCAGTGGCGAGGTTTGCATTCGCAGCTACGGGATTAGGACATTCACCTTCTAATTGCGGCTTCTCCATTTGTGACAAATGTGTGTCATCTTGTTCCAGTCAGGGACCCACCCCCGTCTTAGTATGAATACCATGAAACCAGACAATCATCAGTTTTGAGTTATGCAGCATCAGCAGGTTTGTAATCAGAACAGGAACATTAACAAGCAGCAGCGCACGCTTCCTCGCACGTATAGAACGGGTAAAGCATGCGCATCCGCAGTGCATGTTAAGAACAGGCAGTGTATGCACAGCAGTAGTGTACGCTGCCTCAAACTTACAGAACAAACAGTGCACACTTCCTCGCAATTTCAGAACAGGTAGAGTATGCAAAGCAGAAGTGCACGCTTCCTAGCATGTTTGGAACAGGTAGACTATGCAGAGAAGCAGTGCACGCTTCCTCGCATGTTCGGAACAGGTAGAGTATGTAGAGTATGCAGAGAAGCAGTGCATGCTTCCTAGCATGTTCGGAACAGGTAGAGTATGCACAGCAGCAGTGCACGCTTCCTCGCATGTTCGGAAAAGGTAGAGTATGCAGAGAAGCAGTGCACACTTCTTAGCATGTTTGGAACAGGTAGAGTATGCAGAGCAGCAGTGTACGCTTCCTCGCATGTTCGGAACAGGTAGAGTATGTAGAGTATGCAGAGAAGCAGTGCACGCTTCCTAGCATGTTTGGAACAGGTAGAGTATGCAGAGCAGCAGTGCACGCTTCCTCGCATGTTCGCAACAGGTAGAGTATGCAGAGAAGCAGTGCACGCTTCTTCGCATGTTCGGAACAGGTAGAGTATGCACAGCAGCAGTGCACGCTTCCTCGCATGTTCGGAACAGGTAGAGTATGTACAGTATGCAGAGAAGCAGTGCACGCTTCCTAGCATGTTTGGAACAGGTAGAGTATGCAGAGCAGCAGTGCACGCTTCCTAGCATGTTTGGAACAGGTAGAGTATGCAGAGCAGCAGTGCACGCTTCCTCGCATGTGCGGAACAGGTAGAGTATGCAGAGAAGCAGTGCACGCTTCTTCGCATGTTTGGAACAGGTAAAGTATGCAGAGCAGCAGTGCACACTTCCTCCCAATTTCAGAACAGGTAGAGTATGCACAGCAGCAGTGCACGCTTCTTTGCATTCTTCGCATGTTCGGAACAGGTAGAGTATGCACATGGCGGCGGGCTGACGCCGGTTGCGCGAGCTCCCGACCTGAGAGAGGAGAGGAATGCGGAAAATAGCTTGAAGAACAGCTCTAAATCTGTCTGAAACTTGCGCGAAACTTCAACAGGAGCAGATAAGATGAACATTTAATGTATAATTTTGTATGATAAGCTGCTGTATTTAGTTTGAAGAAAAAAAACGGGTTCACCCGGTCTACTCGAGCGATTACCGCCTATGGCTCTGGATGTGGAGCTGCAGCGGGGAGTTTGGTTTAACGCCGCTCGTCTCTTTCTGAAGGCTCGTGCCGCGTCCCCAATTGCGGGCTTTCGGGCTGTGAGAGGCAGAGGGAGCACAGTGTGCAGGTCATTGGGGAGGAGCAGACTCGCGGGTGCTGGTAGCTGGGCGGAAGACTCCGAGCGGCAATTGACGAAGCAATTGACGAAGCGTACGCCCTGTAGTGTATGGGCCGAGGGGGAGCAGAGTGTTTTACCTGGAGGTGGGGGCGGTGAGGAGACCGGCAGATTCCAGGTACAGGGCTGTGTGTGGGGGGGGGGGGTTGAGGTCGATGGAAAGCGAGCCCCAATTACCAGCGTCACAGCCACAGCCACAGTCATACCAAGAGGCCAGAGAGAGTGGTGGAGACTGCGGGGCTAGGGGGAGTGTGGAAGTGAGGGTAGACCCCCCCCCTCCCCCAACTACACTTGTAACTGAGCCTGGAACTGCAGCAATTACAGAGGTGGGAGCTGAAAGTACGGCTAGAAATAAAACTGAAAATTTAATAAAGAGTCGATACCAGCTTCGATCGCTGCCGGAGGGCAAGAGTAAAGGAAAGGGAGGTAAGGGAGGAGGTAGCAGGGAGCTGTTGGATGGTGCAGAGACTGTAATAATTTCCCCCAAAAAGAAGAGGCCAAAGTCAGGAGGAAAGCCTAGACGTTTTGGCCCTAAGGGGTGCGTGTGCCTGTCAAACCTGCGCCCTCTTTGAGATCCTACTTTAAAATTATGGAGTATGTTGAAAGCTCGCAGGTAAGGGGGGATAAGCCGCAAAATAAGCCACATAAGCTACAGACTGCTCCACTTCCCCTGGAGAATCGATTTGCTCCGCTGGCAGAGCTTACACAGGGTGCAGAGCCACAAGTTGAAAATTTAAGTCTTGAGACAACCCCCAATTCCAGTTTTGATTCTAGCCCTGCTTGTGTTGCTGGGTCATCTGGGCAGGTGGTGAACTCCAAGCAAAGCGAGAGTACTATACGTGGTAACGGAGCTAGTGGAGGAAATGAAGGTGAATACCTTATGGAGAAGATGTTTTTAGCTCTACGTCAAGATATTTTCACAAAATTTGAGATATCGGAAATTAATCAAAAGGGGATCCGCGATAAATGCGAGGTACTGGAGGAGAAGCTCGATGATCTCGCGTTGCGCACTGGAATACTAGAAGGGGAGGTTAAAGCCCTATCAATAGTGGTGACGGGTAACTCAAAAGATATTGAGTCCTTAAGAAAAGAGAATCAAGCATTACAAGATGATTTAGAAAGGCTCAAAACTCAATCCCGACGTAACAACCTAAGATTTCTCAAAATTCCTGAGGGGGCTGAGAAAGGGGATGTTAAGGCCTTTATATGTGGTCTCCTGAGGGAGGAAGTTTTGAAGGATAGGCCAGATATTGATTGGGAGAAGGAGATCCAGAGGGCCCACAGGGATCCCTTTAGGTTAAACTTGGATCGGGAGACCCCCAGAAAAATGTTGATAAACTTTCTAACTTTTGCTGTAAAAGAGTTAGTACTGGAGCGGGCCTTGAAAGGGGGGGGGGGGGGGTCTTTAAATCATGATGGGTTTTCATATCAAATCAGGTCAGATCTTGGCAAGAGGACTGCCCAGAGGCAGTGGGAGCTGGGTACTAGAATGAACGAGTTACGGAGTAAGGGCGCTCAGGTCCAGCTAAAATTTCCCGCTATGTTAAAAATTATGTGGCGGAACAAAATGTATAACATAAGTAACCCAGAAGAAGTGGATATCTTCTTATCACAGATGACATGATAAGATATATGATTGAGTTTATGATTGAGTTCATGATATTAGGGTTTGAGCCCCATAAAGAATTTCTATTATGGTACTGAAGAATGTTACAGATAGGTTGTTTTCTTTCTTTCCATCTCTATTTTTCATATGTTCTTTTTCTTTTTTGTGTTCTGTTAAGTCTCTCCTCTCTGGGAGGGATGGGGGCAATCGCAAAGGGCGGAGTGTATCGCCCCAGGTTTGGAGAGAGGGTTTCCCGGGGGGATTGGGGGCACTGGGTGTGGGGAGCAGTGGGAGAAAAATAAAAAAAATAGTCCTCATTTGCTTATTTATTGAAGGGGAAGAGATAAGAGTAGGTACGATTATGGGCCGGAACCAAGAATATAGGGTAAGAATTGGCATCCCAGGTTCAGAGAATGGATAAGTTAAAAGTAGTTAATTTCTTAACTTGGAATGTGAACGGGTTGAGATCTAGGAGGAAGGTGTCCAGGGTTATTGAACTCTTAAGGAAAGCACTGCCCAAATCATATTATTACAGGAAACACATCTTGAAAGTATTGAATGTAGACAAAGCTTTGATAAGTGTAGATGGGTTCAGGGTAGTATGTTCTGACCAGAGGGGGAGTACCAGAGGAGTTGCCATTATTATTAAAAGTAACAATGGGATAAGATTAGTCAAATATGAAACTGACCGTTCAGGCAGATGGTTAGTGGCGACTCTTGTAATTCAAAACACCCCTATAGTGTGCGCAGTATATTATGGGCCAAATAATGATAACCCTGAGGCTTTAATCAAGATGGAATCCTGTTTATTAGAAACAACAGCACCTATTGTGATGGGAGGAGATTTTAATTTAGTTATGGATAAAGTACTAGATAGGACTTCAAAAGTAAAGTATTAGAGAGGTCAGGGAGTTTACCTTTTATAGTAAAAAGTACAGACATCACTCCCGTATTGATTATTTTTTATTAGATCAAGAGTTGTGTGGAGATGTAATTGAGGTAGCACATACTCCCGCGATAATGTCGGATCATTCTGCTGTCACTTTGGCACTGACGATACAACAAAAGGAGGGGCAGAGAAGATGGACTGTAGATAGGACTATCTTTCTAGATGAGGGGGTGGTTGGAGATTTAAGAGAAAAATCAGAGACATATTTCCATGCAAATATAGGATCGGCTGGATACCAAATAGTCTGGGATGCCTACAAGGCCTACTTAAGGGGGGTTTTAAGATCCATAATGGTAGGGAAGAAAAGGGAGGAGAAGCGAGAGGTTGAGCATAATCTGGAAGAGATTAAGGCAAAGGAAAGGGAATTACAGAGGGCCTCAATGGAAGATATAGATAAAGTTCAAGCCCTGAGTAAAGAGGTAGAGGGGCTACAGGCAGTATTTCAAGGCAAGATAGATAAGAAAGTATCTGATAAATGGAAAGCCAGTAAGCTCCGGCACTTTGCTTATGGAGAAAAGTGTAGCTTCCTACTAGCTTGGAAGGCTAAGGCGGACAGAGCTAGAAATACTATTCGAGAGTTAACTAGTAGAAACTCAGGGGAATTACTCCATACTAATGTGGATATCTGTGGAGAGGCTTGTGGCTTTATGAGAGACTTATATAAGGAGGATATCCAACCTGACAGAGGTTATTACTGAGTGGTTAAGATTAACGACTCTCCCTCAGCTAACTAATGAACAACAGAAAGCCCTAGAAGGAGAAATCACGGAGGGAGAGATTAGAGCTCAGTGCAAGAGAATGGTAAAGGGGAAAGCTGCAGGGCCAGATGGCCTTCCAGTGGAGGTCTTTCTGTGTATTATTGATATAGTAATTCCAGTTTTAAAAGTCCTGTTTAATGCAATCTACATCAGTGGGGAAAATTCTCCTGGGTCTTGGTCAGAGGCTATAGTGACTTTGATTTTAAAACCAAATAAAGACCCAAGGAGAGTTGACTCATACAGACCGATCTCCCTATTGAACTCGGATTACAAGATATTTTCCGGTGTCATAGCAGCTCGGGTAGCTAAGGTAATAAAACAGGTTATCCATCCCAACCAAAGAGGCTTTATTGCTGGGAGACAACTTAATGAATTAACTTTTCAGTTGGTAGGAGCGGTAGACATAGCGGAGACACTGAAAGTACCTCTTACTATAGTAGCGGTCGACGCAGCAAAAGCGTTTGATCAGGTGCATTGGGCATACTTATGGGAGTCTCTACGTAGTTTTGGATTTCCACAAAATATAGTTTTGGCAGTGCAAAAGCTGTATCATGGTCCAAAGGCTAGGGTTTTAGTGAACGGTGAGCTGTCTGACTGGTTCGACATTTTTAGGGGGACAAGGCAGGGCTGCCCCCTGTCCCCGCTTCTTTTTAACCTGTATATTGAGCCTTTGGCAAATTTGATCAGAGCAGATACCACCATCCTTCCTTTCAGATCAAATAATTTTGAACTCAAATTAGCTCTGTATGCAGATGATTTAATGTTGTTTACAAGAAATCCGCAGGATGCAATTCCGAACATAATGAGGAAGGCAGAGATATTTGGTCAGGTATCCGGATACAAAGTAAATATAGATAAAACCGAGATAATGGAGTGGAATCAGGACCTACAGAGTCATGGGGTAAAAGCTAAAATACGATACTTAGGGATTTTAATTTCACAGAGGATCGAGGACATCATAAAAGTTAACTGGAAGAAAACTAGTCAGGAAGTGGTAGGGCTATTGTCAAAATGGGCAAAGCTTCCTTTAAATATATACGGCTGGGTGAATCTGATAAAAATTATTATTCTCCCAAAAATCACTTTCCTTTTTAACTCTATCCCGTTAATCTTTAAGAAAGAAGATATAGCCAAACTTCAGGTTAAAATAGGTAGCTTTATTTGGGCATCAAAAGGTCCTAGGATATCCTGGAAGAAGTTGAGGAGAAGATTAGAGGTGGGCGTATTGGCACTTCCAGATTTGTTGGCATATAGTTATGCTTTCCTTTTTAAAAATGTGCGCATGTTGGCAAATAAGATAGACAAGTCTTCTATAGGCTTACTTTTTGAGGCTATGCTGGAGGATATCCCGCATGGTCAACGGCATTTTCTTTTCAAATTCGGAGAATCTAAGTTTTTCAAGAAAGTAAGATTGAAGGTTTTGAAGGCTGCACTGAATACGTGGTTGTATGTGAGGAAAATATTGAAAGTTCCCTATTTCTCGAGCTATGCCCCAATATGGGATTCTCCCGGAACCCCCGAATGTCTGAGGGACCAACTTAGCCAGCCTCTGAAATCAGGGGGTATATATTATTGGGCTGATCTTAAGCAGGGATTAAATATGATAAGTTGGGAAGCCATTAATAATTTGTGTAAGGGGCAGTTAACCAGATTCAAATATTATCAATTAAGTTCTTGGTGGGCTACACAGGATTGGGTGGAGGATGAAGAGTCAAAATTCAGCCAGGTGACGAGAATTGATCAGTGGAAAGGGGAGATGTCATTTTGGTACTGGGCCTTCTTGGAAACAGACAAGGAATTGGAAACTGAAATCACAAAACTTTGGGGTCAGGAGTTTGGAGAAGAAGATCTGATGCAAATGTGGCGTGACTCTTATGGCATTTTACGAACAGTAGTTAAACCGGCATCACTTAAGAGAAATCACCTGTTCACCACCTATAGAGTGTAACACCTGCGAAGTTAACTAAGATTACTAGTAATTTATACAACTGCCCTAGATGTATGCCGATAGCGGCGGACGATATCCACCTATTCATGTTGTGTCCAAAAATATCTTCCTATTGGAACTTAGTCTGTGACTTTATTAGGGAAACAACCGGGATGCACATTAAAGCTTGTACTCGCCTAATATTTTTTGGGTTAAGTCTGAAGGAAGATACACAACCTTCAGCGTGTAACACTTTTTTTTGTTTTATGCGATTCTCTTGGCTAGGCGGGAGATATGCAGACTATGGAAATCAGGAAGCCCGCCATTATTTATAGAGTGCCTTAGAAATATAATATACACCAGTGAGTCTGATATGGCATGTGACCCTACGAGCGAGAGGAAAATTTGGGCTCCGTTGGTGAGGTGGAGAGAAAAGGAAACGCAAGTCCTATGATTAAGCCATTCTGCTGTTGGTTACTATTATCTTCTATTGGCGGTATCGGTGGGTGCAGGAGAGGGAAGTAGATACAGCAGTACGCTTGTGGGTCACTACTGAAGATCACCTCATTGGTCACCGGTCAAGCCCCCCCTTTTGCAAGACCTAGAGGGATCAGAGTACACCCTAACAAGAATGTTGGCAAAATGAGGACAAAAAAAAAAAAAAAAGGTTGTGTATGCACAGCAGCAGTGCACGCTTCCTCACATGTTCAGAACAGGTAGAACAGGTAGAGAATGCAGAGCAGCAGAGCACGCTTCCTCGCATGTTCAGAACAGGTAGAGTAGGCAGAGCAGCAGCGCACGCTTCCTCGCACGTATAGATCGGGTAAAGCATGCGCACCCGCAGTGCATGTTAAGAACAGGCAGTGTATGCTCAGCAGTAGTGTACGCTTCCTCACACAGAACAAGCAGTGCACACTTTCTCGCAATTTCAGAACAGGTAGAGTATGCAGAGCAGCAGTACACACCTCCTTGCATGTTCGGAACAGGTAGAGTATGCAGAGAAGCAGTGCACGTTTGGAACAGTCTATAGTATGCACAGCAGCAGTGCACACTTCTTCGCATGTTCGGCACAGGTAGAGTATGCAGAGCAGTAGTGTCACTTCCTCGCATGTTCGGAACAGGTGCAGTATGCACAGCAGCAGTTCACGGTTCCTCGCACGTACAAAACAGGTAAAGCATTCGCACCCGCAGTGCATGTTAAGAACAGGCAGTGTATTCTCAGCAGTAGTGGACGCTTCCTCACACTCACAGAACAAGCAGTGCACGTTTCCCTGCATGTTCGGAACAGGTAGAGTATGCACAGCAGCAGTGCACGCTTCTTTGCATGTTTGGAACAGGTAGAGTATGCAGAGAAGCAGTGCACGCTTCCTCGCATGTTTGGAACAGTCTTTAGTATGCACAGCAGCAGTGCACACTTCTTCGCATGTTCGGAACAGGTAGAGTATGCAGAGCAGCAGTGCATGCTTCCTCGCATGTTCGGAACAGGTAGAGTATGCAGAGAAGCAGTGCACGCTTCTACGCATGTTCGGAACAGGTGGAGTATGCCGAAAAGCAGTGCACGCTTCCTCGTATGTTCGGAACAGGTAGAGTATGCAGAGAAGCAGTGCACGCTTCCTCGCATGTTCGGAACAGGTAGAGTATGCAGAGAAGCAGTGCACGCTTGCACGTATGTTCGGAACAGGTAGAGTATGCAGAGAAGCAGTGCACGCTTCCTCGCATGTTCGGAACAGGTAGAGTATGCAGAGAAGCAGTGCACGCTTGCACGTATGTTCGGAACAGGTGGAGTATGCAGAGAAGCAGTGCACGCTTCCTCGCATGTTCGGAACAGGTAGAGTATGTAGAGAAGCAGTGCACGCTTGCTCATATGTTCGGAACAGGTAGAGTATGCAGAGTAGCAGTGCACGCTTCTTCGCATGTTCGAAGCAGGTATAGTATGCATAGCAGCAGTGTATGCTTCCTCGCATGTTCGGAACAGGTAGAGTATGCACAGCAGCAGTGTATGCTTCCTCACACGTATAGAACAGGTAGAGCATGCCCAGCAGCAGTGCACGCTTCTTCACATGTATAATATGGCTATTGCATGCCCAGCAGCAGTGCACGCTTCCTCACACGTATAGAACAGGTAGAGCATGCCAGGCAGCAGTGCATACTTCTTCACACGTATAATATGGCTAGAGCGTGCCCAGCAGCAGTGCACGCTTCCTCACATGTATAGAACAGGTGGAGCATGCCCAGCAGCAGAGCACGCTTCCTCACACATATAATACAGCTAGAGTATACCCAGCAGCAGTACATGGTTTCTCACACGTAGAGAACTGGCATGCCCAGCAGCACTGCACACTTCTTCACACATATAATACGACTACTGCATGCCCAGCAGCAGTGCACACTTCCTCACACGTATGGAACAGGTAGAGCATTCCCAAGCAGCAGTGCACGCTTCTTCACACGTATAATTCGGCTAGAGCATACCCAGCAGCAGTGCACGCTTACTTCCACATATAGAACAGGCATGTGTCAAGCAGGTAGAGCATGCCCAGCAACAGCGCACGCTTCCTCACACGTATAATATGGCTATTGCATGCCCAGCAGCAGTGCACGCTTCCTCGCACGTATAATATGCCTTGAGCATGCCCAGCAGCAGTGCATACTTCTTCACATGTATAATATGGCTTGAGCATGCCCAGCAGCAGTGCACGCTTCCTCACATGTATATATTAGGTAGAGCATGCCCACTCGCAGAGCACGCTTCCTCACATGTATAGAACAGGCAGAGGATGCCCAGCAGCTGTGCACACTTCTTCACACATATAATATGGCTTGAGCATGCCCAGCAGCAGTGCACGCTTCCTCACATGTATATATTAGGTGGAGCATGCCCACTCGCAGAGCACGCTTCCTCACATGTATAGAACAGGCAGAGGATGCCCAGCAGCAGTGCACACTTCTTCACACATATAATACGGCTAGAGCATGCCCAGCAGCAGTGCACGCTTCCTCACATGTATATAACAGGTAGAGCATGTCCACTCGCAGACCACGCTTCCTCACATGTATAGAACAGGTAGAGGATGCCCAGCAGCAGTGCACACTTCTTCACACATATAATACGGCTAGAGCATGCCCAGCAGCAGTGCACGCTTCCTCATATGTATATACCTGGTAGAGCATGCCCACTCGCAGAGCACACTTCCTCACACGTATAGAACAGGTAGAGCATGCCCAGCAGCAGTGTGCGCTTCTTCACACGTATAGAGCAGGCAGAGCATGCCAGGCAGCAATGCATATTCCTTCACACGAATAATATGGCTAGAGCAAGCCCAGCAGCAGTGCGCGCTTCTTCACACGTACATTACGGCTAGAGCATCCCCATGCATGCCAACTTGAAGAACAATCTCAAAGTGTGAGGAGGGGGCGGGCCTTGAAGGGGGGTGGGGCCTCATGCCAAGAAGTACCTAGGAAGCACTTGTGAAACCCACCCTGCCCCCAAGCCCCCCCTCCCTCCCCCCAAAAAAGCTTGCTGAGGCCGATGTCAATGTCCTGGGGTGTTTTTACACCCCTTAATGGACGTCGGCAGTTCAAAGCCTCTCGAGAACGAGCTGGAAAACCACTATTTACAGTGGTTTGTAGCTCGTTTTCCCTGCCACAGTGTGATATCGGCTCCTCACCAGGTGACCGTGTGACGGGAGCCGATATTGTGTGTCACACTGTGGCACCGTGTGAGTTGGCAGGTATGCATGCCCAGCAGCAGTGCACACTTCCTCACATGTACAATCCTAGTAGAGCATGCAGAGCAGCAGTGCATGCTTCTTCGCACGTACAGAACAGGAAGAGAACGTGCAGCAGAAGTGCAAGCATCCCTCAACACACAACACTAATGACTTAAAGAGCAGCAGAACATGCTTCCTCACACAAGCAGCAACATGTGTGGTACAAAATTCAATTAAGCACCAATCTGGCTCGAGCGAGCCTTCAGGGTGTCGAACACCGCTAGGTAAAATCAAGACAATACGTGAGCACTACATAAAACATCCTAATACACTAAAAAGAAATCCAGTTGCTTCCTGTTGCATTGTGTGATGGTTACCGATGCCCAATCCTGGGGCTTTTTGTTGGATTTTTTAAAGCAGTGTAACTGTTCCCACGTGACATAGTGCAATGTCAAATACCTTATACTAATACTGCATGTAGTCAAAACTATGTGTACTTGGCTAATTGGAATACGTACTAGGGAAAGCACCCTTGCAGCAATCTTGTAATGTAGTTCGACTAATACATGGGAGAGAGTCCATAAGGGGACCAAAAAGACCAATGCAGTCAATGGCCCAAATTATCCGTGCCCTGATAAATACCTCCAATTAAACGTTTTCCTTTCCATCAGAAAAGGTGACATTAAATGCGTAAGCAGTGTTTACCGCACCATGCATATTTCCCACAGATATTTAGGCAGGTTCGACCTACCGAAATAGGTCACGGAGAAGTACAGTGATGCGGTTCTTACTGCAAAACTCAGAATTAAGAGACTAGCACGGGGATGAGCATTAACTTCCAATTTATAAGTGGGACCAATGCAGCTACTGGCCCTTCCCAAAACTGAGCTATTACTGAAAGGAGTGAACCCCAAAGTCAGTGGGTGATAGGCACAGAGTTTAAAAGGAATACCTGGAAAATGAATGGCATGGAACTCGTCCTAAAGCCGGATACGGAAATGCCACTTCACAGTTTCTTGCTCTCTACACAAATGATTGTCCTTGTGTATTTTTGGAAGCCGGCAATCCGTGATTTGGAGGGCACCGACCCCAAGCTAAAGCGCTGCTCCTGAGCCTGGAAATATTGACTTGGCTCCTAATTGTGTCTGGATTAGCTGCTGTTCACCGAGGTCACAGGAACATGCATTGCGAAGTGAACCCGAGGTTAGACTAGCACTTAGGGGAGAGCATTTTCTGACACGCATCACTTTTTTCTTGGCTCTAGCAAGGGGCAAAAGAAGCAGTGGCGAAAGCGACGATTTCAAATGCCCTAACGCAAGCAAGGACAATAGGCTCCTCTGCTCGCAGTTAGGTTATGAAAATATAGCAATAATTGTTGTGCATTGAGTCCCTTGCCCCCTAAGGCCCTGGTGCCACTGCACCTGCTGTATTATTGATAGCTACTCCCCTAAATACAAGAAACAGGTAAAAACTAGTGTGGGATCTACTTCAGACACGCTACCCCCATTTACACGGTACCTTTATCTGGCTACCCAGTAAAGAGCCGATATCACACGGTGAAAGGCAAGGTGACCTGGAAATCTCTCCACAAAGTGGGTTTCCAAATCAAGTGTGAAGTCTCTGCTGAAATCTATCACAGGTTTGCAACCTCCCCAGAACTCTCTATGGCCTGCACCTTTGAATACCCCTCCATGTCTGGTCTCCTATTGATAGGCTAAAGTTCCCCCTTTGCCCCAAAGGCCACACCCTCTCCAAGGTCCATACACCCCTCTCACACAGTGAACAATGATTGAAGGTTGGTATTTGTATGTTGTAGCAACAAACGAAACTACACGGCAGACCTATCCAGCTGTGATATTTATGAAGCTATTATTAATACTGTCCAAAAAGGAACCAGATTTAGTACTGCCATTAAACACTCTTGATTAACCTGCTCTCCACACGAATGGTTTCTAATATGGCAGGACATTCTTTGCACAATTCACTTGCATCTAACTGAAGGAAACATCTCTATTATGTAGCAGGGCATGCTGGGTATAGGATGCCCTGCTGCTTGCGCGCATGAAACCACCATCATTCTACACCAGTAGGGAGCAAGTACTTTCATTCAGAAGCTTTTTCCATTGCCCACATGTTCTAGGTTCACCTTCTTCGGTCATTGGGCTCCCTCATCTTGCCTGTATAAGTCCCCCCCCCCTTCTTCTAGCAAATACTTCAAGGAAAGAATTGGGGACTGATGAGTAGACAAAGCTCAGACCTGACTTTCATTGCTACTGTCTTAGTAATATGTCCACAAGAAGGTGAACATCTATTGTGTCTGCAAAAGACGAACAAAGGGCTGAAAGTGAAAAAATACACTACACGGGTTAGATAAAAATAAAGGTTTTGAAGCCTAAAATATTTTTTTTATTTTTTACCCACTTAAAATACTCCCATGAGGTATGAGAATTACCTTTGTAATCCATTTTTTACTTCCTTAAAAAATGTATTCTCAAATTCCAAAAGCAGAGATCCCTACAATGACTACTACAGCTTTATCCTACCTAAAGCAATACCTCTATTCCTAATAAATCCATAAGAAGGCAGAGAAGTTGGATCTGTCAAAGAAGGGTTTCTTGCATTTTATGTCAAAGTCTGCCATACATATTGGGGACATGCCAAAAGCTTACCTAGGAATGAACTTCGTCCATTGCTTACCAGTGGGCTTGTGTTTTGTCACTCATGCTTGCTGTCTATTCGCTGGCTTTATTTGTTTTAGCTCGTCCAACTTGTGTTTGTCCCTCCCGCGGAGCCTAGCCTGGTTATCATCTCCCGGACAGGCTCCTTCTATGCTTACAACAGTGTCCGCTTTTCAGGAACTATATTTTCTTTTTTGTGAAGCACTCCATGACAGTGCATGCGTTTTCCATCTGTCTCCCTTTCTACTTCTCTTTCCACCTTCAGTGGTCAAAGTTGTTTCTCTCCAATGTTCTCCTGTCCCTTCTGCGTTCCACGTTGTTGTCTCTCGCCTGAGTCCTTCTGTTCCTGCACTGTCTCCCTCCGTGTTGTTTTATCTTCTGCCTGCTCCCCAAACGTGTTTTTATCCCACGCTTCACATTAATCTTGCGCGCTGGAGTGCTGTTTCACCCCCCCCCCAAAGCTTCTTTCCATCCATCGACCCTCACTTTCCTTGTTGATTTTTCTCCACCCACCCTCTCTCTGCTGCTGCTTTAGCTTAGTGTCCCACACCCTCCATTGCAGCTGTTCCTTTTTCCCTCTGCCTAACCTCCCTCCATTGTCGATGTCGCTTTTTCACTGAAATCCCTCCCTCCATACTCACTGTTGCTTTTTGTCACCTTCCCTCCCTTTGTAGACGCCATTGCTTTTTCCCCATCCAGCCTCCATCTGTTGCCACTGTTGTTGCTGTTCCTTTTCCCCACCCACTTATCCTCCATTACTGCTGTTGCTTAGTGTCCGTAACCCCTTCATTGCCATTGTTGCTTTTTTGCTGCCAATCATCCCTCCGTTACTGCTGCCGACTAGTTTGCACCCATCCTCCCTCCATTGCCATTATTGCTTTTACCCATCCTCCATCCATTGCCATTGTTATTTAGTGTCCTCCCAAGCTCTCCTTCCTCCACCGCCATTGTTGCTTTTTCCCCGCATATGCTACCTCACCTACAGCTAAAACATGCCGGAAATAAACACATTAGGCCCGGCTTGCATTGTGATTTACAGGCCACACCCACAGGCTTTGCCAAAGTTTGTGTGTAGTTGAAGGAAGATAAAACATTGTGTATGCTTAACAGCTGCTGTGGCTCTGAGGCAGGAGAATCGCTCCCGCCATGTTCAAAGTGTAAGCTGTGTGGTGGAAGCAGGGGAGAAGAGCTCCCGCCATGTTCACTGTGTGAGCTGCGTGCTGGAAGCAGGGGAGAAGAGCTCCCGCCATGTTCACAGTGTGAGCTGTGTGGTGGAAGCAGGGGAGAAGAGCTCCCGCCATGTTCACAGTGTGAGCTGTGTGGTGGAAGCAGGGGAGAAGAGCTCCCGCCATGTTCACAGTGTGAGCTGTGTGGTGGAAGCAGGGGAGAAGAGCTCCCGCCATGTTCACGGTGTGAGCTGCGTGCTGGAAGCAGGGGAGAAGGGTCCAAAGACACCAATGGCTGAAGGTGGGTGACTCAAAGCCCACATATATGTCTATGACATATTTTGCTTTTAAACAAAAGTTTTTGGCTTAAGTCAGACCTAAAAAAAACATATTGGAAGAGGTGCCTAGCCAAGCACATAGGACTCCTCTTCTCTTCTCATTTTGCTAAAAAAAGAAAAACGTCCCATCACATAATAAATATATCATTTTAATTCCAAAGTTTGCAGGTCATTAAAATACTTGATATAAATATAAACAGCAAAATAGCCAGCATATCAACTCGTAGCATAGCGGAAAGTCGGCTATGTTTCACAGATCTTGATATAAAATAAGCTACATAAAAGACACAAAAAAACACAAGAAAAGCACTTCGATGGGTCTATGAAAACAAATCACTGACTATCTAAATCCGGACTTCCTTTTTCAAAAGACACGTTTAAAATACCAAGATTTATGAAAACAGAACCTTTTACTGGCAACAATTGAAGTTCAAAATTAGATACTTTTGAAGAAAAGTAATCCTCAATCAATAACACATTACTTTTAATAGTCAGGAATTGATTATTTCCCAGAGGAAGTAATTACATTTTAAAGGGAATATTAACACGGATTGAAAACGACCTTGCAAAAAACAAGATATAAGAAGAATACTGCCTTCCACCACAGCTGTGATGGGGGACACAATGGGAATGTTTGAATTGTGTTCTGCAGCACTGCAAAAAAGCACTTGTGCTGCCAAAAATTAAATACATCACATACAACCACAACAATATTTAGCAAGCAGTCCTGGGATTAACATCCGTTTCTTTACATTTCGTTTTTATAACATATTAGCCTTTGTAAAAGTGTCTGGCTCTGAATGGTATAGCTGAAAATAAAACTATTTAAGCTGCAAATCACCAACAGCTACTCTTCCACTCCCCAAAAGTTTACAATAAAAAATATGCGCAGGTTTAGCTTTTGTTTTTATTGTTCATCATATACCCGTCTTCTATGGTGCCTGCATCACAACACTTTCTGCAAATCAACACAATACAGAAAAACGGACACGCAGGCTTAACCACCAGTAGTTAAGAGAGTTGAACTACTGTAACTACGCAACATCCGACTGCATTAGCTACCAAGCGGTTGTGCAGTATCACTCCGCACGAGCTGTGCCGTCTAAATCCTTAACCATGTTATGGATGTTGTAGTTACTGACACCCTACAGGTAGCCTCTCCAAATGCCCCATTACACATACAAATAAATTAATGTGAAAGTGGGCAATGGTGTGGAAGGTAGAGTAACTGCATGAAAGGTCACACGGAAAGTATTTCTCCTTGAACATGCTCACTGCACACACTTTCGTGGCTTATTGATGCAGGAAGAACGAGGATTGAGAAGCTAGGCAGGTGTATGGTTTGGGGCAGGAGTGTTTGCATTGATTGCTTTAGAAGGATAAAGGAATGTTGGGAGTGTATATTCCTGAAGCATTTCTACGGTGGCTTTTGAAAGAGCTCCTGAGAGAAGCAGCTGAGAGGAGCTTTTGCGAAAGTTACACCTGGAGGCAGACCGAAGCTATGAACACTCCTATTATAGTGAGGCCTTGTGGTTGTCTCAAGTTGTAGAGGTTCTCTCCTTGAGCAGCAGTGAGCAGACCCTGGTCACACGGTCTTCGTTTCCAGAGTGGAAGCCCCACTCTCCTAAAGCCAAAGTGGATGAGAGCGAGATCCTGGATCACCAGGGTCCCAGGAGGGCTCGCGGACCGATATTTCATTAGAGTATAGTGGAAACTGTCCGGGACTTGGAGGAGGTCAATGAGGGTGGAACGATTCCTCAAGACATGCTAGGGTTTGCCTCTACCGAACTGGAAGGCACATGGTCCATTTAGAACCAAGAGTCCCTTGCGGTGATCCCTTATGGTGACATAATAAGGTGCAGAGAACTTCACACAAAGCTCAAGAGGAGAGATGGGGATTCAAATGTAGACCAAGCAGCAAACAGGCTCTCTTCCCCATTACACACCTACAAGAATTATTAGGCAGGTAACCCACGGGATCAGCTACAAGATTCATGTGATCCAAGATGACCGAGGCTTGTGTTCCAGTGCGAATTAATTAAGTAAACACATCTGAAAGGTGCACAAGAGATGTGACTGACTGAAAGTGCCACACAGACCAAGGTAAAACACAAGTGAACTCCTACTAATGGCAACAGGTTCTCTAAGGGAAAGATGGTGAACTTCTTACGCAGAACACCTAAGAGGCCAAGATTCCAACCAATGAAAGTGAACAGATTGCCTAATGTAATGGAAACCAACTGAAGCACATGTCAACACAGCTATTTACAACGAGTGCCGGGAATGCATCTTCCCAGCAACTTGCAATTTCTGAATGTGATACTAATGCACTGAATGACTATTACTGGTTAAGAAAGAAACAACATAATTCACCCAAACAACACTCGCCGAAGGTCATGGTCAGAGGACATTGTGGGCTGGGTATGGAGTGTAGTTAATGGAAGGAGAAGCACTGTGATCTTTGACAGTGTGGAAAAGATGTGCCCAGCATGGACTAGGAGTTAGGAAGTAGGCACATGGCATGGTAGAAGCCCACAGCTAGTACCCAGTACTGGCTGGGCACGGCCTTACAAAGTGCCCTGCACACACTGAGGGGAGTGGAACAAGCACCATAAGAGCAGCTCTTCGTTATATACTCCAAAAAACACTGAACAAGCTTCTGTTAAACAGCACTAACCCGGAGTACTAACACCAGTAACTAACCTACATTATAAACAAAGAAACAGGAAATTACAAGAAAAGAATATCATATAAGGGAGTGTCATGGTTGCAACCCCAAAGCTATTCTCAACTTAAACACACCAACTATGGCTAGCTACACATCAAACACCATCAATGCACTTGTCTTGACTTCACATTTGACATCACAAATTAAATCCTCGACTAGAAATGTATGAAAGATGGCTGTAGACAGTAAGTTTCTTGGCCAGTGGGTACTAGGGAAGAATAAGGTTATGCCATATGTGCCCAGCATAGTCTGGGTCGATGGGCACTGGGTGCCTGCAACGTCCCTACTGTGTAAAAAGGAATAGTATTTCGGGCTCTGGCATCACCTGAACTAGGCGCAAAAGGTTGCCAAATGTCATGCCTGGTTCTCAGAATCTGCCTACAGGCTTAAGGGGTGGGGGATTGCGTGCAGGATGTGGGCATACAACTGAACTACAGATTACTGAAAGCTGGATCAAATCCGAGCATGCACCTTGAGTTACTAAAGGATGTGTGTGTTAAATCCAGTCAAGCACTTAGGAATTATACGTGATTGTATGGAACTGAGAAAGCAAAGACAATTACTGAACAATAGCATTAATTAGTGATTAGTTAGCAATGGGGACAATCTGAGCATTCATGATGATTAATACATGATGATGATCAAATCCGAACAAGTACTGCAGAATGACTGGGTAAATTTGACCATGCACTGCTTATTATAAAGTGAAAGGAAAACTTTGAGCAAATACTGAGAATCACTGCACTATGGAACACATCGGAGTGTGTGCCAAGAACGGCAAAGCACTGGGGTAAATGTGAACGTGCATCAAACACTGTTTTCAATCTGAGCAAGGACAGAGGATTGATAATGGATGGGGAAAATGGGGGCACGTCCTGAAGATGATTGAGTGATGGAGTAATTTTGAGCATGCATCAAGGATATTTAGTGATTGCTTAGCATTCACAGAGGATCAATGAGTGATGCAACTAATCTGTGCTAAATGTGGACAAAATGGAGGGAAATCGAACAAATCTGAACATCTATAGAGGATGCACCCAATCTGAGACTGAGCTGAGGATCAACGAACAAAGGTTCAATGGTGTACACACACCAAGGATCACCCGGCACAAACTGAGAACTAATTATGGATATAAAGTGAGGAACACAGTGATGGAGCAAATCTAAGCACGCAGCAGCTTCCTGCTGCAGGGGGGAAACTCCGTGCACTCACTTAATATTGAAACCTGCTATATTATGGCCAAAGTAAATCAATTTACTGACTATCCAAACCTGCTACTTTGGAGCCAAGTTAGTGCGTTTAGTGACTAACAGAGAGCAGTCAATTAATGTCTACAATATTACTTTCCAATATTTTACAATCAACTCAATGAATTACCTTACTTGTGTTGATATTTTGATTCAACCACATTGTATTACTTACTGGTTCAAGCGAATATCCTTTGGTTAAATCAGTACATCACTGAACATTTCAAGCTGACATCTAGCGCAAATTCTGATACTTTTAGCAACATTTGCTGTTTCCGTAGAGGAGGGGCAGAGTGAGCAGGTTTTGGGACGTCTGATGTTTTCTTTTTGGCCAATTCGTGTAGATTTGTAACCATTTGATGTGTTTTTTCTTAGTGAAATGTTAAGCCCCACTACAGACAAAACTGACAAGTCACAGCTGAGCAGCTCAGGCAGACTGAAGCAGCAACACAGGTACAAATACACGAACAATAAAGAAGAGAAGCTGACTGAAAAAGTAGCCAAAGGAATTGTAAGTCCTTGCTCAGCAGTCTCCACAGCTCCCAGCTATGAGGAGTGGTGTAAAGCCCGCGGGGGACAGAAGGCACAACCTTTACTAGTGTATTGACAGCTTATCAGTGAACTTTAAGTATCTTCCTCTTTTGGCAGGCTCTGGCCGATTTTTCATAGGGTAAATCAACGCGTCCATGTCCTCCTCCTAGTACTTTGGATACCGCTAATGAAAAGAAAAGCAGGAGATTTTCTGGCAACGTTTCAGGTGTTAAACGCGGTCATTGGTGTGCTGACCTGCTAGTCATTTTGACTGACGTGCATTGTACAGCAGCCGCCGTTCAGTATTCTGCTGAAATATGCTCTTGGTGTGTGATTTGTCAGGTCTATGCACAAAAATGCAAAATGTACTTTTGCACTGAAACAATGCTTTTGCACAATTAAATTTAAATGAGTGATTTGTTCGCATTCGCCAACACACTTTCTCACCTAGCCACCAGGAGAACACAGCACCATTAACGGTAATACGTGGAAAACCCAACCACGCTGATGCAATCGCAATTACTGCCTGCTTTTCCAGCCTGCCTCCATTTTATCTCCATATCATGAAATCCCCAGGCCTGGCACACTTCTCAGTGATTCTCTCATACCATTCGTTTTTCACAGCACTGCCACGTAGCCATTTTTTTTCTCTCAGCAACTGTTACAAGACTGGGAACGCACCGCGAAAAATAATATTTACAGTGAAAACAACAAGTCTCTCCTAGGAAGAAATTCAAAACCTACTGATATTCTTCGCCGAAAGAGGGCAATGACATGAGCAAACGACGTGAAAGAGCAGAGGACAAACACGAGCGCCTCCACCTGCTTTCCTCATGTGTGGTTCACTGCCAAAAGCTGAAGAGAAACAAGACCCCTCCAGCTCTCGTGGCTGCAACTGAAAGGCAACACTTGGGCTTCTTGCAACAGGACACACACTATAAAACGTTCTTTATACACTTCTAATGCACACTTCTTAAGAACACCTTAATTGTCTTCAATAATTCACAGGAATGACAAATTGTACGACTTATGTACTTCAGCCAATGCGAAGTCTATAATTATTTTACATGTAACAACAACATTTAACAACCCAAGGTGAACCGTGTACACCCTCGTTCACCGATTAAAATGGATAGAACCCTTACATGACCGTTTGGTGCAGTCTCCTTAGGTAATTCGGGGGGGGGGGGGAATTCACTGACTATGGCAGATCTATGAAGGGAGAGAATGTAGTAACGCTAGCAAGATTTCCCCTCAGTAAGTTACCCAAAACGGTCTACAGTGGTAAATATTCCAAATGGGGCGATAAAACATACCAACACAACATGCATGGCTGGCTTGAACCAGGCACGCTGCATGTTACAAAATACAGTGCTCCTAACATTGTTCTTATACCACCACATGCACACGCTGAGAGCACACATCCGTTATTTGTTCACCGGTATGCCTCAGTAATGTCCTAAAGCTCTGAAAAGGAATGGCCAAAAAGCAACTACCATGCACGGGAGCTGCATAAGATAGGGAACAGCACCAAGGGCTGTAGATTTACAGTATATGTACTGTATTGGATGCAAATAGGGTACTTCATGTGCAAGTGTCATTCTACTTTGAGTGCATTAGCTATGCGCATCAGGCAATAGTACTATACACAAGCCACTGGGAATGTACATAATGGGAGGACCCAATGAGGGTGTTGGGTGGCTCAAGTAAGGGACAGGATGCAGTACATTAGGTGATTAGAGGTAAATTATACAAAACGCTCTCTAGTATTATCAACAATATTTCCACATACTATTACAAATGGGCTCCAGTGATATAAACATCACACAGGTTTCTTAAAAAAGAAAATTTAAGACATTCATCAAATCCCATTCTCCAACAATGAATACTTTTTACTTGCATAGAAGCACAGCATCACCATTTTATTTAAACTACGATTTCTACATCACAATAGTAAAATAAATGGTATACAACATATACAATGAAACACTCTACACAAAACCAGTTTATCTGTACATACTTTTAGTAAACTGTGTGCCTCATTTACTCGACACATTGCAGTTATAGTCTAGAACTGATGCTAAGTTTTGGGTTTGCCGGTGTTTACACTACAGATTACAGAAAGCAAGTATTAAGCAACAGTCTTGCAGAACAGTATAGTGCATATATCTGTACATTTATGTATTACACCATTAAGATCCTAAGTAAGGTCTTGGCTAACCGACACCTACCCCACTTAAATAAATTGATACATATAGATCAATGTGGTTTTCTCCCGGCACGCAGCACGTCCCTAAACATCAGACGCCTACACTACATCATGGAGGCTGCCACTGCGGTATATGATAACGCAGGCTGCATAGCACTAGACCTTCGCCAAGCCTTCGACACCATTACATGGGGCTATATGTTCACGGCCCTGAGCCGATTTGGGCTCCCCCCTGAATATCTTCAATGGGTGCGCTTACTATATACAGCCCCCACTGCAAGGGCACGCACTGGTAGCCATATATCCCGGGAATACACCGTGCACAGAGGTACTAGACAGGGCTGCCCCCTTTCCCCCATATTATTTGTCCTTGCCATAGAGCCGCTAGCGATTGAAACCCCTGGTGGCAGACTCACGAGGACAAGACTACAGGCCTGGTCGGAGGTTGGCGTGGACACGGTCGGGTCTTTGTTTAACGATGGCACCCTCCTCGACCATGACAATTTTGTGCAAGCCACAGGTGCGCCAAGACACCTTTACTTAACATACGCCGCGGTGTCCCACAACGTAAAAAAGACTTGGGCTCCTTAGCGACAAGAGCCTCCACCACATGAACTAGTCCGCACACTATATTATATGGGGGAGGGACGTCACCTTATCAAATGGTTGTACATTGGTATCCGGGCACAGGCGTCCGTCCCACTCACTGACTGACTGACCTGAGAACAAAATGGGCGGAATCTACTGATGGTGTACTGTTTGATAAAGTATGGACAAGCGTTCTGGAGCACCCCAAACGAGTGTCCCGCAATGCCAAATTTAAATTCATACAAAGCATGGTGCTGCACAGATCCTATTTTACACCGCATGTTTCCGGACACCCAACACTACTGTCCTCGTTGCAAATCTGAGGAAGCGGGCTTCGTTCATATGCGATGAGATTACCGGGAGGGGGTTCGTGATGCACTGAGGGAGGTTACACACTTACAGGTTGAGGACAATATAACTGAATGCCTACTGGGTCTCCGCAGGCGCACAAGCGCCCAGAAAGTTCAACTTCGCTTTCTAGACCTTGCCCTTCTACTAGCTATCCGCGCTATTACCATGCGATGGAAATCCACAAGACACCCCACGCTATCCGCATGGTCTGATGAGGTAATACGTTGGAGCAGTGCGGAGAGCGCGGCAATTAGGCGCGAAGAGACACGTGGGTTACGCAAACGCCCCATCTCTATGGAATGGGACACCATGCTGGAGGGGTTTAAAACACTGGACCTCTTCCCACGCCGAGCCACTCCTACCTCACAGTGAAAACCACATTGGGCTGCTTTAAGTAAACTAATTGCCGAGCGAACTCACAACATATGGTCCCACACAACAGTAGGAAGAATTAATGAGCGATCTCTACACTAGTAGTTTATCAGGATAGGGATATAGAACCGGCGGGCCAGAACGTGGGAGGGAGGTGGGGGGATTAAAGGGGAAATGATAGGCGTTATGTTGATAACCTACTCAAATTAATGCTGTTCATTTGTGTTTATCTCTGCGCTAAAATAGCAATAGTGTTATTATTATGTCCTTTCTGATTGTGCCTACGTGCACCCATCATTACGCTTGAACTAGCATGTGCTAGCAGTACCAAAACAAAAATACCACAATGTAATGGCTATAATGATCTGGCGTTATTATATGGTGATCAATAAAGTTTGTTTTATAATAAAAAAAAAATTATGTATTACACCATGAGGTACTTTATATGCAAGACAGAAAAGTCGTGCAATGTGTTGGGATTCTTGTAAGGGCTAAATTGCCTCTTAAAATAAATGCTGCTTTCTGAACAACATCTGTGATGTAAATATGAATTTGAATGAATAGTAAAGCAAGGCGAAAATTAAAGTTTTCGACAGATTAAATCACATTTAAGTGTATTGCTTCCTGCTGCAAACAAAATTCCTGCCCAGTTCATAAATTTAGTATGTTAACAATGTTTTGGTAAAACAGTCTCTTGTTTTAGTGCCAAAATACATCATTCACGTACTGAAAGTTACACAGATAATGTTTCAAACTGTCTTTTAAAGTTTTTCAAAGTGGTTTTTAATAACTTAAATTTGTTTAAATGAGAAGAAATTGTTTGCTGAAATCCGCCGATTACGCATTAGATATGTATTATATGTCGCATGCAGAAAAATCATACTTACAAAAATGACCCTACACCATCACTGCACACATTTTCTCGTTTTCATTTACAATATAGACTATATCTGTGGTAACAACTGCTTTGAGCCATAACTAATAACTACAGAGAAATAGTTTAGAGCGTTAAAATCTATAAAAATATTTGTGCATGAACAGTTTTCAGACAATAGGTTTATTTTCTGAATTTCATTGTCTTTCATTCTTCTGTTCCTGAATTTTCATGCTTCTGGTCCTTATCTTCTTGTTCATTCTTTACTCTGGCCTCTCGTTTAAGTTACAGAACATTAATGGGTCAGAGTCTCAAGCAGGAGGGAGAAAGCAAGCAAGTGTACACTGGTGGTGGCTTGTCACATATAGGCAAACTATGGGTCATATAGGGAGCAAAGTTAAGCAGAGCACCATGTTCGGAAAAAAAAAAAACACATGTAAAAAAAGAAAATTGAAAAAAAATGGTTGTGGGTGGAACTTTAAAATGACACCAACCAAACAGGAAAGTCAAACCCAATGGTGGCTCTTTTTGTATACAGGGAACAAATGGGTGTGGTAGGAGAACACTGTATACATGCTACAAAGAATGGAGCATGCAGCACTCCAAAACATGGACGCACTTTGGGCTACACTGTACTCTTCAGAGAGAAGTAATTTGAATAATTTCCTTTTTTCATTTAGCACTGCTGGTCACTCCAAGAAGCTACCACTGTACTAGTATATCACATAAATTGGTTGGGCCAACCTAATCGACGTTAGTCCCTAAACCTTGACAACTATGAGACAGATGGTTAGGTGGCTTAGAAAGAGGAAGACTTAAACAACCAGGATATATTTTTCTGGTGGACAAATGCAAGTACTCAATTAGATGCACCCAGAGACGCAAACTGTTATATCCTAAAAAGTCACAAACTTTACATTTTTGGTTCATTATTTTCACTGGTATGTCGCCTACCGAACAGATGCCACAGTGTAGAGCTAGAGAGACCTGGAATCAGGGGCACAAGCGGAAGGAAGCAGGCAAAGGTAAGCAGAGTATGGCCATGCAGGGATGGAAAAAAGCAGAAGTGTGCCTGCATGCCAGGAGTGGGGTTGACAAGCTATGCAAATGTCCTGGTGTTCTTCAGGGAGGGCTGGGATGAGTCCCTACCTGTTGTGGGGGTGAAATGCAGCAATGGAATGGTAAACATGCATTTAGAAGATGGGAGAGTGAAAGGAGAAGCCTTTGAGAACCAATGGTGCGCTGCCATATTTCAGATTGAAAAGAATAAAAAAAACTTCTACTGCATGCCCCAACAGAGTCACTCCTATCTGTAAAGTGGTTAGAGGAAGAAGAGCTCCATTTAAAGCACACCTACTTTCTTCCAAAACTTTAATGATTGGTATTCATATTTACATTCTTGGCATGCTGCAGTGAGAGGCTTCCAGCCAAAGCCTCATGTGAACTGGAAGAAGAAATTACCAGGACTCCAACCGACGAACAGCCTTGTATCCCTGGGGGCTTAGTGTAAATATTCAGGGGTGCACAAAAAACAGACATTTATATTTCCATGACTATCCGTTACATTATTTATAAAAATAATTTCATGGTTTTTACACAAGTTTTCTTCAATCCGGATATTAAACTATTCTCGGTTGCCGGATGCATTTTGGGAATTAGGTGTACCTTCATCAGATGGTTAATTTAAAAGGCAGTAGCAATATCTCTACAAATTGAGTAAGTAAAATGGAAGTAATTGAGAAAGAGGGAAAAAAAATGGAGTAATAAAAAATAAATCCAGTAAACACATTGAAACGAATTCGAAAATGCATTTATAGTAACCATGCAAACTATTCGGACTGAAGACTACTTGTGTAAAAACAATTACATTGCGTTTATAAAGGAACAGATAAAACGATAGGAGGGCAGGTCAAAATCAAAGACAGCACAATATACCTCACACCCTCCTATTCCTACAGCAGGGCCTCTGGCTAATTTGTACCACAGCCACTTGCTGATTAGCAATAGATTGTTTATACTTTGTTAAGACAATTCCCATGCTATATATCTGTATTTATATGCTATACGTATATGCTTTTAACCAACCCTTCCCTGCAGCTCAAAATACCCCACACCCCTGCTAGCCCTTGGGATGTTTTATTTTACATTTTCTGTCGTTAACATAATAGTTAAAAAGTTCAAATACATTGTTACTGTGTAGTACCGACAGTTTACGCTTTTAGATTCCCCTTTTTCAGGGAGCTGCAGCTGGACTACATGGCACAACTGAACCATGCCCACCGCTCTGTCATTAAAAACGTGCAAGGGTGGCAGAGACAAAGTCAGTGACACATGGAAGACACTGTCAAAGTGGTGGGCCACTGTATTTGTCAACCATTAAGTCGCAACTACTGAGAAAGATTGATAATATTAGCACATCTTGTACAAGAAGCTTGCTGCCTCATTCTTGCAGTGTCGTAGCACTGTAAACAACAGAGTCTGAATACAACCAACTAAATATTACACCTTCGATAAACCCTAGATTTGTTCTCTGAAACGCGTTGAACAGGTTCCACTGGTATTCGAGCCTGCGACTTGTATGGTATACAGAGATACTAACCTTCTTAGCTATCTGTAACACTCTGCAAGAGTACACCTGGAACGGAGCTCCAGTTACCGCCTTTTGAGAGAGATCATTGTTCATCTCGATAATTCAGCAGTCCACACCCTCTACTGTGATACGTGCAGGAGAGATCCCACTGTGATACGTGCAGGAGAGATCCCACTGTGATACGTGTAGGAGATTCCACTGTGATACGTGTAGGAGAGACATCCCACTGTCATACGTCTTGGAGAGACGTCCCACTGTGATACGTGTAGGAGAGATCCTAGCGGGGGCATAGATTACCGTCCTAACGGGGGCCAGGGAAAGATTACGGGCAATATTATATTTGGTTTCTCATTTCACCTCTGCTTTATGATGTACAATAGCCAACTATTTGATTAACAAAGCACATTTCAATTACTATATGTACGGTTTAATAACTATGTACAACCCTGCTGGTAGAAAGGGCAAACCGATAAGCAAATAGAGAAGAGTACAAATTAGAAAAGACAGGTTTCTGGCCCCCTTCAATCCCAGGCTGGCTCAAGGATGCGGCCACTTGACAGGGCAGAGATAAATTCTCACAACTAGCAGGAGCCCTGATCATGAATTCCGACTACAAATGGCCATGCAGTAAAGGCCAATGTTAGTTTCATTGCCGAAACCATCGACCATGTATTATTATTAGGGGACAAAGACTGGCATCCATGATGGCTCTATATGAACATGTAGAACACCGTAATAAAAAAAAACACAATAACTACTCCATGATCAAGAAACCCGAGCCTTAAATTCTCCATTTTGCATTTGGTTAAACAATCAATAATGCCATAATGTCGAAAACATAGCATCGAACATAACCCTGACCTTTATCCTTTACATGAACCTATTCCTAAACCTAATCCTTCCAAAGAGTACTTTCCTTAACCTTAACCATAATATTAAACTCACACCAACGTAAACCCTAACTTTATCCCTAACATCAATCGAACAAGCATTTTAAAAAATGCCACTCCTTAAACATGGGAGTCAGAGATTTACAATAATAAATTACACTTAACATACATTAAGCACTGGATATAGTTTTAATAGAAAACTATAAGTGCTTCCAAACAGGCAAATGTACTTTGACCAGGGATAGAAACCCTTTCCAGTTTAATTGTACATATCAGGAAAACAAGATTCCAACTGGCACTAAGAAACAGTACACAAGACTTTGAATGAGTGCAAATAATTATAAAAAAGTGAACCTCAATTCAAAAAAATAGGTGCTGGAAAGTTTAGAGGCTCTAGCTGACGTTCAATCAAGTCCTCCACATAGAAACCCTTTCCAGTTTTAATGTAAATCTCAGGAAACAATATTCCAACTGGCACTAAGAAACAGTACACACGGCTTTGAATTAGTGCAAATAATTATAAAAAAGTGAACCTCAATTCAAAAAAATAGGTGCTGGAAAGTTTAGAGGGCTCAGCTGACGTTCAATCAAGTCCTCCACATAGAAACCCTTTCCAGTTTTAATGTAAATCTCAGGGAAACAATATTCCAACTGGCACTAAGAAACAGTACACACGGCTTTGAATTAGTGCAAATAATTATAAAAAAGTGAACCTCAATTCAAAAAAATAGGTGCTGGAAGGTTTGGAGGGCTCAGTTGAAGTTCAACCGAGTCCTCTACAATCTTTCCCTACACCCATCTTTAATCTTAATTCTGCTTCCATCCCCCCTTTGTTAATTATTGTTATGTTGGGTTTTTTATGGTTGAAAATTTTGTTTTGCCTTAAAGTTCTTCCCTGTATTTTACATGATTACTTTTATTAATCGTGGAATTTCATCAATTTCGTTTTGGGGTCCTTGCAATTAATTATTGTGGTTTCTTGCAACCGTCAGGTAAACGAGTCCATACCCAGTTTCCAAAACTGCTTTTGTGACTAAAACATTTAGTTAGCGCCATATATTTGCAAAAACCTAACTGCTTCTCCTAATAACTAACTAGTTTTAAAGGGGGAAGGAAAAACTCCGCTTCAAAAACAACAGTGCCAACTTACACGGTAGATTATTAAATTGTTTAATGTTAGAATAAGCATGGTGGCTGGTGGAGGCTTTCATGCACACGAAAGAGTTAAAATGAAAGTCTTCCTTCAAAGCCTGCCCTTGCACATGAAATACAGAAAAAAATAAGCAACTGGTCCGTGCAGCAGTGCCAGTGATTTACAGCATTGCATAACACAAACAGATGTTCACTCAAAAACGGAATCTAAGAATGTAATGCATAAAGCTGAAATTCCCTCTAAACATTTCATTTGAACATAATCAGGCCCCAGCTTCCAATGCAAGCAAGCTAACCCTTAATCACAGGGCAAACAAGGGAGGCAAATCACCAGCAACCACATGAGAGCACGGCGCAGTTTGCGCCGTTTTGTATCTCAATGGGAAAGGAGCGCTCCCCGTTGACACTACATAGGAAATATCTGTACTTTCCTGCGAAGGAATCTTTCAGTGCAGCGACTAAAGTGCTCATCTTCCTACACCGGAAACAGGTGGCAGAGAAGAAAGAATACAGCACTGACGTGTGCACTGGGATTGGCATCTGCATCTCTTTGCACTCGGCAGCTAGAGGTACAAATGCCACTAAACATCCTAGGTATCACCATGATGTGTGTCCCAAGACATACCTGCCACATACTTGGGTGACGCACCATGATTATGAAAACCTCCTGTTTACCCCAAGACACACCTCCCACATGCCTCAGTATTATGCCTTGGATGCGTTAGCATGTTGTCTGCCGCAGGACATACATTCCACATATTTATGTAACACACCATGGTTATGTTAACATGCTGTTTGCCCCAAGACTTACCTCCCACATGCCTCAGTATTATGCCTTGGCTATGTTAGCAAGTTGTCAGCCCCAGGACATCCTTACCATGTGCCCTGGTAGCACCTCATGGATGAAGGAGCATGTTCTCTGCCTCAAGACATACCTCACACATACCGAGGTGACACATCATGATGATAACATCTTGTTTACCCCAAGACTTACCTCTCACATACCTCGGTATTATGACTCTGATGCCATAGCATGTGGTCTACCCCAGGATATACTTTCACACGTACCGGTAACACCTCATGGATGCACGAGCACCTAGTCTGCCCCAAGACTCACCTCCCGTATGCTCTAGTAATGGTTGTGTTTTCACTTTATCTGCGCCAACTCATACCTTCCGCATGTCCTAGTAAAACAAAATATTCTTTTCTAGGTCTAGTTCATACCAACTAATATTCAATTTCCTAGTCTATCTCAAAATCCACTGGGACTTAAGAGTCTTAATATGTGAATCAAACTGGCCTTTTTCTGATCCAAAATGTTCCCATTTTTTATCTTGTGTTTAGAATCAAAGTGCCACTTTTGAACCTGTAATTGCTCGTTTATGGATGTTTTGTCACTATAGCCATGTTAAAGTTAATTCTGTCAAAAACACATTTTTAATCCAGATTGTCCCTCTTTATAGCGTCTCAGTGACCCCACGTCACGTGTGACACTTACAGGAACTCTGGTTGCAAGGGAAGTCAAAACAAAGCAACAAGAGGAAGACGCAACTAGGAGAGCTCAACCGCGTGGAGCCTATACACATCAAAATGGCGGAGGAAAAAAACAGGAACACTAAGAAGGTCAGACCGGATCCTACCACCTCGGACTCGCCTATTAAGGCCAAACCAGACATCCACAGTACCATGGAAATGATACTAAAAAAATTAGCGGAGGTCCACGACCTAGCAAAATCTACAAAACAGAACACAGACGCCATGCAGATGGAACTCACGGCAATTAGAGCGGACATGAACACGATGAATGTGCGGTTAGGAGATGCGGAACAAAGAATAAGTGCCACAGAAGATATCACGACTCAAGCCTGCAAAGAATTGGTGCACCTCCATAAAGTCACCGACACTCTGAAAAAACAGAACGCAGAATTGGAAGACAGAAATAGAAGAGGGAACATACAAATTTTTGGCATCCCAGAAAAGTCGGGGGAGGACGCGGGGTCCTGTGTGGCCTTCCTGGAATCATGGATCCCCATGATAACAGGGATAAAATTCAGTCCCGGCTTGGAGCTGGATAGAGCGCACAGAATTCCTACCTTTACCAACCCGCACAGAATTGGCACCAGACCGATGATTTGCAAACCGCTCCGCTTCCAACACACAGAAGCCATTCTAACATATGCCAGGAAATCACACCAAGTAACTTGGGAGGGCAGGAAGATCACCTTCACGCAGGACTATTCTAAAGACACCGTCGACATACGAAAGGGGTTTCTCCAACTACGCGACAAATTGAGAGAGAGGAAGATTCTTTTCTCATTCATTGGACCCTCGAAGTTTCGAATCATGGAGAATGGCAGGGCAATGATCTTCACAGACCCTCAGGACTTGGCGTCACACCTTGAAGGGGCCCCGCCCCAAGAGATGGATCTTGCTACAGGACTTTCCAACAAAAGAAAGACTTGATATCCTTTTTACCCTAGTTTGGGTACTTACCCCTAAGTTGTATTTGATTGTACAGGATTTCCAAAAGAAAGAAAAGGCAGCTTGATATCCTTTTTTTACTCTAGCTTGGGTGTTTGGCCCCTCCGCTATGCCAAGCATTAACCATGACAGCTACTGTACTTAACAGGAATGAAAACCTGAGTCTGTTTTTGCCATATTTGCTCTCATACTTAGTATTAAGACCGAATTTGTGGGGTCTTGTTGGGGTCTTGTTGAGACCACTTGGTCCAGCATAGTTGTTGAAACCACATTATATATGTTCCTTAAAACCTTTACAATAATAGCCATGTTAGGTACGGTTTTAGCAGATAAGACAATCTGTAATTTTACTTAAATACTTAAGTATTCAATAGCCAATTCCCCTACCGGTCTGCCGACAGTCGGTTCTGCCGTCGCAGCCCCTGCACTCGAATTGTTTGAGGGAGGGAGGGTGGGAGGGGAGGGAGGGGTGGGGGGAAGCAGAAGGGGAAGAAGGAGTGGAGGTAGAAATTGAAATGGTTGTTCTAACTTTGTTTATCTTTTTTGTATGCTTATGCTTATACTTATACTTATACTTATTGTCTCACCCATGTTCTTTTGTTACGTTAGGCACACACCAAGGCACAGATCTCCTTACAACTAGCACATTCTTAAAGATCGGAGCCCGTAAATATCGCCAGACACTATCACTCCCACACCATAGCTCTATCCAACACTACCGCGATCCATGAGCCCATATGATGTCTCAACACAAAACGTTTACTGAGGATCTTAACATCGTTTCGCTAAATGTTAAGGGCCTGAATCACCCGATCAAACGTAGGAAAATCTTCGATTATTTAGCAAAAACTAAGGGAGACGTTATTCTTCTCCAAGTAACCAAATTGTCCAAAGAGGACGTAAGCTTCATCAAACACAATTGGATTTCTCATTCTGCCTCCTCACCGGCGATCCACAAAAGAAAAGGAGTTATCACCCTCATCGCCAAAAAATCAAACATTTCACTTGTTTCCCATACACACGATGACGAAGGCAGATTGTTAGTCACACACCTACAAAGGGGGGAGGACGTGGTCAATATATATGGCCCAAACTCAGATGAACCCCAATTCTGGGAAACGGTCTCGAATACCATAGAAAGTTTACCCCAGGACGATCTTCTGGTGGTGGGTGGGGACTTTAATATGCCACTAGACCCCCTCCTGGATAGACAATCAAAGTGCAAATTTCACCCGTCTCGATCGCACGACATATTGCGTAGAGTGCTAGATTCAACCTGAAAGATACCTGGCGCCTACAGCACCCTGATACAAGAGACTACACCTTTTATTCAGCCCCCCATAATTCCTATTCTATAATAGACTATATTTTAATATCCTCCACATTTACACACTACCTAGATCAAACAGATATAGCCCCGATCCTTATATCCGACCACTCATGTATACATACCACACTTGCAGGCACTCACCCCACATCGCCCCCGAAAAGATGGCGCTTTAATGACGAAATCTTTGCAGACCCTGCAAACAAAGCGAAAATTGACAATGCAATTAAAGAATATATAGAGACGAATGATCTCCCAGAGATCCCCACATCTACCTTCTGGGACGCTCTTAAAGCCACCATTAGGGGTGTCATTATCGGAATTAAAGCCCAAATAAATAAAAAATTGAATCTAGAACTTAAAAATCTAGAAAGTGAGATTAAGACCCTGGAAAAAAAGCACTCGGAAAGGGTGGAGGATCAGGTTATCCTTAACGTACTAACTAAAAAGAAATACGAATATAACACTATTATGAGCAGAAGGGCTGGTGTTTGGATTAACAAATTCAAGGCGCTCCAACTTTGTGAGGGCAACAAGGCGGGAAAACTATTGGCCTCCTATCTCAAGTACAAACAGAGACAGTTTACCATTTCCTCAATTAAAGATACCAAGAATATTACCCACACCAAAGATGGCGAAATTTTGGATACCTTCCAAACGTTTTACAAGGACCTCTATAGCAACAGCTTAATAATTAATTCAGATGCCTGCGAACAATATTTGCAGTCATTAGACCTCCCAAAACTCTCAAGTACAGATAAATCAAAGCTGGGGGCACCTATCTCGGACTTAGAGATATCATCGGCAATAAAAACACTTAAATGTAACAAAGCTCCAGGGCCAGATGGCTTCTCTGCCTCTTTCTATAAAGAATTCAGCACTTCGCTCCAACCGACCCTAAATAAACTCTTCAACTCTGTAGTCCAGGAGGGGAGCATCACTAATTCAATGAGGGAAGCCAACATCATTGTCATACCCAAGGAAGGCAAAGATCCACTCCTACCCAAAAACTATCGGCCAATTTCCTTAATAAATGTAGATTGCAAGATCTATGCCAAAATCCTAGCAAATAGGTTAAATAAATTTCTTCCCACTTTAATCAGCAACTCGCAGGTGGGTTTCTCAAACACTGTATGTCTAATGACAACACTAGACTTCTATGTCACATCTTAGAAAGGGCCAAGAACGTTCCTGCCCCCCTAATTGCTATCACATTAGACGCGGAAAAGTCGTTCGATAGAGTATCATGGCAGTTCCAGAAACAGTGCATGCACACTTTCAATTTAGGTGAGCCATTCATTTCCATGGTTATGGCCTTATACTCTAACCCGACTGCCAGAATTGCCATTAATGGCTCCCTATCGGAGACATTCCATTTAGAACAAGGAACTAGACAGGGCTGCCCCCTCTCTCCAGCTCTTTTCCTCCTAGCACTAGAGCCACTGATCCAAGACATTAAGCACCATAAAGACATTACCGGGGTTCTCTTTGGCGACACGCGAGTAAAATTAGCCGCATACGCGGACGACATATTGATCGTCACAGAAAACCCGGAAGATTCCATTAAAGCCCTGATGGATACGATAGACACATACTCTAGTCACTCTGGTTACAAACTCAATCGTGACAAATCTGAGGTCAAACCCCTTAATGTCCATAGTACGCGTGAATTGCTAGGCAACTCGGGCCTTACATGGCAACCGAACCACATTAAATACCTGGGGATCGAATTCTGCTCCACTATACTGGAGACACTCCAACATAACAAAACTAAAACACTGGAGAAGATCAAAACATTATTGGATGCTTGGTCACCCAGATTCATAACTTGGTGGGGCAGAATTGAGACCATAAAAATGATGGTCTCCCCCTTAGTAAATTATCTGATAACAATGCTGCCCCTCGTTTTATCGGAGGATTTCCATCACAAACTAAACATACTTCTCTCGAACTTCCTATGGAAAGGGAAGAAGGCAAGAATCAGCATGAAGAAACTCAGGCTCCCCAAAAGGCTAGGTGAGGTTAATCTAGCTGATTTTAAGCGTTACCAGTCGGCTTTCCTCGCAAAACAGGGCTCTCATTGGCTGACATCTCCAGCAGGATACACCCCTGTATGGCTTGACATTGAGAAATATATCCTCAATGGTATCCCCCAGCAACCCTCCTCACCACGAACCTTAACCGAATTACATGCTCAAACACCATCTTCAAAAACACAAAATCCTCCCTCTTGAAAATAGACAAACTTTTAGACACCAGCGTTAAGAACTCTAATTTAGAATCCATTTGGTATAATCGCAAAATTCGATATAAAGGATGCACCTTGTATAATGCTATATGGATCAGTAAAGGCATCTATTTTCCCCACCAACTCTACGCAGGCACACAACCCCTATCCTTTAAGGACCTACAGTCCACATATCAACTTGAGCCAATAGAATTCTACTACTTCTTGAAAATAAAAGCTGCCCTAGCTAAGGCAAACTTATCAGCTCTAACACCATCCCTCCCGCAATATCTCTCTAAAATAAACACATTGGGTCACCAGGTCTCCCGAGTCTACAAATTACTGGGCCCCCAACACTCTACACTTAACGAGAAGGTCACATCCTTTTGGGAATCGAACTCCAAAACCCAGATCTCAGACTCAGATTGGTCCTGGACATGGAACTCGGTATTTAAAAATAAAATCAGCCCGGTGCTATCTCACACAAAGTTCTGGCTCCTACACAGGGCATACTGGACACCAGCCCGACTACACAAACACAAAATCCGTGAAGACGATATCTGCTGGAACTGCAATGGTGCAGTAGGGGACTTAGAACACTTACTAACTCTTTGCCCGTGTGTGACTTCCTATTGGGATAAAGTCCTTGAATTCATATCTAAACTTTTCCCCCTCGATACAAGCAGAGACCTCCCGGCTCTACTATTTGCTCCTACAAGAGCAGACTCCTTGTGTGAAAACGACAAGGCACTCCTTGACCTACTTCTCACAGCAGCTTTTAAGATAATTCTCAAAAATTGGAAGGATACTCGCAAAACGTCCTTTAAACACTGGCTGAATTGGGTCACTAATCTGCGAGGTGCTGATAATATAGCGCTCCACAACTCCCCATGGAAATCCCAGACTAGAAACGTGGGAATCCCTTGATCTATTCTTTGAATCGTACAAACCACCGTGAACTGTCTCTCAAACTACCCTACGCTCTTACACTGTACCGTACGAAGACCCTTCATGACCGACAGCTTGACCATGTCACCTAGAGGGGCATACATTAAGGTTCTTTAACATCTAAACACCGTCTATATCTCGCGCGGGTGACATAATTGTTCTGAGATAAAGCCGAAAGTCTTGCAACCACTAGATATATACCAATTGAAATAGCCTTCTATGTTATCTGTTTCTGCCTTAAAATAGATCCCTTGTGCCATCTATGTTATTTTCACTTATGTTATTTTGCGGACGGAGTGCTGATGGTTTATTCATCTATTTTGTCTCTATGTATGTTCTCTAAGATTTGAATCGTGCTGTATTTTCTTTTGCCTTTAATATCTTTTCTTCTGTATTTTTTGTACTCTATGTATTATAGTTTGTTTTCCTTCGAACAACCAATAAAACTTATTGAATTTAAAAAACTTTAAAAAAAACAAAAAAACTTTTTAAAAAAACAACACATTTTTAATCCAGATTGTCCCTCTTTATAGCGTCTCAGTGACCCTACGTCACGTGTGACACTTACAGGAACTCTGGTTGCTTTGCCTTAGACACAACCACTTTGCATGCCAAGCCCAATCGCCCAGAATGCCAAAGTTGGCTAAAAGGTCCGGACCTTCTCCAGAAGTCACAAGTAACAATGGACCAAAAGCGGTATGGAGAAAATATGCATGTAGCTTTTTGACCCCCACCATCCACTCCCCTCACCAACACACGTCTTCCCATAATAAACGTAAACCAAGCTTGCTGGATTGACATCTAAACCAACGAACGGTAACGGAAAATATGCACTGCAGTGTTTTAAATCGGCCAGATCTCTGGGACACTCTGCAATTGAGGATAAACAATCGTGTAAACTTCAGCAGCAAGTAAAACGGACTCCAAAAAACATACAGGAACGGGCTTGGACAGGCCATATTTTCTATTCGTGTGGGGCTTGGAAAAGTCGTGCCCTGCTGTTCATGGCATCCACAACCCCACAAATTCCACCAGCCAACATAACGACCCAACAGCATTTCTAAAGCGGCGTGACAAGCAAAACGCTTTTATTAAATAATGTAATATTCTTGGCAATGTCCGGCCAACGTTTTCTTTTGTAAGAAATTATATTCGTCTTCCGAGAAGGAGTTTCATTCATGTCTAAAACTTGCGGTCACTGCCGCCCACTGCTGCACAACTTGCCTCATCTTTTTCAGCGGGGCAGCCTTGCATCAGCACGAAGCATCCCAGCTCGAACACATGACCTCAGAGGAGGCTATTTTTAGGCCTGGAGATTTGTGCCGAGTTAAAAGGCCCATGGTGAGTTGAGAAGGCCACGTTTGTGAGAACTGCAATAAATGCATGCTTTCAGTCAGAGTAAAGCCTCAAGCATGCAGTCAGAATAACCCTTATGCATGCAGTGAGCGTGAAACCTTATTGTGAAATAAAAGACGAAGCAAGTGTCATTCCAGAGTTAGAACCAAAGCGTAGCTATTCAATGTTTTACCAAACCATGAAGAGGCGCACAGACAACCTGCTACAGTGGCGGCTCCTCCGCAATGGCGGAGGAGCGTCACCCCACAGCCTGGCGCAGAGCCAGCAAAGGAAAAATAAAACGTTTGCCAACTTGTGCATGGAGGGGCGGGGCATGGGCGGGTGGAGGAGGAGTGCTTGTGCACTCCCTAGGTGCTCATGTGTGTTTGGCCGGCTGTAGTCAGATTGGTTTAGTCTAAGGGCTTGAAACGAAGTTTACATGCAGCCCATGTCATTTAGCCAATCCGTCCACCTAGTTCTTCCCACAGACGGCTTTAGTTGTTATGAACACTTTGTCATTATTTTCTAAAAAAAGTACAGTAAGAAATACAGAAAGGGCGTTGTGTCAGCTCCCTGCAGACATTCGCATGTTTGTCTTGTAAAGGAAGTAAAGCTTTAACTTACTGTCATTGATTGCTACATGTTCCCATTTGTACTCCCTTTGTGTCAGCACACTGCAGTCTCAGATATTGAACAGCAGCTAAAAAAAAAAAAATCTACAAGACCGTCATCTGGTTTAAAAGCTGTGTGATGTCTTTGCCTATGAAAACATAAGAGTCACATGGTAAGCAGCATCAACTCCTCTAACATTAAGAAGATGGATATATAAAGAGGTCCTAGAATCTTTTTGAGGGTTGGTGTGGCAATTGTGTTTTTAAACTGCAAACTGTAAACCTATCACAACCCTCCACTTAAGTCTGAGGTCTCAGTGGCATCTGACTAGATCCTAAGAAATGGCACAAGTGGTGCTTTCTTCAGCCATGTAACTTTGTTCCAAATTATTCAGACATTTTACATTGAAATTGTTCAAAATTAAAGTTGTTTTTCTGTGTCAGAGATGAGCTTTTCAGCCACCTGTTGGATTTTTAACATGCATCCCTTTGTACAGTAGGTCTGCGCTTTTAATGAGAGAAGTAGAACTACAAGTGGAATAACGCAAAGCAAAGCCGGATAAAAACCGCTAAGCACTTTATAGCAGATATGTTGAGATCTCTGGACTTTCATGACATATCTATTTCTGTCCAACTGCGTGCACAACTAACAGGTCTGCGCTATCAAGCATGCTTCAGCATATACTAATATTTGCGCCTCTCAGAAAAGGGAATGAGCTGCTGGGGGGACAACTACAGTAAGGGGGACAAAATTATGTCCACTGGCCAGATTCCACTCCATAATAAAATAAGTCCCAAAACCACGTTGTTATAAACGTGGAAAAGGCCGTAGCTTCCATTACAAGTGCCCGGACCTTTAGAAAAGAACAACACAAACCGAACACATCAAACCATCAAAACGGATGGCTCTTCTATATTCTTCTGCAGACTCACGTTCAATTCACCTGAAAATGTACACATTTTCAAATTAGATCTAGCTTGCCTGGTCATACCTTTTTGACAAATAACCTCCCCCACCCCTAACAATTGCAAGTTTAAGTCTCCGACACTTTAAAAAAATTGTGTGTGGAGGAGGGGGGGGGGAGGAGGGGGGGTGCAGCTGCCGATTCACCCTGTTGAAAGCTTCTCCCACTTAAACCAGCTGCATACAGATACTGATCACATAAATGCACTTGGTTTTGTACAGCTGAGAGACAAGTACAGTGCCAGGGCACTACTCTGCATCCAAACCCATCTCCCATAGGATGTCGCTAGGCAGACAGTATATAATCTCCGTTGCTCAACGTACAGATGAGGAGCCACTCTATAACTAGTCTCACCTCTGAAATGCCGCCCTCCGATATTAACATGGAAAACGCTGATGCATAACTAAGTGCTGGAGAGTCCTTTCTGGACAAAACACAATTTGGATAACTCTTGCCAATTCAATACAGGCAAGCTGCATTAAAACCTAAATTGTTGCTGTGTTCTTCTTTAGGAGCCTGGTTTATGGAAATTTCCATAATACTGGTGGGTAATTTATGAGGGCATACGCAAAGCTGTAATCTTGTGAGTAATTTGTGATGAGCAACACCAAAGACAACAACTTCAGTCATTCAAATTGTCTATTTGGCACAAGACATGTAACTTCTGAGTGCACTGCAACGCCATTGGCTTTCATATTCAAGAGTGCGGAATACAAGTAAATTATCAGATTTGTCAGTTGTACTTAAAATGCAGGGCATTACATTTCGACATATCACTGTAGCAAACCTCCAATAACTTTCCATCAACACATTAGTGGAAACTCGCTTAATGATTTCACTTAAGTCGTTGTAGAAGTAATCATTTCAGTGTGGCTTTTGATTCTAAGCATGTTTTAATTCAAAAACCTCCATATGTTTCGCATGTTGAAGTACTTTTTCAAGGCTTTCTTCATTATCTGTCTCAGATGGTCTCGATTTTATAGATTTCTTAGAAAAAACACAACTGAAGTGGTAACCCTAAAACAATTTATTTGAGATCATGAAGCGTGTGCCCTCTCATATTTTAAATGTTTGTGAACTACTTGGTGGCCAGCACCACAGCACATGAATTGATGACAGTAAAGAGAACAAAACTTAAATTTTAGGCCCACTTTTTCCTTTCCTATTCAACCATAAAAAAGATAAAGTTTTACCTTGAGTAGCCATTGGAGAAGGCAGGTCTGCCTGTATAGCTTATACTCCCAAGGGAAGTCAGACTGTCGGCCCCGGATGAGTTGCACCTCTTCCAAGCATCTGAAATGCTTGGAAGCGATGGAACAAGATTAAAAATTGGCTTCTGATCCTGCTGTTGAGAGATAGGTGAAGTATTCAGACCAAAATGATAAATCTGCCCTCCGGAAGTGCTGACCCCATGGACAGAGATGCCAGACGAATGCAGGTGGGACCCCGAAAAATGTGCTCCACAGTACGTAGGTCCCTTTTTCTCCTGTTTCACCACGCCAGGGGTGAAGAGTTCTATGTAGTCTTCTTTTTCTGTCTTCACCTGGGGCATCTGCATGCTCAAGCTGGGCAGGCGCACCTGCTCTCTCTGTTCATTCAGCGGAGGTTTGCAGTCGAACATGATGAGTGGCTTGCAGTCTTCGCTCTCACTCCCTGCCATCATGAAGGGGTCATCTGCCCGCAGAGGGGATAGCAAGCCATTGCTTTCATCGTCAAAGAGTGGATCTACCTCCCACTGGCTCCTACTCACATCTACACTGGGGGACTCTGGCGTTAGCTCAAAATCCTTCAGAATATCAAATGTGGTTTGGTCATCCGAAAAGAGTTTCAAACGGCCCCCGTTGCTATCTCGGCCATCCTGGCCTCGGGTCACTTCAGTTGCAGCCTCCAGGGAAAGACCACTTTTTGCTACGGTCGGGAGCTCTTGCTTCCCTGCGGGACCTGGCCTTCCGGGAGTCTCCTCCGGCTGTGCGGACTTGGCCTGGAGACTGGCAATACTCTCTTCGAGGAGCCTGAAGTTTGTGTCACCTGCTGGCTCCCCCAACTGGCCCTGCTGGGGAAAGCCCAGGTCGTTGCCCATTACTTTGGCGTCAGGCTCTCCCATATAGAGTCCCATGGACAAGGACACTGCCTTAGAGAGGTCTGGCTGAGGCACATTACTGAGAGACCTGCCAGGCAGATCCCCCACGCTGGGCTGCAATCTGGACTCTGACTGGGCAGCAGGCAACGTCGTCGCTGGAGCTGGAGAAACCTGGCCAACGGCTCCACCCCTGTAAGCTGAAAAAATATCAATCACGTTTCCTGCTTTTCCTCCGTACTGCACACTCTTCGTTGCCTGCGTGCCGCTGGGGGTATTTATGGTGTCTTTGGGGTCCATTAGATACTGTGGGCTGCAACAAAATCAACAAGAACACGGGTTAGCAACAGTAATTGTCTGACAATGTACATCAGCGTATAGCAAGGACAGCACTGACCCATTGTATTAACAGATAAAGCTTTGTGACATTTTTCCAGATTTCTCCAGACATGCTTCTATTCCATTTATTTTTAGGTCTGGACTGCCCCAAAAAAAACTACGAAATGTATTCAGTGGCAAAAACTAAAGTCTGTTCCCTTGGCTTCTAGTGGCATTATTCGTTTTTGGTTGCCATGTGTTTCAATGCAAAATCAAATGTTCTCCAATGCTCACACTCCACACAGGTATTTCACATCAAGTAATCTATTCACTTAAAGTACCTTAATGTACATTTCTCGGGAAAGAAAACAACAAAAACGTGGGTCTGTTGGTCTTTTACCCTCACATAAAGCTTCGTTGCACTAGCTATGCCCTGGGTACATACGTTTCTCAAAAAAATATACGTAGATTCTTCACTGACCGGTTTAATAAAGATAAATAGTAGCTTTAATTTGTTGTGGGAAACATTTGCACTCCCGTCTATGCGGCAGCACTGCTCTGTGAGGCCTACACATGGAAACAAAGTTTGTGGATTTTCACGAGAATAACGATGCAGAACTTTTGGTTTGCTGTTCGAAAAGATACTCACACTTAAACCGGTGTGCTATATGGAAGTGCTGAGGCTGCCCAACAAGCAATGATGTGCCTACTACGCATTAACTCTTTAACATGTCCGTGTGTATATTGTATACACAGTACACTGAGTTGTCACAATAAACATCTGTTATTTTTAAGGCCAAGATAACCTTCTAGTTAAGCGTGCATTTTACTTTATGATTTAAATATATGTAAACATTATGTATGCAGATGTGCAGAGTTTAATATTTAATATTGATTACAAGGTCTCGTGCGGGTTCTCGTGCCACTTGCCTCTCTCCACAATGGTACTACAGAGCATACTGCACCTTACGCATCTGTGTAGACAATGTTTTTGTCTTGATTGTGTATTTACACCCAAAAACGGATACAAATACTTTCAGTGTGGTAGAATCATATTGAAGAGGTCCTGTGGCGAATTGCAGAGTTATTTCACTCTGCAAAATTATTGTGACAAGCAATCTATGAGGCTGTAAAGAATGTTTTTGCCTCATCAATGCATGGCAACTGCCCCAGCTACCTAAAACACAGACTACGTGGATACAAACAGTCCAGACCCTTGAGGTCCAATTCTCAAAATCTACTGTGTATCCCCCATTTCAAAAAGGCGCGAATGGGGGGCAGATCTTTTACGCTCGGTGCAGCAAAGCTATGGAACTCCCTGCCGAGTAATTTCCGCAATATAGAAACAGAGTCCCTCTTCAGGAAAATGGTAAAAACCTGGCTCTTTAGGGCAGACTGAGGGCCCGAGGTTATGTCCTGAGCTGTCCAACGCTGCACTACTGTTCGCTTAGCGCCGGGACACCTCTGTTTGAGGTAGTTGTCGCGCTTTACAAGTGTCTGTATTATTATTATAATTATTATTATCATCAATTGTGTTCTACAGTGAAAATAACATGCACTTTGACCTTCACGTTGTAGTAGCAAATGCATGAATATGCACCTATTAGTACAGCTGGCCTAATATGTTACTGTGCTAAGTTTATGTTCGATATACCGATAGATAGATAACCATGACGATGAAAACGAATGTGGTCTAATAAGACGTTACTTAGAGCAAGTGTACTAAAAAATGCACAGTCAAACATTTATTACAACATTGCAAAGGTCAAATAGGAGTTTATTACCACAGTACAACCACAGTACAACAAAACTAGCAAATGAAGTGAGGGAAACACTGTGTACTGTTTCATACATTGCTTATTACAATTTCTTTGCACAGGGAAACAACTTTCCTGATAGTCATAAGGCACCTTAAATATAATTTTGCACTGCTGCACAAATTTATCCATTTGCTTCCTGGTTTTGATTAAATACCTTTTATAAAAAAAATACTCAAAATGCTACGGCATAAAGCAAACATGCACATGTGCATAGTATATTATGCTATTTATTATAATTTTTTAAGGGCTTCAGCTCTTGTGAGTTATAGCGCCTCCCCACAATCAACAATGGTATTTAGTAGCATATTACACTCTGCACATTTTAGATATATAGATAGTGGATATTATGTGGGTGTGTACACACACACTCTTGATATACCCACTTCAACGGAGGGGCATTAGGTCTGTGCTGACATCAGGGATCTCAGTGTAACTTTCCTAAACAACTTACAAAGTAAGAAAACACTCTCCGGATCAACATTTTATTGCCATCTCAATACTGTACATTCTGTTTTCAATCGCGTCTAAAATATAACTTTTTAAAATAATTTTCAAAGTGGGGTCGTTGACGAACAAAAAATGTCTCGTGCGGCAGGCAGTGCTCTTTCAACATTCTGTGTCATACGTAAGGCTTGCACTGCAAATGCAAACATTAATCTCAGTATTCTGAGAGTTTATATGTCCCCAAAAAAATGAGAAATTATCAATTTTCATGAATTAAATGAATGAGGATTAGAAAGAAAAGAGAAGGCGGGCCACAATAAAACAATGACAGCACAGCAGAAATGAAAATTAAAAGACAAAAAGGAGCGTTGCAACGTCCATAAATGAATACAACCACTTATAATGGGAATAAAGTGTCCTATGCAGGAAGAAGTTTGGTTAAAAAAAGCAGCGAAAATGGAGGCGAAGGAAATACTTCAAATGGGTGTTCGAGAGAGAAAACGAGCTAAATGGATTTGTCAATGAGGGGTCAATGATCAGAAATCTACATAATATGGAAATATTCCAACAGAAGTTTGCAACTTACATAGCGATCGGAAGACATGGGGGCTGGTGCAGGGAATGCTCCCGAAAATCCAGGGAAAGCGACTGCATACCACCCCCACGTCCCCTCTGCGAGGTGATCCTTGAGGCAGCCGGGTCGCTTCTCGCGATAAAAACACGCAGGCTTGAAGGACCTGTTGAGCTCCGCGTCACGCCCACTTCGCAGAGGCAAACACTGCTTTTTAGACGGAAAAAAACTGACTGCAAAACAGCTCGGGGTTCCACGCGCGGCCGAGGCACCACACTCCTGCAAGCAGGGGCAGTGGGCGTCTTCTTCCCCCGACAAACCAGCAGGGAGCATGGCACGATGCCCTGGTGGAGTTCAAGTCAGCACGGCCACTGAATGCGCACGTTCGGGGCAGTGGCGGCCAACAAACGTGTTATTTAGGTCTGACCCTCCGCGCCTAAATATATGTATATCTGTAATCCTCTTCCAGTTACACACCAGCCCCTCACTTCCAGCGGGGACCCCGTACTAGGCAGGCTAAGAGGCAACCCACCCCCCCGCTCTCTCCACCACCCCCAAAGGATCGTACCTACTCCCAAACGCACCTCCTTCGGAGTCTGGCAAAAATCTGTTTTTTTTCGCACACAGCAAACAGAAACAATACTTATGAAATCAACATCCACGAATGCATGTCAAGAGAACGGCTGGGGGTCCCTCACCGTCATTTTTACAATTAAAATAACAAAAAACACCGCTTTCACAGACTGATCTCAAATGTGAGGGCAGGCAGGTTTTCAAATTTACTTTGACACACATAAAAGAGCACGACTTCTATCCCCTGCCTTTTATTATTTCGTATTGATAAACAAACCCTCCCTTCCTTTACATTTCCTTAGGAAAAGCAGCACTGCAGCTGTCCCGCATTTCTGAAAAGATTATGGTGGCAGTGCATGCCTTGTAGACCCCCTGCACACACCCCTCTCAATACACACTGCCTAATATTTAGTTTTGAAAAACACACACGCCCCCTCTTCATATGTACTTAGAAAAAGCAAACCCACGCCAGACCCCCCTTAGAGCATCATGTTGACGGCAGATACTTTGCAGACCCCCCTCCCAGCGTCCCCCACCAAATACTTACTGTTCAGCAGGGGCCCAGCAGAGACATCTCGCAAAATGGAGCAGGGGGAGGTGCCCTTGAGGTGGAGCCAGGGCCCCCCCAGGAGGAGGATGAGGGCTGGCAGGCTCTGTGCATACTGTACATGAGCTGGGGGATTGTAGAAGAGCCGCTGCCGACAGTCGCAGGCTCTGCACTCTAAAGAGGAGGAGGAAGAGGAGGAGGCGGAGGGCGGCAGCAAGGGAGCTGTGCGCGGAGAAGACTGCTGCCTGTTGGCTGTTGCCAGCAACTGCAGCCTCCAAACTTACCTCCCTCAATCCAGCTTTTTCTCGCCTCCAGCGAAAACACCTCAAGTGTCACATTTTGCTTTTCGCTACAAAAATGCAACGCAAAAGAACACAGTTTGTTTTCTAACTCATAAATACGAAGATACATTTTGCTTCACGCTACATCAAAAACGTATAGACAGTAACTCATTCCCTATACCATTCAAACACTTCCAAGACACGGGGCTACAAAAATACTGCATCCATAGGAGGTGCACCTTTTAACAGTACCAGCTTCCGAAGCCTCGGTGACTTTTACGTTTATTTTTACTATGTGCATTGTGCACGCACACAAACACCCCACAAAGAGCTGTCCTATCTACAGCCGAAACAAGTTTCGCTTAAATGCAGGTGTACTATACATTTAATTTTAATTTCTGATATAAAATACATCTTAAATTGTTGATCATTGCGTATGATGTTTTTTGCAGATATTCGAAGAGGTTTGTTTTTGAGCTATGTATCGAGAGGTATCATATAATGCATACGCTTCTGAAGTCCTATGTGTGGCCAGTCAAGGGCAGCCATTTCCCAAACTCAGTTACTCCCGCCCCTTCCCCCTTCAAACCATATAAAGCACTACATTCCAAAAACATACGACAATGTCAATGTCAATACAGTGTCACTTTAAGTTAAAGAACTTCCTCAAAGATGCTCAACAATTAAGGACGTAATCTGGCCACGTTTGTAGCTAACAAAACAATTTGAAAAGGAGCGTCCATTATGTCCCAAAAATATTTTTATGCTCTATTTCAAGCCCAAACTTCCAATAAGTAAAAGTCCACACATCTATCAAATATGCGTAATCTGACAGGATTGAATTTTCAGTTGTCTTGAGAATATGTTCAGAATCCAACTTTTATTTATGTTCAAGATAAACAGCTTTTTCCAAGCAGCCCAGCAGACGTGTTTCATCCCTTAGGACTTCATCAGGGTAGTCTCTTCAATGAAGGGGGACTTGCAGGACCATTGATGTGCCTAGTTATCTTTCAGGTTGCTCCCAGTCTGCAGCCCTACCAGTATTCTCGTCGACCTGCAGACTACTAATTGTGAATACCCGCGAATAATAGATGCCACACATTTTTATTTTTTAACATTTATACTCTGTGATGGATGCCGTTATTTGGTTGTGTGTGCTTCATTTGTGTATGCATTGCTAGGAGACTGAGGTCCACTTCAGATGGGAGGTAAACCGGAAGTAACCCAAACTATCCCCCAGGCGCTCTCTTTCCAATCCCTGCTGGATGACACGACTCATGCTGAAATTGATACTTGCAAGAAGGGAGGATCACGGTGGTGGGTGGCAGTGAGATGTGTGGTCATCATGTTTGTAGCTGGTGGAGACTGGACCAGGTCCTTCTCATAAAAAAATGCTTTTTAAACCTTAGGTGTCAGTTTTACCTGTTAATCGTCGGACTCTCCTGGGACGTTAAGGTCCTGTGTTTGTGTTATCCGGCTGGAGTCTATGGAAGTAATCAATTTTTTTGTTAGGTGATGGAAGCTTGCAGTACAAGTGACCATTCCATAGTGAAATCTATGGAAAGCATTTAGGAATCAGAAATTGACTGTGTTGGAGGTTACACCCAGTAAATGAGGGCAAGTTGAAAGGTGTCTGAAGTTGACCTATCAATTGAGTTCCACATTAACGCAGTCTCTGCATCATTTAAGTGGGATCATCCTTAGAATATGGTGATGCTTTAAAACTATGCTCTCACGTATCTGGTAAACTAGTGCAAAATGTGACAGTCAGGATTACAAACTTGAACCTGCACGACCACTTGAGACCACTACAGTGGCTCCACATGGGGCAGCAACTATAATTTCAATAACTGCTTAGCTTGCACTCTTTTTGGAACTGCTCCTCTGTTCCTGAAGGCCAAACGGAAGCCATATATCCATGCCAAGAATTTACACTCAAATCGTCATAATCTTTTCTAGTTCCTGTGATTAAAAAGGGAACAGAAAGGAGGGTGATCTTGTTTGGTTCTCGCTCCCACTTTGTGAAGCACCCTAGTGTTGACCCTTCATATGGCAACAGACCATTTCTGATTTTGGAAAAGACTCCAGCACTGAGGACTAGAGGCACTAGGGTCCCATGGCACACTTGCTACACCACAGCACACTAGTATCCATAATGAGGAAATTCCACCTGCAGAAACTAGTCCATATTCAGCACTTAATCCAAAACGCAGCAGATTTTTCATTATCACAAAATTCTAAATCAGGCCTTCAGTCTAAACCTGTTGCCCCTGTCAGTATCGGTTCCTAGACACCAAGAAAACTACCAGCGGTGAGGTGCTTTTCACAAGAAAACAGAAAGAATTGTACAAATAGAACAAGCAATGGCAAGGCCAAATGCCCGGCAGTTCCTCCAACAAAAACATTTTTACAAAAGCCATGACAAAACAAAGTCCACCCTCATGTTTGACAAGCACCCGCTCGTGAGCAGAGGCTTTCCTGGTGGTCAAATATATATTTTAATTTATTTATTTATTACCTACTGGCGGTTGCCAGTAGGTAGTTACAGTTAGGACCATGTTTTCATAGGAAAAGAGTTTTTTGTTTTGCCAATAAGTTTGGCGCTGCTTGACGAATCTTCACGACATGTTTAAAACTTTTCTCCTTTTTGGTTCAGCTGCTGTGTTGAAAGTTTTGGGGTGATCCGTCAAGCGGGGGCTGAGAAAAAAAAGGGGGTGGTCTCAAAAAAGCATTTTCCCCATGCATTTTCCCTTAGGGATTTTGAACACTACTACAGCCCGAAACGCTGAACAGAATTACACCCAATTTGGCAGAAAGCTAGATGTTTGTCCAGAAAGCGTGCTTTTTGTGATTTGGTGTAAATCCGTTCAGTAGTTTTAGAGATATACAAGTTTAAAGAATATAGTATCTGTGGACGCGAGTCCTTGCAATGGACTCTTGGATCCTACTGAAATTTGATTGGCTGCCAACACTTCAATCAGAAAGTGTTGGCAGCCATCTTGGGACTCAGCTTGAAACAGATTCACACAAAAAAGTAAAAAAATAAAGAAAAGGGGGCAGGGTAGGAATACCCTGACCCCCCCCCCCCCAGGTATGGTGGGGGGGGGTCCCCACAGGGACCCTGCTTAGCATTAAAAAGATTTTTTTTCAATTTTGCTGCGAATTTGCAGGTGGATCCAGCGATTTGCGGCAAAATTGAAAACAAATACAGCACAGGTTCCAGCGCTTCTTTTAAAGGAAGCCCCCGGATGGGCCAAATCCCAGGGGCATATGAAAAATAAAGGAGGAGGTGCATGGGGCCCCCTTCTAGGGTTTAATGAAACCCCAGGGGCCACCACCTCCCCAGGGTTTTTGTTCTAATTTATGCATTGGGTGCCAGCACGGCACCCCGTGCCCGGGGGACCACCACCTCCCGGGGTTTCTTTACTTATAAAATGGGGGGGGGGGCTCTCGGACCCCCGCCAGCCCTGGGGACCGCCACCTCCCCGGGGCTTTTGTGACACTGAATGCGGAGGGGCCACCACCTTCCCGGACCAAATTCTAAAAAAAAAAAAAGGGGGGCCGCACGCCCCCCCTCCTGGAGGCAAAGATGGCCCTGGGGCCCGCCACCCCCCATAGCCAGCTCCTGCTATGTCCCGGGGTGCCCATCAACGGGACAGAGCTGTTTTTTATGGCTTGTGGAGACCTTTACCGCTCCGGCCAAGCTATGGCAAACTGTGCTTTGCTTTGAGCAAGCCAGAGCATTTTGCTCTGGCTTGCTCAAAGCGGAGCACAATTACTTCGACAGAAAGGGAGCTGCTAACATGCAGCTCCCTCTCTGTCAAAGCAATGCCAGCTCCCACATTTGTAAGTGGGTGCCCTGGGTGGGACCAGGGCACCCACACTAGAGCCGAGGGATGGGGGTCCCTGGGGCCGAAATAGGCCCGGAAGGAGGGCCGTTCGCCCCCCACACATTTGAGTTCATAAAACTCTTTTTTCTTTTCTTCTAAAAGACGTGCACCGGAGGATGGGGTCCAGAGGGCCAAAATGAGCACCGGGGGGGGAGGGTGCGGGCGCGTGGCCCCGCTCTACCGTTTAAAAAAAGGCCTGGCCCCGGGGGATGGGGTCTCCTAGGCCGACATTGGCCTAGGGAAGACGGGCCACGCAGCTTTAAAAAAATAAATAAAAAGACCGTCAAGTCGCTGGCGCACTGCTGGTTGGGGGATGAAGTCCCCTTGGCTCCAGAGGGTCCTTTGGGGCCAACTACCCCTCCCGTTACCTCCAGTAAGTCCTGCACTGTGGGATTGCTGAGAGGTCTTCGAAGGCCATACCCCCTTTCTCCACCAAGAACGCGCCTCCTGGAGCAATACTGGTTGGGAGATGAAGTCTACTTGGATGCTGAGGGACCTTGGGGGCCAAGAAGCCCTCCTGTTACCTACAATAAGTCCCTTACAGCGCGATTCCTGAGAGCTGGTTGGAGGCGCCGTCCCCTTTCTCCACCACTCTGCAAACGCGACTACCAGTTAAAAAAACCTTAGAAATTCACTGAAATAACCAAAGGGTACAGGGATGTTATAGTTAGGCTCAGATTTCCCTCGTACAAAAGCAGTGAAATTCAGCAGTTCTAGTAAGCTGAGCTAACTATAACTTACGCCGCAGCAACGCACTGCTTGTGACCTCACATATTACATCACTCATGACATGGTTAGTGACATCAATGATGACATCTCAAATGACACCACTGATTACATCATCCACAGAACCACTCACACCCCATACAACCTCTTGTACGCCCACTCACACAGCCATACAACCACTCACATACCCATTCACAGACCCATACCAGTACTCACATACCCACTCACTCTTCCACAGAGGCACTCACACACCCACTCACTCAGTCATACAGCCACTCACACAACCATTCACTCACCCATACAGCCATTCACACAGACACTTACTCTCCAATACAGCCACTCGCACACCAACTCACTTAACCAAACACCCACTCAAACAGCCACTCACTCATCAATACAGCCACTCACACACCGAGTCACTCACTCATACAACCACAGACCCACTCACTCACCCATACAGCCACTGACCCACCCACTCACTCACCAATACAGCCACTCACACAACATCTCACTCACCCATCCACTTATACACACATACAGCCAGATACACACCCATACACACTAGGATACAGTTACATAGCTACTCACACTATATATGTTAGAAGTAGTATCACTCCGTAGTAGTGCACCTATTATACTAATTTAACTTTCTTAGTAGGTTACTATATATGTTGAATACCCATAAACTCTTAAAACATTTACACTCACTTGATTATGTCATCAGTGATGTCACTGATCAGGTCATGAGTGATGTAATATGTGAGGTGAAAAGCAGTGCATTGCGGGGGCATAAGTTATAGCTAGCTCAGGCAACTATAACTGCTGAATTTTACTGGTTTTGTACAAGGGAGATCTGAGCCTAACAAATGTCCATGTAACCTCTGTTTTTTAGTAAATATATATATATTTTTTTTAGGTGGATAAAATCAAAACCATTGTTCTTTTTTTTCTTCAAATACATTTCATTGAGTTTTTTGTGATACATAGAAATTTCACAGCGAAACACATCTGAGAATTCCCATACACGTTTTCAGGAGCACATATGTTTACACTTATCTCAGGAATCTTTAAGTGTTTATCCTGGAGTCAGTGTGAGAGCTAGGGAGCCGAATGACAAATGTGTATATATTGCAATGAAGAAGTGAGTAGGTGATAGATGCATAACTAACAGATAAAATAACTTTTGAATGAACATACTGGGAGCCCCCAGAGAGAAGTGGTGGAGGCAGAGAGAAGTGCGCACAGGGGAGGATGGAGGCGCTGCCTGCATCCAGGATATGCCTCGAGGCAGGCCTGTGGGAGGAGAGGGGGATGGGGTGGTCCAGTCTGTATGAGGAAATGTACTACTGGAGGGGTCAGGTTTTGGGCAATCTCAACGGGGGCCATGGTATCATCTCTAGGATTCTGGGACAGCAGCAGCCATAAGTCGTCCCAGTCCGACACTATTGGATATTTCCGCAGGTCTCTGCTCTTCTTCCTATGTAGGGCTTTGCTTTTTTGCCTGTGATCATCTTAGCAACGTTGACTGCCAGTGTGGGATTGAGGGAGCCGCCCTGTACTTCCAGAGGGTTGTGATCGCGCTTTTTGCTAGTAGAAGTGTTAAATCTACTAACCGGGAGGATGGTTTGTGTCTCTGGGGCATTAGGACATTCCTAGTGCACAATGCTCCCCTGAGGGGGGAATGAGTATCCCCATACAGCATGTTAATGTGTGAAATACTTCCATCCAAAAAGTTGTCAGGGACATGCAATCCCAGAGCATGTGATAGAGTTCCGACAGGGTGTGTCTGCATTGGGGCAGGAGGGGGATGCCCCAGGGAAGATTCGACTTAGTCGGGCAGGAGAGAGGTAGGGGCGGTGTAGTAGTACATAGATTTGAATCAATTGGAAGCATGCATTCCATGAAATTGTGCGTGGATATTCTAGTCCTCTGGCCCATTCCTTATCATTCTAAACCTGTTGAAATTCAGTCTCCCACTTCTACCGAAGGGGTTGCAGGGGGAGTTGTGGAGTAGGGTTTGGAGATCGGTAGAGCCTGGTCACACAGTGTCTTGTAATGCCCAGGTATAAGGTGTGGATTGGCTAGTGTATGTTGGGTTCTTCATCCACCAGTGTCTACACAGTCCGAAGTGTATATTGGAGGAGACTGTATGTTAAGACTTGGCCCTCAGAGAGTGAATGACTATGGGGGAGGTCCTGGAAGAACTATAGACTGTTATTTTTATATAAACCTCCGAGGGTAGTTATCCCCGCCTCAGTCCATGGGGCCAAATGTCAGGAGTCCAGGTGTGAGTAATGCTGGGGCAGTAAGCCCAGGAGTGGGATGTTAGGGGAGTAAGGAGTTTTGCATTATATAAGGATACAGAGTTTCTCTAGGGAATGCACAGCCACATCGACCAGTCTAAGGAGTCTTCTGGGAATACACTTCCCAGGGAGGACCAGGTTATTTATTGCAGCCTGGGTCAGTTTTGGTTGAAGGGTCCCTGTCTCCTCAGGCACGTACCCCGCAAGCCATCTGGAGAGCCATTGTAGTTAGGTAGCCAAGTAATAGGATTCTACGTGGGGGGGGGGGGGCTCCCAAGCCATTCTGGGCGGATGGAAAGCGTAAGAGCGACTAAAGTGGGCTGACCCACTAGCCCATGCTATAGTGGGTGGAAGAAAAATGTGAATGGGACAGTAACAGGCAAATGGATGAAGAAGGCTGGACGAAAGCCCCAAGTGTAAATTACATGTACAATTTTAGTAAAATCAAAAGGTCTTGACTAACACCAGCCCTAACAAGCATTGGAAATGCAATAGGTCTCGCATTTGCTTGAGTTATAGCTATTGGCGTTGTAAATGACAACGTGTTTTACCCATGTGTTATGGAGTGTATGTATGTGGTGTGTAGTGGAAATATGTGGGTTGGATTGTAATTGTTAGTTGTGGAATTGTGTGAAGTGGAATAGGGTGGTGTGGAGTGGATGTGTGCAGTGGACTTATGTGGCATGGTGTTAAGTGGAATTATGTGGACAGTATTTATGTGGTATTGAGAATCCATGTAGGCGATAATTTCTCAGGCCTGGGTCATAGGTTTTCTTTGATTTAAAGTTAACTAGACATGTCACTGCGGTCTGATTCTCAAATTTGTTCAACACAGAATAGAAAAATATGATAATGAACAGAAAAAAACAGCATCCTTATAACAGCTCCTGCTACACTGCTGTACCTATTTGCCTGCACAGTGGGACTTTAATTGGTAAAGCATTTTAAGGATATTGAAGTGCATTTCCATAAAATAAGTTACAGAATGCAAAGCTAACAAAAATGATAGGCAGACAGAAATAGCAAGAGGACTGATAAGCAATATGTAAATTCATCTTGGTTTAGTAAATTAACCATTCACTGATGATATCTATTGTGACCTGCATGTCAAAATTTCAAATACTGGCTCCGACGACTCTGTCATTTATCTTTCTGAGGTCAAAAATGGAGTATCATTCGATTGGGTACTAACAGCACTTTAAAATGAACACATTACTCTTGGCATATTTTATATGTGGTTTGTGCAATGCTGATTTTCGCGTGTATATGCGATAAACATCAGAACAAGAACGAAATGGGTTAAATCTGTGCATACATCACACTTATGGGACCATTCGTTTTGCTATGTACAGCAGCGCTTGAAATGGAAAAATAGAAGTGCTGGCCTCCTATACCAGAGTACTTTCTTGAGTCTGATAGGCGCTGGCACTCTCCAATTAAACGCATTGCACCTCTGCTGAGAAGTGCAGGTACTCAGTACCTGCCCATTTAAAGCCCTGATATACAGTGATTGTATGTACCACGCAATCTATGATGCAGTAGATACTGAACTTTCACCTACAATAATAAATGTGTGAATGTAGTGTCATATGAATAAAGGTTTCGAGTAGCAGGTTTTATTTTCACTAGCATTGCAATACTCCGTTTCAATTAATAGTAGCTTATTGCAGGGATTTAGCCCCTTGTGCTCCAGCTGTGGTATAAAACACCGTAGTTAATATCTTCTGCACGTGAAAAATACATCATGGTACGAATCAGAGGGATCGGGAGACACTGGGCAAGGTAGATTACTGGGACAGTTCTACCCTGAGGAAATCCCGTCTAAAGAAAGACATAAAAGTTTCAACCGACCTAGACAGCAAACTAAAATCCCAACTCTATGATTATAGGATTACGCGTCACCAACTCAGGAGCCAAAAATCAGAATTAAGTAAAACATTCTCAGCGAAAAAATTAGCAACACGAACCCGGCACACCCACTTACGCAGAAAGTGAAGTCATGCCCCATAGAGCACGTGATCTACCAAGACTTCAAACAGACAAAGTGAAGCAACTATATAGGTTAGTTGCAGAAACAAAGGGCATGCACCCGACTGCATACATTATGGAGAAACAACACTGAAAACACTCCAGCCTCACACGGCTTTGGCTAAGGTCACAATGGCGCACCCAACCATTTGGAACTCAACCAAAAGGAAATCTGAAAGTCCAATACAATACCACTTTTATCTTTTGGACATGGTGGGTCCAAGGACAAACTCATGGACGATGCTTCAGAGCATACCTACACTGGCATAAGCGCACTAAGGGGCCATGTAATTGGTGCACATGTCTATATAAACAAGTAGTGCGCACACAAAATAATGCGAGTTTGTATGATGGTGTGCAGATCGGTACGGAGTCTAGCCCACAAGAGCATGCAGGTGGCCGTGGGCATACTGGTATCGTCTAAAAATATGCTGCAAAAATGCTGACATTTTGCGCTCACCGAGATGCTTGCTGCAGCGAATATACTACACCAGTGAAAAAGAAAGCAGTAATATTTCGGACATAAAATAAGTTGCTTGCATACAATTATTTGGAATTGCTGTGTACTAAAATGACCATGATACTAACAACCTGGTGTACGTTCCCACAACCTTGTATGGCTAGCCATAGGGATCTTCGTTGGGTTTGTGATTAGCGTCCTTTTACAAAGCGCGACATTGTCCCCACGAGCTTCTAACAGGTGAATAGCGTTTGAGGGGGGAGGGCTTGCTCGGAGCCACGCGCGCTCCATCCTGTGCCTCACGCCCTACTGTTGTTGTGGAATCGGCATGGAGGGGGGCTGTGAGGCAGCGTCGGCTGCCCTGGAGGAGAGCGTGGTCCTAGTGTGTGTTTTAAGGACTCCTCCTCAAGCTGTGGCGAGGGACTGGTGCTTGCTTACGCCGAACAAAAACAAGGCACGTGGATGCTATTCTTAAAGCGTGCCGCACTGCAAAAAAAAAATCTATATATGTTTTTGTTAAATTAACAAGGTTTATGAGCGGTGCAAGTCAGGCGAGCCCCGCATTTTAAAAAGAAGACATGCGTGCGCCAATGCGAGCCGCGCATTTTAAATAGATGTGCGGGCTGCATTATGAAAAAAAAATACATTTAAAAAATAGAGTTGGGCGAGCCGCGCACAACAAAGGAAAAGTCATGCAGCCGCCATTGTTAAAGTCCAAGCAAGCGTGTTGCATTACAAAAAAAAAAATCATTAAGTTGCGGTAGAGCATGTCGTGTCTGCAACAGCAGGTCGAGAAAGTCTTTTAAGAAAATAGTGCACACAGATTGTAAATAAAACATACAGCGTGTAAGAGAGCAGTCCTCATGGTAGGTTACAACATGAGAAAAGGCAGTACTAAGGCAGGACTACTAAGCCTATTGGCCAATGAAAAGCCACTATTTACAAAGGACAGTAACAGGAGTCAATTAAAAAGATGGGCGGAAAGTGGGAGGAGCTTCATGCCTATATCCTGAATACAGCAGGTCTCGAAGAGACAGCGTAAACGCTGCCTAGGCAAATTCTAAAAAAATGACAAATGGTGGAAGAGAAAACAGTGTATATTACAGCAGTACAAAAAAGGACAACGGCAGCCCTGGTCCGTGCAGGTAACAGCGGTGGGGAGGTGGGGCCGCGTTGGGGGGGATTTCGAGGTACGATGCTGAGGGAAAATTAAATAAAAAATTAATTTTCCCTCGGCATAGTCCCTCGAAATCCCCCCCAACACGGCCCCACCGCTGTTACCTGCACGGACCGCGGCTGGACAACGGTCGCAAACATATAATCTACACATCGGAAAAATAGGAGAAATTGTGCAGGAACATTGTGAAGCACTTTTGGGTCAATATATTCTTTTTGTAAACCAAAATAAGCAGTTTTGTGACAAACATTTGCAAAGGAAGATTTGTGAACTCTTTCCACAGGCCCCCAAATGTTTTGGAAAAAACAGAGAACCATGGTGTATGTTTTAAAATAGAACAAGACAGTTAGGGGAAAGAATTAGTCACTAGAATATAAGGACATGGGTTCTTAATCCAATATTGGTTACATAAAAAAAAACAAGTTTTAACATTCAAAGTAAACACTGAGGCTCAGCAAAATGTCAAAATAAATGACAGCAAACCAACTGACAAAATGTTCCCACATCAGTATATAATTAACCCCAACGTCAGAACTGGAGAGAGTTGTTCTATGTGTTTACTACAATGGCCTGCTCGGCTGCTGCCGAGGGGGGGAGGGGGTTGAGATGGGCGGGGTTTAGGAGGCCACTGCCTTCCTTTGCATCTACCCAAGACCTTTAACCACATGTATGAATGCAATTTATATAGCTAATATTTGGCTTCAAAGAAAAGTAGGGCTGTACGAAATGGGGAATCATAGTAAGGGAGTTATGTGGGTGGAAGGCATATAAGGAAAGAAAGGGAGCAGTGTTCAAGTGTTGGAAGAAAACCACAAAGGGTAGACAAAAGGAATATCTAAAAGGTGGGTAGTTACAAAGTAGTTAGGTTTTGCTTCAAAATATGGGTCTTCAGCTAGTTACAGAAATGAAGGTGTGTGGCAGCTTACCCTTTCTTCGTGGGGATGTCACACATCCTTGGAGCTAATTATGAGATGTCCTGTCTTCACTATCCTACATGGTCTGGTCACATGCCTGGCGATGCTACTGCGCAGGTTGTTGGGGGATCCGCCTGAGATAGCTATCTTGCTTGCACGGTACAGTGTGTTGATGGAGTTTACCATGGTGTACTTGATGCAGCCTGGTCTGAGGGTGATAAGTGAAGGCAGAGGGAACCAACACAATTTGTTGTGGGTGAGGCTGATCATTTAGTATATCCATGAATATTTAATCCAATGATTCTCACCATTGAGCATGCACTTCATGGGTGTTAGGTGGGTACCCAGGGATGCCGAGCATTAAAGTGTTACTTTCTATGAGACAGGAAAAGATCAATGTTTGGACAAGAGTTCTGTAGTTTGATTCTATGGGAAAAGGACCTTTATTGTGTGGAGCCAACTGGTTTTTGTCTTGTTTGCAATGTGGGTGATGAGGCGGAGGGTGAGGTCTATGTTGAAGCCTAAGGTTTGGCACCGTCATACAAGTTGTGATGTCAAGCCATCCAAGTTCATCATAGACAGCCAGCCTTGAATGTGTTGCTTGCTGTTGCTGGCAATCAGTACAGATTGTAATGACAGGGTTGGATTTGAGGCCTGCCTATGACATCCATCCTGAATTTAGACATGTTGGTCAGGCAATCAATGACTGGGGAGATATTCAATACCCCAGAGTAGAAAAAAAAAACAAGAGGTGACTATTGTCTGCATGATAGGCCACAACATCTTTTTAGACCAGAGGACACCATGTAGAGCTTGAACATCACTGGCGATGGTTAGACTCTTGGGAAAGAAAAAAAGCTTGACCCTTGAGAAAGCTCATCTAAAATCAGCTGAGATTGGTTATTCAATTATGATGCAAACTAGAAGGTTGCTGTCAAAGTCGAATACTGATGCAACAGTGTTGAGCAGGGCCTGGGGATTGCCAGGATGAAACGCTCGGAAAGTCTGAGCAGTATGAATAGTCAGAACCAGCTATTGTCTGTGATGTGATCTGATCTTGTTTTTTGATCACATGAATGGTTGCCATCTCAGTACTACACTGCAGCCTGATTCCAGAGTGGACAGTCTTTTAGGAAGGCATTGCTCTTGGTCGCCCATGCTCCTGGTACAGGATTTCCTTCTCAAAAGAAAAAGGGTGAGTCAGAATGCACCCCCCCCCCGAAATATGGAAGAAGCTCTGAAGTACTTGGAACGCAAACTCGATGTCCGTGGGGCTGTCTGAATCAGTGAGGGATTAGCCGGCAAAAACATACTGGTTTGCCAGACTCTAAATACAGCATGTTAACCAACAGTTTGGCAGACAGGGTACTCCGCCATGTGTGTGATACCATGTCCGCCAAACGCTAAATAACCCTATAAATGCTTAAGTTGTTCAGATACATAAAACTTAAAAATGGTTGACTAGCCGAAAATTATAGAGGTCCTCTGGGTCAGCACTGTTTTTGTTGTTGAGGATTCATCTGCCTGGAGTTTTCATTTTATATTGTGTACAGGTCTCAGCAATAGTAACAGGGTGACTCCATACCACGTGCACTAAAACTGCTTTTTCCTCCCCACATCTAGTACTAGAATGAGAAGCCCTGGGATAAATGTTGTGAAGACCCATAGGATTTAAATATGTTTATGCATAGAATTAAACTGTTTGCGAGCTTGCAGTGAAACTCTGTGCTGCAGCCCAGTCTCGATCTGTAAATTCTCCTTCAAGGCCGGTCTCCCATCTCATTCTCCAAGCTCCCACCCACATTTAGAGGGACTTCTAATAACCCAGTACTGTTTTGTCATTGGTCTCCTAGGGTCAGTACTGCCTACAGCAGCCATCAGGCCTGGGCATCATGTTCTCCATCGCCCTCGTCACTTTAGCTGCTCTTCTCAGGGATGCACGAGTTAAGAATTGACCCACAAGACCAGATGAGGTTCTGAACTGCGCAAAGTCTAACAGCTATCCTAACCCACATGAGTCTCTCGCATGTGTTAATGCTGCATCTACCCTTTGCTTTAGGTGCACTGAATTATGGGGTGACACCAAAAGGGTAGCTGAGGTGCATAAGGCGGGACGATCCTCTTGAAATATCTGTCCCAGCAACTCTTTGCCCACCTCCACAGGATAGGACATGAGGGGTCCAATAGAAGATGGTCAAATAAGGACTTTTCAATCGACGGTACACTGACGAACATCTTCATATGGCCTCCTTCTACTGGACCCACAGGTTGCAGTCATTGTGTCTTCCACGTAAGTGAGCTGTAACATAAGTAGCCTCAAAGACAGATGCTTTGACTCCATCCTCTTCCAGATGTAGGTATAGATTACGGAGGGAAACTCTCCATCTGCCCGAACCCCAGAAATAGTCAACTAACAAGTTGAGATCACAGAATAATTATTGGAGTCGTACTGCAATAGTAGTGAAGTAATATTATAATCAAGGGGAAAGTACCATTTTAGATGTAGCTACTCTGCCCATTGTTAATAAAGGAAGATGTTTCTTGAAAGCCACTGAAGCACAGGTGGCCATTATGGCCTTGATGATATATCCCTCTATTGCCTCCAATCCCTAAAAACCTGACCCCCCTGTAAACCAGAACTCCTGTGTACCTAAAGATATGTGGTTTCCATCTTAAATCTTGAGTTGTTCAAGCAACCAACCTGAAATGCTGTGATGATTAAAAGGATTAGATGAAGATGGCTGACAACATGCAATCTTCAGTAAATCCAGACAATTTTTAAATAGACAAGAAAATATCCTGGCCATGTAACGGCATCCGACAGCCAAACATGACTTGAGGGACAGCTGATAAGATACTCGATGCATTGAGATGTTTAACTGGTGTCACAGTCCCTCTGAGAGTGTAGAAGGCACAAGAGGCGAGTGCCTGTACACCTGTGAGGATGTGGCAAACAGGGGCTGGCATCCTTTCCAGAGGATGTGGCATTGCAGGGCAGCAGCTGAAATAAATATTGGAACTACTCACAGGGGCCTGCAGGACACAGAGGAGGCCCTGGACGATTTGCATACAGTGACTCGGGAGGGAAAGAAGGGACGTGGGACCACAACCAAGATGTGATTCGGGATTCCGATTGCCAGGGTGCACTAATTTGCACCTTCAGAGGCAGTGTCCAGCAAGGTGGCAGCAATGAAGGCTGGCCAAAAACGTGTCGGGCACTGGAGGTGGTGAGACACCTTACACAAGGATTCCATGGTGACCGCACCTGAATTATACTGCACTGACAAGGCCCTTAGAGACGCTGGGCTGAGGGAAAGGATGCCAGCCCCCGTTTTCCACGTTCTGCATACTGATCTAGGAAACATGGCCATAAGCCACATGTGCAACAACAAATTCCTTCCTCGGTTTCTGTGGATAGGGAGGTGCCCTGGACTGAGAGAAGCTCATCTTGAAGCCAAGACATTGTCTAGCTGCGTCATCTTATGGCAGCTAAGTCGCAGGTAGCTAGAGGTGCTAAGGACTACAGTGTTGACGGGCTGGCTAGAAATCTCACTGCTGATGAATGGCAGAGCATGCGGTACCCAGTGAGCGGATTTGTCATGTGGAGAATGGCATCTCAGAGACAAAATGTTGAAAGGCACAATCCTAGAAAATCTTGAAGTACATATCCGTCGCAGGGAACATGATTTCTGAAGCAGCCGGGTATACAATGGAGGGGCGGGGGAGTCATGCAGGAGCAGCTACATTCTCATCAATGAAGATCTTGGAGGCAATCATAAATATGCGAATGGCCCATGCACACAACATTGACTCAAGTCATTGAAGAGGATTCTTGGTCTTAAAAAAGAACTGCAGAAAGGAGACGTGACTTGATAACTGAAGTGGGCGGATGTGTGAGCTCGTAGCTCCGCACCGGCCTAACATTTATCCTGCCCTATTCCACGCAGCTCAGGACCCCGACACTCAGTGGGGCGCACTCTAAGCCCGGGAAGAGATCTACAGCAGCAGTTGGGGCTGCTTGGCGATTGCAGAGGCTCAGGAGCCCCGAGATCTGAGGAAACGAGGGCGGGCCTGAGCCCATGAGTCGGAGGCCAGAAGTCACCGGGGTGGAGATACGAGGTGGCCCCGGGCCGCTGCCTAGACTGCCCACACCAGAGAGCGCAGCTGCCTGACTGAATCACTCTGGAGACTCCGTCCCCTGACAGCGGAGTGGCAGCGCTGTACCATATGCCCTGCGGTTCGAAGTGCCACCCGGAGGCCTGGTAACTGCAGCGAGGTGAAGGAGCTGAGACCGGGGCTGCCCTTGTGCGGCCTGTGCGAGGCCCGCGGTCCTGTTGAGCTTATAGGCGACGGTCTGACTGGGTTCCAGCCAATGGAGCAAACGAGCGAAGCAGAGAAGCAGTGAGTGAGGTGGGCTCGGGCCCGGTGGTGGCTGCGAGGGGTAGAGCGACGGGACTGGGTTCCTGCCCCCAGCTTATCCTGCTTCATCTACTTCTGCGAGGGTATCAAGGCCCCTTGAAGCGGAGTGGCTCCTGGACACCTGGTTTGGTCTTGCTGCGGGGCGAGGGCCTAGGTGGAAAGTCCTGAACCCGGAGGAGGGTCGTTGGAAACTGCGGGACTGAGCCATGGAACAGGAGCTGTCTGCTGCTGCTCGGCGGGGACCTGCGGCCTCGCTCGGGGAGGACAACACAGGCCTGTGTGAGCGTGGGACAGTAGGGACTCTCCCAGTCGAGTGGGAGATGCCCCGGTTGGGGGGGGGGGGAGGAATCTACCTCTCTTGTCACCTCTTACCCCTCTGTGGGGGAACACAGGCAACTCCTCTCTGCTGCCCCCCAATTCGTCCCCTACCCTAGGCCACGGGGGAGTGACTGTACTGGAGTGGAGCCCATACCTTTGCAGAGAGTTGCCACATAGCCCTGCCCCTTCATCTCTTCTCCTTGGGGGCGGGCCAGCCTGCCTGCTTGCTCCGGCGGACATCGGCCTTATCTCGCTGACTGGGGTCCTAGCCCGCCTTGGACCCCGCTTGGCAGAAGTGCCCCCCCTCCCCTTGTGGCTCACTTTGCATATATAGGGCCGGGGACTCTTTGATATCTAGTTGAGGCCCACACTGATTGGACAGGAGCTTTGCTGTTTGAGGGAAAGTCCCACCAAGTGAAGAAGGCTGCATGGTGCCCTGCTACTTATCCTGACTTTAGGAGAGCATGCCCTATCTACTGGGCCGCCACGGGGTGGAGTGATTCGTGATCACAATTGTGATCATAGACACTACACCGAATTTGGGGCCAAAAGATGGGCAAGGCTAGGATGAAGCAAACAGGGGCTACACCAGATCAGGAGGAAGACCCACGGGAGTAGCCGCAGGGAAACCTGGAAGCCCTGCCCCTGGCGGATCCAGTACAGCAGCAGCTGTCTAAAATATTGGATGCCATCACAGAAACTAAGACAACATTGCACCAAGATATAAGTGCTGTCTCTGTGGGGTTGGGGCTTCTCCGAACGGAGGATAATAAACTGGCTGAATGGGTGAAAGCGGTGGAGTCTGAGATTGTGGAGCTAACCCCAGCACAGCAAGCGCTGACACGACAGGTGGCAGAACTCTCAGACAAAGTCCGAACAGTGGAGCGCAGGGCTGAGGATATGGAGGGCCGTAGCCGATGAAACAACATAGTAGTGCTTGGTCTGCTGGAAGGAGTGGAGGGCGGTGAAATGATCACTTATTTGGAACCCTGGCTTAGTAAGGTGGTCACGTCGGGGTGCTTGATGACATTTTACACCCTTGAGAGAGTCCACCGAGTGCCGGCGCAACCACCGGCTCTGGGTCGCCCCCCACGTCCTGTAGTGGCCAGGCTCCTACACTACAAAGATAGAGACATCCTACTACATAAAGCTTGAACTGATGGCCCCTTTGTAGTGGGTAATTGTAAGATTTCCATATTTCCCGACTATACACTGGACATCCAGCGGAGGCACGCTTCGTTCTTTGAGGTCAAGAAAAAACACTAAGGGAAGAAGGCCTCCAATACTCACTAATCATTCCCACCTGACTCTATATAGTATTGAACGGAAAGACCCATTTTTGCGAGGATACCAAGGCGGCATGCGATTGGATTGAGGCGTATGGAGCTGAGGGCCCCCCTGCGGAACCAAGGCCTCGAATTCGGGGACCCAGGAAGAGACCCAGGAGGCGACCCGCGCGAGGCTCATCTAAGAAACTGAGCCCATCCCAAACGGAGCGGGAGAGAGCGGCGGCATTGCAGGCTGTGGCTGAGATTGTGCGCAAGGAGGGGTCCCCATCGGAAGCGGGGTCGCTCCTCTGTGAGAGGGACCGAAGGTTTGGATTCCGAGTCCTCTCGAGGGGATAGCCTAATCATCCCAACAATGACCCCGAAGACAGCGGACGAGATTATATGACACCGGATCTTTTCAAGAGCAGCTCCAACTCTCCCTGGGGGTGATGGCGCCCCCCTGAATCGCTTAGGAACTTGTCTGGACCGAGCCAAAACAGGGGCCAGTGCAAACCGCATATGCACCTGTGCGTTCTTAAGCGAGGCCACGACCCCCCCTAAGAACCCCGCCATGGTTGGTTTGGCCCTTATTGGATCTTGATGATTTACGCATGGTTTGGGGGGCTAGCCGTTGCCAGACTGCTCTGGGACTGTGGAGTTGTTGTATGCGTGGTTTTTGCATATGGTTTGATTTGTTTAGCTTGCAGGAGAGGGAATGCTTTTCCTTTTTAATGGGGGAGGGGCTGGGCGGGGGGCAGGAGAGGAAGGAACCTGGTGACTAACTTTCTATGTCGTCAACACACCATACACTGACATTTTTAACATGGAACATTAAAGGGATGGGATCTATGTCTAAACGTCATAATGTACACAACTATTTGAAGAGATAGGGGTGTACAAATAGCTCTACTACAAGAGACCCACTTAGTCAGAGGTGAAGTTGAGAAGCTACGTAGGCGGTGGAGAGGACAGGTCTCCGCAACCACCTTCTCAGCATATGCCTGGGGGGTGTTAATCTGGATAAGAGCGGGGGTCCTCTTCGAACCATTACGAACCCTGATAGATAAAGAGGGCAGGTATGTACTACTTACGAGGAGGTTGTTTGGCCGGGATATCACACTTGGTTGTGTGTATGCCCCCAACCAAGAACAAGTGGCTTTCCTCGCTCGCCTCTCTGCCCAAATGGCTGGTTTAATGGTGGGACATGGGGTGCTGGGAGTGACCTTAATTGTGTGGCAGATATTTCACTGGACTGCTCCCACCCCCCCATCTCGGGTGTACAAGCTCATTTTACAACAGTGGGGTTCCGGGAATGGAGGGATCACTGGGGACTGGAAGATATCTGTAGGGTCCAACACACAGGGGACAGGAAGTATTCTTTCTTTTCCCCTATACATCAACTTCACACACAATTGGACACTTTCCTGTGCTCACCGGACTTTAGTGGCTCCATCACACACACCGAATATCTGGGGCGGACCTTTTCTGACCACAGTCCATTATTAATGACCCATCACCCCTCAGGCACAGACCTCCGATCCCTACATGGAGACTTAACCCTCTGCTGCTGGAGGATGCTCCGTTTGGAGAATCCCTAAGTTCCCTCATTGAGACATTTTTCGCCGCCAATGCACACATGGCATCCACTGCACTAGTGGAGTGGGAGGCATTTAAAGTTGTGGTGAGGGGACATTGCATGGGCCAAACAGTTGGAGTGCAGAGGGGACTCCGCTGAGAACTGACAGTACTAGAAGGTGAGCTGGGATCACTAGACAATGCACAGGGACCAGACACCCGTGCCCACGCAAACCTACAGGACATGCGAGCGCGTTATAATGACGCTTTAGAGAGGCTAAGATGTCATGATTACAGAGAATATCTTGATCGATTTCAGGGGGAAGGAAGGGAAAGCCTGTCCCCTTTTAGCGTGGCTGGTTAGTCCGGAGACCGAGGGATGCCAATTACACAAGCTGCTATCTTGTCAATTGACCTGGAGAAGGCTTTTGATATGGTAAGCTGGGATTATCTTCGAGGCTACGGCACGCCTGGGCCTTGGGGAGGGGTGTGTGAAATGGGTAAGACTGTTATACACATACCCTACAGCACGGGTCAGGACGGGCAAAACAATATCCTCACAGTATAAGATAGCACACGGTACCCGCCAGGATTGACCCTGTTGCCTCTCTTATTTGCCTTGGCAATAGAGCCATTGGCTGCGTTGTTTCACCAGGGAGGAGAAGGAATGGGGCTTACGGTAGATGGGAGAATTCATACCATCTCTCTATATGCAGATGACCTCCTGATTTATTTAAATGATGCTGAAAGTGGCTCTGACACTGCTCTGCAACTCCTGGACAGTTTTGGTATGTTGTCGGGTTTGCGGGTCAATAAAAATACAACCTACCTGTTTCCGGTGGCTGGGCTCCTGCCCAGACCCCTTGCCCTACCTGTTGACCTTAATTGGACATCTAATACATTCAAACATTTGGGCATTCATGTCTTCCACTCACTAGATGACTTGAGGGAGGGCAATCTGGATAGGGCGCTCCGTTCGTTATGGTCCAGCGTACTTTTCTGGCGCACCCTACGGCTACCTATAATGATCAGGATTTCCTTGACCAAAATGTTCCTGCTACCCTGCCTCTTATATTTCTTTGCCAACCTGCTTGTCTTAATGCCTGTGGGGTAGTTTCGACAGTTGGATTCTCTACTGCGGGACTTAATCTGGGGGGGATGGGAGGCGGAGAGTCTCCCTTAAGACCCTACAGCGCCCCATGGCAGAGGGAGGCCTGGGTGTGCCAGATTTTTAGCTCTACCTCTTGGCTTCTCTGCTGCAATGGTTGGCGCAATGGCTGGAAGGAGTAAATTAAGAGGGGACCTCCTTGATGGAGCCCAATAAGCGCCCCCACCTCCTGCTAGCAAAGCTCCTAGACCACACATCAAGGGTCCCATACAGCTCAATACTGCAGACCACTGCCCTGCAGCGTTCGAAGCGTTGCATGGCAAATCTGCCTGAGACCCCAAGGTACTCACCCGTATTACCTTTGGTGGGGTTACCCCATGGTGAGCCACAGTCGATTATTACAACAGAACAAATGACAACCTGGACGGAAGCGGGACTAGAGACAGTGGGCGACTGCTACCAGGAGAAAACTCGGCTCCCGTTCGCAGAGCTGATGGATGAGTGTGGTCTCTTGCCAGGACAGTTCCTACACTATGAGGTACTGGCACAGGCGTTTGGACAGTTGTGGGGGTTGGGCAGAGAGGAACCGTAGACACACACAGTATTACATTCACTGATTACCTTGGGTGCGGCTGGACATCAAATTAAATGGTTTTATGCCTCCCTGCTTGGAGCTTCCCTTGCTCCGCTACATACACTCGGGGTAAATGGGAATCGATTCTAGACAGAGAGCTTACTGACACGGAATGGGGCAGAGTGCTGAAATCCCCTAAGAAGATTTCCTGCAACACGCGGCTGAAGTATGTCCAATTCAATTTCATACATATGACGTACATGACACCTCACCGCCTATTCGCCGCATACGGAGGGGAACCGTGATGCTGCCCGAGATGTCACCAAACTGATGCGGATTTCATACACATGACTTGGGGTTGCGAGGGGCTACGCATACTCTGGTCTGAAGTGCTATCTAAGATTAATGTCACATTAGGGTGCACACTAAATCTCACAGTGAAAGCCTGTTTGCTGGGGCTCTTCCCCCGACCACCCAAGCGTAAAGTGGAGAATAGATTTATCGATCTGGCCATGGCATTGGCCAAGAGAAGGATAGCTATGGCATGGAAGTCTGCCACAGGCCCTCAAATAGGTGTTTGGAACAGGGATATAGTTTAATGGGCCAGGGCGGAGGGCAGAGCACTGCATAGAGAGGAAGCAAAGGGGCTGAGACAGCACCCTATTGCAGAACAATGGAAAGACACACTAGCCACCTGGGAACACCCGAGCCAATCTAACAGTGCAGATGAAAATAGCGGGGACACGACCGACTAAACTACATTGGTCAGCAATAAAAGGCCTTGGAACCCCCTGGCATTTATGAAAGGAGGATATAGCCCCCCCCTCCCACTCTCTCCCCCCCCCGAGACGAATGCTCATCAATACAAACTTAAGGCCCCATAGACAAAATAAGCCAGGTTCCGAATAAGAACTGCTCCGACAAACTAGATACCAGCAAGCTCCCTCATATAAGGGCTTTCGAATAGTCATTTTATAGCCCTCTCCTGCAACAGTTGAGTTACAAAGTTTGGTTTTAATGCCAGTTTAAGGCACATAAATGGCAATGCAGCATTCCCCACCCGAATGAAGCGGTCTTAAGCGAGAAGGGCTAGATCACACAGAATACACAAGCTATGATACACCGCTCTGGTACAATGGGAGAAATAGGAATACCGCATAAAGACCCAAATCAGTATATGTAATTTCCCCATTGAAGCGCAAATATCAACTTTACAATGTAAAGCTATCAGAAATGTGTGAACGATCCTGCAAAGAGATGGGTAAACAAAATACATCCAAACAATTGTGAATTGTCATGTGTGCAAGCAAAATGGCAATAAAGATAATAATTTTTTTTTTTAAAGAACTGCAGAAAAAGTGAAAAATTAAAGGCACGGTCATGGAGGCTATCACAAATGCTATTTATAAGATATACACAGGAAAATCAAATTCAGACTAGAAGGGAGGATGAAGGATATCAAGGGGTGATCGAGGTGCAAAAACCACTACTTCCTGGATTTCAAAAGAAAAAAAAGAGGGTGCCTCGGTGCTCCTGTTTCTACTATATGACACATCCTAAATCAGGGGGCCTTTCTAATTTGCTCTTAATTGAAATGGCACAAGGGTGTTACTGCCCTACCTTATCAAAGCATGCTTTTTAAACTTCAGAGACAGGTGCCGGGTTGCAGGGAGTGCAAACGAAGGATCATGGCACTCTGAAGGAACATCTACATCATCCCTGGCTGTAATCAGCAGGCCCAGTGACACTAATCTGAGGTGGTTAAGAGGTGTTTCCGATATCAGGGACTTAAGTATACGTTATTGTTCCCCTGCCAAACAAATTGCTCAAAGATGACCATGCACACTTTTTCACATCCAGTGAGAAACTGTGGGACTGGATTGACAGGTGATTGGGCACATTTCATCTTCGCAGGCTGTTAGACCAATTGCCCCATTGCCTCCTAAATTCGTAACACCATGCCAGACCCAGCATCCCTACCTCAAGACTACGAGCAGAACCTTAACAGAATTTCCCCCTTCCACTAGTGTATGCGTCAGGCCCTTGTGCAAGATTATTGAGATATGCCACTGCTAAAACAGTGGATTGGGATGTAATAAAGGTAGTGGTGAGAGTGCCCTTCCTCTGAAAAATGTATTGAGTAAGTAAGCAGCATAGAGCCGATATGGACAAAGCTGTTAGTGCCCTGCAGCAGAAGGTGGTGAGGAGCACATCTGAAATTACTGGAAAATAAGCCTTGCTAGTGAACTACAGAAAGAGCTCAACAGGTTCTCAAATATGCCGTTTTGTCATAAACTGTATAGGGAAGGTGACGGGTTCAGAAGGCGTTTGGCTTGGCTTCTCAAAGAGAAACACCCCATCCTGCATATAATAGTGATGTATGATTACAGTGTACCAAATGAGAATGCATAAGGTTATCTACAACTATTTGAAAACCTTGTATGCCAAAAATGGAAACATGAACCCACATTTGATTAAAGCCTTACTTAGTGGAACTGAACTATTGTAATTGACCTAGGGGCAGAGAGAAGCTTTGTACTGACCCCTCCCCACGCCAGGGAGGAGCTTGTGGCCACCTTAAGAGCCATGAAGTGTTAAGAAGTCATTATAAGTCTGTTTGAATTGAAATAAATACTTTTTTTTATGGAGTAGACGCGATTTTCCTTGATACATTACTAAACTACAGATTGTATCAAAGACATTTATGTGGTCTGAGATCGGCTTTTGATCTACGCCAATGTCATGTTATTGGGAGAAGAACATGTTATGCACATAATGAGAGAGCACAAAGATCCCACTGATGTTTATTCTGTCAGCAGGACCCATTTGTCTGATGTGGCCATGAAGGCTCCACTGTCACAGCAAACAGTAGCGGGGACACAGTACAATCCTACAGTAACCTTAGGAAATGTCAGTTGTCTGAAAATTATTTTTTAGTGAGGCTATATTCATCACCTTCAGAATGCAGTTAGCGAGTTTAACAAAACATTTTTTTTAATTTCTAAACTATGCTCGCCTTGCATCTGTTACCAAATAATCATGCCCTACTGTTGTCCATCAACCCAGGTGTTCAGCTTTTGTCTAACCTGTAACCTATTTACTAGCATTCCGTGCCTTACTTGCAGCCATACATAACCGCAGTTTTAGTGTTCACAATGTCCTCACTGATCTTTAATAGGCAATATGCATAGCACGCCTCCTATTTTAGTTACCATTCTAAAATCTGTTCTTGATCTGTGGTTTTTATGTCCATCTTCTGCTTCCTTCAATTCCTCTATTAAAGTTCTCTGTCCTTCCTCATCCTTATTGCAATTGATACATGCTGCAGCGTGTTAAACCCAGAAGGTTGAACATGGCTTGTTAAAGGCAACATTAAGCTCCAGATGTTGAGGAAGGATTTTGAGGCTGCTCCTCTTTTGGTCTTGAAGCAGGCAACTGTCCAATCTTCATGCTCAATCTCTGGGAGTCTTCTCAAGCCCTGGTGTAGTCATTGGAGTATGGTCAAAGACAGAGGCAGAAGTTATGCAGACATTCTGGACGAACTCAAGTAGTTTCTTGGAATATTTGTATAATCTATCCTTTTGTTTGTATGGTAGATATATGAAAAAACATGTAATCTTGTTCTCCAGGATGCAAGATTTATTTTGATCAAGTTGATACTGTATACCAAAGAGGAATGTTCTTCGGAGCCGCAGTTTTGTGTAAGAAAGCACCTCTGCAGCTTGCCTTCCTCATCATTAATTTGCTTGAGAAGATGAAGGATGGTATCCAGCTAGTATTGGTTACCTCACTGCTTTTCTCTCCAACCTGTCCTTGGAATAAACCCATAACTGCAACTACAGATGCTAGAAAACAAAGGTAACCTGTCAAGGTATTATGCAGAGCGGAAAAATTAATCATTACTACCTAACCTCGTTTTTTCGCTGACCGCCATCATTGCAACAGTGCTATCAGATCTTTGCTTCAGTACAGTGGCTGTTCAAGTAGCTAGTACACGCCAAACTGCTGGACCTTAAACTCTTCGGTGCGGAGGAAAGGCAATGGTTTCTGCAATGCTGGATGCCAGAAAACAACTATCACCAGCACTACTGGGCTACTGATGGCTGCCAGTAGAGAAACCGGGAAGGACCCATGGCAGACGCGAAGTAGCACTATCCAAGGATCAATGATGGCGGACTCTTGATGCTCCTGACTCCAGTGCTAGCTCTCCTGATTCCCTTTGCTGGCACCCTTCTCTCCCAGAAGGCAGGTTCGAATCCTAGGTCGAGGACCTAGCACCAACAACAACATGGAACACTCCCATCATCTGTTTTCATGCGAAAATGAAAGTTACAATTACAGGCTAAATCATCAGCCTTAGTGACTGGTCACAGATCCTGAAGGGGAAAGTACCTTGAAGAAATGGAGGTAAAACGACTCAACCAGGAATCTAAAGAGTTAGACCCCGCTCCAACAGAAAACAAAGATGCTTCAATGAGCGCATGGAGATCATTGCATGCTCATCCAAAAAACAGCAAGTGAACGCTCGCTGTAACAAAGATAATAATACTGCTTGTATTACAAGCGCTCATGAAGGGAGTGATGAAGAGGTCAGTAATTGTAATATTACTTGTGAGATAGAATTAATGGCAGAGGGAATGAGAGCTCATAATAAGCTTGACATGGCGGGTGGTGGGATAATTGGGGACCACTTCTAAATTCTGATAAGTGTGGAGGGATTGAATGCATTATTACTTATTATTCAAAGTATGTAGATTTGAATTTTTGTAAATGCCTAACTATGATAAATAGAGATTCTTAATTATCATTAAAATAATTATGAACAATATATAAGGAATCTAAAGTTACACTTGTGCCTATTTATCATCATCTCCTTAATAAGAACATTTTTTATTTACTTGCTGCAAGATCTTGGCCATTGAAACATGTCAATTTCCCCAGCCTCTTCTGAGGCATTCCAAAACCTCCCATTGTCTAGTCTAGCCCTATACTCCTATACTCAAGACCTTTGCATTTCACTTCAGCTTTTTAACGCAAAATTCAATTTCCTGGGATCTTTTTCCATATGTTCCCTCATTATCGTCTTCTTCCTGTCGTTTCTCCTCCACGTTCAGAACTCTACTGCAGATTTAACCAATATGGCCAACTGACCAGGAGCCTTCCATTGTGACTTCTCCTATACACCTCCAAATCACCACTTCACACATAATCGTTTTTCTCTATAATATACTGCACCATCACTCCTTCAAAAAGATACCTTCCACTGCCTCCTTAACCTAAACCCTGAAGTCTTCCTCATATCTGGGACTACACTAAATCAAGGGACTATGGTTTGACAGGGCTGTTGTCTGGTACAACTGGGGCTTTTACTACACTATCATCACAATAATTTAGACCATCAGATGGCCCATATAGACCCTGCTTAGCCTCTGTTACTATGCCCTGCACCTATATTGCTTCAGCCTCCTCCTCACCACCGGAGATATGCTGGAAAGCTCCATCAGTCTTTTGAGCAACGGTGGACACATGCCAGACAACCTCTTCACCTCAAATACTACTATAAACGCCATGTCCTTCAGCACCGCAAGCATAGGATTAAGTCAGCAGCAACCCAGAATTTAATATACTTGCCTAATCTGGAATACACGGAGGCAGAGATGAATAGTAAGTTCATTCTTTTGAAGACTGAACAATCTATGGCCAGCTCCTTGGACCCCGAAAGCTGGAGTGCTAACATTTCACCCTCACCTAAGAATCCCCTCCCAGAAGGGGCCATCTTTCAAGTTATATTCCAGTCCTGTCTCTCTTTTGTTTATCTAATTATGGAAAAGGTTACAAAATGTTGCCCTAAAGCGACAAGCATGTTGTGATAGGTTTGAGAACGTACCATTAATGGAAAATTTGAATACTGAAAATACTAATGGAATACTGAATGATACAGCAAATAAATTTTACACAAATACTGAAAATATAACACTGGTATTACAAACGAAAAAGAAACACTGGAATAATGACCATTGAAGGAACTTTTGCTGGGATGTTGGAATACTGGTAGAAGATAATATGCACTGTCTAGTAGGACTGAAAAACTGAAGTAATGGAAAAAAAACTGCCGGATATGAATGTAAAATCTGCTTAACATGAGTGGAAAAAAAAATCCCTTTTTAAGCAATCTATAACTGCAGCTTAAACTACAAGATGACTGACTGGTAGTCTTATATTGCACAATACCCAGAACAACAACCAATGACTGTGACTAGAGGCAGACGCCATTTTTAGGTCTCGCCTACGCAGCGCGCATGCGCTGCTTAGGAGGACCTTTAGCCGTCGCTCTGGTCATTTTCAAGCACACACTCATGCTTGTGGCGGCATCCACCTTGCGGGAGCGAGCAGGGGCGCACCACAAGCACGAGTGCAGTGCTTGAAAATGAGCAGACTGTGCGCGCACGCACGCAGCACTCCCGGGCTCTCTCTCTCTCTCTCTCTCTCTCTCTCCTCTCGCTTTCTCTCTCTTTCTCGCTGTCTCTCCCTCTCTCTCGCTCTCTCTCCCCCTCTCTCGCTCTCTCTTTCCCCCTCTCTCGCTCTCTCTCTTTCCCTCTCTCTCCCTCCCTCCCGCCCCCTGCTGGCAACTGTACGTTCATGCTGCCGCTGCTGGTTAATCAGACGTCGCTGGTTGCCCTCAGAGTTCACATCTCTTGGCGAGTGCAGAGAGACGGGTTTCCTTATTTTGTCATTATGAATAGATTTTTATTTTTTGATGGAACGGTTTAATTACAGAATGTGTTTGAGCTTGGTTAGAATGTGCTTGTTTGTAAGTCTGGCCCGTTGATGAGCTGCGCGTCAGGTCGCTAACAAGGCATCGCGAGTGCACATCAAATGCGGAGTCTGCATCCTATGGCATAGACCCAGTGGGTACCCGCTTGAATACCACTATCATCGTAGGGGTTACTTCGGTGTCTGACTCTGTAGTCCGTTTAGGTGCGCCATGTCTCCGGCAGCCATTTGTGTGACGGCGTTGGTTACTATGGCAACGATCGGCCATTTATACCACATGCGCGTGCTCTGCCCAGCCGCTACCAGCTAACAAGCATTGGCATAGCCAATAGGTCTCGCCTTTGGGACCTTATAAGTATTTAGTTATGCAGCACAATATCCTTACTGCAACAACATTAACTGTTGCATGGCTAAACACTTCTAAGGTCCCAAAGGCGAGACCTATTGGCTATGCCAATGCTTGTTTATTCTTCCAGTCTCCCTAAACCGGCCTGCCATTTCGCTTCGCTCTCCAGTTTTTTTGCACATGTCTAACTACCTAAGACGGCCTTCAGTGTGGCCGCTTTAGCTACAGTTTCCTCTGTGGCACATGTCCACTTTTAATAATTGGATTTTAGGAGTGATATTGTAAGAAGTAATAGGCCTGTGAATACGTGAACCTGCACTGATTGGTTTTTATCGTTTTGCTCGGTGCAGACGTCATTTTTTACTTTTCCAGTTTCCCTAAACTGGGTTGCCATTTTGATTAGCGCTCCAGCTTTTTTGCACATGCCGGACTACTTAAAACAACCTGCAGGGCGGCTGTGCAGTGGGTGCGCTGCTGTCACGCTAAAAAGGCAAACCCGTCTGCGCCTGCCCATGCACCAGCCACGCACAGCGCCAACCATGCTGCTCGTTTCCCAATTGAGAATGCAACAATAATTAGTGACCTGATGGGGTCCAGACTTACCTATTCGAGAGAACAGCTTTACAAGATCAGGTCAGAATATTTGAGTTTTTGTCCTTCCCATAAGGGTATTATTTCTTCATGTAATGATAATTCTGTAACTAGATGGGTTGTATCACACTCTAAAAATAGCGCCCCATCTACTGTTTCCTCAGATAAGACCTTAAGGGGGTGGGCTGATTAATGCTGGCTCACTTGTGAAGCATGCAGTGGAAATAAACCTTCTTTTGTTGACCATTGGGCTTGAGTTGCTCTTTATTAAGAGACTTGGTCCAAGCCCGATTCTAATTTTGATCTATGGTAAGCATGTCCTAATGGCTATACCATCGTACACCTCCCGCACCTGTTCCTGAAGGGGGGTGAGCTGGCTATCTCTGAAAGCTCATCTCAGTTTAAAAACGTTGCAGATAAAGGAGTTAAGGCTGGCAGTACTACTACTTCGAGCATCTTGGCCTCATGTTCAGTGGCAGGATTAGTATGTGAATATCTTCCTGGACCTCATGCCGATTTTGTAAAAGCCTATTGCCTCTAATTATTTCACGTCATTTATTGTTCTCGGCGACTTTTACATTGGGTGGATGCCTCCAATATTCTGGCAGCCTCAGCTCTGGTGAACATACTAGCAGCAACGGGCTTTCAGCAATTGGTTATGGGCCATACACTAGTTCATGGTCATACACTGGATTTAATATTTTCTTCCTCTGGCCTGATAGATGTGAAGGACGTTTGTTCCCTTCTGTGGTCTGAGCACTCAATGGTTACTTTTGATCTGAAATCAGCTGATAAAACCTATTCTAGAGGACCGAAAGGGAATCCTGCCAGCCCCACACAATCATAGTCTAAATAACTACTGGAGGTCTTGGGGGAAATTATTTCCCCCCGCCCCTCCTACCGGAACCAGATAGGTAGCAGAGTCATATGATAATAAAATGAGGATTACCAAGGCCCTTGACATAACGCCACCTTTAAGGAATAGGCCCTTGCATCCTCCGTACTCTGGGTTAATGATGAGCTACAAGCGGCTAAAAGCCAGTATATGAAACTTGAGAGAGCCTGGCGCTAAAATTACTCGCAGGAACTGAGAGCAGAGTATAAGCAGGCATTAAGGAGATACAAGAAGCTGATTAAAACAGCTAAAACAGAATACTTTGCAAATAAAATGTCATCAGCTTCTAACCCTACCCGGACCATTTTCTCGATCATCCACAGTCTATCTAATCCCTCCAGACTACTCCTACTCAATCACTTTGAAATGATTTGGCAGCCTATTTCAAGAATAAGATCAAAGACATCCTGACACCTTTCTCCCCAGTGCAGGAGACCTGCCGGGCTTCTCCGATTGCAGGCTCTTTCTCGATGCTGTTAGATGAACCTGGTCATCTATCAAGTAGCAAATTCCTTGACATTGCTAATTCTATCTATTACATCTGGCTCACAGTTGAACTCGCTACCTCCCAGAGTTTAGAAGCTGCTATCTGAATATCTTGCTGGTCCATTAACAGCTATATGTAACCAGTCTCTGGAGACAGCTCCTGTTCCCCTAGAATGGAAAAAGGCATCAGTGTTTCCTCTTTTAAAAAAGCCTACGGCAGACCCATGAGTCCCCAGTAATTTTAGACTAAACTCTCTTTTGCCCTACTCTAGCAAAATCCTGGAGAATTTTGTGAACAAAAGACTCTCCAGATTCCTGGAGAAAAATACCTTATAAGACGAGGCTCACTTTGGGCTCGGTTAGTTCCACGGAACAGAAGGGGCCCTGTTACTACATAAGACGATGTGCGTGTGGCAGCAGATGAGGGTCATCGGGAAGTTCTACTACTACTTGACCTGTCCGCCGTGTTTGATACTGTTTACCATGACATCCTGATTACCAGGTTGGTTGAGTTAGGGGTTAAGGGAAGAGCTTTGCAATGGCTGGTCTCATTTCTAGAAGAAAGATCATAAGTGATTCATCTATCTACCTTTCACTCCCATTTTAAAGCAGTTAAGCAGGGAGTTCTCCAGGGCTCTTCTCTTGACCCAACACTATTTAATGAGCTTCTAAGACCATTGGCCAAGTTCATTAGATCTCATGGCATACAATTTGTGAATTATGCCGATGACAAACAATTCATTCTTAAGCCTGATCATACCTCATACTCCCTGATGCCCTCTTGTCATGACTGTATGTGAGACATCTAGCAGTAGCTTCAAGCCAACTCCCTTAAATATAATGGAGACAAGACCGAGGTAATGAACTGCTTCTCGGATCCCACTCTGCAGCTTTTGCCGGTGGATTTTTGGGTGCCAGAGGACAACTCAACGCCGACAACTGCAACATCTTTTAGAAATCTGGGAATCTCTCAATCGATCTCTCTTAACTCATGTTAATAAATTATCTTCTACTTGTTTTGGATTTATGATGGCACTTCGTAAAATACTACGACTATTACCAATTCTTCTTCTCCCCCCTGTAGTATAAACCATCATCTTAACTAGACTTGATTACGGCAATGTTCTGTTTCTATGGTCACCAGGACATTTTGTTCGGCGCCTGCACTATATATAGGCTGCGGCACCAAAACATGCACTTTCCTTGTCTTGTAACTCTTAGATTTCAGCAGCCTTTCACTCTCTTCATTGGCTTCCAGTAGCCAAGTGAATCCAGCTTAAATCACTGTGCATTGTACACAGAGCCTTCCATCATAATGGAACACACCCGCTCCGTCATGAGTTGCAACACTATATACTGCTTAGATTGCTATATTCAATTAATGCCAATTTACTGAAAGTTCCCAAATTGAAGAAAGCTCAAACTGGCGGCAGAGCGTTTTCTGTGCAGGCAACCAGTTTCTGGAACAGCTTGCCAACCTCACTTCACTCCATTACTAACCTCTATGCTTTTACAAATATCTTGAAGACCTTGCTTTACAATCTCTAGATACATGTTTAGTTTGGTTTCTGACAGCAAGCATCAGGATACCTGTATAGGTAACAGATTGCGCTTTATAAGTAAATTAATAATGAATAATAATAATACTTAACCCTTTCTATGCTCATGACGGAGCGGTTCCGTCATGAGCAACGGTGGGCGAGTGCTCATGACGGAACTGCTCCGTCATGGCACCCATCCTTGGGGGAAGCGCTGGCGCTCCCCCCATGGGCAGCCCATCTAGCCCCCACAAAGGGGGATGGCAGCAGAAGAGTTTCCGCTGCCACCCCCGACCCCCCCAGGCAATCCCATGACGTCAGCGCGCACAGCGTCATCAGGAGCAGCCGGACGCACTGGAAGCCATTCGCTTCCAGGCGTCCAGGAGGAAACAGGTAAGTTTCCTTGCTCCGGTGGGGCGGGGGAAATTGGGATGCATTGAGGCATCGGGGGAGAGGAAAGAGTTTTTCCTCTCCCCTGATGTCTCAATGCAGGGCATTCCTGCTGCACGATCGCGCATGGTGTTGCGATCGTGCAGCAGGAATGCCCCCACTAGGCACCAGGGATTTCTTTTTTATTTAAAGGAAGGGTCGCTTCCTCAAGGGGCACATTATTTTTCAGACTTTTCTGCCCCCCCTGGGGACAGATCGGCTGGGTTTTTGGGCGTTTCTGTCCCGGGGAGGGGGGGGGGGGGGGTAGAAAAGCCCACTAGAGCCAGGGTCTTTTTAAAAAATAAAATGGAAGCGACCCCTTGGGCAAGGGTCGCTTCCAGGGGCCAGATATTTTTTGTATGTTTATTCTGCCCGTTTCTTTGGCCTTTGGGGCAGAAAACCCCACTAGACACCAGGGACTTTTTTTAAAACTAAAATGGAAGCAACCCCTTGAGCAGGGGGCTGATATTTTGGTATGTTTATTCTGAGATCTGCCTGTTTTTTTGGCCTTTCTGCCTCCGGGGGGGCAGAAAACCCCACTAGGCACCAGGGATTTTGTTTTGTGTGTAATGGAAGCGACATGGTTGCTTCCAAGGGGGTAAAATTTGGTTAATGTTTTTTCTGCCCCTCCTGGGGACAGATCTGCCCCTTTTTTTGGCCTTTCTGCCCTAGGCGGGAGGGGGGAGGCAGAAAACCCTAGTAGGCACCAGGGATTTATTTCTTTTGCAAGGGGGGCACATTTCTGTCTGCTGTTTTCTGCCCCACCTGGGGGACAGATCGGCCTGGCAGATAACCTCACCCGATCCCTTGGGCAAGATCACCCCCCATTTTTCTCAGCCTTATTTGAAGGCCCATCTGGCAGATTGGCCATTTGGGTAGTGACATAGCGTGTTATAATGTTAATTGTTTTATTTCTTGTGAATTGCAATTGTAATGCTTTATTTCTCCCTTTTTGTTCTAGTTCAAGGCTTTTGCTCTTTAGACTGTTCCAGTTTGCGGTTTCGTTACTGGTGGTTCTGCTGTTTGTGTAGTTGCATGTGTTTGGTAAGAGACTTTTTTACGTACAATGTAAATGAGTTTCATTTCCCTGCATGAATGTTTTTTTGGCAAATGGTGTAATAATAGCAGTATGTTTGGCTTCTGTTTTTTGAGTGTCAAAAACTTTATGCATTTGTGCTCGATGTGTATTTTGTTGTCTTGTGAGTAATTGGTTTTGTTTTTTTCTTTCTAGTGTGATATCGTTGGTTTTTGCTGTGTCTCTGCAGAGTGGGTGCTGGTGAGTGTAGCTGTCTCTTGCAAGTGAATCATATAGTTTTTGAGTATATAGATCTTTGTGATAAAAGGCACACATTTTTTTTTACTTACTTACTTTGCACAGTGTTGGTTGTTGTTGACTTGTTTGTGCAGTCTCCTTTCTTAGTAAGGATAATGGCTAGCCGCAGGATTGCTGCTCAGCAGGTAGTTGGTATGCTTTTTGAGTCTTCCTCTGACCATGGTTCAGAGACTGACTCTGCATCTGAGGCAGAGGAGAGAGTGGAAGATTCAGGCAGTGAGTTTTCTGTCCACGAGGAATCATCGGATGATGAAGCTACTCTCATCTCAGTGCGGATGAAGTGCCTGTTTTCGAGGAGGACATTGATGTGCCGATAGTGCAGCAAGAGGCATCTGGGCTGCAGCCTGGGGCTGCAAGGCTTCCCGTTGGAAGTGCTGACCTCTGGGTTGCCCCAGGCATGGTGCAGCCGGCATTGCCAGACTTTACTGGTGTTCCAGGGTGTAGAGTGAATACTGAAAACATTTTGCCGATACATTTTTTTCAGTTGTTTATGGACGATGTATTTTTGGCAGAGATTGTTGAGCAGACTAATTTGTATGCCGAACAGTTTTTGAGGGACAACAGTGCCAGCCTTAGGCCCCACTCTAGAGCTACCCAGTGGACTCCCACAAATCTGGAAGAGATGACGAAGTTCTTGGGTTTAACTTTTTTGATGGGCTTGCTAAGGAAGCCATCAATGTCTTCATATTGGTCTACTAGTCCCTTGATGGCAATGGCTATATTTCCGGCAGTCATGAGTCGTGATAGGTATTTGCTTCTGCTTCGGATGCTGCATTTTGTCGATAATGGTTTAGCGTTGCCACAAGATCACCCTGATTGTGACCGTCTTTTTAAGATTCGGCCTGTCATTGATCACTTTGTAGATCGATTTTCTGAGATCTATGCTCCAGGGAAAGAAATAGCAGTGGATGAGTCTTTGGTCTTGTTCAAGGGCCGCTTGGTTTTTAGGCAATACATTCCTAGTAAGAGGGCACGCTATGGAATTAAGATGTATATGCTGTGTGACAGTAGGACTGGATATGTGTCTAATTTCAGGGTGTACACCGGTAAGGATTCCAGGATTAACCTCCCTGGTTGTCCGTCCACTTTTGGAGTGACCGAGAAAATTGTGTGGGAACTTGGTAGAGGACTTTTTAACAAAGGTCACCATTTATATGTAGATAACTTCTACACTGGTGTGCAGTTGTTCAGGGAATTGGCCAAAGTGGACACTGTTGCTTGTGGCACAATCCGCTCTAACCGTAAAGGTTTCCCAAAATAACTTGTTTGTCAAAAGCTTGTGCGGGGACAGTGCAGTGCGTTGCGTAGCGAGGAACTTCTAGCTGTGAAGTTTTCAGACAGGAGAGATGTCTACATGCCGACTACCATCCATGATGAAAGCACTTCACCTGTGACTGTTTGGGGTCAGGTTGCTGAAGCGCGCAAACCTGTGTGCATTTTAGACTATAATAGGCACATGGGTGGTGTTGATAGAGTAGATCAGAGGTTGGAACCTCACACTGCTCTTCGTAAGGCTTACATTTGGTATAAGAAGTTGGCTATCCATCTTTTCCACTTGGCAACCTTTAATGCTTTTGTTATATTCAAGGATTGTTGTCCTGAGTCAAAGATGACTTTTGCTAAGTTTCAGGAGTCTGTAATAGGCAGCCTTTTGTAGTGGAACAGGCAAGTGTTCCTAGAGCTGGAGTGGTGGAGGATGTGGCTAGATTGAAAGATCGCCACTTTCCTGATCACATTTCTCCCACGCCCTCAAAAGACTTTCTCATTGGCCGATGTAGAGTCTGTTGGCGAAGAGATATGCGGAAGGAGACTCGTATGTACTGCTCCGAGTGTCCTTCTAACCCTGCGCTGTGTGTGCCTGCTTGTTTTAGAATGTACCACACGCAAAAGATTTTTTGGCAGCATCCATGAGTGGTAAAGTGAACTGCCTGGTCTCTATTGTTTTATATTTTTTGTTCAGTTTCAAGGTTGGCATTTGTGCAATGTATTTAGTTTCAGATTTTGTTTTTTGTAGATTTGTATCTATTTGCAATTTGTTTGTGTTTTCTTTTTTGTATAAAAAAACCCTAAATGTGATGGCGGTGTGTGTAGGCTGGCGCTTGGCTGGTGGTGTGCGTGGACTGGCGCTTGGCTGGCGGTGTGCGTGGACTGATGCTTGGCTGGAGGTGTGCGTGGACTGACGCTTGGCTGGCGGTGTGCGTGGACTGGCGCTGTGCATGGACCGGCGCTTGGCTGGCGGTGTGCGTGGACTGGCGCTTGGCTGACGGTGTGGGTGGACTGGCGCTTGGCTGGCGGTGTGCGTGGACTGGCGCTTGGCTGGCGGTGTGCGTGGACTGGCGCTTGGCTGGCGGTGTGCGTGGACTGGCGCTTGGCTGGCGGTGTGTGAGTAGTGACTTGCTGCTGATCACTACACACACTGCTAGCCAAACGCCACTCCACGCAATCCGTCAGCTGGTGTGGTTGCTGTGTCAGGAATGTGGGCGTGTGAAAGTGACGGGCCCTTGAATGGCGCTGTCTGCTGGTGTGAGTGTTGTAATGTGATGGGCCCGCGGCTGGCGGTGTGAATGGTTTTGTATGTGTCACACGTATGAAAGGTGTATGAATGGCCTGTAAAGAGGTTGGTGCCTTGTCGTGGCTTTACAGCTCATGAGCTGCGAGTCCATGGTTCAGTTTCTCGTCCTTTTAATTATTAACAGTGCATTTCATTTTTGTGAAATCTCTTGTTAGTACAATTGTATATACTGAACCATCACTCACCCTCGTGCCAAATCCAACCGGTATGTATGTATGCTTGAGGAATAGATGGTTGTGCAGAAATATTTGTCTTTTCTGTCTTTCTCAAGCAGGGTATACCTTGTCCCTTTTTGTGAATGTTGTAATGTGTTGGTTTCGTGCCTGGTGGTGTGAATGGTCTTGTGTGTATCACGTACGAAAGGTGTGTGAATGGCCTGTAAAGCGGTTGGGGCCTTGACGCGGCTTTACAGCTCACGAGCTGCAAGTCACTGGTTCAGTTTTATGTCCTTTCAATTATTGACAGTGCATTTCATTTTTGTGAAATCTCTCGTTAATAAAATTTTATATACTGAACCATCACTCGCCCTCGTGCCAAATCCAACCAGTATGTGTGTGTGCTTGAGGAATAGATGGCTGTGCAGTAATATTTGTCTTTTTTGTCTCTCTGCCAAGGTGTACATTCCATCTAAGAAAAACCTACCAACTGTAGATATTGTCGTAAACTAAACACCCATGGGAGTACATGGTGATGTCTCTCTTGTGGATCCCAACAAGTTATCTTACCCACAATGTCCTGCAAACCTCAAAATGTGACTGTCACATTTTCCTTGCATTATTGTGCCAAAATTTCACGCTTCAGAAAGAAACAACACATTTCCTACCACCCAGCATTTCTCCAAGTATTCCAAAAGAAATGGTACCTCACTTGTGTGAGTGGGCCAAGTACCCGCGGCAGGGAAGGGCCCAAAACGTATTGTGGAGACATCAAAATTACCTATTTTGAAAGGACCTGGATTTGCAAGGGGGGTGGTCACCTGAGTTTTTGGCCCCGGGCTCGGCGGCCATCTTGGTAAACCTACCAAACCCACACATTTCTGAAAACTAGACACCCTGGGGAGTCCAATGAGATATGGCTTGCGTAGGTCCCCCAACATTTTCCTACCCAGAATCCCCTGCAAACCTCAAATTTAGCTGGAAAAAAATCACTTTTTTCTCAAATTTCTGTGTGGGAAAGTTCTGGAATCTGCGTGGATCCACAAATTTCCTACCACCCAGCGTTCCCCCAGGTCTCCCGATAAAAATGGTACCTCACTCGCGTGGGTGGGTCAAGTACCCACGACAGGCAAGGGCCCAAAACCTATTGAAGCGACATCAAAATTACCCATCACAAAACAACCTGTTTTTACAAGGGGGGTCCAATGAGTTTTTGGCCCCGGGCTCGGCAGCCATCTAGGGAAACCTACCAAACCCACACATTTCTGAAAACTAGACACCCGGGGGGAGTTCAGCAAGGTATGGCTTGCGTGGGGCGCTAGAGGGCGCCAAGCAAGATGGCCGCACTTATGTGAGGCTCTTGCGGCTCGGACCCACATCCGTCCATTATCCGCCTTATCCCGATCACTCTCCAGGATCTGCACGCAGCAATTGATGGGAGAACCATTGCAGCACCGGCGGAGCGGATCAGCGTCCTGATTGCCGCCAGAGACACCAGAGAAAACCGAGGCACTCTCCCGACGGGGTGAGCGGCCCAAAAATGGCGACCTAGTGCATCGCCGAGCGGTGCTGCGGAGGCCCTGTCCCGGCGCCGGAGCAGGAGGCTGGGCTCTGGGGTTTTGGAAGGGGCCCCCGCTTCCCCTCCGGCCTTCGCCGAATAGTGACGGCCGACCGAGACAGCCCGGAGCGCCTGCTGGACGGTGGAGCTCCCCCCATGCTGGAAGAGCCGGGAGCGGGGTGACACAGTCCAGAGAAGCGGCGGCCTCCCGGAGGAAACATCGGCAACCACCGCGGCCGGAGCTTGGAGAAAGACGCTGCCAGCGAAGCTTCCACACAAGCCTGACAGGTAGGATACGTCGGCGGCGGAGGCGCCGCGCTGGTCCCCCCCCCCCCGGCCGCCATAACGAGACTGGGTCCCCGCCAACACTGAGGGGAGCGGACCGCTCTACGGCCTTCCCGTCTCACTGCCAGCGCGCTGTGCCCTGACCCCCGCCTGGTGCTTTAGGACCGCCCGCCTCGCTGCCTTGGAGATAACATAACGCGGGGCGGAACCACATCAATCTACTGGCACCTTGCGACCGGAGCACGGGGCGGCTGCAGCCCACGCTTCACTCCGGACGAGATACGGCGGGGACCCCGGGGGGGGGGAGCGAGCTGGATTAGGTACCGCTGAGCCCCACTGCTTCAGTAGGACCTAGACGCCTCCTCACATAATCCAGGACTGACACTGACCATCCGCCCCACAAGTCACGGAGGGGGCATACAAGTGGGATAAAAGCGGCCCTGACGCGGAGGCCCTACTGCGCTTACAATAGCTTACGCTGGCCACCACAGGAGAAAGAGCACTAAACCGGAGGGCCTGACACATAGGTCACCAATCGATATACCCTACAACTCTGCAACAAGCGACCCCATATCCTCTTGATCCTCATCCCGTGCTGTGAAGGCAGACAGGAAAGCATCAGCGCGCATCCCTGCTCATCGCTGTCCGCTGCTCTCCGACCTCAGGGGCCATGGGTAAAACGGACGGGCGGCAGGCCAAACTATCCTTTGACACTCGTACGACATCCCGCTCCCAGATGGACCCAGATGAGGAGCAACGGGACGCCCCGGCCCCCTCCACCGCAGACCTCAAGGAGCTGCTACTTGCGATGCAATCCAGCCTAACATCTATTGAATCCAAAATGGACTCGATGAATTCCAGACTAGATGGCCTGACGCACCGGGTGGAGAAACATGATGATCGGCTGGTGGAAGCAGAAAGACGGATTTCAGACTTAGAGGACACAACTAGCGCTACCACAAGCCGGACCTTGGACATGGAAAGGGTCTTAAAGGTAATCGCAGCGAAGAATGAGGACTTGGAATCCCGCTCGCGGAGAAATAACCTGAGAATTCTTGGCGTACCGGAATCCACTGCGACAGGAAAGATGGAGGACTACATCGAGAAACTCCTCATCACGCTCTTCGGCCGAGATGCGTTTTCGCAGGCCCTGATAGTTGAAAGAGCCCATCGCTCGCTGGCGGGCCGACCGGCCCCGGGCACCCCGCCCAGACCTATAATAGCCAGGATGCTCAATTATCGCGATAGACACACCACCCTCCGCCTATCTAGGGAACAAGGGCCACTCAAACACGAGGGAATGGAACTGGCAATCTATCCGGACTTTACCATGGCCGTTCAAGACCAGCGCCGCAAATTCCTACCTGTCAAGAAAAAACTGCAACAACTAAATTTGCCATACGCGATGCTGTTCCCGGCCCCCCTCAAAGTGACACACCAGGGCAAGCAGCACTTCTTCACAAACCCGCAACACGCCCAGGACTTCCTGAAGGCCTTACCCCAAGCGTCCGCGGGGGCGCTCCCCCCGGCGCACCGCCCGGCGGGACACGGCCACGCATCGGACACTGAATGAAACACTGGTCGGACTCTTGTTGCCTCGCAAAGTGTGCCGCTGGGGCCGGCGATCGGGCGCGACCGTCCCCGGGGACCGGGCGGAAGCTGGAGCAATCTATGGCTTGTACCTCACACACAACTGTTGAACCGGAGGCGGCCAACAAGCACCTCGGCTAACCCCTAGCGCACAAACCTGGGGCAGGTGCCGAAGCACAAATTGGACCCCACTGCCGTAGTAGAGGCGCTCCTGGACGCCCTCACCACATTACGGAGCCGCCCACTGAGGAAGCGCAAGGCTGATCTGTATAGCGAGGCCAGTCCCAACATCAGGCTTCTCAGCCGCAACTTTGCAAATACTATGTAATGTCGGAACTGTAAGCTCTAGATACAGAACCTTACTTGTGACCCATCAAGAGAAGAATGGGATATACGCGCCTACCATTGTCCGAGCGCCCTCGCTTCGACGAGGAGGACTGGTTTGCCCCCTAGACGCTACCCTGCAGGAGAACCCTAAATTTCTTCTTCAGTCAAAAACTATTGGGATGGCCCCCTCACCCCCGGTTGGGGTGACGGCCAAAGGGCTATTATGGGAGGAGGGAGGGAAGGGACACGGCGAGATTGGGTCGCTGCTGTGGGAGGGGGGAGGGAAGGGGTTAGTTTTTTGTCAACAGTTTTATTATTCCACCTCACATGACACCGGTCCTGACGTACAATTCGGCTCTACATCGCTCACCAATGCTTCACATACTAGTCATCAAACACATGGATACCCGCACCGCACCGGCACAATATAACTTCTTGACATGGAACGTTAGGGGGCTGGGAGACCCGCGAAAACGCCGACATATCCTCTCATACCTAGAACGTCACCATATACACTGCGCCATGCTCCAGGAGACGCATATTGCCCCATCCCCCCCCCACATTTGCAACACGCTGGGCCACCACCAAATGTTTCTCGTCCTACTCATCATACGCCCGAGGTACCCTCATTTTGATACGCCGCACGCTCCCATATACCCCTATTGGCTGCTACGGAGATCCGCAGGGAAGATATAGTATCCTTTGGGGAAGACTAGCCGCGCAATCCATCACGCTCGTCTCCTGCTATGGACCTAACACAGACGACCCGGAATTCTTCCGGATTCTATGGGGGAAAATCACAGATATAGGATCTGCACATCTGATGTGGGGAGGAGACTTCAATGGGACAATCGACCCCAAGCTGGATAGATCACACCCGCAGCCCAGACATTACACTAACGCGCAAGCGACCCTTCGACACATTGTGGGGGAAAATGATCTCATTGACGCCTGGAGGACCCTACATCCGCACCTTCGTGAGGGCACTTGTCACTCCACAGCCCATTCCTCTTGGTCCCGCATAGACTATTGGCTCCTTGACAAAGGTCTCACTACTTGGCTGAAGTACGCCTCTCACCTCCCCCGTACATACTCGGACCACTCACCGGTTCTCATGTCCCTGGCCCCTCCGCATGAAGAATCACCATATCTCTCTTGGAGACTTAATTCGCAATCCCTTCTTGACCCTGTGTTCAAGGAGGAACTAGAGCAAGAAATAACAGACTTCTTTCCCCGAAATGATGCCTCAGTGCCGAACTACTCTACGGTTTGGGAGGCGTTTAAAGTCACCATACGGGGCATTTGTATAGCCAAGAGTGGAGGGATTTTAAAAGACATACGCAACACGCTGATGAAACTGGAACGAGACATCAAACACACGGAACAACTGTTAGTTACCGCACCCACCCCACCACTTAAGGCGAAACTGCGAGACCTCCTCACAAATTACCAAAACACGGCAGAAAGGGAGTGTAGATTCAGAGGGAAGTACCATCAAGCCCGCAGCTACGGGGAGGGGGAACGACCGGGGAGAGCGTTGGCTCAGGTGGTCCGCCCACCCCGATTTGCTAACACGGTCCTGGAAATAGAGGATGAGAATGAGCAGACACACAGGAATACTGTGGATATAGTAGAGACATTCCGGAAATTCTATAAGCATTTGTACAGGACTCACCGCTCGGGGGAGATAGACTTTGCACCGTTTTTTGACGATGTCGCCATTGCCTGGCTAGGCGATGGCAAAAGAGAACTCCTTCTAGCACACTATGAGGATGAGGAGATTATCACCGCCATCATGCAGTTACAATCTGGGAAGGCCCCGGGGCCTGATGGCCTTACGGCGGAATTTTATAAAACATTCCGAAATCTTTTAATCCCTGCCTTACGCCATGTACTTGAGGAGGCGCGAGATACTGGCGTCCTACCCCCATCAATGCGAGAAGCGTTAATAATCTCACTACCCAAGCCGGGGAAACCACCGACTAAAGTAGATTCGTATAGGCCCCTGTCCCTAATAAACGTGGATGCCAAAATATTGGCTAAACTCATAGCTAACCGCATCAATCCACTCATGCCTGTCCTAGTACTCCCAGATCAATCGGGATTCATACCGACCAGAAGCACCTCTCATAACTTGCGTACACTCTTCGCGATCCTTCAAAACATAGATCCAGACATTAATGCAACTGCCATTTTCCTAGACGCTACTAAAGCGTTCGACTCCCTAGAATGGGATTATCTAGCATTCGTCCTGCAGCGGATGGGATTCCCTCCCCTGTTTTTAGCTTGGATCAACCTCCTTTATACGCGCCTCCAGGCCACGGTCCTAATCAATGGCAGACGATCGGCTCCCTTTTCCATAGCCAGAGGCACGAGACAGGGATGCCCTCTGTCCCCTCTTCTGTTTGCCCTTGCGGTGGAGCCCCTAGCAGCTAAGATACGCCAACATTTTCGAGAGCATGCTCTTATTTATCCAGAAAGACAAATCCTCATTTCACTATACGCAGACGATATTACCCTTTATCTGCGAGAACCGGCGGTGAGCCTGAACCCCATCCTCCGGCTATTTATTCAATTTGGACACCTATCTGGGGTTAACATTAACTGGAGCAAATCCCAGATCTACCCTCTCACAGACTCCACTCCCAAATTCACATCCGACTATCCCCTCACATGGTGTGCAGACACACTTACCTATCTGGGTATAATCATATCCAGGGACCGGGACGAGCTAATGAGGGAAAATTACGGAAAAGCCCTGAGCGTGTTAACGGATAAAATCACGCACTGGATAGCATTACCTCTTTCCATGGCAGGACGCTCCGCCCTCATCAAAATGGTTATACTGCCCAAACTGTTATATCTATTTGTGAACATCCCCTACGCTCCCAGCCGGTATTTCTTCTCAAGCATCCAGAGTCAACTTATCAGGCTAATCTGGGGAGGTAAACAAGCGCGCCTGAAGTTGGCTATCCTTACGCGTCCCTTCCATGAAGGTGGCTTTGAAATCCCGGACCTAGAAGTATATTTCAGCTGTGCCCAAGCCCACTTTGCAGCATATTGGATGCACCCCCCTTACATGCCGCACCTCGCTATAGAAAATGGATATATGAACCCTACCCCCAGCACTGCATATCTAAGCACCCCTGCTGTGCCCAGACGCTTTGCCTCCACCACTGTTCAGTGCACCACTAGTGCCTGGCGCGACCTAGCGCGCCACACACAGGCCACCCTGCTCTATTCTCCATATCTACCACTCGCAGGACGACACGATATCCCTGTCACACAAGAGGGCGGATGTCGCAATCTCCTACGTAAACTGTCAATACACACTTGGGGACAATTATATGTGAAAAACAAATTTTGTACCAAGGAAGAATTCTTTGGCCCCGTTACTCCCTCCCCCTTGAGAGTTTCTATTACATCAGACTGCGACAAGCGGTAAAAGCACTTACCCCAGAATATCCCCAGGAACCCCCCTCATGGTTCCTCTACACGCCATGTTACAACAATCTACCCCTTCCCATGTCATGTCGGTACTATATCGCACAGTACAGAGAGAAAAGAATTATGAACCCCCGTTGCAAGGGCCAAATGGGAACTGGAGCTGGGCCGCCCTGTAACTGACGACCAATGGGCATACTGTTGTGGGCAAACGGGTGAAATCTCAGCCAATAGCAAATTCCGTATCCTACATTTCAAATTCATACACCGACTATACTATACACCAGCGCGTTTACACCGGCGGCACCTTCGGGAGAATGACCGATGTGACCGCTGCAGTCACGAGGGAGCGGACTTCCTACACATAGCGTGGGACTGCCCCCCAATTAGGCAATACTGGGTGGAGGTGCTAGCCGCTCTAGACTGCATGACGGGCCTACATGTCCCGGACGACCCATTAATCACACTTCTGGGATATACCGCCCCCCTCGCGGTGAAAATCCGTAAATACACGGCACTTGCACTCCTCTTGGCTAAGAGACGAGTCGCCTGCAGATGGGGCAGAGGAAGGGCGCCGAAATTCAAGGAATGGCTCCATGACCTCACTTACTGTCAAGACCAACTGCGGACCTATGCGGAACTGTTGCCTACCTCCTCCCAGCCGCGGGATATATGGGCGCCCTTGCAAGCGTACCTCTTGGGCACTGCTGATACCACATCTCCTGCGTCCTCCCCCCGGTAACTTCACCAGCAGCGGGACACATCACAGGATTACCTGCCCCAACCTGAGCGAAGCACCTCCCCCTCCCAACCCACTACTCGCACAATGGGATAATTCCGGGCCACCATTGGATACCACACGACACATAGAGTACGTCATTCTACACATAACCAGCCTACACGGAACGGACCGTGAGAGTGGAATTGTTATATTGTTTGTTAACAGGATGTGTTCCGCACCCTTGAGCCTACTTGGAACTAAATGTTTCTTCAATCTCCTTTCCTATTAATAGACGCGGCCGGCCCGCTGTGGTTGTAGGCGACATGCTGTGTTCTCCCCCACCCCACTCATTGATACTGCCATATATATTGCATCGCTGTGCCGGCCCTGTGGGGGATGTAGGCATACAGCTGTAGAGGACATCTTATTTCAAGAATAAAAAAAAATAACATAAAAAAAAAAAAAAAAAAAAAAAGTGTATGGCTTGCGTGGGTCCCCCAACATTTCCCTACCCAGAATCCCCTGCAAACCTCAAATTGTGTTGAAGAAATCTAATTTTTCACACATTTCTGTGTGGGAAAGTTGTAGGATCACCGGGCAGACACAAATTTCCTACAACCCAGCGTTCCCCCAGGTCTCCCGATAAAAATGGTACCTCACTTGTGTGGGTAGGCATAGTGGCTGCAACAGAAAATGGCCCAAATCGTACTGTGGAGACTTCAAAATTACCTATAACAAAACTACCTGGTTTTGGGGGGGGGGGCATCTGGTTTTTTGGCCCCGGGCTCGCCGCCATATAGAGAAACCTACCAAACGCACACATTTCTGAAAACTAGACACCCTGGGGAGTCTAATGAGGTATGGCTTGCGTGGATCCCCCAATGTTTCCCTACCCAGAATCCCCTGCAAACCTCAAATTTAGCTGAAAAAACTAATTTTCCACATATTTTTGCATGGAATCACCATGCTGGCACAAACGTCCTACCCCACAGCGTTCCCCTCAGTCTCCCGAGTAAAATGATACCTTACGTGTGTGGGTGTCCAAAGAAGAATTGGCTAAAATGGAATTTTTCTAAAAATGTAGCGCTTAGAATTCTCGGTGCTATACCCTTAATCCCTACGTTTTGGGCTCTTCCCAGTCACAGGCCTTTGGCCCACCCACACAAGTGAGGTATCATTTTACTCAGGAGAACAAGGGGAACGCTGGGTGGTAGGACATTTGTGCCGGCACGATGATCCCATGCAAAAATGTATGAAAAAAGTGATTTTTTTTCAGCTAAATTTGAGGTTTGCAGGGGATTCTGGGTAGGGAAACGTTGGGGGATCCACGCAAGCCATACCTCATTGGACTCCCCAGGGTGTCTAGTTTTCAGAAATGTGTGGGTTTGGTAGGTTTCCCTAGATGGCGGCGAGCCCGGGGCCAAAAAACCAGGTCCCCCCCCACCCCCAAACCAGGTAGTTTTGTTATAGGTAATTTTGAAGTCTCCACAGTACGATTTGGGCCATTTCCTGTTGCAGCCACTATGCCTACCCACACAAGTGAGGTACCATTTTTATAGGGAGACCTGGGGGAACGCTGGGTGGTAGGAAATTTGTGTCTGCCCGGTGATCCTACAACTTTCCCACACAGAAATGTGTGAAAAATTAGATTTTTTCAACAAAATTTGAGGTTTGCAGGGGATTCTGGGTAGGGAAATGTTGGGGGACCCACGCAAGCCATACCTTGCTGGACTCCCCCGGGTGTCTAGTTTTCAGAAATGTGTGGGTTTGGTAGGTTTCCCTAGATGGCCGCCGACCCCGGGGCCAAAAACTCATGGGACCCCCCCTTGCAAAAGCAGGTTGTTTTGTGATTGGTAATTTTGATGTCGCCTCAATAGGTTTTGGGCCCTTGCCTGTCGCGGGTACTTGACCCACCCACACGAGTGAGGTACCATTTTTCTCGGAAGACTTTGGGGAATGCGAAGTGGGTGGAATTTTGTGGATCCACGCAGATTCCAGAACTTTCCACCACAGAAATGTGAGGAAAATGTGTTTTTGACAAATTTTGAGGTTTGCAAGGGATTCTGGGTAACAGAACCTGGTGAGAGCCAGTCAAGTCACCCCATCCTGGATTCCCCTGGGTGTCTAGTTTTCAAAAATGTATAGGTTTGCTAGGTTTCCCTAGGTGCCGGCAGAGCTAGGGCTCAAAATCTACAGCTAGGCACTTTGCAAAAAAAGGGTCAGCTTTCACTGTGAAAATGTGGTGTGTCCACGTTGCGTTTTGGGCTGCTTCCTGTCGCCTGTACTAGGCCTACCCACACAAGTGAGGTACCATTTTTCTCGGAAGACTTTGGGGAATGCGGGGTGAGTGGAATGTTGTGGATCCACGCAGATTCCAGAACTTTCCACCACAGAAATGTGAGGAAAATGTGGTTTTTTTGACAAATTTTGAGGTTTGCAAGGGATTCTGGGTAACAGAACCTGGTGAGAGCTAGACAAGTCACCCCATCCTGGATTCCCCTGGGTGTCTAGTTTTTAAAAATGTATAGGTTTGCTAGGTTTCCCTAGGTGCCGGCAGAGCTAGGGTTCAAAATCTACAGCTAGGTACTTTGCAAAAAAAGGGTCCGTTTTCAGTGTGGAAATGTGGTGTGTCCACGTTACATTTTGGGCTGTTTCCTGTCAGGGGCACTAGGCCTACCCACACAAGTGAGGTACCATTTTTATCGGGAGACTTGGGGTAACACAGAATTGTAGAGCAACTGTTATTACCTATTGACTTTCGATGCATTTCTGCCTTCCAAATGAAAGACATTGTGTAAAAAAGAAGTCACTTTGAAATATAACCTATAATTCTCATGCTAGTATGGGTACTCACAATTTCGGAAATGTGCAAATATCTACCGTTTCTAAACTCTATATTTTGTTCCAATTTCAGAAATACATAGGTGTCCTTCTTACCGATTTTTCCATGTATATATTTTCCCAAATTAATTGCTATATACCCGGTACATAATAAAAAACCATTGCAAGACGCTACTCCGTTATTGGCTCTGGGTTCGTCGGGTTCTTGGTGAACCTACAAGTCCTATATATCCCCACAATCGGAAAGGTCCAGCGGATGTAACGGTATATTGCTTTCAAACAGCTGTCACAATTAGAAGAAGTTACAGGTGAAAACGTTGGCACAAATGGCTGTTTTTTTCAACTCATTTTCAATTTTTCCTATTTTCAACTGTTAGTTTCTATAAAGAAACCTTGAAGGATCTACACAAATGACCCCTTGCTTAATTCAGAGTTTTGTCTACTTTTCTAAAATGTATAGCTTTCCAGGATCCATTATTGCTTTCATACCCATTTCTACCATTAACTGGAAGAAGGTTGAAAGCACAAAATATAGCAAAAATAGGTTATATCCCAGTAAAATGCCAAAACTGTGTAAAAAATGTTGGTTTTCTGACAAAAGTCTGTCAGTCTCTAAAAGCTGGGAAAATGGTGATTTTAGCCCCACAAACCCTTTGTTGATACCATTTGCAGGGAAAAAACCAGACGCTTTCATTTGCAGCACTTTTTTCCCATTTTTCCCAAAAGAAACAAAATTTAGCTGTATTTTGGCTAGTTTCTGGGTCCCCTCCAGGGGAATCCACAAACCCTGGGTACCTTTAGAATCCCCATGATGTTGGAAGAAAAGGAAGAAAAGGACGCAAATTTGGCGTGGATACCTTATGTGGTCAAAAAGTTACAGGGGCCTAAGCGCAAACTACCCCAAATAGCCCAAAAAAGGCTTAGCACGGGGGGAAGGCCTAGCAGCGAAGGGGTTAATGCCTAATCATCACTACCAACTTCAGGTCCCATAATCTTCTTAATTAGTCTGCAGTTTACCATTGAATACAATATTACCACAGTCTCCTGAATCAATCTATAACCAACCCCCCTTTACTGAGCACTCAGAGAAGTTTGAATAGGATTGACAGAAGATTTCCAGCCTTTATTTTGCTCCCTTTTATATCTGAATCTGTTCACACTTCTCTCAACACTATTTCAGATGGCAAGGCTGACCGAAAACAGCTGTCAAACCTTCTTAAAGTACTCATAGCCTAAATACTGTCAAAATCTCTACTTAATCAAATTAGTTGCTTCTAGTTGGCAACATGTCCCTTCCTGAAAACTCCTTTAAACTGGGCATTATCAAGTCCCTATCAGCTGCCAAATATTTCCTACAAGTCCACAACCGTATAGAAACCTAAAATTTTAACCTACTCATCTTAACCTAAATCTAGTTCTGAGACCTTCTTCATAAGCCTCAATTACCTTTTATCACTATCCTACAAAATCATCTGCAAAAACAGGGAACTTTCCACTTGAACCGTTAGCACCCCTAGCAGACTGTGATGGCAATATAAAGGTCACAAATATGTGCCGCAGTTCAAAATGTGATTTGGTTGACGCTGGGAAATATTGGCAATGACCATAGATTTCCTCACTTGATTACTGGAGCAAAAACGCCCGCTAAGATCAAACCTCCTGAGTGCATTACAATATATGAGACAGTGTTCAAAGAAATCCCATGGGTCTGAATTAAACTCTCAACCTGTAGCAAGGGAATAACAACAAGGGATCACTCGTGGGACAACAGACAGCAGGTTGACAAAGAGTCACATCCTCAAGGCTATAAAGAAATGGGAACCTTGAGGTCATGAGGTTATCCAGCAGCCAATGTAGCACTCTCCTGAAAAAAAAGGAAAGGGACTATGCCAAAGGGTCTGCTCTACGTTATAGTGCCAGTGCCAGGGATCAAAGGATATTTTGGCACCTTGTGACATACAAAAGCAAGACGGGAACCATCAAACCTGATGTATATATTATGGAAGACAAATGGCTAACATTTTTCTGCCCTGTATTATGAGGGAATGGGCCACAGTAATGAGTAAACTATGTGTAGGAGGTCGAGTCTTGGAGCCCTTTACCCTTCATGAGGTTATGCTAGCAATCAATAAATAAAAAAGGGATGGCCCCTGGTCCTGACAAGATTCTGGTGAAGCTATATATACCAGGGTCTGTGCTATGGGAGAGTTATACTTTGCTTGTTAATAATGTAATTCTAAAAGGATCACCGATACAGGATTCATGGTCAGGTGCAGAAATGGGGCTACAATATGCAAAAGAGTGCAGGAGAGATCCTGTAAATTAATTACCATCCAATTATTCTCCTCCACAACTTCTAAAAAATATTTGCAGGGTCATTCTGGGTAAGCTGGAACCTGAATTTGAGCAAAGGAATGCCCTTTCTGATTGCCAAAGGGGATTTAAAGACAATATTAGTACAATGGATCAGAAATTTAGATTCAATTTACTGACTTCAAATGCACCTTCAACAATATCCTCAGATGAGTTCTTTGGAAATTCCTACAGGAAAAAGACATACCACTAGATCTTCTAACTATTCTGATAAGATCCCATCATAAGAAATATCCAACTTCTTGCAGAGAAAACATAACCCTTTTCCAGTGAATAAAGGAGTTTGCCAGAGTTTCACACTGGCACTGTAAGAAATGTGGTTATTAGTTCAGGGTGGTAAGTATCCATCTCAAGTATTAGTCAGGGTGAACGTGACTAAATTAACCGGTGCTCAATCCCTTGTTAGATATAGCAAAGAAAAGACAGGCTTTGCTTTGAGGCAATGTGTACAGTATTTATGCAGTACTAAAACATTAATAAAGTCCAAATGCAAAACAAAAAAAGATTTAAAAAAAATAAAAATAAAAGATTTAGAAAAATTGAGTAAAACTTACTGAACAAAATGACACAATGACAAAAATCAAATAACAGAAAATGGAGATATGATTTTTTGAAAGTTTTAAGTAGAACCAAGAGACAAAGTACCAATGATAGTCAATGGTCATGGTAGGACAGAACCTAGACGCAACTTGATGCTGACCGTGATGGAGCACATGTTGGATACACCAACCTTGTTCATCCTGGGCAAAAGATTTTACCTTCTGACCTAGTCCTTTAAGTCCCAATCCACCACAGGAGTAAACTTCTAAAGTCCCCCAGGATCTGAGGGGAAAATGCTCACTGAGTGACGGGCACAAGCCAGCAGCAGGGTTCAGTCCAGATCCACTTACCAGGTCAGTTGCAGGAAAGGCCTCTTGTGGCTTGTTGTATCCCTGTAGCTTGAACAGTAGGTCACCTGTATGATAATTCGAGTCCATTTCTTTGTCCTGATACCAAGAAGGAGAACCAGTCCCTTAGGGCTCTTTTCAGGTCTGACATTGTAGGTTTAGTCCTCTTCTGATTTTCCACAGGTCCAGGATGACCCCTGGGGATGCCTTAACCAATTAGGTAAAGGTTCTCATGGCTAACCTTACCCACTTTGGGCATTTTCAAGCTGGCGAAAATCTTTGGCAACACTAAACTTAGGCTCTGATGGCTGTGAGTGTTTAAGGGGAGTGTACTAAGGTAGTCCTAGTGTCCTCCCACATCTAATACTAAAATACAGGTTAAGGCATGTCTTGTAGCAACAACACCCTTCGAAACAGAAGTCTGGTAGAACAAAAGCTGATTTTTTGGAGTAAGACACTAAATACACAAGAATTGTTTTTGCATCTGGTTTCCCACCTTTGAAGTGCGCCCCAAGTATATGTAAACCAAGCAAACCTCTCAAACAGGCTAGGACAATGTATTGTCAAAAAGAGGACCACTGTCACTGGAGCCAGCCTTGTAGGGGGTTTGGGAGACAAAAGAACATGCCAGCTCAAGTGTCAACTAAAATTTGCCTGTGAGAGGTGAGGCCTATTTGAAGTATGCCCCAAGGGTCAAATGAAAAACACCAGAAGACCTGTCAAGCAGGATGTGACATTCAAGCCGGATTGGAGACTTTAATGCGAAAAAAGGACGCTCACAGTCCTGCATATCCTGCCAGTTTCAGAGGGGTCATCTCTGACCATTCATGTCAGCCTATTGTTTGCTCCTGGGAGGCATTTCACACCAATTCACACCTATTTAAATGCTACTCACTGGGTGGCAGGAGTGGGAGAACAAATGCAAATGGGCCCCAGAGGCTTTAGGCTGGGAAAAGGTAAATTGGACTTTTAATAATAAAACTATTATTTTTTAACAGTTATTTTTCTAGCTAATTCCATTCCTGAGATAGTATTTAATACTGCGTCACAGTGTTTTCCAGTGGAAAAGCCAGTCTTGCTACAGTGAAGACAGCTATTGAGGCCTTTTCACTGTAAGTACATGTGTACAATTTAACTTTTACCTGTCTTACTTTTAAATTTCATGCACTATGTCTTATGGACAGTAAGGCCTACTTAGGAGTGACTTATAAATATTTAAAAGGAAAGTTTTGACTGGTCAAAAAGATTGACAGGTTGAGTTTGTAGTTTTAAAACTGCAACATCTAGACCATGCATGACAGGCCTTCAGTCATGTTTACACTGTCACTTTAGTGATGGCATAATGGGTGCTGCAGCCCACTAGCGGCATTTGTCCTACTGGCCTTGGGTACACCTTGTACCATATACTAGGGACTAGTAGGTAAGTTAGATATGCCAATTAGGAGTATCCCAATGTTACCATATTGAAAGGAGGAGCACAAGCACTTTATAATTGATTAGCAGGGGAAAGTGCACAGAGATCTACAACCAGCAAAACATATAGGCTCCAGCAAAAGGGAAAAAATCCATGGTGACCGAACAGAAAAGACAGATTTCCTATAGGCACCATTAATCTTGTCTTTATTTATCAACGAAGTAGTTCGGTTTGTGAGTAAGGGAGTACATGTTGTACCTATCTTAGGCAGCTCAACAAAAATTGTTACTTTACTTTTTGGGACAAAGCTTTGTTGGTTTCATAGACACCAACAAGATTCTCCTAACAAATCTGAGGAAGTCTGTGGTCTAAGAGGCTTAGCTATCAACGTTTTGAAAAACTAAGATGATGGCCGTAAAACCCATCAGGTATTTAAGAACAACTTTAGATGTAATGGTTTGCATATAGAAAGAGTGAAGGATTTGAACATCTGGAACTTAAGTTCTCATGTGACCTAAAATGAAAAAAGCAATCAGTTTGGTCCAAACGTTTGGGCGTAACTATTCTCTTTGCAAGAACATATGAAAGCGAAAGGTTTCTCCCGCCATTGAAGTCTATAAAGCCTAGTGCCAAAACACATCTCGATATGGCACAGAAAGTTGGGGTTATGAAAATGTCTCCAAGGTCTACGTGTGCAAGAATGGCTTCTAAGATGAGTTTCAACCTTGCTGGTGCATCGCTTCAATATAAAATTAATATAACACAAAAAGCAAGTTTCAACTGATCGTTTCACTGTGGTCAGTATCTTCACAATGTCTACTGTAACTTAAGGTCATGTTTTGGGAGCTGCCCCAAGAACCACCCAATACAATAGTAACAACAAAACTCTTTTAAATGGCTGAGAGTACCTTCAGTAGAGCCACTCTTGTGGCAGCTCCATTGAGGCAAACATGAAACCTCACACCCTCAGCTAGCCACCACGTTTCTCATTTTTGGTTATCCATTCACCCATTTTCTTGAGTCAGTTTATTTAAGAATGCCCTTCCGAGTCAGTCTGAGAGGTAAACACAGTCACCCATCATGGTTCACTTGCAACTAGTAAAGGATGCCAACCAAAGTCAAAACCAACCTTTCTTCACCAATTTATATTTGGTCTCCAGTTTTTCTTCCTTCTCTAGCAATGTGGTTGAATGGAGATCAGGAAAGAATAACAATCTCTACCGTCATCTCCTTACCACATAAGACTTCCTGGAGGACCTGGGTTCTCAATTCGAGCGAGGACAGTACCATTATTCCTCTACTTCCAGATCCACTATTCTTGAACTTGCCTCCAGTAGGGAGACACTAGGCTTCCTTCAAAAAACTTGCTGTTTATCTTGGTTGGTGAACTAGCAATTCCACCATAATTGAACTCATCTTGGTTTGTAACAGCTCTGAAGTTATTTCCACTGGAAATCAGAGTACCATCAGTATGTCACACCTCCTGACATCATCCAATTCTTCCAGTTTGTCTTTTGTTTTCAACATGGTCTCCACTGCAACCCCTTTAACCCCTTCGCTGCTAGGCCTTTTCCCCCCCTGTGCTAAGCCTTTTTTTGGCTATTTGGGGTAGTGCGCGCTTAGGCCCCTGTAACTTTTTGACCACATAAGGTATCCACGCCAAATTTGCGTCCTTTTTTTCCTAACATCATGGGGATTGTAAAGGTACCCAAGGTTTCTGGATTCCCCTGGAGGGGACCCAGAAATTAGCCAAAATACAGCAACATTTTGTTTTTTGGGGGAAAAATGCGAAAAAAGGGCTACAGATGAAAGCGTCTTGTTTTTTCCCTGCAAATGGCATCAAAAAAGGGGTTGTGGTGCTGAAATCACCATCTTCCCAGCTTTCAGGGACAAGCAGACGTTTGTCAGAAAACCAACTTTTTTTACACAGTTTTGGCATTTTTCTGGGACATAGCCTATTTTTGCTATTTTTTGTGCTTTCAACCTCCTTCCAGTTAATGGTAGAAATGGGTATGAAACCAATAATGGATCCTGGAAAGCCATACATTTCTGAAAAGTAGACAAAATTCTGAATTCAGCAAGGGGTCATTTGTGTAGATCCTTAAAGTTTTCCTTATAGAAACTAACAGTTAAATAAAGGAAACATGGAAAGTTAGTTGAAAAAAACAGCCATTTGTGTCAACGTTTTCACCTGTAACTACTTCTAATTATGACAGCTATTTGAAAGCAATATACCGTTATATCCGCTGGACCTTTCTGGTTGTGGGGATATATAGGACTTGTAGGTTCACCAAGAACCCGACGAACCCAGAGCCAATAACTGAGCAGCATCTTGCAATGGTTTTTTATTATGTACCGGGTATATAGCAATTATTTTGGGAAAATGTATACATGGAAAAATTGTTATGAAAGACACCTATGTATTTCTGAAATGGGAACAAAATGTAGATTTTAGAAACAGTAGATATTTGCACATTTCCGAAATTGGGAGTACCCATACTAGCATGAGAATTATAGGTCATTTTTCAAAATGACTTATTTTTTACACATTGTCTTTCATTTGGAAGGCAGAAATGCATCGAAAGTCAATAGGTAATAACAGTTGCTCTACAATTCTCTGTTACCCTAAGTCTCCCGATAAAAATGGTACCTCACTTGTGTGGGTAGGCCTTGTGCCCACAACAGGAAATGGCGCAAAACGCAACGTGGACGCACCACATTTTCACAGTGAAAAATGACCCCTTTTTTGCAAAGTGCCTAGCTGTAGTTTTTGAACCCTAGCTCTGCCGGCACTTAGGGAAACCTAGCAAACCTATACATTTTTGAAAAGTAGACACCCAGGGGAATCCAGGATGGGGTGACTTGACTGGCTCTCACCAGGTTCTGTTACCCAGAATCCCTTGCAAACCTAAAAAATTGGCAAAAAAACCACATTTTCCTCCCTTTTCTGTGGTGGAAAGTTCTGGAATCTGCGTGGATCCACAAAATTCCACCCACCCCGCGTTCCCCAAGGTCTTCCGAAAAAAATGGTACCTCACTTGTGTGGGTAGGCCTAGTGCCCGCGACAGGAAGCAGCGCAAAACGCAACGTGGACGCACCATATTTTCACAGTGAAAAATGACCCTTTTTTTGCAAAGTGCCTAGCTGTAGTTTTTGAACCCTAGCTCTGCCGGCACTTAGGGAAACCTAGCAAACCTATACATTTTTGAAAAGTAGACACCCAGGGGAATCCAGGATGGGGTGACTTGACTGGCTCTCACCAGGTTCTGTTACCCAGAATCCCTTGCAAACCTAAAACATTGGCAAAAAAAACACATTTTCCTCAATTTTCTGTGGTGGAAAGTTCTGGAATATGCGTGGATCCACAAAATTCCACCCACCCCGCGTTCCCCAAGGTCTTCCGAAAAAAATGGTGCCTCACTCGGGTGGGAGGCCCAAGTACCCGCGACAGGCAAGGGCCCACAACGTATTGAGGCGACCTCAAAATGGCCTATCACAAAACGACCTGATTTTGCAAGGGGGGTCCCATGACGTTTTGGCCCGGGGCTCGGCGGCCACCTAGGGAAACCTACCAAACCCACACATTTCTGAAAAGTAGACACACAGGGGATTCCAGGGAGGTATGGCTTGCGTGGATCCCCCAACGTTTTCTTACCCAGAATCCCCTGCAAACCTGACATTTTGCTGAAAAAATCCCTTTTTTCACACATTTTTGCGTGGTAAAGTTGTGGCATCACGGGGCTGACACAAATTTCCTACCACCCACCGTTCCCCCAGGTCTCCCGATAAAAATGGTGCCTCACTCGGGTGGGAGGCCCAAGTACCCGCGACAGGTAAGGGCCCACAACGTATTGAGGCGACCTCAAAATGGCCTATCACAAAACGACCTGGTTTTGCAAGGGGGGTCCCATGACGTTTTGGCCGGGGCTCGGCGGCCACCTAGGGAAACCTACCAAACCCACACATTTCTGAAAAGTAGAAACCCGGGGGATTTCAGGGAGGTATGGCTTGCGTGGATCCCCCAACGTTTTCTTACCCAGAATCCCCTGCAAACCTGACATTTTGCTGAAAAAATACCTTTTTTCACACATTTTTGTGTGGTAAAGTTGTGGCATCACGGGGCTGACACAAATTTCCTACCACCCAGCGTTCCCCCAGGTCTCCCGATAAAAATGGTGCCTCACTCGGGTGGGAGGCCCAAGTACCCGCGACAGGCAAGGGCCCACAACGTATTGAGGCGACCTCAAAATGGCCCATCACAAAACGACCTGGTTTTGCAAGGGGGGTCCCATGACGTTTTGGCCCGGGGATCGGCGGCCACCTAGGGAAACCTACCAAACCCACACATTTCTGAAAAGTAGACACCCGGGGGATTCCAGGGAGGTATGGCTTGCGTGGATCCCCCAACGTTTTCTTACCCAGAATCCCCTGCAAACCTGACATTTTGCTGAAAAAATACCTTTTTTCACACATTTTTGTGTGGTAAAGTTGTGGCATCACGGGGCTGACACAAATTTCCTACCACCCAGCGTTCCCCCAGGTCTCCCGATAAAAATGGTGCCTCACTCGGGTGGGAGGCCCAAGTACCCGCGACAGGCAAGGGCCCACAACGTATTGAGGCGACCTCAAAATGGCCCATCACAAAACGACCTGGTTTTGCAAGGGGGTCCCATGACGTTTTGGCCCGGGGATCGGCGGCCACCTAGGGAAACCTACCAAACCCACACATTTCTGAAAAGTAGACACCCGGGGGATTCCAGGGAGGTATGGCTTGCGTGGATCCCCCAACGTTTTCTTACCCAGAATCCCCTGCAAACCTGACATTTTGCTGAAAAAATACCTTTTTTCACACATTTTTGTGTGGTAAAGTTGTGGCATCACGGGGCTGACACAAATTTCCTACCACCCAGCGTTCCCCCAGGTCTCCCGATAAAAATGGTGCCTCACTCGGGTGGGAGGCCCAAGTACCCGCGACAGGCAAGGGCCCACAACGTATTGAGGCGACATCAAAATTGCCTATCACAAAATGTTTTGGGCCCTTGCCTGTCGCGGGTACTTGGGCCTCCCACCCGAGTGAGGCACCAATTTTATCGGGAGACCTGGGGGAACGCTGGGTGGTAGGAAATTTGTGTCAGCCCCGTGATGCCACAACTTTACCACACAAGAATGTGTGAAAAAAGTGATTTTTTCAGCAAAATATCAGGTTTGCAGGGGATTCTGGATAAGAAAACGTTGGGGGATCCACGCAAGCCATACCTCGCTGGACTCCCCCGAGTGTCTAGTTTTCAGAAATGTGTGGGTTTGGTAGGTTTCCTAAGATGGCCGCCGAGCCCAGGGCCAAAAACCTCACTGGTGTGGGTGGTTCAAGTACCCGCACCAGGCAAGGGCCCAAAACGTATTGAGGAGACATCAAAATGATCTATCACAAAACAAGCTGGTTTTGCAAGGGGAGTCACCTGGGTTTTTGGCCCCGGGCTCGGCGGCCATCTTGGGAAACCTACCAAACCCACACATTTCTGAAAACTAGACACCCGGGGGAGTCCAGCGAGGTATGGCTTGCGTGGATCCCCCAACGTTTTCATACCCAGAATGCCCTGCAAACCTCAAATTTAGCTGAAAATAAATCACTTGTTTCTCAAATTTCTGTGTGGGAAAGTTCTGGAATCTACGTGGATCCACAAATTTCCTACCACACAGTGTTCCCCCATGTCTCCCGATAAAAATGATACCTCACTCGCGTGGGTGGGTCAAGTACCCGCGACAGGAAAGGGCCCAAAACCTATTGAGGCGACATCAAAATTACCTATCACAAAACAACCTGGTTTTGCAAGGGGGGTCCCATGAGTTTTTGGCCCTGGGCTCGGTGGCCATCTAGGGAAACCTACCAAACCCACACATTTCTGAAAACTAGATACCCGGGGGAGTCCAGAGAGGTATGGCTTGCATGGGTCCCCTAACGTTTTCCTACCCAGAATCCCCTGCAAACCTCAAATTTAGCTGAAACAAATCACTTTTTTCTCAAATTTCTGTGTGGGAAAGTTCTGGAATCTACGTGGATCCACAAATTTCCTCCCACCCAGCATTCCCCCAGGTCTCCTGATAAAAATGATACCTCACTCGTGTGGGTCAAGTACCCGCGACAGAAAAGGGCCCAAAACCTATTGAGGCGACATCAAAATTACCTATCACAAAACAACCTGGTTTTGCAAGAGGGATCACCTGGGTTTTTGTCCCCGGGCTCCGCGGCCATCTTGGGAAACTACCAAACCCAAACATTTCTGAAAGCTAGACACCCGGGGAAGTCCAGCGAGGTATGGCTTGCGTGGGTCCCACAACGTTTTCCTACCCAGAATCCCCTGCAAACCTCAAATTTAGCTGAAAAAAAATCACTTTTTCCATACATTTTTGCGTGGGATCACCATGCCGGCACAAATGTCCTCCCACCCAGCGTTCCCCTTGTTCTCCCGAGTAAAATGATACCTCACTTGTGTGGGTGGGTCAAAGGCCTGTGACTGGGAAGAGCCCAAAACATAGGGATTTAGGGTATAGCACCAAGAATTCTAAGCGCTACATTTTTTAAAAATACGTTTTTAGCCAGTTCTGCTTTGGCCACCCACACAAGTGAGGTATCATTTTACTCGGGGAACAAGGGCAACGCTGGGTGGTAGGACATTTGTGCCAGCACGGTGATTCCACGCAAAAATATGTGGAAAATGTTTTTTTCAGCTAAATTTGAGGGTTGCAGGGGATTCTGGGTAGGGAAACGTTGGGGGATCCACGCAAGCCATACCTCATTGGACTCCCCAGGGTGTCTAGTTTTCAGAAACGTGTGGGATTGGTAGGTTTCCCTAGATGGCGGCGAGCCCGTGGCCAAAAATCCAGGTGCCCCCCCCAAAACCAGGTAGTTTTGTTATAGGTAATTTTGAAGTCTCCACAATACGATTTGGGCCATTTCCTGTTTCAGCCACTATGCCTACCCACACAAGTGAGGTACCATTTTTATCGGGAGCCCTGGGGGAACGCAGGGTGGTAGGAAATTTGTGGATCCACGCAGATTCCAGAACTTTCCCACACAGAAATTTGAGTAAAAAGTGATTTTTTCAGCTAAATTTGAGGTTTGCAGGGCATTCTGGGTAGGAAAACGTTTGGGGACCCATGCAAGCCATACCTCGCTGGACTCCCCCGGGTGTCTAGTTTTCAGAAATGTGTGGGTTTGGTAGGTTCCTAAGATGGCCGCTGAGCCTGGGGCCAAAAACCCAGGTGACCCCCTTGCAAAACCAGGTTGTTTTGTGATAGGTAATTTTGATGTCTCCTCAATACGTTTTGGGCCCTTGCCTGTCGCGGGTACTTGACCCACCCACGCGAGTGAGGTATCATTTTTATCGGGAGACCTGGGGGAAAGCTGGGTGGTAGGAAATTTGTGGATCCACATAGATTCCAGAACTTTCCCACACAGAAATTTGAGAAAAACGTGATTTTTTCAGCTACATTTGAGGTTTGCAGGGGATTCTGGGTAAGAAAATTTTGGAGGACCCACGCAAGCCATACCTCGCTGGACTCCTCCGGGTGTCTAGTTTTCAGAAATGTGTGGGTTGGGTAGGTTTCCCTAGATGGCCGTCGAGCCCGGGGCCAAAAACTCATGGGACCCCCCCTTGCAAAACCAGGTTGGTTTGTGATAGGTAATTTTGATGTCTCCCCAATAGGTTTTGGCCCTTGCCTGTCGCGGGTACTTGACCCATCCACACAAGTGAGGTACCATTTTTCACGGAAGACTTTGGGGGACGCGGGGTGGGTGGAATTTTGTACATCCACGCAGATTCCAGAACTTTCCACCACAGAAATGTGAGGAAAATGTGTTTTTTTTGACAAATGTTTCGGTTTGCAAGGGATTCTGGGTAACAGAACCTGGTGAGAGCCAGTCAAGTCACCCCATCCTGGATTCCCCTGGGTATCTAGTTTTCAAAAATGTATAGGTTTGCTAGGCTTCCCTAGGTGCCGGCAGAGTTAGGGTTCAAAATCTACAGCTAGGCACTTTGCAAAAAAAGGGTCCGTTTTCACTGTGAAAATGTGGTGTGTCCATGTTGCGTTTTGGGCCATTTCCTGTCGCGGCCACTAGTCCTACCCACACAAGTGAGGTACCATTTTTCTCGAAAGACTTTGGGGAACGCGGGGTGGGTGGAATTTTGTGGATCCACGCAGATTCCAGAACTTTCCACCACAGAAATGTGAGGAAAATGTGTTTTTTTTGGACACATTTTTAGGTTTGCAAGGGATTCTGGGTAACAGAACCTGGTGAGAGCCAGTCAAGTCAGCCCATCCTGGATTCCCCTGGGTGTCTAGTTTAAAAAAATGTATAGGTTTGCTAGGTTTCCCTAGGTGCCGGCAGAGCTAGGAACCAAATTCAACAGGTAGGCACATTCCGAAAAAAAGTCACTGCCTAGTGGGCTTTCTGCCGCCCTGGGGAGGGGGGAAATCAGGGGCTATTGCCCCGATATGCCCCCGAGGGGGGCAGAAAGACTGTGGCTATTCTTTTGGGGGGTCGGGGGCATTGGGATGCCCATTCTGGTCAGCCCCCACCCCTGCGTATAAAAAAGCCAGCATAATCGCTGGCACATAGTGGGCTTTCTGCCCCCCCGGGGGGCAGATCAGGGGCTACTGCCCCCATCTGCCTCCTGGGAGGGGCAGAAAGACAGTGACATCTTTTTTGGGGTGGGTGGGGGCATTGGCATGTCCATTCTTGGCAGCCCCCACCCCGAACTTTGTAAAAAAAAAATCCCTGGTGGCTAGTGGGCTTTCTGCCCCCCCGGGGGGGGGCAGATAAGGTGCTATTGCCCCATCTGCCTCCCAGGGGGGCAGAAAGACTGTAGCATTTTTTTGGGGTGGGGGCATTGACATGCCCATTCTGGGCAGCCCCCACCCCTACCTATATAAAAAAAAATCCCTGGCGCTTAGTGGGCTTTCTGCCCCCTCCCCGGGGGGGGCAGATCAGGGGCTATTGCCCCCATCTGCCTCCTGGGGGGGCAGAAAGTCTTTTTTTTCTTTGGGGGGTAGGGTGGGGGCATTTGCATGCCCATTCTGGGCAGCCCCCACCCCGGGCCTATAAAAAAAATAATCCCTGGCATCTAGGGTGTTTCTGAACCCCCGGGGGGGCAGAAAGACTGGAATTTCGTGGGGGGAGGAGTGGGGGCATTGGCATGCCCATCTTGGGCAACCCCCACCCCTAAATTTATCGAGGGGAAAAAAAACCCTGGTGTCTAGTGGGCTTTCTGCCCCCCGGGGGGCAGAAAGACTGTACCTTTGCGTCGGGGGTGGGGGCATTGGCATGTCCATATTGGGCAGCCCCTACCCCAAATTATAATTTAAAAAAAATCCCTGGTATCTAGTGGGCTTTCTGCCCCCCCGGGGGAGCAGAAAGACTGTACCTTTGCGGCGGGGGTGGGGCATTGGCCTGCCCATATTGGGCAGCCCCCACCCCTAACTATAATTTAAAAAAAATCCCTGGTATCTAGTGGGCTTTCTGCCCCCCCCCGGGGGGGCAGATTGGGGGCTACTGCCCCATCCGCCCCCCAGGGGGGGCAGAAAGACTAATTTTGTGGCCCGGGGGGTGGGGGCATCGGCATGCCCATTTTGGGCAGCTCCCACCCCTAATAAACATCCCATAAAAAATCCCTGGTGTCTAGTGGGCTTTCTACCCCGGGGGGGGCAGATTGGGGGCTACTGCCCCCATCTACCCCCCAGGGGGGGCAGAAAGACTAATCATGCCGAAAATTTTATTGGGGGAGCAAAGGCCCTTGCCCAAGGGGCCGCTACCCCCTCCCTGGTGCCTAGTGGGTGGATCCCTGCTTGGGGATCGCCCTCCTGGGGCGATCCCCAAGCAGGGATCCACTAGGGAGGGGATTCTCCCCTTTCCAACGATACCTCTCCTGAGTTTCTAAGTGCTCAGGGGGCTGAGATAGCCCCCTGAGCACGTAGAAACTGAAACTGAAATGAGCCTCTTGGCTCATTTCAGTTTCAGTTTCACTGAAATGACATCAGCGCAATGTGCGCGCCGATCGTCATTTCAGGGAAACCAGGGGGGGGGGGGGCCCTCGGGAGCTGGGGAAGCTCTTTCCCAGCTCCCGAGGCTTTAGGGGAGAAAAGGGAATCCCTCTGGTGCCCGCACCAGAGGGATTTCCCGTGCTGGGTGTCATGACGAGCTGGACTCGTCATGAGCACACGACCACTGTGTGCCATGACGAGTTCAGCTCGTCATGAGCATGGAAGGGGTTAAAGGTTTGGACTCCTCAAACCTCCGTACAAACCTCCGCGATTCCCGCACCCTCTCATTTGCCAAGACCAATTCCAATAGTCTCTACAACTCTTCTTTCACTCCTTCTACCACCAAATTGTCAGAAACAATCTTCTCCCTCAAATCTGTATAAAGGGAGTTAATGAAGGTGTGAGGAAATCCATCCCAGCCCCCAAAACATGCCTGCACAACCGGACGAGGGTCCGCGCTCCGACGACCGGAGGCAGGACGTGACCCGGAATCAAAACAAGGATCCCATCCACTTCCGGGAAATAACCCCTCCCTGTCATGTGTCATCACAGGACGAGACGGGTTGGTTGAACCCTACACCTGGAGGCGGAGCTAACCCCGGGAAGACTCTTGTGGAGAGAGAGAAAACGAACGATCCAGAGACAACGGGGAGAGACCCGGAATCGTGGAAAGGAGACGAAGACAACTCGACAGAAGCTGAAGTCCCGAGAAATCCAGAGGAGGGAACACAAGAGGAAGGCGGAGCAGAGGAAGAATCCGAGAGCTGGAGCGAGGAGTGGTATTGTCCACTGGAGGATGCGGAAGTGTTGCGGCGGAGCGGGTGAGTGCTGACTGGACGGAAACGAGCACGTCAGGAAGGTGGGGAGCACGAAAAGACTAGCACCTGGCACTGTTTTTGTCTGTGCTCACTAGACACATCCCGAGAAAACCCTCACACCACTGATCCAGGACACATAGTGGGCAATTAAAGACGGGGCATTGGACCAAACCGCCGATAAGCTGTTACATGTAGTTGGTGTTCACCCCGAACTGTGAAGAGAACTTGCAAACGACGTTGGAGAAAACCGTGGAAGAAGCATTCCACAATTATTTGTTCTTTCTATTGTTTTTTGTTAAACCCCCCCCCCCCTCTTTCCTTGGTGCACCGAACGGGTGAGGTGAAGGGATTGCGTCTCTCCCTTTTTTCCCCATTTACTGACTGCTCCTTTGTTTTTCCTCATTTCCGAGCCTCCGGGGAAAGCATCGAACCAGGAGACGGTGAGAAGAAGGAACCAGGAGACGGTGAGAAGGAACAAGGATACTGGAAGGAAGAGGAAGAACCGAGATACACCGAGAAGTCCCTTATAACCAGGCTGTGAAATTTGAGAGACCAAATAAAATACCACCATTAAGAAATATATCCAGCCTCCGCGTCTGTTTATCCGGCCTGCCATCCCACAGGTGGTGTCAGAAGTGGGATCCGGAGACATGGAGGCCGTGATTACCCAGATGGCAGAGAGCCAACGGAACTTGGAAAAGGTCATGGAGAAGTTCTCATCAGTGGCCGAAGAGGACCGAGATTAGCTACAACAGGCATTGACCGGTCAAAGCCAGACACAAGAAACCGCCATGGGAAAGCTAGCTGAGGCCATAGGGCAACAGAGGGGGTCATACCTCTTTACCCTCTGTTGTCATGCAGAGGTATGTGAGCCGTGAAGATCCAGACTACTTTTTCAAGAATTTTGAACGAATGACGTTGGCGGCAGCCTGGCCCGCGGACAAATGGGGTCAATACTTGGGTCCGTTATTATCAGGAGACCTACAGGCTGCATATCAGGTGGCAAATTTGCAAGGAGTGACCCCATATGCAGACATTAAACAGTGTTTATTGGAACGATTGCGTATGGACGACGAGACATAGGATACGACTGCGACAGATTAAAGAGGGGCCTCAAGAGACACCCAGAGCTTTGTATTTCCGAGTAAAGGACATGGCCGACAGGTGGTTGAAACCCATAGCCACAACCAAGGAAGAGATAATGGCCAAAATGTATTTAGAACAGTACTTGTCGTCCCTTCATCCCCCAATACAAAAGTGGGTTAGACAGCATGCCCGTCTCACACTAGAGTCAGCTGTGGAGATAGCCAGTGCTTACAGCAGAGCACAAGAAATCCAGAAGGGCCGAGAGGAGACACCTTGGAGACCCGGAGGAAGTGGGGGCCATCGTCCTCCTCGACCCTCTATCGTGAGGAAACCAGGCCCTGTTACAGTCATACCCGGTCCTCCTGTACTCAAACCGCCAACGGCTGGACCACAGTGTTTTCATTGTGGTGGTATAGGGCACATAGCAAGGTTCTGCCCAGAGAAAGAGGAACCTATGGAGATTGGAGTCGTAAGAAACTACTACTGTTCCCCTCCAGAGAAAAAAACACCTCCCTACCATTGCCGGCTTTCCGTGAACGGACAACCAGTCACAGCCTTGGTGGACACAGGCCGTCTCCAGAGTGTCCTACGACCCGAAGACCTGAACCAAGAGATAAAACACACTACGGGGACTGTGACCATACAATGTGTACACGGAGACAAAAAACAGTACCCTACCACGGATGTTTCTATCCAACGCAGGTCAGAACCAGCGTCAACCCTACGGGTAGGGCTCATCCCACAATTACCAGAACAGTTAATCGTCGGAAACGAATACCCCGACCTGACCGGGTTACTCAGAGAAACCCAAGAAGAGGGAGAAAAGTGGTGGGACACCGCTCCTTTTTCCCGGGATGATAAACCGGAATGGCCACCTTCGAAAGTTAGAAAAAGCCGGAAGCAAAGACGAGAAGAGAAGAAGAATCATGTCCGGGTTTTTCCTGTCCTAAGAGAGGAAACCCCCTGGGAAACCGACAGGAATTTCCATGCAGCTCAAAAAGAGGACCCTGTTCTGCAAGAGGCCTGGAATAGGGCAACAACGCAAGAAGACCCCTAATTTTTTGTGAAGAAAGGGTTGCTATATAGAAAGGGGGGCCCAACACAACATCCAGAGTTATTAGTACCTGGACCTTTTCTTGATAAAGTCCTCTACCTCGCACACAGTCATCTGTTGGGTGGGCATTTCAGTAATGAAAAAACCGAGAAGGCCATCTTGGAGAGATTCTACTGGCCAGGGATATACCAGCAGGTAAAAACCTACTGTCGGGAATGCTCCATATGCCAGAAGAATAGCAGATATAGGCCTGCCCGAGTACCCCTTCATCCGCTTCCCATCATAGACGAGCCCTTTTGTTGAGTAGGCATGGACATCATAGGTCCCTTGTTACCCTCACGGAGTGGGTGTCGTTATGTGTTGGTCTTGGTCGATTACGCCACCCCTTTCCCCGAAGCAGTAGCCTTGCGTCACCCGAATGCCTCCTATATCGCAAACGCCGTGGTTAATATCTTTTCCCGGGTGGGGTTCCCGAAGGAGATATTAACCGACCAAGGCACACCATTTGTCTCCAAGCTCATGAGACAGGTATGCTCACAGCTAGGAATCACACAGATCCGCACGGCCGCGTACCACCCACATACCGATGGGTTGGTGGAACGGTACAACGCCACCTTGAAAAGTACTCTAAAAAAAACTCCTAGCTCTTGAAACCAGGAAATGGGAGGAGATGCTGCCCCTAGCTCTGTTCGCCATCTGGTGCAAGGTTCAGAAAAGTACAGGCTATTCTCCTTTTGAGTTATTGTACGGCCGACAACCCCGTTCTTTATTGGAGATGGCTCACAGAAGCATGGGAGAACGAGAAAGACTAAACCAAACCCCTAGTGGAGTATGTGTCCAACCTCAAAACCCATTTAGGCCAAATCTGGGATATCGTCCGAAATAACATGAAAGAGGCACAGGCCGCACAAAAAGCCCAATACGACAAGAAAGCCAAGGAGAGATCTTTCAACGTGGGCGATCCTGTACTGCTGATGATGGCATCGTCCAATCATAAGCGGTTAGGCCAATGGCAGGGCCCTTACACAGTACTTGAGAAGGTTACTCCTGTCACCTATCGGATCGAGCTAGACGCCAACCGGGGTACATCCCAAATATACCATATAAATCTGCTAACAAATGGGAGGGTCCTGTTCCTATGTTGGTGGAGGTAACGTCAGGACAAAATCCGCTGTTTGACCAATGTATAGATACGGACCTCTCACAACCCTTAAAACAGAACCGGATAGAGAGACTCCACCCTTTGAGGGAGGTGTTTTCCCTGTCTCGAGGAAAAACGTCCTTACTGGAGCACTCCATAAAAATCCTTCCGGGGAAAAGAGTACGCCCGAGACCCTATAGGATACCTGAAGCACACAGAGCAACCATCAAGGAGGAGGTTCAACAGATGCTGCACATGGGCATCATAGAATCCTCGGTAAGTGAATGGAGTTCGCCTATTGTCTTGGTGCCCAAACCCGATGGATCGGTTCGTTTCTGCATAGACTTCTGGGAAGTCAATAAAATATCAGAATTTGACTCCTATTCATTACCTAGGGTGGACGAGATGATCAAACGAATGGGCAAGGCTAAATACATCAGCACCCTAGATTTGTGTAAGGGGTATTGGCAAATACCTCTTAGAGAACAAGATAAGGAGAAGACGGCCATTTCCACCCCTGACGGGCTATACCAGGTCACCGTATTGCCTTTCGGTTTGCATGGAGCCCCAGCCACCTATCAGAGGGCTATGAATATGATTCTCCAGCCACATGAAAGGTACTCTGCGGCCTATATAGATGACATCATCATTTATAGTGACACGTGGGACCAACACTTAGACCACCTATGTGCGGTGATACAGGCCTTGGGGGCTCATGGGCTGAAGATCAACCCCGCTAAAAGTCACTTGGCTGCCCAAACTGTCAATTACCTGGGGTACCTGTTAGGGGAAGGGGTTATCAAACCCCAAAGCAACAAGGTAGCGGCTATTTCCCAGATTCCTTTTCCCAAAACAAAGCGTGATCTCCGAGCCTTCTTGGGTTTTCTGGGTTATTACCGTAGGTTCATTCCGAATTTTTCCCAAACAGCCGCCCCTCTGACGGATTTGTTACAGAAGAATATTAAAAGAGAAGCAGTATTATGCCGTCCCTCTCTTGATCTACTTCAAGCCTTTAATTCCCTAAAAACGTCCCTAACTTCCGAAACTGTCCTATCCAGTCCTGACTATTCACGACCATTCATACTACAAACCGATGCCTCAGAAAGGGGCCTTGGAGCGGTGTTATCCCAAAAGACACCTCAAGGAGAAGAAAAACCCATCCTGTATATAAGCCGTAAACTGTTTCCCAGAGAGAAAAACTATGCCGTCATAGAGAAGGAAGCACTTGCCATCAAATGGGCTATCGAAACCTTACAGAACTATTTGGAGGGACGGGAATTCGTACTGTTCACTGATCATGCCCCCCTAGAATGGTTGGCCAGGAACAAGGGAAATAACGAGAGGGTGCTAAGATGGTTCCTAGCCCTACAGCCATATCGCTTTCTCACTCAACATCGAAAAGGGACAGACCAAGTCAATGTGGATTTTCTATCCAGATATCCACAGGAAAACAATACCACTAGAAAGACAGCTAGGGAAGGGGGAATGTGAGGAAATCCATCCCGGCCCCCAAAACATACCTGCACAACCGGACGAGGGTCCGCGCTCCGACGCCCGGAGGCAGGACGTGACCCGGAATCAAAACAAGGATCCCATCCACTTCCGGGAAATAACCCCTCCCTGTCATGTGTCATCACAGGACGAGACGGGTTGGTTGAACCCTACACCTGGAGGCGGAGCTAACCCCGGAAAGACTCTCGTGGAGAGAGAGAAAAGACGATCCGGAGACAACGGGGAGAGTCCCGGAATCGTGGAAAGGAGACCGAGATAACTCGCAGAAGCTGAAGTCCCGAAAAATCCAGAGGAGGGAACACGAGAGGAAGGCGGAGCAGAGGAAGAATCCGAGAGCTGGAGCGAGGAGTGGTGGTGTCCACCGGAGGATGCGGAAATGCGGCCGCGGCGGAGCGGGTGAGTGCTGACGGGACGGGTGGGTAGCTGTTTAGGAAACGAGCACGTCGGGAAGGTGGGGAGCACGAAAAGACTAGCACCTGGCACTGTTTTTGTTTGTCCTCACTTGACACATCCAGAGAAAACCCTCACACCACTGATCGAGGACACATAGTGGGCAAATAAAGACGGGGCATTGGACCAAACCGCCGATAAGCTGATAAAATGTAGTTGGTGTTCACCCCGAACTGTGAAGAGAACTTGCAAACTACGTTGGAGAAAACCGTGGAAGAAGCATTCTACAGTTATTTGTTCTTTCTATTGTTTTTTGTTAACCCCCCTCCCCCCCCTCTTTCCTTGGTGCACTGAACGGGTGGGGTGAAGGGATTGCGTGTCTCCCTTTTTTCCCCGTTTACTGAGTGCTCCTTTGTTTTTCCTCATTTCCGAGCCTCCGGGGAAAGCATCCAACCAGGAGACAGTGAGAAGAAGGAACAAGGATACTGGAAGGAAGAACCGAGATACACCGAGAAGTCCCTTATAACCAGGCTGTGAAATTTGAGAGACCAAATAAAATACCACCATTAAGAAATATATCCAGCCTGCGCGTCTGTTTATCCGACTTGCCCTCCCACAGGAGGGCAGAGGGGCATACTCTCCACTGGCTAACTGGGCTTCAGCACCATGCTGTCCAGTACTGTCTGTCTTTCTTCCTTTTGATGACAATCTCTTCAAACTAAAAAATAGTCTACCACACTTTCCTTTTTCCATGCCATTATGCCCCAGGGTTACAATCAAAAGCAGGTTTGGGAACTACTCCCTGATCTCAGCCGGCTTATTCTTCAGGAAGGGCTCACTGCTGTAATCTACCATTCGGGCAAGACTGGTTTCAATACTGGGGGCCACAGGTGAGGCAGAGTGGCCAACAGTTTTTTTTTAATATAGTGTTCTCCGCAGCACCTGATGCCTCAGCGCTCCAATAGCTTTACTGTAGCCCATCACACCTGCTGCCACTGCATCACCTCATGCCCAGGACCCAGTCAAATGACAGTTCTTGGCGATGCTTCCAAGCCCCAAACTTTCAGGATTCATCCAGCACGATGTGTTGGGCCTCTGCCTCTCACACCCAGTGAGACCGTCACACCATAGTGGTATCCAACTTGTATCCTGGTGTGGCCCTGACAACAGAATTCTTCTCCGCTTGTTTTGCTGTTCTATCCGGTGCCAAGCGCACAACGGGTCCTCTAGTTATTTTCTCGAGCTGCATCTGCCCTTCGCCATCTTCACAAGTGAGAACAATGCCAGAGATGGGAGCCCGGACTGGAGGCATCTTGACCCTCTGCCAGCAGCACAAATGCAGCTACATAGATCAGATTGAGGAAGACAATGAGCAGCTGGGAAGGCAAAGCCAGACCCTAAGAGGGCTGCGGGTACTGTGGACTGGGGGGGCACCTGCCATGGAGGCAGGCTACTGTGGGGCGGGGGGGCAAGAGAGAAACATTCTCTATATGCTCAATCTATGGAAGCATTGTAGATGACCAAGGAGTACTTGAATGGCTGACCAGGGAATTAGCACTCTGGCCCCTCCCTGTAGTTCTCTGCGAGGATTTCAACATTAATATTCCAGCTAACTGGTCCCCGAATGCTGAAGTGGATTGGGTATATACCAGGAGGAAAGCTATGGTTTTCAATGCCCTTAGGGCCCTGAGTAAAGATCATGGTTTGGTTGATTTATGGAACTGGCAAAAGCCTATAGATCCAGGGTATACTTTTTGTTCTATACCACATCTTGCCCATACTCGACTGGACTATGTGTTTGTCTCTCATTCTTTAATTCATGGATTGTACATTAAAAAAAAAACCCTTGCATGATCTCGGATCATAATCCATAAGTGGTAGAAATCAAGGGGGACGGTTTTAAGCCTAAAGTAATATCCTGGAGCGTTGAACGGGCTCTTTTAGTTAATGAAGATTACCGTAGTCACATGATGAAGTGGATCACTATTTTCTTAAAAGACAACTTGGGGAGCGCAGCAATAGATATAGTGTGGGATGCCCTGAAGGCAGGTATACGGGGGGAAACTTTAAGATTCTCGCTGAATCTTAACAGGCAAGGGCAACAACTACTAGGGGACCTTCAAGCAGTCTTGGCCCAGGTGGAAGAGGACCTAGTCACAGCTTCACAACAAGGGGGTGATCTGGGGGAAGCTCAGTGTCCAAATCTGCTATTTTGGAAATTGTGGCTAAGAAAGCCGCTGATAAGCTTTCTGTCTGGAAAGGAAAGGCCTACAAATGCAGTGAACAGAAGAGGCACCACTTGGCCATTCGAACTAGACAACGGACAACGCAAAATCTAATTCGGGAGATTCAGGATCCTGTTGTGGGACTGATTGCTGACCCAGTCAAAATTAGGGCATCTTTCGAGCAATACTATCAAACTCTATACCTGGATAGCATCAAGGTGAGCCCTGGGGAGCCCAATGAATATTTAGATGCAACTTCCCACAACCAATTTTCTGTTGAAGAACAAAATATCACCCACAGTGGGAGATTCTTCTGGGGCCGAATAGCCTTCCAAGACGTAAAGCTACTGGTACGGACAGTATTCCCTTGGAGTTTTATAGGACATTCGCTCTACAATTTAAGGAGTGCATGACCAAATTGTTCGATCATGTGTTTAAGGGAGGTAGACTTCTGAGCTCCTGGTCCCCTGCTAAAATTGTGGTATTTCCCCCCAAAAATAAACTGATAGTGGAACTTGAGTCCTACCACCAGATCACTCTGATTAATTGCAACTCTAAAATATACTCTAAGATCCCGGCCTCTCGCTTAGCGCCAATAATACATAAGGTTGTATCAGCTCGACAACATGGGTTTATCCCAGGAAGGGCTACAACAGATAATGTACGGAGGGTTATTTCACTTCTTGATGCTACATTTATAACACGAGATCCAATGGCTCTAATTTTACTTGACACAGAAAAAGCCTTTGACAGGGTCTCCTGGCAATTTTTGTGGGCGGCCCTGTGAACGGTGGGTGTCGGTGAAGGCTTCATCCAAGCAACCAAAATGCTATATCATCACCCTAAGGCCAGGCATTGTGTGAACGGTGTACTGTCAAACCCATTCCTAATCTCATGGGGATCCGGGCAAGGTTGTACGTGTTCCCCTCTTCTGTTTGACTCCTTGATATGTAGGCTTGAAAACAACGGTGCAATCTTGTCAGACACCAGGATGGGAGACCAAGATGTTGGTTTATGCAAACGATATTGCCCTTGTGACTACTGACCCCTTAAGCGCACTCAAGTAGGTGGAAGAAGAGGCCGAAAAGTTTGGGAACCTCTCTGGCTATGCCCTTAATCGAAATAAAACTCAGGTAGGTATTAATGAAAAAATTAAAATACAAGATGTACGAGTCGTAGATGAGGCAGTATATCTGGGAGTTAGCATATCAGCAGAAACAGTCAACATAGTTAGAGATAATATAGAACCCCTTTTAAACTAAGCTAAACAGGACCCGACTAGATTAAATAATCTTCATCTATCCATAGTTGGCAGATGTAACATCGTAAAGATGCTTTTCTTCCCCAAGATCCTTAATTGTTTTTTCGGGCAATTCTGTGTGAATTTTTCAGCACTGTGGCTAAAGAAAAAGGAAGATTTTTTTTACTCAGTTCGAATGAGCTTACACCAGACCTAGAAGTGCACTTAAGTTCCTTACGCTAATAAAAGAGAGAGGGGGTTGGGCCCTGCCTAATATGAAACTATATTACTGGGCTACCTCTCTGCTGCATTTTGTGGTTCTGTTGCAGGAATGTCCTAAGGAAGGTATAGTAGATGGTGTACCCTCATCTTATGAACTAGTAATGGGGAAAAAGGCGTGGGGGTGTTTATGGCGACAGCTAAATGATAGCCACTATAAGAAAGTTCACTTTAAGACTCTGCATGGGGTTTTTAAAGTATGGAGTACTGTTTGAAGACTATTGGGCATCGGCAGACTCAATTCTTACACACCTTTGGTAAATAACCCAAATCTACCAGATTTTTAGGGATCAACTTACTAGAAGATGGGTTGGGAAGGGGTTGTCTAGGGTGGTTTTTTTTTCCTCTTCTACAGGCATAACCTCAATGGAGGATCTTAAAAATAAGTTTGGCATTGGTTGGAGGGATCTCTTTTAAATATCTCCAAGTGTGGGATTTCTTATTAAAAAAAAAAATGGGGGTGGTCCAATCTGATTTGTCAAATGCATGGTAGTCGACAGTCTGGTGGACACTAGGGAAACCTCTGTTGGTGTTATCTATAATCTTCTCAATTCTATTTCAGGACCGGAGGCTCGGATTATGCTTAACTCACTCTTTATTTTCCGCTCAGCAGCCTTATCAACATCCAGAAGACTACAAATCCCATGAGTCTTTGTTTCACAATAACGTTAACAACCATAGAGACAGTCCCATATAAACAACAGCAAGGAACAGCACTTCCTCTTTCTTCGCTGCTCAGCAGCCAGTTAAGTGCCTTTCCTTGCTATTGCTTTTACGTTCTCGCTGTGACTACCTTGTGGTAGCTTAAGGTTCAATTCCACAGCATACGTGCCAGCGCTAGCGCAGTGTTTCCCGCTGTCGGGACTCCGGCGTTTTCGCCCTCAGGTCGACTCTCCCCTCAGGGAGGCCCTTACTACAATTCTCCTTTGCCCGGGCTGTCCTTCTCCTGGGCGAGGCAGCGGCCGTTTGAGGCTTTTTTCGCTCCCTCGCCGCAGTTCTCCTTTCGCCCGGTTAGTCAGTTTCCAGGGCGAGGCTGCGGCTGAGTGACGCATTCACTCCTGGGGATTCCCTTTCCAGCGTTCGCCCGGCGCCGCGGGAGTGTAGAGCGTGGTGCGCTCCAAGCCCGATAGAGGACGGGGCACTCACGCGATCGCTCGCAACGAGAGGGAATCCCTCTCGCATTCCGGACATTCTTTGGTATTGCGCTGAGCTGCTTCCGCCATACACGCAGTCTGCGAGTGAGAGCGTGTTCGGAAGCAGCACCAGGGATTTTCTCCACAGTGTTCTCAAAGGTTTTTCCTTTTCTCTTTGGCTCCAGAGTGCGGTTTTGCCACAGAGCGTGTTCTCTTGCTAGCTTTACACATAGCCAGCGCTTATTCCCAAACAAGCCTTGGCTAAGCCAAGAGGGATTTTTCTCTCCATCCTCCATTGTCTGGTGCTCTTCCCCCCCCCCCCTCCATCTCCTCACTTCCTGACCAAATGGCAGGTGAATTCCTGGATTGGGATCCCGCGGATGAGGAGCACTCATTGCTGCCTATCAATGTGGAGCTTGTGGATGCGGTCGACGCATCCCTAGGGAGAGCGGTCTCCTTGGCGCTTGAACCCCTGAGCCGCAGAAATATTGAGCTTACGGTCAGGAGGACTGCAGTACCCTCGTCAGAGGAGGACAGGAGGGAGCCCTCTTCTGGTGCAAGATGCCCCTCCAAGAGTAAAGGCAAGGGCAAAGCATGAGCGGAACCCCCGAAGACCACCTCTTCTCTAGATGTGTTTGAGAGGCTGCACCAGGCCATTCTAAAGAGGCGCCATGATGACAACGCCCAAGAGGATTCCCAGCTGGGCGATACCCCGACGAAGATTCCTGCCCCAAGATGAGGCAGAAGACAATAGCGGGGTGGATACCGACGTAGACAGTGACTCGGACAATGAGCCAGGTCCGAGTAGACCCTGGCGCCCGGAAGCGGGTGCCAAGAAACCCCAGCTGGAGGCACCTCAAACAAATGACACCCCAGATACATCAGGGATGCTGAACCCTGAGGACATTTACAACCCCCGCTCTGCGGATTGGATAGCTGCGCCCTCGGTGGCATCTTATGTGGCCAGCCGCATCAGAAAGCGGATGGACCAAGAGGTCCGCGGCCGACTGAAGGCGGAGTGTCCCCGGCCCGCCCTTGTGGATAAAGTGGCTCACACCCCTGAGATTGATGCCAAAATGTTGACTTTAATAACGAAATTTATCAAAGATACAAAAAAGGGTCTGGACTGCTCATGGCGGTCTTGCCAAGACAAGGTGCTGGATATCCTGGGGCCACTCATGAAAATTCTAGATATGGCGGAGGACGCCAGAGAGACTGGCTATTTGATTGATCCCGTGATACTCTCGGGTTGGGCCCAATGGGCCTTAGGTTTCCTCGGAAACGCAAACTGTGCACTATCAACGGAACGTAGACTTTCTCTGTTGATTAAGATTGAGCCCAGACTTGGTGAATTAGCCACCACGGAGGCTGGCCTGGTGGCGAACGGAGCCCTCTTCGGAGAACCGTTCATAAAAGAACTGTCCTGTTTTGTAAACACTTTCTCCTCCTTGGATAAAGCATAGCAGTCTATCAAGAAGGTTTTCAGAAGGTTACAGTGGTTCGTGCACAAGTGGGCACAGGTCACACAGGACACTTGGGTTCTTCAGACGGTCACCGGGTTTCGCACAGAATTCCACGGTACACCACACCAACTGTCTTCACCCCGACCTCTGGTCTTTTCACGAGAGGGAACACAGGTGGTAGACAGGGAAGTAGCAGATCTACTCCAAAAAGGGGCCATAGCTCCTGCGTTTCCCCATTGCAGAGGCTTTATCAGCAACCTTTTCCTGCTGGAAAAGAAAGACAAAGGGTTCAGGCCAGTGATCAACCTTCGAGATTCCAATTGATGGGTGGTCTACCGCCACTTCAAAATGGAAGGGGTACATCTTCTCAGGGATGTCTTATTACCAGCCGACTGGATGGTTCGGCTCGACCTGAAAGATGCCTATTTGACGGTGCCAATCTTTCCCGCCCCACAGGCGCTTCCTTCAATTTCAGTGGAACGACATTCTTTACGAGTTCACCCGTCTTCCGTTCGGTCTGTCCTCAGCACCTTGGCGCTTTACCAAGCTGTTGAGACCAGTCATGGAATGGCTCAGAGTGTGGGGTGTATGCCTCATAGTTTACCTGGACGACATCCTTCTGATGCACCAGGAGAAGGAGGTGTTACTTACCCAACTCCAAATGACTCAAACTCTGTTGCAGAGCCTGGGATTTATCCTGAACGACCTGAAATCAGTGTACACTCCGGCGCAATGCTTAATGTTCCTAGGGTTTGAAGTCGACACGGTGCAGCAATGCCTGCAATTACCCCAGCCAAAAATATGTTTGATCCGCAGGGAACTGCGCCGTACATTGGCGAAAAAGACGTTCTCCCTGTGGCACCTGGCTAAGATTGTCGGCCTCTTGTCATCCTCGATCCAGACGATTTTTCCCAGCCCACTTCATTATCGGGCTCTTCAATGCCTGAAAACACAACATTTACATCGGGGTCTGGCCTATACCCAACAGATTGCCCTCGCCCCGGAAGCCCGAGCGGAGCTACATTGGTAGTTAGAGCGGTGGTTAAAGCACATGCAAGCCTGGAATGGGAGAGCCATCTTCAGCTCCGGAACTGGTGATTGAGTGGGATGCCGGTCGCCTCAGTTGGGGCGCCCATTGCAGGGACATTACCATGGGCGGACACTGGTCAGAACGCGAGGAGTCCCTCCATATCAACTGTTTGGAGCTCCTAGCGGGTTCCTTTGCGATCCAAAATCTAGCAGCCAACAAAGCGTCTTGTGCCATCCTTCTGAAGATGGACAATATCTCCGCAGTGAGATATATCAATCGTCTGGGGGGCACGAGATCCAAGGCTCTGGCAGATCTAGCCAAAGACTTTTGGAACTATTGTCTCAGGCACAACCTGTCCGTCAGCGGAGTATCTCCTGGGAAGTCTCAATCAGACGGCAGACTGGCACTCCAGACACTTGCAGGACTTCAGTACCTGGAAGCTGGATCCTTTGATCTTTCAGAGCCTCATGGGACATTGGGGTCCCTGTCAAGTGGATCTCTTTGCCTCGCATCTCATCTACCAACTACCGCGTTTCTTCAGCTGGAGTCCAGAGCGACTCGCAGAAGCGACGGATGCGTTCCTGCAGGACTGGACTTCGTTTCAGGGGTATGCGTTTCCCCCCTTCTCCATGATCCCCAGGCTCACGGCTCTAATCAGACGACAGAAAGCGGAGGTGATCCTGGTGACTCTGCTCTGGAGGTCGCAAGTCTGGTTTCCAGTTCTGCTGTCCCACTGATTTTCCAATTCGACTACCTCAGACTCCTCATCTGTTGACGAATTTGAGCAGCAAGTTGCACCCTTTGGTTCAAGAGGGGACACTCACTCTAATGGCCTGGAAGATTACAGGGGTCGCTGGGAGATCCCAGGTCTTTCGGCAGGAGCTTCCTCCCTTATCAGAAAGGCATGGGCAGACCCTACAGTCAAACGTTACAAATCAGTGTGGCGGAGGTGGTCACGTTGGTGTATGCGATGGGATCTGGTTCCCGTGGGGACGGATATAGTTCACAATGCGAATTATTTATCAGAATTGGTCGACAAGGGCCTAGCCTACTGGTCCATTAATGCCAGTCGTTCTGCAATCTCGGCAGGGCACGCACTCCTTCATGAGGTCCCGGTGGGGGAGCATCCCCTGGTTTGTAGATTGATGAGGGGTATTCGATTGTCGTTCCCTCCGTGGACGAAGTACTCCTCTTTATGGGATGTGAACACTGTCCTTCGATTACTTCACTCCCGGCAGGATAACCGCTACCTTTCTCGGAAAGAGCTAACGGGAAAGCTGGCCATGCTTTTGTGCCTGATCTCCTGTAAACGAGTATCAGATATGTGGGCACTGGAAATATCTTCTCGTATCTTTACGCCGGAAGGCGTGACCTTTGCAATCGCCCAACGCACAAAATCCAATACCAGGGTAGTTCATTGTCCAGCTTTCCCGGATCACCCTAAGCTGTGAGTGGTACGTTGTCTCAGGGCATATGAGACCATGACCGAAGAGCACCGTCCCCCTGGTACCTCACAACTTTTTCTGTCTTTGATAAAGCCTTTCAAACTGGTCTCGTCCACTACGATTGCCCGTTGGGTGAGATGGATACTGCAGGAAGCAGGGGTGGACACCTCCACCTTTGGACCACACTCCACAAGGGGTGCCATGGCGTCGAGAGCTTTTTCCCTAGGGGGTCGTCTGGAGGACATCCTCAGGGCATCAGATTGGTCCTCAGACTCCACTTTTAAGGTTTTCTATTTCAAGCCTATCTCGTGCATGGACTCGCTAGTGTTTGATCAGCTTTGAACTAGCATAATCCGAGCCGCCGGTCATGACATAGAATGTAAAATTTCCTAGCTGTCGTAAAGGAAAGTTTCAATTCTATTAAGGATGCGGAGCCGAGGATTATCCCCCCCAGTTGACCATTCTTGTTTGTACCCTCCCTGGAATTCCATGCCATGGGCTTTTGGATGAGTATAACTACCTTTTGAAGGCTAATCTTGTTGATATCTGTTGGTTACCAGGGTACATGGTCTTTCCAATGATTTATAGCATGTTTTCTTTGACGCACTTCACTGATGTATACTCTTGTCTTATATAAACTGTGGTTTGACGTTCTGATAGATGTTCAATTTTATCTGAGACTGTTACCTTTGTTCTTCGCAGGGTCAGACCAGAAGCAAGACTATTAAACAGAAAACGGGATAACATCTGTTTCGCCCGAAGAAAGAGGAAGTACTGTTCCTTGCTATTGTTTATATGGGACTGTCTTTATGGTTGTTAATGTTATTCTGATACAAAGACTCATGGGATTTGTAGTCTTCTGTATTTGGGATGTTGATAAGGCTGCTCAGCGGAAAATAAAGATAGAATTAATAATAGAATTGAAACTTTCCTTCACGACAGCTAGGAAATTTTAAATTCCTTCATAAAAGATGATCTGGATAAATGCTCTCAGAAATGGCAAGAGAAGGTTGGGATATAAGATGTAATGTTTTTTCATTCTTTTGATTCTGCTCAAGCCATTTTAATACCTGCACGACTGCAAGCACAGTATTATAAGACCTGTTTCTTCCTCTATTACACTCCATATAAGATCGCTAAGTGGGGGAAGGGAAAAGGAACATGCTGCCCCCGATGCGCATTATACAGAGGCGATATTGTCCATATTTTTGCAACATGTAGCGTGCTCACAAATTTGAAACCAGAAATCACCAAATTTATCGGTGGGGAGCTAAAACTTGTAGTCTCCCTGTCTCCTGCTATTATTTTGTTAGGAGTAGCGGGGGAAGATATAGATATGGAAGGGAGTGATTTGAGTTACATAGCTATGGTTGTCCTGAGGCTGTGTATCGCTTCAGCATGGTTAGATCCTAACCCTCCAGGATTCCAGCAATGGTTGGCCTGTCTTCTGGCAGTTTACAACTTGGAGAAAGCTGTGTATGCACGAAAAGGGGTTTGTGCAGACAGAAAGGCCTGAGAATCTGGGCTCCCTTGACGAAGTGGGTCGAGAGATGTCGGAATGCTGGAGTGGTTAGGTCTGACCACTAAAAGATTGCTGCTATGGCACGGGATACTTTAGAGTAGAGACAAGGCTTGGTGAGCTCAGATATTTGCTGCTCTTTCTAATTTTATATTTGGGAAGGCTTTATGGATTATATGTAATGTCTTTTACAAGAGGTTGTTTCTTAAGAATGAATTATATATTTGTAATTATGACAGCTGTGGGGGGGGAGGGAGGGCTGGTCATGGGTTTGTTAAAAAATGATAAATGCTCAATAAAGAAGATAAAAATACAAAAAAAGGATATTGTGGGGCATGGATGAGGCAGCCAGGATGGTGAGAGCTCTTTTTGTCAGCTCCTGCAACTCCACCAGATCCGTCAACATCCTGCAAGCACTAAAGGACTCTGTGAAACAGTGGACACCCAGGAAAAGACCAAAAGGAACAAATGATGGACAGAATGCTGAACAATGCAAACATTCACCCCCAGTCACAAGGATCTGGGTTTAATCCATTGTTCTTTTGCTCACCATGTCACCCCAGTTTGGACCCAGTCATATGCAAATAAGTCTTGACCCTGCTCCTCATGGGAACAGCACAGCCTGAACTGCCAAGCCAGGTCCTCCCTGGTCCGGAAACAAGCATCCTGGGACCGTTTTCGGGGCATTACCCCGCATCAGCCAGGCTAGCTTGAATCCAATGAAGCAGTAAGCACGTAACCCACGTCTGGGCATACCCTTCCCACTTACTGTGACAAAAGCAGAAGGTAAAAATGATGGACGGAATACTGAACAATGCTACCATTCACCCCCAGTCACAAGGATCTGGGTTTAATCCATTGTTCTTTTGCTCACCAAGCCACCCCAGTTTGGGTCCAGCCTTATGCAAATCAGCCTTGACCCTGCTCCTCATGGGAGCAGTCCAGCTCGAACTGCCAAGCCAGGTCCTCCATGGACCAAAAACAACCATCCTGGGACAGGGTCCACCACCGTCTCTAGCTATTCTCTCGACCTGCATCTGCCCTTCACCATCGTCACAAGTGTGAACAATGCCAGAGATGGGAGCCAGGACTGGAGCTTCTAAGGGGCATCTTGACCCTCTGCCAGCAGCACAAATGCAGCTACATAGATCAGATTGAGGAAGACAATGATCAGCAGGGGAGGCAAAGCCAGCCCCTTAGAGGACTGCGGGTAATGTGGACTGGGGGGCACCTGCCATGGAGGCAGGGTACTGCGGGGGCATGGGGGGCAAGAGGGGCCGCCCCACCTTCTCACAGGGATTTGGTGAGCACAGGAATTCCCAAGCGTGCTATTGGGAGGGGACATATTTGAATGGGCCAGTAGCGAGCAGTGGGGGGTGAAGGCCATCAAAAGGACGACGAGCAGGCCAGTGGCATTGTGTTGCCGCCTTCAACGGCTTATACAATGGTAGCATCTAACATTCGTAATGTTTATTTATACTTGAATGCTTTTGCTTTTAATTTTCTGGTTGTGGCGCCTGAACGATATGTTTGAAAATACTATGTTATGATGTGTGTTTTAAGTTGTTAATGTGTTATTGTTTTGGGAGTTGTATCCAAAACAAACTTACTTCGACTGGGTACATTTCAAAGGAAATCAAACTACTGAAATACATTAGCTTGATTTCTTTTGAAATGAAACTACTGAAATACATAGCTGTGTGCAGAATGCTTTGGAGGGTGCGTTTTGTCACGGAGTTATATACCTCCCACCATTGCCTCAATAATACTGTTGACAGAGTTGCTTATTGGAAGATAAATGAATGTTAAAATGATCAGGAAATTGGGGGGGCATGGATTAGGCAGCCAGGATGGTGGCGCTCTTTTAGTGAGCTCCCGCACCTCCACCCGATCCGTCAACATCCTGCAAGCACTAAAGGACCTGTGCCACAGTAGACGCCCAAGAGAAGAAATCTACCCTTTTCTGCTACCAGGTGCTCCCCTCCGTGGCAAGGATTGATCGATTGCTGCAGCTGGTCATGTCTGGGCTCAACCTGAGGAAGGAAAGGGCATGTACTGTGCATCTAGAGCAGTGGCCTGTTGTCGGCAGTCTCCTCCCTTCTTGTTCGAGCTGGCAGCATCCGGCATTGATGTCCCAGTGTGCTGCAGCATGTGGTGTGGCGGGGCCGCGGAGGTTTGACCCCCTCCCTCCGGATCAGCAGTCAGCCCAGCTTTGCCCGAACCTCACAGGTCGATCACACTGCGAGGCCCTAGGCCTGCGAAGAAGCAGCAATGGTGCATCCACCGGATTTCACTGGTGGATGATGGACACAGCCCATACTTCCTGCCGCACATCAGTGTCGCCTGTTGACAGTCAAGGCGGTCCATTCCCTAGGTCTCCGAGGGGAGATGCGATCTTTCTTCCTACACCGACTGGTGATGACCGGCTTGGATCCCCCCTACCATGTGGGCAGCAACTCTGAGAGTCACGCACCGGCTACACTGCGGGCGACCTTTGGCCCCCACCTCCCCCTGACTGTGTGCCACTGTGGCCCTTAAGTCTAGTCCGGCGTGTGCAGGCTGTTGATAGACCCCATTTGGCGAAACCATATAAAAAAGAAACAGACCTTGGGCCTGACCTACAGGACACCTGCCAAGACTCCATGAGTGGATAGTGGAGTACAACACCTTTCGGCCTACCTGCTCCTCCTTGGGCTGCCCCTGCTACCTTGTTGTGGCCTGGAGTCCCGTGGATTTAGCCCTGCTGATGAAGATCTGGTTGCACATGATGCCCCCCCCTTGCCTTACTGCTTCGATGGCCAAGCTGGGGTAAGCGGGCTAGCGACAGAAGATTCTCCTTAGAGCCTGGATCCTAAGCTACTCCACAGCCAACTAACAGGCCTCACTGGTTGCTTGTGCTGCCTGCTGCCCCCCCAGCCCTCAATATCAACCATGCAGCTGCCAAGGGGCAAGCGGGCCAACGGTGGGCTCAGACTGGAATGTAGCTGACAACAGCAGGAGACTAGCAATGGGGAAGGACAAGGGCCAGCCTGCACAGACCAAGATTCAACAAATTACCTACGTTCTACACTGGGGCTTCAGGAGGTCCATCCAAGGGTCACCTGGAGATGCGGCCAACCAAGACCTCGGCACTGCACCCGTCCTGCACGCTATCCAGGCCTGACACGAAGAGGTCGAGACCCAGATTGGTGAGGTACAGTTTGACGTGACCCTGCTCCGCCAGAACCTCCGTAGAATAGCTAATGGAGTCATTGTAACAGAGTCCAGGGACTCCACACTTGAGGAAGACGCTGCTACCCTCAAATCTACAGTGTCGAAACTCTCATCAGCTACCAAACAACTCTGCCTCTTCTGTGCTTGATTCGAGAATAGGTAGTGACGTAATAACTTGTGGCTTGTTGTGTTTCCAGAGGGGGCAGAGGCCATAAATGTGGAGAAATTCTTGCAGACTTGGCTCATGTCCTGGATGCCGACGGAGGCACTCTTGAAATCATTTGCGATTGAAAGGGCCCACATGTCGCTGGCTCAGAAACCTCCCCCAGTGCACCCCGAGCCACTGATTGCCCGTATCCTACTTTACTGAGACACAATACTCTGAGAACATTGGAAATTAGAGAAATCGATGTTCCTGCATTATGATATTCCCCAATTATACGACCCTAATACAATGTAGGAGGAAATCCTTTAACAAGGTCGAACAGAAACTACGGGCGATGAATTTCCACGACATGCAGATTTTCCTGGCCACCCAAAGGTAATCCACAACACACGGACACTCTTCTTCGAGACTCTAGAAGAGGCCTAGGAACGGGTGGCAGTGAAGATGACCCTTCACCTGCAACAGAAGCACAAGACCGCAGCCCCTCTTGTGACCCAGGCACCGTGGGCTCTCATCTCATAGGAGTATACACTTAAAATAAAGGCCAGAATCGCAATGCCCACTCCTCTGTCACATTAATCACGAAACAGAGCTCTTCACAACCCGACAACTAACCAGATCCCCGATACCCCTGCCCCCACTGTTGCCCTGGGGGGAACAAAAGACTCCAACTGACCCAATGGATTGAAGGTTTTCTACCACCCTCAACAGATGGGGAAGGCCTAATACACTTGGCAGGTGATGTATGACCTAGTGCTTTTCCTTTCTTCCACCGAACCTGAGCTCATGGCACTAACTGTACAGATAATACAGGCGCGCACCCAACATGATCTTTATCACCTGAGACAACCCTAGATCTTCTCTATATATAGGTTATACCATGCTTTGATGTAGCGTATTACCCAGTTACAGGGTGTTATCTTTATTTGCAGATGCTCACAGTCCGGTACCGAGGCAAAGACTTTCATTCACCACTCACCGGGTCTCCCTGCGGTGACTTCCTGACTCTTGGGGCCAAGACGAAGACGATTTGGGCCCGCTGACCTATACCACATCTTTCCAAATGTCTACTTTCTCGGTCTTATCTTGGAACGTGAACAGTCCTTCAGATTGCATTAAACACCAGTCCTTCATTATGCTAAACAAAAAAATGCCTGAGGTGCTCATGCTTCAAGAGACTTAACAAATGGGAACCAGATGTGCATTCCTGAGAGGCTATGGTTATGACTAGCTGTTCCACACCGGGTTCTCTAGAGGTTAGGGGGGGGGTAGCAGAGGTCATCCTACTCCATAAATGCGTTCCCTAATGGTCACCAAGGTGACCTTGGACCCCATGGGCAGATATATAGGAATAGGTGCCTGGAAGGGACGCAACTTAATCTTCTCAGTGTCTACGTCCCACTACAGTCACCCAGGACGCCCACGACCACCAAGCGACCATTATGGCGTTTAAACACATGTTGCTTGACAGACCTGGCCTCAGAGGTACCATCATATTTTGAGCTCAACCTGGGCTTAGTTGCCTCTGCGGGTGTGCACTGGGCAGCAAACAAAGCCACCATGAGAAAAATTGCCAAAGCGTACCTTTACAGTGAAGAACAGGAGAAACGGAGATGCATGACGACTCTGGAGACCCAGATTCTCTCTCTCAAAAGACGATATGCAGTGAGGCCAACACCCATACTCTATCAGCAGCTGAATAATATAGACCATCCCTTTGCCAACTGGCCCTGGACAAGGCTCGCCAATGTTGGAGTGTGTCCACCCAGTGAGTGTACGAACATGGAGACAAATCAGGTAAACTCCTATTCTGGCTTGCCCCTAATTACATGGCTTCTAGAATAATCCCCGCGATACTAAATGACTTGGGACAACAACATACCAGGGTGCGAACGTGACACAAATATTTGCAACATAATACTGTACGTTGTAAGCTCACCACCCATGCTCATAAACTGATCAAAGTTGGCCAATCCTAGCAGATATTCTGATGCCTTCAATCTCAGCAGGCCAGAGGATGGACCTGGAGAGCCCCCTGACGCCTGAAGAGGCCAGCGACATGAATGCGGGTAAGACGAGCGGGCCTGATGGCTTCCCAGCTGAATATTATTGAAGATTTCACGTTAGGTTGAATCCCTGTCTTCTCGACCTCTATTTTGAAGCCAATGAACTGGGTCTGTCCCCCCCGCTTCACCCCCCCAGAGCTGGACCATGCCACCATAGTGCTCGTTCACACAGCAGGCAGACCACCCGAAAGATGCTCCTCTTACAGACCCATCACTTATCAACACAGAATTGAAAATCCTTAGACTTATCCAGGTAATCCTCTCCCTGATACACCCAGATCAACGCGGCTTCATGTCCGCCCGGAGCGCACAGCACTTTATCAGAACACCTCCACCTCGTCTGGTCTGTCACTGGTAACTCAGTGAGCCCTTCTTCTGGTGGACTCAGAAAAGGCCTTTGACACTGCTGACTGGTCCTTCCTGGACGGGGTGCTGTAGCGGATGGGAATTGGGTTGCACCATCGACAATATATTAAATACTATACTCCACCCCAGCCGCGAGTCTAGAAAGTGCTCTCGGCCCCATTCCCTATTCATAGAGGTATGCTCCAGGGATGCCCCCTGTCCCCTCTTCTTTTCACACTGGTGATTGAGCTTTTGGTCAGACTTATAAGGTGGGATGATCAATTGCAGGGATGGTGCTGGAAGACATGATAGCGCTCTATGCCGATGTTCTCTTTCTGGCCCACCCCCAAGAATCCAGACCACACCCTCTCTGTATCCTCTAACTATACAGAGAGACCTCTGGGCTTCACACTAATTGGGCCAAGTCCCTTTTGATCCCTCTTAGCGGCGACACAGCGGTCAATGCATCACGAGCACCTATCCCTGTGCGAAGCCTTCACTTCCAATACCTGGGGCTTTATATCCGCCTAGAAACAAATCTGACATGGAACATTAACCTAGTACTTTTGATCTCCTGTACGAACAGCATCTGTCTGCGACGAGCTGGCTTCCACTTCTGATCCTGGGCAGGGTGGCCCTCTTTAAAATGAAGATAATTTACTGCTTCAATTATGTTCTAAAAAACGACACTATGCCAATTCCCCCCTCCTGGTTTTGGGAACTAGCAGCACAGATTTGCTCCTTTTTATGGGCTGGTCGCCTACCTGCTGGTGATCAATGACTGGTTGAATGGAGGGTGGGTAGACCCGGCTTATGAGACAGAGTTACCCTTCTTGGGCTTAGATAACATCCTGCACCTTTAATACGCAAGGTCCATGACCACAAATTTTCCAGATCCTACCAGGGTGGTATTCCAGGAGCAGAGGGAGCACTACAATGATTGTTTGAGACACAAGGCCCACACAACTCACTCCCCTGTGAGGGAAAGATGGTTATACCATGTGTCACAACTAGAGACATTCACCAAATGGGATACAATTGAGATCACTTATCTGGGAGATGCTTGGAATGGGCAGAACAATTATATAATTTCAGGAGCTGCAGTCTTTGTTCTCATTATCGACCACACAAATTCATAAGTATCTGCAGCTCAGACATGCGCTCGCAGCTCATCAACCTGACCCTCACAGGTTTAGTTCCCTCGAGGCCATGCTGCTGATGGGTTCCCTGGGAAAAGGTGGTGTCTCCCAGATTTATAAATCATTAATTCTTAACGCCCCAAACAAATTTCTGGCCATTAAACACAAATGGGACGGGTGGATAGCTACACTATGCTGACTGGAGAGGCGCCTGAATGGCTCCCCAGACCCTGGCCATTTCATTGTGGCTGCACCTCATCCAACTACACTACTTGCATACTACGTATTACACACCTCGTCAGCTCTGGCACGCCTGCAGTATCAAATCACCAGACTGCTTCTGGTGCTCAGTGCTGAAGACCACATGGTCTGGTCTTGTCAGGCAATAATGAGGTACTAGAGGTCTACCAAGGCGGTGCTGTCGGAAGTACTGGGGACTCCCCTTGTTTTGACCCCTAGAATTGCACTACTAGGCAGCCTAAAAGATATGGCAAGCCCACGCGGGGAGCATGCCTTGGTGGCTCAGGCTACTCTCCTGGCGAAGTGGAATATGGCCCGATACTGGAAATAGGAACGGAGTGTTGCCATAGACTGGTGCACCAAGATGGAACAGCCGAGGTATAGAGCCAGAGGATGTACATCCAAACACACAAAGATATGGCGCCCATGCTGAGAGTTCTACGAATTGGTCAGTGACTTGGAGACTTGTGAGATGCCTTATTTTATACTTACTGTATGAGTTTTGAGGTGATGTAACCATTGGATTGTGACTTTGCTGTTTTATTTTGTACTAGATCAACAAAAGTTGGTTATAAAAAAAAAATTCAGGAAATTAATACCATTAACAACTGAAATGACAAATCGCTGGCATGTCATAACCTACATATTTTCTATCCTAAAAGTCCATATCAGACCACCATCAGGCAGACTTTATAAAACCAATTTTAATATTTGCACAGATTAATCAGCGCGGACTGAACTTTAAATTTCCTATTTGTTTATGGGCACTGTGGGGTAACCTGGGTGGTTTTCATGAACATTTGACAGAGGGGTGCTAAATGTGACCCAATCATCTCTATATTTATTTGATTTTTTTAAGGCTTCCAATCCTACTCTCAAAAAGCTTAGTTTATGCCAGCGAACGGATCTTAATAATACAAATACAACCCCTTAAAAGCAAGGGGGGAAAACTATTTATAAAGATACCCCGAATGTATGTCTGACCAGGCTGCAATGCTCAGTTTCGGATCAATTATGCTTTAATTATACCCTACCCCTCCTGTACTTACTCACTTGATTAAATATTCTCTGTATATGGCACCTGGTGACTGGTTCACTTCCATAAGTATATAGGACTATACATCACACAGAGCATTTTACTCATCGTTAAGGTAGAATAGAGCTGAGTGAGTACCTCAATGATTTCCTGAGTGGACATAAATCTCAGCATTAGTCTATAGCGGGCCAGTGCCAGGAAGATAACATGGTAAAGTTGTCCACTGCGAGACGACTCACTTTCTCAACACTGGCTTTTCCATTTTGCCTAGCAGATTGATTTTGACTAAATTATATACTTCAATTCCAAATCTCTGAACATTAAGTAATTTACATTTCTAAGCAGCCAACAACCATTGTTATGGCATCATGGCACATTACAAGAGCACTCGTTCAGGTGGGTCTGGGAAGCCAGCAATTTAACTTGAGCAACTATTGTGACTTCTCGTAACAGTAAGACAAGTTCATTGTAAGAAGATTTTCGTGGTGTTTTTTGTTGGATAGGGGGGTACTGTAGCGAAGTGCGCAGAAGGCAATAAAGCTGAATGGGGGCTTTACTTAAGACAGAGCCTACACCAGTGCTTGCCATTCAGGCAGCCCCATTCCAACTGTCATGGAACACTGGGAACCTGGTGCAGCCAGCATCCTCTACAGAATATGGAAAACCCACAAATGAGATTTCCACAAGGTAAGGCATGCACAATCATCTTTACACTGGTAAGCTAAGTACAACATATCTTTTCCCTTTAAACTAGTTAGGCTGCTGATTCTGCGTGTCCTGAACGCAGGACTAACCTCCTCAGGCAGGCGGATGCTCCCCGAATGCAACTTCAAACTGTTGGGAGGATGCCAAGACACCTCTGGGACAGACACGAGGGCAGTTACAACTACTGGCCATAACATGGCCGCAAGGAAGCATACTAGTGAGAAAGAGGCCCCACCCTCTCTGCTGCAGCCCTTGAAGCGAAGATATAGGGGAATGGATACAGCATCCCATTTGCGAGTAAGGAAACTTGACCCACCTGTTCAGAAAGTAAGTAAACTTGAACTACCAGTTTCGTGCTGGGACAAAGGGGATAATGATAGTATATCACTGCCACTGCCAGAGCCCTGGTTTCGTAGGGTGGTTAGGGAAACATTTGCAAACCAATGCAGGGGCATGGAATGCAGAGGCTGGTTTCCAATACTGGTCACTTATAGGATAGCCTTTCCATCTTATCTAAAACTGCAGTTTACCTCAAACAATTTGTGAATCAACTATAGCAGGAACCTCATATTCCGAATTCCCATCTATTTTAATAGGGGAAGGAGTGGAGGAAGAACCCCACTGAATTTATCTGATGTGTATGTTTTGAATTGGGGGGACATGGAAAAATAGGACAAACGAGGCAAACTCAATGTAACTGTTCCGAGAATAATTTTATGCGTAATAGTAAAAAGCCCAAACAACTAGTGCTAGGCTTTGATCCTTCTTGCTTGTTGAGTAAAATATAATTAGAACATAACCAAATCTTATGTCCCACTGAATAATTTGACTCAAGCTCTCTGTGTTTGTCAGCATTTCTCTTCATTCTATCTTGGGCCTCCTGAAGGGATTGCTTAACCTGACTCAGTACTCTCACCACGTTTTCAAAGTATTCATCAGTGGCAGGAACAGGGGTATTAGTAAAATAGGTTTTGGGACCAATTCTGAGATAAAAAACATTATAGACAAAATCAAAGGAGAAATCTTGACAGCCTGATGCACACCTATTTTAGGCAAACTCTGCATAAGGTGACAGATCTACCCAATTGTCACAAGTAGCATTATAAAAAGACTAAATTTTGCTTCAGTGTTTTTATTGGTTTTTTTGTCAAGCTATTGGTATGGTAGCCAGAGGACAATAACCTAGAGATTCCTAAAGATGCGCATAGTGCCTTCCAGAATTTTGAGGAACTGGGATCCTCAGTCTGAGATTACCTTAACAGGAGATCCGTGGAGTTAACGAAGATCAAGGCAATCTCTTGGAGGGATGGCAATTTAGGTAAGGCTGAAAAGTGGGCCATCTTGGAGAAAGTATGAACTGCAACCATGACGATTGTCTGGCCTTTTAATAGAGGAAGCTCTAGAATAAAGTCCATGGTTGTAGTATGCCAGGGTTCCGGTGTTATAGGTAAATTTGTAGCAGATCGAAGACTCTTAGATGGCATGTCTTAGTTTGGACACAGACAGAACATGACTTGTTCAAATATTCTCTTATGATCCACTTGTCTGTTTCTGACACTGCATACATACAGCTATTATGTACCTCAGAATCAGGTTTTAATGTTATTATGCAAACACATGACTGATGTGCAGATGACTGGCCTTGGGTTTAACAAATATGTCAGAAAATTCTGAATAATGCTCTGGAATCATGGAGAAAGAAGTGTCCAAGGAAGTACACTCTTCTTTGAGCATGGACTGTTTCTTGAGTTTCGGTGTTCAAACTTTCAAAACAGTTTTTATTACAAAATTCTGTATTTAGCTATATTGTGCTCGCAGCCCATTTCTTGTAGGGATTCTGGCAACAAAATCGCTGAATAACCAGATGATTGGGCGAGGAAGTAAGGTCAAACTGGAGGGTTTCTTGATGGTTGTACATGGATACTCCAAAATTAATGGCACATTATCTTACAGGACCTGAAGTTATCAGAGTTTCATCAACTGTCTGCAGCACTTCTGCCTTTTCCTCAGGTAGTTTGGTGAGAGCATTCTTGCCTGCTCAGTCAAGATATACATGTCTTCAGAGCCATAACTTCCAAGGTGGAATTCCTCTGTAAACTGACTGACACAGGAAATAAAACGAGGGCATTCCCATTCTTTATAAACTTGGAGGTGTGGTTTGAAGAAGAGAATTAAGACCTAATCCCTCCTTCCACAAAGGGACACAACTTAGGTATGTTTCGACTCCTTATTGGGACTCCCTGGACACAGCCAAATCAAATGATCCTCGTGGCAGCAATACAAAGGGTTTTCATTCGCCATTTCTACTTCTCGGACAGAGAGACCCTAATTGTTCCTATCTACATTGGCTGTACTTCAGCAGGACTAATCTTAACCCCGTCAATCCATGATAAAAAAGGGTCATTACGGTCCGTTCCACTCAGTCGCTGCCTAATCCTGATGACACGTCATGAGAACTCTGATGGATGTGACGAAGTGCCTCTTCGTCAGAATATTCAAAATAAGGCTTTCCAAACATTGCCCGAAACATCTCCAAGAAGACTGTATAATTATCCAAACTAGGACCATATGAAGTTACCAAAGGCAGGGCCACGTTAGGGCTGATCCTGATAAACAATTTATGAGATATCCCACCTTTGGTCTATCCAGTGCAAGTTGAGTAAATCGGAATGTAAACTGAATTCTTTCAACTTAATAGCAACGCCATCAAATCATAGTGTAACCGTAGGTACAGTGAGTAGATCCTGATTAACACAAGCTGCTATGGCTGGTCTGAGGGAGGTAATCTCATTTCTTAAAGACACCAGTTCAGCATCTTGTTTTCTTGTTGCTGAATAGTGTCTTGAATAGCCTGTAATGGGTCTATGACAGCCAGGGGGACTGAAAGGTGTTGACGCTACAATCTGTCAGGCTTGCCATATGTGAAGCACCGGTGGTACCTGGGGGTAATGCAGAGCAAAGGTTTACAGAATTGCAAATCTATTTTTCAATGACTGCATAATCCCATAAATAAGGATGTTGTCTTGGAAATAAATCGCCCTTGCCCAGACACAAAAAATGTTAGACTTGAACCTTTGAAAGACGCTGGCAGCTGCAGCCAAATCAAAAGGGCATTCCAGTAAACTGGAAAATGCTCTTTTAAGTAATGAAGGCTATCAGTGCCTTGCAGTTCTCAAGGAATTTGGTTTGTTGGTAGCCACTTTTCAAGTCTAACATGAAGAAACACCTACCACCTTTCAGCATGAGAACCATTTCCTCTATGTTAGGGAGGAGAAAGCTATCCATCACAATGTTTTGGTTCTAAGCGGCACAGGTCGACACTGAATCTACGGCTGTTGTCCTGTTTCTTTGGAGACGGATATTGCGCAATACAGTGGAGCTAATGAATTGAAAGACCAGGGGATAATACAGAGCCACAGTTTACAGAGTTGTGAATACTTTTTTCAATGATTGCATAATCCAACTGTATAATTTTATATAGAGCACAAACAAAAGTGGATGTCTATAAAATGAGAAAAATGGGCAACACATTTGGGAAGATGACGACATAAGACAAAGGGTGTGCCTGGCACAGGATAATGCAGACTACTGTATGGTAAATCACCACCTTAACGAAGATTCAATTTCAAAGAATGTTGTATGAGTAAAGCTCTCCACAAATAAATGCTTACCATATTTCAAATATAGTGAAAGGGTGTGCCCGTCACTGAGACATGCAGACTCCTAATCCTTACTTAAATCCACCCCTTACTTTGAACAAAAATTCAGCCCTTACTTTGAAAATGCCTGTGATTGATGCAGGTATTGGATCATTGCTGTTCTCTTAACAATGACTGTTGTGAAAACTGTGCCAAAACTGAGGGGGCTTCCTGTTAGTCCCCAAGATGACGGTTATTGCATTACCAAGCTGACAGTTTTGATGGCGAGTGGGCCTTGATTTACTAGGAAGTGTGCATATTTCTAAAGTGCACTGGCATTATGTAATTGAAACGCAATGTGCATTTTACTGCAAGGTCTACATGGTAGAAAGGTCCTCGACAATAGGCGAAGAAACTTTCCCAGTGACCAAAGTGGCCAAAACAAGGTCACCGGTTGTCACTATCCCATGAGAAGAAGAGGTACTAATGAACACAGCCTGTCTTGGAATTCGATTGGGTAAGTCTTAGGATCCGAGCTTACCTCACAGATAGCGGCCAACACTGGTAAATAAACATACACTCACGAGGGAGGTGAAAGTACAGTGATGCTTGTCAGCCTCTCCCACAAAGGTTTACAACAGCAGCTAAAGATTCACTGGGAGGTTAAGACAAACTTCAAAATACTGTAGCAGCACATGGGTCTCTGGCAACATTAATAGGCATATGGGGCACATTCTGAGCTGGCATGTAGTTGCCAAAAGGGGTTGAAGAACTCAGGAAGCTATAGAACCGTGGACAAGGGCTTTATTCAAAACAGAGCTCAAAATGGTGCTTCCCAGCCAAGCAGCCCATTTCCACTTTAATGGAACATTGGGAATATACCACAGCCAGCACCCTCAACAGAACAAGGAACAATCAGAAATGAGAGTTCCACAAGTTAAGCTATGCACAATACTTATTTACACTGGTAAACTGAGTAGAACATATACTGAAAGACTTAGGCCCTGATTCTGATCTCGTTTGGAAAGCATACCGACCGAATCGGTTCAGGAATGCTTTCCGTACGACTCGGATAGGGGAGGAGTCCGACCGAACGAGTACGATGTATCCGGATACGATTCAGTCGTACTCCCATTGACTTCAATGGGAGCCTGTATTCCGAACGTGAACACAGGCTCCCATTGAAGAAAGGGGTGGGTGGGGAAAACCTTGCACCCTGTGGTGGGCACCCCATGGTGCCTACCACACTGTGCATGGTTGGAAAGAGGTGACCCATAGGTACCCCCACAGGCCCCATTTGGAGGGCCCGGGTGAAGGGGGGGCCTGCTACGGGCCCCCAAAGACCAATTCTGGCAGCCGTTTCATTCCGGGCAAATCGATTCGGAAAGGCTGTCCGAATCGGTCATCGTACTCGCTCGTTAGGAACCCAAGTCCATAGAGCTGTACGAATCAGCTCCGGAAAGGCTCGACCTGTCCGAATGCCTTTCGGAACCGATTTGGTCAGCCCGAACGGTTTCCAGGCATCGTACTTGGTCGTTCGGAACTGGAAACGAGTCGGTCGGAAACAAGGGCTCTGGATCAGATTCGGCAAACCCGAATCCGATTCGGAGCCCTTCCGACCGACATCTGATTCGACCCCTTAATAGATTTTCTTACCTGAGGAAATGCAGATTCTCAGAACTCATCAGTGTATACAGAATCATTATTTTATTAAAGACTAGGGGCTAGAATTATGCATTATCCCTTTTATACAAAGGAACAACAGAATGAAAACCTTGAATAAACATTTAAAGTAAACAAAACTCTGCAGTTCCATATAAGCCATCTGTCTTCCATCTTCATCCTCTTTTGGAACTACTTGCATCCAAGAAATGAATGTAAAACCTTTATCCAGCTTAAATCCTACGTCCTCTTCCAAATAATTCCTCATTGACTGCTTGCAAAACAAACATAAGTAATAAAAAGTGTTGCCTTTTCCATTATAAAATGTAACTCTTCATAATAAACCTTTCAATTGTAATGAAAATATTACTTTCTTTACTTCCCAAACTTGGAAAACATCAATACTCCAGTTACAATACCAAATAGATACCACCTCCCAATCTCCCAACTAGGGAGGGATGGGAGGGATATTGCTAGTCTCCAGGCTGTTATAATAATAATGATTCTATATATATATATATACACACTGTTGCTATGAGAATCAGCATTTTATGTCAAGACAGGAGGCTAGCATTATGCATGTTCAAAGCCTTTCAAAAGCAAAACCTGATACATGCTTAAGGTAAAATGTATGAAAAACTGCAGCATTTGACCAATCCGCTGCCTTTATTATTTCTTTCGCTATACTTCCGAGCGCAGAAAGCCTTGGTGGCCATGGCACCTCTCACAGAATGAGCTTTAAGTATAAACATATTCACTCCTGCCTCTTGCAAAACTGCTTCAACCCATCTTGCAATAGTTAAAGTAGACACAGGACCATAAGGCTTCACATATGTTATTAACAACTGATCCACGCCTGCACTCCTTTTCTTTTTAACCCTTCTTTCATATTCATAAATACATCTCACTACACATATCAGAAACTCAACAAAATTAGGACAAAATACAGACTGAGACACAGCCTTAGAACTTTTCAAAATCTCAAAAAAGCAAAAACAAACCAAAGAAAAAATAACATTCAGCTGAAAACATCTAGTGTTTACCTCTAAGGTCTTCAAAAGAGATACTCTTTCACAGGATATTAGATAAAGCAAAGTAGGTAACTTCCAAGTCAACTCTCTTAGAGCCAAATATTAATTAATTGTCCATCTGCCACATATTGTGAAAACTAAATCAACATCCCAAAGACTCTCATACCCAGCTCTAGGTGGGCTCCAAATATTTTTCCAACCTGCCTCCCACTTTTCAAAGGAAAAATCAAAAATAGTATCCATTCGCCACTGCCCTGAATTTGATATTGTCCTCTGCCCCATGATGGTCTAGCCCTTCCAATTCTACTTCCGAAGAAAAAATGCTGAATCGCTTTGACACCCTCTATATAATACTCTTCTCCTTGACCATAGGGGCTTGTAATAAACTCGGCCGAAAGTTCCTTCCAACTCTGCCACTTATTTTCTAAGGGATTTAACCAACCCCTCTCCAAACAAGAGTCCTCTAGCTTCCACCCTCTACTCATTTTTGGCTAGAATCCCAACTTTGGGCTAGTTCTAAAAAAAATTTTTAAAAAATGCTTTATGCCCGTCAGATATTAGGACGACATTTACGGTACCCAAAAACACACAACTCTATGGCACTACCCGTGTAACAAGTTCAGATCAACTTGTTCGCCCTTAATATATGCCTCTTCCACTAAATCAAATATCCAGGCTAGAGGTCCCAAAAGTCCAAGAATTTATCCTCGCACTACTTAAGAGAACACTCCAAGCCTTTTCTAGCGGTACTACCAAGCTAAAATAAATATGTAATTAGTTCAGGGCCAATATTGGGATTCTGTCTCCAATAATGAGTGAGAGCACTCTGCTCTCATTACACCTCTCTTATCATTCTCAAAAGGCCTTCTAATCCAATAACATGCTCCAATGGCCACCAGTCATACCATACATACAACACCTCTTGCTCAGATCTTCCTGTAAAAATGTATGTTAAAATACTCTGCTTAGGGCTCCAATATTGGGCACCTGCATTAGGCACATTCAAATGCTTTCTCTTATTGGTACACTTTCCACCCTGACCTCTTATTATCCTATCTACGTCCTCACAGACCGATCAAAAGTCCTAACCCTCATATATAGAACCTTTTTTTTTTATTACCTAAAAGTGTCTTCACAGTCTCATGTACATTATCTTGATCTCTTTACTAATCAATCTTCTAATAATTTCTTCCCAGCAGTCCAATGTTAAATGACTATCCCCCTCTGACATTTTTACTGAAAGGCCTTATTAACACTAATCAAATATCCACTTTAAAAAAATAAACAATTCATAGAATAAAATATATTTTTTAAAGAAACCAACCTACTTCTTGCCATAATATCCTATCCAAACCTAATAATCCTAAAATATGACAACCTATCTTAAAAATGACCTCTGTAAAGAAGCTGGACACAGCTGACGAGAGGAAACAGTCAATTGACAGAAATTCAAGAACACAATTAGCTGTGCCCAATTGACACTAGAAAACAAGGAGTCTCCATTCAACCTGTTGACGTGATGCCCTTAATCAAGATGGTGCCCGGAGACATCAAAGGCCTCTGTCACTGAATAATGCAGTACTGCAATGCCTAATGTGTTCATTTCATGCCTGCTCCTTGGAATCACAGGTACTGAAAATAAAATTCCTCTAACAACGTTGTTTAAAAAAAAAAAAAAAAAAGCAAAATTGGATTCAAAAGGCCTTTCAGAGATATTTAACAAAATCTCATTTCTCTTTAGCTCAAAGTCTCTAGTTACATTGATCATAAATTCCATTACATAACTGTAGGCAGGAATTGTAAAACTGCCTACACAGCACCAATGTCATTCTTTTCAAAAACAAGAACCACTTATGAATCCCATAAATTAGGTTAAATACATTTTCACATAAACAACCTTTTTTGCTGAAAACACAAAAAACAAAATGTATACATTAACTAGAAAATATAGGCAAACAAACTAAATGTGCAACTTAGAGGATGAAGATGGACAACAGATGGTTCTGATTCTATTGGTTCTTAGAATAAAAGTGATAATGCATAATACTAGTAATGTGCACTCCAACAGAAACGTCGCAAAAGCTTAACATAAATAAGCAATCCTTTCATTAGTCCACTACAGTGGCCTGGTGTACACTCTGTTCCAAGCTAATGTCTTCATCAATCAGCATCTGCCCTTAACATTACAATACACAGACTACATCCCTATGGAAGGTGGGACAAATATGCATTATATATTCCATCCTCTCTTTAACTAATTGCAACACAACACACCTCCCCCTTAATATACAAAAACAAATAAAAAGTGTCAATAAGAAAAAATACGCCCATGTATAAATACCATATGGTAACCATAGGAAGACATACATGCTTGTTATACATCACACTGATAATCCGATAACCATTTTTGTGGTCCAATCATCCTTTTCGATCTGCTGCTTTTTGCCAACAACTTACTTTGCTTGTTGACAAATTCCCTCCAATCCACTAGTACACTCCTTTTCCTTGTGGATTTCTGTGCTAGCTAATTTCATCTACTTCAGCGTTTTTGACAACTTCAACAATCCTTTCTTCATCCACCTCGACAAGCAGACCAGCCTCAACATGATCCTCATTATCAACACATGCCTTCCTGCATCCATCCACACCAGTTGCTTCACTATCATGAGCATCTATTCATGATTTGAAATCTCTCAAAACTTCTTTAGATTAGCTATTTCCCCCAGATTTTTCCACATACCTCACTTCCTTCAGAATCATCTTCTACGTCATCAACAATGAACTGTCTGCTTTTCTAGGACACACCTCCACCTTCAACTTCACCCTTACTACACAGCATTAGAAAACTCATATGCCAGCACCTTTCAACTTGCAACTTTACAAAATTCCTCATGACCTTAACCTTCAGAGGTTCAAAGTACATACGCATACCCTTGGGTACCTTAACAGGGTTCTTGACTCTCACTAACTGCCCTATTTCAATCTTTAACATTTGTACTTATTGTCAAAATATTTCTTATGTGAAAAATACACGTAGGAAATTCTTTCCCAATCCTTCTCCACAGACCATCCCTTATGTGAATCTCTGTCATCTGGATTACATTTTGATCTAGGGTAACTTCCCCATATGACTTCAAACAGAGTAACACCAGTAGCAGTGCACACTGATGATCTGTAAGATTACACTACTTTAAATATTTGGAGGTCCTAATCCAATTGACATCTGTTTGCTAACTATATAATATTCTTCTACATGCTATTGAATCGCTCCACCAGATCACTGGCACAGGCATTGTATAGTGAAGTAGTCCCCTGTATAATTCCATTTTTGTCCAAGAATGCCTTTGGTCTTTCCTGAAGTAAACTGAACACCATAATCAGTTAACAAACTAACTGGTATCCCTTCACACAATAATATTCCTTTCAGAAACTCCAAAACACAAACACTGTCAGCTTTACCAGCAAATTTTACCACTGTCCTCCTACAAAACAGATATCTCACTATGAAAATATGCTGGTGACTCAATTCAGCTGTCTCTATAATGTCTATTGCGATGCATTACCGTAGCAAATTAAGACAATTTATTTCACCCATGGGTGGCCCCAACGTTCTTACAGACTTATTCGATCTCTGACATTTCACACACTCTCAAACCAATCGTACAATAACCACATCCATACCAGGCCACCAATAATAACCTTTTGCTTAGTCTTAACAATGCCTAAATTACCCCTAAGAATCGGTCTCATAATATTCATTCTCAGTTCACTGGGTGAATTATCCTTCCACAACGTTCAATACATTTTCTTTCCATTGTATGCTCATTTCTCACTTCTTAAAATGTTTTAACTTGTCCATCCAGCTTGACATTTTTAGGCCAGCCTGATTTAATATGGTTCATCGCCTTGAATAGCGTTTCATCATGTCCGTACTCAATATCCCAAATTTCTTCCTTGATGGCACGATTACCATTCTCATTTTCCACAGCAATTTGATACTCTTCCCATTCTCGCACTCTACTATCTGAACTGGCATCCTAGATTAAAAAATTCACCACCACATTATTCTTCCCAGGTACATATACAATCTTGTACAGGCACATATACAATCTTGTACATAGAATCCTTTAAACGCATTAACATCCTAGCCAATAATGCATAAGAACTCCTCCCTAAACTCTCAGTGATAAATAATGTGGTAAGAGGTTTGTTATCGCACTGAATTTCAACTGGACTTCCCCATACACATGTTCTAAATTGATCCAGGGAGCAAGCGCGGGAGGTTGTGGTCAACGCCTCAGCATCACGCTTGAAGACGGAGTGTTTTTCTTCTTTGGTGCATGTGAACATGATGAAAAAGCAATGACACATTTGCATCCATTACTATCCCTCTGGGTTATCACTGCACCAAGTGCAAAGCAGCTAGCATCAGTAGTTATTGAATTTATAGCACTTGGATGCAAACTTTCGAGTGCAGTAGCCTCATAAGCTTCAGCTATCTCATGCTTAATTCTTTCAAAGTCCATTTTACACTCTTTGTTCCATACATATTTACTTTTGTTCTTTAACTATAGCCTAATGTGGAATAACTTCATTGAAAAATGTGGTTTAAATTTTGCATACAACTCTGCCATGTCTAGGATTGTTATAATATCCTTCTTGGTGGTGGCATCTTCTTGAGGGCTTCAACCACAGGAGCACGAGATGTCATGCAGGCACCACTAATCTCATGCTCTAGATATGTTACGCTCCGAACAGCAAACTTACACTTGGCAAATTCCAGTCAATCCTTTACCTTCCAACACTTACAATACTTTCTCCAGATGCTCATTTTGATCTGCCTTATACTTCTCTCTTGACAAAATATAATTGTGGAAGAAACTGGTACCTAAGAACTTTCCGAACAATTTAAACATAAGCCTTTGGAAAACCGCCAACGCGAATGCTAGGCCAAAAGGCATACATTTAAACTGGAATCAACCATCAAGAGTAATAAACCCAGTAAGTTGTCTGTATTCTCCACAAAGTGGAATTAAGTGGTACGCTGAAGATTAGTCAACAGTAGAAAAATACTGCGGCCCTTAATCATGATCATGGAAACTGATGAACAATTATATTGTTATTTAAATGCCTAAAATCTATGTACAAACAAATATTCCCATTTGCACGTTGTGCCACCAACAAAGGGGCGATCCAATTGGACACTTCAATAGGCTGAATTATATCAGCTTAAACATGTTTCTCCAACTCTTAGATTGCTTCTTCTCTCAATAAGATAGGAATGTTACTACCTTTGTGCATCCTTGTTTGAGCATCATTGTTTTCGAAATTATTTTAAGTTCAAATCTCTTCAGTGTTCCTATTTGCCCACTAAAACCTCCAGGACACTTGGTTGACATTTTCTTTCCTGTTGTTTCTCCGGGATCCATTAATAACACTTGTTCGGGTCTAAAATAGTATGTAAATTCCCTTGGTCAAATCAACTCAAAAGATATGGCCCCTTTTTAGCCGAATACAGTTTTCCTTCCTTTAAATCTGAAAATCAATAACAGTAGCCCATCATTTCTATAGCCTCTCCGGTTTACCCTTCCAGTTGATATCAGATTCATTTGACTTTTCTCTCAATTTGCTTACAAATTTCTCTTTCCAAACACACTCTTCTACAATTGTGTATGGCAATCCTGTACATCAATCCTTATACCACAAACAGACAAACTACCTGTGGATTTGCTTTATCTCAGCTTCTCAACAAAAACGTTGAGTATCATGTTTTTCATAATATTCAAAATATTACTCTCACTTTTACATCTATGTTCTACTCCTGATGACAGCTCATCCTTTCATACACAGCATCTTAAAACTTTTCTTTTTACAAACTTTTACAAAATGCCACGCAACTACAACGTTGTTTCAATGCAGGACATGTTTTTCAATATGCAAAGTGATTACAACTATCACAGTGGTAACACTCCAGCAAGCGATCAACTGAAAATCTGTACTTTCTATTTCTCTTACCTCTTTCATCACCCTTCTTATAAACCTTTCCAGTCATTTCACACTCTGCACTTCAGATTCCAAACTTAACAACTTTGGTACATTTGCTACACAACTCTTCTTTAAATACAATTGCTAGGGTGTCTTTTAACTCTGGATCTCCATTCACTCAAAATCTTTTGTGTATGCTAAGATCACTAGCATGCACTACCTCATCACTGATCAAGTCCTTCTGTAATGCTTCAAATCTACATTTAATTGCCAATTTCTTCAGTGAATTAACATATTCATCAATATTTGTGGGATCATTCAGTTTCCTTTTGAAGACCTTCCACCTGGATAGGCCAATGTATACTTTTAGTGCAAAATAAGCATCTAAATCTTTCAATACACGCTCAAATACATTCACGGCCCCTGCAGCTCCTTCCTTTGGTGCCTGATTATAGAATGTTAAACCCTCTGGGGCACACACATGTAGAAGAAGATATTTTTCATCAAATAAGGAAACTTGTTCTCCTCGTCAATTACTGCAATACAATTTTAAAAATATTGTTTAATTCAGTCGAACTTAAGTTAATGGAAAACTCTTTAGGTGGATTTATATTCTGATTAAACACTGTCTTGCATGTGTACTAGTTCTGTGTCCTCTTCACCAGTTCAGCTCGACTACTTCACAGCTAACACGTCACCACACACCACAAGGTACAATTTAAAAAAATATTTTGGAAACTGAAGTTATACAATCTCCACTGGTAACCAAGAAGTTTACATGCTTCATATTTCTCAGTCATTAATGATGCACATATCCACACTCCTAATATCCTCAGAGTCTCACCTTATAATCCCTTATTTGGTTTGCACAATATTAATGCACTTGCTGATGATGCAACACTTTCCCTCAGCCAGACATCTTTTAGACTCTACACATTTTGTCTGTGATCTTCAGCTTCCTTGTAGACGTACTACTAGTGGCCAGATGGCCGATAAGCAAGATCACTTTGATGACCTCATAATGTGCCATATGCACTTTCCTTCGTGCACCGCGACAGTCCTGATCAGTGCCGTCACACTCAAACAGCTGTTCACTTGCGCCCAAAGCGTGCTCTTCTCCCAAAGATTTGAACGCACACTCAAGACCAATGCAGCACTTGGAATACAATCACCATTTGGTGAGTACAACTTAAATTAACTCACCAACACAGTGTGCTTTTCTTGACTTCCAAAGATAATTGAGATTAACTTTTGAGCAGTTGATTGATTGTTTAACCTACAATTCACGCCACTATATTCTTCCATAATTGCTCGAGCTTGCGTAGCACTGCAGGTTCATAACCAGGTCACTCTGAATCTGGACGCAAATCTTGAAGCGTACTTGAAAAATAACTTTGCAGAAACTTAACATAAATGAGGAATTCTTTATTTGGTTGTTACAGTACACTGACCCGGTGTACACTGTGCTCCACGAGGGTCTTCATTAGTAAGCATCTATCTACACTTGTTAAGGATTTTTGTGCTCTTATATTTTTGTGCTCCATTAACAACGTGCAAATGTACACACAGACAGGTGATGACTTTCCGAGTTTGACTTGGCACTCTCTATTTACCGGTGTGTCAATATCCCCTACTATCTGTATCAGTAGTGCTCCAAAGGAAGGAGGAATCACCCACCCTCCTAACGTTAAGACCAATTTGATCTTTCTAAATAGTAGAATTCAAGTCCGGAGCACACACTCCAAATTCAGTTAAATACAAAATACACAACGTCTTTAGAATTCTCTGTCTTTTGTTCTTTATTTTCTTTAGTGCCCAGCCAACACGTGTTTCGTCGTATCGGGTATTTCCCACGACCTCCTCAAGGCTGGAATACAATAAAAATGTTTTGGGTTGTAGTGTGTAAACATACACACCACATACCAATATTCATACTAGTAGTGGAAACCAGAGAAGGTTCTCCCAAGTGTAAAGATGTACTGCCAAAGAGTGCTGTCATTGTGTATACTTTCACATTTCACCAATTGCATTTGGGTGGGTGTATATATATATATATATATGTACCCGGACTTCCTGATAGAGAGATACATATATACAATCTATGGGTCTGATGCCAGTGAAGCAGAGGTACTGACCCCTTGAATTATTAACTACCATATAGGTGTCTTACACATAAGACAAGAGGAAGACAGGTATGCGCCATAGCATATTTTGGGATATAACAGGGCAAATCTCTCGTGACCACAACACTGTTTTGGGATTATTATATTTAGGATCACCAATAGGTGTTTTTGTCCTCACAATTTCTACCATTTAATGCGGGTTATGAATTGCACCACGTCCCGCATAATCATATGCATGCACTCTTAATATTATGAGTCAATCTATGTAGGCATATTATTCACTTTATATCTAGGGTGATGTCTTACACCCAAATGCAATTGGTGAAATGTGAAAGCATACACAATGACAGCACTCTTTGGCAATACACCTTTACACTCGGGAGAACCTTCTCTGGTTTCCACTACTAGTATGAATATTGGTATGTGGTGTGTATGTTTACACACTACAACCCAAAGCATTTTTTATTGTATTCCAGCCCTGAGGAAGTCGTGGGAAATACCAGATACGACAAAACAAGTGTTGGCTGGGCACAAAAGAAAATAAAGAACAAAAGACAGAGAATTCTAAAGACGTGTATTTTGTATTTAACTGAATTTGGAGTGTGTGCTCGGGACTTGAATTATAACGTGCAGAATGTATTCTCACACTTGCTTACACATGTACACACTAATATAGTACTACTGTCTTTGAAATATTTTCCTATGATGAGTAAAAGAGTATTTTCCTGACTCGTCAACTAGTCCTCAATTTGGGCCGAATAGCTATGATTTTCAAAATGGATGTCACCCTTATCCTCCCCTTGCACATCTACCTGCATGTTGTTTCTGCAGCATGTAGTCAAGTTAGATATTATTTGTTTATTTCCATTTTCATTGTCCAAGTTGTCCAATTAACTTTTCCCGGCTAAGTCACAAAATCGCAACTAATTTTTCAAAGTCTTTCCGCTAGATCACTCTGCCCTAGTCATTCATATAACACCTTGATGTTTATGTATCCTGTATATTCGAGAATCTACGGATGACTTTAGCATAGAGAGGGTAGAATAATTTATTCATATAGTGGGGTAGTGTTTATGTGCTAAGGCAATTTGATGTTAAATATTTCTGTGTTCTGATTTGCTAATGAAATGATACATTTGCTCACACCATGATGATTCTGCAGTCTTGTTAATTTCATATGTAAAAATAATGTATAAAAACCATTGATTTGGGGATTGAGCCAGAGACTTTTCTGTACTATTAGAGATGCTGTCTGTTTCTCTTCTCATTTTGCTGCTCATTTGGGACTTTAAACTAATTTTTGATTTTGCATTTCTCTGTATTACTCTATTTACTGAGAGCCTTCATGTATTTGACTCTGTATGGTCTTATTTCTGAATTTTGTAATTAAACACAAACTATTCTGCTGATCTAGAACTCAGTTATTGAGGGGGCCTTAACTGAATTGACTATATTTTCATAGTTTTGACGTTTGGGGGTACCTTACCTCGGGAACAATTGACTCGTGAAATTGAGTTTTAACACCGTCCCCGATTTACCGAAAACTGTGGGCGTTCACAGCCGAGTAAAATTTTGGGATGTCAAAATTGCGGTTCACCCCCCCCCCACCCCCCCCCCGCCCACACCCTTAACATTCTATGGCACAGAATATAAACCCATGGAATGTGGAACAAATATACATTCCAGATTATATTTGATCTAACTATAAACAATTGCAACATACCATCTAGCCTCCGGTCTTGACATAAAATCAACTGTACTTATGCTCGGGCAAAGTTCTTATGTATGGATCTGCAGTTGCATGGCACGTTTAGCTGCGAATTCTAGAATTCTGAGTTAGCAGTGCGCTCCAAAAGTAGTAAATAAACTTAAATCGACGATTTAGGTTTCATTTTTTTCTGTTGCTGCCATGGGCCACTCGATCAGTCTGTTTTAACTTTTAAGCCATCGGCGGTTTTCATGCTCAGATTTTGAACTCACGTTTACGTTGTTAAAAACGAAACTAAGTTAAAGGGTACAAGGCTAAAACGCAGGCATGACATTATAGCTCACCCGCCATGCCCGTATCTGCCAATGCTGCTACAGCTCACATACGGTCTAGTCTTAGATATTAAGCACGATGCGAGAACCGGTCGTGTCACATTTTAGAGTAGCTCGATTCTGCTGCACAGTTCTGTGAAATAGTGTTAACGTTTTGTAACGACGTGCAAACATACATTTTCACAATGGACCACGTTAAAATAATAAAATGTAAACTTTCGAAAGTTACTTTGATGCCATTTCGAAGCATGTTAAGGTCATATATGCAAATATCTACGAGACAGAATCATTAGATTGCTTGACATCCCACTAGAGGGCATAAACATGGTTTCTGTTTTTCAGAGTGCGGACATAATGGCGAAATGAGCGGGCCTAGTCCCACAGTAGCCCGCCACATTGGCATTTTGCCATTTTCAGCCAGTTTCTTCTAGTACGAATACTCGGCAACATAACGTAAACGTGCCTCAAAGTAAAAAAAAATCTAGGACATCCGCCCCACCACCTTATATGGATTTGATCTAAATAAAACATTTAAAACGGTAACAGAACAAAAAAATACAAAACCCTTATTTACATTTACTGGAGTTCAATAACTTTCAAAGTTATGCACATGAGAAGCAAAACACCACTGACATTTTTAACTCTTACGCAACACAAAGGTGTACATACGGCAGATATACTTACGTCACGTGGGAAAAGGCAAGTATAAACACTTAATTCGCAGAGGACAGATAGCGAGGGAGGAGGATGGCAACTTTCCAAAAATGGTAATGAGTGCCATTTTACGTCAAAATATTTACAATATCTGACCCGCTCTAACATGCTGACGTATAGGGTGAGCTTAAAAGGCAATATGCAAGGAAAGTCCTGAAAAAGGTAACGTTCCCGCATTAGGTAAATAAAGCTGTGTTGCAGAAAGGAGGGCGGGCAGAAACCCTTGGATGCCAATGTTACCACTCACCAAGATTAAGGAGGCCTCAACATCTCCTAGAATGAAATCAATTTTCATTCACTCAGTGGCCTAGAAAGAATGAGTTTTTTTACAGCTTGAAGAAGAAACACGGTGGTGACATGATGTTGGGGAGCACCAAAGCCATTCCTTCCATGGGGGTAAATCACTCTAGCGCTGCTGCTTTAACAATCTAACCCCAAAAATGCATCACGCTTGAAATTATATAAATGAGTTAACAACTGGGCACTGTGTTTAAATCAAAGAAAGACAGAATAGTGTAAACGAGGGAACAGTGGGAAAGGAAAAATTCCCTATGAAAAAGGAGAGACAAAGGAAAATAAAGGAATGTAACTAAAAAGAAGAAAAAAACTATACGTGAGAAAAAAATGAATTGCGGCGGAAAGAGGAAATAAAGCGATAAAGGAAATAAATGTGGTTGCACGGACACCGAACTAAAGTAGAGAATTTGAGTAAGTGAAATAAAACTATAATGATACGGCTATTTTGCCTCTTGAAAAGGCATAGGAATTTGGGAAACTGTCTGGGGAAAACACTGACAGCACGCGCTCGTCAGCTAAGCGTGGGTGGGAGGAGGTGAGTGAGAGTGACATTTAAAAGAGCCCTCCCTTACCCGCCTCACTGTTCTCAAAAAGTAGAAGTTGAGAATGGCGTTCAACTTGCCTTTCTGGTGATCGCTTCTGCCCCCAGTGACAGACCCCCGTGACAGCTGTCAACCCTTCTTACCTTAGGTAAACTGTGGCTCATAAGGCGGTGCACGGGTCGCTACAAAAATGCGAGTGAAGAAAGCTGGGAAAGTGCTGGCGTGCTTCCTTTCCCGGACCCACCCCCAGGGGGCCTGGGTCTCTGTCGGGCCCGAGTAGCCCCTCACTCGCTCTTGGGACGTTTCTGCCGTTCGCAGTTACAGCAGACACTCAGCCTCCGGCCTGTCTCTCGTCGCCAGCCATCTTGATGCAGAAAGCTGAAGGGGCTGGGCGGCGGCTTCAGCCAGAGACTCAGAACAGCGCCGGAAGCCTGCTCGCGCCATCTTGGTGAAGCTGGTGTGGGCTGAACCACGCCTGCAATTGCTGTCACAGAGACTCCAGTAAACAGCAGAGAGGGAAGGAAATGAAGCGCTGCAGCTCTGACTCATATTATCCCCGATGGTTACGGTCAGCACTGTGTCTTTGGTGCCCACCCCAGTCCTTCCTTCCAGCAAAAATAGAAGACAGCACTTCAAAAGTCCACACGTTTTTGCCATTTAAACATTCCCAACATCTTGTTTTAATTGTGTTTTATTTCATTTTCAAACACACCGAGTTGTTAATATTACTGTACCCAGCGGTCGAAGTGCATAAAAGAAATCATGGGAACCGTGATACTGCTCACAAATGGGGACAGGGTAAATGGGCGTAGTCAAAGACGTGGCTACTAAAATATATATTGTGTAACTTTTATCGGTCTTTCACCTTAGGGAACTACATATAAAATGACACACAGCTTAAATGAAAAATAAATGCAAGTTAAGTTAATCAGGGGGAAATGCACTGTAAAGTAGTGGGGCTCTAGGCCCCCATGCAGTATTAGTAAAGACACGGACACAGTATTGTAGTTACTGGAACTGGCCCAGGGCACGTGCGCCTAGCCCCTTTTATTACCAGGGTCACGTCCTGTGATGCCTGTGTTGGATGGTGTAGTGTCCGGCTGGACACGTTCTAGTGTTCTGCTTTGCTGTACCCCACACTTTACTTCCACCCACCACAGGCGTCACTGGTCAGATGACCCTCCAAATAAAAGGGGCCGGGCGCACGTGCCCTGGGCCAGTTCCAGTATAGCACTACAGTGTCTGTGTGGTTCTTTTACCCAGCATGTGGGCCTAGGGCCCAAAACACCACAATGGCGACGAGCGGGTCCGACCCCACGTGCACACCGGCTGCCTGTCTGTCGTGCCCCGGTGAGAGATGAAACCCGAGGTACCCTACACCCGTATGCGTGTAAGGCATAACCCTGCAAAGACGTTTGGCCGGGGAGAGAAGCAATGAGGGAGTGCTGCGACACCAGAGAGTGACCCCCCCCCCCATGCATATCCAGCCAGCACGAGAGCACCAGTACAGGGCGCGGGTGAAGCCGACAAAGTGGACGAGACCAGGCCAGCATGCGGCTGCGTTCACAGTAAGCACCAGCAACCCTTATGTGGCGGCCCCGTCCAGGGTGGTGAAGGGAGGAAAGCATCAGAGCTGCGGCGCCATAGTAGCGGCAAACCCCGCCCCTCCTGCTAGCATGCTCTCTTAACTCACCATGCGACCCAGAGCCCCGTTCCGGGATCACTACTGTGGTGCAAGGTCCGCGGTCTGAGGAGATACTCCTGTGGCCTACCACGAGGTGTCCACAGCGCCCGGAAAGCAGCCCAGGGTGAAGCAACCCGCCTTCCAATGCAGGCCGGTTCAGCCGTCGGAGAGAATTGATGGCTCTAGCGCCTTCAAAACCAAGCAACCTTCCTTAGCCTGCCCGCCAGGAAAAGAAGGGGAAAACACCCTCCCCAACGAAGCAGAGCTGCAGCACCGTATCTGTGGCAGCCCCGCCCGCAAGCTGCCTGCCCACCACCGTCGGCATTAATGAGGAAGGAAGAGGTACTGCCTTCCCGAAGTGGTACCGGTTTTGCCACTCAAAATAAGCCCTGCATCCGCAGTGACTACCTGGTGACACCCACATTGCCCTAATGAGGAGTCGCGGTGCCCTTCGGTTCTCTGCTGCACCGCGGGTCCATACCTGCATATGAGGCCTTCCTCTGTAGCTCCGTTCATGCTGCCAGTTTCTGAATGCGGAGACTGCAGCGCCACCTAGCTGCTGATCCACCGCACCATTCCACCAACACGGGACAGAAAAATAAAATGTAAGTGCTCAGAACACTTGAAACCCTACTGCACAGTGCCTTCCTGGCCCTCCACCACCTTCCTGCACCGCATGCGTGCCCTAGCCGCAAGGCCCTACAGTGTGAGGGAAAGCTATTGTGGCCCGAGAGAACAGAGCAGGCCTGCAGCACAAGGAACGCTGCCGGGCCTCCGAGAAACTGCCTGCAGCGGCATCTAGTGGCAACTCGCGACACTGCAACCACCAAAGACCACATAATGGAAGCAGTCCTGGAAAGTACAAAGGTTCTGCAAACGACATGCCATCAATAGGAGGGAGACCCAGCAGAGCCCCACTCACTCTGGTCTTGTATCCCTGGGTACAGGGGGTAGCATTCCCACCCAGTAAGTGAAAGGTGCACAACAGGGAACGTGCTAAAGTCTGCAGAAAGGTGGCTGTGGCGCCACCTAGAGAACATGTGCTGCCAAGACAGATGAGAAAGGAGTAAATGCAGCACTGCCAGCTGCACACTGACCTGCCTGACAAAGATGTCAGCTACATGAGCCACGCAGCTACACTGAGTCTGAGAAAGACAAAAAAGGGAACGACTTGGGAAAGCCCACAAACAACGTGACACACCGGCGGTCCATGAGTATCTGAGGACCGCGTCCTCACCCTTTGCAGCAAGTGCAGACGGAAGGAAAAGACCTGCGGCACTGAGTGACTGCCTGCCTCAACTCTGCCTCCATGTCAGTGGGGAGACCAAGAAGGTGAGGTACAGCCAGATGGGCGCAGGAAACACAAAACCTGTATCTCCAGCACCACTGCATCAAGGGAGCTGCCTTCAACCTGCAAGGTGTGACCGCTGCTGCTCTGCCTGGTAACTTGTGCTCTGCACCTGCCTCAAGGGAACTCCAACAAACGGCCCTCCCGCGCTACTGTGAACGTCTTTCTGCCCCAAATCTCAGCACCTGGACAGAAAAAGAGAGCAAGAACGCAGCGCCAATGAAAGTGCAGCCCGCAGAACTAAGAGTGCCAAGAAGCCCAAAGCGGCCCCAGCACAGAGAAGCGTCAAGCGACCAAGGGCAGCAAAAACCTATGAAGGCAGCAAGCCCCAGGCGAAGCACAAGAAGGAGGGGTGCAGTGCGCGCAATCCCAGTGGCTGCCCGACACCAGCGAGGAAACTGCGCCACCCGCCCCTAGTGGTGAACGGACACCACCGCAAGCTACACCAGGGGCACACCAAGTGCCAGAAGAGGTGCGCAGAAGGCCATGCCAGCGAACCTGACAGCCGAGCAGACACCTCCACAGAGAAGCACTGCTGAACGTAGCATGGAGAGCATCCACATCTCCACTGCCTAAGCGAAGCCCCGCAGTGGGCCGAACACGACACAGTGTCCTCCCTCACACTGCCTCAAGACAGGAGTCGCCAATGACCCAAGACCGGCAAGAGAGAGTCGCACACCCCACGTGGCGAGCCGCCACCACAATGTACGTTCCGACGTCAGGCGACACATGGCCGGACGCCACAGTCACACCGCCAGCATGGAGCACGTCACTCAGAGTGACCAACTCCGCCAAGCATGCCCGGGAGAAGGCGCGATCAAGTGCCACGACGGCGCAGCCTCGAGGCGCAAGCATGACGCCCTCGAGTGAAGAGAAGAGGAGCACCGCGAAATCCCTGAGGAGGGGATGGTGCCCGGGAAAGGTCCCCAAGAGGAAGAAGCCAGTCCTACTGACAGGACAGACCTGCGACAGGTCCGCAGAAAAGTGAAGACCGTCCCAAGAACTGGACGCAACCAGCGAGATGTCCATGTGGCGTAAACATGAGACAGGCGGCAGGACGCCACATCCAAGTGAGGACCTGGTTGAAGGAGGAAAAGAGAGTGGCAGGACGCCACTCCGCGAAGGAAGAAGGAACAGTGGCCCAACGCCACAGGGCAGACAATCACCACAGGCGCGCAGGAGAAAAGGAGCAGAGCGACGGGACAGAGGACTCGTACCACCACGAGATGAGCGCACCCAGAAACACCAGACAGCCATCAAGCCGGACCGACATCCCTGGAGACAGCCCAATGGGAGAACCAAATGTAAGCCGTAGCTAGCGCGAACCGCGTCTCTCTCCAAAGCTTCCCAGTGCGACCGTCCAGTCCTGAAGCCGGAATGACGTTCCTGGAGACAGCCCAATGGGAGAACCAAATGTAAGCCGTAGCCAGCGCGAACCGTGTCTCTCTCCAACGCTTCCCAGCGCGACCGTCCAGTCCCAAGCATCGGCAGTCCAAGTCAGACGGCATCCCTGCTTCTCACCGCAGATGCCATGGGTGAAGAACAGCCTCAGCAAGACGAAGACATGGGCTGCGAAGTCCCTCCAGTCCTCCTCACTCCCCGAGGTCACCTAAAGCCAGAGATCGCCGCCTGTTTGCCCAACCGAAAGAAAGTAACTATGTTCATCATCCAGGTGCATCATCACCAAGGAGCATCGCACCACCAGAGTGGATCCCCACACTCCAGACAACCGGAGTTCAACGAGGCGAGCCACCCAGGAACCTTCTGTGTGCCCCGTCAACCTGAAGCCTGCCGAAGTACAGCATACCGGACCATTGGAATATCCACCCTTGGAGTTACACAAGACTTGGCTGTGGCCCTGTTGGGAGTTCCGCAGCGACCCCTAAGCGCGGCCTACGCAAAGGCCCTCACAGCCCACGCGGTCACGTGGCAATCCAGGGGCAAGGGCCTCGACGGAGTTCCTGTGAGAGGGGAATCCGAATAGGAGAGATGCTTCGGCAGCAGCTCCACGACAGGCACGGGAAGCATGGAGGTCACAGTCGAAGACTGGTCACCCAAAGACCATCAGAGGAAGGCACAGAACCTGAGTCCTGTCGGCGAGAACATCTAGACGGAGACACCACCCTCTGTGGCTACATGAGCGACTTGGCTGTGAGTCCTGTTGGCAGTTCCTCAGCGACACCTTCGCGTGGCTTACACGAAGCCCGCACAGTCCACACGGTCCCATGGCAGCCCGGCAGGAAGGCCCTCCAGGAGGCTCCAGTGAGAGAGGAGTCCAGGCGAGAGAGGCAAGTCTGAAGTTGCTCGGCTGTCAGGAGCGAGGAAGACCATCAAGCACGTTGCCTCCAAGGAAAGGCCTCACACACCGAGATCATCCCCAACAGTTGTAGGTTTGTCATCCACCGGAACCTGAGCGCCTGCTAGATCTCCAGAGTGGACTCCACCACCGCTCCAGATGCACCGATACTTGAACTTTGTACATAGACTCCAACACCGCGAGACCAGGCCGGTCTAAAGTACATCGCCAAGGCGGACTAAAGCATCCTGACCATGCGGTCCAAAGCTCCAGCGCTGCCTGGCTGACGGCCTGAAGAGACTCATTTGGTGCTATGTGTTTGTTTCTTTGTTTTCTTACAGGTTGGACGTTTGTTTGTTTCTTTTCATTAAAGTTTGGGAGGGATGTAGTGTCCGGCTGGACACGTTCTAGTGTTCTGCTTTGCTGTACCCCACACACCCACCACAGGCGTCACTGGTCAGGTGACCCTGCAAATAAAAGGGGCTGGGCGCACGTACCCAGGGCCAGTTCCAGTATAGCACTACAGTGTCTGTGTGGTTCTTTTACCCAGCATGTGGGCCTAGGGCCCAAAACACCACAGATGGGTGTGGGGTGGGGTGTGAGCCAGCCCTCGGGTAGTGGCTGGCACAGCAACAACTAGAACAGTGACCAGCATGTCACTACATCCCTCCCAAACTTTATTCAAACTGGAACAACAAAGTCCAACCTGTGGGAGAGAATAAAACAATACCAGAAAACTTCCACTGAGTCTATTCAGCTGCTTGCAGAACAAAACAATGGTACAACTGCAGCCAGGATCACCGGTTCTACTGAGCACAGTTCAGTGTTGCTCTGCTGATTCGGTCCTCCCTGGACTCAAGGCGTGGACGTTGACAACCCAAGTCTCTACATACACAGTTCACAGTGACGGTACAGGTGGAGTCATAGTGAATCTGGTAGATGTCACGTTTTCACCAATTAGTCCTGGTTGTTGTTGCATCTTCACAAACCCAGCATTGCTTCTAGCTACAGAATGGTGGAGTAGTTACACACATCCCTCTCTCACCAGAATGCCCCTCTCCTGGGTGTTCCCCTCTCACGGGATGTCCCGGAGGCCCTCTTCACCAGGCTTCCACTGGACTGGGTGTGCTTCGCCGTATCACTCCAAGGCCACCCTCTAGGTTTGTGGAGGAAGCACTACGAGTCCCACCTTCAAATCCCTAGCTCTACCTGGAGGGTAGTTGTTTCCTGATAGGATTACTCCTGCCACCTAGCACAAACCTTTGTCTTCCTGGGACCTGCGGAGGAGCGGCTCTAGACTCATCTCTCTTGGCGGGACCTGCTCTCACCGGCCGTACCTGAGGCCTTTGCCCCTGAATCGCCACGGTCTTGTGTGGAGTGATCGGATCCACTTCTAGACCCCACATCCAAGGTCACTCAGGATGTCCGAGCAGTCGCACAATCCAGTCTCCCGTGCGACCCCAAAGGTGGCTATCACAAATGGTCCAGCTTGCTCACATCTGCAGTCGCCGGTTTTGCTTGGTGTTGAGAGACTTGGTAAGAGTTTCTCCTCTGTAGGTAAATGGTTTTCTACTTTTGGAAGTAGTTTATTAGGGAAAATAATAATGCTACTTATTTCAATAGCCATAGTAGTCTTAGGGATAATAACAGCATATAAATGTTGTAAGTGTAAGAAGGGAAAAAGAGAAGTGACAGAAACAGGGAATCAAAGGAGAGCAAGAAAGAGAAAAAGAGAAGAAATAGAACTAGAAGACATGAAAGAAAAATATTATGATATGATGAAAGATCTAGACGAGGGTGCCATAAAACGAGAGAAGAGTACTGAGTTTTTGAAAAAATAAAGATGGCACTCGGTATGGTAGGTATTTTATGATGGCTCCTGAAAGCCATCAACGGAGGGATTGATGGAGCAGGGGTTCGAGAAAAGAAACCTGCTCGAATTAATATCCCCATAATACGTACTAACAGTAAGTAGTAATAGAAAATTAACGTGCACCTTACATGAACACGTGGGAAATAGCTCTGCGCATGTATGCACTAACGTAAGATAACATATGAAAGAACTAAAACCGTATTTACATTATGCTTTGAGTGAAACGAGAAACAATGCATGACTAGGCCGCATGTGCATTTCGTAGTTTGCATGTTGCACTTTGCTTTAAAATAATAAGTAATGCTGCTTTCTGCTTAAGGCTTATGCTAGGTAACCCAAAATGAGGAATAGTGCAGGGAGGGGGGTAAACAGTGAAAACTACATTGTCATATAATTAATGAATGTCCATTTTTCATTCGCTATAGTGGGCTGGATGAACTCCATTTTGCTTATGTTGTCGGAAGAAGGGAGGGGTGAGCTGAAGAGTGAATCTGATCTGTCAGAGGCAAGACAGACGCGCTGTGCACAGCAGAAGAAATGTATGAGTTGAAGGCCAGTGTGACGACTGTCGGCCAAATGATGAAATCAACCGTGGGACCGGAGTCCTATTCTGCGGATGTTGTCAATTTTTATGAATAAGACTGTTTAAATGTATCTTGTATAAGAAAACGTGAGAATGAACTAAGAACCGAACTGTGAGAAAGGAAGCAAACAATAAATTGACTAAATTGTACGTGAGGTCACTGTGGTGTGACAGAGATGCCTCCTAGGCCCTCCAATCATCTGTCTAGTATTAAAAATTGTTACAACTAATGTGGGATGGACATGTAGATTTTAGGGTATAACTGGAGTGCCTTTAGGGGTGTGGTTTTATGAGGAATTTCGGCTGGTGAGGCTGAGAGAGAGAGGGAGATGCGTCGCTGTCCGTCGGTTTGCAGAGAGGCCTAGCTGATTCCTGTCCTGTTCCGTTCCTGTCCCTGTAAATCTTTGTTTCCTGACTATATTCAGGGAACCCCCACCATCGCCTTGGCCAGGGTAGTGGATTTCTACAGACTGTTAGGTTTGTATTTTTCTGACTCATACAGGCATAATTCTTGCAAATGTATTTTGTCTCTGAAACTTATGTCTCTTCACCTATCCACTCCATCATAGATACATTTGTACGTATTATTTAGATGAAACTTTGTCTCTTCATCTATCCCCTCCGTTAGGTAAAATTCTGTTTCGCATTTGAATTTGCTGAAACTTTTGTCTCTTAATCTATCCACTCCTCCATCCAAATGTCATTGCTTACATGATGAGTTTGAATTCATTTGGAGTTGTTGATGCTAATTTCCTTTATTGAGTTTCATTATTTGCATTTTGACCATATGCCATGAGAATTGTCAGCTTTATTTTACGAGAAAAAATATTAACTTTACCGAGAGTCTGTGATTATTTTATTGACTAAAAGTAAGTTAGAAATGTCATATCATTATCATCAACTATTCAACTAATTGGTTCATCGACCAAGTAGAGGAAGAGTTGATATATAAATCAGATAAGTATTTGGAAATGACATATATAAATTTTAGGAGGGAGAGAATTAAACATTGTATAAATTGACACCAGCGCATCAGGGATTTGGGTGAATGTATATGGGCCATTGTTCTGTGATATTTGAGTATTGATCCCTGATCAGGTATTGGCCTTTCGCGCTGTTTTCGGTGCACGTTAATTTTCTATTACTACTTACTGTTAGTACGTATTATGGGGGTATTAATTCGAGCAGGTTTCTTTTCTCGAACCCCTGCTCCATCAATCCCTCCTTTGATGGCTTTCAGTAGCCACCATAAAATACCTACCATACTGAGTGCCATCTTTATTTTATCTAAAACTCAATACTCTTCTCTCTTTTTATGGCACCCTCGTCTAGATCTTTCATCATATCATAATATTTTTCTTTCATGTCTTCTAGTTCTATTTCTTCTCTTTTTCTCTTTCTTGCTCTCCTTTGATTCCCTGTTTCTGTCACTTCTCTTTTTCCCTTCTTACACTTACAACATTTATATGCTGTTATTATCCCTAAGACTACTATGGCTATTGAAGTAAGTGGCATTATTATTTTTCCTAATAAACTACTTCCAAAAGTAGAAAACCATTTACCTACAGAGGAGAAACTCTTACCAAGTCTCTCCCAAACACCATCAACCTCCAGTTGGGTCAAGTCTTCATGTAATTTCGTAATATTCCTTATATATTCCTCAATTCCTTTACTTTTATCAGGGATATAAGTACAGCAGTGTTGGATTTTCAACATGCCACAGACTCCACCCTCTTTTGCTAATAAGATATCAAGGGCAAGTCTATTTTGCAAAACCATTGACCTGATTGCAACCATTTCAGTGTCAATCATCAAGAACCCACCAGCAGTATCTGTTGATAAACGATCAACCACTGTGGACAATTTTCGGATTTTGTGCGAATTCAAGACGACTCCAACTGAGGGTATCAGTGCACCAAAATATCACCTGCTATTTCTGAGAAACTTGCTCTCTTATTACGTGTTAGTCCATGTTTTATTTCACTTAAATGGTTACTATTTCGGTCTACATGGTAGACTTTGGAAAAACAATTGCAAAGTAACAATTACCGTACCAATGTGAGGGCAACCTATAATAAGCCTTCTTGCCACAAACATAATAAACTCCTGGAAAGACAGGATCAGTTCCACCCTTTAATCCCCAACCTCCAGTAATTTGAAAAGTATGTTCACATTCACTACTACCAATGAAATAATTGTTATAGTTAGTTTTTGCTCTAAGCAAACATATTCTCCCTTTCTGGGACCAGTCCAGGGACATTGCAGCGTATGTTTCGCCTTTCTCATAAACTCCTTCCCTAAAAGCCCACGGTGGTACCTGTGACTTCTGTTCAGCAGCCTTTCTTTGGAAACTTTCTCTTCTATCTTCTACCATTTCTATAAAAATCTTTTCTTCTATCCACAAACTACAAGTCAGGTTATTTCTATAGGCATATTCTATATCTAGAGTTTTGGTGATATGGAAGAACTCTCCCATATAACGTGCATTTTTGCTACTTAAAACCTTATTTAGCTCTTTAATAACCGGTATTTCTGAAAATACTAAATCTATATTAGAATAGTGGTATTCGAGTTTCCCCGTCACATAGAATAGGCTGGTTAAATTACTGCGAGACAGGGCGTGGCTAACCATCATGGCCGACCGGACGTAAATCCTATCGGCTCTTCGCCAGCGGGGAGCCAGGCCCTAACAAACTAGAAGCTTAGGGGGCACCAAATGCCACAAATCCGGCTCGACGGCCTGTCCTAAGCACCCAGGAGCTGTGGAGGCGGACAAAGAGTGAGAACAGTCCCCCCGGTGCGATGTGAGGAGGCAGAGATTTCTCTCACCGGCACCCGCGGCGACTCAAGATGGCGGCCGCCATCCTGCTCGGCAATGAGGACTCTTGCTGGAGCAGTGGATCCCACTGAAGACCCCGCGTTCGGTGGGCGGACTGGGGGTGCTGGAGGTCCCGTTCGTCTAGCCCCCGGGGGTTGACTGCACAGGCGGACTGACGGGGTCCGGCGCCACCGGCGTCCACGCGGGAAGAAGCACCCTCCCACCGGCGACTCTGGCAGACGGAACGGGGACCCAGGGAGGCCGGAGATGCTTGGGGACCCACCCGGCGGCATTCGACAGCAGTGCTGAGGAGCGGGGGGCCCCCCTTGTACCAAAACAGCCCGCCGAAGGATTGTGAGAAACACGGTGCCTGACCCTAAGATGGCGGCGGCCAGGCACCGATCCAGAGCCTCGTGAGAAGGCCCAGGCTGGAGGACTCCCGCCCTCAATGAATATCTCCAACACGGCAGCCTGTCAATGCCCCGAGGGGGGGCCCTGTTGCAAACGTCAACCCACCTCAAGCTAGATCTGCCTGCTTGCCCCAGTTGTGAGAGTCTCTTTGGCAGCATAATTGAGAAGGGTTGAGGCGCCAATCAAAGGAGCCCCCCTATGGTCTAGAGGGGCGCTGCACCTGATGTTGGGCTAAACGGCTCACTGAACACCCCATGACTGTCCCAGAAGCAAAGTGGGGGTCCTTGGACTACATGAGCACCCCGGTCCTGCGATAACCGGTCTGGACCCGAGAAGTGGCGGGACACCCGCTACACGCCCTCCCCTCCCCCGCAACAAGCCCTGGTCTCCGTGACTTCTTGCCTCCACGCCGCAGAGCCCCCCTTCCCTGTGTCGGAAGGTTCTCCTGGGCGGCTTGGCTGAGCAAAATTGGAGAGTCGCTGCGGCGCCCAATCCCCCACGTCCCTTCCTAAGGCGAGGAAAGCCCGTGCAGGAGGTGGGTGAAGGTCCCTATGCCACCCAAAAAAGCACAGCCCTCAAGGGTCTCCAGCTTCTTCTCCCCCGCCACCAAGGGGGCAGTTAGCGGCGAACCAACGCGATCGGACGACGGTATGGCGCTCACAAGAGAGGACTTGATGTCCTCACTCCGGGAATTCAAGCAGGAACTCAGGGATGACATCAAGGCCGACATAGGGGCCACCCTCGACGCATTCAAGGCAGAAATGGGGGGTCGACTGGTGGCTCTGCAATCTGACGTTGACTCAATTGGGGCCCGCGCTCTCGACCTGGAGGCAAAACATCAAGAGCTGGAGGACCGCATGAGACCCTTGGAGACCCACTCCGAAGACCTTTGCGCACAGTTGAAAGCCACGGTGCTCCGCTGTGAGGACCTTGAAAACCGCTCCCGCCGGGAGAACATATGTGTGAGAGGCCTGGAGGAAGGGTGCGAGGGCCCCGATTTGGAGGCCTTTATGATGGGGCTCTTCTCCACAGTACTCGGAGATTCTGAACCGGAGGGGTGCCTTGAGAGAGTGCACAGAGTGGGTCCTCGAGGCCCAGGAGATGCCGGAAAGCCCCGAGATGTGTTGGCGAAATTCAGTTCCTTCAAAACTAAGGAGGTGGTCCTCCAGAAGGCACGAGCCCTGGACAGGGTATCCTTTCAGAACACGGAGTGCTCGCTCTACCAAGATGTGGCCCAAGCCACACTCGCCCGGCGCCAACAATTCCGACCCGTCACTGCAGCCTTAAGAGAATGCAAGGTGAGGTACCGTTGGACATACCCCTTTGGGCTTGCTTTCACACTGGACAATAAAAACTATCACTGCACGGAGCTAGAGGAGACAGCAACTATCCTGGGCATTGAGGTGCCAGCCACAACACACGCAGCGGAGGAGAGGAGGGCGGAGGCGACGGCGGGCCCGAAGAAGCAGGGGGGAGGCCCTTGGCTCCAGCAGCGAAGACCAAGCAAAAATACTGTGGGTTGACGAACTCCTGGTTCTCTGGCGACTAGAGAGCCTTGTTTTGCCTGAGTCGTTCGGGCAGTCCAAAGGTTCACACGCCCCGATGGGGTCACTGGGATAATCCCGGTCTGGTCCCAGTCACGCTCTCACTTATACTAACGTGGTGGGGAGAAAGGTTCGAACTTACCATGCCGGCCACAACAACCAAAGAGCTTGCTAGCTACTGGCTTTTTTCATTACATACGGAACTGTTATTGGGCCTTGGCGGCGGAATTTGGTCCGCCCCAGACAATGCTCGAAATGAGGTTCTCCTCTGTGATCGAGGACCCCCGAGAGCAAGTTTTTGGACTAAGTTTGATACGGTTCATTTTTTTCTTCCTTTTTTCTTTTTGGTTTTCTGGTGTCACGGTCTACCTTGCTTTTTTTGTTACTAGGTTGCTGGTACAGGGTGGATGGATGGGGGGGGACATGATGGCAATGTGCAGGGGAGGGTGAGGGGGGCCTAGCTGCCCTGGTTTTGCTGACAAATAATGGGGACTAACTGTTTGAGATGGAACGTAAAGGGGCTTAACTCCCCTAACAAGAGGCAGCGGATCTGGAAATTCTTAAATGATCACCAGATTAAAATTGCCGCCCTCCAGGAGACGCACCTCCCCCGTAAAGAGGAACACCGATTGAAACACAGGGCATACCCTCAGGTCTTTCGCTCTTCGGCATCCACCAAACATAATGGGATGACGCTGCTCTTCCACACTTCAACCCCCTTTCTTCACCACGACACTAAAACGGACAAAGAGGGGAGGTTTGTGATGGTGAGGGGGGAACTACAGGGCAGACCGTGCACGATTGCAGCGATCTACGCACCTAACACAGGGCAACATGATTTCCTCAGCTCTTTCTTATCTACTCTGGGGGGGTTTGCCAGAGACAACATTTTACTGCTTGGGTACTTCAATTTGATATGGGACCCGTCCCTGGACACCACACACTCCCTTAGGGCAGCAGGGGGATTTTCAGCAAACCACTTCAGGCAACTTTACGGGGGTTGGGCCTGGTAGATGTATGGAGGAATGCCCATCCCACGACCCCAGACTATTCCTTCTTCTCCCACTTGCATAGGACATACTCCAGGATAGATCATGCCTTCATAAGTCAGTCCCTCCTCTATACTGTGAGGGGAACCCAGTTTCACCCGATTTGCCTCTCAGACCACGCACCACTAGAGCTGACCTTAGACTGGCCTGTTCCACGCTCCAAATTTGCCAGGTGGTACTTTCCCAACTACCTGTGCAGAGATAGACTCCTCCGGGACGAGCTAAGAAAAGCAATCACAGATTTCTTTGATCTCAACGACCCAGAGCAAACCTCGCTAGCCAACAATTGGGACACCTTCAAGGCGGTCATTAGAGGGAAATGCATTAAATTAGAGGCTACGCTTAAGACGCAATGCAAGGGAGAACGCCTCCTTCTCGAGAGTGAACTGCGCACTGCCGAGAATGACCATAAGTCTTCCCCCTCGGTACAAACCCTCCGTAAGGTCACTCAAGTTAAAGGGAAACTCCAAGCGATCTACACTAATGGGGCCGAAAAGACTCTTTTACGCCTCCAAGCCCGTAATTATGAGGGTGGGAACAAGGTGGGTTCGTTATTGGCACGCCAGCTACGAGCACGGCAGGAGAAGAACTACATCAAATGCATAGAGGATGGGGAGGGGGTCCTCCACCAGAGCGAGTCGGGGAAGGCTAAAGCTTTTGGGGATTTTTATCACTCCTTGTACACAGCGGACCAACCAGATACGCGTGCCCAAGACCAATACTTGGAGGGCCTCGCCCTGCCCCAGGTGCCCGCCCCCACCAATGAGGAGCTGAGTAGCCTCTTCACCGCTGAGGAGGTTCAAAAGGCGATCGATTCGCTTAAGCTCCAAAAAGCGCTTGGCCCTGATGGCCTTAACGCCCACTTCTATCGTACATTCGCTCCGGAACTCGTCCCCAGCTTGGTAATGCTTTTCAATGATATCGCTACCACGCATCAAGTGACCCCCTCGATGGGCGAGGCCCTGATCTCTGTCATCCCCAAACAAGGGAAAGACCCCTCTCACTGCACCTCTTACAGGCCGATAGCGCTCCTAAACCTGGACGCCAAGCTCTACTCAAAAATTTTGGCCACCCGTCTGTAAAACATCATGCTGTTCCTGGTGCAGGCCGATCAAGCAGGCTTTATCAAGGGGAGCAAAATCCATGATAACCTACGAAGAGTAGTCCACATCATCGAGAAAGCACAAAGGAAGGCAATACCCCCCGTCCTTCTCGCGCTGGACGCGGAGAAGGCCTTTGACCGGGTGGACTGGGCCTTTATGACCCGTACTTTGCGTTGGTTCGGCTTCGCCGAGACTTTTATTGGAATGGTCAGAGCGAATTATCATGCGCCGCGCTCTAAGGTCCTGGTCAACGGGGTTGCTTCGGAACCTTTCAACCTCTCATGGGGCACCCGTCAGGGTTGCCCCCTATCCCCCCTCCTATTTGCGCTCAGCATCGAACCCTTTGCGGAGCGCATTCGATCCAACCCGAACATAGGGGAGTCCCATTTGTCACAGATGAACACAAGATATCCCTCTTTGCAGATGATGTGCTTCTACCAGTCACGAGACCGCAATCCTCTCTCCCTGTGATACAGGCTGAACTTATCTCCTATGAACAGGCCTCGGGCTTCAAGGTGAACCTCTCGAAATCCTTCCTCCTTAACCTTACAGTGCCTAGGGATACCATGCGGGCTATTGAGGGAGCGACCCCCTTCCGTAGTGCCCACAAAGACATTACCTACCTGGGCATAAAACTCACCCCCAAGCTGGAGCACCTCTATGGGGCTAACTACCCCCCTCTGTTGCGCCAACTTAGAGCGGATTTTGCCAGATGGCAGACGGCCTACCTCTCGTGGATTGGGCGGATCAACGCAATAAAAATGAATGTTCTCCCGCGTTTACTGTATCTCTTCCAGGGCCTTCCGATCCCCGTGGACCGGGCGCTTTTCTCCGAATTAAAAACAATGATCACCAAGTTCATTTGGCAGGGGCAGAGGGCTAGGCTCTCCAACCGAATGCTGACGCGACCGAGGGAGGTGGGAGTGTTGGCCTTACCTGACTTCTTGGGATACTATAGGGCGGCCCAATTGAGGGTGATCACGGAGTGGTCCCTTCGAGAGTCGGAAAAACTCTGGCTCCATATGGATAGACAAATAACAGGGAGAACGATCTGGGACCTCTTGTGGAAACACAAACAGCATCATCCGCGCAATGCCTACATCAGCACACCCACGTCGACCACCCTAGCGGTCTGCGATGTTTTGAACAGAACCACTCCCCTCACCACCTTTCCTTCCCCGTACACGCCCATACACTTCAACCTCGAATTTCCCCCGGCATTACAGGAAGGTCCCTTCAAGGCTTGGCGGGAGGGGGGCTGCCATATGCTTTCTCATTTGTTTGAGGGGGGAAACTGTTCTCCTTCCCGGAATGTTCCCGGGCCTTTCAGCTTCAACCCGCTGAGGAATTCCACTACTTGCAGCTTAAACACTTGGCTCTTCAACCGCAGGTACGGCAGGCCGCCACCAGGGATTTACTTCCCATCGAGAAATTTGCCCAGTCCGGGGCTTCTTCAAAAGGAACCATTTCCTTCCTCTACTCCCTCATACAGGCGCGGGGTTCCCCACACACCCCGAGACACCAAAGGTTCTGGGATGCACTCTTGGACACCCCACAACAGAAGAAACAATGGTCCTCACTATATAGGGATATTCCCAAGTTTAACCGCTCTATGTTTTTAAGGGAGGCCCACTACAAAATTATGTACGAATGGAACCTACACCCCCAGAGGCTTCACACCATCTTCCCTAACGCTTCGGACAGGTGCTGGAGGGTATGCGGGAGCTGGGTGACTTTAGGCACATCTGGTGGGACTGCCCCCACATCAAGCCCTTCTGGAAGGAGGTTCTAGCACAAATCAAACAGATCTTGGGTTACCCGATTCCAGACACGCTAGAACACACAGTCCTGGGGATCCGGGATCCCAATCTGAAGCGCCAGACGCAAGGGGACCGCTCAGTAATGTGGCTCTGCCTCGGGGCAACCAAGATGGCCGTAGCAGCAGCCTGGAGGAAAGCGGAGGCCCCTTCCCTCACACAATGGCACGCCAGATTGTGGCGGGCATTGGCGATGGAGAGAATGGCAGACATTGTAGAGGACGCCCGTAAGGGATTTCATTATGTGTGGGCCCCCCTGGTAGAATACTTATCTGAGGGATTGCCCCTGTTTGCATGTGGTCCGAGCCTACGAGCTCTCCATCTCTTTCAAATCTAGATCTGCCACTGGCTCTCTCGAGTTGCGGAAAGGACTTCATGGACGGAGGGGTTCCCTTCTCCCTAGACAGTAACCTTCAACAGCAACTGTAGGTGATGTTTCTTTATTGACCGTGACACCTTAGTTTAAGTTCTCATGTTCTTATATTTTACAGGGGGGGGAGGTGAAGGTTGACCGATAAGGATATTCGAAAAACGCTGATTCCTAGTTCACAAACTGTACAAGATCTGTTAGCACACTGTACTGTTCGGCTGACATTATGCATTGGGGTCTCCTTTCCCTATATGATGTTTTGCATTTCTGTGTATTCCTATAACTTTGAAACCAATAAAAAGATATTTGACAAAATACTGCAAGACACACCATATGTTAAAGGTAGGTGGTGGTAAGTCACCCCCTCTGAGACAGACGAAGGTAATCGCATGCACACATAACAATCACTCACATTCATGGTTTCAGTATATTCGTACAACAATTTAGTAAACACATTTAACGAGAAATCACTAATTGATTTATCATGATGGAGAATACTTCCATCCAATGGTTCTATTTTAGTATTAGGAGTTTCATTAGTAACATCATTCACTCCTTTACTTGTCACATCATTAGTATTATTCCCATTATTAGTTACCATTAGAATAGGTACAAGGACAGTTAGTAATACCCACATGAATGTTAATAGTAAAACACTACATAAGCAAGCTTTAATACATCTACGTTTTAAACTAGATTTTGGATGTTCAGTCACTTCTGCTTTAGCCATTCTGTATTCTATAAAAAATAAAATGTATCTAACTTAAGGGCACTAAAAAATAAAACAAGGGGGGCGTGGCCAAGATGGCGGACTGAACAGTCGCTTGTCCCGGAGGCTCCCTGCTCCCGGCCTGTTCGCCCGGCTGTAACTTAGAAATTGACCCCTATTGCCACGCTGACCACAGCGGGAAAGAGCCGAGGAGTGCAGCGGCGGTCTACACAGTGCAGACGGCGACGGTTCGTACCCGCCCGAGGGCAAAAGTGGCGGAGGAGTGCGGGCGGCCTCGGCACGAGAAAATGGCGCCCAGGCCGGAGGATCGCTAGAGCAGCGACGCTGGCGTCAGCGAGAGGGGCCCCGAGCAGCGGCGACACGGAGGCGATCTGCCGGGACTGAAAACGAACCCGGAGTGCCCGGAGGAGCGGTGGTGTCTGGAGCGGAGCGCGGGCAGACTGAACGCCCTGAAGCGGCCCACCACAACCGCAAGCGAGATAGGACTGCCCGGGCCAAGCGGTGCCCGCCACCGGCGTTGCGACGGAACAGAGCACACCGCCGATCAGGGACGGGCCCGCGTTGAAGCAGCGGCGGAAGAGGTGAGGAGCGAGCAGGGTGATCCGGGAGAAGGCACCCTGGGGCTCCAGAAGGCCCGGGGCCTCCGAGGGGCCTAGAGTGCGTGGGAGGAGACAACTGCGAGAGCGCACAGACCCGTCGAGCACTGGGTCGGCTGCTGCTGTCCCGAACAGGGGATTCAGAGAGGGGGGAGAAGAGACTCCCGCGCCTATTGTCACCGGAGGGGAGCACTTCAACAAGAGGGACACCAGAAGGGCCGGACTCAGCGGGGGCCCGCATCAGAGAGCCATGGGGAGAGAAACCAGGGACATCTGGACGCCACACAGAGCGCCGAGGTCTCAGACTTGAGAGGCCAAGCAGCAACAAACACTGGGAGAGGGGACGGGACCCGGTGTGTGCAAGGGACGAGACAGGACTAGAGCAAACTCGACGCAGAGGGGCCTAACGTGTGAAGAACGCCGCTGGTGGGGTTGGGAGCAGGGCCCAGGAAAGAGCCCCACGCACCAACACAAAAGAGACGACGGGTCTTTCTGGGATCGGGGCCCTGAGCCTACGCAGCGTAGAAGTGGAGACGACCCCCAGGGGGAGCAACACTAACAGGTCAGGACAGTGGGCCCTATAGCCTCCAGGGGGAACAACACAAGCAGGTCGAGACAGAGGGCCTTATAACTCTTACCAGGCATACAGCAGATCGAAAGCACGGCTGACCCCTGTGGGGAGAGAGGAGAGGCCTCGAGTACACGCTCGACATTGGGACAGTAGTGGGAGTCCGTATCCGCCCTGCGAGCCTGTAGAGTGACGCTGGGGAAGGTGGTGAGGCAGCGGGGAGAGCGGGGGGGCCTACACTCGGCCAGACCAATCGGCTGGCGGAGAGGAGGGGAACTGGCCGTAGGCGGCTGACAAGGGAGCCACGCGGGCTCGAGGGGTGCTTCCTGGAGGACGCTGTATGCCATCGGACGGCGCAGGGACCCCCCTGCCCCTCTCCCAGACGGAGATCGAGTAACAGAGGCGACTCAGGCTTCCCACCCGCTGACAGGCTCAGCAATGTCCTCGGTGAGGAAGAGAGGGGAGCGATCTTTGAAAGAGATGCTAACCAGAGGACCCCTACCTGCGGACAAAGGCAACAGAACGTCTCCAACCCAGAAAGCTCAACCAGATTCAGAAGACGGGGAGGTCCCAATCACCCGCTCCTTCTTGGAGTCGCTTTTCAACGTCCTCCGAGAAGACTTCCAGACCCTTAAAAGTGAAGTGGCGGGGGAGGTGCGAGAGATTCGCCGAGACGTCGACGCAATAGGGGAGAGAGTAGCGGCGATCGAGGAAAGCGAAATGACCAAAGGAGAAGAGATCGAGCAGCTCCAACAAGAGGTGATTCACCTGCGAGATCAACAGCTGGACCTCCAGGCCCACGCCGAGGACCTTGAAAACCGCTCACGAAGAAATAACATCCGCGTCAGGGGGGTCCCTTTGAAAACAGAAGGAACAGACGTGAACCAATACATCCAGGGACTGTTTCGAGACATACTAGGTGAGCCACAAGACTTTCCAATCCGCATAGACAGAGCACACCGAGTTGGACTGGCGAGACGGGCCCCTGCTCCTCCGCCAGACATCCTTGCCTTCCTACCGGATTTTCCTCTCAAAGAAAGAATATTGCGGGAGGCACGGTCGAAACAACCTCTACAATATCAGGGTCACTCCATTGCCCTATACCAGGACCTCGCCGCTATCACACTACAAAAGAGGAGGGACTTTGGGGAAGTGACTACCCACCTGAGAGCACAAGGAGTGGCGTACTCATGGGGACACCCTTTCCGCCTTATCTTTAAAATGAACGGCAAACTACACCAACTCCGATCCTTCCGGGAAGCCTGTAAGATCCTTGGCCTGGAGCAGAGAACCACGGGAGAGTCACCCAGTCGCACGCAGAGCTCAGCAAGAAACGAATGGCAGACAGTGGGTGGCAAATGATCACCCAATCCAGAACTACGCCCAAGCTCAGACACAATGGCGCATGAGAGACTGGTGGCACTTGAAACAGTACAGAAGGAAACCGCTCCGACGACCCCACCATGATTCTACTAGAGGGACTACTCAGCATTGGTATTGCAATAGCCGGGGGGGAGGGGAGGGTCGGGGGCGGGGGGCCCGGGACACTTGGTCCACACACTAACCCCAATTCTTTATTTACCACATGCCCACGTTCATGTACGAGGGGCACTGGACAATGATGGGACTTTGGGGTTTACAAGTTGGGGTTAGGGAGGGTAGAAGTAGTCAGGGCGGGGGAGGGGGAGAGGTAGGGGTTTTTCGTCACCACGTTGGGGGATGGGGGGCTGGGAAGGGGGCGGGGGGAACCGGTGTGCTGCTCACAGGGGGATTCATATGGGACACATGCCCATCAGTGCAGGGTATCGAGAACATATGAGGGGGCTCGGGGGACAAAAGGGGTGGTTCTCCACCATTCATAGCTGTCTGACCTCATAAATACCCTATGTCAAGGTCCGCACTGCAGATACTAACCCTTAATGTGCGGGGACTGAACAACCCCATTAAAAGGAGAGCGGTGTTATCCTATTTAGAGAACTCGGGGGCATCAGTGTGCCTATTACAGGAGACCCACCTCCTCTCCAAAGACTGGCACCGCATGAGAACCCGAGCTTTTCCCCACCAATTATACTCGTCCACTTCAGATAAGAAAGCGGGGGTGGCCATTCTGATATCTAAATCATTCCCAGGTACAATAGGGGACAAAGTGGCAGAAGTGAAAGGCTGGTTACTGGCCCACACACTCTGGGTGGGGGGTACTCCTCTGGTGGTGGGCTCGATCTATGCCCCGAACTCGGGACAAGAACAATTTTTGAAGATAGCACTCTCAGAGGTCTTGTGTTCCCAGGAACGGAGGGTGGTCGTTGGAGGGGACCTAAATTTGGTCATGGATGCTGAGAAAGATAGATCAGGGCAGCGATATGGCCAAACAGGGGCGATTTCCAAGACAGGAAGGGAATGGCTAAGGGATAGGGGTTCGCTGGATTTATGGAGGGTGACCCATCCCCACCTCACACAATTTTCCTATTATTCCCATGCACATCAAACATACGCTAGGCTGGATCACTTCATAGGGACCACAGAAGTACACACACTGGTAGACACAGTAAATATCACACCAGCAGCACTCTCGGACCATGACGCAGTGGTGATGATTCTCTCTATCCCCTCAGCTAAACGACCTCCAGGGAGGTGGAGACTCCGAGAAAATCTGCTTGCTAGAGCAGGGGTGCCCCAGCAACTACAACAATTCATCTCTAACTACCTAGCGATAAATGACTCCCCAGACACGCCTCTTTCAGCGCTCTGGGGGGCACTGAAAGCCATGGTGAGAGGCGAATTAATCGCTATCTCTGCCGCCGAAGCCAAAGAACGCAAAGAAAAAAGGGAACTCCTTACAGAGAGAGTGCTAGAACTGGAACGCATACACCAGCGACTAGGCGCGCCTCGGATATGGCGTCAACTAAAAGCAGCACGGGCACAGCTAGGGTCACTAGACCTCGACAGAGCCGAATACGCAGCCCTTCGGCTGAAGCACTTATACTATGTGGGGGGCGACAAAACGGGCCGACTCTTAGCCAGTAAGCTCAGGGCCCGAGCCCAGCGGGCCAAAATACAAATGCTCCCGGAATGATAATGGGGAATCGGTTGAGGGGGATGAGAAGATCGCTGCGGTCCTACGGGACTTTTACTCCACGCTATACGGTAAAGCCTCACAGCTAGACGGTGACGGGGCCACATACCTCCAGGGGGCTGCCACGTCGGCGCTGGACGCCACGGGGGCTGAAGCACTGGACGCGCCCATTACGATCGAAGAAGTGATTGGAGCCATTTCCCGTCTTAAACCCCTGAAGTCGCCGGGCCCTGACGGGTTTTCGGCGGGATTTTATAAGGCCCTATGCCCACTTCTGGCCCCGATTTTAACGCGGCTTTTTAATTCCTTCCAGGGACCTGGGACTATACCTATGGACATGCTGACGGCCGACATAGTAGTCATCCCTAAACCAGGGAAAGATGCAACTCAATGTAGTTCTTACCGCCCGATTTCCCTCCTCAATCTTGATCTGAAGTTGTTCACTGGGATCCTAGCAGCTAGATTAGGCCCGCGACTGCCCGGAATCATTGAACCGGACCAATCCGGCTTCATCTCCAATCGTCAAAGCAGCGACAACACTAAACGCATACTACATTTGATAGATAAAGCCCATCGCACTAAAATAAATGCCCTACTGCTGTCGGTCGACGCAGAAAAGGCGTTTGACAGAGTCAGTTGGGATTTCCTAGACAACACCTTAGCTCATTTCGGCGTGGGGGATCGCTTCAGAACCTGGGTAGCGAGTTGCTACTACAAGCCCACGGCAGTAATTAAGGTGAACGGAGTAGCCTCCCGACCCTTTGAGATACAGAGAGGTACGAGACAGGGGTGCCCTCTATCACCCCTTCTTTTTGCACTATACATAGAACCTCTAGCGCAACGAATCTGAGACAACCCTGACATCTTAGGTATCCCTTTCGGGGGGGAGCGTCACACAGTGAGCTTATATGCCGATGATATCCTGGCATCTTTGGTGTCCCCTGAACGCCCAGTCCCAGCTTTCTTGCAAGAGCTGACCGCCTTCGGTCAAGTATCCGGCTTCAAGGTGAACGTACAGAAATCCATGGTTTTACATCTGGGGAGCGGGGCAGGCCAGCGAGAGGACGAGCGCCCACAATGCGGTGAGCTGCAGTCTCGTGACTCAATTACTTATCTTGGGACAGAACTCGCTCCATCTGTGGCGCGTACGGTCACACAGAACTATACTAAACTCCTCGCCCAAATTCAGAAAGACCTTAGACAATGGCAGAAACACTCTTTATCGTTATTAGGCCGCATAGCAGCTATCAAAATGAATATCTTGCCCAAGGCTCTTTACATTTTTCAGACTATACAGGCCTGGCCCCCTCCGGGGACCCTCCACAAACTACAAAGTGCGGTGCAGCAATTCATTTGGGCCGGGGCTCGTCCGCGCATGCGCAGGGATCTCTCGCACAGACCCCCAGACGAGGGAGGATTGGGTATCCCGAATTTCCTAGAATATTTTAGAGCGGTTCAACTTCGACACTTAGTGGAGTGGAGCAGACCCGAGTCGGAAAAAAGATGGCTGTTCCAGGACCGAGCGCTGGCGAAGCTCTCTCTATGGAAGGTGCCTTTCCTCAAACGGCCAGATAGACCACCAAATCTCAAGGGCTCCCCAATCACCAACACGCTGCTAAGAGTCTGGGACTCGGTGGCAGTCAAACGCGGACTCACATCCTTTCCTTCGCCAATGACTCCCATATTCGATAACCCGGAGTTTTTACCAGGACTCGAAGAACGCGCGTTTCCGCAATGGCGAGCCACGGAATGCAGGTCGGCGGGACACCTTTTCGATCTGGAGGGGTTTCTTCCGCTTGCAGAAATACAACAAACCTATAAAATTGCCGCCCCGCAACGCTATCAATACTTCCAAATCTGCCACTGGCTCCTCCACCCCGAGGTGAGGCCGCTGGTCCACAGGAAGCTCACTAAGTATGCGAAATGGCTAATAACCAAAGACTCGGATAAAAAGATGATTTCTGACTTATACGGTATGCTGCGTTCACCAATTCCCTCCTTACCCTCTGCAGGACAGAGGCGCTGGATGCGGGAACTTGGGAGAGACCTAACGGCGAAGGAGTGGCAAGAGATATATTTTCGGGCTAACCATACGGCCCGCAATACAACTAGTAGAGAAGCTGCGGTTAAAGTGGTTACCTACTGGTACCTGACACCGGCCAGGCTACATAAAGGGAACCCTGATCGAAGCCCGACCTGCTGGCGGGGTTGCGACGAAGAGGGCACACTGACTCACCTACTCTGGGACTGTAAGGAAGTGACTGACTACTGGGGTGCCATACTAGATGACATAGACAAGCAATTCGAGACTGAAATTCCCAGATTCCCCGCATACACGTTATTAGGGTTGCCCAATCCACTCACTTACCCCCTGAAGTCGATTAGGGGCAAACAGATGGGCCTGGTGATGGGTGCTGCCGTTCAACACATTCTCTCACTATGGGGCACGCGGACCCGACCAACCCACACAGGTTGGCTTCACAAACTATGGTATATTATAGGTATGGAGCGGATCCAAGCCACCCTAACGAACTCTACAGATACCTTCCGCACTATATGGCGCCCACTGCTGTCCCTGTTAGAGCTTGAAATGAATGAACTAACATGCCCTAAATACCTTCGTCTCCTACGGCTCACCGAAATGGCACACACAGACGAGCCTTCTCAACCTGCTCACTAGTACAAGACTCCCACATCAGGTTCCTAGAGTTACTTATCCAGCACACCGGTTCGGGGAGGGGGAAGGGGGATAGGGGGTGGGAGGGGACCAGGGACTTTTCTTTTGTTTGTTTCTGATCCACACATCAGTATGATATACTGTTGACTTAAGACAGCCCCATGCTACACCCCCATGCGTCTACCTCCACGCTTGGCCAAGACCGGCTCACGGTGATTCATATATATGTCTACGGGTATGACGAGGGTGGGGAAATGATGATTTTAAGCGTATCCTATGGGATTGTCTGCTGTAATTAATGCTACATCATTATTATGACATGTTTGGAAATAATAAAAACAGAGTTAACCATAAAAAATAAAACAAATTCAGGAAAAAATAATGGTGTAATCCTACACTTATAGGCTTTCTTCTTTACCCCTTTCTTTTCTTTTGATCTTCTGAGTCATTTAGTTTTTCTTTTTGTCACCGATTTTACAATTTATTTTCACAATTCTTTTACGGTGGTCTCAATTTGCTTCATCAACTTGTTCAGTGTCAGAACTGTCTTTTTCTTCACTTGGATCAGAACTTTCAATTTCTTCCAATATGACGTAGGTCCATTTTGGTGCTTTGTATTTTCTGCTTGGAATTCTTATTCTCCTGTTTTTTTTGTACTAATTCTTCTCCTGATTCTTCTTGTTCTGTCTGACTTGAGACCTCATTACTTTGTTCCGGTCTTTTCTTTGACTTCCTTCTCACAAGGGTGTATTTCAGTCTTTTCACTCCACCTGGCCAATTATCACCTTTTCTTGGTTTCTTGGTTTGAACTACTTTTTCACCTTCTGTATGTAGTTCACTGGTTCTTTTGTTTGGCCTTTCCTTTATCTGCTCTTCTTCCTCTTCTGGATTTTCAGTAACTTCTGTTTCAGTAGTTCCGACAGTAATTTCACTGACTCCTGGCTCATCAGTGAATTCACTTTCTTCTGGCTCAGCAGTGAACTCACTTTCTCCTGGTTCGACAGAGAATTCACTTTCTTATGGCTCAGCAGTGAACTCACTTTCTCCTGGTTCAACGGCAGTCTCACAAGACCCAGTAGCTGGTGCCCACTTTACTTGACTTGTGCTCAGCTGTTCTTCATCGGCTTGTTCTTCAGAATCTGTTATTCTAGATTCTTCAGCTTCACACACTTCAACCTCTGGTCTTTGACTTTTGTTTACCAGTTGCTGCTCTTCTTGTCTTTCAAGTGGACTTGGGACTCGTCTAGTGTGGCTTGCATGAATCCAGTTTGGAAGACCACCACACTCTATGGCCGTAGTCGTCACCAAAATAACTTGGTAAGGACCACTCCACCTGGGTTCTAAACATGATTTCCTCACGTGTTTCTTGATGAGAACCCACTCACCAGGACTCAGATCATGAGCTTGATTCGGCTGTGTTGCTGTGGCGTCTTCTCCAACCTGGCGAGACACAGAACGCACCAGATCAGCCAATCCTCTGCAATAATCAAGCACTAGATCATCAGATATATTCATCAGTTTGTTCGCTGGTATGTATGCTTGTCTCATTGCTCTTCCCATTAGGATTTCATGTGGACTCAAACCCGTCTTTTTGTCAGGAATGCTTCTAAGACTCATTAATACAAGGGGTAAAGCGTCAGGCCATTTCAGTGTTGTGGATGCACACACCTTTCCTAACCTAGATTTTATTGTGCCGTTTATCTGCTCAACCACTCCAGATGCTTCGGGTCGATAGGCACAATGCATCTTTTGTTCAATCTGTAATGCTGCACAAATCATCGGAATTATCTCATTATTAAAGTGTGTTCCTCTATCTGTCTCTAAAGTGACTGGAAATCCGTATCTAGGAATTAGTTCTCTTAAAAGCAATTTTGCGACAGTTAAGCTGTCATTCCTTCTTGTCGGATAGGCTTCCACCCAGCGAGAGAACAAACAGACAACAACCAGCACATATTTCAACCCACCACATGGGGGTAATTCGATAAAGTCCAGTTGGAGACGGGTAAATGGTCCTCCTGCTCTTCCAATTTGCCCCCAACTGACAACTGTTTTTCAGCCTAGATTTTGCTTCCGACAAGTGATGCACCTCTGGCAAAGGCTCTCTGCAATGACCCTGAACTTTGGGTTATACCATGACTGCTTGAAGGTCTGATCATTGCATCTCTTCCAATATGTGCAATTCCATGATATACCCTGGCCATATGGGAGAGTAAAGAATCTGGCAAGACTGGTCTTTCGTCAAAGTATACCCATACTTCGTCTTCTGCTCGCTTTCTACAACCTGTATTTCTCCAAATTTCCTTTTCCTCATCACTTGCCTCTTCCTGCATCTGCCTCACTTCATCCCAAGTTTCATATATGTTTGTAAACATAAGATGGCATTCAGTATTTTCCCTTTCAATTGCTCTGTTTAAAGCCATTGAATTCTGTGCACAGAAACGCGCTATTTGGTCAGCGTATCTGTTGCCCTTCGTCACATAATCATCTCCTGATTTATGTGCGGCACATTTGACCACTGCAATTCTTTTAGGCAATTGCAAAGCATCCAATAATTCTTTTACAGTTTTGCTGTTCCTAATAGGAGAACCTGAAGAAGTCAGAAATCCCCTTTGCATCCATAGCTGTCCAAAGTCATGGACAACCCCAAGCCCATATTGGCTATCAGTAAATATGGTTACCTTCAGGCTTTTGGAAATTTTGCACGCTCTGATTAGAGCTATCAATTCAGCAATTTGAGCAGAGTTTACCCCTTTTAGACAGGATGCTTCTAGAACTCCCGCTGTGGTGCAAACAGCATAGGCAGTGCATAATTTGCCTTTCTCAGTTGTTAGGCATGACCCATCCACGAATATCCTCTATATCAAACCTGGGTTTGGTGCACAGTTCTGTCACATCCAAACAATCATGATCCGCTTCCTCTCTCACCTCCTCACAACGAGAATAAGGCAGTAGAGTTGCCGGATTTACAGTTGTGCACCTCACCACACATTCTCAGCACCCAGAATCACTCTCTCGTACTTAGTCAGCCGACTAGAGGTCAAATACTGTGTACGGGTACGAGTCAAAAGAATCTCAACAGAATGCGGCACATACACCTTTACTGGATATCCCATCACAATCGCTTCACTTTGTTCCAGACTCATGCAAGTGGCAGCTACTGCTTTTAAACATCCTGGTAATGCTGCAGCCACTGAATCCAAAGTAGCAGAAAAATATGCTACTGGACGTCGTGCCATTCCATGTTTCTGAGTCAAGACTGAAAGTGCGCATCCATCTCTTTCACAACAGTACAATACAAAATCCTTTGTATAAACTGGCATTCCTAATGCAGGTGCATGACAAAGACTGTTTTTCAATTTTACAAAAGCTTCCATACTTTCATCATCCAGTTCAATTGGATCTTTCACATCCTTTCGTGTCAACCTCTGTAGAGGTTTTACAATCAGTGAGAAACCACTAATCCACTGCCTGCAATATCCAACCATTCCCAAAAACATTCGTACTTCTTTCTGAGTTTTGGGTGGGCTCATCTGTTTGATCACTTTAATTCTTTCGGGTGTCACCTGCCTAACTCCTTTTTCTATTTTGTGTCCTAGGTACTGGACTTCCTGTTTGCAAAATTGCAGTTTTGCTGGGGACAACTTGTGTCCTCCTTCTGCCAAATGATTCAATAAAGCAACTGTGTCTGTCACACATGCTTCTCGTGTCTTTGATGCCACTAGTAGGTCATCAATATATTGAACCAAAACCGAATTTCCTGGCATAACCAGAGTCTCCAAACATTTTTTCAAGATCTGGTTAAAGATTGAGGGACTCTCTGTGTACCCTTGAGGAACTCGGCACCATGCCAAAACACGGTTTCCGAACCGGAATGCAAACAAATACTGGCTTTCCAGATGTAAGGGAATCGAGAAAAAGGCTTGACACAAGTCAATCACTGTGTACCATTCAGCATCACAGGGAATCTGGTACAGTATCACTGCTGGATTTGGCACTATTGGACAACAGGGCACTACAATTTTATTAATCTTTCTTAAATCCTGCGCTATTCTATATTTCTCACTGGGTTTCTTAATACCTTTGATAGGCGAATTACAAGGACTGCTCAGTATTTCTTTGAGAATTCCTTGTTCAATCATTTGATCGATTACAGGAGTGACTCCTGCAATTACTTCTGGACTCATTTTGTACTGAGGGGTGTTTGGATATACAGCACCATCTTTTACTGTAATCTGAATGGGATCTACGCTTGTCATTCAGCCAATTTCTTTTCTTGAAAAATCCCACACATCTGATCTCACTGCACTTTTTAATTCTTCAGGCAAATTTTCTTCTGTAAGAAGTGAATATAACTCATCCACCTCTGTTCCTTGCTTTGCTAACATCATTTTAAATTCAACATCCTCATCAGGTGTCTGAAATGCAATACCAACTGGCGTACAATAGATGTGCAATTCATCTTGCATAGTAAATCTCTACCTAGGAGATTTACTGGACTCGAGTCACATACCACAAACCGATGCATATCTTTGAAGTTATCAATGTGAACTTCTATCGGATTTGTAACTGGCGTTCTAATATGCTTATTTGAGACTCCTACAACTTGGATAGTTTCTCCCGAGAGGGGTAGGTTTGGAATTTCTGCTGCTCTCACAGTAGAACGGGTAGCACCAGTGTCCACTAAGAATGTAATGCCATTCCCTTCCACCTTTCCATCCACAAATGGACCTGACTGATCTACCGCCAAGGATGCGCCAAGCACGCACTCCTCCTCCCCCCTCAGGCACCGTCATTGAGATGAGTCTGAATCATTCTCATTGCACTGCAACCAATATTGTGGAACCATTTGCACAGTTTGATTCTTACCACTTTGGTCACCTCCGTAAAATCCAGTATTCGCACTGTACCTCTGCGCTTGAGCATTCACATTATTTGGCATGGGAGGTTGTGGCACCTGTAACTGTGGAGTAACTATCTGCTGCTGCTGCTGTTGATTTACACCCACCTCATTCTGCATCTGTGGAATTAAATTTTGATTTGCCCCGTTATTCTTTTTAGCAGATCTACACTCGTTCTTCCAATGTCCCAACTTTCCGCACGCATGACAAGGAAATTTCTTCACAGCTTCCTCTCTATTCATTTTCCCTCTTCCTTTACCTCCGCTGGAATTCTGCCCATTTTGATTCTGACTACTTATCTGAATACTAGTTTTGAGACTATTATTCGCCTCTTGCTGTTCTGCCACTTTCACCTGTGCCCACATCATTTTCTGTTTTAACTTTTCATGTCGCGATTCAATATCATCACTACAATACTTTGCATACCTCAGAATTTCATCGATTGTCTTGTTCTGCCAGCAAATTAAATGCTGTTGAATCATATTACTAATTTCTGGTTTCAAACCAAACACAAAACGATACACAAAATGTCCCATATCCTTGTCTCCAATATTCTCAAATCCACTATACTGTTTAAATACCTGTAACAACCTTTCATAAAAGGCATGTACTGACTCCTTTGGTTCTTGGGTTGTTCTGTCAATTTTAACCCAATCTGTTTCCTTAGGGGAAATTTTCCCTTTTAGAAACGTGATTACTTGTATCTTTCCATCTAGTTGCAATAAGTAACCGAATAATAGTTACTGAGATGAATAACATACCGGATTGAGCCTGATCCAGTCCGGCATTACTATCATATCCCAGCATCATGAGTGTGGGGGTCAGTACTACTTTTTACTCAGGATCTTCTCCAAAAATGTAGTCACCTCAGCTTTAAACAAATCGAGTTGTGGACAGCCAAAAAACATATGGATCTCCTCTGCTGGTCCCCTCCCACATCTTGGACATTTGTCATCTTCCCTTTTCCCCCATTTAAATAAATTATAAGTGAGTGTTGTGCTTTTAAATTGGATGAGAGGAGCACTTTTTTGCCAACAATAGAGACATATCCATATCTACCTCACTATTTTCTAGTTTATCTGCCCACTTAGCCTCTAGTTTCTCCATATCGTCGGGGCTGCCCCTATTAATATACTATACAAAGGCTTAAGCTTACACAATCCCCTTTTAAGAGTCTCAAATAATACTATCCTACTACTAGATATAGCTTGTTGTTGTTTGCCCAGAAATCCCCTTATTTGAAGATATTTGAGATAGTGTCCGTCTGGTATTCCATATTTCCTTTGTAATTCAGAAAAAGAATAATATGAGCCATTGGCCTGGATATCCCCTACTACCTGCACACCGGAGTGCTCCCATTGTCTCCCTATAATATCATAAAGCCCGGGGGAACTTAGGGAAGACCTCCAGATAGGTGTATATCTAGTGTATTTCTCAATTTTCATGAATTTTTGTATTTTGCACCATGTTCTCCAGGCATTCGATATGATCTTAAATCTTACTTTTTAAAGTAGCTAGGTTCTACCTGCCGGAGTAGTAATGCTCTTCCTTTATCTCCTAATGCAAGTTCATAGATAGTGGGGATACCAGACTTCAATCCACCCCAGGCCCAGCATTATCAATAAATAATACCTTCATTTGTTGCAATAGGATTGCCCAGTAGTAAAAGGTAAGATTTGGGGCTGCCAAACCACCCCGAGCCTGTGGTAGAGTTATCATTTTCAATGACCTCCTGACCTTCCCATATTGCCATATGAATTTACTGAATACCGAATCAAGAGCCTTAAATATTGATCCTTCCACCTCAATGGGGAGTGTACGAAATAGGTATAAAATTTTAGGAAGCATCACCATTTTTAAAACATTCACTCTTCCTATAATGGTCAAGTGTAATGAATTCAGCCGTCTAAGATCTGTATCTATTTTATTAATCATAGGATTAAAATTTATTTGTCCAATCAGATCCACATCTGAGGTAATCTTAACCCCAAGATAAGTAGCCGTAGAGATACGCCGGTGATCTTGAAAAATGATATTCTCAGTACACACTATTTGGGTTTTGGCTTTATTAAGTAAATACCCTGATTCTTCGCCAAACTTAGTGGCCAATGTTTCTATTTCCCCCATGGCTTCCTCCGGATTAGGGGTTAATATAGCAATATCATCGGCATACGCAAGTACCTTAGTACTATATCCCTGGGTTGACACAGGTGTGATAACATTATTCTCCATAATCCTTTGTATGAATGGGTCAATATATAAAGCATATTAAAATGGGGGAGCACGGACATCCTTGCCTTGTTCCCCTTCCAACTCTTATCATTTCTGACTCCCTTCCCATCATCTGAAGTTTGGCATATGGTGACTTATACATGGCCTTTATTGCAGTAATAATTAGTGGGCCAAAACCTTTGGCTGCTAAAATCTTCCACAGGTACTTCCATGCCACCCTGTCAAAGGCTTTTTCTGCATCCAGTAGGATCATAGCCAGCCTGCTGTTGTTCACCCGAGCGATATCAAACAATGCCACTACTCTTTTTACATGATCTGTTGTGTCTCGACCTGGTACAAACCCGTGTTGCCAGGGTGACACCATACTGACTATGACCCCCTGGATACGATTCGCCAAGATCTTGGAATAAATTTTAGCCTCTGCGTTGATTAAAGAAATAGGTCGATATGAGGTGGGTTTCTCTGGTGGTTTGTCCTTTTTAGGGAAGATAACTATATTCGTACCTTTCCATGAGTCAGGAGGTTCTCCTGAATATTGAACCCCCAGAAACAGATCCCAGAGAAAGGGAGTGAGTTCTTTCTGGAATATTTTATAAAATTCCAAGGGGATTTTATCAGGTCCCACGGCCTTACCCGAATTAAGTTGTTGTATCGCTATGTGCACCTCCTCTGCTGTAAATTCAGATTCCAGCCTGTCTCGTGCTTCCCCTTCTAACCTCCTATACCCTGCGCTGGCATTAACAAATACATCCCCCTCCGAGCCTGGCCTCTCTTCATTATACAAATCTTGGTAAAACTTATGGAATACTCCCATAATATCCCCAGGGTCTGTATATACAACGCCCCGATTTTTATAGAAGATATCTGATTCTGCACTGTTTTCTGTCTAATTTTCAGAGCAAGCAGCCTGCCAACAGAATCCCCATATTCATAGGTTGTTGCCCTTTGTGTTTGATACCCAGCTGCAACTTGCTGTGAATAATATGTATTAATTTCAGCCTTAGTCAGAATGATATCTAATTGAGTTATAGCAACATCTCTCCCCTGGGCTATCTTACTCAGATGTTCCTTTTCAAGATCCTGGAGCTTGGCACAGAGAGACTTCGCCTTCTTATATTGTTTATGTCTCTTGTTGGCGGAAAAGCTGACCATTTCTCCCCTTAGAGCAGCCTTAAAAGCATCCCAAACCATATTACGAGATGCACTAAATCTATTTGTATCAAAAAATTCAATTATCCACTTTCTGAAATAAGATATATACTCCTGATCTACCAGTAACTTCCGATCAAACGTCCACTGTGGATACTGTCTAATTATTTGCTGTGATCTAATCTCCAACCACAGAGGATTATGATCCGAAATGATCTTTGGAAGTATCTCAATCTCCACCCCCCCAGAATTTGTTTCGAGATAAAAAAATAGTCTAGCCTAACATACTTCTGATGGGGGCAGGAGAAATACGTAAATCCAGGGTCGAGAGGACGCTCAGCATCCCAGACATCTATTAGACCGTGACTTTTAATGAGTGACTCCAGAGCTCTAAATGTCTTGGGCTTCCTGCCTTGGTACTTAACATTTTTACTGCTTCCAACCCCCAAATGAATATTAAAATCCCCCCCCCATAATCAGCGGGGTAGGACAAGTTGCCAGCTCCATTTCCAGATCTTCAAATATTTTAACCTCGTCCTGATTAGAGCCATACAATGATATAATCGTGAGTCCCATTGCTAGCTCGACTAATACCCATCTCCCTCCAGCATCTCCCAATATCCGTCTAGCGGACCCCAAATAGTTTTTAGCAAAAATGGCCACCCCTCTGATATTGGAGGTTTGGGTAGAACAGCCCATTAAACAATATCCTTTTATAGACAATAGCCCTCTTTTGGACCATGGCAAATGTGTCTCTTGCAGACAAATAACATCCGGATTGTTACTTCTAAGCATCTCCATAACTCTGTTCCTTTTACTTCTATCCCCCAGCCCTCCCACATTGACTGAGCAAATAGTCAACTTACCCATCTGTGTTAAATAAGTGTTCCGTTCCTATAACGTCTATGGCTGTTTCCATTATATCCCTGAAAAGAATATTTAAGACTCATTAACATCCTGGAATTCATATACCTTAAACTGATTCTAGCTATACCTTCTCCAAATTTTCTTCCTTCTTTTTGCCCTTGGCCCCCCTCCCATCCCCCTACCCTACCCCCACCTACCCCTCGTATCCTACTCCCCGCCCCCCCTTCTTAGCTGGGAAGCACCCAGACCACACAGTGGTCTGTTTAGGAAGATGGAACGCGGTTGCCACACCGTGAATTTATTGAAAAATACAAAAGAAAAAATAGTGAAAAGAGCAAGAAACCAAAAAGAAAAGAGAGAGAGAAAGAAAGGGATACTTATCCCCACCCAGCATTTTTCATACTTTGGTGCCCTAATACACATCTTTATATCAGGGTTTAAGTTCAGTCAGATATTCTCCTGCTTTCACTTCTGAAGTAAAAATTTTTGTCGAGCCTTGCCAGACCACTTTCAAAGAGGCAGGGTTAGTTAGATAAACATTTGCCCCCATGTCCTGAAAAGGTTTGATTAACTGGCGCAGATGCCACCGCCTCTCGACGGTGGCATGACAGAAGTCCGGGCGGACAAAAAAGAGACATCTCCAACATTACGCCTGGCTTCAGGCCTTGCTTTTTCAAAAATTGCCTGTCTTAATAAAAAATTTCCAAAGAAGACCAAGATAGCTCGTGGTCTTATTCCCGCTTGGCCCGGGTTTCTTAGTGTGAAAGGTGTTCTGTGTACTCGCTGTACCTCTGCCTGCCAATTCCAGTCCGTGAGTTCCGGAAATGCTTTCTGAAAAAGATCAAGCGTGAAGGCACGTATATCTGTCCCTTCTTTCCCCTCCGGGACACCCAGGACCCGTAGGTTATTGCGGCGTTGCCGATTTTCGCTATCCTCCAGTTTCCACTGGATATCAGTGATTCGTTTTTCCTGGTCCCCTGATTGTGAGAGTTTCAGGGCTACCTCAGTCTCTACTGTACTAACCTCCACTTTTTCAGGAATACCTGGCTAGACTTATGGCTATATATAAATTGGAATCAGCCTTATATGATTGTAAGGGTCTTCAGGCCAGGAAATGGGGTGCGAAACTATGGAGCTCATTATCTAATTGGATAGAAGGGGAGGGAGGAAGTTAAGGGGCTGTGCTAAATTAGGGTTTTCCTTTGCTTTTCTTATTACGATTTTTTCTTTTTGTACAGGAACTGTATTTTTTTTTTCTTTCATGGCTGGTTTCCTTTCCTTTTTATTTATGTGTCATATGTTTTAAATAAGACCAAGTGTATAATTTTCTTTTCTTATATTTGTAATGTATGAATTTGAGTATGTATATGAATCTGAATTTGGTATTTGTAAACATATCTTCTCCAATAAAAAAAAGAAAAAAAGAAACGTGATTACTTGATTATACTTTTTCATTACCTCATCAGACGGTGCACCTGTTTTAGGGTCCCTATGATATTCTTCCTTTGGCCAATCACTCGTGATCTTACACTCTGTCCATAAATCTGCTGGAACAACAATCTCAAACAACCCATCTAAATATTTTAGCAAAACCTTTGAGACTTTCACAAACCTCTCTACCTGTTTGTACCATTCAACTGGTTTCTCTCTTAACCTGGGAAAATCATTCGTGAAAGACAATATATCCTGTCTTGACCATGGAACATGAACATATCCACCGCCGGGTACTTCTCTCATCGGACACACCCTTTCAACCTGTTCTGTCTCTTTTAATGGAAACATAGATGTTCCTTTACTAGCTGTTTCTTCCTTCTTTCTCGTCCATCTATTTCTCCATCTATCTACATCTCCCCATTTTTTCAATATGTTCATCAATTCTTTTATCTGTAATCTTTTTCCAGACGCATTCAAACTCTCTAGATCTTTGTCAGTGAAAGCCAATCTGTATGATTTCTGCAACACTTTTGACTTTTCTATGTCTATTCCATACTCACTAGCAGCTTCGGATATCTTCTCATGTAAATTCTTTGCTCTCCAGGTAATGCTCTTGCATAAAAACAATAATTCATCATCTCGGTAAGTCCCTAATCTATCTGGACTTATTGTCCCAATAATCATTTCTTCCAAATCTACTTTTAATTGACTCACATTAATACTCTGTGGATGTGGTTTCGGTTTTGTCATTTCCTTTATCCAGTTATTCAATTCTTCTGGGGAAGGACCTGCTGAACTCCCTGCTATTGGAGTAACATTTGGCCCTATTCGCCTCAGATCTAATTGTATACCTCTTTGAGGGGTCTCCGTTATCAACTCACAAACCGGAAGATCTAACAACGTGATATTCTGATCATCTTGATTTTTCTCATTCATTACCGCTACCACCCCACTCCTGTTACCACTTCTCAGAACTGTCAATGAATGTACTTTTGACAAATTCTGTCTTTCCCCATACAAGGGACCAATTGTTACTGGTACTGTCAGTGCTTCTGCATTCAGGCTCAGCTGATTCATTTTCTGAACCTGCTCTAGTCTTGCCTTATTCAACAAATTTGTTTCATTTTCTCGCACTACTCTAGCTATTTCAGTAACCTGGGGAGTCAAAGGAGTTCCCATCTGTGGAGCACTCGGGGTTACTTCTACTGAATTTTCTTCATAAGGCGGAGGTCTTTTAGTCATCATATCCTCCAACAGCTCATCCTCCTCAGAATTATTCGGGCCATCTCTAAAACTGGAAGTCTCTATATTCTTCCTTTTCTCCTTACACTTTCCTCCAGTCTGATCATCAGCAACTAGAACTGGATACAAACCTTCTGTTACTACAGCTCTCCTCCATCTGTTCAACTTTTCTTCCCTACTTTCAAAAGGATATCCATGCATCCAACTCCGGTATCTTCTATTACCTCCTCTATATCTCTCTCTTTCAAATGCTTCAACTTCCCATTCTTCCAATGCTTCGTATTGCGTCAATCTAGGATTTGGTTCTAGTGCATTCATTCGATTTCTCAGATTCTGTAATATCCTTACATTAAACGTACCATGCTGTGGAAAAGCTATGACTCCATCATCCTTTCTATATTCCACCCAATTCTCTAACCACATGCACGTATGATATCCTCGCTCCAACATCATCGTCTTTGGGGGAGGAATAGGAATTCCTTCCCTAGTCACAATCGGCTTGTCCTTATTGAAAAAATTCTTTATTTTCTTTAACAGCTTCATTTTCTCTAAACCTTTACACTAATGTACCTTACTAAAATAAACAAGGAAAGCCTTCCGTAATTCTATCGTATTCTATTTGTCAGTTCTCGTCCTATACCAGCGCGACTCACACTAACCAACCAATCAGAACCCTGCTACGTAAACTGTTGGGTTTTTAGGAAGGTTCTAGCAGTTCAGGGCCATTTTAAAAAACCCCACTTTCTATTTCTAAATGGCCACATACCTGATCGGATGCACTTGCGGGTGAATCCAGCTAGTCGTCGGCGGGTATATAAGATCCTGCCTGCTTGACGTCTGTGCTTGGTTTCTCTTCCGGTTCTGGTCACCGGAAGGTCTTCGCCGGCTGTTGCTCCTGGATACGCTCTTGGAATCTTTGGATCCTTGCCCTGCAGCGGATGCGTGCCTCGGAATTCGGACAAGACTCTTTGGGACCCGTGTTGGGACATTGTGTATATCCTCCCTTCCCTTCCTGTTTTCGGGTTATTGTTTTTACCCTTATCGGGCTTGATTAGTGTTAGAGGAAGTACGGGTGAAGCAACGCGGCTGCGTTCCCGTCTTCCCTTCACTATTTCCTGTATTTTGTTAACCGGTCTACGTCGTTATCGAAAAATTGTGCATTTTCACGGAGAAGTTCTAAGCCAGCAGTTATCGGGCGTTCTTTTTCCTTGATCTTTGTTTTTTTTTTTTTTTGGGCTCACCTTGTCTTTTTCCCCCTATGTTTTTGGTTTAGAGTAGGTGTCATTTTTGGGGTTCAGGGATATGGGACAATATTGGAGGCCTAATGCCTTTCTTCATGGAGAAATCCTTCACTGCTTCCTGATTTGACCAACGAGTAAGAAAAGTTATATCATGAAGATATAATCTCTCTCAAGACTCCACGACCAACTGGAAGGGGTAAGAGAACGTTAAACCTGCATCCATGTGCACCTGATCATGTATGTCGGCTATCGTGTATAGCATCCTTTTACATTGTTTCTTTTTCTCTCTTCTTAAGGCCTCCTGTTCCACCTTTCCATTCCATTGTGGGTCGTGCAGAGAGTCAGAGGGAAGCACCGTTTGATCGCTGTTTTACTTTACCCTGTTTTCCCCCACCTTCTCCCGGCACCTTTGTTAGCTGTCACCCTTATACTTATGCATGGGTGGCAGCAGCTGCGGCGTGGGTAGCGGATTGGGATACTCTTCACACCTACGGTGTTGGGCTAATATCAGAGTGGTGTCAGAATATAAGCAATGTCTCAACCAATACCAGCGCGGCTCACACCAACTAACCAATCACAGCTCAATACATTCCTGCTGCCTGACCAATGCCAGCGCGGCCTTTTCTGACGTCAGTATTACTCTTTCTACTGACCCTCCCTTTACAAAAATTTACGGCAATTTCTGTTAGTAACAACACAAAAACAATGCTACCTTGTCTGTTCTACTAAATAAAGAGATAGTTTTCACCCTTCAAGAGATTTTTTCTCACTACGAGTCCTAATAACGACCAGCGTTATTTTAGTCTTCAAACAAGCTTCCAGGAGGACCTATTACTCCTCTAGGGATAAGGCCAAGATTTTGCAAGAGGACTTTTTGGCGTGAAAAGAAGTCTTGTACCTCTCCTGGGGATAAGGCTAGAGTTTCAGAAGCGGACCCTTCGCTATTTCAGTTACCCTACTTTTATACGAAAGTTCCCTAATATAACACCTACAGCCCTCCGTAGCTTTTAGGTATTATTACAACAGACAAAGTACTTCTGCAGTGTGGCTTCTTTACCACACTCTTCTTCTGCCTACTTCAAGCTAAATTTAATTCCCTGGATTCCTCAGGTATCTCCGTACCTGAACTTCCAGACAACATAAAACAGGACACTAACTTTTCATGTTAAGAACATATAATTGATAATCAATAATCCTTACCAAACTAATCAATAATTAAACAGTCCTCTGCTGCCAAGAAACTGATCCAGTGCGAAAGGTCAATACCTGATCAGGGATCAATACTCAAATATCACAGAACAATGGCCCATACACATTCACCCAAATCCCTGATGCGCTGGTGTCAATTTATACAATATTTAACCAAATTACACCAAAGCACACCAAATCATTATAACTATTATCCAAAGGACAATGAATAAATCCGAGAGCAAAAAGGGAGTTTTTATCACAATATATATATCCGTTTGCCACAGATCAAACCCAATGGCAGTAGAAATTCTTGGAAGATCTATCTCCTTTCCAAGAGATGCCTCACAAACGAACCGCTTAGTTCTTTGTTTCGGACCTTGATAAGTCCTCTCTTTGTCCTTTCGTCTTAACCGTTCCTCATGACCGGCAGTAACTACTGCCATTGGGTTGGCACTTCGCCCTACGTACTTGTTCGGAAAAAATCATAATGGAGTTCATCTAAATAATATCAGGGACACGATATTGGAAACAAATAAATTTTCTAACTTGAGCCTTGAGAAAGCCCAGGGGGGCGAAACGTACGTCGGCTGCTGTTGTTCTCCATGTTTTACGAAGTGTAATAAAGCAAATAGAAGGACCTGATTGAAGACTCTTTGCAATTTCCAAATTTAAAGGACATTGATCTGTGGCAAACGGATATATATATTGTGATAAAAACTCAATTTTTTCTCTCGGATTTATTCATTGTCCTTTGGATAATAGTTATAATGATTTGGTGTGCTTTGGTGTAATTTGGTTAAATATTGTTCTAGGCCTTGCAGTCCTAGTGTAAGCATACCCTGGTGGGTGGGTAGTGTGACACCTTATAAGCACCCTCAAAAAATGTTTGTATTGAACAATCTAGAAAAATCACTGTGAATGGATGTGCAGATCGCGTAGCAAACCCACAAAGTTTTGGAAAGAATATTCAATTTATACAATGTTCAATTCTCTTCCTCCTAAAATTCATATATGTCATTTCCAAATACTTATCTGATTTATATATCAACTCTTCCTCTACTTGGTCGATGAACCAATGAGTTGAATAGTTGATGATAATGATATGACATTTCTAACTTACTTTTAGTCAATAAAATAATCACAGACTCTCGGTAAAGTTAATAATATTTTATCTCGTAAAATAACGTGACAATGCTCATGGCATATGGTCAAAATGCAAATAATGAAACTCACTAAAGGAAATTAGCATCAGCAACTCCAAATGAATTCAAACTCATCATGTAAGCAATGACATTTGCATGGAGGAGTGGATAGATTAAGAGGCAAAAGTTTCAGCAAATTCAAATGCGAAACAGAATTTTACCTAACGGATGGGATAGATGAAGAGACAAAGTTTCATCTAAATAATACGTACAAATGTATCTATGACGGAGTGGATAGGTGAAGAGACATATGTTTCAGAGACAAAATACATTTGCAAGAATTATGCCTGTATGAGTCAGAAACATACAAACCTAACGGTCTGTAGAAAACCACTACCCTGGCCAAGGCGATGGTGGGGGTTCCCTGAATATAGTCAGGAAACAAAGATTTACAGGGACAGGAACGGAACAGGACAGGAATCAGCTAGGCCTCTCTGCAAACCGACGGACAGTGACGCATCTCCCTCTCTCTCTCAGCCTCATCAGCCTAATTCCTCAAACCACACCCCTAAAGGCATCCCAGTTATACCCTAAAACCTACATGTCCATCCCACATTGGTTGCAACAATTTTCAAAACTAGGCAGATGATTGGAGGGCCTAGGAAGCGTCTCTGTCACACCACAGTGACCTCACGTACAATTTAGTCAATTTACTGTTTGCTTCCTTTCTCACAGTTTGGTTCTTAATTCGTTCTCACATTTTCTTATACAAGATACATTTAAACAATTGTATTCATAAATTTGACAACGTCCGCAGAATAAAACTCTGGTCCCACGGTTGATTTCATAATTTGGCCGTCAATCGTCACACTGGCCTTCAACTCGTACATTTCTTCTGCTGAGCACAGCACGTCTGCCTTGCCTCTGACAGATCAGATTCACTCTTTCGTTCACCCCTCCCTCTTCGGACAATATAAGAAAAATGGAGTTCATCCAGCCCACTATAGCGAATGGAAAATGGACATTCATTAATTATATGACAATGTAGTTTTCACTGTTTACCCCCTCCCTGCACTATTCCTCATTTTGGGTTACCTAGCATAAGCCTTAAGCAGAAAGCAGCATTACTTATTATTTTAAAGCAAAGTGCAACATGCAAACTACGAAATGCACATGCGGCCTAGTCATGCATTGTTTCTCGTTTCACTCAAAGCATAATGTAAATACGTTTTTTTAGTTCTTTCACATGTTATCTTACGTTAGTGCATACATGCGCAGAGCTATTTCCCACGTGTTCATGTAAGATGCGTGTTCATTTTCTATTACTACTTACTGTTAGTACGTATTATGGGGGTATTAATTCGAGCAAGTTTCTTTTCTCGAACCCCTGCTCCATCAGTGTTATCGACGACTTCTGGACAGCTAGCCTCTGTTACCTAGGTACTGTGCTTCACTCCGGATGTTCTTGCACTCTGTTGTCTTACTCTTCTGGTGTGCCAGGTATCTGAGCACCCACACCTGTGTCTGATCACACACACCTCTCTTATTTCTTTTCTCTTCTTCTGCAGTGGCCTTCTTCCACACGATTTCCTTTTCCATGTTCTTTCACTTCGCGACGAGGTCTGGTCCCATCTTGCCTTGCTCTTCTTCTCTGACCAGGCCTCTCCATGTGATGTGCACTTCACACGGGTCTCCCTGGCCATGTCCTACCCCTAGGATAATGCTTTCTCCCCTGTCAGTGTCCAGACCACTCGTCGTGACCTTCTGCCTTTCCGACTTCTTCTCGGTCTTTATCATTCGATTTCAGGTCAATCTTCTCTGACCTCTCCTCTGTCAATCTTCTCGGACCTCTCGGTCATCTTCTCTGACCTCTCGCAGGTCATCTTCGCTGACCTCTCAGTCATCTTCGCTGTCCTCTCCTCAGTCATCTTCGCTGACCTGTCGCAGGTCGTCTTCGCTGACCTCTCGCAGGTCATTCGCTGACCTCTCACAGGTCATCTTCTCTGCCCTCTCCTCAGTCATCTTCGCTAACCTCTCCTCAGTCATCTTCTCTGACCTCTCCTCGGTCCTCTTCTCTGACCTCTCCTCGGTCCTCTTCTCTGACCTCTCCTCGGTCCTCTTCTCTGACCTCTCCTCGGTCATCTTCAGTGGCCTCTCCTCGGTCATCTTCACTGACCTCTCACAGGTCGTCTTCGCAGGTCATCTTCTCTTGAGGACGCACTTCGTGCGCCTCAATACTACACCACCATGGCTCTCTCTTTGCAGCTTCAATCTGGGCCCTGTCCCGCGCAGGGTGCTCACTTTCCGGCTCCACCCCGTACTGTCAGTGTCTAGGGTACAATATTCAGCGCCCTTCTCTCCTTGCGCTCTCCGTCCTTCATCTGAGGATACTCCTACTTCTGCTGCCTTGCGCACCCAAGTTCTCCCCTTGCAGTGGCGTCCTTTCACCACTGGGCGCGCATTCCTCTGTCTCTCAATAATCTTGCAGCCTGGGGCTGTTTAGGTAATTCTTGCCAGTTGTTCCTCATCCCCCATTGCCACAGCAGCTTGACTCTGCCAACAGTTTTTCTTCACTGCTGCAGTGACCTCCCATGACCACTAGGTATCACTGCAGCTCCACTCATAGGCTCCTCATTAACTGTCATGTTTAGTTTGGCGTCTCTGCTCTGGAGCCTGGCAGTTCATAATCCGTCTCTTTGGGGGGAAAGAAGTGATCATGCCCTATGCAACCGTCTTGGCTGGGGCTGGTACCGTTTTCTCTTCATCCTTCATATTCGTGTTTTTTTTTTTCTATCTCAGTTCCTGAATACAGCCACTAGGTGGCACTGCACACAATCATTATGGGTCCCGGCAGCTTTATTTCCCCACTCTGTGGGCCTCACACAGTTCCTACGGTGCCTCCTTTAGCCCAGCACCCCCCACGTGCAAGGAAACATCTCCCTGCACCACAGGCTCGCTACGTGGGAGTTTCTCTATCCGCCCGCCACTATCCATCCTTGGGTTGCCGGCCTCATGGGGTTGGAGACTCCGGTGCTGCTCTTTCACTCCTGCTGGTCACGCGCCGCTACTCCTGTAGGCGGGGCACCATCTCTGAAGGCCGCCAACAGCACACACACAGCAGGAGACCCTCCCATGGGGCAGCAGCCCCTCCTCCCATCTCCCGGTAAGTCTCTCCTTCAATATGGGCGGCGTAGGGGGAGGGTGAAGCACACAGGCTTCAGCACAGTCTCTGGGAATGAAGTACTTGAACCTCCTTGCTTCTCTTAGTTTTCTATGCGGCGGCCAGCCGCTCACTCTTTCTTAATTGCTCCCGCCCCTCGCAGCAGGCGCTCTCACCTCACGGGCTGAGCGGGGGCTGGAGCCGCCGACTGGGAATCTCCGGTGCCTCGCCTTCGTACCGAAAGCGGTCTAAGTTTAAGACCGATACCACCTCCTCCCGCCGGCAGTCTTCTTCACTTATTGAGGGTTGGGGCACCATGGCTCACACATCAGGCGTCCCGCTCTTGTTCCCCTTGCTTGCATCGACCAGCGGCACCAGCCAAGTCACTCACCATGGGACGCCCACTTACTCCACTCGACGTTCTCCCGCTTGGTCGGTCGTCGCTGCAAGGCCATTATTTCTCGGGCGCTGCCAGCCTCGCCTCTCCTTCCAGACCTTCACCGGTGCCGGGTGGGGGTCAGCCGCACTGCAGGCCTCTGGGGCCGTCTTCTCTCTTCTCCCACAGGCTCTGCAGCTGGCCCGGCTTCTTGCACCTCAAACTCCCGGGCACCCCTCATGCCCGTCCAGTCAGCTGGCACTTTGCCTGTTCGCGACGAGGTCGCGACAGGCAGACCACACAGCCAGCTCGCCCCTCAGTGTTTCTGGGGGCACACACGGTGCGCCGCCACCGGTGGATTCCACCTCGGTGTTAGCAGGGGTGCCCTCGACCTGGGCAATGCTTTCCCCCTTTTTCCCACTCACAAGGCGGCATTACCCGCAGGTCCAACCCGCTTGTCACCAATGTAAAGTAGTGGGGCCCTAGGCCCCCATGCAGTATTAGTAACGACACGGACACAGTATTGTAGTTACTGGAACTGGCCCAGGGTACGTGCGCCCAGCCCCTTTTATTGCCATGGTCACATGTCCTGTGACGCCTGTGTTGGATGGGTGTTGGGCGTGGGTGTAAGCCAGCCCTCGGGGAGTGGCTGGCACAGCAACAACTAGAACAGAGACCAGCAGGTCACTACATGCACTGATGTACATTCTATTAGTTAATCCACTGTAGAGGCCTGTGTCTGTAACTAGAGTGCCACAAAAATGAAACCTGCTTGGTGCAGTGGAGAATATTGACTTGTGTATTTTTAGGGCTGTGACAGAAAGTACTGAATATGTAAGTCATTATTTTAAACTTACACACAGTAGAAGAAGATCGGCTGCTATGAAATGCACAAAAAGGGTTAAGATAAAAAATACTCCGACTGTACTTGGTGCTTTTTTTATAACTGTCCTTTAAAAGTACACACTTCTCAGCTCAGCTGTAACACCCTTGCAATACCACTCAAACAGAATAAACCTGTGTTATCAGGAAGATTCAAGTGATTTCATCAATTAAAGCCAATACCAGCTTCCAAGCAACCTTCACAATTACAGATTGACCAGTTGACCACACAATCACATTTCTTTCAGGCAGTCCGCACCCTAGCAAGAAGGCTTGTTTAGCTCTCTGCCCCTCTCTTGGTTTCACAGATCAGCATACTCCCTGCCTTACACTTCAGTTGAAGCATTTCAACTGTCGGAATTAACTGACAGATGTCTTTCACAAAAAGTAGGGGAACTGTTTCTCTTTAAAAAGTATGGGCACATCGTGCCCCTCAGATCCCGCCCACTTCAACCATTGACTGTACCAAGCTGCAATGCGATTTCCCACAGTGAGGATTTACAAACTAGCCAGAAAAGTCATGTTCATTTATATAGTGCAGTTCTCCCGTTCCTGTTTAAGCAGGCGCTGTATAAGCACTTCCACTTTTGGCAGCTCGGAGAAATGGTCTAGGTATATAGAAGTCCCTAATGCGTTAGGGTGTAGGTTACTGTGGGAGATGTAGGATCAGACAACACTAGGTCAACACAGCCGTCATGGTTTCCACATCCTTGACCCAGGACCTCATTCAGTCTACTTTTAGGTCGACCCTCCTTGAACCTGGCAGTTAAATACCAGTGGCGGCTGGTCAACTTTGAAAGTGGTAGGCGTAAATACCTTCTTCAAATTTGAACGAGCAAGTACACATAGCTGGAAAACAGAGTCTACTGAAAGGGTTCTCTACGGCAAACAGTTTATAAAAAATAGTGACAAATTGTTCATTTTGGAGCCCACTCTCCACATAAATTAGCTTGAAATCTAAAGCTTTTGAAAGGACACTGATGCATATCCAAATATTTTTGTGATGTGCCGGGCAAGCGTTGCCTTTCCTAGGTATATTAGGATTCACCTGCTGCATTTGGTTGCACTAAATGCATCACTCTACCGTTTTGTCCTTCATCATTCACTAGAATGATTTATAGGAGGACTAACTCAGCCCTTCAGATGTATGAGGATCTAACAATCGGAAGAAATCCCTCCTAGCGCTGCACTGGTAAATAGTAAAAACTATACCTTGGTGAATAAAAGTTAGAGAAAGAAAGTAAAATAGGCTTAGCTCTCTAAAAGGTCAAGTGGGGTCACTGCAGATGTGATGCCAACTGTAGTTTACAGCACTTTACTTTAAAAAGAAAACCAACTTTTAACATGTTTTTTTTTTAATGCGCCTTATCATTAATGAGGAAAACCCTTAAAATGAACTGAAATGAAACTAACCCAAACACCACCTTTCCAGTCAACTGACTGCAGGCCAGCTTCTTCACGGATCTTCTCCTCTGCTTCAACGGGCCTTCTGAAGCCATGTGTCTCGAGATCAGGGGCTGACTGCTGAATGTCAAATCAGAAGGCAGGATACGATTGGGGCTGACCCTTCTTCACTCTGCTGTATCCTGGTATTTGACAGGGCATGGGGCGACTGCGTCAAAAACACGTCACAGCTCGAGCAGGATACTAGCCTAAGACATGCTGCACTGCACTAAGCATGCGCAGCATGTCTAATGCCTAGTCAATCGAAGAGGGGAGCTGAAAGGAAAAGCGCCCTTCACACACGCAGTCCATCTGAACTCCTGCTCTCTCCTGCTGTGTGCATTGACATGCGCGCTTTAATCTGTCAGGAGCGCAGGCTGGGAAAAGTAAACAAACTAAGAAAGGTGTCAATTCGTCTACTTACAGTTCTGCCGCCCCAGCTGCAGAGAGCTGTTTCTTTTTCTGTAGATGATAGTGGGGCGCCGCTCCAGCGTCCCCTATGGAGCAGCCGCCCCAGCTGCATTGAAGGGTTTCTTTGCCTGACCATCGCTAAATCAGCTGCTTCATGTTGCCTTGATTGTGGGTCTGTTTATATATGGATTAAACTTGATTTGACTCTACTACATTTTGTCATCTTTGAGAAGACCCTGCTACAGATTTGACAATGAAGATGACTACTAAACAGGCCCACCAAGGAGTGCCATATGCAATAATGTGCCTTTTCCTGCTAGAATTTAAACTGTTCTGGATTACCATCTCTGGATTTTGCTTAATGGATTGCAATGATGACGGAAATCACTAATGCAGTACGTTTTCCTTTTAGAAGAAGTTTATTGAGCAAAAGCAGGAGCCCACGGGGATGCCTTTGTAACAGTGTAGATATTGATTATTCCTTACACAACATACATACTAGATTTGACACTGAAATCATAGCATGCACCTTTCACACGTTGACGAAAAATGTCACAGAAACAGAGAAAACATTGAATTATGAGCACCGTAAAAGTGTGCTTGATTAGCTAGAAACTGTAGGATTAATCAAATAATAATAATAACAAGATGTTATGAAGACTAATGAGAAGTTTAGCATTTCTATTGATTTCAATTGCAGAGTGTTTCCACAAACTCAATATTGGTGCAAATCAATGTTGATAAAGATTGCATGCATGAAACTTTCAGTATAAGTACTTAACACTCTAAAGAACGTATATTAGTGAAAACGATTCTGTTTTAATGATTTTTAGAATTAGTTTATATGTCACGTTTGAAATTCATATGAGTCGGCCATATTTAGGATCATTCATTTTTAATATAATAATTACTGACAAACTATTATTATTTCTTAATATAAAATGTTTGATTTACTTTATTATGTTATGTATAGTTAGTAATGGGTTGACTTGCTATAAGAAGATGATTTTAATGCATTGATATTCTTTTGCCTTGGCTGTATTTATTTCATGAGCTAGTGAAAGGAACTATGACGTCTTTTTCAAATGTTGCTTTAACTGTTCCTGCCTAATGTAACAATTTTACTATGAATGAAGCCTTATTCTTTGTGTGTGTGTGCAAATTGGTGGGAACCAATCCTTAGACTGTACCCATGAAGGAGCTAAAATAATGTTTTCTTTTTGTAACTAACCTGTGAGGAGGGCAAAGACAGTAGGTTCTCATGACTAGCTTGGGAAGTAAGGCTGGAGTAGCGAATGGAACCTGACAAACAGAAGATGGCCGCATCTATACTATAAAGACAAACTTCCCAAAGGGGGAGTATTGAAAAAGGTCTCTTATTTTTGGCGTTTTTTGCTTGATGATTTGGGATTCTTTTGCAGCTGCTGCTGTAATTGCTGATTGATTTGGACTCCTTTCCTTGCTGACAACCCGAACTCAATGCTTTGATTTTTCTTCTCAAATGAACTTGCTTACTGAACTGTTTTGGACTGATTTGGTGAGATACCAAATCTGAACTTTCCCGATTTTTGTTCTTTCTCCACGTTCTTGGACATTTTCCTAGAGGACTTTAACTTGACCTTTTGTCCCTTACCTGAATTAGTTTTTTTCTCTCCTTATAAACCACCCTCCTGCCTTCATTGGTAGTGGGAACCTATAAAGAGCGAATTAGCTTCTTTAAAAACCTTTGATTAATGTATAGTTTAATACTATACGCTATTGGTATTCTAACTGAGCTACTTAAAATGTTGCTTGTATGCATTGATTTTGTATCATTAAAACAATAACTACATTTTCTAAATTGCCTGAGTATGTTATTGTGTTCTGATCTTCTTTCTTTGAACTGTTATTAGTTTGAATCTAAATGCGTAATAGAGATAGTCATAGATTGTTTTCAGAACATCAAGTTCTGTTGCTTTTATTTTGTGTTGCAGACTAAACTTCTTCAGTAGGTCGAGTCTTCCAATGATAATACTTTATTTTCATAATATGGTTCTTAGAGTAGTTTATTTGAATCTCATTTCAAACTTGTGAGTTGGTGTTAGAAATGGGATCTCTAGTTGGCAAGGGCTTGCACCTTTGTCCAAGTAGGGACCCTTCTTCCTAGTCAGGGTAAGGGTGTTACACTCGTGAAGTAACCCCTGCTCACCCTCGTGGTAGCTTGGCACGAGCAGTCGGGCTTAATTCAGAGGCAGTGTGTAAAGCATTTGCACATAACCAACAGTAATACGGTGTAAGCACTACAAACGGACACCACACCAGTTTAGAAAAATAACCAATATTTTATATACTCAAGACAAGACCAATTACTACAAAAATCCACAATACTATACTTTAAAAACGAATGCTTGATACGGTAACTTCTTCTTTGCAGGAATAGCACAAAAGCAAAGTTTGTACGAGTCGGTAGCTCCGTCCGAGCCTACCGTGATGCTGAAAACCACAGAGTCTAACAGTTCCAGCCGACCGCGTCGATACAGGCCAGCAGAGTCATGAACAGACTCGGTAACAGTACCTTTCTCGTTGTGGCTGGTACGGAGTGTACGAGCCGGTCGGCGTTGGTCGCGGTTGCGGTGCAAGACGGAGCGATGCAAGGTGCGGTGTCCCTCGATGCGGTGCAGGCAGCGGCTCGATGAGCGTCGTGCAGACGGAGTCGGTGACTCCAAGGCGTGCGATGCAGGGTGAGACGATGCTCGATGCGGTGCTGACAGGTTGCGATGCAGGCGACCTAGCCGGAGTGCGGGAGCTGGCGTCGGACAGCGGTGCGAGTCGGAGCGGTGCGTCGCAGACGTGCGAGCGGTGCCCCAAATGCGGTGCGGTCTCGACTCTTGAGCCAGTTGCAGCGACAGCGTCGGTCTGGTCCGGCTGGCCCAGTGAAGCGATGCGATGCGAACTGCGGTGCCCACAGGTCACGGTGCAAGCAGCGGCTCGATGTTGGCGGCGTCGGACGTCGCCACGGTGAGACCAGGGTTGCGATGCGAAGCGGGGCGATGCGGTCTGCGGTGCAAACAGGTCACCGGCCAGGGATGGATTCGGTTGACGGAGTCGGTTGCAGTTCCCTTCCTCTGTGGCGACTGAAACAGCGTTCCAGAAGCGGTACCCAGAGGCTTGTGAAGTCTTTGTAGTCCCTGAGACTTCTTAACAGGAGGCCAGCTCGGTTCCTGGCCCTTGGAGATACTCAGCACAAGTTTGTAGAAAGTTCAGTCCAGTCCTTTCACTGCCCAAGGCAGAAGCAGCAGCTGCAGGCCAACCCAACAAAGCAACAACACAGCAAAGGGGCAGTACTCCTCCTGGCAGCTCTTCCAGCTCTTCGTCTTGGCAGGTTCCTTGATTCCAGCGAGATCTAAATTCATGGGGTCAGGGCCCCAATATTTATATCCCAAATTCCTTTGTTCTCTGAAGGCAGAGAGGCCTTTGCCTAGTCCAAACCAGTTCTGGAGCACTTTGTTGACAAGTCTCCGTCCCTTCTTTCAGTGAGTAGGCCAGGGACATCAGACGCACCACAGGAGGTGGAGCCAGCATTGTGGAGGGAAGGCACTGTCCTATTCAGGGCCCAGGTGCGACCCCTCCCACCCATCTACATGTAGATCTTGCTATTCAGCCCTGTGCTGATTCACCCTGTCTCCTGGCATCCCCCAGCCCCTGTCACTCACACTCCAGACACGGAATACACAACCTCGCAGAGGCAGGCGTGGATGGTTAGACAAGAAAATACCCACTTTCTAAAAGTGGTATTTTCAAACACAGAATGTTAAAACCAACTTCACTAAAAGATGCATTTTATCATTCTGAGTCCAGGCATACTAAACTCGAATTTCTACCATGTTCCCGGGGTCAGTTAGGATTATAAGCTGTAATAATCAAAACTGCCCGTTCTGGCCTAGGGGGAACAGGTAGCCTTGCAATAGTGAAAAACGAACTAGGCTGTAATTCACTATCAGGACATGCCGCACACACCCGGGCATGTCCTACCTTTCGCGTACAACGCACCCTGCCCACAGGGGTACCTTGGGCCTACCTTAGGGGTGACTAACATGTAGCAAAGGGAAGGTTTAGGGACTTGCAAGTGTGTGCACTTGCCAGAGTCGACTATGGCAGCCCCAGGCTGCGCACAGGCTCTGCGATGGCAGGCCCGAGTTACATTTTACGGGCTGTTTGCGTGGGTGGCACAATCCAGTGCTGCAGCCCACCAACAGCATTTGGTCTATAGGCCCTGGCACTCGCAGTGCACTTTACAAGGGACTGACACATAAACCAAATAGGCCAATCATGGAAACACCAATCCATAACACATTTTATACAGGAGCACTTGCACTTTCCCACTGGACCGCAGTGAGGAAAGTGCGTAGAATCATTACACCAGCAAAAACAGAGTCAAAACCGGGAGGTCAGAAAGCAAAAAGTCAGGGGAAACACGCCAAAAGATGCCAAGTCTAACACATGTCCCCTCCAGCTGAAAGTAGGGAGAACTACCCAACCCCATTGGAGTTCTCTTCACTAAGGCGGAAGAACCTGGACAGACCATCTGCGTTGGCGTGTTCTGTACCAGGACGGTGCTCCACCGTAAAGTCCATTCCCTGTAGGGAGATGGACCACCTCAGCAGTTTTGGATTCTCACCCCTCATTTGCATCAACCATCTGAGGGGCCTGTGGTCTGTCTGAACCCGGAAGTGAGTCCCAAACAGGTATGGTCTCAACTTCTTCAGCGCCCAGACCACAGCAAAAGCTTCCCTTTCTATGGCACTCCACCTCTGTTCCCTGGGAAGTAGTCTCCTGCTAAGGAAGACTACAGGCTGATCCAGGCCCTCTTCGTTCAGTTGTGAGAGCACCGCTCCCACACCATGCTCTGAAGCGTCAGTCTGCACGACGAATTCCTTGGAGAAGTCAGGTGCCTTGAGCACGGGCGCCGTGCACATGGCTGCCTTCAGGGCATCAAAAGCTTTCTGGCAGGACTCGGTCCAGATCACTTTCCTGGGCTGCCTCTTAGAGGTCAGCTCTGTTAAGGGGGCAACGATGGTGCCATAGCCCTTAACAAATCTCCTATAGTAACCGGTGAGACCTAAGAAGGCTCTCACCTCTGTCTGGGTCTTGGGGGGTTCCCAAGCCAGAATGGTGTCAATCTTGGGTTGTAGGGACGCCACCTGGCCGCTTCCTACCTGGTGTCCCAAGTACACCACAGAACCCTGCCCGATCTGGCACTTACTGGCCTTGATTGTGAGGCCTGCACCTTGCAGAGCCCTCAACACTTTCTCAAGGTGCTGTAAATGTTCTTCCCAGCTGGAACTGAACACAGCAATGTCATCCAGGTAGGCGGCACTGAAATCCTCCAGCCCGGCCAACACCTGATTGACCAACCTCTGAAAGGTGGCAGGGGCATTCTTCAACCCAAAGGGCATCACCCGGAATTGGTAATGACCTTCTGGGGTTGAGAAGGCTGATCTCTCCTTGGCCCCATCGGTTAAGGCAATCTGCCAGTACCCAGACGTCAAATCAAACGTGCTGAGGAACCGGGCAGCTCCCAACCGATCAATGAGCTCATCAGCTCTAGGGATGGGGTGCGCGTCAGTCCTGGTGACGGCATTGAGCCCACGGTAGTCCACACAAAACCGGAGTTCTGGAGTGGCACCGGCGCCGCAGCCTTTGGGACCAAGACCACTGGGCTGGCCCAAGGACTGTGGGAGGGCTCAATCACCCCTAACGCCAACATCTTAGAGACCTCCTCCTTGATGCTGGCTCTGACCCGGTCAGTCAACCTGTAAATCTTGTGCTTCACAGGAGGGCTGTCACCAGTGTCCACGTCATGGGTACACCAGTGAGTAACACCGGGGGTCAGAGAGAACAGTGGGGCGAACTGTCCCAACAACTGGCGACAGTCCCCCTGCTGCTCCTGAGTCAGAGTAGGGGAGAGGATCACACCCTCTACTGACCCATCATGCTCCTTGGTAGACAGGAGGTTAGGGAGAGGCTCGCTCTCCTCTTCCACCCCATCATCTGTCGCCAAGAGCATACTCACTTCGGACCTCTCGAAGTGGGGCTTGAGGCGGTTCACATGAAGGACCCTCAAAGGGTTCCTTGGAGCCTGCAAATCCACCAGGTAGGTGACGTCACTTTTGCGCTCCTTTACCTCATATGGCCCAGTCCACTTGTCCTGCAAGGCACAAGGTGCCACTGGGGCCATGACCCACACTTTTTGCCCAGGTTGAAATTCGACCAGAGTGGCATTCTGGTCATACCATCTCTTCATTTCTTCCTGGCTTGCTTCTAGGTTCGCCTGAGCGAGTTTCCTGAAGCGGGCAGTTTGGTTTCTAAAGGCCAGCATGTAGCTAAATACATCCTGGGAGTTTTCCTGGGAGCTGCCTCCCAGCCTTCCTTTACCAAACTCAGAGGTCCTCTGACAGGGTGGCCATACAGGAGCTCAAAGGGGCTGTACCCAAGAGACTTCTGAGGCACCTCCCTGTACGCAAAGAGTAGGCATGGCAAGAGGACGTCCCACTTACGCCTCATGGGTTCTGTTAGACCCTTGATCATGCCTTTCAAGGTCTGGTTGAATCTCTCCACCAGACCGTTTCCTTGTGGGTGGTAAGGAGTGGTGAACTTGTACGTTACACCACACTCCTTCCACAGGGATGTCATATACTTCGATATGAAATTGGTCCCCCTATCAGAAACCACCTCTCTGGGGAATCCCACACGGGAAAAGATCCCCATTAACGCCCGGCCCACCACTGGCGCCGTCGTTGTCCTGAGAGGGATTGCCTCCGGGTACCGGGTGGCATGGTCCACCAAGACCAGGATGTACCTGTTGCCCATGGCTGTCTTGGGATCCAGTGGCCCCACAATATCCATCCCTACCCTTTCAAAGGGTGTTCCAACAACCGGAAAAGGTTGGAGAGGAGCTTTGACCTTCCTCCCACTCTTACCACTTGCCTGGCAAGTTTGGCAAGGCCTACAGTGTGCATCTGACTGCCTTCGCATTTGGGGCCAAAGAAGTGGGTGACAAGCCTGTCAAAGGTCTTGTCCTGCCCCAAATGTCCTGCCAAAGGCACGTCATGAGCCAGACCCAGTAGGAAGGTCCTGAAGCGCTGGGTTACCACCAGCACACGGGCTGACCCAGGCTCAGCAACCTTAGGCTCACTGTATAGGAGACCACTCTCCCAGTAGATCAGATGTGACCCGGACTGATTACCAGCTGCCTGGTCTGCAGCCTGCCGCCGCAGACCCTCCAGAGTAGGGCACTCGCTCTGCTCCCTGCAGAACTCCTCCCTGGTGGGACCCCCTTCTTGCTGCCAATGGGTCAGCTCAGAGATGTCTCCCAGTTCGGCTACCTGCTCCCTGTAGGCACCGGGCGTCCCCTCGAGGTCCGCCTCCTCCCGGTCCGTGGGAACTTCGGGGGCCGGTTTCCGCGCCCCCTGCCCTTTCTCTTGGCAGGGACTTGGGCCACTGTTTCAGGCTCCAAGTCCTCTTGATCACCCTTTTTGGCTGCCATTGACCGAGTAGACACGCATGCCCACTCTGGCAACCCAAGCATCTCCAAGTGAGACCTGAGCTCAACCTCCTTCCATAAGGACTGCTCCAGGTCGTTTCCTAGCAGACAATCTACAGGCATGGTAGGGCTCACAACCACCCTCAAGGGACCTGAGACCCCCCCATTCAAAGGGAACCTGCGCCACCATACATTGGCGCTCTGAGTTGTCTACAGCAACTACTTGGTGGAATGCTCCTGGGACTACTTGCTTCTCAGACACCAGGTGACACCGGACTGAGGTCACACTGGCTCCAGTATCTCTGAGAGCCTCTACCCTGTTCCCATTAATGGTCACCCAGGTGCTATATTTCTTTGTGTTAGGGGGCACCTGGTTTCCTGGGACCATCTCACTGTCCCCGAGTGAGACAAGGGTCATTTCTGCGGGATCCCCACCCTCCTGTGGGCACCCCTCCTCCCCAAGCGCTACACTAGCCAACACTTTGGACTGTCCACCGGTGGGTGGCTGTGTCCCCTTTGGGCACTTGGGGTCCCCTTAAAGTGACCTACCTGGTCACATGCATAACACTTGCGGGGGCCGGTCTCAATAGGCTTCCCTGTGGAGACCCCTTTCTTCTTATCACCGGGGGGCTGGGAACCTTTACCCTGGGTACTAGTTTGGGGCCCTTTAGAGAACTCCTGTGCTTTACCCTTGTCCCCCCACCTTTCTGCTGGGGACCCTGCCCACCTTTGGCTGAGTCTCCCCAAACGCTTTCTTGTGGACCCTGGTACTCACCCAGCGGTCCGCTTCCATAGCAAGCTTCCTGGGGTCAGTTAGCTTACTATCCACTAGGTGCTGGCGCAGATCTGCAAAACATAGACTAGACAAGTGCTCCCATGCAATCAAGTTGTAGAGCCCCTGAAAATCTGTTACACTACTGCCCTTCACCCAACCATCCAGCGACCTGCAGAACACATCCACACATTCCAACCAAGTGTTGGCATCAGACTTCTTACTGGACCTGAACTGATCCCTGTACTTTTCAGGAGTAAGACCATACTTCGTGAGAAGGGCATCCTTCATGTCAGCATAGGTGAGGTGATACCCCTTACCCAAAGCTATCAGAGCATCCCTTGCTTCTTCCGGGAAAAGTGGCCACAATCCTGCTCCCCAATTCTCCTCAGGGACCCCATTCATGTGTATGGCTGCCTCATAACCCTGAAACCACCTTTGTATGTCATCCCCCTTCTTGAACTCCTTGCCCACGTTCTTGGGAATGTGTACAATCCTGTCTGCCTTTCTGGACGAATTGCTGCCACCATCTGAGCCTGACTTACTCCTAAGTTCTAGCTCCTTCAGTTCTCTCTCATGCTCTAAGAGCATCTTCCTCTCCTCTATGGCCAATCTCTTCTCCTCCCGCTCACTCTCCAGCCTGAGCTTCTGCAGCTCAAACTGCCTTGCCTCCCGCCTGTCCTCCAGCTCCTCTGGGGACAGACTGCTGCTGCCTGACCTGGCGGGTTCCCCCTACCCAAAAGCACATCCACCCTGGAAATAGGCTCCTCCACCTCCTCACTGAGATTACCAGGCTGCCCATTGGCATGTCTGGCTGCTACCCAGGCCCTCAGCGCCTTCTGTAGCTCCTCCTTCCTTGTGAGGCCTTTAATTTGGACTTTCAGGTTTTTACAAATCGCTCGTAACTCCTTTACGGCGTAGGATTCCAACCTATCCTCCTCAAAGATAACTTCCAGAGATGCAACGGATGATGCAATTGATTCAGGCATGACAAAAGTAGTGAGTTGAAAACTGGCAAGATCAAAAATAGGCCAAAAGAAAAAGAACCAGTATGTGGTACGTAATGGTCTGCGTATATGGTAGTAGTGCACACCAATCACTGTAAGTCAAGTGCAAACACAAGTCCTATCCTCACCGCTGACAACCAATGTTAGAAATGGGATCTCTAGTTGGCAAGGGCTTGCACCTTTGTCCAAGTAGGGACCCTTCTTCCTAGTCAGGGTAAGGGTGTTACACTCATGAAGTAACCCCTGCTCACCCTCGTGGTAGCTTGGCACGAGCAGTCGGGCTTAATTCAGAGGCAGTGTGTAAAGCATTTGCACATAACCAACAGTAATACGGTGTAAGCACTACAAACGGACACCACACCAGTTTAGAAAAATAACCAATATTTTATATACTCAAGACAAGACCAATTACGACAAAAATCCACAATATTATACTTTAAAAACGAATGCTTGATACGGTAACTTCTTCTTTGCAGGAATAGCACAAAAGCAAAGTTCGTACGAGTCGGTAGCTCCGTCCGAGCCTACCGTGATGCTGAAAACCACAGAGTCTAACAGTTCCAGCCGACCGCGTCGATACGGGCCAGCAGAGTCATGAACAGACTCGGTAACAGTACCTTTCTCGTTGTGGCTGGTACGGAGTGTACGAGGCGTGCGATGCAGGGTGAGACGATGCTCGATGCGGTGCTGACAGGTTGCGATGCAGGCGACCTAGCCGGAGTGCGGGAGCTGGCGTCGGACAGCGGTGCGAGTCGGAGCGGTGCGTCGCAGACGTGCGAGCGGTGCCCCAAATGCGGTGCGGTCTCGACTCTTGAGCCAGTTGCAGCGACAGCGTCGGTCTGGTCCGGCTGGCCCAGTGAAGCGATGCGATGCGAACTGCGGTGCCCACAGGTCACGGTGCAAGCAGCGGCTCGATGTTGGCGGCGTCGGACGTCGCCCACGGTGAGACCAGGGTTGCGATGCGAAGCGGGGCGATGCGGTCTGCGGTGCAAACAGGTCACCGGCCAGCGATGGATTCGGTTGACGAAGTCGGTTGCAGTTCCCTTCCTCTGTGGCGACTGAAACAGCGTTCCAGAAGCGGTACCCAGAGGCTTGTGAAGTCTTTGTAGTCCCTGAGACTTCTTAACAGGAGGCCAGCTCGGTTCCTGGCCCTTGGAGATACTCAGCACAAGTTTGTAGAAAGTTCAGTCCAGTCCTTTCACTGCCCAAGGCAGAAGCAGCAGCTACAGGCCAACCCAACAAAGCAACAACACAGCAAAGGGGCAGTACTCCTCCTGGCAGCTCTTCCAGCTCTTCGTCTTGGCAGGTTCCTTGATTCCAGCGAGATCTAAATTCATGGGGTCAGGGCCCCAATATTTATATCCCAAATTCCTTTGTTCTCTGAAGGCAGAGAGGCCTTTGCCTAGTCCAAACCAGTTCTGGAGCACTTTGTTGACAAGTCTCCGTCCCTTCTTTCAGTGAGTAGGCCAGGGACATCAGACGCACCACAGGAGGTGGAGCCAGCATTGTGGAGGGAAGGCACTGTCCTATTCAGGGCCCAGGTGCGACCCCTCCCACCCATCTACATGTAGATCTTGCTATTCAGCCCTGTGCTGACTCACCCTGTCTCCTGGCATCCCCCAGCCCCTGTCACTCACACTCCAGACACAGAATACACAACCTCGCAGAGGCAGGCTTGGATGGTTAGACAAGAAAATACCCACTTTCTAAAAGTGGTATTTTCAAACACAGAATGTTAAAACCAACTTCACTAAAAGATGCATTTTATCATTCTGAGTCCAGGCATACTAAACTCGAATTTCTACCATGTTCCCTGGGTCAGTTAGGATTATAAGCTGTAATAATCAAAACTGCCCGTTCTGGCCTAGGGGAACAGGTAGCCTTGCAATAGTGAAAAACGAACTAGGCTGTAATTCACTATCAGGACATGCCGCACACACCCGGGCATGTCCTACCTTTCGCGTACAACGCACCCTGCCCACAGGGGTACCTTGGGCCTACCTTAGGGGTGACTAACATGTAGCAAAGGGAAGGTTTAGGGACTTGCAAGTGTGTGCACTTGCCAAGTCGACATGGCAGCCCCAGGCTGCGCACAGGCTCTGCGATGGCAGGCCCGAGTTACATTTTACGGGCTGTTTGCGTGGGTGGCACAATCCAGTGCTGCAGCCCACCAACAGCATTTGGTCTATAGGCCCTGGCACTCGCAGTGCACTTTACAAGGGACTGACACATAAACCAAATAGGCCAATCATGGAAACACCAATCCATAACACATTTTATACAGGAGCACTTGCACTTTCCCACTGGACCGCAGTGAGGAAAGTGCGCAGAATCATTACACCAGCAAAAACAGAGTCAAAACCGGGAGGTCAGAAAGCAAAAAGTCAGGGGAAACACGCCAAAAGATGCCAAGTCTAACAGTTGGCCACTAATTAATGGTCCTCATTGAGTGGCTAACTGGTTTGGACATCCTGAAGTCTCACCCCTCACTACGACAAAAAAAGATTCAACAGATGACCAATGCCTCTGTGGGTATAGAATATATTTGTGATCAGTAGAAAATACAGTCTTCTTATGGGCCCAGTGCGGAGGCAGAAGCAAGTAAAGTAAGAAGAGAAAAAAGGCTTCCACTGCATCAACTCCATGTCCTGTAATTTCCAGACGCACCTGCCTAGCAGTAGCGCTTGGAACCCACGGAGCGGACGACCAGCCACGGACCATTAAGTCAAAGCATAACAATTCCATAACATGCATTGCAAAGAGCGGGTGCACAAGCGTAGGCCATTAAATTAAATAACAACAATTTCAGTACATTCATAGCAATAATAAAAGAGGGGCAAACAATATGTAAACACCATTACATCTTCCCCTTAACAAAAGAACAAGAAACTTTATACAAATAACTAATGAAGGAAAAAGCCTTTGTATTTTACTGGCATTGTAACATTGCACGACATTCTAGTTACAGTGTTCATCTCATTTTGCATTGTTACTCCAGTAGCTGGACATTGATTCACCACAACGTCTTGTGGCTCATCTACTGAAGCAGATTGCAAACCTGTATGTGTGTCAGTGCTAGTAGAGAGATCTGGTTCCTCAATCTGATCAGACCGAGAAAGACTTTCATCAAGAGGAACTCTAACATTTGGGGCAGTAGAAAATGAGTTGGGGACATACCAATGTGAATTGTCAATCAAATCCTCATGTTGTAAAATTTTACCTTGCATGATCCTCCTTTCCTGTTCATGTAAGAGCTTGACTAGGCACTTTCTCCCCCACCACCAAAACTTTACTTTCCAACAGCAAAGAACCTTTTGATACTTTCATGACTTGAACAGGTGAAGAGAATATAGACAGCCCCTTTTTAACCTTAACCGAGATTTTAAGCGTAACCCAATCTCTGATTTCAAAATCATGTTCTTTCACTCTGTGTTTGGTGTCAAAATAATTTTTTTGTACTGACTTGTCTACACATGCACAACAACTGGACTTGGAATTCAACACCTTGATCCAATCCAGACACACATTGTGTTGGACTTGGCACTTTTTGGCAGGTTCATCCCTAAACTTTTTGCCTTTTTCTCTGACATGGTGTTGGTGGTTTTAGGCCTCTGGGCAATTTAGCACTGTGGTCCAGTGTAAAGTGCGTGCGCTCTCTGTGTTACCTTGCTGAGATTGGCCTGCCCTTCCATAGGAATGCATTGGGGATTCCCTGATCAGTGTGTGTCAGTGGTAATTCATGGTATGGGAGGAGCAGAGTGGTCAAGTTTAGTATGTATGAAATTGTAAGAATAAATGCTGCGCAATGGTGTGCGCAGATTTATGATGACTGGTTGAGAAATGCCACTTTTAGAAGTTGGCATTTCTGTGTGCTATGTGTCTGCCTGCCTGATGTGAATTGCATGTCTGGCTTGTGAGTGACAGGGGCTGGGAGGTGTGTGTGGCTCCAGGAGGGGCAAGGTGAGTCAGCACTAGGCTGAATGGGACATCTGTGCTGGGAGTAGTGGGAGGAGTAATCCCCTGACTCTGAATAGGACTGTGCCCAGCCTGGCCAATGGTGGCTCCGCCCCCTGTGGTGTGTCTGATCACCTAGCCCCCACCTGACAAAGGGGAAGAGGAGCTTGGAAAACAAAGTGCTCCAAATCCCTCCTGAACCAGTTGCATCTGGTTCCCCAAGCCCTGCACTACAGACAAAGAGATTATGTGGTATAAATATAGGGGCTGTGACCCCATGATTTTGCTCTCTTCCCTGGTGCTGTACTTGTTTCTGAATCCTGCTGGGGCATGCTGCTGCTGGGGTCCAGGAAGAACTGCCATGAGGGCTTGCCTCCCTGGGCCCTGCATTGCCCCCTTGATCCCTAAGGACTTTTTGCAGCATCTTGCGCCCTGTGAGCGCTGTTCTTTTTATTCTTCATGGACTTCAGGGCTCCTAGCGCTTGGGGAGCGCTTCATGTTTATTTGACCGAGAAAAGGAGCACGAGGGCTCTGCAGTGCTGAGCTGCTCGTCCTGATGGAGGGAATCCCGGCGTGACGGATTCCCCCGTGATGCCTAGGGCGGCGGGTACCCAACCCGTTTATTTTGATATTTAAATGGTGGGTGCCCACCCCACATGGCCGCTTTATGTTTGTTTTTAATGCGGGTGCCCACCCCGCGTTGTCTGCCTTGGCGGGAGCCCACCCCGCGTTCTACTTTGGAAAATCACCGCCGCGGCCCGAGCCGCTAAAGAAATCTACTCCGGACCGCTGCTCAGCGCGACCCGGAAGTCAGGCCTGTCTGTGGGCGGGGCTTCCGAGAGGAAAGGGAAGCCCCGCGGAAGAGAGGTCCCGGAGCCTCGCAGGCTCCATGTCGAAGTCCCGGGTCCCAGGAGGGGGCCTGGGTGAAGAGGAGAGGCGGCCGAGGCCACCGATGGCAGCGCGGGGCTCCCGTGAGTGAAGGGAAGCCCCGCTTGCCGGAGTCCAGGCGAGGCTCTCCTGAGAGAGAGAGCCCCGCGGGTTGCTGCGCCGCCTCCAGCACGAGGAAGTGAAGAGGAGCAGAGTCGTCTGCTCGGCAAAGAGACCGGACGAAGCCTCCCCAGCGAGGGAGCAGAGCAGAGAGTCCAGCCTCCAGAACAGCCCCGGTGAGTGGGGGCTGCAGAGGGCACACAAGGGGGACAGAGTGTTTTGTGCCCAGGAGGAGCCCGTTGAACGGGGCCCCTCAGGCACACTTGGTGCCAGTGCCTATTTCTTGAGCGGCCCCACCTGGTAGCGGGCCGCTCCAACGTTGGGCATGGTTGGTTTAAGAGCCCGTGCGGCTCCAACGAGGGGCACAGTAGTTTTGGGGCCCCAGTGGGGGTCTCGTGGGCCAGTGGTGCCCGTGCCTAATTTCTTGTTAGATCTTATCACTGCTGCGCCGCCGGAGCGGGCAGCTGCAACATAGGCATAATTGTTCTAGGGCCCCAGTGGGGGTCCAGAAGGCACTGAGGTGCCCGTGCCTGTTCTTTGGTTACTCACAGCTGCCCCGCCTAACAATGGGCAGCTGCAACGTTTGGCGCACATTTGAATAAGAGTCTCTGAGAGGGACAGGAGAGGGCACAGTGCTGCCAGGCCTTCTTTGCTTCACAGCTGCACGGCAAGTAGCGTCAGCTGCAACGTTTAGGCTAACAGTTCTTTGGGGGCATGTTTGAATGAGATAGGAGTGAGGTACACTCCTCTGCCCCAGCGCAATTGCGCACGTGGATACCGCTGCCTTGGCAGCAGCCCTGACATTTTGGACATAGGGCATTTGAGCCCTCTGAGAAGGCCAGTTGGCCAGGGGGACTGTGAGGTTTGTGGGGCGCCAGGCCCTAATGTGATTTATGTGGTGCTAGGAAATGTGATTCATGTCTTGAGAGTTATGCACCGTGATTTATGCCTCTAATGTGGTTTATGTTTATGAGGTGATTTGCATTCTATGATTTATGTTTAGGAGGTTATTCCCTAATCTAAGAGTTCTGTTTAGGTGCTACTGCATAATGTATTTATGCTTGTGAGGTTATTGTCTAATGCGTTTAGACTTATGAGATGATTGCATAATGTGTTTATGCTGGTGAGGTTGGCGCAGAATAGATTTCATGCCTAATGTGAGGATGACTGCATAATATGATTTATGATTGCAGGACGATGCTGAGTACGAGGTTTTGCCAGTAATTACTGGTTGTATTCTACATCTACAATTTGTGCTACATTTATTATAAGTTCTACATTTACTCTTTTCACTTTGTGATGGTTCTGACAGGGGCCCAATTGGCCCTGTCATGTGTATATAATCCCCTGTAGATATTGCCCAGTGCCAGTTGGCACAGTGTAAATGTGTGATTACTATTCTATGTGTTTATGATAATACAAAGGCTATTTTTGATATAACCTTGTGTGGAGTTCCTTTTGTAGTGTGCCTAGTGGGTTGCTGCTGTGTGTGTGTGTTGCGCAAACACTTTACACATTGCCTCCGGGATAGGCCTGACTGCTCGTGCCAAGCTACCAAGGGGGTGAGCAGGGGTTATCTTCGGCGTGTAACTCCCTTGCCCTGACTAGAGTGGTGGTCTCTGCCTGGCTTTGGCGCAAGCCTTAGCCAACCAGAGATCCCATTTCTAACACATTGGATCTGGTATCCCTTTCTTGCAACAAGCGAAATGGAGAGATACCTGTAGTTGAATGTGGGGTGATCAAAAAAGACCACAGTTTCTTTCTCAAACAAGCATTTGCAATGCAATAGGTCTCACATTAGTGACAGTTTGAACTATTGGTGTTGCAAATGAAAAAGTTTGTTAGATTTATTTTTTTGTCAAAAATATCCCATCAGTGGCATAAGTAATTAAAGAAATTCCACGAAGCAAGGTAAGGGTGCAGTACCAGAGGCTGTTACTAGGTGTCAGTGTGTAGTTGTAAAGGGACCTCTATTAGCCACATAAGGAACTGCACCCTTAATACAATTATAAAGAGAAAGATTGCAGCTGAGCATACATTTCTATTTGTTTGCATTGGAAGTGAGATTTTTGTTCGCTTGCGTTTTAAAAATACACCAATGTTGTTTATTTAGCTTTGTTTAAAGCTCAAACATCACTAATGCTAGACCTATTGCATTGGAAATGCTTGTTTTATATAGTGCTTCATGCCACACTGCTGTTGTTGAAACGCTGTAAGCAACTGGTGTTATGATTCCCATATTTAATGGTTCTCAGTTTCCCAAACTGGGTAGAATGGAAGGCTGAGACAGCCTTATTGTGAGTAGAATCTCGAACACATGTATTAGTTGTGAATGTGAAGCTAAACGAGCCCTCTTGCCAGAATGGGAATGAGCCTAAACTAGTAATCTGCAAATTGCTTAATATTTGAACTGAAGGTGAATAAAGAACACTGCTAAACGTGTGTTGGCAACAAAGGTGCTAGAATGCGATGCACTCTGATGTCATCAAAAAAGAAAAGAAAGACAAAGGGGTTCAGGGGACGGCAAGAAACCCTATAGAACTAAATGAACCTCTGGATTCCTCTATAAATAAAAGGACTTTAGAAGGAATACTTCCATTGAAACTGGGTAAATATTCAGTGTTTTTTTTTTTTTTTGCAAACTCAATTTAAAATGTTAAGAATTCTTTAGTGCCTACTACTCTTTCTTTTTTACTATTGTATTTTATATCAACAGCATGGGGCAAGTTTAAGCTGTCTACCAAAGAGAACACCTCCAATGCTGGTCCGTAACAATAAAAATCCCCCACTTTTTGTCCACTTGTTAACATTAAAGTTGTGTGTGTGTCGATGTAGTTACAGTGATTAAAGGCGAAAAAGGGAGGATGGGTCATTATTCCCATAGGGAAGGCATCGAGTTGTTTTTACAACCTGTATTTTTTGGGGTAAAAATCCACAGCTTGAAAAGTTTTTTTATTATATTTTTAAAGGAGGCTGTGGCCATCAGTCCCCAGGCATCTCCGACTATAATTAGCTAAAAAAAAAAGTAATTTAAACTTTATTGCCAGGGGTTTTGGACTTCTTTGACTGATTTGCTTGTGTGTTATGTGATTTTTGCAGCCGGGTGAGCTTCCAATATTGTTCCCCTTGCATGACATGGGCAAATCGTAAGAATATGTAACCTGGAAGTCATGATGATTACCTGCTGTTGGGTGGTGCTAACTGGATACAACGTGACTAACAAATCCAAGGAAGTCCCGGGCCCAGCAAAAATAGTCTGTGACAACAAAACATAACAGCATTCAAAACTCTCCAGTGCATCAAACGAAGAAGAAAAGCTTTACAGCATCCAAAGAAAACACGTGGGAATGCAAGAAACAAAGTAAATTTTATCTCGCAACAAGATACATTTTCACTGGGACCCGTCCTTAATGGGTCGCAGCCACTGCATGGGAATGTCACCTGGTGTAATGTTTTAAGCGGTCCAGTGTTCCGCCCCTGCGTGGGCCGGATATGTCGCACCCACGCGCCCGGACCAGGCGTGGCCCGGGCGCGCTACTAAAAGCAGGGGGCGTGGCTGCACGGGGTCAGTCCCGAGTACTTGAATACTCTAGTGTGCATAATTTATTTACTGCGCCACCCCAGTGCGTGTTCCCCTAAGTGCGCCCCGCAGGGCAGTAACAGCGGGAGGTCAACCCGCTACACTGGCGACGAGGGGAGAAACGAGTCTGCGCCCCGTGAGGCACACTCGTAGCGCCAGCAACGTGCCTGCACCACCGGAGGCCGGCCGAGAGCGCTGCACAGCGTGGTGTCGGCCCTCCTCCCTCAAGACCCGTGACGGCTGATGCGCCGAAGGAGCACTGGTGCGGTGAACGTCCCGCCCCAGAGAGGAGCCAGCAAACAGTGAGTGCGCTACCCGGGGACATTGCAAAACGGGCCCCGCGCACGTGCACGACGCGCTGCCACCCACAACCGGCAAATAGGAGCACCGCCTGCCGCCACACGCAGGGAGCCCTGCGCATCCTTCACCAGGGGGAGCAACTCGTGGCCCAAGCCCACAGCATTGACACTTCAAGCACATCTAGCAGCCAGCCCAGACTCCTCTGTGCCTAGGCAACCACCACCACAACTCTGCCCAAGGCTGCCTGTGGAAAGCCTCACGCTCAGCAAGGGACCCATCCCAATCACGTGCTCCACCGGGAATGTAGTCCTGCAGCACAGAAGGACGCTTATAGTCAGTTTCCAGCCATCACCACGCGCCAGGCGCGCCACAACACGTTGTCCCAATGGGAGCCTCAGCGCCCAATGCGGACCAGCCACCCGCGCAGGTGATCACGCAGCACGCCCCGACAGGTGCTCTGCCCCCGTTCAGCGAAGCAGCCGACCCCACCACAGCGTCCCCAAGATGGAAGACGTGGATCGGGCGGCTCGAGAACTATTTCATCGCGACACGAGAAACCGATGGGGCGGTGAAACGATCCCTGTTGCTTCACTACGCAGGAGAAGAGGTTTACCTCCTGTTCAAACACCTCCCGAACACGGGTGGGCCAACGGACTACGATGCCGCCGTAACGGCCCTTAACGCACATTTCGACCCACAGCTTAACCCCGACTTCGAGCGCTTCAAACTGCGCCAGGCCCGACAGAGGGAGGGGGAATCGATTGATGCGTTCTACGCCCGTCTAAGGGAACTAACTAGCCAGCACCTATGTCACGGAAGATAGAGCCATGGAGGAAATCCGCACCCAAGTCATTCAAGGGGTCCGCAGCAAAATCCAGCGTGGACTGATACTACGACAACCGAACATACCCCTAAACGATATTTTAATCATGGCTAGGACGCATGACCTCTCGGCAGCCAGGGCCGATGAAATGGATCTCGCGTTAACATGCCAGTCTGAAAAGCACGTGGCTGTGAAGACGGAAAGGGTTGACGCCACCAACCCGACAAGGCCCCACCACAAAAGGCCAGTGTGGAAACTGCAGACGTGAGGAACACCCTCCCCGTGAGTGCCCCGACCAGCGGCGGGCATGCTCCAATTGCGGCATCCCGAACCATTTCGCTTCTATCTGCAGAAGACGGCTCCAACGCAAGGACAACAAAGGAGGGAAGCCCATGCGCAAGCTGGTGCGCCAACTATCAAGCGGCTCACTGGCGTCGTCAAGCAGAGCCGGAAGAACCGATAACGCCACATATCGGGTGGACGACACATCCACAGAAGACGACGAGGCCGAAACGTACATGGTGTCCTTTACCAAAGACCTGAAGAGACGAAGACGACCAGCGCCCACGTGCATCTTAAAGATAGCCGGATCAGAGGTGAAGGCAGTCATCAACACGGGGGCGTCCGTAAACATCATGGGGGTGCAACAATACCTCAAGCTACAACCCAAACCGGAACTGTCACCATCCAAAACGAAAATATTCGCCTACGGGAGTGACTCCCCTCTGCTCCTGCGGGGAAAGATGACAGTCCCCATCCAGTCAGAAGACAGTGAGATCATCACGGTGGTCCATGTCATCAACCAAGATGCAGACACCCTGCTGAGCAGCCATGCAGCGTAGACCTGGGGCTGGTATCTTTTGCGAGGAACGTGCAAGTGACCCAGACGGAGGAGCTACTGAACCAGTTTGCAGGCCTCTTCACCGGCCTCGGACGCATCAAGAGAGCCCCAGTGAAACTCCACATCAATGGGACAGTCACCCCTACGGTGCTTCGCCACAGACGCATCCCCTTCCATCTCAGACCTCTAGTCGAACAGGAGCTCCAGAAGTTGGAGGATCAAGGGGTAATTGAGAAGGTGTCCGGACTGACCCCGTGGGTGTCACCCATGGTCATAGCTGAAAAGCCACGACAACCAGGGAAGATTCGGCTATGTATAGATATGCGCCTTACCAACAAGGCCATCCGACGAGAGCGCCACATCACGCCCACAATGGACAACATCGTGGCTGATGTGAATGGGTTCAAGTGGTTCTCGAAATTGGACTTAAACGCCAGATACCACCAATTGGTGCTCGACAAAGCTAGTCGATACATCACCACATTCAGCACTCACCTGGGTCTTCGGCGGTACAAGCGCCTCAATTTTGGGATATCCTCGGCGGCAGAGGTGTTCCAAGACGCCGTGAGAGGAATCCTAACCGGTCTGCTGGGAGTGTTGAATGTGAGTGACGACATTCTCCTCCACTCGACCACAGCGGAAGAACACTACCGGCACCTGAAGGCCACGCTTCAGCGACTCCAGGAGCATGGCGTCACCCTACATAAGGAGAAATGTCTCTTCTTCCAAAGGAAGATAGAATTCTTCGGCTACTTCTTCAACCACCAAGGCATACAAGTAGACCCGCGGAAATCCCAGGCCATCAAGGACGCACTACCCCCGTCAACAGTGTTGGAAGTCCGCAGTTTTCTTGGGATGGCCACGTACTGTGGCCGATTCATCCCGGATCTGGCCACCATAGCCGAACCCCTCCGGAACCTGACCCGGGTGGATGCCCCGTGGAAGTGGGAACAGCGTGAAGAGCAAGCCTTCCAGAACGTCAAGAGTTCCCTACTCGAACACACGACGCTGGTGTACTTTGACCCAGCCAAGCGCACGGAGCTCCTGGTGGACGCGAGCCCTGTGGGTCTCGGAGCAGTAATCACTCAGGAACAAGAACCAGGAAGGTGGGCCGCCCTAGCGTACGCCAGCAAGTCCCTCTCGCCCACGGAGCGACGCTACGCCCAGATCGAATGAGAGGCCCTAGCCATCCGGTGGGCATGCCGACATTTTCATCTCTATGTCTACGGTGAGCCGTTCAAGGTGGTCACGGATCATCAGCCGCTGGTGCCCCTCTTCAAAGGATCAGCACCTCACCCACCTCCACGGATAGAACGATGGGCCATCGGGCTCCAACAATATGACATGGAAGTGGTGTACCGACCCGGTGCCAAGAATCCTGCCGATTTCCTCTCCCGGCACCCACCCCCTGAGGGTAATCAAGAGGAAGAAGGAGACACCAAAACCCTCGAGGCCCACCTCAACATGATCTCGGCAACCACGTGCCCAAAGGCCCTGACCTCGGCTGACGTCATAGCGGCGGTACAGCTGGATCCCGTACTCACTAAAGTGTGCCAAGCCGTCCAAGGAGGAAGCTGGAATCAATTCCTACAAACGGCAAACGACTGGTCAGGACAGGACCGAGAGTATCTTACGAAGATGTGGAGGGCCCGACACGAGTTGAGCATGACTCAGGACGGACTACTGTTGAGGGGGTCTTGCATCGTCATCCCGGCCGCCCTACAGCATCAAGCGACCCAGTTGGCCCATGGAGGACACCAAGGGATAGAGAAGATGAAAGCCAGGATGCGGGAGAAGGTATGGTTCCCGGGGCTTGAGAGCCGAGTGGAGGAGATGGTGAAGAAGTGCCCGGCGTGCTAACTGACTGGTGCCCCAGAAAGGCCCGCCCCCATCCAAACCGAAGAGCCTGGAAAAGTACCGTGGGAGAAGGTCAGCATTGATTTCGGGAGCTTCCCAGACGAACGGGCGACTCTCGTCCTAATGGATAGTCTCTCGAAGTATCCAGTCGTGGAGGTGGTGAACTCCACAGCGTTTGCAGGGATCGCCCCGGTGCTGGAGAAGATCTTCGCAATGTTGTTTGGGTGCCCCGGGGAGATCAAAAGCGACAACGGGCCCCCTTTCCAAGGAGGAGAATTCCGCGACTTCATGAGGCACCACGGCATACGACACCGCCGAATCACCCCTCAGTGGCTACAGGCCAACGGAGAGATTGAGCGATTTATGAGGACCTTGAATAAGACCATGCGAATTGCCGTAGCAGAGAACACAGACCCGGAACGCCATCTGCAGTCGTTCCTCCGGGAATACAGGAGCACACCCCACAGCACTACACGCCAGGCCCCGTGGGCGCTACTATTCAATGGACCCCGACGGGACACTCTCCCTACGTGCCCAGGCTGGACCCCGCCCCCGTACAGTGAAGAAGAAACCCCGGAGAGAAGGGAGCGCCAGAACCAGAAAGCAAGCCTCCGAAGGAGAGCTAAGACCCGGGAGTTGGTGCAAGGTGATCGAGTGCTACTGCGGGACCGCAGGCCAGGGGGAAAATTCCGGACACGGTACGAACAAGGAAGCTGGACCGTGGTGGCCGTCAAGGGGACCATGGTCACAGTAGAAAGAGACGGTGAGGAAGTAACCAGAAACATATCATGGTTCAAGGAGGTTGGAGAAAACGCAGAGGAAGATGGTGCGCCATATCCCGACGGGTCGGACGAAGGGCACGAGGGGACAGAGACTCCTGACACCACGCGAGCAGGAAACCTGAGCGGGATAGGTGAGGATCCCCAGGGTAACGCAGCTGTCACCCCGGGCAGGGAGGAACTTGAACTTACAGAATCCGGAAGGCCACCTGTTGCCCAAAACCAGGGAAGAGGGGCCCACACTCGTTATGGGTTGAGGCAATCCTAGTCCCAGTTCTCGTTTGAGAGACTTTGCATGTTAAGCAGTTTAAGAGACATTGCACGATGAACCGTTTGGAAAAGTTCTGCCAAGGAAAAACAAAGAACTGAGTTAAGATGGGATGTAATGTTTTAAGCGGTCCAGTGTTCCGCCCCTGTGTGGGCCGGATATGTCGCACCCACGCGCCTGGACCAGGCGTGGCCCGGGCGCGCTAATAAAAGCAGGGGGCGTGGCCGCACGGGGTCAGTCCCGAGTACGTGAATACTCTAGTGTGCATAATTTATTTACTGCGCCACCCCAGTGCGTGTTCCCCTAAGTGCACCCCGCAAGGCAGTAACAGCGGGAGGTCACCCCGCTACACCTGGGACAAAACTTTGGCAAAGTTTTAAACTCACAAATCATGCAAAAAAGCGTAGTTGCGCGGTAATGTATGGCAACATTTCATTGTGACCCACCTCGATCAGAGATTGCCCTCAGCTGAGAAAACGTGACTGCCAAGCCAGTGTGGCTGGGGTAGCGAGGTACTTCTGTCTTTCTCTGTGCAGGTTCATCGAAACTCCTGTTGGTTTTCGTAGTCCGTTTCCGAGTCTTTCTGTATAATGTACTAGGGGCCTCCCTCCACATCAATACTTCATCTCCCAGCTACCTCTTCTGCATTTTACATCACTATCTAGCTCACGTGCACATATACACACTGGCTCACGAACCACAAAAAGCACCCCGACCTAAAGACATGATACACCACCAGTATCGTTCCTTCTTTAGTGCTTGATATCGAAATAATATACTCTTCAAAAAGAGGAACCAGGAGCTTATATAGGTCCAGCACACTTGATCCTTGTATCAGTAATCTGTGGGTAGACGGGGATGTGCACTTCCTCAAGATTAAGAGAAAGAGCTATATTGGTGTTCCAGATCAGGGTAGTGTGCTCCAATAGGAGCAAGTGACCTCACACACCCAGAAGGGTGTCATGCTTCATCATTGGGCTAGCTCCTCATCGAGCCGGTGCTGCAATGCCTGACGGGCACCCACTAGGGGGCTCTTTGCCAGAGATCCTTTTATAGCCGTATGATGAAGTGAGGGCTTTTGTAGTGTGTGTAGAGTGGTGTCAAGAGTGAGTTAAAATAGGTATAGTGATGTTCAGTATCAGATTCTTTATTGATTGAGCTCAATAACCTAATTAAAAAACGTGGTGCTCATCTAGGAAATAATGGTCCTAATAAGTAGGGCAAGTGAGTAGTTCTAAAAATAAGGTCAACATGTTTCTAGCCTGTGTCTGTTAAGATGGATCAAGTGACGATTCTTCAGGACCTAACATAAGTAACCGACACTACAAAATGACAAGATTCCATAATGGGTGCGTTGTGCTAAAGTAATCAGTCATACATCAGGTCACAAAGTAAATTGTACCTTTACCTGGAACACAAAAAGAGGACAAACATTACAGATAAAGCATACATTTTGATATAGATTTCAAACTACTCATTAAAAATCCAGTGGCATGCGTATACATTTTTGACTGCATGCCCAATGTGGTACAAAAAGGACTTACAAATTCACCACCATCCAGAATATAGTGCCGGGGGTTTGCTATAGGAACAACATAGACTTGGGGAAGTATTCCAAAACTCACCCTAAGAGGGCGAAAATCTGACCCCTTGAGGTGATAGCAGAGGGAAACGCCTACTAGCGACCTGCCCACGGTAAGGAAACAAAGCCTTAGTAAAAACAGAATCACCTTACCCTGGCTCGAGTGCAGGAAATAGAGATGCTGCTTCTTACTTGGATCCGATGTAGGGTGCGCCGTGAGGCCTACCCCGGCTCAGCTTCCTCAGAGGGAGGCGAGGGTCGGGTACGTGGTCTATTTAAGCGTGGCCATTGCATGCCTGTGTCTGGGCATGACTCTGGTTGGTAAATGGAGCGATAACCTTACCCGCCATATTGGGTGGGGGAAACAAAAGACGTCTGCAGGGAATTGCTGGGAAATTAAACGGAACCTCAGATGGTTAAAATGATTTTAAAAGACACAGGAGGGGGATGTTATGAGGCCGCATTGAGGAGGGTGATGGACAGATCATGGAATGCATATCGGGAGATTGCACTCATCTCTGCAGGTTTGAAGGGCCAGATTGGTATGTTCAGTATTTGAGCACTAAGCTGAAACGGTCTCAAACCACTAGTTCACATTGGTGTGTCCATTCCTGAAGTATTATCTGCCCAAGGATGCTGTCAGTGGTGATCAAAGGCCTATGAGGGTTGTTATGACAAGGTTGGGCCTGTACTCAGAATACCAAAGTACATGATCGCATTTATCTAACCATATGGAGACCCTGATGAGTTCCTGTAGTTATAGAGAGACTTATCCAATGAAGGCCAGGAGGAGTCAAGTTTATTCAGCACTTCTTATGCTGTGTAGTGTACCCCCTTGTAGTGTTGTAATTTTTATCTTTTTTCTTCGCATTATCCCGGGTTATGAGATTATTTGTTCAATTATACCCATGGGATGTCATCCTATGTGTGGATAAAAGGAAAATCCAATGTTGTTCTTTTTTTAATAGGGCTTCCTGTCTCATGAGGGGATGTGTCTCAAGGACAGTCCATCTCAGGTCATCTGAGGAGTGGCCAACTGTGAGAAAATGTGCACTCATTTTGGTGTTAGATTTTTTACACCTTACATTACTCCGATGCTCTGAGATTCTCACCTTGACTGCTATTGTTGTCATCCCTATTTAGTTCTTCTGACAAGGGCAGGTAATCATGTAAATGCAATTACTTGAATTACAATTTGTGTGCTTTTTTTGTGTCCACATCAGAGTATCCGTGAGCTGAATGGCCTCAGTGGCCTCTGTTAAGGCTCATACATTGCATTGTCTGCATGGGTAATGTCCTACTACAGGGGGCAGATTGCATAGTGGCTTCTGCGAGGAGGCTGGGAATTCTTTGGGCCTCATGTGGATAAGCATATCCTACCAGTTAGCTGTTCTTTTGCATGCAAATCTTAGGGGAGGTAACGTGAGGTTTCCAGTTTGCAGGCTAGTCCAGTACTTTCTGATGATTTTTTGTATGGTGTTGGATTCAGGAGTAAAAGTCGTAACACAAGTTAATACATCAGATCTGGATCCCTCACGGGTTTCTAATAGGGCCTCCCTGTTGTTATTGCCTGCTAATTTTTTGGGCAGTTTTTATACACTTAATAGGATACTGGTGACTCGCCAAGTGGCCTACCAACTCATTAGCTTGTTCTTTGTAATCGCTAATCTCACTGCAATTGCGACATAGTCTCAAAAACTTCCCATAAGGTAAATTATCCTGCAGGGCCCTGGGATGGTGTTTCCCGTAAAGGAGTAGGCTGTGGCTATTAGTGTTTTTTTAAAGGTTTTTTTGTGTAAGTTCCCATCAACCAGACGGATCAACAGATTCAAAAATGGTAACTCTGTTTCAGAGATGTTGGCAGTAAAGTGTACAAAGAGGTTCAGTCTGTTAACCCATTCTATGAAGGGGGTGCACATGTCCATGTCTCCCTTCCTGAAGATTAGGATTTCGTTGATATATAGACGCCATGACACGATATCCGCATGGTAAGGATTGGTGGGGCATAAAGTGTGTTCTCTTTCGAAATCTGACATATAAAGACAGGCCAGGCCAGGTGCAAAGTTATCTCCATCGAAGTCCCCTGGGTTTGGTGGAATAGTTTGTCCTCATACTGAAAAATGTTTTCTGTGAGAGGCAATGTTGCACACTCCATAATAAAACTAATAGGAGTGGGCGAGGTCCAGTTACTGGACCACAGAATGTCTTCTATAACCTCGAGGGTGGCCGTATGGGGAAAATTGGTATACAAGGCCGCTACATCGAGGGTGACCAAAAGTTCGATCTGTGGTCTATAATTGTTGGTCAATCAATTAGGTTCAGTATGTCTCTTGTGTCTTGCACAAAAGAGGGTGTTTTATGGACCACGGGTTACAAGAAATGGTCGCAAAACTTCTAGAGGGGTTCTAATAGAGAACCTATGCCAGACACAATAGGTCTTACCGGGGGAGAGGGGGCACAATCCCCTTATGAATTTTGGGGAGGGTGTAAAAGTAGGGGGTTCATGAGCTCTTGTTCACCAAAAAATCTGTCTCATTTTTAGAAAGCCACCCTTGACTTTCAGCTGAAGTGATGTGAATCAAAAGATGGTGGGTGGGGTCTTCACCTATTGGTGTATAATATTGTTGGTCTGATAGTTGGTGGAGGCATTCTCTCTTGTAGTCATTAGAGGACATGATCACAATTGTGCCTCCTTTGACTGCCTGCTTTATTCTAATGTTCGTGTCGATGGCCAGAGATTGGATGGCTCGGGATTGGGAGCTGGAAAAGTTGTGAAAGATCCTAGGTTTGCTGCTCCTATTTACCTCCTAAGAACAGCTTTTTCAAACATTAGAAGTTCTATAGGAACCTTCCTTGAGTTAGGAGTGAAAGTGGAGGGGTTTCATAGACCTGAGTCTGTTGTTTCTTGCTCAGGTTTGTCTGGGAAGAAAGCTTTTAATCATATTTTACGAAAAGGTTGTGTAATTCACAATTGGTTTTGAATTTGTCCAATGGTGTGAGTACAAAACCCAGCCCTTTTCTCAGAGCCTTATTTTCTGTTTCTATAAGAGTTCTGGAAGAGAGATTGACAATTAGTTTTTCCTTCCTATGTGACTCCTGAGTTGCATGGGTTGAAGTGGGGGTTGTTCCTGCCACTGAACCCGTATCTGTTGTTGCTGTCCCCCTCTTCTTCTTCCTCTTCCTCTGCCCCAACCTCTGCCTCAAAAATGGGGGTTGTAGGGAGGGAAGGGTTGCTGTGGGCCCTGTGGGAACAAGGGAAATTGCCATATCCGTGGCCCTTGAAAAGGGGTAATTCCATAACCGAACATGGCTGGTGGGGCCCCTCTTCTTCCGTCATTACTTCCCCAGCTATCTGAGCTAGTGCTATTAGAGGAATCTCTCCTCCTTGATGACTGCCGCTCATCAGCTGATACATCTTCATTTGTGGGTTGGAAGTCCTCTTTTAAGTAGGAATAGACATTTTCTTTACTGAACTTTTTTAATATCCATTTGAAGCTTTGTTATTTTCTGTTTCATAAGGAAGTCTTTTTGTTTAGTGATTTCACTGTTTATTTCAGCCAACTTATTTTTGTATGCTAAAATCAGGATACACGCTTTTAAAACGCCTTCAGCAATGGTGATCTTTACGATCAGGTCGTCAGCTAGTCGTTTTGCAGTCTTTATTATAAGGACGAACCAGTCCCTGGTGCATTTCCATGCTACCAAGGACCATTCTTCCTTGAATGTACTAAGCAGTGTAAACATGCTGCCAATAAATATATGTTGTGTCACGCCAATAAAGCATTATTGTAGTGTATTGCAAATGTAATATGAGTACTTGTGTGTATAACGTATAAGTTATTTCCTGAATTACCACTTCATCTCCAAGAAACTCTGGCGCTTATATCAACCCTTTCCCCTACAGTTTTAAATCCATTTCTGCATTTCCGTACCAGAGTAACTTGGTGTAAGGCGCTCTAGCACCTTTAGTAATGTAGTAATGCAGCAACATGGGAGGGAACCAAGCTGTGTACAATGCTGCAATGCCCAGACAGGAGGAGGGGGGAAGGGCCATCACACGCTGTACAGTGTGATGGCCAACCAAAATGTTCTTCTAGTGAAATCGCCTGGGAGGGGACTAATAACACAAAGGAGGGACATTTACACAACTGAACCAATAACAAGCCAGCATTTCTGAATTTCACAGATAACAACCAATGGGAATCAGTGGGTGTGCCAAAAGCCCACAGAAGAGATACAACAGGTCTTGCAGACATCGCAAGCTCTGTCGAGGCTCGACCTAAAAATCTTCCATAGGTTTATTGATGGCCAAAGCTATTTGTATCCCCTCCTTCAAAAACGTGTTAATCCATTTCACAAGACCATTGGATGACGGTAAAATAAAGAGCTACTCTAAGATGTCTAATGTGATGAGACACAATAAAGTTATTCATTTGTGCAGATGTAAAGTGTGTGCCATTATAGCTCCGGGTACATTCAAATATTTGGGAATCCAGGTGTACCTACGGGATCTCCTGGAAGGGGACCTCCAAAGAGCAATCACCTCCATACGCTCCCAAATCACCTTCTGTACCTCACTCCCACTTTCTGTAGCGGGGCGCCTTGCCATATCTAAAATGGTAACGCTTCCGCGGATCCTCAATTTTTTCACAAATCTACCGGTAGTAATTCCTACGACGTTCTTTTAAAGGTTGAACACTCTGCTAGTAGAAATAACAAATGAAAAGGAGAGGTCAATTCTATACAGGATTATCTGTTACAAAATCTCAGACTGTTTCAGACTCTTTGATGCAAGGGCAATGGTATGCTCCCTTCCCTATACCCATTGAAATGAAACAGCACCCAGACCATACTGATTGGCATCTACGGTGATAAAAGATTTTTGACCAGATGTGTAAGGTGATAGGGCAGGAGCATCAATAATTAATTGTTTAATTTTCTGAAAAGCCTCGTCAGTGATGACATCCCAATTAAATGTTACTCACTTTTTTAAAAGGTTGCGTAGGGGTTGGACTACTTGGGCATATCCTGAAACAAACCTGAAGTAATACTCACTCATTTATAGGAATGATCATAGAGTGTGTGAGTGAAAATTTGGGTTTAATCCCTAAAGTCGTGATGATATGTCCCAAGTGATCCAAAGTATCTGATAGAAATTGGCATTTATGGGGCATGGCCTAGCTGAGCATGGAGTGAGACGCATTCTGTCTCTACACCGGACTCTCGCCAGCCTTCCAGCGCCATCCACAGCACCGGGATCTCGCCCGCAGAGCTGAAAAGTGAGGAACCTTCTGCTGTTCTTCCCCTGTCTTAGGGGAGAAGCCCTCAATGAATCCTGTGTACTAGAGCCCAGCAAAAGTCGCCATCTTGCCTGTGACCTTCCTCTGCTGGCCTGAAGAACTGCGGCCATTGGGGACGTGTACCCGGCTACTGGCTCATGCTGAGACCACAGCGATCTCGCCTACTAAGGGATCCCGGTAGGAGGCTGTGGGCTGGGACGTGGCCCGGACTTGTCAGGCCGCTGATCCATGAGGAACACCCGGACTGCTGAGGCGCCGGAGTGGGCCCACCCATTACTTGGTCGGGATCTCTCTCCCAGGCAGGACCACAAGAGGGGGTGTGAGCCTCCAGCCTCCACACCTCACTCTCCTTGCTTCCTGAGATGCCTCCGCTAACCTGCGCCCACAGAGACTCACGCAGCAGAAGGTACGACTCCCAGCAGCGTGAGCAGCCTACCACACCTCCTGGCCCGACATCGCTGAAGATTGCTTTGTGTGCTGACTGCGGGGGCCTGGATTATTGCTGAACCTGCGGCAGCCCTGGGCGGAGCTCCTACCTGTCCCACGCCATCGGGGCCCCAGCTAGAGGAGCACCCACAGAGTAGCTCGGCCACCACACGATAGACTGACCCCTGGAGGGGGACCTAACGGAGGAAGTGTAGCCTTTGACTTCCACAGCAGTAGTCACATAAAACCCTACCTACAGATAAGGGTTTTTTAATGCAATTTATGCATTTTATTTCCATTCAGACAAACAAGGCTGTTTCAAAAACAATTCAAGATTCAAAGAACTTCTTAGTTTCAATTTTATATCTTAGGTGCGCCGATTTAGTGACGGCACAGTGCAAGTGAATAAAGTGAGCCTAAAGTGTACCAGTGTTATTTAAAAGGCAGTATATACGTGACTTATAGGGATCATATGATTTTATAAACAACACCCATAGTACGAGTGTCGGAAATCCACAATCAAATTAAAACACAGTCCACATTTAGTTTTGACGACGTTTCAACCTATATTGCAAAATTAATTAGAAACGGGTCATTATCAGGACAAGATGTTTTATAGGAGGCACCAGAACAATGCAGGCAAGATTCTCAATGTGTTTGGGTTCTGTCACTGTTTACATCAGGTAAAAACAGAGTACAGGAAAGCAAAATGATCGGAGAAAAACACTTAAGGAATGTCCTAGTATGTCTCAAAGGTTGCTTCTGGTTAATGTGAGCAATAGGTAAGCCACTGCAGGCATTAATCGCTAATTAAATATATCAACACATCAGTAGCAAGGGGGGCACAAAGGGTCACTCTGTAATAGAGGTATGCCACAGTATGTTGATTTCCCATCAACTTGCAACCTTGTCTGTCGATCGGGGTAACAGGAACTTTTCAACTCATCTAATGATCAGGGTAATCTAGGGACTCAATCACCTATCCAAAGATCGTTGTGATGTGTGGAACGCTCACACCAGCCGGAACCAGTCCTGCTGTGGAAGTCAAGGGCTACACCTCCCCCTTAGGGATCACCTTTGCTGTTAGAAATTGTCGTACCCAGGTCCCCAAGTTACTGGGTTTGCCCTTTTTATTTCAGAATATTCCCCTGGAGCTGAAGGCACTACACGCTGCTGCCCCACCGGAGCACACACCATAGCTGTTCCCAGACTGGCCAGCAACAAAAGGATTTACGACTTTGGGCGCGCTGGCTCTGCTTCCTAAGCCCTCCCCTAGAATTGCCATTACCGTCCTGGCCCTCTGTGTGACTGGAGCCTTCAGCAGTGGCCTCCTTGCAGCCTGGGCGGCCTTTTGACTCTCCTAAGCCTTGGGCCTGGGCTATCCTTCTCTGCCTCTGCTATGCAGCCCTCGCCTACTCCCAGGCGGACATTTATGCGTTGACTGTGAGGTACCCTGTTGAGGCCTGTTTGCTGCACAGTAATCTAAGGGGGCACTGCAACCACCACTCCCTCAAGTTGGGAGCGATCACTACAGACTTCTACTGCTTCTCCCCCTGCTTTGGTGTTGGAGGTGAAGAGACCAGGTTTTGGGTACCGCTGACCCCATGAGCACTCACCCTTGATTCAGCTACCGGCTGCTGGGCCCCTATTTGCCATCACACTATCCTGCTGCAACTCTGCGACCCCTAACACTCTCTTTTACTCTGAGTAGTTGATGGGGGTGGCCCTGAGGTGCACTCTAGGGCTGTAAGCACTCACCTGCATCCGGATCCTTTGGGGGCTGTGGTAGCCTGGAGGGAGGTTCTTGCACCTTGCGGCCCTTTGCCGAGTCCACAGGGGGCGCCTCCCACCAGTGCCTTATTGCCTGCCAGAGAATTCTTCAAGGAGCATTCTTCCAGGGCCAATGCACAGCCCTCACAGAATTAATAAACCCTGTTGGCTGACCACTGGCCAAGTTGCACTCCCAGAAAGACCTTGACCATTCATCTGCTTGTAACTGTACATGCCGGACACTCTGAAGGGGGCTGCTTGTCATGCCACGCGGCAAATCTACCAAGGAAGCAGTGCTTGGTGCCTGTAGAGAACTGGGCTTTTGTTGCAGTATCCTCCCCCTCACATTTTGCCCCCTTTTTAGCTACTAGATGCTGATTTTCGACTTTGACAGTGCCCTGAGACCTGCTAACCAGACCTCATTGACAGTGCTCCTTCCCTAAAACAAGGTGTTGTCTGGTTGTGCTTCAATTGGCAAAGAATGTTAACACACCTGTAAGTCCCTTGTAAATGGTACCCAAGGTACTTAGGGCATGAGTACTAAAGAGGGTCCCTAACGGCTGTAGCATATCTTAAAAAGTTATCATATTTCTGCATTATCTTCCCCTCTGATTAGTAGATATCACAGGGCATTCGAGCGCTATATAAAATAATAAATCAAATCATGCCACCCTAAGGGACCCACATACAAATTCCACACATAATGCCATTGCAGGTTGTGTGACATGGTGCAAACCATGAGTGATCACATGACATGACACACTTCTAAGTGTCATGCCAAAGTCAATGCATCTAAAATGTGTAAGTCGCATTATTTTTGATGTGAGGACATATCTGCATGAGCGGATATGCCCCGGGGATGTCTAATTCTATTACTGAATATTGCAAGTGAGCCGGGCAGCCAGGTATGTACTGGGCACTAGTCAAAACGAGTTCCCGAACTACATAATGGCTTCACTAAAACATATAGTGTTTGGTATCAAACACCTCGTATTAGTAAACCCACACTGATTCCGGGGATGAATTTATTAATACATGTACCCAGAGGGCACCTTAGAGGTGCCACCTGAAAACCTACCAACTACTAGTGTGCTGACGGACTAGTCTTAGCCAGCCTTCCACCACAGACAGTTTCTGACCCCAGGGGCGAGGAAATTTGCTCTCAGGAGGTCAGTAACAAAGCCTGCTAGGGCAGAGGGTGTTTACACCCCTTCCCAGAGGATTACCTGTGAATTATCATTTCAAGGCATTGAGCTTCAAAGACCCCACTGCCTTTGATATGAGAATATGGCTTCCCTCACAAGAGAGGATGCCTACCCTCGTGCCCTGAGCTATCTGGCCTTAGGACAGGCAGGAATATTAGCTATGCAGCAGGCTTGTTGCACTGCCCGGCTGGGCACACCTCTAGGGTGACCAAGACTGATGTGAACACGACTTTAGAAATTCCATCATATTGTGTGTGGTGGAATTATAGGAATTCTGGAACTGGAAGTGGTCATCTAGGGGATGTAGTAACCCGAGGGTAAGTAACCCATTGGCTACTACCCCCATTCCCCTTAGCACTCCTAAATTGAGTATTTAGGGGACCCCCTGCTATCAGGACTTAAGATTTCAACGGATCAAGAGAAAGAGTGGATGAAGAAGTGTTGCCAGCCTGAACACTTCCCCCAACGTTCGTAGAAGAAGCAGACTATTCCTGCCACTGCGCAGTCTCCAAGAAACCCAGGGGGCTTCCAGTGCTTTGTCAATTGTCTGAAGAAACTCCCTTGGAGTAGAAGAGCTACTCCCCTGCAGCCACAGGCACCAAAGATGCAAGGTGCAGTCCATCGAGTTGTCGCTCCCAGGCAAGCCCGATGCAACAGCTCCCTGTGCTCCTGAAGGTCAGATCTGTCCTCCCACTGAGTGAGAGGACACAAGGACCAAGCGGAGTTGCACAGGACCAATACCCGAGGTACTGGATTCCTTGAAGCAGCCAAGGCTTGTTGTACCCAGTCTGGACACCAACGCCGAGGAAGACTGACCTGCACGTTGAGGGACTTGAGGGACAGTGAGGTCCAGTTCGTGAGTGGCCCAGCTGTCCTATTTGCTCCTCCTCTGCAAAACAAAGACCAAGATTGAGTCTGTGACCGTAGCCACCCGACTCCTCAAAGCCTCAATGCACCCGCACTCCTAGGCCCGAACCCAAGGGTGGTGATTGTGTTAAACTGGTCCCCATACCCACAAAAGCTAAGCCCATTCTAGGGTTTCCCCAGACTGGACTTCCAGTCGCCGCTTGCAGCCTCTTTTTGCAGGCCCCCTCCAGCAATGAGAAACTCCAGCACTGGATCCGACACCAAAAGACACTGCTGCACCCGAGCGCCACGGCCCGAGGGGAAGTGGACCAAGGGTGTCCCTGTGTGCCCGAGGATCTCAAAGGTAGAGCCCACCTGTGGGTTCCCCCGGACTGGTCCCCCAGTCCCTGCTTGCAGCCTCTTTGTAATCGGACCAGTCTCCATTGAAGAGAATGGGATACTCACCGCCATGACACACCTCTGCACCTGGATGCCCCAAAGCCTCCAGAGATGACCTGTTGGTGTGGCCTTAGACCTTGCCCCATACTCACTTTAAGTCCTGAAGAACAGTCCCGTAAGTCGCTGCTAAGTGCCCAAATGCAATAATTGTTTTTCCTCCATAGGATAACATTACAAATCTAGAAATTGCAATGTCCGTTTTGAAAACTGTAAATATTCATAACTCGAAAAGTACTTACTCGATTCCAATGATCTTAGTATCTAAATGTATATAAAAGTATGTGTTATTTTGATAAATTGGTGTCGGATTTCTTTATTGAGTCCGGTCTCACTTACTGCCTTTGTGTGTGTAATAAATGCTTAGCACTACCCTCCGATATGCCTAACTGCTCACCCACACTACCACAAAAGAGAGCATTTGAGTTATCATTTGCACCTCTGTGATTCCTCTGGGGTTTGCCTGGACTCTTTACACAGTGTAGCTCCTTTCGGTCCACTATATAAAGAGCCAGCTTCCTACAGGCCCACTTAAAGATAACCCACTGTGGTACAAAACACCCCCAGTAGTCATGGAATCCTCTGACTCCGAACCCGCCAACACGGCCGGAGATACCGTTCCTGTGTCTATATCCCAGGCCTACATGGACTAAAAAAAGACTTTGAGTCCTGTATCCAGGACGCCAGACGCTATGTTGCTGAACTGGGGGGTCAAGTAGATGACTTGGAACACACTGTCGACGCCCGATCGGAGGATCAAGAAGCTCTATGATACAGGGTTGCGGCACTGGAGGAGCCACAGATTTAATTGAAGATGAAACAGGAAGACTTTGAAAACAGAAGGTGAAGGAACAACATTTGATTCGGGGCATACCCAGGGGTGAAGAAGGTACCGACATAATGGCCTTCACTGCTGAGCTGCTCCACACGATCCGCAAAGATGAGGACACTTCTCCCTGGCGCTGGACAGAGCCCATAGGATGGCATCTATACTGGGGCGCCCTGACTTGATACAGGACATTCTCACACAAGTGCACTTCTTTACTGAAAAGAAAGCTATCCTGAAGGCGTTGAGGAACAAATCTGATCTGATCTTTCACGGCCACACTGTCCAGCTCTTCCAGGACCTGTTGCCATTCACTCTGCCCCAACCCAGGGACATCAGTCCACTCACCGACAAACTGCGGAAACTCCACATACGATACCAATGGGGTCACCTTTTCACCATTATCTCCAATTACATGGGGGGGTAAACGCCGGGCCCTCCGTTCCCTGGAAGAAGCCAAACAGCTCCTCAAATTACCAACAAGCATTTGGGAGGGAACCCCAACCCCACCTTGTTCGCCCTCCTGTGAACCCCTACAACCCATCTGGACCAGGGTGAAATCTCAACGGTCCGACAAGCAACTCAAAGTAGCTGCCTCTCACGAAACCAAAAAATACATTATCCAGCACTTCCGCAACATGGAAAGGGGCCCTTCCCCAACTCCTTTAGCCACTGTATCTTCATAAGTCAGTTCCCTCTGTCCATGCCAATATGAACTCAGATGGAGAAGGCTACTGTTCCTCACATGCTGTGACTTCTGCCCCTGGGACAGATGCTGCGCGCACAGCGCTGGCCGGAGGATATGCTCCCTTTCCAGAGGCTATGCAAACTGACTCACCTCCACAGACTCCTTTGTGCTTTGATTTTCTGCTCCCTGGCAGACGGCCCTGCGGGGTGGGGAGTCCTGGACACTCAAATGGCCTTATGGTGCTTTCAACCCATTATCACCTTTAATCTCTACCAGCCACGAGGGTCCGGAGTGGTATGAGAGCTAACTTTGTCCTCAGACGCCCCCTCTCAATTCAACCCTTAGGGCAGTGACGTCCCTAGTATGGCCAGAGTATCTGGGCACTGGTCACCTCACAAATTGAATGGAGATGTTAGGCCCTGTTGGCCGATTGTTATGTTTTTTCTCTGTCTGCTTTAATTTCTTTAGGTCGGATGCACTCCCGGGAGAGACTCTCCCCTGGCCTCCTGGCCTGTGCTGCGCTCCCTCAGTATATTGCTGCCCTGATGCCACCTTCATACTACCTCACCTCAGCCACCTCCTCACTCGAGGTTCGCCACGACCTCGGCACCAGCTCATAGACTTTAAGTGGGTATGGAATGCTCTTTGGACAGGTCCTCTGGGGCTTGAGTTCTGCGATATCCCTTTGCAAACTCCTGGCAACACAGCTGACATGTTCTCCCCCTGCACTACGGCTTCTACACAGCACAGTAAATTACTCTCTCTCAATGCCTGGGGCTTGAACTCGCCCAATGAGAGGTGATAAATATGGCACCATCTTCTCTTGCAGGATCCTGATGTCATCTTCCTTCAGGAGACTCAGCTCGTGCGGGAGGACTCTCACCTCAGGTCTTATCCGAAATACCTGACACACCTCTGGGCACACACTTCCACTAAAACAGAGGGAATGGCGATCATGTGCAAGGTGGGCCTTTGCCCTTAAGTACTGGCAATGGTACGAGATAGGGAAGGCCACTATCTGAAGCTAACCATTCAACGGGGCACTCGCCCACTTACCCTACTCAATGTGTATGCCTCCAACCAGCTGTCAAACTAAAAGGGAGACTTAGTGGTGGGAGGAGACTTCAACCTGGTAAGGGACCCGGCGCTGGATCGTAGTAGCTCTTCTTTTCAGGGTACTGGGGCGATGTCTGCTGCACTTAAGCAGATCCTTTCTGACCTGGGGCTGGCAGATGCATGGCGCTATAGACACCCTGACATGCAAAATTATTCATTCTACTCGCATGTACATGCCTCAGACTCCTGCATAGATTACCCTTTCCTAATCCATTCCCTGCTTCGTGACCTGTAGGCCGTTACCATTTCTGACATCTCCATCTCTGACCATGCCCACTTGGGTCTGGGTTGGCCCCGTCCTCACTGGGTCTTCCCCCTGCACCTGCTCAGAGACCCAGTTGACACTGCTGAGATCCTACGGGGAAATACATACTATTTTGAGCTCAATGATTGGTTACAATGCTGTCAACTCCGACACTGGGCACTCCTCCCCTCCAATTTTCAGGGAGCGACACAACACTACACCCCCCTTGAGGCACTCATCAGAGCATATCAAGGGATTGATATTGTGCACCTTTTGAGTACTTCAACACTCAGCGCAGGTCATGACCCACCCATACCAATTGCAGTGGCAGGACAACACTACTGAGGGCATCTCCCAGAAGCAATACGAAACACTTTGGAGGGACATCCCTAAGACCTGTAGAAGCATCCCATAGCACAAGACAGCATACAAACTGATGACTAGGTGTTATTACACACGACCCCCTTGCACGCAATCTATCCTGCCACCTCTTACCTTTGTTGGCAGTGTGGCCCCTGGGGACTTCTTCCATATCTAGTGGTCATGCTCCCTTATAGCAACTTACTGGGTGGAAGACCTTGGACATATCAAAGGAACAATAGGCTTTCCCCTCGCGGCTTCCTTCAACACAGCTATCCTAGGCAAACGTCCCATAGAGCTGGAGGCAATGACTCATACTGACTGGTGCCTTGTCAGCCATATGTTAGGAGCCGCCAAGCAGCTCATACCGCCCTCCGCCCCTCCCCTGAGCCAGTGGTTCACACAGCTGGGGCATGTGATGGCCACTGAGCTCCTATCCCACAAGATAGCCCACACTGACACTAAAGTTGCCCTCATATGGCAACCACTGCTCGACGTCTTTATTTGCCTGGAACACTCCTGATTTACACCTCCCAGGCTCAGGGCACTCCAATTCTTCACTTAGATGCTCACCTGCAAAGTGTTCCAGGCCCCACAGTGGTGACCCCTGACCCCATGCACCCTGCTGGCCCCCCTCCATCCTCTCCCTCTTTCCCTAGACCCCCTGGACTCTCCCCCTTTACATACCTTGAGAGGACCCCTGTACTCATGTGGCCTCATAGGGTGCATCCCTGACCCTTAATGTTGCTTTATCGTTTATATGTAACTACTGTTTTCTTTCCAGAGGACACTTGAATAGAAGTTGCGCCCGATGCTCCCTCTTGCCTATTGATTGGGGCTTGGGTGATACTACCACTCTACGTGTATGCCAATATACTACCTTCTACTGTTGTATAAATGCACTCATAGTGATGGCGATGATGCACTCCTACGCTAATAGTGTCCTTTGTTACCCATTGTTTTGATTTGTGACAACTTTCAATAAAAAGATTGTTAGCCCCAAAAATTGGCATTAATCACGTTTAAGTGTGATTCCCATATCTTTAAAAATGTTCAACACGTTTATCAATTTTTTTTGGTGGTTTGTAACTGTCTCAGAAAATATCAAGATGTTGTCCTGATACACCTGGACACTATTAATCCCTGCTAAAATGTTGTCCATAAATTTCTGAAACATGCTTGCTGCTGAGGCTAAGCCAAAGGTTAATCTCAGAAACGTATATGCCCCGAACTGTATCACAAAGGTGGTAAGATCACATGATTCTTGTGCTTAGGGGGATCTGATGGTATGCTGATCTCAAGTCTAGAAGCCTGAAAACTTATGCATCTCCAATGTTGGCTAGTAGATCTTGAATTTTTGGGAGGGGGTGGCCATCTACCACTATATTTTTGTTGACGGTGCGTAAATCTGCTCACAACCGAATATCTCCAATCTTTTTCCAGACAACCACAATGGCTCCATGGTTCCCCCCACAGCACCGGTACCACACAGAAGGCAGCCCTATGGCAGCATTTAGCCACTGCAGTCACAGCACTGGGGGAGGATGTCCACACTGTAACAGACATTAAGAAGAAGTGGCAGGATGAGAAGAGATGGGTGAAGAAGAAGTACTCCAGGATAGAGGTGGCCTCTATCTGGACCCTGCCTCCGTCTCACCCCAGGGATATCCTCTCTACCATCCACCAGCACATGCTCCATGGGCTGCCAGTGAGTGATGTCCTCAATGTGGTACCAGGTAATATGAGGTGATACTAACAATGATACTAAATTAATAATGTCTGCAAAACACTACAGTGGTGACTATGGATATTGTCCCAAGAATGTGCAAAATTGTTGTGCCTCCAACTCCTCGGGATCGGAACGATGCTCAAAAATGGTCCACCTCTCGATAGTTTCAAGTCTGCAAGCTATAATAGCACAGATCAGTGAAGTGATCGAGCGAGGGAAGGAAAGGATGGGGACAGCGGGGAGGGAGACCTGGAATGACAGAAACGAAAATCTTATTAATAATTATCTGAAGTCTCATTGAGCATGGAACAAGCTTTCCTATAGAATTTTTGTGTACCTGTAAAGGAAAAGAACATGTATTCTCTAGAAGAGCCCTTTGTGGTTCTTACAGTTCCTATTGACATGCATAGGACCTGATCTTACACCTTCAAATAAGGACACTCTGCAGGCAAAATAGGAAGGAACAAAGACAAGAAAATAATACAATAAATATAACTGTTGTTTGGTTGATGTGCGAAACAATCCTGTAATACACAATTAACACCAAAGAACAAACAACAACCTACTTATATATTTGTCAAGCCTGGCGTCACAGGGTAGTTAGAGAACGCTTATACTAGACTCTTCCACTATTCCCTGCTACAACATGCGGCCTGAATGTATAAAATAGGAAAAGAAAGAAACACACAGATACTCAATGATGAAAAAGAAGGACACTGATAGCAAGCCCCTGAAACTAACCAAAATGAGCATCAATTGAACTGGTGAAAACACTGATGCGGCACAATGTTATTGACCCGTCATATGTTGTTTTGAATAATGGGTACACCATATACACCATACCAACACACCCACAAAACATATAGCTTATTGCACCATTGGTCCTACAAGTGCACGATATATGAGCCAAGCAATAAACATTCTGTATCCCAAAATAATAGGTATTTCACAATTAGCCCATACGATCCTTAAAATAATGCCGGTATCCCTTCTACCTGCAAGAGACCACAAACGTGTGTCTCGCCAACAGGGAGGAACACCGCAATGAGAAGAGGAGGCCACTCGGCGTCCAGAGAGAAAAGAAATAAGCGCGTTAAAAGCGCTGACTCTGTCCGGATAACACGAAGAAAGTATTCGGTGTTTCGACACCCTTACCAGACCATGGCTCAATATACCACCCAAGAGTTTGTCACGAACGAAATCCACGATTTTCCGCAAACCGTCAGAATTAGCGGCAACGCTGCGAGGATTCGGATGTCCTTTTATTCTCTTCCGCTTCCCGGCCGTCAACGTGCGCGACGTCCTGATCATGTGACCTCATTCCGCGAATCATGGGAATTGTAGTTCATTTGGTCCCCCTGCTGTCGCGAAGGTGCTGGTGATCGCGGTTCGCATTATACAGCTGACAGAGTCTCGAGGTGAGACAGGGTGACCACGGTGAGCACAGAGGGAAGGGGGAGTTGTGACAGTACATCCCTCTTCCAGAGAACCCTGTCGAAAATTAGGTTTTTCCAGGATGTTTCTTATGAAAAGCGGCAATGAGTCTTGGGGCATTTATCTTGGTTATTGGTTCCCAAGAATGTTCCTCCGGTCCGTACCCTTTCCAAACAACGAGGTACCATCTTTGTTTCCCTCGCAATTTAGTATCCAAAATCTGTGATATTTCATATTCTTTTTCCCCATTCACCCATAAGGGGCTAGGTCTTTTCTTTATGGGTGTAACAGAGGGTTTCAACAAAGACATATGAAATACAGGGTGTATTTTCAAGGTACAAGGCAAAGCAAGTTTTACAGTTACAGGATTTACACATTTCAAAACCTTGTAAGGACCTATGTATTTAGGAGTGAAAACATTCTTTTTTCGAAATGGAATATTTTTAGTTGACAACCATACAAGATCTCCTTTTATACACAGGACCTGGACGGCGGTGTTTATCTGCTCCTTGTTTATATTGCATTTTAGCTTTGTTTAAGTGTTTTTGTGTTTCTTTTAGGGTCTCTTGAATATGTTCTACTCTGTTTTGAACCTCAGGAAGATTAACTGCAGACTGTGGATGGAAGAAAGGGAGAAATCTCGGGTGAAAACCATATGTGTTATAGTATGGTGTGGTGTGGGTAGAACAATGTTTTGCGTTATTATATGCTATCTCAGCTAACCACAAATAATCTACCCATGCATCAGTATTGGTGTCTATGTAGCAACGAAGATATTGTTTTATTGTTTGGTTTACCCGTTCTGTTTGTCCATCAGTTTGTGGATGAAAACTTGTGGATAAAGCAACCTGTATTTGCAAAGCAGAACACCATACCTTCCAGAACCGAGCAGTGAATTGGGACCCCTATCTGAAACTATCTTTTTGGAAGTCCATGCAATCTGACTACATGCACCAGCAACAACTTAGCGAGTTGTTCAGCAGAAGGTATCTTTTTGCATGCCACAAAATGTCCCATCTTCGTAAGGTAATCCACTATTACTACAACAGTGGTGAATCCCTGATCTGCTGGAAGACCTACGATGAAATCAATGGATATGTTTTCCCAAGGCGTATCAGGAGTGGGAAGAGGTTGTAATAACCCCTGTGGTTTAGTATGATCTGTCTTCATTTGTGCACATACCTCACAATTTTTTATCCATAAAGCCACATCTCTCCTTACAGAAGGCCACCAGAATTGTCTTAGAACTTTTTCAGTCATTTTTTCCACTCCGAAGTGACCAGCGCTAGGTATCTCGTGACACCATTGATATACTTGTTTTTGGAGATGTTTAGAGGGAACTAATAGCTGATTTCTTTTTATGGGAATTCCTTGTTTAATGTTCCACTCCTTGTGAACTCTAAGCCAGGTTTTCCATTTCATGGTCTGAATACCCCGAGCTACTTGTTGTAAGAAATCACTCGTTTGTACAGCACAAACCACCTTATTAGGAGGTAGAATGGCATGTTCCAAACTTTCTTCCTCATCTTGTACTGAATCTTGCCTTGTTAAGGCATCCGCCTTTTTATTATCCTTGCCAGGCCTGAAGGTGACAATAAAATCATACTCTTCAAAAAATAACATCCACCTTAACTGTCTAGGTGTGAGGTGTCTAGCGGAACGCATAAATTGAAGATTGCGATGATCCGTATAAACCGTCACTCTTTCTTTGGCCCCCAAAAGGAAATGTCTCCATTCCGTAAAAGCTGTCTTAATGGCTAGTAACTCTTTCTCCGCTATAGTGTAATTTCTCTCAGCATCATTAAGCTTGTGTGACATGAAAGCTATAGGATGGAGCTGTCCCGTGGAGTCATGTCGTTGTGAGAGCACAGCTCCTATGGCATACTCTGAAGCATCTGCTTCTACAATATATGGTCTTTCAGGATTCGGATGGGCAAGTACAGGTGCTGTGACAAAGGCCTGTTTTAATCCGTCAAATGCTTCTTGAGCTTCCTTGGACCAAAGAAACTGTTTTTTCTTTTGAGTTAACTTGGTGATGGGAGTGATCCATTTGGAGAATTGATTAATGAATCTCCTATAAAAATTGGCAAAACCCAAAAAGCATTGTACGTCTTTCACGTTCTGTGGGACTGGCCATTCTTTGACGGCCATCACTTTTTTCTCTGCCATTTCCTGTCCTTTGGGTGTCAACATTACCCCTAAAAACTCTACAGTGTCAACATGAAATTCGCACTTACTCAATTTACAATATAGATGAGTTTGTCTTAGTGCCTGTAGAACATTACGAACATGTTGATAATGTTTGTCCGTAGACGAAGAGTAAATGAGGATGTCATCAATATAGACAACAACGTATTGGTCCAGGAATTCTCTCAATACTTCATTAAGGAAATATTGGAATGCTGCAGGCGCATTGCATAGCCCAAAAGGCATTACCAAATATTCATATAGACCGTAACGAGTTTTAAAAGCGGTTTTCCACTCATCCCCGGATCTCATTCTCACTAAATGGTATGCCCCCTTCAAATCCAATTTAGAGTAAATCACGGCATGTTTTACCTGCTCGAGTAGTACTGGTATCAGAGGTAAGGGATAACGATTTTTAACCGTTATATTATTCAAAGCCATAAAGTCTATGCACGTGCGCCGCTCACCGTTAGCTTTAGGGATGAAAAATAGCGGCGAGGCGGCAGGAGACTTTGATGGACGTATGAATCCTAATTCTAGATATTTATCAAGGTATTGCCGTAAATGGTCGTTTTCAGGTTCTGTTAAGGCATACACTCTCCCACAGGGCACCACTGCTCCAGGAATAAGGTCTATTTGACAATCATATTGTCGATGTGGGGGGAGTGTTTCTGCCTGTATCTCATTGAATACGTCTTCAAATGTAGAATATTGAGCTGGCAGTTCAGTGTCTTTTTCAGCGGCAGTGGCAATCCACTGACAGGTAGACAATGTTTGAGAAGGCGTGCTAGTTGAGTCACAACAATTATCAAGACAGTATCTGGAGTTAAAAGAAATGGTCTTGTTGGTCCAATCTATAGAAGGATTATGTTTTTGAAGCCAAGGCAGGCCTAAAATAATACCATATTGTGGGGCCTTAATTATCTGAAAGCTCATAGTCTCCCAGTGTTCCAATCCATGTAATACCTCAATTGAACTAGACACAAACTCAATTGGTCCAGATTCCAAAACTCTACCATCCACTGCCATTACAATTTCAGAATGAGCTTTCTTTATCAACTGTATTCCCAATAGTTTTGCTACCTCTTCGTCCATGAATATGTCAGTGGCTCCGGAATCAATCATTGCGGGTCTTTCCTCACAATGACTATCTAACTTTAGTGTAATGGGAATGCAAAAGAACCATTTTAAATAGGCCTCCGACCTATCTTTTAATGAGGGAAGGACACCAATGCTCGAGGGTTCCCCTCTTCTGTCACTCGAGCCTTCTAGTTTTCCGACTTCTTGTTGATGGATGTTACTTCTTCCCTTTTGTATCCCCTCGACTACCTTGAGGTTTGAAACGACATTCTCTAACGAAATGCCCCCGTTTACCACAATATAAGCAAAGGCCGTTTTTTCTTCTCATATCTCTTTCTTCAGTAGTCAAGGCTGCTCTGACTGTGCCTATTTCCATGGGCTCTGGTGTGGTTCTGGAATATTGTTCTCCGACTCTAGGACGTTCAAACCTAATAGAAGATCTATCTTTTCTCTTTGAGTCTCCTTTTCTATCACCTAAACGATGTTCCAATCTTAATGTAAGATGCACTAAATCATTGCATGTCTTAGGTTGAGGGTCTATCTGTGCAATGATGTCTTTTATTTCATCTCGTAATCCTTGGTAATAAATGGCGAATTGTTTTTCTTCCGGCTAATTAGTCTCAGCTACTAGTCTCCTAAATGTGGTAATGTATTCGTGTAATTCTTTATTACCTTGTCTGAGCTCTAAGAGTTCTCTATCTGCAGATAGAGTATGGGTTCTTCTATCGAATATATTCTCGAATTCAGTCCTAAAAGTGTCCCAATCATAAAGAAGAGGATCATCTTTCTGTATTAATGGTACTGCCCATAAAGCAGCATCCCCTGCTAGGTATGAGATTAGAAATGCTACTCGAGATTGGTTAGTTGCAAACACCTTGGGTTTACAATTGAAATGTAGCAACACTTGTGTGAGGAAAACCTGTGTCTTAGTTGCTTCTCCATAATACCTTTCGGGGGAGCTAAGGGAATTGGAGTGGGCATTTCTACTGTTATAGGAAGTGACGAACAAAAAGGAGAACCACCTCCTACATCAAAAGGGTTTCGCTGCAATCGATCCACTTTGGCTTGTAAAGCCGCGGTCTCTACTCTAGAGGCCGACAGTTCTTGTTGCACCACATGTAATGCGGTCAACATATCCTCTAAAGTAGCCATGATGGAGCACAGAAACCGATCGGGAGGAGTAATATTCTTGGGCCGCTAATTCTGTCGTGCCTCCAACTCCTCGGGATCGGAACGATGCTCAAAAATGGTCCACCTCTCGATAGCTTCAAGTCTGCAAGCTATAATAGCACAGATCAGTGAAGTGATCGAGCGAGGGAAGGAAGGAAAGGATGGGGACAGCGGGGAGGGAGACCTGGAATGACAGAAACGAAAATCTTATTAATAATTATCTGAAGTCTCCTTGAGCATGGAACAAGCTTTCCTATAGAATTTATGTGTACCTGTAAAGGAAAAGAACATGTATTCTCTAGAAGAGCCCTTTGTGGTTCTTACAGTTCCTATTGACATGCATAGGACCTGATCTTACACCTTCAAATAAGGACACTCTGCAGGCAAAATAGGAAGGAACAAAGACAAGAAAATAATACAATAAATATAACTGTTGTTTGGTTGATGTGCGAAACAATCCTGTAATACACAATTAACACCAAAGAACAAACAACAACCTACTTATATATTTGTCAAGCCTGGCGTCACAGGGTAGTTCGAGAACGCTTATACTAGACTCTTCCACTATTCCCTGCTACAACATGCGGCCTGAATGTATAAAATAGGAAAAGAAAGAAACACACAGATACTCAATGATGAAAAAGAAGGACACTGATAGCAAGCCCCTCAAACTAACCAAAATGAGCATCAATTGAACTGGTGAAAACACCAATGCGGCACAATGTTATTGACCCGTCATATGTTGTTTTGAATAATGGGTACACCATATACACCATACCAACACACACACAAAACATATAGCTTATTGCACCATTGGTCCTACAAGTGCACGATATATGAGCCAAGCAATAAACGTTCTGTATCCCAAAATAATAGGTATTTCACAATTAGCCCATACGATCCTTAAAATAATGCCGGTATCCCTTCTACCTGCAAGAGACCACAAACGTGTGTCTCGCCAACAGGGAGGAACACCGCAATGAGAAGAGGAGGCCACTCGGCGTCCAGAGAGAAAAGAAATAAGCGCGTTAAAAGCGCTGACTCGGTCCGGATAACACGAAGAAAGTATTCGGTGTTTCGACACCCTTACCAGACCATGGCTCAATATACCACCCAAGAGTTTGTCACGAACGAAATCCATGATTTTCCGCAAACCGTCAGAATTAGCGGCAACGCTGCGAGGATTCGGATGTCCTTTTATTCTCTTCCGCTTCCCGGCCGTCAACGTGCGCGACGTCCTGATCATGTGACCTAATTCCGCGAATCATGGGAATTGTAGTTCATTTGGTCCCCCTGCTGTCGCGAAGGTGCTGGTGATCGCGGTTCGCATTATACAGCTGACAGAGTCTCGAGGTGAGACAGGGTGACCACAGTGAGCACAGAGGGAAGGGGGAGTTGTGACAAAAATGCATGGTGAGTCAGACCCTCATGTGTCTAATTTCATTCATTACACTACAAGTCTCAGAATCCTTTGTGATGGAAATGACAACTTCCAGTTCCTCAAACCCAAACAGGGGCCCATCACTGCTCGTGTATTCACCTAACACTGGTAAATGGCAATAGACAATGTGCCTCTTCCACTTATCATTACTGTTAGCATGTACATGCAAAAGAGTAAATATGTGACAAGTTGCACATGTACAACATTTCTTGGTCGCTGACTTTTCTCTTTTCTCTACGATTGCCACATGCAGTCAGAGTAAAGTCACCCACTGTAGCAGAGGTCCCTGCACCTGCAGGGAGGCAACGTCAAGGGGCTCATCATCCCATACCACCAGCACAAACTGGTATGTAAAAATGGCCAGGAGAGCTTCCAAACTCCTACATTGTTATCAGAAAACCCATAGATATATGACATAGAATCCATCAACAGTCCCAAATCTGTGAACTGAACTAAGAAATGTTGTGCATCACATGTGTCGACTAGATTGTAGACTGAAAATGCACCTTTCATTGTAGGTACAGTGAGGTTATCCAGGAAATCAGTGCCAACAGCGTTCTGTGCTACACGTTTGGGTATGACATCTGGTCAGGCCTCGCACACTGAGCAGATTTGGGACCTGGTTAGTATACCTAATAATGACTTACCCAAATGCTCATGCTCCTAAAAAGTGGATAAAATGTCATCAGTATGTTGTTTGTGTCTGATTTCACTGTTTGTCACTCATCTCCATGTGCCCACATATGGCACATTACAGTATACCACTTCAGACCATGTTGGCTAATGAAAGTGGATGTAGAGGAAGTGAAGCATGTACATCTGGTGGCTGAACTGCACAACATGAAGCCAGTAAAGGCAGCAATCATCTCAGCTTCTCCACGTAACCAAATTGTGTGATCCAACCAAATGTTTAGTGTCAGCTTACCTCCTCTTCTTCAATATTCACATTTAAGTGAACTGTTAAATACATGAGTTCAGGGTGCGTGCTGTACAAGACCTCATCCAGTGACAGGTTAAATAGACCATGATGTTGTACATGTATGATGGGAACACAGGCCACCCAAAGAGTGCACAGAACAAATGTGTGACCTCCCAGTCCAAACTGGGCATTGTGACTCCGGGAAAGGGGTGTAGAGAAGAACAAATGTTACCCAAATCTTGCTTGACAATTAGACATATCACATTTTTACTCTGCAATGCACTGACATGATCTGATGTGCAAAGGTGAGACAAGTAGGCATGCTGAGGTACACTCTTTTAGATTTTTGAAGAAACCACATCATACTTATGATGCATGATTGCCCTAAAAATGAAGGTACATCCAAAGGTAGACGGTGCAGGACTCCCATATAACCTTCTTCCTTCAACTATCAGTAACCTTCTAATACATGTTTGCCTGTTAATGTGATATCTGGTTGATGTCAGTGCTGTGTTGAGTACAGCTGCCCACTGCTACTGGGGCCTGCATGTAAAGGTCAGGAGGGCCACATGCGGCACCCCAGCCGTAATATGCATATCACTGGTCTATACCAATGAGATATATATATGTAAACTCATTGCTATCATCCTGTGCACATGAATATGGACATGTATGTCTCATTGCAGCTGCTGACAGGATCACCTCAGTGTAGCAGACAACACAATCCCGGGGTTTGGGAGACATCCTGGCTGCAGCAGTCAAGCCCACTAGCATGCGTCCGTCAGATAAGCATGCCATATAGTGTTGTAAACTATGGATTCCCAATTCACCAACAATAACAAAATCCTTGGGGAAGGACATTAGCAGATTTAGCTCGTTTGGCATAGCATCTGTGATTGGTGTTTAAAATGTGCCCTACATAATCAATAAGTGATTTGTGTGTCAAGTATGCATGTCTGCATATAATTCATGTATATTATTAAGTATGCTATCACTTCCCTCTCAAGCTGCTGGATCGAGGACTTCATCGTCTGCCTCACATACGGGGAGCCTGGTTCAGCAACTGATATCACGGGGGATCTCAAAACAACACAGAGCTGTGAGTTTGCTTTTGCAATGCACATCTGCATTCAACACCTCAGTGCCATGGCGTGAGCCGACTCGTGTAGGTGCACACAAACCAGATCACATGTGGAACATCCGTTGATGCAAATATCATTTGAGTCAACTATTGTGTTGCACCACATGATATACTAAGGCAAATACTTATCCTGTTGTAACCTCTGTCTCTCAGGTGCTGAGGACGATGAGGAAAATAGACTATCCACCAGTGGTGGGTGACGGGCAATTGCAGGGGAGAACCCACTTCTCTTCCAAGCAGTCATGTCAGCTGCCAGTAATGCACAAGAGGAGAAGGAGAAAGTAGAGGAGGATGAAAAAGACGTGGAGGGGATGAAGACGAGCTGACACTTTCAACAGAGGATGAGGAGTCTGATCCCCTGGCCACCATTGTTGACCGATTGTGCAAACCATCTAAACCTACCCCTGCTCCGCACAGCAAAGTTCCTCCCACTCCAACCCAGAGGATTGCCCATTCCAAGCACTCAGTCAACCATCCACAGCTTTCACCTACCCTAACACAGACATCACTCCCTCATAGCCCTCACAGTCAGTTCAGACGTGTTGGTTCCCCTACACACTCCTCCCATGACAGTGCATCCCAGGCATTCTCTCCACCATCTGAGAGACCTACCACCCCTGGTGAGGCACAGGTATCCCCTTGCCACCAAGCTCCTCCCCACAGCCTGCCACCCCCACTGTTGGACCAGATGGTCGTATCTGAGGCTATTCCATGCAGAGGGGTCTAACAGATGGTCATGGTGGTAAGTGGGAGGAGGAGTTCTTCCAACAGCAGGCTGATGTAAGGCAGGACATTAGTGCCATACGGGCTACTCTGTCAGCCACCACCACCCTTACACATGCCCCCCACTGCAAGGCCACCATCACCCCCCGTCCAGGCACCTCCCCAACTTGTATGGCCGCCATCACACCCTGTCCAGGCACCTAACCCACCTGTCCAGGAAGATGCACCACACACCCGCACATCAGCACCCACACGGTAAACGCACTCACTCACAGAGATCCTCACCACCACAATTGTGAAGTCGCAAGAGACATCCCCCATGATCAATGTAGTATATCTTTTCTAACCACTTTGTAAATAAAAGGTATCTTCCACATTTCAATTGAGTTGAGTCCTAGTTGATGATGGTCAATTGTTCAATCTGGTGGTAGGCCACATCTGTTTTGCTAAATGTTTGTAAAAGATGTATATTAGTAGAATCATCTGTGTACAAAGGTGTCATGTTGAAATCATAGCTAAACACCTACCGATGTAATGTCAATAGTTGGAATCCAGCAAATTTAATGAAACACACAACACAGAGATGTAGATTGTTTAAATTTTATCTGAGAAAATCCAGAATTAAAATGATCATTAACTGTCCATTGGAACGGGAGAAAGGATATCAAATAGGATCTTCAGACAAATTGGGCAAGGGGACTTGGAGGGGGATGGGCAACATGAATTAAAAACATGTCAGTAAAAACAGTCTATGTTCAAGGGGTGGGAAAAAAGTCTCTGGTCAAAACAGTGTTCAGTCACTGACCATACTCATTGTCCATGACTACAATGTTCAAGTCCTCTGCACCTGTGGACTCCTCTTCGCTGGCCGGTGCAGGACCAGACACCCCACAGGAGTGGGCAGCATGAGGGATATGAGAGGTAGCAGGTGAAATGGAGAGAGTAGACACACGGGGAGATCCAATTACAGAGGGGGGGTGTGCTGGTACAACACAGACAATAGGGCTGCCACCAAGGAAGTGATAGAGAAACTGAAGTGAGCCATATCTCGGGATTGCGCCTCTCAGAGCATACGGAGTTCATCTCGGATCTCCTGTAAGCTCCGAGAGGACACATTCCCCTCAAACTCAGATACCATCATCAGTTCCCTGGATGCAGCCAGAGGAATGACAGTACATGGAGGAGTCTGGGTTGAACAACACAGATGTGAGGTATCCGGGGCAGGTGCCTCCCTCAGCTCTTCTGGGCGGGCACATGGTGGGGGAGTACTGGCAGGGGGTGCACCTTGATCTTCACTCCCTCCTCCTCCTCACTTGTGGTGTCATGAGGTAGTACCCGCCTGCGAGCTGAAGTTCTAATCACCTGCCCTGGTCCTGGGTGGATGTCCCTTGGCCAACCGGATCTACTGAAATAGAAGGCAAACAATTATGTAGTTGGTGTACTAATCATTAGGAAACTCACCACAACATGAAGCAAGTGCTGACGTTGTAATCCTTTGATCTCACTAAGCAATGTGATGAACTAGGAACCCTAAAGTATGAGTATTTTCACTATAATGTCCTGATATTACACACACACTGATATCTGCCTCCAGTCTGCTCTGTATCCTCACCTTCTGCATTGGTGTGATGTGAGGTTCTTGAAATTAAAACAGGGCTATCTGCCAATGTAGAAATTCTCATTTGGGGATAGGACACAGTCAGGATGGATATATACACACCTACAATTGGATCCAGGATTGTCCTGTAATGTGCAGTGTAAACAGTCATACACCCACTATAAAAGGTCGTCTGTTGTGTAGCATACAGAATCACTCCATAATTGCCAAATATAGTGTACAGATACAAACAAGACCTTGGATATGACCATGTCAAAGATGTTTCCGTAGAACATGCTTTACTCTTTCACTGTAGTGTAAATATTGCAATATCCCTAGAGAACATCAGATAGTGTACATACCAAGTGCCTCATTTAGCAAGTCAAGCTGGCTTTGGTATGCTGTGTACTGGTAACCACAAGTGCATAGTTAGGACTTAGGCCTATTAGTTCAGACTCACATACCTGCCACTGCATTGAAGATGTGGCTATGTCCTCTTAGATATGCTGGTATTAATTTGAGTGAGACAAGTATCACAAAGTCAGCCTTTACCTCGTTATCCCAACATATGTTATTCAACGTATAAACAAATATGCACAAAGAGCATGCATGAGACAGCATTCACACCCAAACACCTCACATACCAAAATTAGACTTTGTGAACGGCCTTCCTTTGTGAACGGGTATGAGGTTGTTTGTAGACTAGTCATGGTTGTGTATGTGTATTTTTTGATTAAAATGAACTCTAAGTGAAATTTGGCAAAGTTCTGTTTACTACACTACAAGTCCCAGAATGCCCTTTAAAAATCTGCCTTAAATTTGCTCAAAGGAGACATAGATCTCATAAATACAGTAATCAATTAGCACATCGGGTGAAAGTTGACACATGAAGATGAAGTAACAGCTCGTTCATCACTCACATCATACTACCTGACACATAAAGCAGTTCATGCTCTCACCAGGTCTCAGCTGCTCATGCTCCTCCAGCTGAGTATGGAGGGTCGGTCAGGCTGTTCTCAGGACCTTCCAGTACAGTGGGCTTAGGCAGGGCCTATGTACATGTGGCTGGGAGGACAGGCCCAATAGTTCCTGGGCCTTAATCCGGGCACAGCGTTGTAGGTCCTCCCAGCGCTTCTTACACATCATGACACGCCGGGGGTAAACACCCTCTGCACTGCAGCGTGCTGCAATGTCTTGCCATATTAGTTGTAGCGCTGCATTGCTCAGCTGTTGTTCTGGGTCCCCATAAAGCTGAGGGTACTTATCAAGCACCCCCTCAAGTAAGATGTTTAATTCACACTCGGTGAAAGGGGGTGCCTTGTCATCTAGTCCCTCAGCCATTTTCAGGGCCGGATCTAGGGCGGTGCGACCGGTGCCACCGCATCGGGCACTGACTTCGGTTGGGGGCACTGTGTTTGCAAGTATATTAAAGTTTTAAAAGCACTTGCTGCTGCGTTCCTGGCCACCAGCAATTGTCACACCACAATAAACATGCCAAGATAACTTCAGATATGAATGTTCTTCCTAGAGTGCGATTGGAGGTTTGTCTAGTGGACGTTTTGACTCAGCATAAGGTAGCATAGAGTGTTAATATGCCTGCTGCAAATGACGTGTACCGTGCAGATTACATAACTGTATTTACGAGGATAGTTCAGTGGGTTACTGCTCTTGCTAGAGAGATCCTTTTGTTATTTGCAGTTTTTAAGTCAAAATCCTAAACTAGAACAGTGAGCTATTAACTGTTATCAAAGAGCTGCATGAAAACTGCAAGGTATATATTAGAGCGTTATGGTTTTTTCCCATTCTTTCATTATCTTAAAGGGTTCATTTGGCTAGATAACAATTCTTCTTATTAAAGAGAACCCCCAACCACGGTTTTATGTTTTAAATCCTGAGATTGCGCTTCTCCATATCAAACTATTCTGCCTTCCAGTATGAATAATATGTAACTCCTACACCTTGTAGTTCTCTGTTTTATGTAACATTTCGTATAGGCGGATTCACACACCTATGCTTGATTATCTCTGTGTAGTGTGTGTGATGGTGATGTAAGTGCTCTGACACCCTTCACTGGTATGAGGGGCACTATAAAACTATTAAATGCATCAGAGAGAGGGTAGTTATAGAGACTCGAGGGTCACTATTAAAGGGTGGTAGTGAGGGAATCCATGGGGGGAGCCAACAAACATTGTCGCACTGGGCGCCACCAGCGATAAAGCCGGCCCTGGCCATGTTGGGGACAGATGTGGTGCACAGAGCACCATTAGGGCAGAGCATCTTGTTAGCATGAGGATGGCTCTGATTGACTGTAAAATGGCTGCCATCAACTTCCTGTTATGACTTCCTGCTGTTTATTTCCTGGTTGTCATATTGTAGGAAAGTAGATCTGCTTCTATGGTTACCCCCACTTTTTGCCTGGTGCTAAGCTGTATTTGACTAGTCTGACTGGGATCCTGCTAACCAGGACCCCAGTCCATCTGCTTTCTCCCTAAATTGTTGTGTTCAGTATTCCGAGTGCGTGGGCCCTATGTGAATTAGACCTATACATGTGTTTCTGGATTTCATCCTCCATCAGTAGAGAGCAGCACTCCCAACCCCATACAATTTAGAGAAGGGCAAGTAGCCATTTTATGTTCATTCAGAATTGTCCTCACCTCCAAGCAAGATCCTCTGCCATCCTGCTACACTCTTACACCCACCTCCCCCAACATGGCTGGCATACCGGAGGAGAAGGCACCCACACATTGTGTGATACTGATATGAACATACTAACTGAGGTGATGCATGATAGATACCCTCAGCATTATGTGGGGCCAGAGGAACAGATGAGTGGTGCAGCGCACAAAGAGTTGTGGAGTTAAGTCGCTGCATGCTGTAGGGTAGTGTGTCTTTTTTCCTGCAATGGGCCTAGATGTGCCATAAGAGCAGGGTGTGTGTGTGTTAATACAACATTACCAGCTCACACGGTGGCAGCTACTCCATGTCATGTATCTTGCAAGGGACATGTTAAGTTAACATGAGCCAGTGACAAATCATCAAAGGGGTGCATTAGCAGAGCGTGTGTGATACATTCTGCTTTACACAGAAAACAAAATGCCAAACCATTTTTGAATGAGGCCAGTAGGTGTTAGTCAAATTCAATAGGGAGACAGTTACTAAACACACAGCCCTGCCAGGCTTCCCAGGTTCATTCATGATGTGAAGTTCCAGGCCAGATGGTCACATTGAATTTTGCGACATTTAGGTCCTCATTTACAATATTTTGATGTAGGGCAGTGCCACAAGCCTTCCTGCTATGTTGTCATACAGCAAAAGACAAGGGCAGGAATGCGCTGTATCTATCAGATACAGTGCATTCTTGTCCTCTTTCCCGGCGCTGGTGCTCAATTGGCTGCTATGCGCCAACACAGGCACCGTTGCACCATGGTGCAAGGGTGTATACATTGTAGGGATGATTGTTTTTGTGCAGAAAGGGACACCTTCCTGCACAGAAACAATGAATGGAGGCGATTTCCTCTTTCTACGTGTGTTGCTGAATGCAGCACACACAGAAAGAGGAAAAAACGAGGAGAAATCATTTTATTTCTCCTCTTTGCACCTCCCCTACGCCTCCCCTGGGCAGGCTTAGACTTATGATGCATTCCCAGGTATACAACTTGTTGTAAATCTGGGAATGTGTCAAATGCCATGGGTGTTTCATGGGAACACCCACTGTAACGCTCATGGCATGCCTCCACATTGTAGTGTGAGGCAACGTAGCATGGTGGCTTTACGTGGCCTTGTAGATACGGCTAAGCCCTGTACGCCAACAGAACATCACAAAAAAATGAGCCCCATTGTATTTTTCATTCCAAAGTGAAACAGGTACACAAGTCCCAGTTATCACATATTTTACCTACAGACCTGGAGTGGCACTTCACACATGGAGCTGCCAAATATGACAGCTATGAGCATGGACTATCCATATTATCACACAGGTCCAATTGAACCATGGTATACATATGACAGACATATGGCCACACTGCCACATGAGGTGCAGCAAACACACATGCAAGGGGCCTGATTAAAAAAAGGCCTCGGTCCTCATGGTGGAGGTCCCCCAGTAGTGGTGGATTGTCCGCACCTGGGGCGGGGTTTCTCCAATGAGATGACACATTTTAGCAAATGCACCCTGAGTACAATTGCCCACAACTGTGGCACCTCTTCACCAAGAGCAGAGGCCCTTTGTGAATCGGGCCCCTATTGTCAAACTGTCATGGGAGGTCTCACACATGCATAGACATTTAATCCCATGAGACAATGGAGTCCTTAGTGACGTTGTGCTGAGTAGTCACTGACATGGGCACTTAATGTACTGCATGGCCAATCTTTTGAATCTTGCCAACAGCTGTTGTTTACAGACATTATAAGTGGATTACAAAGTAGTCTCAGGATGGAATGTATGGACAGAGTGTTAAAGGTCCAAATGAACTTCATTGACAACATACTGCAAACTGCTTGTAGGCTGTAACACAACAGGTTGTTCAGGAGAAAAAAGTGTCAACCAGCTGGTCACAGACCTGCATACCCTGCCCTCTGTTCTGTGCAATGACCCGGTTGCCCTGGTTCAGACCTAGCTGAGGGTCCAGAGGTATGTGTATGCTGTGACTTAAAGCTATGTTGTGCAAGACACAATAGGCTATTATGATCTTGCACACAACTTCTGGGGAGTACAGCAGCACCCCCCATATGGTCAAGACATTTGAATTGCGACTTCAGGAGACCAAGTGTGCTCTATGATGGCACGAGTACGTATGAGTGCCCTATTGTATCTCCGCTAAGGTACTGTTGCTGCACGTCTGTATGGCATGAGAAGATGAAGGGAGAGTGCATATCCAGCATCACCTGAGGAGGGAAGTGAGAAAAGATTTTTACATGTTCCTCTTGCATCTGTACATTACATAATGTATGAGATGGTACATGCAGTGTCTGTTATGGCCATGTATGTGACATGAGGGCTAGTGTTGTAATATGGTTGTTTATGTTGCAAAACATTTATGCATATCAGACTTGTGTTGTGTTTCATACTTACTAAGTAGCCACATGTTGCCAAAATCTCCCGCTGCAATCCGCCGGGCAGGAGGCGACCTGCGGAATACATAGCTGTCATGGGTACTGCCTAGGAACACTGCATGCACATCAATGAAGCTACCACTGGCATCACTGGCACGTTGATGGGGTGTCAGCAGTGTCTGTTGCAGAAGATGTGTGCAATGTGGTGAGGTGGCTGAAAAGCCACATGGATGCAATAAATTGCACCGAGCACACATGGGAAACGTGAAATGAGGTAGAAATCCCTAGCTACCCTTTGCCTCGTGGCCAGTGTATGGGGCATTTGTATGTGGAGAGGAGCTCTCCTTTTGATGCAGCTCAGTACCTGATGCAAGCATCGGGACTGACTTGCCTGAGAGATACCCACAAGGTCACCGCAGAGCCTCTGGAATGACCCCGTAGCAAAAAACTGGAGCGTTGCTAGAATCTTGACATAGACTGGGATGGCGTGGGAGTGGCAGGTTGTGGAGTCAACATCCTGCTACCACTCACAATCCCATCTCCAAGATGACATCTGGGGGAACGGTATCTGGCCCTGACATCTTGACTGGACATCCCAAATAAGTTTAGCCTTTGTCTAAAAGTCCTCTCTACTCTCCTCCTCCTTCTCCTCAAATCATCCTGTCGCATTGCAAGGGGCAAACCAACAAAGACATTCAGCGACATGTTGGAAGGTCTGAAAGGGTTTGTTTGTGCTAGCTCTGCTTTTATGTTTCCAGCAGGGCTGGGATTGGCTGTCAGGCTGAGGAGTTTTAGCTGGAGTGGTGGTGGGGGGGGGGGAGCAGTAGACACTGACACAAGTGTGTCAGGATGAAAGCAGGCTTCCTCCGCCCCAAGTGCGGAGATTCTGCCATGAGTGCGGAAACTCTGCCCGAGTGCAGACGTAATGATACTACTCGTAAATGGCCTTTATGAATACTGAAAGTCATAAACTTAGACTTAAGTCTAACTTTACCATTGTGACTCAGGCCTGTAGTTTATGCGTGGGAAAGTAGACCTGAATGGGAGAATGACCTATTATGAAACTTAGAATTGATACAACTTAGTTGTAAACTTAACATTGCCTTCTGCGGACTATTGTATTTCTGTGGGAAGACGAAGAGAGATCCTGTTTCAAGGAGAGAATCAAAAGCTGATTGGCTGACTGGAGATGGAAGGAGCAACCTGTTGCAAAGCTTCATGAAATGTGTAGTCTATAATAGTGCGTGTTCCTAGAGTAGGTTGCTACACTCTTTTCTGGACACATTTATGTCATGTTGCTCTGAGTTTCTACTGAGTTTCTTTAACCTTTCTTTATGAGAAGTTCTGCTTTATTGATATTTTGATCTAGTGAGCTGTCTTTAATGACAAACGTTATGCTTTTTCTCTCACTCTCTCAAACTAGAACTCTTTATGGGTTCTGACTGGCACTATTTTCTCCCCATTCATAGAATAGGGATGTTTTTTTTCCCTTTATGGTACGCGCTTAATGAATTTATTATGATTATTATTGATTAACATTGATTATTGATTTCTGTTCATATTTGTTAATTGAGATTAATACAAATGAACTTGGGATCTTAATAAAGATGATTTACTAAAAGATGTAATTAATAAAACCCTTTAACTCATACCAAACTCTTATTATTGACTGAAAATAGAATACTGAAAGTGATTATAATTTTTGTAATGTACTGCTCCTGATCTTTTCTTAATCTTTGGCAAAGATCCATTGCAAGAACAAGGAGTGGCAGGGGTTAGCCCTGATGCTGGTAAACTGATACCTTTTAAATTGAAAATAATTCCTGTTGCTCCAGCAAATTCGGTAACAGGAGGAAGGTGTACATTGTGAGAAGAAGAGGTATAAATAATTACCCTTAGTTGGAGAAATGCCCAAGTCCCATAGAGCAAAGCTCAGAATATGACGGCTGACAAGGTGTGGTTTCAGAGGCAGTTGCTGTATTGGATGTGTGAGTATTTTTCTTTTTTATTTTGGGAGTTTTATATAGCATGACCTTGACTCGAAGGTATCAGAGCGCTTGACATAAGCACGAGTTGCGTTACACTAGGACACATTCATTTTTGCTAGGCACGGGGAGATTAAGTGATTTGCCCAGAATCACAGGATGTTGAACGTCATTGCCGAGACTTGAACCCGGTTCCCCAGATTTGAGATCGACCGCCCTAGCCGTCAGGCCACATCCTCTTCCCTCTCCTAGTCTTAATAGGGTTTTGCATCACAGTTGCAGTTGTTATTGTTGATTTTGTTTACATGTTGAAAAAGAGTGTTGAATTAATTGGTGATGTTTATATGTTTGTTGTAAAGAAGCTGAAAAAGTTGATGAGATTATCGGGCTCGACGTAGCCTAAGATCTCGGGATATTGATATAAGTGTAGATTTCACTGTATGGTTTTCTTTTCTGCTAAAGATTTGTGGTGTAGGTCATGAGATACCGTCAACTACACAATTGAGATAGGGACAATAACAATTTATTGTGATTGTAGTAATATTGATTGATGTTGGGAGAACTTAATTGCGCAAAAGGTGAGGCTACATTGATAAGAGTGATTTCTGAATGGTCGAGATTTCATTCACGTGTGTGAAAATTGTTGTTGTGTGGAAAAGTCGGAGGGTGTTCAAACCTTAATATTCCAATTGTTGAATTGCTTTTGATTTTCTTTAGAGGAATTGTTGAATTGCTTTTGATTTTCTTTAGAGGAGCAGACAAAGATTGTTTATTTACATTCGCTTAAAGTTGTAGAATTGTGTAAACAAGAGAACTTGTAAAGGAGGGTCAATCGCTGCAAGGAGTGAGATCATACGTCATAGTGTGACGTGCTGAGATTAATTGGTTGGTGTACTGTCACGCTGCTATTGGCTGATGACGACACAGATTGCCACACTGCTATCGATCAATTGTTGTGTAAGTGCCGCTTTGAGATTGGTTAATGAGTCTTCAAGAATTAAAGCTATAACAGGATTGGAGAAAAGAATTTCTTATGTTTACGGAATAGAATCAAAGCAATGAGAATCTTAGTTACGTTGTTTGCTATTTGTTAAATATACCAAAATCATTAAATGTTTTAAATTACTTAAAGGTTCTGTGAGAGGTGATGTAACACTTCCAGTATGTGAAAGTGAAGAGGCGCCTTCTGAGGGTACACCAGCACATTACATGACAATGAATATGGGGTTGCATACATGTTTGTGGCGAATATGCCATGTTACAATGCATGCGATACATCGCATGCCATTACAACGCGGTTGTTACAACGACTGCGTTGTTACATCGCATACAATTACAATGCAAGTCGTTACAACGACTTGCTGTAGGGGGCGCTGGATGTTGGAAAAGTATAATTTACTATTCCAACTCCAGTCTGTGCAACAGTAGGGAAGGTGTTGGATTTTAAATCCAACACCTTCTGCCCCCTACAACAAATCGTTGTAACGACTTGCGTTGTAATGGTTTGCGATGTAACAACGCGGTCGTTGTAACGACCGCGTTGTAATGGCATGCGATGTATCGCATGCGATATAAACGATGTTTCTCATTTGTGGCTTTGTCAATGGTGCAAGATCACTGAAAATGAAGGTCCTTTGTTTTTTCAAAGATATGGTATATTTGAACTGACAGAGAATAATTGAAAGATTGAGAGAAAAACTATACGAGATGAAGCAACAACCTAGACCCACACAATATGAAGCATACATATTTTAGAATAAAACTAAAAGAGCAGTGCGTATTTATGCAGATGCTCGATGGGATGAGTAGCAACAGAGATGGAGGAAAGCTTTAGTTGAAGGTATTAGACTGTATCTAGCTATTACTACTGAAAAACCTGAGTAGCTGAGAAAGAATAAGACATAGGGAAAAGATGACGAGGGTGCTGCAAAGAAATTAGATTCTGATAGTGATTCAGGGGATGAAATTTTGGATACCATGTTAGCCGCACGTCCACCACCTTATGTGGCCCCCGAAACAAATGCTGAGGGTACTTCAACATCTAATGTAACAGTGGCTAAAGCCCCTGTTGATCCAAATTACAATTCAAATTTAAAGACCTTTACAGATGACGCAGCCTATTGTACAACCTGTTATATGTATTGTTGTGCCTGCACGAGTTGAGAATGTTCCTACAGTGATGCTTCCAGGTATTACTGCTTCTATTGTAATTGTACCAATACCTGTGACTAGGGTTGTAACAGCACAGCCATTAGAGATTCACACAATGACTGCTCCAGTAAATATTGTCCCAAATGCAATAGTTCAAGGAGCTGTTGGAGGAGCACCTGTGACAGGGTTTATTCCGCCATCACAGAATTCTCAAATTGTTTCTTGGACACCACCACAAACGGTTCAGTCATTGAGAGAAGGGTGAAGGATTGTCTTTCAGACAGCAATAACTCAGGGTGAGACTAACCTATTTGAAGATGGGATTTTCCCCCCATGGTTTGAAGAAATGTCAGAGAATAAAAAGGCCAGAAGCACAGAAAATCAGGTTCCTACTGCACAGCAGACAGAGAAGGAGAGACCGTTGAATGCTTCGAGATTAAAATTAGAGCTAGAAAAATGAATCAGAGGATGTTTAGATCTTGAGCATGTGAAGCAGTATCAAGAAAAATAGCTAATATATTTGAGTAAAGAAATACTAGATGTGCAGCGACTACTCATGATAAACTAACTGAATTAGCCAGAAAATCAATATTTCAAAGTGTTCCATTTCAGAAAAGCTTCAGGGTACAATTGGATGATGAAGCTTTTGAGACAATTCATTGTTCAGGAATAAGAGATTGCACATCACTAAATTAGTAAAATGTTATCCTAGGTGGAGAGAAGTTGATAAATTAGAGAGCAAACGGGCAAAGAGAAAATGAAAAGAAAAAGAAAAAATTAGAGGTAATAATCAGTTGCAAGAAATACCATGTGGACGGTATGTTCATGTACCTTGGAGCAGAGGAGACCTTGCAGCATTTACAAATAATTTTACAAAAGTGAAAGAGAAGCCTGTACAGTGGTATTCACAGGTTGATAGATTTGTAAAAATTTCAAAAGTGCTGTGGATTGATTTGAATATGTTCTTTGATATTGTAGTGCCAAGTGATTTGTAGGCTTAGTGTAAAATTGCTGTACAATGGCTGCGTGCAGAACCAACGAGAGATGCCCACACTAACGCACCATCTCCTGTGGTTATGGAGAAATATGATGCAGGGATTACATTTCTGAACGGCAAGGTTCCTCCCAAAAATATTGATTGGGTAAAGATTAAAAGAACTTCAAAGGATCCAAGGAATCAGTGCATGATTACTATGAGAGACTGCTTCAGGTATTTCAACAACACAGTGGACAGGAATATCCAGAACAGACTGATATGGAATTTATTGTGTCTCAGCTTGTTCTTGGGTTAAGACCAGATATCAGTATGCACATACAACAGAGTGCGATTTGCTGGCAGACAAAATTGTTGGATGGGATCCTGAGGTATGCAAAGTATTGCAGTGACAAACAAGAGATGAAACAGAAAAAGCTTAAGGAGAAATTCATGTTAGCCCAGATGAGGTTTGCTGAGAAGGGTTTTCAAAACCAGTCATTTTCAGGAAATCAGGGTGGAATGCAAGGTGTTGGAGTGCAGATTCAAAGGGCCTTATTGCGACTACGGAGGTGAGACCATCATGGAAAGGATGGCGGTGGGGCAACTCAGGGGGCAACTCTGGGCCTCGGAATGCATGCAGGAGTGGCACATGTTGTACCCCCCCTGTATTTTTGCATCCCCCGTTCCTGCACGGAAAGAAATACACAACCTTGTGCATATCTAAGGCACACCTATGCGCCTTAGTTAAGCACCTGTAAACAAGTACAAGAGCAACCCTAATGTCCATGTGGACATGGATATCAAGAGACCTTGGAAGCAGTATTCACATGGAACTCATTTGAAGAAAAGATACAAATTGTTACAGACTTTTTCTGTGTGGACTTAATCTATGTAAGCTTTTAAATGTAAACTTTTTTCATGCCAGAAACGTCCTGTCTTGATTAAATCAATATAAACACTATTTCGAAAGGAGAGATGAGCCAGTATCTTGTGTTGTACTTCTATTCAGCCAAACCAAGTTTTTCTTTTTCTTTTAGAGAAACAATTTTGTTGTCTAAAACATTTATCACTGCATATTTGTCACATCATTCCATATTGTGTTCCCTTTTGGTTTGGTTTTGGTTTTCTTTCACTTGGGGCTTACTTATCTCTATTTTTCTTCTTTTCTAACAAAATCCTTTTATGTTTCACAGATTTGATAAATGGTTTAGCCTACACAATTGTTTCTCCAAAAGAAAAGAAAAACTTGGTTCTGGTGAATCGAAGTACAACACAAGATACTGGCTTATCTCTACTCTCGAAATAATGTTTATATTAATTTAATCAAAACAGAACGTTTCTGTCATGAAAAAAGCTTACATTTAAAAGATTACTTAGATTAAGTCCACACAGAAAAAGTCTGTAACAATTTGTATCTTTTCCTCAAATGAGTTCCATGTGAATGCTGTTTCCAAGGTCTTTAGATATGCACCACCGTGAGACCACCGCAACAGGACCACCCACACAGGATTAATTCATAATCCAGCGGGTGGTCTGACTACTGGTTTGGCGGTCTTGCAACAGAGAGTTGGCATGGCGGCCCACTGCACCACCGCCAAACTCGTAATCAGGTCCAAATTGTTCAAGGAGGATTTAGTGTTTCACAGGGTGGAGTTAGAGGTGTTCCGGTTGATCCAAATGCTGGTGTAGATGCTGGAATGCGGAACAAAATGACTCCTTGTCACTTCTGTAATGTGGCATTGGAATAGGGAGTGTAGACTAAATCCAGATAGAATGAGCAGTAATGGTCAAATGCAAGGAGGAAATCAGATGCAATATGTACCTGTGCATCAAATGCAAGTGCCAATGCAGAAACAGGTTCCAATGATGCAGGTTCAACAAGCCCTGATGGTCTCACAGAATGTGGGGAATTCTAGATTTAATATGAATCAGATGCCCAAGGCAAATTCAAACCTGTTTCAAAACCAGAATCAGAATCCATTTCAACAGTTCCCAATGCTAGACAATGACAGTTTTGGCTCTGACAATTCCCAATGACAGTGCCTGAGGGGGAAGGAAGATTGCATTCTTGGCGCAGTCCTAGAGGTAGACCAGAGTGGACCATTTGTAGAAGGGGAAGGTAATGGCCACCAAGTGTCATTTTTATCAGCACTGGTGCTACACGTTCCACTGTTAGAACAGTGGAAGTCCCAGACCTACCCCTCTCTGGAAAGAAAATCCAAGTTGTAGAAGTTTCAAATAAACAGATAACAAGCCCAGTTTCAGAAAAGGTGCCTGCAAAAATGGTTCATTTGAAGAAAATCATCAATTTGTTGCATGTGATTCTAGTCCTGTGAACCTGCTAGGGAAAGATTTCTTGTGCAAGTTAAATTGCACTATTTACTGTACACCGGATGGTGTTGAATTCCAGACTCATAATGACGATGTTGAAATTAAAATGGCCTGACAAGAAACAGCTGCAGGATTGTATCCAGTGAGGACAGTTGAAGCCTTGTCTCCTGATCAAAAAGAAACTTTGAACCCAGAAGTATGGGATTTTACAGGGAAAGATATCAGACTAATTAAAGGTGTAGAATCATTACAAATTATGATTAAACCAAATGCTGTATATCATAGAACACCACCATATAATCTGACCTCAGAAACAGTTGCAGGAATAATGCCTGTAATTGAAGACATGTTGAGAAAGGGGATTTTAAAAGAAATTGTTGGAAGCCCTTGTAACTCTCCCATCATGAGTTTACAGAAACCTAATGGTAAGTATCAGATTGTTCAAGACCTTCGAAAGATTAACAGCATTGTTGTTCCGTGTTGTCCTGTGGTACCGAATCCAGCCACCATACTGTTTCAAATTTCTTGCACTGCAGAATTGTTTACCGTTGTGGATCTATGACAAGCCATCTTTTCCATCCCATTGCACAAGAATTGCCAGTTCTTATTCTGTTTCATGTTCCAAGGAAGAGTTTTGGCATGGTGTTGAGTTCCATAAAGGTATACAGAAAGCCTGTCCATTTTTAATCAGATCTTGAAAAGGAACCTTGAGTCAGACCTACTTGTGGCCTGAGATACACAAGAAGCTTGCAGACAGGATACGATTGCACTATTACATCACCAGGCTAAGAATGGACAGAAAGGGCCCTATTCACAAAGGTAAACTTTAACTTTTGCAAGTTTACTACTTTTTGGCATTCACAAGGATAAACGTAGACCAAAAGTCTAACTTTACTGCTTTTTGGTATTCACAAAGGTAAACTTAGACCAAAAGTCTAACTTTACTGCTTTTTGGCATTCACAAGGATAAACGTAGACCAAAAGTCTAACTTTACTGCTTTTTGGTATTCACAAAGGTAAACTTAGACCAAAAGTCTAGCTTCACTACTTTTTGTTAGTCGCAAAAGTAAACTTAGACCAAAAGTCTAACTTTACTAGGAGTAAGTTACCTTTTTGAATACCGAAAATTTGTAAAGTTAGACTTTTGGTCTCAATTTACCTTTGTGAATACCAAAAAGTAGTAAAGTTTGACTTTTGGTCTAAGTTTACCTTTGTGAATACAGAAAAGTTGTAAACTTACACAAAAGTGTAAGTTTACCTTTGTAAATCGGGCACAAAGTATCTTCAGGTAAACTGCAATACTGTCAAAAACAAGTCCAATATTTGGGACATATCATTAAGAAAGGAGTGAGAAAGGTATCACCAGAGAGAGTTGAGACTGTCCGTCAGATGAATCCACCCGGAGCACAAAGAAACATCTGAATGTTTTTGGAAATGGTTGGCTACTGTAGACAGTGGATATTTAACTTTTCCCTAGTGGCTAAGCCTGAGGCTGACACATAAAGATGTGTCTGATCCGCTTCCATGGGACAACAAGTGCTTAAAATCTTTCCTACAGCTGAGGGAAAGTCTCTGTTGTGCCCCATCACTAGGAATGCCTGATTACAGTAAGATGTTTACATTGTTTTGCAGTAAGAGGGAGGGCTGTGCTCTCTCAATGCTTACCCAGATGCATGGAGATTCACAATGACCTGTGGTTTATTTTTCAACTTCCCATGACCCTGTAGCCACAAGACTGCCTGGCTGCCTTAAATCGGTTGCAGCAGTTGGAGTCAATATCGAGAGATGTGAGAACATAGTGATGGGATATCCTTTAAAGGTTATGGTCCCTCACTCCGTAGAAATATTGCTCACCAGGACAAAAGCCCAGTACATGACAAATAGTAAGCTCACAAAGTAAAAGCAGCAGATCCTTGCTATTGAGACTATTGTTTTAAAATGCTGCCATATTTTAAATCCGTTAACTCTGTTATCTGTAAATGAGGATTTCAATGGAGATAAAGTTGAGCATGATTGTCTAGATGTCAAGGATTTATGCACCAAGCCAGGCCAAACATAAAAGATGAACCGTTGAATGAGCCTGATTATGTAATTTTTGTCAATGGTTCTTGTCTGAGAAACAATGACGGTACCTTGAGAGCAGCTTATGCTGTTTGTATAGTTCATTAGGTTGTAGAAGCTTCATCGCTTCGAGGTGTTACCTCAGCACAAGTTACAGAATTGATTGCCCTAACAAGAGCTTGCAGTCTAACAGCCCAATTAAGAGTGACTATATTTACAGATAGTCAATATGGCTTTAGTGTGGTCCATGATTTTGGACAGTTATGGTCACAAAGAGGTTTCATGACTTCATCTGGAACCCCAATTAGAAATGGGGAGCATGTAAGAAAATAGCCTGAGGCACAGCAAAGGCCAACAGAAGTTGCTGTTGTTAAATGTGCAGCTCACAGGAGTGGCAATGAATATGTCACAGTTGGAAACAGATTTGTGGATGAAGTTGTGTGGCATTGTGCACTTGTGGCCTGCACATTTAACAGGGCTTAACAAATGAATCTGAAGAGGACACTGTTTTCTCAATGTTGTTGTCAGTAGTTGATACATAAGAAGCGCTCAAAAGATTGCAGGATGATGTGTCAGAAGCAGAACAACAGGGCTGGATCAGAGCAGGATTTGAGAAAAATGCAAATGATATTTGGATGTTAGCAGATGGTGCACCTGTGTTGCCAGATAATCTTTTGTTTCCCATGACACTGCAGTTCCACGGCTCAACACATTTTTATTTATTTTGAAGGTTTTATATAGCGCAAACATGACCCTTGCGAGTATCAGAGCGCTTTACAAGGGCATATATTTGAATAAGAAACATTGAAAGACAGAATTATGTCATGCAAACACCGGCGGCCGTTTTACGAGTTACATACATTGTTCATGTAAATTTAGACATGAGAAGAGATTTCACTTCTTTTTTGAAAGAGGCAGTAGAGGGATTCAGTCTGGTTTCTGGGGGCAATGCATTCCAAATCCTAGGAGCGATTCCCGAGAAGGCACGGTTGTATGTTTTCTTCTTGGCAAATCGTTGTGGTTTCAGAAGAAGGTTACTGGAGCTCCTGGAGGATCTGTTGCCACAAGAGAACACCAGTTTCTGGGCCAGATAACTCGGAGTGTGGTGATGTATAGCCTTGTGCGTCATACAGGCAATTTTTAGTTGAATTCTGGCTTTGAAAGGTAACCAGTTAAGAGCTCTAAGATCAGGGGAGATGTGGCAGTTTCTTTTGGAGCCTGTGATGAGTCTGGCTGCTGCGTTGATTGATGCTCTTAGAGGGGCCGTCGTAGATCTGGGAAGTCCGCATAGAGAGACACTCCCATATTCCACTCTTGGGATTACTAGTGCTTGAACTGCCAGTTTGAAGTCATTTGCGGGAAGGAAAGGTTTTAATTTTCTCAAGGTGTTCATCTGAAAGTTTGCTCCTTTTGTTGCGGTGCTAATGTGTTTCTGCATGCTTAGATTTCTGTCAAGAGTTACTCCCAGCGATTTCGCTGAGTCGATAATACGAGGTTGGCAGTTGAGTGCTGTTAGATGTTTGAGCCATTCTTGAATGATGGTAGATTGGTTAGGAGGAGCGATTAGGAGGAATTCAGTTTTGAGGGTGTTTAGTTTCAGGTGGTTTTCGGCCAGCCAAGTCTGAGTTTTTTGTAGTGTTAAGTTGAGGGATTTGATGTCCTCTAGAGAGTGGATCTTTAAATATACTTGTGTGTCATCTGCGTACATGTGCTAATGGATGTTTGAGGAGCTGAGAATTTCGGTGAGCCATTTCATGAATAGGTTGAACAGTGTAGGTGAGAGGGATGAACCCAGCTGGACTCCTAAGGTGACTGGGACGGACTTGGACAAGGATTGATTAACCTTGAATCTTTGTGATCTGTTTTGGAGGAAAGAGGTGAACCAATTTAGAACTGACCCAGATAGGCCCATTCTATGTTTCAGGAGATCTAGCAAATTGTCATGTTTGACGGTGTCAAAGGCCGAGGATAGGTCGAGCAAGATTAGCAAACAGGCTTCGTTTTGGTCTAGGATTTTTAGTGCATCATCTACTATGTGTGTCATGGCCGATTCAGTACTGTGACCTGCACGAAAGCCGGATTGGTATTGGTTGAGCAGGTTGAAGTGGTCTATGTGGTTGCCAAGCTGTAAGTGAACACATCTAGGAAGAGATGCAATGGTGAAAATATTCAGGCAGAATTGGTTTAATCCTAGATTTAGGATGCTTGCAGAGTAATTGTGCCATCGTGTGACATGTCAACAGATGGACACAGGGAAAAGGAGATCAGTGACACTAAGATACATAGGGAGATCAGGTGAAGCCTTTAACAGAATGGAGATGGGCATTAGCGAGATGCCTGCTTGTAACGGGTGAGATACGGCCTGGTTGTAGTGTGCATTTTCTCTTGATGGGTGAAAGCGTACCCAACACGGAGAAATGACAGTCTCACTGTAGCTAAACTGCTGTTGCAAGAGTTGATACCAAGGTACGGATTACCGGTTTCTCTGGAGTCAGATCCTGGGACTCATTTCAATAATGAGGTCCTTAGAACAATTTGTGCAGCGTTACAGATTGAGCAGAGGTTACACTGTAGTTTCAGACATGGAGCCTCAGGAATGTTTGAACAACTCAAAAGAACCATAAAGTCCCGATTGGCAAAAGTTTGTGCTTCCACATCACTGAAATGGCCAGATGATTCGCTTTTGGTGTTGATGAGTATCCGAAGTATTCCTGACAGGAAGCCTGGGTTATCTCCTCACAAGATATTGATGGGGCATGCAATGAGACTGCCTGCTGTACCTACGAATGTGATTTTATTTTTTTGAAATTCTGTTTTTTATTAAACAACCTTGGCATTACAATTAGTCAAAATGCAATAAGAGGGGGTTTCAATGAGAGTACTGAAGCAGCGGAAAGCTTACCAAATTTCTATTTCTCTTCAACATAACAAATCCTTATTTCAGCTGGGCCCATAAACTCTTAATCTCTTCCACACTAAACACCATCCAATTAACATAACCTTGGTCCTCCAATGGATCTTTTTGTTGTGCTAACAGGGACTTGGATATTTGGAGAACGTGAGAAAATTTCCTTATGAGGACCTGGAATAAAGAACTGCCAAACACATGCCTATTTCAACAACTTTCCCATTACACCATAACACAAACCTTGGGACAAGAAAACATTGAGCAAAGAATGAGACAAATACGATGAAGATTACTCATAAAAACATTTATCTAAGGCTTAAAATTGAATGGACAGATCGTGAAATCGCATTTCAAATCAAATTTAATACCAGAATTAGTACAAATAGGCACACAATAGAATACAAATAAACCCTGAATATTTGCTGATTGCCTGTAGAGAGAGAGAGTGTGAGAGAAACAAAAGGCAAAATTTGAGACTCAGTTATCAGATTATACAAACCAAAATATGATTGAGAAATATAGTCCGTCTTTAGATATGGATTTAGCCAAGTCAGAACTGCAGCACAGCGTGCCACAGAAGGAGCCAGTTAACACTTCAGCTGAAAGGTCACTTCCTGCTCAGCTTTGCCAGCCGGCAAAGTGCAGGTTCCGATTGGCAGTCGAGAAAGTTCAATCCAAAGATTTGGCCCTGAGGGAAATTAAGAGTCAGTCCGACAGCATGCCAGGCAGGGAAAATAAAAATGACAGCCAGCCCCGACTCCTCCTTCATGGGGCAATTATACTTCCAAAAGTTCACAGTTTACACACACAAAGTATCCTTTTCATCAATCCATATGGTTTCCATTGATCGCTCACAGTGGGCTACTCATGGAGTGATCAATACATCAGTAAAAATCCGGAAGAATTAAGTAATCCTTTTGCAAATTCATTAGGTTTGTTAAGTTCAATTTGTATTATATTTCCATCCCTTCCACGGAAGTAGGTGAAACTTCACTTTGCTCACAGTCTGTCCGTTCCCAAGCGCTCTCCCTGGGTTTGCAATAATATTGCTACATTTCTATCAAGAGTGTTGACTAGCTACAAACGAATCCATTGTTAACCAATGCAAAAAAGAAACTTCATGAAAAGTTCCCACAGTGGCTAAAGTGACTGCCTCATTGAATTTTACACTTGCACAGGAAAGAAAGGCATTTTAGGCCTACATGAAAACGTGCCGACTCATTATCATATTATGATTCTTATAAATCATGCATTAAGAATTATTTCAACATCTGTTGATTAATTCAATTACTATTCTTCTTTTAGAGGTTACATGTCAATATTAAGTACTACTAAAATTTGAAATAAAAAGAATGTATAACATCATTTGCACGTTATCGTTTTTCAAAGCAAAATATTAACGTGTCACTCTGATATACACATTTTCACTACATGAAAATTACAGAAAGCTGCAGATTTGCATGTTATGGATTATTACTAGATAAGCATTTTAGCATTTCAGAAGCTTCATTATGCAGACATTTATTTCATTTCAATATATTTTGGAAGTTATCGTCACAACACTCTTTATGTTAGCTATATTTTGTTTCTCAAAACCACGTAAATATGTACATGTTTACTCATCATTGTTTCTCTCTTTGTTTACGTTTTCATATTATCACGTTTCAAACACTCTGCATGCTTTTACGATGCAGGATGAAATCTCACGTTTTTCGACTTAGCCACTTTACATGTCTTCATCAACAAGAATTGTCATAAATATCTTTTAATAGTGAGAATTGATAGAGGCAACTGTCAATTAACATTTACGCTCCATCAGTACCAGGGATAGTGTTCACACTCAGTACACTTTGTATTACGATGATACATTCACAATTTCAGTACTAGCCACAGTTCACCTTCAGTTTTTAACCCTATAGGATCACCTCACTCATCTGTTTTGTGTAGTCTTGTGAACCTCAAAGACCTCTGTATGACACCCAGCGGCCCCAAATCTTGTCCCATTTCCCCGGGCACCCCCTACTCTGGAACACCACTTTTTCTGCTGCACAGCACCAGTCCAGATCTTTGCTCCACTCAGTGACACTGGGTGGTTGGTTTGATCCCCACACCCTTGTTATATTCCCTCTTGCCACAATGTCTGCGGTCTTGAGACAGAGTCTTAGATATTTGGGCCATCTGTCTTCTCCAATCACACAGAATATGTACCACCTGGCCTCCATTGGGACTTCCTGGCCCACTAACTCATCCATTATCCATACTATCTCTTTCCACTACTGTTGAATATGGGGGCAGGCCAATAGCGTGTGAAAAAAGGTGCCCCTTTCCCCACAACCTTGTGTTCACACGTCAGTATCACTGCGGTTCATTCAGTGTAAAAGTTCCCTTGATGTGTGGGATCTATGAAGTATACGTAGCGGGATAAGGCAAAATCTCGCTCGTATTGCTGCCTCCCTAGGTCTCTGTATCGCCTCTGCCCAATCATCATCCTCCATCTCACGAATGCGCTTTTGAACATCACAGATGACATGATACTCGATTGCCGCAAAGGATTGGCTGATGTGATGCGTTCTGTCTCTCTCCAGGTTGTAGCTGCTACCTTAAATCCGTATCAAGAACAGTGCCATGACCTCAGTCTTGGTGACTGGATGTTAGCCAAGGAGCATAATTGGAAGTAATGTTTGGAACCGAGATGGAAAGGCCCCGTCCAGGTGATTCTCATCACGAACACTGCTATTAAGTGTGCCAGAGTACCAAACTGGGTACATATATCCCACACTCGGAGAGTAAGAAGTCCATATGAAGAGATAGTGCTCTATGAGCCAGAACGAAGAGCACTCGTGACAGAACCGTCACAAATTGGACAATTGCATGGAGCAATAGACACGACACAACAGCAAGAAAGAGAGCAGGATGAAGAATGACACACCAATCCAGGTTCCTGTGATTTCACAAGGTGGTATTGAAGTCGTCAAAGAAGAAGAAGAGACAAGACCTCAACCTAAGAAAACAGATGAGATGACACCAGAACAAACAGATGATCTGGGTGAAGGAACAAGTACTGGATCGAGAAGAGTTCCCCGCAATGCTGAATGGCCACAAGTCTATGCTTAGAAGAAACTGAGATCAAGCATGCCAGTTGATCGCATACCACAAATAATTGCTGAAGAGACACAGTTAAGTGGTCTAAGTGACACAGAAGGAGATCAGCAGACACCAAGAACGTTGAAAAGAGAAAGAGTGCCTTGTCAAATGTATTTTGCACCTGAATGGACATACTACAAGAATTAGGTGTTAAATGTCCCAGTGAAAGACTTGCTTCTTTTGAGATCAGAACTATTTGAACCCCTATGAAATCACATTAGAAAACAAATTGGGACAACATTATTTGAAAAAGATTTCTAAAAAAGAAACAAAAGTCTGAGAGACATTATTAAATGAGAACAAAAAGACTGAAATAATATTTTTTGCTAAACGATCTGACTGTAGACAAGCATATTTCCTAACCAGGAATAGATGCAAAATCATTATGGGTATTATATTTTTAGTAACAGTATTAGTGATTACCACAACATGAATAGGATTTTATTGAACATCAGCGATAGAAAAGCCTTTGTCTACACCTGAAATTTCAACATCTACACACAGAATATATGAGACAGAAATAAAGGTGTAATTTGTGAGCTACAAGAAAGAAGATTACTCTACTAATGTTTATTCTCGATTAGTTCAAGAATACACACAGGCACTAGACGTAAAGGATTGTTATGTTGTGCCCATCAACCTTCATCAATTCAAGAGGAAGTGACTTATCACCACATACCTTTTTTCATATGCAAAAACATGTACTATTTTGCTCAGCGTAGTATATAGACGAGAACACTTTGAGTATTTTTATTCAAATTACGACCTGATTCTTTTCCAAGTACCATTACAGAAGAACATGAATTACACCTAGACGCAAAAAAAATGGACACAGCTTGGTATTAATTTAAAAAAGACAGCCAGCAGTGGTGTTTCTGGAAGGCACCGGTCAAATATCCCAATCTTATAGTTCTCTTATGCCCACTCCTGGAGTTCTGCCTGCCCACAAAACTCAATCCTTGTTAAATGCTTTTACAATATTAGGAACAAGGAAATTAGGTTGCTCCAAAGCTTGGTATTGGTTTACACCATCCATGCCTATAGACACTGTGGAGGCATAAGAACACTATTTAACCTGTTTAGAGAACATATTCTTCATGACATTAGAGGGAAGGAGTACAAACATTTCACATAGTAAAAACAGAGAGGAAGACATTTTGAAAACTGTTTGGAAGAAAGATTATTTTAAAAAGAAAATGATTTATCCAAAATTAAAATTGGACAGAAGACAAAAGGGTAAAATATATGTTTACAGAAGAAGAAACCAAAGTAGAAATAGACACGTGGGAATTAGTAGTTGTGAACACACATTTGAAATTATGGGAGGTACATGGTGAATTTTAGAGGGAGAAGAAAGAGTCATTCCAGGAGTTAATTTTGTTTGAGGACAGGATGCCTATTTTAAAATGTCAGCTATTGGAAGGGCACTTGTTATTTAGCTTTGCGGTTTCCTAAAATGTATCATGTACATAGTATAGGTGCACTAACAATAAAACCTTCACACAGACATCCACGTAGCAAAGATGATAGAACACAGTTAGTTGGAGATACTTTTGGAGCAATCATACCACCAGTGGGAGTTGTCTTAAATGATGAGAAGATTAGAAAGCTTTCAACAGTTGTGGACAAGTCAGCAACCAGTACTTCTGGTGCTTTATTAATTGTAAATACAGAATTAGTGGCTAATAAATCCATGGTTCTACAAAATGGCCTAGCATTAGACATTTTACCCGCAGAAAAAGGTGAAGTCTTCAAGATGTTGGAAGCTCAGCCTTGCTGTTCATACATACCTGATGAGAGTAAGAAAATTCTAGAATTCACAATGAACATGTTTCTAATTAGAACCATTAGAGACACCTAGTGTTTTAAAAAAATTTAGTAAAGGAGTTTCTGTTATTAGAAACTGGTTTATAACAACTGGAGGAGGAATTCTTAAAACTATATGTGTGCCAATATTAATAGTAGGTTGTTGCTTACTGACCTTGTTTGCTTTTTATAAAAGTTGTAGATTTTATTTTAATAGAAGAAAGATCAGAGAAGGAAACAGACAGGTAAAGAGGGATTTAGAATTAAATGATCACATCAATTGAGAGTAAAAGACAGCAAAACAGTCTGAGAGTTTGAAAAGAAAGAAAAAACTCAACTAAGGATGAAAGTGAAATCTAAAGATTAATTTGTGAAGAAAGTTTGATGGTTAGATAACCATCAGAGGGAGGAATAGGGTAAGCGTTTTAATAAAAACAAGAGAATAATATAGTTTATAATAACGTTCAGAATTAACGTGTAGGCTTTGATGAGAAATAAACTGTTTTTAATTGCATAAATTGTAGTAGGCAATCATATTTACTCGTATTAGGACTCAAATGGCTGAAACAATCTTGCATGACATGCTGATCTGACTAGAAATGCTAAATGTGCATAAAATGTTTATTTCTTTACCTTTCCATGACTATATTGTTCATAATAAATAATAGTTGCATAATGGTTTTCACACATTTGCACAAAATGTTTCTACTTACACAAAGACCACTGTTAACAAATGATTAGAAATGTGTATTTTAATCGGGTAATGTAGAGCTCATGTCTGAAAATGTAGAATTCTTAAAGAGAATAAATGGTTGCTGTGCTGAATATTTTTTTCTTTTTGTTATATTGATGTTTCAACTTCTACATAGACCGTTGTTAAAAACATGAATACATTGATATATTGGAAGGTTAGAAATGTAGTTTACACATGGAAAAGTAGATCTGAATGGGAGAATGAACTATTATGAAACTTAGAATTAATACAACTAAGTTGCAAACTTAACATTGCTGTCTGAGGACTATTGTATTCCTGTGAGAAGACGGGGAGTGATCCTGTTCCCAGAAGAGCATCGAAAGCTAATTGGCTGACTGGAGACGAAATGAGCAAAATGTTGCAAAGCTTCATGAAATGTGTCGTCTATAAAAGTGCGTGTTCCTAGATTAGGCTACCACACTCTTTTTGGGACACTTGTCCAGACCCATTTAGCCAGACCTAAACTTTATGTCACATTGCTCTGATACATTACTGACTTTCCTGGGCCTCTCTTTATGAGAAGTTCTGCTTTATTGATATTTTGATCTATTGAGCTGACTTTAATGCAAAGCTTTATGCGTTTTCTCTCACTCTCTTGAACTAGAACTCTTTATTGATTCTGACTCATGCCATTTTCTCCTCATTCCTAGAATAGGGATTTTTTCCCCTTAATGGAACACGCTTAATGCATTTATTATACTTATTATTGACTAATATTGATAATTGATTTCTGTTCATATTTGATAATTGAGATGATCACCAATTAACTTGTGATCTTAACCCCTTGGGCGCGACCGGAATTTCCCCGCGGTGCGGGAAAATTCCACGTGTGCGCAGTACGGACGGCTCCCGGCCGTCCAACGCACACGCCCACCGTGACGACGGACGGCCGGGGGCCGTCTGACGCATGGAAGGGGTTAATAAAGATGATTTACTAAAAGATTTGATTAATGAAACCCTTTTTTGAGTGGTAATAGTAAATCTGTCCCCTCCAAAGTCCATCACTTTTTCTACTGCTGCTTAGGTACAGTTGGAATAGTAAATCTAACCACTCCAAAGTCCAACATTTTCCCTGATTTTGATTAAGTTGCATTGGGAATGGTAAATCTAATCCCTTCAAAGTCCTGTACTTTCCCTGATTTTGCTTAGGTTAGAGTGGACACAGTAAATCTAATCCTACCAAAGTCTAAAACAATCTGACCTCTCCAAAGTTCTCTTCTGTTGTTTATATTGGAGTGGAAATAGCAAATCTAAGCCCTCCAAACTAAAATATGTTTCCTGCTATTCTTTAGAGTGAAGTGGGAATACTAAATCTACCCCCTCTAAAGTTCACTACTTTCCCTACTGTAGCTTAGATTGTAGTGGGGCTAATAACTCTAACACACTTAAAGTCCAACACTTTTGCTACTGTTGCTTAGGTTGGACTGGGAATATTAAATGTAACCCCTCCAAAGTCCAGCACTTTCCCTATGTTTGCTTAAACTGGAGTTAGAAAAATGTAGGTTTTATTTTTTCAATGTTTATATTGTTATTAAAAACGAGTTTTAATTTTCTACTTAAAATTAAATTTTTTATGTTCATTTTATTTTATTATTAAGTGTGATATGTTTTTGTTAATATATGTTTCTTCATTTTAACTTTTGAAGCTATTCATATTTTTTAAATAGATGAACTATTGTTTTAATATTTTATAAAGTATTATATGTGTGTGTATATATATATATATATCCACAGAAATCCAAGTAAAACGCACGCTCAGGAATATGCCCAATGCAGTTTATTTCAGGTTTCGCGTTTCGACAGACTAGCTGTCTTGATCACACATCGAGTACAGAGTCCGGGTGCAATTCATAGATGCATGTAAACACAAACAAAAGACTTCACATACAATTCTGTGATAGTCTGAGGTAAACATGGGGGCCAGGGTAGTGGATACTTTTGTTATTGATGACATGTATATGTTCTAACTCCCTCTTTTTGGCCATGAACGTGGTGCTGCCCACGTATCTGAGTCTACAGGGGCATTCCAGTACATATACATCAGCCCGACGGATTTCCATTTGCCTTATATCTTACATGGACCACGTAATTGAGGCATCAAGGTTGGCATTCACCCACACACTGTATCTTCAGGTGACTGCCGCTTTGGGCATTTTCGCAAATACCACTTACCTTCACCTAGATGTATACACGCTAGGGACCAATGCATACATTTAAATAGGGAACACCACGTGTATTGTTCAGTGGTGCGATTGAACTTTTCTGTTACAATGTATCATGTTTATACAATTTTGTATCATGTCTTACAATGCATATCGTTTCATTTGATCTCAAATGAAGAAACCCTGAGATACTACATGGGTTGTGTTCACTTTGGTTTGGCTTATTTCACCCTGCTAAGATGGCCCCCATGTTTACCTCAGACTATCACAGAATTGTATGTGAAGTCTTTTGTTTGTGTTTACATGCATCTATGAATTGCACCCGGACTCTGTACTCGATGTGTGATCAAGACAGCTAGTCTGTCGAAACACGTAACCTGAAATAAACTGCATTGGGCATATTCCTGAGCGTGTGTTTTACTTGGATTTCTTTGGATTATAATTCACCGGCTGGCTCCGCCGGCGCTACGCACCACCTGCCAACGGGCCGGGACTCCTGAAGGAGCAATTTTCGTGTGGAATATATATATATATATATATACATATATATTGTATTGTAATTGCATTTATATTGTGCTTACTACCCCTGACTGTTCCCATGAGGCACAGGGTCAGACTGATTTGCATATGGCCATGTCTGAACTGGGGTGGTGGAGTGAGCTAAAGAATGATGATGGATTAAACCCAGATCAGTTGACTGGGGGTGAGTGTTTGATTGGCTCAAACGTTCCGTCCATCATCCCCTTTTGTATCACTACCCCTGACGAGGCGTCGAAGTGCTTTTTCGGCAAGTAGCATGCTACTCCTGAACCCATAAAGTATTAGTGGTGAATTAGTATAGTGAAATATGAAAGTAATTTTAGTGGTGGATATGTTAGTTATTTGGATTGAGAAGGATAGTGGAGGGATAGAAGAGGGAAAAAGGTTTGCATTTATATAGCGCTTGCTACCCCTGATGATGTGTAGAAGCGCTTTTTAGGTGAGTAGCACACTGATCTCTGGAACCCATAAAGGATTAGTGGTGAATTAGTACAGTGAAATATGAAAGTAATTTGAGTGGTGGATATGTTAGTCATTTATTTGGATTGAGAAGGATAGTGAAGGGAGAGAAGAGGTAAAAGGTTTGCAATTATATAGCTCTTGCTACTCCTGATGCGGTGTTAAAGCGCTTTTTCAGTGAGTAGCACGCTACTCCGGAACCCAAACAGGATTAGTGGGAATTAGTATGAGGAAATATGCAATTAATTTGAGTGGTGGACATGTTAGTCTGTTATTTGGATTGAAAAGAAATAGTGGAGGGCTAAAACAGGGAAGGGTCTAGAATATTTTTTGCGTGGAATTTATAGTAGTAGGAGGGTGTTGGGATGAATAAAGGGGAGGTGGAGGGGAGTTAGTATAGGGAAATATGAAATTAATTTGAATGGTGGACATGTTATTCTGTTTTTTGGATTGCAAAGGAATAGTGGAAGGAGGGTCTTTTTTTGTGTTCTTTGCAGTAGGAGGGGGTTTGGGATGAGTAAAGGGGAGGTGGAAGGGGAAGAGTCAGAGGTAAGGGTTTAGAAAGGCTTGTTTGGGAGATCTGAATAGTAAAAGATGTATGAGATGATGCAGGGAGGGGTAGATGAGGGAAGAGTATAGAAAGGGTTATTTTGGGCGTCATAGTAGTGGTATGGGGTTTGGGATGAATGAGAGAGTGGAGGTAGAGGATATATTGATAGAGGTATAGGGTGAGAAATAGGGTAATGCATTGGAAAGAGAAGTAGAATGAGGTTTGATATGAGTCAGAGAGTGGAGGAAGAGGATATATTGAGAGCGGTATTAGGTGAGAAATAGGGTGTGCATTAGATATGCTGAATTAGAAGAAAAGCAATAAATATATAGATACATAAGTACATGGAAGGTATATATATATATATATATATATATATATATATATATATATATATATATATATATATATATATATATATATATATATATATATATATATATATATATCCAAGAAAGAAGTGACTCAAACAGATAGATTCACCAAAGAACAAAAATATATTTCCACTACAACGTTTCAGCTTCCGCCTTCCTCAGGTAGTACAAGATGGTTTGCTCAGTGGCTGCACAGATGACACAGCTGAATTTTCAAAAAGCATCATGAGTGAAGATTCCATTTGGAATGTGGAATCAATGCAGTCCTGAGAGCTCTTGAGATATGCAGTAATCATATTGTATTATCAGTAATGTTCAGTCCATCTGGATGCAGTGATTTTAAACGGTACATCCTGAAGTTTTCTCTGGAGTCCAATAGTTCTTCCTTTGAGACATGTTCCACGGGGAAAATCTTCAAATCTGATAGTAAATGATCCACAAGGTTAAAATGATTGGCTACAGGCTGGTCAATTTTCATTGTATCCTTTGGGATCCAGATTTTTGCCCTGGCTGGCTGTTGTTTTCTTGTGATCCTTCATCTTCAAGTATATATATGTATATATATATATATATCCACAACACTCCACGCCACCAGAAACCTCTCCAAGGACGAGAAAGCAGACCCAGATTTAGTGCAAAACGGGTTTATTTCAGGAATGCTCGCACCTCCGCCATTATATATATATATATGGCACACAAAGTTCAAAGCCACAACGTCGACTTGCTTGCAAAAGGACTTTATTCGTCTCGTGACACAGCATGAAAGTCCACTCTCATTCCTTATGCGTTTTGGTGATGTAACGCCTTGATCACAGGTGAGTGAAATATATACCAAGTGGTCACATGGTCATAGCTTGCACTACAGGCCCCAGAATGCACCGGCACTATCATTTCTTAACGCGGCACCGTAATCTGTCCATTATGACACAATCGCGTTACAGTACCAGTGTCACGTAGATATGATAAAAACAGTGTCCCATTTTGTAGGTGCATGCTGCCCAAATAATTAGCACAGTGCTGCTGCTTGTCACGCTTCTGTGTATTATTTACAATGCGGCGTTCTCAGAGAGAGGCATCTCCCCTCTCGTCTCCCTTTCTTAAATCAGCACCCAATATCCATAGCAATCCGGTGGCTGGTGCGTGGTTTCAGCGGGTCATGCCTCCTCAATAAACATCCAAACAAAGTTCCATTTTACCGGAGGCCCCCGACCCTGCAGGGCGGGCTTTGTATACAGGAATGGAAATCCTGTCAGATTAATGGCACACAAAGTTCAAAGCCACAACGTCGACTTGCTTGCAAAAGGACTTTATTCGTCTCGTGACACAGCATGAAAGTCCACTCTCATTCCTTATGCGTTTCGGCGATGTAACGCCTTGATCACAGGTGAGTGAAATATATACCAAGTGGTCACATGGTCATAGCTTGCACTACAGGCCCCAGAATGCACCGGCACTATCATTTCTTAACGCGGCACCGTAATCTGTCCATTATGCCACAATCGCGTTACAGTACCAGTGTCACGTAGATATGATAATCTGACAGGATTTCCATTCCTGTATACAAAGCTCCCGCCCTGCCATAGCAAACTACAGTGTCCCGGGGGTAGGCACCCCGGGACACTGCAGGAGCCGGCCCTGGGGGGTGGCGGTCCCCAGGGCCATCAAGGGCTCCAGGAGGGGGCCGCGCGGCCCCCTCCCTTGAATTGCACAGCCCCGGGGAGGTGGTGGTCCCCGGGGCTCTGGGAGTCCGTAACGGTCACCCACATTAAAATATTTTGTGCCCCCACATAGGTAATTTATAAAAAATAAAAAGAAGCCCCGGGGGGTGGTGGTCCCCGGGGCTGCGGGAGGCCGAGAGCCCTCCCGCATCATTTTTTATTAAAGCCCCGGGGTGTCGGTCCCCGGGCTTGGGGGCCTTAGAGGCCCCCTACACATAAAACTTAACCCCCGCATGCCCCCGGGACTTGGCCCACCCGGGGGCCAATTACCAAAGAAGCGCGGGAGCCCGCGCTTCGTTTTTTTTTTTAATCGCCAGGATCCGCGCACCCTAAGCGCATCCTGCCGATTTAAAAAAAAATAAAAAAATTTTTTGGGGCCCTGGGGGTCCTTGTAGGACCCCCTGAGCAGGCCTAGGGGGTCAGGGTGTTTCTACCCTGCCCCCTTTTTGCGTATTGCGCACTTTTTTTACTGCTTTCTTGTTCCTCGGTTCTACCGAGGAACAAGATGGCTGCCAACACTTCCTGATTTGGAGTGTTGACAGCCAATTAGCATGCAGCTCGAGGTTGGGAGGGTGCGCGGATCCACCGCGGCCATAAATATCGAAACTTTTATTTTGGATTTTCTCAGCAACTACTGAACGGATTTACACCATTTTTAAAAAGGGTGCTTTCTTAACCAAGCACTACCTTTTGCCAAATTTGGTGTAATTCCGTTCAGCAGTTTTTGCTGTAGCCTTGCATAAAGTTTCCTATGGGAATTCGATTTTTTCACTCTTATTTTTTGAATTTCTCCGCAACTACTGAACGGATTTACACCATTTGAAAAAAAGGTCGCTTTCTGAACCAAGCGCTACCTTTTTGCAAAATGTGGTGTAATTCCGTTCAGCAGTTCGGGCTGTAGCCGTGGCTAAAATTTCCTATGGGAATTAACATGGAGAAAACGCGTTTTGGGACCCCCCTTTTTTCTCGGCCGGTGCTTGATGAATCACCCCAAAACTTTCAAGACAGGAGCGGACCGGAACGCCCCACTAATTTTGAAAATTTCGCGATGATTCATCAAACGACGCCAAACTTATTGGGAATAGAATGTTGCGGATTTCCTATGGATAAAGGTCTTAACTATAACTATCTACTGGCGACCGCCAGTAGATAATATATATATATATATATATATGCATAAGGAAGGTAGTATATAAATACATTCTATTTAGTTTATTATATCAATTAAAATATTTTTATATTGATTTAATTTTTTTAAAGTTACGTTTCACAAACATTTCCACTGATAAAAATAAATAACCATGAAGGGCCCCATATGCTTCATTCCAGTTGACTTAACTTGAGGTGGATTCATATTGTCATCATCCCTTGGCGCATCTGCTATACCCCAAAACCTATAACTGAGTCTCCACTCTAACCATGACCTATGCGAGGAGATTGAGGGGCAACGTCCTCGAGACTACTGGTCTTTCCCAAAAAACAAAAAATACAAAGAAACTCTAGGGACAAAGGGAAAAAGAGTGTGAATGTTAGAGTTAAACAAATCATAGGGGATTTTTGTCCTTACAGATTGCAAATTATGCTTAGTGAGCGTAACAACAAGAGATCCTTTTATAACCACGAGCTGCAAGGGCTACTTAATTTTTAATAGATTTGAAAAAATACCGGATATAGAGACTAGAATGTAAGACTCAATTGAGGGTACCATTATTCTATGCATCATATTTCTCACAAACTATTTCATGGACAAAGTTCAGCAAAGCTGAATCTTTGAGTGTTCATAGAATGGGGTCTTTAATCCAGAACCTAATCATTAAAAACAAGCATGTTGGGGTCTAGTAATTCTAATAATAAGGCAAATTGTGGTTTCTTTGCAAGTCAAGGCCCATTGTGGTGATTATGCTTCTGAGTCAGTAGGTTTCCTGGACACCCACATCACAACAAACATTTATTGGATTTGTTTTAAAAAATGTCCTCACAATACTATTGGGCCTTTAAAAAACATTGCAATATTCAGTCATTGGATGGATAGCACAAAATAAGCATGGTGAATATGCATAACAATTGTAAGATAATAAATCAAAGGCTGATATGATCTTTCATTTGGTCTTGTAAAATCAACCTATATATTTATCAAGCTTCCTGACCTCTCAACCATTATCATTAAAGGTACAAGCAATTTTCTTATGGTCACTGAGAAGATTATTCTATTAGCAATTACTTTTTAACATTATTGGCAATATATGTGTTTGCAATATATTCAGAGTTCTCCATGACTCTGTTGGCTATTTTAAAGACCTTAAAAAGAGGGGCACTTGAAGCAGGCGGTCAGATAGAGAGGAATAATTATGACTGTCCCACTGTCCCATCGTTGTTGGTTATGGGTCTGCAGGATCATCTAGAAGTCCTCTCCGTGTCTAGATGTTTGTGTTGGTGAAGCCTTGAGGAAGTCAAAAAATTCAACCTGGTATGTTCATATGCCTAGTGAGTGACTAAGTGGCAAGGCTGCTCTCAGGCAACCAATTGGCTTCTGGATACTTGTTTCTAGGAGATAAATATGTGGTGAGTTCATAAGCAGAGCACAGGAAGTTAATTGTTACTCCCCTGCAGAATCTCTGGAAGCTGGAACCAAGAGATATGTGCTGTGGGAGGGATATCCAGAGGTTTCATCATGTGACGTGTAATGATCACCTTCTATGGCACTTATATTTAGCTGTATACATGTGGAGGAGGTTGAGGCATTCTGACCATAGGTGACTGTCCAGTTTGTATGACTTAAAGACATTAGATAGACACTGTAATAAGTTATACACTGTACTTTGAGTCTTAAAATGTGATCTTATTTTATTGACATCAAGTATAGGATTTTCAGTGTCAATGTAATGTGGTCAAGATGGTAAACGAAGAATATGATTCAGGACATAACACTCTTGGCACTCTGGAGTTTGATGAGTGTCTTCTTTTTTTAAAATATATTTTTTGTTGATTTTTCAGAACAAAAAGCAAACAAATCAAACATAAAGGAAATACATAATCCCAGTATACACATGGCAGCCGATGGCAGTTCAGAGTCTTGAGTAGATGAGTAGATGAGGTTGGAGTTGTACTGGCAAGATATTAAAATTGTAAAGAATAAGGGCGTTTTTATGAGATGTTTGTAGTAGCGGGATAACACCTCATTGCCAATTAATGTGGTTAAGGCAGGTCTAGCGCATGCTCTAGATAAAGGGGTTAGAAGGTGAGAAACCAGGTCTCCAAAGCATTCTTGACTTGAAAATGGGTGGCTCCTTCTCCATGATTCCATGGTTCATTAACTTCAACTTTGAAAGCTTGTCCACCATCTCTCATGCATTAATGCTCAGAAATGATGAGCTTGGATGAAGAAATCAAGGTGCACCCAGGATGATCAGAACATCATTTACTAAAAGCAAATGAAAGCCCTAAAAGGTGGTAGAGTTTGTGGATAATGCACACACATGCCATCTGTATTACTTTACCATAGTGGCCAGCACAGTGTTATTCCTGCCTGAGAGGACATGATAAAATGTATCCACTTTAGAAAATATGCCGGTGGTTACATTTTAAATATGCTGCAACCACCTCAAAGACTGTTGCATTATTCCTTCATAGATGTGTTTGCCTTAGTATGACCGTGATGGCATTCACAGATTCAACTTAATAAAAGAAGGAAATGCTTGGCAGAAAATGTTGTAAAACAACTGAGAACTACACTGATCTAAGCATCAGTTGAAATACTACAATCCATCAAGGTGAAGATGTCACATATCAGTGGTGCAGGCCAGTGGCGTAGCTAAGGGGGGGCGATGGGGGCGGACCGCCCCAGGTGGCACGAGTTTTGGGGCGGCAGCCAGGGCCCCCCTTTACCCGCTCTTACCTGCGGCCGTTGCGGCCGCAAGAATCGCCCGCGGCCGCTACCACCACCACCACCCCCCCCGCTCTTCTATTATTTTGCAGAGGGCGGCAAATGCAGGGGCCGCCACGGGCAGCCTAAGGCCTAGCTACGCCCCTGGTGCAGGCTGAGAGTAATCACCTACAAAGGGTTGCCTTAGCTGTGTACCCTAGTGGACACAAACCGGGTTTGTTACATGAGTTCCAGGATGGTGCATTTAAACCAGTGAATCATGAATAGATAGATGACTGTGAGAGACAACCACTTGGCCCCATCCTACTTTAGATTGAGGAGTATTTGTGTATCACTAGTGTACATAAATCAATGTTGCATTGTAAGGATAAAGATATTTTGCTAGATATTGGAGACCGTTGATTGAATAGGAGCTACAACTTTGCAGAAGACTGCAGAGTTCCTCACTGTAGCAGTGTGGATGAGCATTCATATGATGTAAAACCACTGACTGGGATCTATCTGCAGGGTAGGACTAGCCTATAGGGCAATCAGGCTGCACCCGAAGGGATGCTCTGACAGGTCAGTGTGTGTGTTAGTTTTTTGGTGGTTTGTAGGCTTGTTTTATGCTCTGTTGGATCTGCTTTTTTGTTGATTTCCCTGATATTAAAACAAAAATTGCCTGCAACAAGCTGAAATCCGTGGAGTCTTCCATGCCTTGCAAAACACTTATACAGTGTGTCTTTACAAGTTTAAAACTGTCCCAATTTGCAAACATGGGCCACGTTTTTTTAGCTATCTAATTCACCAATGAGTGCACTCGTATATTGGTGCCCAGATCTTTTTTCCATCCCTGCCGACCATGTCCATCTGCTATCCATTGAAGAACTGCCTTTGAATTCCAAAGCTGTTGTTGCTGGATTCGATAGCCACTGGTGTTGAAAGCTGCATATCGATCAGAAACATGTCAAAGAACCATCACTAACTCCATTCATAGTCAGTGTCAAATCATCTAGGACTGATGGTACCACACATCTCTATGGATTTCAATAATTAACGTCTTCTCACAAATGCTGGAAGAAGTATTGTTGCTGCACATTCCTAGGAAAAACAGGACCAGTGGCGGCCAGCTCAGGTAAGCACGGTGTGGCAGGGCGCGGCAGGGGTGGGAAGCCGACAGACGACGGAATAGGTATAATTAAATAAATAATACCTATTCCGTTGTCTGTCTGCTTCCCCACCTGCCGTGCCCTGCCCCGCCCACCGCGCTTACCTGAGCCGGCCGCCGCTGAACAAGACTAAGATAGAAATCCTGGAAAACCTCTAGGACAGTGTTTCTCAAACCGTGGGTCTCAACCCACTGGTGGGTTGTGAGCCAATTTTTCCTGGGTCATGAAAGTCCAAGTAATAAAGTTGCATTTAAATTCTGTATTCATCTTTTCACATTTGCTGGCTTCAAAGACAGAGAATAAATGCCAGCCCATGTCTTCTGACAAATTGCTGCTTACTTTTGTAACATGAGGAATGGTGTTTCCAAACTCCTCTTTCTTAACAGTGAGAGAAAGAAAAGCAAAGTGGATTATGTGACAATCTTACAGTGGTACCGGGAGTGTGGAAGGAAAGGCTGTACAATGTAATTTTTTGTAACACAAGAAAATGTAATTACATGTAAATGAACTGCACATATTCAGGAATTAGGAAAGCAAAAATTAAGCACATTTTTTGTAATTCTGAAGTTTGATGGAAACAAAGATTTTAATAGTATCTAAACAAATCAAGACACTTTACTTTATGATGCGCAAATCACAAATATTCACTGAAACCCGATTTTCACACATGATCGTTTGTATACAATATAATTTTATCAGTATAACTGTATGTCTGTGCAAATTGAGTGGCCATTTCTAAAAGAAAATGTGCTGTCCATAAAGGACAGTGCCCTACAACAAGATAATTTAGTTACATTAACAAATCGCCCAACCTCATGTCCATTAAACCTAGGCGGGTGGCGAAAGTTTGTAGTTCTAAAAAGTGGGTTGTGGTTCTAAAAAGTTTGGGAAGCACTGCTCTAGGATCAAATTAGGCTTTTTGCTTCAGTATTTCCACTGCAGGTTTCAGCTCTCAAGGTACTAGTCTATTTGATAGCGTACAGTTAATTATTTGCAGTGGTTCAGGTGCCAATTGCCTTGCTAGGTGCTTAAAAATACTAGGTGGACAAGGGCCTCGGGAAGAACCTGAGGAGTGACTTCTGTATCGCTTCATCATTGTGGTCCCTTTAGTATGTGCCTCATACCAATAATTAAAATTTGTCTGAATATTAAGTTTGTTATCCTTAGATTTTCATACTTTGAGACAAAAGCAATGCGCCGTGTGCTGGTATTCAGACCAGAAAATGCTTAACCAAATTCAGAGGACCGTAATGATAAAAGATAATGTATGCCAACATAGAATAAGGACGCCATTTTGAGGCAGGTAAAAAAATAGCCATAGAAACAATGCGAGGCACTGTAGTGACGAGGCAAGGCCTCTTTATTCTAATGTTGAAATATAATGTGTTTATGTGACCGGCCATAAACTTTATTGAGTCTAGAGCACGCATACTCATATTTCTCCAACACATCCTCTTGTTCGTAGGCATTTTTTCGTTTTTAGACAAGCTGCATTCAGCTGCCTGCCAAAGTTCGGTGGCTGGATACTGTGGCGATTTCCAACACTATGACTTATGCCTGTTAGGAATTCAGCTAAAGCTCACGCGGCCAGTCTTGGAAACCTCTTCAGCCTTAGTAGTATATCTCCGGCATCCGAGAAGGGGATTACAAGAGGGCAAAGTCATAAAATTGTGTGAGCAGTGAGAACCAACGAGTTGGCTAATAATATCACTTCTAATTCCAGCCTCGAGTGGCAAACATTTGGTGGTATGTGATGTAAAAATAGTAACAATTATAATGCAAGCATGTAGTTAAGTGTAACAATTTAACATTTACCCAATAGAAGGTACAGTTCTGTGAAGGACAAAGAGGCAAACATTATGCTTTCGTTCTTTGCTATAAAGGGTCAGCAGCCAAAGAACATCAAAACAACCACATCTCCCAGCAACCTTTGAAAAAACACTACAAGCACATGATCAAAATACAGCTAGTAAGATACTGAGTAGTTTCTCCTAACAGTCTGCCAGTAGAGACTTGGCCTCTCTCTCTGTGTCATGAAGACCAAAGGAAATTCCTCCAACTTGGCATCCACTCATAACTCCTAAGCCTGCCTCTGAGCAGAGGCAAGCAGGCACACAATGTAAGATTTAATTATCAGACGAAAGGAATTCTGAGATGGAATATTCGAAGTTTAAAATTAAACAATTTCATAGCAAGCCATATTCTACGCACAGTAAAAACACTTTACTCCTATAATCACTGTAAACCCACAGGGAGGGTCTTATATAAGCTGTATTGCAGCTAAAAGAATGGCAGGACCAGAGGCGAATATGGTGCTCTTTCAAAGTTTACTTACCACAAAAGAAGCAACATCCAGCACGGTTTAAAGTAAACCTTGTAGAGGTGGATTTAGCAGACCAATCAGCCACACTTAACTTCTACCCTACTCCCTAATAGGAATGCCTTAGAGGCTGTGGGCAGGTGTACCCGATTGAATGTGTGCTAAAGCGGAAAGTATGCATCCCTGCCTCCTGGATCGCCCGCAGGATCTAGTAGGGAAGTTAGATAAAAAGTGCCAAAAAGAAATAAGGAGCTGATTTGCTCTTCGAGCCTTCAACATTGGTCCCAGTTTCATATTTCTTCATATCTCACCACACACAGCTTGAGATGAATGGATAAGGTTGGATAAAAATATCAAAAGTGTTGGACTGAATTCTTCTGGTTATTAAAAAAGTTATTCCCTCTGAAGGAAATTTTCTACCAGGCGAATCGAACACTCAGATGTATGAAACTCTGGTACAGAATTATGACTATGTTCAAGGGTCCATGCCCTGCTTTCTCCTTCTGTTCTTCCCAAGTGGCCAGTTTGGCCCACCCTGGGTACAGTAGTGAGGCTCTGGCGAAGTAGGAGACACTTTTGACACACTGGACTTCCAACTGATTTTAAGGAACTGGGTACAAACTATATATCCTGTCTGGTAATTGGTACGATCCCCGACAATGGTTCACCAGTTGTTGTCAAAGTACAAACCAGGAGCCAAGAAGCTAGTCACAGAGGTGGAATCGGAGACGGAGAAGGTCGCAGTGAAGGAGTGAAGGAGTGAGGGGGAAGAAGGGGACAAGGAGGTGTGAGCATAAGATGAGAAGGCACAAGCAGAAGGTGATAGAGAACAAAACAGGGAATGTTAAGGTAGAGGGAGAGAGACAAAGGACCAATATGGTGATGTCATCAGACAGTTATTCAACATAAATAGGTGCAGTCGAAATATTACAATAAAGGGGCTGGCGTACGGGTAACAGGCATTCATTCTAAACAGAAGAGGTACCCCACAGCCATCATTCCACTTACCCTTGAGCATAACATTGTCCCAATAAAAAACAAGGTGTTGTGAACAACCTTCAAGAGGATTTCCTTTTAGGCACAGACAACGCCATTTAGTAGATCTGTCAGGCATATTGAAATTGCCAACTATATAAGCCGGCCCCAGCTCAGAAAGCACCACTGCAGCAACTCCTGATTAATAACACCCCTTTCCAGAGTGTAGTGATGAGCCTTGTAGGTCTCATTCAAATATCTTTGAAAGGTAACTATTATGTTCTCATCCTACGGGGCTATTCTATCCATTATCTGGAGACTTTTACTTGGAAAAGTATGGCTTTTCAGAGAGTAGCCCATGAAGTGGTCTCTTTGTTTTCACAAGTAGGATTCCCTAAAGGGATAGTCACAGATCAAGGTACCCTTATTATGTCCTGCCTTAAATGTCAGTTCTGCACCCTACTGAGTGTAAAACAAATACATACCTCAGTGTAGCTTCCCCAAACTGATGGTCTGGTGGAGAGGTACAATAAAGCACTGAAATCTTTTCTCCATATTGTAATAAAGGATGATGGGTGAGATTGGCCATCAACCTGTTTGCTACTAGATGTCATCTGCAGGAACCGGCAGGATTCTCTCTATTTAAACTACTTTTCAGATGACAGCCTTGAACCTCACTAGATATGGCTATGGTCATTGGGTCGATGAACATGAATAGGATGCACCATTTTTGGAACATATCATCAAACTCAAATATATCCAGCACTTCCTTATGAATAAAGCAAGAGAATATATGGCCGACTCTCAGCTAAGACAGAAACACAGGGATGACCAAATCTCAGAGCTAATTCTGTTTGCACATGGTGATCAGATACTTGTTGTCAAAAATAAAAAAATCACAGGTATGACCAAAACACAGAGCAAATTCTGTTTGCACATAGTGATCAGATACTCATTGTCAGACCTTGGCCTCGACTCACTGTATTTTTCACCAACAGTGTAGGGCGAGTACTGAACTAAGGCAGAGCATTACAGAGAGACGGTCAGGCAGCTGTGTGGTCCCGTGATATGCATGGTCAACACAAAATAAGGCAATCCATAATGCCCAACTACTTTGCCACAAAGAACACCAATGGTCCTACAGCACTCAGACTTCACCCCAGAGTTTGTTTACTGAATTTAAATTGTAGCTGGAGACATGTAGGTGAGAGCAGGGTGTTTTGTTGGATCTCAGACGGCAATTGGCATTCAAGTGCCAGATCTCACAGCATCTCATCTTGATGGGATTAGGGTGTGACTAGCTATAAAAGCCACGTCCACCTGACTGACCGCACTATTCCTTGCAGCTTATGATGAGGAGAGGTGTCTTGGTCTCCAGTGTGCACCAGAATACAGGTAGGCCCAGTGCAGCGGCCTGCACCACGTGGCCCATCCCCGGCAGCGAGGCAATTTCCCCGGTGGCAGAGGCGGTGCCCCTAGTGCGGGCGGAGAACCCGAAGGCGCTGTAAGAGCCCCCCCTAGCAGCGAGTGCTCCTCGAGCAAAGAGGCAGACGGCGAGGAACGCTGCAACCAGGGCCAACGGAACCCACAACAGCCCTGAGACTGCCAAAGGGAGTGGAGGCCCCCGGTGCCGGCAGCCGGGCCAGTGGGCAAGGCGCACGAGGATTGCAGAGACAGAGGTAGGCCCAGTTTGACCTCTCCATCCCTTACAAGGGACCAACGATAGCCAATCCTCTATAGTTGCCGCAGAGGTGGGGGTAGGGGCCTACCAAGACAAAGAGATCGAACGATCCCAGGTGGAGAGAAAGGCTTTGCGCCACGCGGGAGCCCGCTCACACTCCGGACCAGAATCCTGAATCAGCAGGCGGGGCGCAGACAGATAACCACCAGCCAGGATGAGACCTGCCTTGAAAGAGACTCTTATCAGCAGAGGCAGAGACTGGAGGGACGGCGGGGTTTGGAACAGAGTGGGTGACCCTAGCACAACCGGACTAAACAAAGGGCCCTGGCGGACATCGCTACCGCTTTCCTAGCCAAATAGCAATTTGAAACACGCCAGAGTGCCCCCCCCTCCAGAGAGTCTTATCTGGGACAGGACGCCGAGAAGAGACAGCATCCACGTATGGGCCCAGGGACTAGGCCAGCCGCCCGGACGGCGGGAGCACCTCGACTAGCGCGCCCAGTGAAAACCACAACCTCAAACCTGGACATCATGGCCGGGAATAGGGCAAAAAAGGAGCGATCCCTCAAAGAAATCTTCGGAAAAGCAGGCAGCTCAGGGACAGATGATAAACCTGCAACCCAAGGATTGGCTGTCCGGCTGGACTCAGATGATGGGGAGGACCCAATCACCAAAGCATACATGGAATGACTATTCTCCTCCTTGCGCGCGGACCTGCAGGCGATGAAAGCGGAAATTGCCTCAGATCTCCGAGAGGTGCGACGGGACATGGACGAGGTGGGCGAGAGAGTAGCGGAGCTTGAAGACAGAGAATCAAGCCGGGTGGAGGAAGTGGCTTGGCTCCAGCAAGTGGTCTTAAGGCTGAAAGGTCAACAATTGTACCTTCTGGCACACAATGAGGATCTGGAAAACAGATCTAGGAGGAACAACATATGGATAAGGGGTGTGCCATCCAAAGCAGAAGGCTCCAACCTGCGCAAATACGTCACGGACCTCCTGTGACATGTCTCAGGCCCTCCGGAGACCTCATCACTACAACTGGACCGGGTGCACAGGGTAGGTCCTAAGAGACCGGGGAAAGGACCCCCAGCTGATATTCTGGTTTGTGTCCACAACTACCAGATCAAAGAAGACATCCTCAGTAAAGCCAGGGACTCCTACCCAGTCCACTTACTTCAATGGCCACTCTCCGACCTTTTTCCAGGATCTCTCCAGGATCACCCTCCAGAAACGCAGGGATTTCCGCCCCGTCACGGAGCGCTTGCGGAAAGCCAAGATACCTTATGCCTGGGGTCACCCGTTCCGCATCATTTTCAGACATGAAGGAGTGCTGCATCAGATTAGATCCCTCAAAGAGGCCTGTGCTCTCCTACGCATTGCTATACAGGAAGACTCCGAGGAACCACCCACCTCTCTTAAACGCCAACGACCCGTTTGGCAGAAGGTGACAAACAACCGCCGTGGGCCTAGACCCGACTCAGACACCATTAACAAAGAGAGACAGGCAGTGTTGCAGGCCCTATCTACGGAATCCACCCTCTCGACGGCATCTTGAGCTGACAATGACCAAATAGCATGGAAGCATTCAAACTATTAGGATGCATAACATCTGTCTGGTGAGTCTCAATGTACGAGGTTTCAATAGCCCAGTGAAGCGCAAAGTGATCCTATCCTATCTTGAGCACTTTGGAGGGGACATCTGCTTATCACAGGAAACTCACCTGCTGGCCAGGGACACCCACCGCATGTGCTCTCTCAGGTTCCCTAGACACTAGTCGACCTCAGACTCATCTAAAAAGAACGGGGTAGCCATACTACTTGCGCAGAGCTTCAAGGGAAAGGTCTCTGAGGTCATAGCCAAACACAAAGGCAGGGCACTAGGGCTTAGAGTGCAATGGGGCCAAGCACAGTTCACAGTGGAGTCTTTATACGCACCAAATAAGCACTGTTAGAAATGGGGGTCTCTAGTTGACCTTTGTCCAAATAGGGACCCTTGCTTCTAGTCAGGGTAAGGGGGATACACTTCTAAAATAACCCCTGCTCACCCCCTTGGTAGCTTGGCACGAGCAGACAGGCTTATCTCAAAGGCAGTGTGTAAAGCATTTGTGAACACATACAGTAATACAGTGAAAACACTACAAATGGACACCACACCAGTTTAGAAAAATAAGTAATCTTTATCTAAACCAAAACAAGACCAAACGACAAAAATCCACAATACAGTATAAAAATATGACTTTCAGTTGGTAGAAATAGTTCAGTTCAAAGCAAATTGCAGATGCAACACTTTTCACACAAAGTACCTGGGATGCGTCACGCAAACAAACAAAACTGGCCGCAGGGAAGGTGATGCGTCAGTTCCTTACACACAGGGAAGGTGATGCGTCGGTTCCTTGCTCCGGGGGAGGTGATGCATCGGTTCCTTACTGCTGCGCAGGGGAGGTGATGCATTGGTTCCTTACCGGAGAGGAGGTGATGCGTCGGTTTCTTACTGCGTGGGGAGGTGATGCTCCGGTTTTTTACTGCGTCCCCCAACGATGCGACAAAACTTGGCGCCTCGATGCGATGCGACGATCCGGGACGTTGCGTGGATTCTTCCAGCTCCCAGTGGAAAACAGTCTCTAGAGGTCCAAAACAACAGCAGGCACCTCTTTGCAGGTCAGAACTCCCAGCAAGGAAGTTCAGGGGAGCTGGGGGTGAAGTCTTTGTGTCCCTGAGACTTCAAAACAGGAGGCAAGCTCGGTTTCAGTCCCTTGGAGATCTTCCTCAAGCAGGGGACACAGCAAACAGCAAAGTCCTTTTCTCCTTTCCTTGGCAGCAAATAGCCACTGCAAGCCAACCCCAGACAGCAAACAGCAGAGGGGCAGTATTCCTCCTCAGCTTCTCCGGCTCTTCTCCTTGGCAAAGGTTCCTCTTGATTTCCCAAAAGTGATCTAAAAGTCTGAGGTCTGGGCCCCTCTTTTTATACCCAAAAATCCTTTATTCTCTGAAGGCAGAGATGGTCTGTACCCAGCCAAAACCAGTTCTGTGGGGCACTTTGCAAGTGCACAACAACCTCCATTGTCAGTGTGAGCCATTGCTCCAGACACACCACAGGGGGGCGGAGCCATCATTGTGGAAGGCAGGTACAGCCCTATTCAGGTGCAGGTGCTACTTCTCCCACCACTCCAAATGCAGACCAGGCCTATTCAGTCCAACCCTGACTCATCAGGATCTCTGGAGCCACTGCTCCTCCCCAGCCCCTGACACTCCAAAGCCAGACATGCAATACACAAACCTAGCAGAGGCATACTGGATGGCTAAGCAAGAAAATGCCTACTTTCTAAAAGTGGTATTTTCAAACACAGAATGTAAAAATCACCCTCACTAAAAGATGCATTTTAACATTCTGAGTTCAGGCATACTAAACTTTATTTTCCTACCTTGCTCCCAGGGGCCGTTATGTTTATAAGATGTTATAAACAAACTCCCCATTCCGTCCTATGGGAGCAGGTAGCCTTGCAATAGTGAAAAACGAAACTGGCAGTATTTCACTATCAGGACATGCCACACACATCAGGGCATGTCCTACCTTTCACATACAATGCACTCTGCGCACAGGGGTACCTTGGGCCTACCATAGGGGTGACTAACATGTAAGAAAAGAGAAGGTTAGGGACTGGCAAGTGTGTGCACTTGCCAAGTCGACATGGCAGTATCAGACTGCACACAGGCTCTGCAATGGCAGGCCAGAATTTACATTTACAGGCTGCTTATGTGGGTAGCACAATCAGTGCTGCAGTCCACTAGCAGCATTTGGTTTACAGGCCCTGGGCACACACAGTGCACTGTACTAGAGTCTGACTAGTAAATCAAATATGCCAATCATGGAATCACCAATCCATAACAACAATTTACAAAGAGAGCACTTGCACTTTGGCACTGAACAGCAGTGGCAAAGTGCCCAAAACATCTTGACCAGCAAAACGAAGTCCAACACACAGCAAAAACACAGGAGGCAAAAGGCAAAAATACAGGGAAAACCCACGCCAATGGTGCCAGGTCTAACAAGCACCAAGAACGCTTCCTGCTTAACTACCTTACACAACTGTTGGCCACGCCTGACCGAGGGGTGGTGATTGGGGGAGACCTGAATCTAGTAGTGAACACAGACTTAGACCGCTCCGGACAACGCACAACACAAGCCGGGACTCTCTCACAGACTGGTCATCAGTGGCTTACGAACAGCTTCCCTCAATGATATATGGAGGCAGACACACCCCTTTATTAAAGACTACACATACTTTTCAACAGCCCATAAAACATATGCCACTATTGATCGCTTCCTGATTACAGATTCACTAGTGGGTAGCGTAATTGAGGCAACGATCGAGCCTCGTTCTCTCTCTGATCATGCCCTGATCATGTTATCGCTAAACTTGGGTGCCTCCCGGCCTCGCCCGTCACAATGGCGGCTCCCAGATGCAATGCTACACTCAGATCAGACAACAAAAGCAATCCACAAGTCACTCACAGACTACCTCACCGATAATGACCGCGAGGAGGTCCGCCCAGCCTCCCTGTGGGAAGCTTTAAAACTAGTCATACGTGGAGAACTAATAGCTATTTCAGCAGGCGAAAATAGGCTCTGAAAAGAGCACAGAAAGGAGATAGAGGCAAAGGTAGCGGAGCTAGAATCCATACACAAACACACCGGTGCTCCCCGTATATCGGGGGAGCTAGAAAGGAAACGACTCATCCTCTGCAGGCTAGACCTCGACAGAGCATAATTCGCCCTACTACACCTGCGGCGCAAATTCTTCCTCAGTGGCAATCGCTCAGGCTGCACGTAGCCCACAAACTGCGCCAAAGGGAGGTATCTGGGTCGGTCCCGGCAATTAGAGCCCCGACCGGGACAATAGCACATGCGGATTCAGAAATCGCGGAGGCCTTCTGCGCCTTCTACTCCAGGCTTTACAGGAGACTCCCCCAATGGAGACCTAGCTGCTTATCTCCAAGACGTGCAGTTGACCACGCTGCCGACTGTCACTGCAACTCACATTGAGAGTCCCATCCAAGTGGACGAGGTAGTTACAGCGATAGCCCGTCTCAAAATGGCTAAGTCACCGGGTCCAGACGACTTCACCCCCTTGTTCTATAAGAAATTCTGCCAGGTTCTGGCTCCCATATTGACCCAGCTTTTTAACTCATTTATTGACACCGGAGCACTACCTGATTCCTTTACGGAAGCTTCAATATCCGTGATCCTAAAACTCTCAAAGGACCCCCTGGAATGCGTGTCCTACCACCCAATCTCTTTACTTAACGTCGACGCTAAAATATTTTCAGGCATATTGGCTGCTCGCATCAACCCATACATGGCAAGGCTCATCGACCCAGATCAAGATGGGTTTATACCGACGAGACAATGTGGGGACAACACCAAACGCCTTATACATCTCACAGACCTCATTGGCCGCTCTCAAAAGGAGGCCCTCCTGCTGTCAGTTGATGCATAGAAGGCCTTCGATAGGGTGCACTGGCCATTCCTAATAGAGACGCTCCGCCGCTTCGGCTTCGGGGAGACATTCCTCGGTTGGATAGGATGCATATATAAAGCTCCCAGGGCATTGGTCAGAGTCAACGAATACTCCTCTGGACTTTTTTCTATACGTAGAGGAACTCGACAGAGATGCCCACTCTCCCCCCTATTATTCGCCCTATATATGGAGCCGATGGCCCAGAGAGTTAGAGACAATTCATCGATCTCCGGGATTCGCTTGGGGTCCGACACGCATACTACCAGTCTATATGCTGATGATGTGATTCTGTCCCTGACAAACCCTGCGACCTCGCTCAAGGCCTTAGTAGAAGAGTTCTTTCGCTTTAGTGAGGTATCGGGATTTAAGGTGAACCAGCACAAGTCGCAAATACTAAACCTCTCCACTGCCCCTTCCGCTGTGGAAGTCCTGGCTAGACAATTTCCATTCTCCTGGGCTAGCACTCATATACCATACCTAGGGATTCTCTTGGCGCGAACACCTGCCACAACACTGAAAGCTAATTATGGTCCTCTCCTAGAGCTGACTAGTAAAACCCTAGCCACATGGGCACGGACGGGTCTTTCTTGGGCGGGCCGTATTGCCGCAGTCAAGATGACAATTATGCAGCGCATACTTTATATTTTTCAAACTATTCCCCTAACCCCGCCCCTGGCCACACTGTGGAACCTTCAACGCGCCATCAACCGCTTCATCTGGGGTGGAAAGCAACCGCGACTTAGTTTCTCACAAATAACAAAGCCTACAATTGCAAGGGGGCTGGGGGTCCCGGTTGTATCACAGTATTATCAAGCATCGCTACTACGCTTTATTTTGGAGTGGAATCGCCCCCTATCGGAGAAGCACTGGTCGTTCATGGACCAAACTATCGCAGGAATAAACATCTGGCGAGAGATTTGGCTCCTGCGTAGGCATAGGGCATGGGGGCTATATTCCTCTCCCGTCACGGCGACCACCCTGAAGGTCTGGGATGCAACAGCAAATTTTCTCGGTTTCACCTCCTTTCCCTCCCCGATGACCCCAATGGTCGAAAATCCTGACTTCCCACCGGGGTGTAAATCGGAGCCACTTCAGCGGTGGCGTGAGCAGGGCTACAAAAGAGTAGGTTCCCTATTTGATCAGGACGGAATCATCCCTTTCGATCAGCTTCGAGTCTACGAGATCCCCGCCTCTGATCACTACCCATACAACCAAATACGGCACTGGGTAACCTCCCCAGAGATGAGACTAAGGGCTTCCTGCCACTTAACCCAGTTCGAAAATTGGCTCATTACTAAAGAAGACGACAAGCGCCTTATAACAGAATTGTACGCCTTCCTCTCGGCGGACACCTCTCCCACGAAAACTAAAGGGCAACTAAGGTGGGAGGAGGAATTAGGTAGAACCCTCACAGACAAGGAGTGGCAGGACATCTATTTCAGGTCACATCATACAGCACACGACATCCCAGGCCCGGAAGCAGCATACAAGGTAGCTACATACTGGTATTAAACACCGGCCAGACTGAACCACTGGAACAAAGACCGCTCGGCCTACTGCTGGCGAGGCTGTGGACAGACAGGCTCACTAGTGCACTTACTCTGGCATTGCCCCAAATTAGTGAGATACTGGGACATGATACTCCAGGACATAAACGACGCCTTCAAAACTGATATCCCACACTTCCCTGCCTACACCCTACTAGGGCTCCCCAATTCGCTGACCTTTCCCTTGCGCTCTCTGAGAGGGAGGTATGACAAGCAGTCTTTAAAGAACCGTGATTGTAGCGTATAAGCATTTAAATGATTGTTATATAAGCAATCTCTTCCTGTACCTCCTAGTAGTAAGTATTTGCTTTTTTTGTTTCTGGATAAAATGTATCAGTGTATTTGTGAAATTAAGGAAAAAATAATGCAAAAGAAAAAAAGCATGACATTTAACCTTTCATGGTGTCGTACAGAGGAAATTCCAGGAGTCAGTAATAACTCCTGCTGAACTTCTGTAAACATGCCTAGTTTAAATAATGACAAAGCCTCTTGATTGTCACCGTTCACAAGAAATCATTTTCTACCTCCAAGGAGGCATCTATTGCAATTTAAAAGTCACACCATTTGCATAGATTGTGAGATTGTGAATTTTGCATCTTTTCTACAAAGGCCCATATGAACATCACAATACCATACATCATAGGATGGGCCTCAAGCTTGGAACCAGTATATCATTACATTCGCCTTGGTAAGAAGTAAGCACAACCATCACAAATCTATAGTGGATATTACTCTTTTCAGGCTTTTGGTGTACCCCCAATAAACCTCCAGACCTGGCCTCTGTCTGGACATTTATTGAAATACTAAATTGACAGGACCATGGGATCTCACCAGTAGACGTTTTTCCCAGTTGGGAATATCAACCAGCTACATAGGCAAATGTTGTAGCTGCCAAGCCACATAGTAGCATTCAAAATCATGAAAGCCCACAACCCTCATGTGTATGGGGTAATTTTGAGTATGCATTTTAATTCTGTGGTGACATCCATCCCACAGTATCTCATATACTAAGCTTAAATCAAACTTTAAGTGTCAAGCACATGATCCCCTACAATACATACAGAGGCCGAGGCAAAACCACAATTTTTATCAAAATCGCTATTCCCATTAATGACAAAAGCATTTTCAACCAGAAGGGTATCTATTTATCTATTTATGTATACCATCTTAGACAAGGCAGGAGTTAAGATCAATATAATTCTAATGCTTGTCAGCAACTCCTATGCCAAGATATTTCAGATATGGAGTCTGCCATAGAAGGCTTGCTGTTGTTGTTCTGTCCCTTCCTTCGCATTCACATCCTATAAAGGAAACAATTGAGATTTCGACCAATACACTTATCTAATATTGTAAGAATATAAGGAACAGATTGAACAAGGTCGCTTCGATGCACAACTGAATTGTTAGCATAAAGTGACAACATGTGCTTTTAATTTTCATGCCCCAATTAACCATTCTCATTTGTAGCGTGTAGGCCATCAGTTCGGTTCCATAACTAACAAAACTAAAAGCAGGTAGAGGTGCCATCCCTCTCATATCCCTCACTAGAGTATCCAGCTTTTAGAGATCTCCACACCAGTCTTATCCTAGTTGCTGTTTGTCTGCACAATATCCAAAACCAGTGTATAATGTATGGGCCAAATTTGAATCTTTCCAACACTTGAAACAGAAACTCCCAGCCCACTGTGTTAAATATCTTTTCAAAATCTAATGAAGGAATAGCATATTCACCTGCATTCATATTTAGGAAATGCTTCACATGGATCAGTCTATGCAATTATGCTATCATGTTGCAATGAAGCACAAAACTGATTGGTCATGGTGGTCTAAATCAGTGATCACCCCGTGCAATCTCCTGGCACCTTCAGCATTAAGAATCTTTGACTCAGTGTTCATCACTGAAGATGGCATGACTTTTATCAGTTTAGGAATCCTGAGTCTTAAAGCTTCTTCATCGAAAGAGAGAGCTGATACCTCTCCAGCAGCTCATCACACACTTCCAGCAATTTGTCTAACAACAGGTGCACCGTAGTTAAATCTCGTTGGAACTGGTTGGTGCCAGGTGCTTTCCACCTCTGCATATTCCTAAAAGTAGACATTACATTCTTCATGTAGGGTTGGGGGACCAATTCCTCCCTGTTTCATCAAGAGCCTTAATGGGATGCTCTGGCCAAGTAACTAATGATGGACTTTGTTATGTACAGATCGTTGCATCAACTAAAGTACTTCTACAAATAGAGCTGAAACACATCCTTACTAGAAACTGGATTACTTTGTAGTTCACAATTTTCATCTATAATCTGTAGAATTATATCCCAAGGAAACTACATCATTATCAAAACCAGAAACACACTTCTCAGTTCTATATAAAGTCTTTAACTCCATATACCCTGCTAATACAGAAGCCACTAGCCACCAACATGATTGGTTCCCACACCACGCTCTTTTCAGTGGCCGAACCCTAATTGCTATTGAAATTTCCCTGATTGCATAATAACATCAGATTGAGTCTCCAAGGTATAGTGCATGGCCTACACCCAAGCAAGGCAAAGTTGACACTGACTAGAATTATACAAGAGAAATCTGTTCATTTTTTCCATGTCTGCACATTATGGGTCACGTCTCAAAAAAAGATAATTGGTTCTGCAGTATGAGCCCGGTAGAAGCATGTAAGAGATGAGAGCCCTATCTGATGCTACACTTCAGCTAGGCCAAGTTGGTGCATGAAGTCAAACAATTGTTCTGCAAGTCTGTGGGAAGCTCCCTACCAAGGGGAAATGTGTCTAATTTCCTGGGCACAACACAGTTAAAATCTCCTGCCCAAATCATTGTGATATCTAGCTAAGGTGTCAGGACCTCCACTAGTTTTAGAAAAAAGAGAAGTCCCAAATAATCGGAGTGTGCACATTTAGTAAACAAAGCTCTTGACCATCTAGGGATCTTTACTGCACCTGATAGCCAGATTCCCCCTTACTAGAATAAAAAGAATGAGAAGAAAAAAAACAGACTGCCCCTCAACCTTTTAGCCAGTTTATTATGCTCTAAGACATCGATATGAGTTTCCTGCTGGAAAACATTTCCCACACATAATTATTTAAGGATTTGACGTCTCTCTTTCTGTATATTTTGTGAGGACCACAGACATTTCATGTCAAACTTTACATTCCCAAACATTCAAAACTCCATAGCCAAATAGGATTATAAGGACACATAATAGTAAGATGACCCCCCTCCCCAGTGGGGTCCTCTATGCTTTACATCAAGAATACGGTATTATTCTCTGCCAACCAGTCACACCTAAACCAAGGAAAAATAAAGAAAATTAAGAACCAAATCCGCTACTGAGGCCAAGGAGAAAAAACCTCCTTTAGTGAGAAAAAACAGAAGAACCCCGAATCTCCATATAAACTATCAGTCAGACACAGAAGAACCATGGTATGTCTTCAGACACCCACCCTCAACAGATAATTCCTCTACCCCCAATACCAATGAAACCTTATAAATAGCACTAACAAGAGCAGAAAAATATGCAATTACAGGGCATAGCGACAACATGAGTTCAGGAGCATTTTCCACAGGTCAGGGCCTCAGAGTGTCAGTGGCATTTCCAGAGAAGTTGTTTACAGACCAGAGACATCTTTCCCCACCAAATTGAAAAGTCCTGTACATCTCTTCAGGTATTGAAGTATCATGTCAGAAGAAGCTGTTCAGAATCCTGGGTACGTAGAGATAAAAGTGTGGGAGCAAGATAGGTAGAACTCCCAGATTATCGTTTCTTAGTGAGCCAGGGCATCATTAGCATTGCATTTTGCTGGGAAAAGCATCCACTTAGAAGTTATTCTTCCAAAGTTTACTCTTTACTGCATGAAACGATTTCTGTGGGCCATTGAACCAGTTAATTGTAATTCATGAATATCTGGATCACCATATCGTCATACTGTGCAATCTTTCTGCACCATGCCGTCTGTAATCTGTCACCGCTCTAATTTTTTTTAAATTTAAGAGTTGGGCGATGACAGTTTAAGCCAGTGCCCCAGGCTTGGGCACCGATGACAAGGTCCTGTGCTCTCTCAGTTGAAATAAATGCTTCCACAAACATTTAAAATGCTTTGCTTCATCTTTCTTTTTTCCTAGGAAAGGTTCCATTGACCAGCCCTCCGTCTTCTAAGTGAAGTCCAAAAACCTCATTTTATTGTGACACAGTCATCCCTCTGTATCCGCCACTCTGGCCTTAAGTGTCTGCATGTTGTCTTGTAGGTTTATAATTGTGGTGCACATCTCTGTGACATTACTCCTGGTGGAGCCAATGGCAGTCTCTGCTACCTTTGTTCTTTCTCACTATTTTCAGATCTGCATAGATAAGCGCTGTTTCCACTGAAATGTGACGATCTTGTACTCAAGGCCGCTTGTGAATCCCTGATGGCTGCCTTGAGATGCGCTGGTATGCCTCAATCACTGAGTCTTTCCATGTAAGCAGGGAAGCCTGTCATCAGCCCATAAAAGTCTTAAGGCAATACTCAGTTGATGTGCTTTATTAGTACATGATATACCAGACAACAACTGACGACAGACCACAACCTGGTGGCATTCATGTATTAGCTCCACACCCATTCACCTCACTCTATTTAGTATGTCCCGCTCATTGGTGAAGGCCTGCATTTTCAGCTTGGAATTTGCACCAATGGCAGGGGGTGTGGTGGGATTTGCATAGCTCCTGCAATGGTCAAGGAATTCAAGGCCAATGTGTGCCCAAGCCCTGTCACTCATTCTACTCCCTTGAGTAGAAAACAAACTGTTACCCTGTTGACAAGGGTCATACAGAGTAGTCCAACAAATCCCCCCTGCCACATAGCATGTCAATCTTTCCCCAGAAAATGAACAGAACAGATCTATCAGGTAAAACTTCTAAAAATCTGTGAAGAACCTATAGATGTGCATGCAACCTGATCCAACCATTACCACCTTTTTCTTTATGGTCAGTTCACATGGAAAGTGTATATGCCCATGCAGGAATTAAAAAAAAAAGTGTTGGGAAATAGCTCACTGAACAACAAAAAGAATATATAACATTGATTTTAAGTCTGTTGTCCAGATCAGTTCCTAGTGAAATCAGATTCCATTGATATTAAACATCACAAATTACAGAACCTCACAAAATAGTACAACAAATAAAAAAAACATATAGTATTCCAGAAGTTTGACAAGCTGCTAAATAAGATGTACTAATTGAAGATGATATACATGAACCATTCTATAACACATGGAATTCAAATACTGTGCTTGCATTCAAAACTGATGACATTTGAATGTTGTGTAGATTTTTTGACAGATCAGCAGTATTTCTCATTTCAAGATTTATCCTATTCTGACTATTTCAGAGTCATCACCAACACACCCTGGCAAATGGAGGCACCGACAAGCTCCAAATTTTACTTCTCAAAAGATGCCTGTCTTCCCAGTGTTCTAGAACAAGAATAGCACTCCGGAACAACATAGAAAACACACATTATATAAAAGATATAAATCCCAACAAATGACCTAGAAAAGCCCATACTTTTACCAGTAGGAATTTGTTACCAACAGAAACTCAGAACTCTACAATCATAAAGAGTGCATAGGAATTAAATGGGCCGTGCCTGTTCCCAATATTATTTACTTGGCTGTCACTTTACGTTTTATATGGCCCATGCACTGTTAACTTGAAAGTCTTGTGACTCTAATTATTGGTCTTGTCTTTACAACCCTTCTCATTCCAGACCTGTCACTATGCTGGGGCTTAACAAACTAATGTGTATTATTTATTCACAAATGCTGCTTGGGTCTGGTATGATCAGCTGTTGTTCAGGGTGAAGATTTGTGGAAGGCTATATCCCATAGCCTTTGTCCTGCTTTCTCCTCCAGTCGTTTCTCTGTGGGCTGGTCTACTCAACCTGGATGCAGAAGCAGAGCTACCCAAAATGAGGAGACACCTCCTATCCCTGGCACACTAGCCTGCAAACCTATTGGAAAGAGCAGCGTATAGACCGGATATATAGTGTCGGCGAGGAACACTTTAACTTAAATCCCATTCATGGGGCACTCCAATCCTAGGATCGGGGGCAGTGTAGTCCCAATACGGACTTTGGTACTTCCCAACTGGAGCCATCACTTTGGTTAACTCAATTAAGTTTAGTAGCAACTGACTAACATTCTTATAAGAATGACAGACAAGGGTTGTAGTTTCAAAGCTTTATATAAAGAGTTATAGGCAGGTTACAGAATATACGCCATTAGGGAATTTTGTGGCAAAGCCTATACGTCATAAGTACAAAGAATTTGGTACAGCTCAAGTGAAATCCGGCATAGATTCGCCTTCTAAGAGTGGGGAAAGGGATTTCCTCCCCATATAAATCTACATGTTCTTTATAGGACTTTAAATAAAGACAGTTATACATTCTACATGTATATGCATTTTTTCTCAGGACATGCACCAATAGAGAGCTAGCAATAAGAAACCTTTTACTACAGAACACATTCTAAGATTCTCTCATGGCATCACTACATTGAATGCGTGGACACATTCACAGTTAGTTCAACAGTCCAATGGATACTTTGTATCCTGTAACCTAGGACAGTTGAAGTGTCCTTGGTACACAGCAAAGAGGAACCTGGGAACAGTTTTCAGTTTATTGGTGTGAGTTTTGTAAATCTTTATTTCTAACAAAAGAACAACAGGAATAACACGTGATCTTTGTGACATCGGTACAAGATGGAGGACATTGTAAACACGACTTAAGCTAGCGTAAGCCCAAGTTGCGATGCATTTAAGGTGAAAGGAGATCAGATCCCACAAATCATCGTTTCTATTCTTTATTACAGGACGTTATTCATTAATTTTGGGTTCTTCTTGTTGGATTTGCCCAAGTCCTTCAAGGTGCCATAAAGGTCACTTTACATTTCTTCAACCTTTACATTAAGTCTCTTCCTCTTTCTTCCTCTCGTTGCTGACAGCTTCTTATACTCACAATCCATACCGTTTTGTGATGAAATTCCTTTGCAAAATTTCAAGGAAACAAGCACACAAGCAAAGCCAAACAGTAAAAGAGGGGCTAGAATTACTTTCAGAATTCCTCCCCCTACACTAACAAGCCATTCCCTTACCTTGCCAAATCCCTTTCCAAAGGATCCAAATATCGATCCTAATTTTTCCCAGGCACCTGATTACTCCAGCTCAGTTAGTATATATGTTATATTCCTAATGTTAGCAATGTAACCGTCAAGCTGCTTATCTACACGCGGAAATGAGGCGCATCATTCTCGAGCGCGAATGACTCTGCAAATTCCCCCTTTCTTAGCGACGAGCAAGTCCAACGCAAGGCAATTTTCCATAATCATAGCTCTCATCGCAAACATCTCTTTATTTATTACAGCCAATGCACCTTATGTGTTAGTGGCAAGCAGGTCAACTAAGGTGGACAATTTTCTAATCTTAACATCATTTAATGTCAGTCCTATAGATGGAATGAGTGCTCCAAAGATGTCACTAAGAATCTGTTTAACGCTACGCTCTCCTTGTATACCATTCAAAAGGAAAGTATAACTTGTTAGTGTGATATATTCTAGGGAAAACTAAAGCTGTGTAACAACTACCCAACCATTTATGTGGTAGCTGGAAATAAACGGACTTTCCACACACATAATAGATCCCTTTTATACTTGTATCTAAATTTGAGAAGGTCTTCTCTTTTATCAAGTAGTTATGTTTGCATTTGCTCCATCCTAATTTCTCAAGAGTCTCAATCCCATCTGGATGCCGTATGAGGGACAAGGATCTAGGCGCAGTCAACACAGGCAAGAGCGGTGGGGCGGGGCAGAGCAGGGGCGGGCGGTTAGTGGGGAAGTCGACAAGATAGGTAAAATTTAATTAAAAATAAATAAAACTACTTACCTTGTGCTTGCCAAATCAAAATGAGCACAAGGTAAGTGTTTTTTATTTATTTTTAAATTTAATTTTGCCTATCCGGTCGTCTGTTGACTCCCCGCACTGCTCCGCCCCGCCCCCACCCCACCGCTCTTACCTGTGGCAGCCATGCCTGTAGGAATTCCTTCTTAGTAACCTCAAACTTCTATCTAGGGGGCGGTTCCTTTAGCATTTCTTCGACTTTTCCAATGATATGTTCGGCACTAGTCTTTCCCGCCCCCCTTTATTCATCTACTGTTATCCTCTCATTTAATTAATTTATGAACACCCTCTCATCTTGGTTAATTTTGCAGGTTATGTCATGCATGCTCTGGTTAGTCACACTCACTGTAGTCACGAGTGTGAAGAATTTCATCATATACTTAAACCTTTGATACGAGCAAGATGTATGTTTTGTAGCCCACAAATACAAGTTTTCACCCTTAACAATCGATATCTCCTCCAATAGATCATCAAAGTCAGAATAAAACAGTTTGATCGAACTCTGGCAGTAGAACAGGTTTAAGAATACAGAGCAGGAGCAGGAATAAGACAGGGGTAAGTGGAAGTATGCTGCTCCTTCGGCTGCAGAGGCTGGAAGATAGGAGCAGACAGCAATCCTCCACCTCCATAACATTCACACATTCGGCTGACATTTGACAATATACATTATAACATTACATCCCCTCTTACTGGGTAAATTGAGTCACTCTACTCAGAGAGGAAGGTCTAAGTATAGGCTCAAAAATAGAGTTGATTGATGTATGAGAGATATCTCCTCCCAAGAAATAGACATCCAACAGCCATCCACGTGTAGAAAAAGAATGGGAACTGCCGAACTTATAAACAAAATTTTGCAGCGTGACTGTGCCATGTTAATCCAAATCAGATCAAGGAATTATCAGGTGTAGCACTTAGTTCTCTAGGTCATATCCTATCGTCTCTACCCTATCTCGGAAACTACCAGGGATTTTTATTCTGCGCCAACCGGAGGCCTAAAGGAGTTATCGTCTTCTGACCGTTACCCTGACTATCAATCTGTCCTTTTAACTGTTGTCTACAGAAAGCGTGAGGAGGTTCCTGTCATGGTGTCCTTATGTCTCAGGGAGACTCATCAACATCAGCCAGGCAGTCATCAGAGTCAAAATTGATTTTGGCAAGGTATGTCCAGTCTGGACCTGAGTACTTCGATTGACATTTCTTTCTCGTTTGGGTTGCTTGGTACAGGTCGAATCTAGGTTTTCATTTACAATGTCAATCTGGTAAGTCTGTTCTTGTTTGCCTACCTCAATGTCTTCCGTAATTGTCTCTGGTCTCTTCTGTGTCAACAGTGTTTTCCAGTTGCTGTAGTCTTTGGCTAACCGTCTTCAGCTGAACCTTGACCATTGACGGTGCTCAAGATCCCTGGCTCTGATAAGGCAGAATCACTCTTTGAGGTAGAGCTTTCTTGTCCCGCCCCAGCCTCTAGTTCTTGTGATATTTGCTGCGGTACATTGATCTCAGCATTCCATGAGTTTTCGCTGTCCCGGTGAATGCGTATTCTTAATCCAGTAGTGGGTATTACAGTGGTTGCTGGGACAACAGCACTCTCATTAACCTCTGCCTCTGAATGAGGCTCATCTGATGGGGACTGTGGACCCTCAGTCTAGTCTCCCTCTTCTTTAGAGACCTCAAACCTGGGTCGACTTGTGGAATAAGTGGATGTTGGCTCCACTTCTTCCTCTTCGTGCCTTGCCTCGCTTGGTATGGGAGTTGTGAATCCAGGTCGGCAGACCAGCACACTTGACAGCGGTGTTTGTAACCAGGATTACCTGGGAGGGTCCTCTCTAGTGTTCCTCCAGACAGGACTTCCAGAGATGCTTCTTGATGTGAATTGAGTTGCCAGGGTTCAGGTCATGCCCTGGGGACACTCAAACAGCTGGAGCAGCAGCGTCGACCTGATGAGAGCTAGAACACACCACATCAGACAATCCCTTGCAGTACTCGAGTACCAGATCATCTGTGAGATTCACAAGGGCAGCTGCCTGAACAGAGGGTACTCGCATGGCTCTCCCCATCAGCACCTTGTGGGGTGATAAGCCAGTTCTTTTACACGAGGTACTTCGGATACTCATGAGCACTAAAGGAAGAGCGTCTGGCCACTTCAAGGATGTGGAGGCACAAACTTTGTCCAATTTAGCTTTGATCGTCCCGTTTAAACTTTTGACAACACCTGATGCCTCAGGTCTGTAGCTACAGTGGAATCTCTGGTCAATCCATAAAGGTGTACATAATAACTGCATTATCTTGTTCTTGAAATGCGTTCCTTAATCCGATTCAAGATGAACAGGCATCCTGAATTGCGGTATCAACAGCTTGGTGACTGTTATGCTGCCACATCTCCTGGTGGGATATGCCTCAACCCATTGTGAGAACAGACACACGATGGCGAGGATATACCTCAATTGATTACATCAGGGCATATCCACAAAGTCGATTTGAAGATCAGACTTCCCAATTCAACTTATGGCACCCCAACTCGCTTGCTCACTTTCTGCTTCTGGCATATGATGCATTGCTGGCAAAACTCTCTGCCATTGATCAGAAATTGGGATTGTGCCAATTGAAGTGAAAGGTGGACACCATCCGCTCTCTACCCATGTGAGCCGGACCATGCATGTGTCCAGTGCCATCTTAATGCATGGGCATGCTGGGAAGTTGCCCAAGGGCCCCATGAACATAGGGGCCCCATGCAGACCAGAATTTAACACTAATTTTCCGTTGAACATTTTTATTCCCATGAGTGGTTGTGTAGGCAGGGCCCAGTGCACTGCTTGCCCGGAGACCTAGAATGCTGTTAAGACGGCCCTGCATGTGTCGCACCAGTGCAGGCAGGAGGGATTCAGGTAGGACAGGCTTTCCCTGTACGGATACCCAAATGTCACTCACTGGCATCTCTTACACATCCCATCCTTTCTCATTTTGCCTTTCCTAACTCTATGTTGTAGTTTCCTCAGCTCATTAAAGGTATGTACAGTATTCAGCAGCATGTTGAATACAGTTTCTCCTTCAGCATTACATGGTTCATCAAAAATGGAAGGTGCTGGACTCAAGAGTGCAGTTTCAGGCAATCTAATCTGCATTTCGGTTGCCTCTGGTGACAAAATCATTGCTGCTCCAATGTACAGCACACTTCACCACAGCTATCTCCCTTGGTATTTGTAGGGTGTCTAACAGGTTTGAAACATACAGACCATTTTTGATAGGGGTGCCAGCTGAAGTCAAAAATCCTTGCAGTGACCACAACTGACCAAAACCGTACACAACTCCAAATCCATACTGGCTGTCAGTGTAAACAGTGACCCGTGAGCTCTCTGAGGTGCAACAGGCTTGGGTAAGGACAATTAGTTCAGCCACCTGCTCAGACGTTACATGGCACAAGTAAGATGCTTTTTCAAGCCTGTTCAATGTACACTCAGCATAAGCAGCCCTTAAAATGCTGCGTTGGTCCCTTATACAAGAACCATCAACAAAGAGGGTATTGTCACACTCAGTAAGGGGGACATCCAGTATGTCGGGTCTTGGTTTGTGCACAATTCAGTAACACTGACGCAATTATGCCCAAACTCACCCACATCATCTCCCTCTAGGGTTGGTAACAGAGAAGCAGGGTTTTGTGTGTCACAACTCCAGATGGAAAAAATTTCCGTTGCTAAAATGATTCTCTCATAGTGGGTTAGGTGGTTTTTTGTCAAATGCTGGGTTCTGGTGCGGGTCATGAGGATTTTTCCATTTAGTCTGCTGTATACTAAGGCTCACCGCTGCAACCGTGTTGAGACAACCAGGCAATGCTGAAGCCACCCGATCAAGAATTGCTGAGAAGTAACCAATGGGGTGATTAGTCTCTGCCATGGGCTTGAGTTAATTGTGACAAAAGAGCACAAATTCCTTTGTGTATTCTGGCATTCCAAGAGCATGTGCGCTGCACAGCAAGTTGTTGAACTCCTGGAAGACTTCTATGATTTCTTTATCCTTTCATACTGGCTCATTGACATCAGTGTACGTCAGCATTATCAAAGGCTTCGCCGTAAAGGAAAAATTCAGAATCCATTGTTGGCAGTAGCCAACCATGCCCAAAAACATCCTCACCTCTCTCTGGGTGGTTGGGACCTTCATCTTAAGGACTGTCTCAATGCACTCACGGGACACTCTCCTTGTTCCCTTCTCCATCTGATGTCCGAAGTACTGACCTCCCTCTGACAGTATTGTAATTTCTCGGGTGAGACCTTATGCTCGTTATCTGCTAAAAGATTGAGTAAAGCAACTGTGTCTTGTTTGCAAGCTTCCTTAGTCATTGAGGCAATCAGGAGATCGTTGATGTATTGAATTAATGTTGAACTACATGGTAACTACAGAGACTCTAAGTTCTTTTTAAGTATCTGATACATAGGATGGACTTTTAGTATACCCTTGTGGGGCGCAACACTACACAAGGGTCTTATCTTGAAACTAGAATGTGAAAGAAACTGGCTCTCTTTGTGTAACGGGACCGAGAAGAAGGCTTGGTAAAGATCAATGACTGTGAACCACTCAGCCTCTGGGGGAATGTGGAACAAGATGACAGCAGGGTTTGTTACCACAGGATACCATAGAACGAAAATTTGGTTGATCTTTCGGAGGTCTTTGTACGATCCTCCACTTTTTGTTGGATTTCTGTAAGGCCATGATTTTGTAGTTACATTGACTCCCAATAACTTTTTTCAAAATTCCCTGTTCTATCATGCTCTTGATGAACGGGGTGATCCCTGTAATAGCCTCTGGGGTCATTTTATAAGGGTGAGTCTGTGGAAAAACTGTGCTAGGTCAGAGAGTGATCTTAAGGGGCTTGACATCTTTAATCAGCCCGATCTCTCTTCCTGTAAAATTCCAGACTTCCTCCTTAACTGTCTCTCTTAGATCTACTGGCAAATCCTCTGTTGTAATGACTCAATATAACCTGAAAAAAAGCTCTGGGCACTGCAACTTAAACTCAGCATCAGCTGCCTATGTTTCAATTTCCATCCCATCCTGGGTGCGATAAATGACACAGATGAGTTTACAGAGGATATCTCAGCCTAGCAGGTTTACAGGACTAGAATCACAGATCCCAAACTGATGCTGCTCTCTAATATCTCCTATTTACACTGGTACAGGGGCAGTAATGTGATTCGTGCACTGTTGATTTGCTATGCCAACAACTTGGACTTCCGTTACCGAGAGGGGTAGGTTAGGGACTTCAACTGTTCTAACCGTTGAACGAGTGGCTCCGGTGTCCATCAAGAAAGGTACGGGATGCCCGTTCCTGTCCAGCCACATATGGTCCACTCTGATTCACTTTCAGGACTGCACCAAGTAAGCACCCCTCATCCTTCCTCAGGCATCATCATTTTCCCTGATTGAAATCTAGGGAAGTCTCAGACACCATAGGAACTGGACCTCCTTGGGTCATTACCTGGTTTTGGTGAATCCTGTGGTTGGGTTGAGGATGGTGAATACCTCCTTGTATCTGCATTTAGTTGAAAGGATTTGATAGAACTCCAGATGTTTTAACCTTTGGGGCTGCCGTGGAGGTCTAGGTACTGGAGGAAGCTGTCCCTGCCCTGCTGAACTCATTACCCGGGAATCTGCCACAATACGGCTTGGGTTGTAATGAAACACCCACTTCCAATGCCCTACTCTGTTTCAAATGTGACATTGCGTAAAGTTCTTCAGGGCACTTATACTGGTTCCTGTCATATTTCCCCGACCTCTCCCAATTCCTGGGACATTCCCACTATAATTCAAAGGAACTCCCTGCATCACTGTTCCCAAACTGGGGTCTAACTCGGGTCCTTGGAATGGAACCTTAAACCCTTTAACCCCTCCATTCTGATCTAACTGTGTTTGGGCTATCATAATCTTCTCTTTAAGTCCTCTGCCTTTTTTTCTAACATGTCATTAGAGTATTTTGCATACTGTAAGATTTCATCAACTGGCCTGCTCTGCCAGCAAAGGACACCCAGGTGTGCTGGCTGCTGATCTCCGGCCTTAGTCCATACACAAAGGATGGTAGAAACCCTCCCATATTATCTCTCAGTGGATCATTCACCCCACTGTGCTCTTGATACACCTGCATCAATCTCTCAAAATAAGCATGCACTGATTCCTTCGGCTCTTGGGAGGTTCGGAAAATCTTGTGCCAATTCATCTCTATTTGGGGCACCTTTGTTTACAGGTGCTTTTATAACTTCATCGTACTTGGTTTTCCCAATTGGTGAAGTGGCAATTGTCCCTGCCACCCGAGGTCGTTCTTGTGTAGGCCAATTGACTGCCCTCCTACGCTCTACCCACAGATCCTTTGGGACTGCTACTTCAAATAACACGTCCAAGTCTTCCCAAAAATAGTCACGATCTGTGCCATCTGAGTGTACCATTTATTGGGATTCTCTCTAAGTTTTGGAAGGGTGTTTGTGAAATGAAAAAGGTCTGATCGAGACCATGGGACATGCACATGGGCTCCTCCATGTACTTTATGCAAGGGAAATTCCTTTACTATTCCCACCACATTCCCTTCCTCTTTCGACCCTTTCCCCTTTAGCCTTACCTTGACCTTCTCTTTCTTCGACCATAACTCCCTACATTTTTCTATATCACTCCATTCCCTGATGTTTTCAATCAGTTCCCTCAAATGGGTCCTCAACCCTCTCAAGTTTAATAACCATAGCTCTTTCATTGCTATCCTAGCATTCGTCTGCAACTTCTTTGACCGAGTTATGTCAATTCCACATTCATCTGCCACCTTCTCAATCTGTGCATGTGCCTCTCTTGCCACGCTTGCATCTTCCTTGCTCAGGTAAAGCAACTTGTTCTCCCCATAATATCCTAGAAAATCCATTCTCACATTTCCCTTCACCATTTCTTCAAACTCCGTTTTTAGCTGTGCAAGATTTATTCATTGTGAGGTCTGCCCTGTGTCTGGCGAATTACCCGATAGGTCTGTGCAAGTAGTTTGGCTTGCCATTCCGCCACTGACCAGGTTCTCCCCTTGTAGCGGAACTAATGCCATCCCTCCAGGCCTCGGTGCAGAGTCCTGAGATATACTTGGGATCAGTGGATTTGGGATGGTACTAACCTCAGCCAGGTGAATGGTCAGGGAACTTGACGAAGGCAGGGTTCTTATTGCGGCAGGTAGAAGGGTCTGAGCAAAAGGCAAAATGGTGGTTTCTGAATAACTTGGAGGTGCGTAGGCCTCTGTTGACGGTTTCACAACCGTTCCCATTTCAGTTGACACTGGGGCAGTAGCAGTAGCACTCGGTGTAGTGCCTGGCACATTATGTGGGGGTGGTCTTATGCTTAGGAGCTCATCTGTGAAAGAATCTTCATCATCACTCTCTGTTTTCGTCTCCTTCTTTGTTTTTCCCTTTCGTTCTCTGTTGTCTAACAGGGGACAGGCCCCAACAGTCTCTATAACCTCATCTCTCCACTTCCTCTGCCTTTGCTCATCCTGTGCTCTTCTCCAGTAATGAGCCCTACTGTGGATTTTAAATTCAAATGTATTTATTTTATTTTTGCTTGCTATCTGTTCCCAAAGGTTTAAGGCTTCAAATTGTGTGAGCCTAGGCTGTGGTTTCAAATCATACTTTCTTCTCCTCAAGTTCTCTATTCAATGGATGTGGAAAGTACCACTCAATGGGAATCAGAGTTCCTCACCTTAGGATGTATATTCGTGTTATTGGTTAAGCTACATGACCATGTGTAATACTTTCTTTGCTGCCATTTTTGTGGCTGAGGTGCCATCTGGAAGAAACCTTTCCTTTTTTATTTACGTCCTTCTTTGACAAGGGATTCCCCATTGAAACAATTTCTCACTCACTCCTTGGTTCAATCTATCACCTTTTTTGCACCAAGTTAGCAGTCCATCCACCAATACCAGCGCATCTCTGTCAAAGGTCACCCTATCACAGCAGGGCTACGGCGTTCGCTATCGAATCACTGCGAGGCGACTTAGTGACGCAACGCTCCGATATCGCCAGACCACTACTGAAACCCTTTTTGCATCTTTTTTCAATAGCTTGCCTTCTTCAACTACATAAATGTTTCTACAACAATAAAAATGCCACCCCCTTCCGTGCAATAGTGAGCCCTCGACCTCCGAACGTCACTGCACTCTGTGTATTCCACTCCCTGTGCACTAAGGAACGAACCACTACCGAGCTCGACTAAGACACCCGTGCAAGAAAAGATTATGTCTCAAATTTGGTGTATCTGATAGCGCTTCACAGTACATCTCACCTAATAGGCAAGTTCAATAGTTCAATGTTTTAACTTGAGGTACAGATTCAAGAGTCTACAAATATCATCAGAAACACAATAGCTATTGCTCCAACAGGTCCAACAATCAAAGCCACATAATAATTGCTTTCATATTTTGTCCTCTGAATTCCAGTGTTATGCACCTTCTACCACTCCCAACATACACTGCTCCACGACTATTTCATTTTCTTGTTTTGCACACAATCCTTATTGATACTCATGTCATTGCTCTCCTTCAGTCACCTCACCTCTCCAGAACCAGGTTCAGGTTGGGAGTTGGTCAATTTAGCTCTTAGGGAAAAAGTCTGGACGATGAAGGTACAGTACTTGGTTCAACTGCCAATAAATTTGTCAATTTGGGTTGGCTCCAGTCGGAACCATCACCTCTACTACCAGATCGGTTGACGTGTAACACCCTACCATAAATCCCATTCAAGGGACGCATCTACAACTAGGATCAGGAGTGGTGTAGTCCTGATACTGACTTTGGTACTCACTGAACCGTCACTCCGGTTAACTCAATTAAGCTTAGCAGCAAGTGACGAACATTCTTATAAGAATGACAGACAAGGGTTGTAGTTTCAAAGCTTTATATAAAGAGTTATAGGCAGGTTGCAGAATATGTGTCACTAGGGAATTTAGCGACAAAGCATAGAAGTCATAAGTACAAAGAACTCGGTACAGGTCTAAGTGAAATCCGGAATAGAGTTGCCTTCTAAGAGTGGGGAAAGGGATCTCCTCTCCATAGACATGTATGTGTCCTTTTATAGGACTTTAAACAAATACAGTCGTACATTTACACATTTCTCAAGACATGCACTAATAGGGAACAAGTAATAAGAAACATTTTTAATACAGATTGCATCAGAAGATTCTCTCATGGCAGCACTACGTTGAATGTGTGGACATTCTCACAGTTAGTTCGGAAGTCCAATGGATATATTGTGTGCTATAGCCTGGGACAGTTGAAGTGTCTTTGGCACACAGCAAAGAGGTCTCTGGGAACAAGTTTTAGTTTATTAGTGTGTGTCATAACATTCTTTATTTGGAACGAAAGAACGACAGTAATAACATGTGACCTTGATGACGTCAGTACAAAAGGAGGACATTGTAAACATGCATAAACCCAAGCTGTGATGCACTTAAGGTGAAAGGAGATCAGCTCCCACAATGGTTAAGTAACATAATATCCTTGACAGTGGCTCGCTTGTTATTAGGAAAGTACAACTGAGGCGCTGAGGAGTGAGCAGTGGAGGGGAATTGAGGCAGGAGAAGAAAAACGTTAAGCAGGGGGCAGTGAAGGAGAGAGCAGTGAACGCAGAGGCAAGAACAGCAGCGCATCAGGAGAGAAACACAAAGCCTTGAAGACAATCCTCTTTCTTACAGGGAGCCAATGGAGTTCAGCCAATGTACCAGTTACCGACTTAAATTTGGGGATTTTCTTTAGTAAGCAACACGCTGTGTTTTGCAGCATCTGAAGCGTATTCATAGGTTTCTGTTTGATGTCCATTTAAAGGGCATTGCGGTAGTTACTCCTGGGTATAATTAAGGAGATGACAACTGAATTGTGCAAACTTGTGGTTTTTTGACTTGTTCCATAAAAGACAAATCTGTGTCAAAGAAAATCCTCAGATTTCTTACTTTTGGGACAGGTACTGGAAGAGAACCCCAGATGAAATTGAATTAAAATCTCGATAAACTGCTTCCACCTTTCAGTTTATCACAGAAGATCTGACTGAAAGGACCCGGCTGGGGATTAGGTCACATCAGCATCCTGATGGTTTTAAACAACTCTCTTGAGGAATTAGCGTCAAGACTTATTTACCCAGTGCATTATTTAGTTTTAACCTCTATAATACGTTTTTTGTACTCCTGGATCAAAACTTTATACTTGAACTTTTCGGTCTCGCTATAGCTACTTTCATCAGATTCTTTTTTGCCTTCAGCATCATTGTTTTAAGTATATAAAATCAGCAGAAAACCAGGGTGCAGTTGGATCATTTCTAAAGGTTGTTACCTTTTTCTCTGGCACTGGGTCTTAGTACCAGGACCAATACAGTCACCTCAGTGTATCCCTTAGACTCAGATGGAGGTTACAAACCACCAGGTCAGGTTCGTCTGTCAACTTTTACATCTCTTATTCCATTCTTACTGAAAAAACTCAGTCTTAACTGTTACTCTACCATTAATAAATATGTGTAGATCTGAATCCTTTTTAAAATGGGTGACATCTTTCTTCCTCACCTCCTGTGCTGCAAGGAATGTGCACAGCAAGCATTTACCTCCTTCCCTCTGAAGACAGTCCATATAATGATTAGAAACCCATACCCTACCCAACCCAGGCCCGCAACTGCCTTCTCATGTATCATCTTTTTACTGTAATAATCAGACTCAACATAGAAATGCGCCCTTCAGGTACACACAATTATCATGCAGCAGGTATCTGTCGACTTCTAGGTGCTGTGGAGGAGAAAAGGGTCCATCTATCCTCTCTTGGAGAACCTTTCTATAAAAGGATTGAGCGACCTATGCCTAGTAGCAGTAAAATAGCTAATTGCTCCTTCCAGTTCGTAAGGCATCCCAGCCATTTTGAGGCAGAATTTGGTAAGTGTGCCTCAAGTGACCTTAGGGTTCACTGATGCTGGCATAGGCTGGAGTTTTTGCTTAGGTAATGCAAACACAACTTTAACTCAACATAGGAAATTGAAAATGTTGAGAGACAGAGGTGAGGTAGAGAAAGAGAGGTGAGGTTGATAAAGAGGTAGAGAGAGGGGGTGACTTAGAGGGAGTCGGCAAGTAGAGAGCGAGAGGTATCGATAAAGAGGCGAGGGAGATAGATATATAAAAATAGGTAAAGAGAGAAAGGTGGGGTAGAGAGGGCCAGCTGAAAGAGTGAAATGAAGAAAAGAGAAGTGTGAGATTGAAAGATAAAAGAGGTAGACAGAAAGGTGAGGTAGAGCATCGGAAAATAGTGAGTGATGAAGTGAAGAGAGGGCTGAGACAGGTAAAAAGGTGAGGTATGGAGCGATGTAGACAGAGATGGAGTACTGAGATAAAGAATTAGATTTGAGAGAGAGAATTTGGAGAGGAGAAACAGAGAGACAGTGCCCAATTTGAGCCGGTGGGGGCCACCAACACTCATTCTTGTGGATTGGCACTTTTCTGCATCAGACATTTACTGAGAGCAAGAGAGGGAAATACAAAAAAACAGACCAATGGAGAAAGAGAAAGACTCAAAAATCGTCATAAAGCGAGAAAGTAGAAATCTGCAAGAGTGATATTTTGGGGTCGATTATGATGGTGGACGGACGAGTGTCGGGAACTGGACCGACCGACAGATAGTCGTGGCCTTGTCCGCCAAATTAGGATCCGACCGCCGTGGAGGTGGTCGGAAACATGCCTCTTTCTATTGAGGCTTGTGCTGTGGCCTGGAAGCCATGTTTTCAAACATCCCTGCACCCTGTGGCAGGCACCATGCAGTGCCTGCCACACGATGCAGGAATGTTTAGGGGGCACCACAGATGCCCCCCAGGGCCTAAAGCGGAGGGCCACGAGGGACAGGAGCCCTGCTAGGAAAAACCGACATGAAATGGCTGGCGGAAAGGTGGATCATAATCTCCACGGCGGTGCCTGAGAAGGCACCGCCTCCATTGTGGGGAATGCGATCAGGCCGACCGCCCAACAGGCTTTTGAACCTGTCGGAAGCTGTCGGTCGGTCCCTGGGCTAATGCGGTCCGACCGACCGCATCCTAATGTGGCAGTGTGACCACATTTAGAGATGTTGGTTGTGTCGTTGGCATCGGTATCACCGACATCATAGTCAGCCCCAAAGTGTCAGGAAGTTTCGGAACGTAGATTAAAGAGGCATGAGGTGGATTCAAGACTACGTAGCCCTTGGTATTAGGCACACCAACATATAAGTGCACTGGCTGTGGGCTTCTAAACAGAGCTTTAGACAGCAGCACTTATTCTGTTACAAATTAAGCACTGCAGAAAGGTGAGCTGCAAACTGAGCAATGGGATGCAGAGAGAGCGAGAGGTGCAAGGTAGAGCAAGAGAGAGAGTTAAGGTAGAGACAGGGATTACAGTGATTGAAATGCAGCACTAAACACGGAGCACAGTAGAGAGAGCTGAGATTGTGAAAGAGACAGGTAGAGGGAGGTGGTTGAAGAAAGATGAGTTAGAGAGAGAGGGGTTTGTAAAAATGTAGTGATAGGGAGAGAGAGGGGAGTAAAGAGAGGGATGAGTTGGAAAAGGAGATGAAGTAAAGAAAGAGGTAGAAGATTTTTATTTTATTAATTGCCACCAACTACCTGAGGGGGTGAGGGCTAAGGTTGGGTAGGGTAGACAAGCCAGGCTCACCCAGCTGTCAAATGTAAAACAAGCATTTGCCTACCTTCGCCGAGCTAACTTTATACAATTTCCTTTAATTGAAAAACTCATTGCTGACGGTGATGCCTCTCAGCTCAAATAAGAGCTAGACTACATGTTTCTTTCTGACAGCTGAGATTCTGCATTCCTATGGCGCCTTGGTATGGAAACATCAATACTCTTGGTATTGGAACCATCTCATATGGTGATAACAAGGGTTAGGCTGGAATGGTGGCCTTGTTGGCGGTGCCTAATTTTTGCCGGTTGTTGCTGGCACTCTTTTGGGAACTGGGCCTTATTATGCATCATCAGATTTTGATCCAGAGGAAGAGAGAAAATAAGCAGAGGGATTAAAAAGGAGGAAAAGGAAATATAGGAAAACATTGACAAAGGGAGGAAGCAGGGATGAAAAAGAACCAGCAGGGCTGAAAAAGGTGACACAAAGATAAAGTTGGTCATAGAAGAAAAAGACTTGAGGTAGAATCAAGACTAGACAGGTTTGGAATTTGCAGACGTGGGATTCGGAAGCACAAGTGGTGGGCTCCTTAGAAAACTTACAATTATTTTGTTTATTTTGCAAACTAAGCACAGCTTCCTGGACATTTTCTGTACATACCTCAAGGGCTTGCCTATGCATGCATGACAGTAGGGCTGTAGTGGATTCGACATTCACGACAGAGTCAGTATCTTTGATCAAAAGTACTTTATTTTTCTCACAGTATTTAAGATGTAGTTTATGCAGGTTTTTCACAGTTCCATTGAGATCATGAGGGCTCTATTCTTATTTCCCCAGTCTTCCACCAGTTTGAGGTAATGAGTTGTGGTTGAATCGAGAGAGCAGAAAAAAATAACTTGTTATCCGGTTTCCCCTGCATTTTTAGTTCCCGCCACCTACACCTTGTGCCCAACAATGTAATATGTAGGGGTAGGGTTCCCTCACCCACCCCAGCCGAGCAGTAAGGTTGCTGTGGATGAAAAAACACACCTAGTCCGTCACCATTTGCCACCACCCAGTCAACTAAAACAAATATGGGTGCAACACTTGCCTGAGACCACTGTGGCAGACTGGACAACAGCGCCGACCTCACATTGGCTGCTGGGCATGCACATTGTCGGGAGTCTCCTGCTCTCGATTCCTCTCTGGGATCCCCTCATCTCAGTTGCATGTTCTGCCTCGGTTTAACTGGCCTTTGTCCTTCTGGTCAACTGGGGCTCCCGCGGGCCGAGCCCCCGTCAAGTCTCCCTTTCCTCCTGGTGTCTCGTGACCTCTTCCTGCTCTATTCACCATCTTTTTTTCCCGGCACTCCAGAAGACACCACCCCTGGGACAGCTGCTTCTTGCCCCTATCTGTATCGCTAACCTGGTGGTGGCATGGCAACAAAACCGCCGCCTTCTTGAAGGTATCAACCTCATTCTTATGTTCCCCAGGACATATCCTTCCATCTCGGGATGGCCGATCAGGCCATTCAGAAGAGACAGTTCTAAAAGATAGTCCAAGTTAGTTTGCAGTTTACCCAGTCTGTGTTGAGTAGTAAGGAAAAATGGTTGCAAAGCTAAAAACCAATGTAGAATCTTAAGGTTGGTATATTTGTGTTGGGCCAGCCTGACTAGTGGGGCTCGATCAGCCCAATTAATTGCTAAGCACTCCTTTTCAATTGTGGAATAGTTCAACTCATGGGGCAATACCTTCTGGCTAATGTAAATTACCGGGCATAAATTGTTCTCTAAGTCAGGCTTGGACAAGATGGCTCCAAGGCCATAGCCTGGAGCGTTAGTCTGTAGCACAAAAGATTTCCAGAAGTCTGGACAAAGTAACACAGGGCCTGTGCACAGAATGTTCTTTAGCACATGGAAACTGTGGAGCTGTTCCTCTCATAAGGGAGGGAGGCTATTGGTGTGCCTTTTCGTAAGGAGGTCAGTCAGGGGGCCTGCTATATGGGAAAATCGGGGTATAACCCTCCTATAGTAACCAACCAGTCCTAAAAAGGAAGACACTTCCATCTTGGTTGTAGGGGTTGGAATTGCTTGAATGACCTGGACTTTGGTAACCTGGAACTCAATCTGTCCATTGGAAATGCAATAATCCAGGTATTGAATCTCCCCTGCAGCCTTTGTACTCTTTTTGGGATTAGCCTTTAACCCAGCATTTTGCAAAGCCCCAAATGGTCTTCAAATGCTGCAAGTGAGTCTTCAAAGTGGGGCTAAAAATGACAATATAATTGAGATAAACATCTGCAAAATTCTATCCATGAGTCTTTGAAAGGTGGCGGGTGCCCTGTGTAACCCAAAGGGTAATACTTTGAACTGATATAGCCCTGAGTGGGTGGAAAAAGATGTATTCTCTTTTGCCACCTCTGTCAATGGAATTTCCCAGTACTCTTTGGTTAAATCAAGGTTTGAGAGAAACTTAGCCTCTTCCAGTTTCTCAATAAGTTCATCAACTCTCGGCATGGGGTAGGTATCAATACCCTGGCCAATAAAATTTCTCCAACAAGTAAGCTTCAGTTTTGCCTCTACCCTAATGCCCTCCACCTGCTTGACAGCATGCCAGATGCATAACCTGCACCCAAAAGTGCTGAGGAACTATCAGCTGTATATGTTTTTGTCCTGCAACTCCGACCACCCGATACAGGAGACCTTTTAGTTTTATAAAATAGAGTCCTACTTGTTCTTGAATTTCATTTTCTTTAGGCTGCCTCCATGCATGAACCAGGGTACGATCCTCTCTTTGGGTAGCTCTAAAGTTTCAGTGATGCTCCCATGTCGGGTCTGTTGAACAGAGAAATCATTATCGCTATTGCCTACATAAGCTTTTTTTATCAGTATCTTTTCTCTTCAGGTTTTCCCATTTCAAGGTGATATCACCTGGAAATTGGCCTCTTAAAAGGAGCCTCCTTCATCTATTCACCCTCCTCCAGGTCCCTCAAATGTGTTTTCAGACTACAGCTGAATAAAGGATTGTCAGTGCCCAGAATGATATCTTCCATTAAAATGGGTATCACTCCCACCCTGTTAACTTGTTATCAATGTCCAATATAATGTTAGCCGTGGGATACACTTTTGTATCCCCATGTACACGTTATCCATATTTTTCCATCTCCTAGTTTTTGCTCAGGTTTTACCCACTTCTGATGGACTTCAGTAAAGTGACACCCTGAATCCATTAAGGCCTTTACTAAGCTGTTGTTCACCTTAACATTTTTCCTATATGCTTCACCTGAGGGTCCCATACAAAGAACATTCCCTCTGACACATCCACTTCCATAGCATTAAAACCACTATTACGATGAGGGCAATATGACCCCATTCACCACATCCGTAGCATTGGGGTCTCTGTACTACCCCAGGAGAGCTGGCCTTAAAAGTAGGTTGAGTCGGGCAGTTACAGTAGACAACCTTTACGGAAAAAATGTAGTTTATGCAGGTTTTTCACAAGAGTTACATTGAGATGATGAGGGCTTTGTAATTGTTTCCCCAGTCTCCCACCAGTTTGAGGTAATGATTTTGCACGAGAGAACAGAAAAGTGGTGGTGGCGCGGCAGCAAAACCTTTGCCATCTGGGCTTATTTTCCAGGGCGAGGCATTTATTTATCAAAATGGAAAAAGGTCTACTTCAGAAAAGTCTTTGTGCACCTGAGTTGCAAACACTCTACAAATGTAGATTCACATCCTGAGTCCCTGAATAGCTAGAATTTTGTATTTGTAAAGTGTACTTATGGATGCTCAAAATCCACTATTGCTGTCTAATGGCTGTGTTCACATGGGTTGAGCAAAGTTGTTGGCATTCCATGGGATGGAGCAGTCTTGCATACTGAAGTGAACACAAACATAGTCATGGGTTTGTGAGTATTCAAAATGCATTTGTGGGTAGTTTCCTACTCTGGAAGTGCACGGAAATGTACTCCAATGAAAGGCAAAGTAAGTTCATTCTCAGGTTAGAGAAAGAGAAGAAACACCATCACGCCTATTGGGCATGTATGGGAAGGTGTTTTGCAAAAGAAAAATCACTTAAATGCACATTTTTGTGTCACTTACTCTTGATGTAGTTTTTATGGCCTTGTGGAGATTTTGTATGTGGAAATTTTGAACACTAGAGTGTTGCTTGAGTTTGAAATCCTTATAAAAACCAGAAGACAAGAGGAGTTTGGCAAAACAGGAACAGTTTGTTTAATTTAACAGCCTAGCTGGGAGAACAGTTACAGGCACTAGGTCTTAGGACTTGTTATGTTCCATATAGGTACCCTAATATAGGCCCGGGTAACATTATACCCCTTCACCTACATTACCTCCCCTACACTACACTGTAACGAGCCTTTTAGGATTGAACCTTTACCTAGTTCTAGTCCTTGGTGCAGAAGGAGGGTTTCTCCTAAACAATAGAGTCCTATAACTCCATCAATAGACTCACACAGTATGAATGAATATTCATAAGGGTTCTTAGAAACCAGGCTGGGGCTACACCACCTTCCTCCCCATATCTACATACACGGTTCATCCCATATGTCATCCTCAAACCCAACAATGCAACAAGGGACAAAGGAGCCCTAGATACTTTCTGTATAAATACAGCACCTCTTGCTAGTGTTAGTTAGAGGGAACCGAGACTTCCATGCCGACACACTGACCAGAGACACTGAGGCTCCTGCATGCAGACGCTCCAGCTGACAGTGGTCTGAACATCCCTCGCGGGGTGTCCAACTCGAGAACAAGAAGGGCTCCTACATTCTCACATTTCAGGTAATGGGGTTCGACTAAACCTTAGAGGGATTCTTGGCTTCACACCTACTCACATGCTAGGTACACTTAGGTACATCTAGACAGGCATCGTAGGAGTACGCACTTTCTTTTATTCTGCATTTTATATTCATGTATTTATTCATGCATATTGCAAGATGGTAGAACTGTACTATCCATTTATATTCATTGTACTGCTAATCATATATCTCTGCTACTGTCTAATGGTTGTTGCAGCTCATATATTCTACACAAGAATAACGACTGTTCAATAAACCTTTATTGAAACGCCCAGGCTGTTTATTCTGTTTATCTCTGAGACAAGATAAGTAAGCAGGAGTGACTGAGCGAAAAGTAGTACATTGTTTCCACGATCCTGAGGGATCAGGGTTGTCATGTTCTGAGGTTGCCAGAAACTATTCTCTCCCCGATAAGAGGAGACACTAGTGGCACTGTGAGCTAGCTTATGCAAACAGGCTAACATTTCTCGGTGGGGGTGCTCAGAGTTAGTCTGCCACCAAACCCACAGTTTATGTTATCCGAACGCGCAGGTCCTGTATGGGTAATATAGGAACTACACGACAAATTTACATTGGTAGATGTCCTTCTTATATACAAAAACATGACAAGCCATAAAAGTTTCCGGCGTACCATATACAGTGAGAAATGTTGGTTGCTGCCATTGGAGTCATAAATTAACGGTCAAATGGTTACTGCAGGTGGGTCTCGACCTCGCATAGACACAGTGTGGTAAGTGGTGAACATGTCCAGATGTCCAGTATGGGGAGCGCGTGATCAATATGTGTGCTAGGTCCTGATTGGCTACATGTTCCTAACTCATGTGGCATCTAACTTTATGGTGTTTTAGTAGCGTGAGTACCCCTATGGCCATGTGTGTTTTATTGGGGCAATCTCCTCTGACCATTGTAATGTCGCTGTGCCTATCTGTGTGATTGATCAAAAGTTTCCTACCTGAGTGTTTGCCTGCCAGCTACGCACCCTCCCACCTGTGACCCATCAATCAGTAATCCCGGGCCTAGGTCTCAGGGCCTGCTTGACTACATATTTGTGTGTCGAGGTAGATGTGGAGTACAGAACAGGCAATTCTATTAATATGAATGAGATTTAATTTTTTTGATGAATGCACTGATTTCCAAATTAGCAAGTGTACTCCGGAAAGGTTGATAACTGTCTAAGATTTGCAGGAGCAGCTGGGATTCTTTGAGTGCAGTACAAAAGTCAAAAAAGCAGTTCCAAAAATAAAAGTATACCTTCTGGAGCAGATTTACGACTTGTAAGCTGTGTGCTAATAGAGTATCCTAGTAGGAATTTTATTTTTGTTTCATGTTTACATCTCTTTTTATGCACATAATTTTCAGTTACTTTGGAACCCAGTGGGTGATTCACACCAAAATAAACACACAGGGGCCGATTCCGATCTCGGCCGGTAGGGCTCCGAATCGGATTCGGCATAACCGGATCCGATTCAGAGCCCTATTTCCCGACCGATTCGTACGCGCGTCCGGACGAGCGAGTACGATGTGAAATCGCCGACCGACTCGTTCGGGCGTCCCAACCGCTCCGACCGACTCGTTCCCGGGTCGAACCGCACCGACCGACTCGCTCGGACACGACGCGCACCGCGCAATGGAGACGTTCCCCGGCCGGGTAAGTACGATGCGCGCCGTGAGCAGTCCGACCGACACGCGCCGTCCGGCTCGAAAGAGCAGTCGGAGCCGTACTTCGGGGGTCTGTGTCGGACCCCCCTGAACGCGTAGCCGCGCGAGTCGCACACAGGGGGGACCCATGGGTCCCCCCTACCTGTGCGTGTACAGCGCAAGTCGCTTCGCCGCGTGCCCGCTGTAGGGGACGCCCTTGTTCGCCTCGCACCCATTGAGGCAATGGGAGCCCGCGTACGCGTTGTACGACCGGCTCCCATTGACTTCAATGGGAGTCCGACCGACTCGAGTACGATAGCATACGGACGCATCGTACTCGTTCGGTCGGGCTGCACGGGTCCGATTCGGTCGGAAATCTCTCCGGGTCCGGCTCGGTCATGAGAGATTTCCGGCCCGAATCGGAATCGGCCCCACAGTGTAGGTAAAAAGTCAAGTAAAATAATAGATAATGTACAATAAATTTGTTTAAAGGTTTGTTATAGTTCATTTTTCATTCGTCTTCCTGGACACCAAAGATGGTGGCATTGTAAAGATGTGTGTCCAATGTACATCCAGAAAGGCCAAATTTCAAGGTTACTGATGATCATGTAAATTAAATCCATTTAAAATTTTTGAATGCAAATTTATCTTAAGTAGATATCTTCAAGTCTGTATGGATGTAACCCTCAAGCACATAGGAAATACTCTAGGAATGAAGGATAGCAGGTAAAAGATGCCTTTACACACGCTCCCTCTATACACAAATGCCCTTTTCTACACTTGCTACAAGAAAAGAGACACATGTAGTTATTGCATACTATTTATGACATAATACTCCCTCGAAACTCCTGATCCCATTGTCCCCCCCGACCAACGTCGGACTGGCACAAAAAATAGGCCTCTGGACCAAATTAAAATGGCCCCCTATTAGTGAATCAGATAGCTGAAAAAGTGTCCCACATTTGCAAATCAGGCCAGTTTTAAACTTGTACAGACAAGCGGTATAGATGTTTTGCAAGGTGTGGGGAGCTGCATGCATGCATTTGTGCGAACTACAGGCAATGTTTGTGATAATATCATGGAAATCAACAGTAAAAACCGGCCTTTAGCAGCCAAAAAACCATCCCATGCACTGGTATGTCAGATCAGCCCTTAAGGCACTGCCTGATAGACAGGGCTACTGGAATTATGAGGCAGGGTAGCACTAAATTATGTGGCAGGGTTGACTAAATTATGTGACGACAAAAGGCAAATTATGTGGCATAATGCAGCACATTTTTTGATATTACTTCATTATTTTTTATTCATTTTTACACATGGTAATACTGTCTGGGAATTACCTCAATAGCACCGGTTTAGCAACCAAATACAGAAATAAGCAACTGAAAAATGACCAGTTACCCTTTGAGAAGGGCCTTTTACTGCGTGCAATCCGTAAAATCTGCAGATTATGCAGCAGATGCTGAATAATGTGGCAAATCCATAAATATGTGAAAAAAGCAGACGCCGAGCAATCGCATGATTACAGTGGCCCTGCCTAGAGGCCAGGCCGACCCTGTCTAAAGGGGCATGAGTGGGCTGACCACACAACAACAAGTGTAAAGAACCGGCTGGAGCAATAAGCTGTTACCCAGTCTTGTTAGAAGGTTGAAGGCCTCTTTAAATAAGCGTCTCCGGGAAGGTCAAATGGGGTGACTCGTCAAATCAAGTAATTAATTTCTCTCCTTGGCTCCTGGGTCAGCGACACTGAAGAGCTGCTAATGATTCTTGCACCTGTCTGGCCGATTATTGAAGCCAAGAGGTTTAGAATTCCCGATAAAATGTAATATCTGACCCGACCCAGTGTACTTTACCGATGGTTTCTTCCCTTTCAGCATGCTGGGTCTCTGCTGGGGTCAGAGAGGGACATCCAGCGCCAAGGAAAATGTAATTTACCGAGATAAAGACGCAGGCGCCATCACAGTCTTCTGTTCCCACTGAGGAAATTCAAACTCAAACTGGCCAAAAACAATCCATAATTTTACCCTAGTTTTCTAGTTTCTGTCGAAGAACATGCTCAATCCATACTCGAATGGTCCATCCAGGGCACAAGTCCTAAAAAAAGAAGTGGGGGGACTAACCTAGTTAGGCAGTATGCAAGTGACATCACGGCGCACGACATCACGGCGTACGACATCACTGGGCATGACAACACACATGGCATCCCAGGAATTAACATGATAGAAAGTGGCATCACAAGCCACGACTTTACAGGAAGTGGCATCACAAGAAGTGACATAATATCTAAAGCCCTCACATATATGTTTAGCAGGTCTATCATGTGTAAGTTTGAGCGCATTGCGAGGATAATAGCACAGTGTGCTATGGAAGATGATATGTGACTTCTACACCTTGCAATCCCGTAGTTTTATGTAAACACATCCTGTACATTCATTCACAAACTTATATAATTTATTGTACACGTAATATGCACGTGTTGATGTAAAGCGCTCTGACACCCTGCATTGGAATGAGTAGGGCTATACAAGAAAAAATAGCGGTACTTCAATTTTTTCAATGCCTCCTCAGGGAAGTAAGCTCTATATAAAAGCAATTTGCTTTGTGTAAATACTGGGAAAGACCAACACATCTGATATTCTTACAGTGCATGCATATCTCCTAAAAAGGGACTGAACAAAGTGAAAAGCTGCCTCTCTTAAGTATGTGTGAAGTGCTAACAAGGTGTGAGCCTTTGTTTCTCCTCTGCTGCATTTGCATCAGGTGTGAGGCTCCTGACTGCTTCCAGCCAGGAGGCCTGATGACCCCTCAAATTCGGCCTTTGTTATGGGCCCAGCAGGAGTCTAAAATAAGAAAGCCCGGCCCCAGCTTGCACGTTGTTGCTTGTTGCAGACGGAAAGCAACAAGCAGGCCCTGCTGAAAGTGTCCCGGTGTTTGGAAATTACACCGGGACGAGTTCAGCACCTTCTTAAGTGGGGCCCAAATTCTTGGCAGTGTGGACGCCGTTCACCCTGTGAAAAAAGTGGGTGGACACCGTCCACCCCCATGTACCCCCGACTCATGCCCTGGGTCCATCATGTAAAGGAAGTAGTGCACTTCCGTGAAGTAAAATGTCTCACAAAAGAGACGAGAAGGAGCAGTGAGAACCTGCTACGACAAAGGCAGGGCCTGAAGTTCGGGCATACCAACAAGTTTGGAAATCTAACTCACTCGTTGTCCATCGTTCCGCCAGTGGCGTAAGGAAACTTGAGCCCCCCAAATGGAGGGGGCCCCCCCACGCTCCGAACCCAGCCAGGACCTCTTCTCCTTATCTGTATGCTCCCTAAGGACCAGTTTGTCCCTTTACTCTTCTTTATCAATCACCCGTGAGAGTTGAATGCCCCACTTTAATGATCAACATTAAAAATAGGTATATGCACACATCATAGCGCTATACAAATAAAAATATCACTGCAGCCATTCCCATACCGGTAAGTATGACTAGGCAAAGATGGAACATAAATTAATAAATGAAGAGATTGCTTTAGGAGGTTAAATATTTAAATAAAATAAAGGAGGGGAAGAAAAAACAAACAAAGAAAGAATAAATGTGAGGAAGAAGCAAAAGAAAGGAAAGACATAAAAAAGCGACCAAAGGAGAAAAGGTACAGTTGGAGGACAAAAGTAGAAGGGAGGAAAGGAAGGAGAGAAAGAAAAGATGTATGTTGAAGAAGGAATCAAGATAGGAGAGAAAAGAAGGGAGGGAAAGAAGGAAAGAAAGGGAAGAAAAAATAAAGACAATAAGGCGCCCCGGAATGGAAAAAAGTAACAAAAGAAGAAAAGGGAAGTAGGTACAAAGCAGAGAATGGGGAAAAAAAGAATGAGTGAAGGAAAGTGAAGTATTATGTATTTTATTAATTTATAACGTTTTATATAGCACGAACATGACCTGAGCGGGTATCAGAGCGTCTTTATAGGTGATACAAAGTCAGTTAAATGTAAGAGAAATAAACAAAAAAAACAAAAAAAGCTAGGTACAAACTGCGAAAAAGAGCAAATTGCGGAAAGTATCCGCCAAGTGACAAGACAAAAAAACCATGAATTCAACAAGGCAAATAATAAACATATGAGAAGAACAAGAGTCCAGGGTAATGCATTTAGGGTAGCAATTTGTTCATAAGAAGTGATTTCACTTCTTTTTTGAATGATGCAGTAGACGGGATCAGTCTGATTTTAGGTGGTTGGGAGTTCCACATTTTCGGGGTAAAACCTGAGAAGACTCTTTTGCAAGTTTTTTTATGGAATGTCTGTGGTTTTAGCAGCAGGGTGCTGTTACTTCTAGAGCATGTGCCTCCACCAGATAATTCAAACGTTTGTGCCAAGTATTTTGGTGTGTTGTAGTGTATGGCTTTGGGAGCCATGCAAGCAAGTTTTAGTTGTATTCTTGCCTCATAAGGTAGCCAGTTCAGGGATTTTATATCCAAGGAGATGTTTGTTTCTTTTCATTCCAGTGACGAGTCTGGTAGCAGCATTCAGCTAGGCCCTTAGAGGTCACAGAAGGCCACAAAGAGTTGCACTTCCATAATCCAATCTTGGAATAACTAAGGCTTGGACTGCTGATTTGAAGTCATCATGAGGGAGAAAAGGTTTTAATTTCTTTAGAATGTTCATTTGGTAGTTTGCTCCTTTGGTGGCAGCACTGATATGCTCCTGCATGTTCACATACTTGTCTAATAATATCCCCAGAGATTTCGCAGAATCAATAAAGTGAGGAGAGCAGTTGACAGCTGTTACATGCTTCATCCATAAATCAGTCCTGGGTTTGTGGTTGGGTGGGATGATGAGGAGGAATTCTGTTTTGATAGCGTTTAGTTTGAGATGGTCATGCGTTAGCCAGTTTTGAGTATCATGGACAGTTGTGTTGAGAGACTCGATGTCATCTGGAGAGGCAATTTTCAAATATAGTGGGGTGTCGTCTGCATACATCTGATATTGAATGTTCAAGGCTTTCAAGGATTCTGCTAGAGGCTCCATGAAAAGGTTGGGGAGTAGGTGAGAGAGAGGACCCTTGTGGAACCCCTAGGGTGACAGATGTTGCGAAGGATAGGGATTAATTCACCTTAACTCTTTGGGATCTGTTGTGGAGGAATGAAGTGAACCAGTTTAGTTCGGTTCCTGACAGCCCCATCCTATCTTCAAGTAAATCTAGTAAACTGTTGCGTTTAACAGTATGAAACGCAGAAGATTGATAAAGGAGGATAAGAAGGCATGCTTCATTTTGATCCAGCATTTTTAGAACGTCATCAACTATGTGCACGAGCGCTGATTCAGTGCTGTGGCCTTGACAGAAGCCAGAATGGAATTGGTCTAGAAGTTGAAATTGATCTATATGGTTGCAAAGTTGGACTTGAACACACTTCTCTAGGAGCTTCCTCAGAGTGGGAATGTTGGAGTGGGCCTGAAATTGTTAAGGTCCAGGCCATCTGCATTAGATTTTTTTAGGATCGGTGTTACCTGCCCTACTTTTAGGCAATCTGGGATAGTGCCTTGGTGAAACGAGGCATTAGCTATCTTTGTCCAGAGTGGGAGTAAAGAAGATTTGATCTCCCTGAAGATATTCTGAGGTGACGGATCTATGAAGTGATTGGAGGGTTTCAATGCTGTAAGAAAGCTGTGGATGTTGCTTTCATTGAGGGATGTGAATGAATGCCAAGAATCATTGTTTGAGGGAGTGCAATGTGTGACCCCAAGACTCAACTATCGACAAAGGGGACGGATTGGTGTGAGGAATGATCGGGAGGAACATCAACGCTGTCTGCAGATCATCCTCGATTTGTTTCGTTTTGCTCTGGAAGAAGGAAGCAAAATCATTGCAGTTTGGAAGTATGTTCGACCCATTGCAAGAAGGATTGGGATGATTGATCGATTGTTGTTTGACAAATTCAAAAGTTTTTTTAAGACTGGTTTTGGCTAGATCCAGTTGGGTTCTGAAGAAATTAGCTTTTGAACTTCTAATTTGTTTATTGTAGATGTTCCTCACCTATCATAGGTTTTTTAGGTGATCAATGGACAGCGAGGATCTCCAAGCTCTTTCTGCTAGTCTCAGGTTGCATCTTTCTGCATTCAGGCTGTCGTTGAACCAAGGTTTAGAGTCTTTGGTTGATATTCCATTTACTTGTAAAGGCGCAACTGAGTCAAGAATGTTAAAGATGGAAGTGTTTTAGTGATCAGTGAGAAAGTTGATGTCTGCCATGTCCACTTGGGTGGTCAGGAAGTTGTTACTGAAGGCAGTCATATCATTAAGGTTTAGGTTCTGCAGACTTCTTTTCCATTGTTTAGGTTTCTTTAGTTGAGGCTTTTTAGGACTCTCCACCTCATTGATGAAGAAAGTGATACAGCGGTGATCTGACCAATCACAGGGGACAATGGATTCAAGTTGGATGTTGTTCCTTTTCATAATGATTAAGTCAAAAGTCTTGCCCTTGATGTGAGTAGGGGTGTCCCAGAATTGGAACAGCTCGAGGTCTGATGAAAAGGTTTTGAAGCTGTTCACTGCATGGTCATTCAAATCATTCCAGTGTAGGTTGAAGTCTCCCAGGAAGATCTGGGTAGCTTGCTGATCAGTGTTGGTTGAAATGATTTCCATGGTTTGTTCAATGAAAGGGAGGTTGTCTCCCGGGGGATGGTAGATCGTGTGAAGTGTGCAAAAGAGTCTGTTACTAGCAATATTGATGCCTAGGTATTCGCAAGCGGAAGAGTAACAGTATTTGATTATTTCACGGCGAGGGTGTTATGGAAGATGCAGGCTACCTCACCACCTTGTCTGTTTGCTTTATCTATCCTAATGATGTCGTGACTAGGGGGAACTAAAAGGTCTAGTATAGGCATCATTTAGCCATGTTTCTGTAAGGATAAGGATGTCAAGCTCATGAGTGAGGATGAGGTCAGAAATATCTGGCGCGTGTCTAACCGCTGATCGGCAGTTGAGGAGCATGCATTTAAGGTGAGTAGTGGCCTTAGCTAAGGAAGTCTGAGTGATGTTAATAGGCTTAAGATTGTCTTTGTTTATGGCTCTGGAATTATGCCTAGGTTCTCTTTGTGGGTTAGCAGTAATAGTTTGGATTTGGCCCCGAATATCGTTTTGTATTTTTCGAGTGGTTATAAGAGATGAGGATTTATTTATTTATTTATTGGCTTAAATGTCTCTATCAGTAAGTTGCTCAGTCAGTCTGACTGGCCGAGCGGGGCCATTTGGAAAGGGCATGGCTTTCAAACTTAAAAGAGGACGGTGAGGGAGGTGAGAAGGTGGCCTACTGCAGAAGTTAGCGGATTGTGCATGGGTACCCGTAGGGATCATCGGGAACCTTTTGGGTCTTTGAATGCCCACCAGCTCTGTGGTGATTCGATGTGTTGCTCCGTAGATCTGCCATGAGTTGATGAAGGTTGAGTGAGATCTCATCTAGTCTGGATTCCAGAGAGGCATGGAAAGGTGTGGTCATGGTGGGAGGGAGGATGGCAGGAGAGGAGGGGAAGCCAAGGGTAGTGGTAAAGGAATTTTGCTGGGCAGGGAGGTCCAGCGGAGGGTATGACTAGGTGGACTTAGGTGGTAGCGGGGTAAGGGAGGGGTTTGAGAGCTGAGCGGGCATCGTATGAGATGAGTTGTTAGTTGTGTTAGGGGGCTCGGATTCCGAGATGGTTGATGAAACATGCCCAAGGGTGAGCAGTAGGAGTGCAAACAGGAGACGCAGGGGTGAGTTCAGAAAACCGTGGTATAGTCATAAGGGAAGGCTTACAGCCAAGCCTCAGAGACGCTATGCTCACTATTCTGGGAGCGTAGAATGAATGAGGACCTCTTTGGGGTGGGAGAGCTTTGTCTGTTCCGAAGGAGAGGAATCTAAAAGTATTGAGCGAGGGGGATGAGGTAGGGGAGCATGGGATAGCAACTGGAAAGTGGCTGGTAGTGGCTAGGGCAATAGTAGGAAATACTATGGATTCCTGAGAAAGGACTGAGGGGATAATGTGACCTTGGGAGGGGGGTAATCCTTTTTTTGTCAAAACTGTTTTTATTGATTTTGCAGTTGGAAACAGCATAGAACACAGTGGAGAAATCAGTACACATCTCAGCATCATGCTTTAGATCTTCAAAATACAGGTTCAGGGTCTTGCAGGAGCTAAATATGTTCATACACATGAGGATAATACAAAATTATATTCTCCACCTTTCCACCATCTCACAAAGTATTAATCCCCCGAACTAACAAACAAAATTACTCCCACACCCTCATCTCAACTGAAGAAACGTTTAACAATGAGCGACAAGGGTAGTAAAAATAAAAGATCGTTAAACTAAAAAATAGGAAACAGAGCAGTGAGTGGATGTTTAGAGGCTTTACAGGTGTGTTTGGTGTCAGTCACATGCAGAGGATTTATGGGAGGACCCGTTGCCAGGGCTCAATGCTTTCCTGGGGAGTAAGGGGGGAGGCATTCCATCAGTTTCAAAACTGGAATAGATGGAGGGCCCTTGTTCTAGTGGGGCAGGTCATCAGAGACCTATTGAAAGACATGCCGCCAGTGTGCCCCATGTGAACTCAAAGGCTTTTAAATTAGTCTCTAAAAATATACGCCAATCTTTCCATAGTAAGTGCCTGCCATTGCAGCGCATGCCACTGAGTTAGTGCCGGGGCTTCCTTTTTCTTCCAGGCAGCGGCTATTGTCCGCTTCGCTGCTTCTAGGCACAACCACATAATCACGTTGTCCCCTTTAGTTTGATACTTTAGGTTATCGTCACATAAGCCTAATAGGGCAAGTACGGGGTTTCAGGGATTGGGTATCCCAGGATCTTTTAATTTGCGCAAGAACCTCAGTCCAGAATGGAAGAATGGTCGGACATTCACACCATATGTGATGGAAGTTACCTAATAGTCCTATCCTCTCCAACAGAGGTCTGACGTATGTGGGAATTTATATATATATATATATTTTTTTTTACTTGGTGGGGTATAAATACCAATCATACATAATCTTATATTTGTGCCTCTATGTCTACTGAATGGTTGCATTTTGAAATGTCCCCCCATAAGTACGTCCATTTTCTCTCCGGTATGTCCCTTTGGAGCACTTGTTCCCACATTGTTTTGTGTCGTGGTTGTGGAGTGTGTAGTGTATTTAATACCAGAGAGTATAGGAAGGATACGTTCCCTCTAGTGTTCCCAGCCTGTTTGACAGATTGTTCTACGGGAGAGAGATCTCTAGTGGCCGCTGCTCTATATTCGGGTTGTAATGCCCAATGTTTCAATTGAGTTTAGTGATATTGTTCCGTGTCTGTTAGATGGAAATCTCGTTTACAATTCTCAAATGTTAAGAATTCCCAATTGTGAAAGATATCTGCTAGTTTTAAGCAGCCACCCTCTTTCCATGCGTCAAAAGGGCCCGGTTGCAATGATGAAGAGAAGGCTGAGTTGTAGTGTATGGGCGTGTATGGTGAGGGGAAGGTCGTCCATTCCGCCTGTCTGTTCACTTCGTCCCATACTTTCAGAGTAGTCCTTGTGAGTGTGCTGAGGTAACATTCAGGGGTCGCTCCGGTTTGGGTTTCAATAGTCTATCCCAAATGACTCTCCCTGCAATGGCCCTATCCATATGCAGCCAGGGCTTGTCCAATGCTCGAAGAGACCATTCGGCAATCATGCTTAATTGAGCTGCTCTATAATAAAGGTGGAATTCTGGTAGGGCCAGCTGATCCGATCCCTTCGGCAGTCTGAGGAGTGTATAGGGGAGGTGAGGTCTGTGGTTTTGCCAAATAAATAGGGTAATGAGTGAGCAGAGACTCAGGAAAATGTCTCCTTCCATAGTTATGGGAATAACCTGAAAAAGATAGACAACCTTAGGTAGGATAGTCATCTTAACTGCATTAATGTGGCCTAGCCATGATGTATACAAAGGGGCCCACTGTCTGAGGTCTGCTTTCAGCTGATTAAGAAGCGGAGGGAACTTGGCCTTATAGAGGCTAGACAGGTCAGGAGTGATCCTAATCCCTAGGTATGCTATCTTTTTTCGCCCACTGGAATTGCGTGGAAGTCAACGGTGATTCCATATCTCTATTGGGTAGGGTCAAATTCAGGAGGAAGGATTTAGATGTATTGACGCTACAGCCTGCTACCGTTTCAAATTTATTCAGTTAGTCTTGTAAGGCACTTAAGGAAGAAGTGGGAGATGTGAGGGTCAGGAGTAAATCATCTGCGAACAAGGATATTTTATGTTCTGTTGCCTCAAAGGTAAGGTCTTCAATTAACAGATTAGACCAGATCTGAGCAGCTAAGGGTTTGATGCTTAGAGCAAACAACAACGGGGATAGGGGGCACCCCTGTCTCATCCAGCATTTTAATGTTAGAAAGAGAAAAGACCAGTCTAGGCGGTAAAACGCTTTTTCAGCGTCGAGGCCTAAGAGTACCACCGGGATCTGTTTATTCATGACATTTTCTATCAGGTGGAGCACCAGTCTCACGTTATCGTGAGTCTGTCTGCCCGCCCTTTATGAAGCCGGATTGGTCCGGGTGGATCAAGTCCGGCATCAAATTGTCAAGGCGGGAAACTAATATCTTTGTGTATAATTTGGTATCTAAATTGAGTAGAGTTATGGGTCTGTACCAACCACAGGAGCTCATGTCCTTCCCTGGTTTCAGGATAACTCTCCCCAGTACCTCATTCATAGAAGAAGCGAGGGACCCTTGGACAGCAAATTGCTGAAACAGAAGAGCCAAATGTGGGGCCAGATCTGCACTGAAAGTTTTATAAAAGTGAGCTGTGAGGTAGTCTGGTCCACGTGCTTTATGAAGTTTTAGGGATGTAATAGCTTTGCGGTACCTCTACCTCGCAGATGGGGTCTCCCAGTACCTCATTTTGGGCCTCTGTCACCTGAGGAATCCGCACCCTGTCCTGATATTCAATCTGAGCCTGAAGGTCCGCGTGTTCCCTTGTGTATAGTTTATCATAAAAATCCGTAAAGGCACATGCTTTCTCAGTCTCGGAGGTCACCATCTGTCCTGTTTGTGTGCGTATATCGCCAATGTACTTTTTTTCTCGCTTGGTCCTTAATTGACGAGCTAGTTGAGTGCCTACTTTGTTACCTTGAGAGATAGAGCCTTGTCTCAGATGAAGAAGAGTGAACTCGGCCCTCTTGTTATAGATCACATTTATTTTGCCTCTCACTGCAGTAACTTTCCATTGGACAGCCAATGTCGGGGTCGCTTTATGTGCCTGCTCGAGTTGGTGTAATTCCATTTCAAGTGTCACGCGTTCTGAGGTTCTCTTTTAAGGGCAGAGTTCAATACAATACATTCCCTCTAATATATGGTTTAAACACATCCCAGTTATTGGCCTGAGATGTATCTTGGGTTATCATCCCGTAGCAATCGATCTTGTGTCAGGGAGGGGGGAAAGAACCCGCGTTGGTATAACAGCAGTGGGGTATCCCATGCCAATGTCACTGAGACATGCATGATCGGAAATGGATGTCCTGTCTCAAGGCTTGGCTCAAAAAACATAATCTAATCTGGAGTATGTTCGATGTGTGTGGGACAAAAAGGTGTAGTCATGTATCATGGGGTGGGCCGTCTTCCACGCATCCAAGAGTCTAGGCTCTGGAAAGCCTGTTTGAGAGGTTTTGAGAAGCTCCCTGTTGATGCCCTATGGGTGTGGGTACTGTCATCGCTAGAATGCCATGTCAGGTTAAAATCCCCCATTACGACGATGTCTCCCTCAGCGAAGCCGCTCAATAATGCCAGAAAAGAGTGAAGAAAAGGAGCCTGATTGGTATTCGGCACATAGACTGAGGCCAAGGTACATACCCTACCTCTGAGACAACCCCTAACCATGATGACCCTACCCTCCATGCGTATTTTGTAACTATCAGATTTAAAATGCATCAAGGAGTGGAAAAGCAGAGCCAACCCATTGTACTTAGTAGAGGCCGAAGACTTAAAAGCTGTGAGATAGGTTGGGTGCCTCAGTCTATGGTCCTCATCTTACTTAAGGTGAGTATCCTGCAGAGCCACTACATGGTCCCTCAAATACTTCCATAATGTTTGGTGTTTGGCTGGCGAGTTAAGGCCTTTAACATTCCAGGTTAGTGTAGTGATCACCAAGGTTGTTGTGAGTGTTTAATCTACCCTTTGTCCCATGGAAGGATTCATCAATTAATCTCAGTATGGCTCAGCGGCGGTTTCTCTTCGAGGGCGTCGGGTCTCCGCCCCCGTTACTTTCTACAATATGTACAATGCTCATATTTTGTTTTAATAAAAAAAATACCTCCTTTGGTATTTTGTATTGTAGCGGCCTACTTACTAGTTTCTACTAGAACACCGGGCACTGTCTGCCCCATTCACCGAATTCGCCGCCATTGTACAGTGACCATTTGTGGACACTGTCACATGACTCTGCTTGCTTGCTCCCCGGGCGGGCTCAAACAAGCCTACGTGTTTGCCGGGCTGACAACCTCACAGCCCTGAAGGCTGTGATGTCATCAGCTCGGCAAAGAACTAGCTGCAAGGCGCAGTCTCCACCCCCTGATGGGTGGAGGAAAAGTTAGTCCCAGGCGTTTTAAAAACAAGCCCGGTATTGCTAACCCTCCACGTCAATCAGAGTGGAGAGCTTGTCACCACACCCTTTCCCAACTCGTTACAGGGCGTGGTGGGACCCACCCTGTGACGAGTTGGGAAGGGGTGTGGCAGGTGGGAAGCCTGGGAATCGAGTCTGCGCAGACTCGACCTGAGGCTGCTTCCCGCGCCTGAGTCTTCGTCAATTGTTATGTTATGTTAATTTGGTATTTATAAAGCGCGCGGCTACTCCCAGGAGTGTCCCGGCGCTTAGCAAAAAGACCACGTAACAGAAACAGAAAAAACTCCCAAGGCAGAGACAGCGGAACATATTTATAGTTGAAAGAGCCATGTTTTCAGTTTTTTCCTAAAGGTGAGAAGGTCCTGGACCTGTCTAAGAGACAGGGGAAGGCCATTCCACAGGCGGGAGTCCAGCACTTGAAAAGATCTTCCTCCAACCCGGGAGAGTGAGAATTTAGGAACAGGAATCAAAAGCAGAGCAGAAGATCTCAAAGTACGTTGTAATTGGAGCCGGACTGCATGTTTTTTGGAGCCAAGGGCTCGAGGCAGTCTGAATCCGAATTGGATTCAACATTACTGAAGTGCTGGCAGCAGCTGAGCCTGAGCTTGTCCTGGTTGCTCGTCGCTGCGCACAGCACTGCAGGTTGCTGTCCGGAGTACTAGGACAGTAGAGCTACTTGTGAACTCGGGACTTCGGGAGTCGGGCAGTTCACCAGGTAAGGCCCAGGCGGGCATTTTTTAACTTATATAGGCCCGTTTAGCCCTAGGGCCTTGTCGCATGGATGGATGTCAGGGTGGGGAGGGGGGCAGACATAGTGCATTGTATTGCCATCTCATATCTCTTATCCTTGCTCTCCATAAATGGAACAAAACGTTCATTCAAACGCTGTAAACCATGGGCGGTTTGTGGTATTATAACCGCGTCATGGGCGTACAGGAGGACAGGAGTTAGACTCTTTCATGTGCTGGCAATAAAGTACTGCCCACATAGGATTTGGGACAGGGGCAGAACACACATCCATTACACATTCCATCTTACAGCTCAGGGCTGCTTTTCTCTTGATGTCTCTATTAAAGCTTGTAACGCTCTCTGTTGTGTTAATGCCGTGGACACATGCCTTACATTTATTATATTTCGTGAACCCATTCTGTGGTTTTAGCCTCTGTTCTTTCTTTGTGGTCACTTCCCTCTTTCCTCATGTGTCCCTTATTGATGGTGCCTTCCTGAAGGTGATCTAGGGTCTCATACCCACCTCCTTACCTATAACCGGATCCACTCTTGGGTGAAACAAACTATATTTGGAGCGATTTAAGTAGACACAAAATACATCACAAGGGACTTGTAGACACTGCTGAGGCTGGGGTTTTGGTGATAGTAGTTTGTTGCCAGAGCGCCTTGAGTCTGGTTTTGGTAATTATGTGAAATTATAGAACCAACAGTGTAAGGGGAAGACGAAGGCATTGGGACTCCACACAGTTTAGTATACAGGGCATCACAGCGCTATAGAACTCTGTGCAGACATAATGTGTACAAGGCGCTGCTTCTGTCTCGGTCACTGATACACTGGTTTTGTTTCACAGCCCATAATAAGGTCCCCCAAGTTCCGAATCCTCGAACATAAGTGCTAGTGACAGTAATAATGCTGTGACATGCAGTGCCGCACATCGGACTTCTGACACCTCTAAGTGTATGTGTAGTTTAAGAGCTACTGATGGAATGGCCGGCCTCTGTGTGTATTAATAATGACTGGTGAGGGGTGCAGGGAGGACATGTGCTGCTTTCCTCAGTCGGGACACGTGATCCCAGGGTAGCCTTCAGAAAGGAGGCCTGCCCCATACACTGGTGCCCAGATCCCAGGAGAGAGCATGGTGAGGTGACAGACTGGAACCTGAAACACTGGTCCCTGCCAGCAGTAAGCCAGAGCATGATCTTTCTTGCTGCGCATGCTCGGTAACAGTGGCAGGTGATTTCATTGACTGTGCGAAATGATTTTTTGTTCGGTGATTAGCACATTATTCTGACAGGTGCTATTGTTTTTTTTTTAGCATTAATCACCCTACATCTTCACCTTGAAATGGAAAGAATGGTCTAATGAGTTTTAACACTTGACGTGAAATAGGTGAAAAGGATTTATAGAGCAATTACTTGGTGAGGTTAACTTTGTGCTCGAAGAATGGTAGTGAAACTTTCACTTGATGATGCGCCCTCAATTCTTCTGTCACTGTTTTTATTCACTTGCCTTGCTTATCACTCACTGAATAACGTTTACAAGTAAGACATCGTTTGAGTTACACAGTTTTCACACTCACTCTAAGTGACAATGTCCGCAAACAGTGAAAACATGTAGTGCTTCAAAGCTGCCTCCTATGACGCTTCAGAAAGATGTTGAGGGATTGTTTGAGAAATCAAGCATATCGTAGAGAAAGAATAGCAGTGGAGTGACAGCTGGGAGGAATGGTAATTGAGGAAAGGTTAGTGAGCGCACAGAGGTAGATTACATTGAGAAAGGATAGAGTGGAGACAGGAGCAGAGGATAAGGGAGACGGCAAAGAGGAAGGTCAGAACACGAAAGACTGAGGATAGCAAAGCAATATCAAGAAACAGCATAAATGACGAATAACATAGGAGAGACAGACAGCAGAGAGGAATAATAACAGAGACAAAACAGTGAAACACTGCAGTGAGGGAGGAACAGTAGCCGAGGACAGACACAAGAAAGAAATGAAGGTTCTGCAGAAAAGAGGGATAGCAGAGTTAAGATTAAGAGACAGGCAAAAGAGACAATTTAGCAGAAAGACAAACTGCTGAGAGGAAAGATACAATAGGTAGACTGAGAAAGCATAGAATAGACAAACATCAGAAAAGATTATAGCAGTGAAGTGATAGAGACAAACTACAGAGAAGAAGAATGGGGAAGAAATGTAGAGAGGCAGACAAATAGCAGCACAACACTCTTTTGAGTGGAAATGTGTGGTTTATAAGCCTCTTTTATTATTTCTGTTAATATGTGAAAATTATACTGCGAAATACACCATTTCTTAAACAAAAATTCTCCACAGGGAAGTCAGACTTGTTTCCTTCACTTACCCACATGATCTATGTTACACTTAGTTATTTACGCCCTACCACTTTCATAGTTCACCAGCCGCCACTGGTATGGCTATATCATGCAACCCCCCCCCCCCTCCCTGGACCTCTCCCATGGACCACCCCCCAAGGGCCACCCCCACTTCCCTCCATTCCAGCAGCCTTTCATTGTAGTCCACCCACTGCAAAAGTAAACTCCTAAAAACCAAACCAAGAAAACTTGAATCAAAAAGTAGTACAACAATCTCACCCTAAAACCTTTTGTCTTGCAGAGAAAAACTAAACATGTTGGGCGATTTGGTCTAATACCGCTACCCTTCTTTCCCAGTAATTAGCAGAATTAAGGCTTTGTTAGGGAAGTACCGGGACAGAATCTGGGAGGCTATAATAGCATCACTAAGTAACCCTCTGATGCTACTTAAATTGTGTCTTAGGCAGTGTACAGGTATCAGTTGTCCTACACCGGCTAGTCAACGCCGGTCCCTCTAGTGGGATGTCCTTAACTGACCAGCGTAGATCATGTAGATTACCTTGTGGTGAGTAAGCAGGAAGCATAGGATGGCAATCTGTATCATTTCATTTTTGCATGATGTGAACGGTGCTGCTCAAGCCATTGTCCTTTATCGTGTGGACTTCGGGTCAGCCCCCCGAACAAGCCCGGCTGCTCCTCCGAAGGGGGTAAGTGCGACTGTGGCATATCTAGTAGTGCCATAGCTTCTGCTAGGTTGGTGACATGTTGGGTTTTGTTGTGGAGTTCGAATGCCAGCCCAAAAGGAACTGTCCAGCGATATTTGATGTATTCATTTCTTAAGTTATCAGTGATCAGGTGAAAGTGTTGGCATCTGAGCAACGTCACCGAGGCAATGTCCTGGAAGAAGGTGGAGGAGGCCCCCTGAAAAGTGACCAAGTCTGCTTTCCGGGCCGCCAAGAAAATGACTTCTGTCATCTTGAATTCATGCAACTTAGCTAGAATATCTCTAGGGTGACCTTTCTCTCCTCGTGTTGATGGGCCCACTCTGTGAACTCTATCGAGCTTCACTTTTGGTGATGAGTTGCCTAGTAGCTCCGTGAAAAAGCCCGATACATAGGCCTCCAAGTCTGGGCCCTCAACCCGCTCCTCCAGGCCTTGTATATTATCTCGGCACAATCTATTTTACAAGTTTTCACACTTAAGGATATCGGTCTGGGGCTGTTGGTGAAGCGCGCTTGTTGTTTACTCCACTTGACCGGTGCGTTGTCTTGGTTTCAAGGTCCAAGATTCGAGTCCACATCTTGTTGGAGAGTTACGAGTTTGCCATGTATATCTGTACGCAGGGACTCCACGGATGCGGTCAAACCTTTAAGCTCCTCTCACAGTTCCTTCTTAATGTCCTGGAGGGAGGCTAGAAGCTCTTCCTACGTAAGGGACATGTTGAGCAGTCATGGAGCATGTGTGTGTTCTCTTGGTTCCGCTGGAGAGAAATATCTGGACACCTGGTTAGGTTGCTGCTTCTTTGGAGGCATATAGACTGGGAGGTCAGTTATATATGGGGGTGGTTCTGGAGCCTGCAGGATCCTCTGTCGTCTTCTCCCTCCCTGGAGTATGTCTTCATGTTTTGGTGGCCTTGTATGGACCTACCTCCCCTCTGGGTAGGGACCCAAAACCCGCATGGGTGATTGGTTCTGTGGGGGCAGCACTCAATGCTTATCCCTTCTTTCCCCTATGTCGATGGGAGGGGAGCCCTTCCCTGTATTTAAGCTGACCCGCAGGGGCTATTGGCGGGGGGCTTGCCTCTCGGGAGTTAGGGCATCACATCCAAGAAGCTTTCCCTGTTCACTCTGCTGAGGCCCAACCTTGTGGCTCTGGCAGCTGTTGGGCCTCCTCCCTTGTGTCCTCCATAACTGAGTCGGGCATCACATGGCACATAGGTTCACAGAGGGAGGGTGAAGCGATGTTACGCTGGATGCCAGGAGGTTTGGGTCTCCTGGTGGTGCTTCTCATGCATATCCCCCCAGAGGAAACATCTGCGCACCCTCCTGGGTCTCTCAGTATTCCCGGCAGGTGCTTCATGGCCCCAAGTCAAGGTCAAGCAGACCCCATCTTCATGCATCTGGGCCGCCTCTTTATGCCCCATTGTCATTCTCTGTCATGGCGGGGGGGGCCACTTCTATTCCTCCACCGCCCCCGCGATTCACAGTTGGGACAACAGGTGGGGGGACTGTGGTGCTTCAGCCTCAGCAGTGCTGGAGGTCGGCCTTAGGGGTGTCACTCACCAGGACAGGTCAGTCTCCCGCAGGACTCTCAGCAGTCCGCTCCACTCAATGAGCCTTTTCAGTTGTGAGAAGAATGTCCAGTATGCTGAGGGTGTAGCGCGGGGTCAGGTCAACCACCTATCTCTGCGGGCTCCTGGCGATTGACCTCAAGCGCCATCTTGCCGCTTAGCCTAATCTTGAATCCTCTCCGAATCTCCACCTCGCCGAGCCATCGGCCCGACCCTCGGGCTTCCACAATCCGCTCGTAGCCTTCCCCGTGTATTGTAGGGTCAGGCTAGCTCCTTACCCCATCAATAGCCTTAATTTGATTAAAGACGGTAGTGAAGCCGTATTGGATTATGTTTGCTCGGTCATCTTGGCTGGCCACGCCCTCCAGGGAAATCCTTTTTGGCCACAGCAGTTTTGATGATGGCAAAGATTTCATCCAGTATTTCTAGGTTATTTTTAGAGGATTGTACGAGGATGATCCCAGTGTTGTATATGGAGATGGTAGCATCTGCTCTGCATAGAGGAGAAGAGACTACTGATAGTCTGAGATCATGGGGTGTTTCCCTGGAATTATTGATCCGGAGCAAGGTATATAGGACTTTCATCTATTGCGCTCGTCTTTTAGTGAAGATGAGGCCACTGATTATAGTTTCTTTATTGGAGCGAATATATGGGTCGGAGATAAGAGTTTCTGGGTGAGATTTGAGAAATCTATGTTTGAGTCTTTTAGTTGCATTTTTAGTAAGATTAGGAGGGTGCTTAATTATGTAGCCATTATATCCTGTTGGTTCAAGTTATATGTCCAATGCTCTTGGTGAATTGTGGCCCATATTGCACGAGAGATGGGTTAATCAGGAAAGAGGGTTCTAGAAATGATCTGTGCAGAACTTCGGATAGAGCTTTAGCTGTGAAAGTGAACAATGTTAGTATTCTTTCCTGTTTATTTATCCTTCTTTTCCTCTCTTCTTATTTATTTATTTATTTCATTATTTTTCCCCCTTTTCTTCTTCTTTCTGCCTTCCTTCTCTCTTTATCTACTTTTTTTTTACACCTTTCTCTTCCTTTCGTTTATAACTTTTTTTTATTGTTTACATCCCTTTTTCTCGTAGGGGAAAAAAAAAACAGTTGTCTGTTAGGCCTAAATATGTATCATGGTGAATGAGACAAAGGCCAGGTAAACAGTCCTATATTTATGTTAGTAGTGAGCCAAGATCAAGAGGAAGTTCTATGTCGAGAGAAGTCCTCATTTTCTTTCTCTGGGAGAGAAGGGTAGAACTTATCAAATGATGCGGGAGAAAAAACAGCAGTCCTCTGTTTATTTCTATGTTGGTACTGCCAGACCCGCCATCTTAGTTTAGTTCCTCGAGTCAGAGGATGGAGAGGGAAAGCCAAAATGGCCAGAGATAATCATTTCCGAATACTTAATGCATTACTAATGAGCCAGATTTCAAAAGCCGACTGCTTTTCACAACCTTTCATGCGGTTTGGAAAGCATTGACTGGAAAACATCACAAACAACAAAACATCGTTGCAGTCTCACACGCACATTGCTCGCTCAGAGAGCCCGTATCTGTAGCAAAAGCAACCCGTATCAAACATACCCAGGCTGCCCCATCAATGTATCCCAGTCAGAATGCTATACAAGATTTAAACTTTAAAGGCCACCTGATTTCAAGTTACCACAAAACGGCTCTCCATTGGAACCCTCATACTAAATCAAAAGCAACAATTTAACGCTAGGCACAAACATATCACAAGCCTCCAAGTACCTAAATCTGTGTCAGTCGCCGCCAATATGGTGCCTCCATACACGAAAGGATAGCATGCAGTGGCGGCTCCTCCGCTATGGCGGAGGAGCGTCTCCCCACTGCTTTCTCGCAGTGCTAGAAGCAAAAACATAAAATGGTAATAACGTTCAGTTATTACCATTTTATGTTTCCTTTGCGGGCGGGCGGGTGAGTGGGGCTGCTCTGCTAACAGAGCAGGGCAGGAGAGAAGTGGTTTGCCCACTCCTAAATGCGCAATCACTGTTTGGTCGGCCCTCTCGGGCTGCCCAAAACCAGTCATGCGCACTTCCCCTTCTCCATGCAGGCTGCATTACAGCCTGCATGGAGAACATGCCCACCCCTCCAGCCCCTGGCTGAGCGCTGTGTCACGGCGCTCAGACCAATCACAACGCTGCATTGCAGTGTTGTGATTGCCTTAGGGGGGAGCCTGGCTGCCTGCTTCCTGTTCCTTGAGTCAGAGTCAGGAGAGCAGGAGCAGAGACGCGGGCCTCGGCCTAAAGGTAAGTTATTTTTATTTTGTTCCTTATGCTCCCTCACGCGTGACCCCCCCCCTTGCAATCCCCCCACGTCCAACACCCCCACCCGTGAGCCATGCTGGCCGCAACTGCTAGCATGAAATGCGAGGCCTCTGTGGCGGCGCGGGAGCTTTTATATCCCACCTGAGGGTCATCTGGCTACAAACTTTGGTGTAACACTACAAACAACACTGAGGGGAGCGCAAATTGTGGACTCCATGTACCATGATGCAAAGAAGCAAACTTTTCTAGGAAGTGATGTAGTGTCTGGCCACACCCTTTTCCCTGCCCAAAATGATTTTCATGACCTTCTCTACCATTTATCTCACATTCCCAATGTTCCTTTTAGTAAAAATTGCGTTCTGGCCCATTGATTACACTTCATCTGGCCCGAGCCGGAGATTCCGGCCCGACTGCAGATGTAAAGATACGACTTGTAAATGAGCTCTGTGAATACCAAAAGTCGTAAAGTTAGACTTTTGTCTAAGCTTGTCTTTGTGAATTGGGCCCATCGTGTTTTGGAAACCAGGAACTTCCAACAATAAGTGCCAATGTTTTCTTAAAATCTTAAAAATGTTGTTACTGTGTAGAGTGTACTTAGTGACGAAGCTAGGTTGTCATACTTCTGTATGTTCCTCTGCTACCTTTTCAAATGTACTCTCTCTTACATCACACCACACTTTACCGGTTTGGCTATCAGTCACTTTACTCTACAACTGTCACCCCTCACGCCTTTACCAGCATGACAACACTGTACCTTCTCTCCCACCCATACTCGAATATGGGTCTGCCATAAATAACACGTAGGTACATGATGACCAGCACACATTGGACTGATATACTATAATGAACTGCCATTTAATATCTTTTGTTTGCGCCTTTCGATCAGTTAGTGCTTACTCTCGTATAACCAACTGACCACTCAGTACTTTTTTCTTCACATCTGCTCCGCTAGGTAGTATTTACTCTGGCATAACTTAACAACTTAATGCCACTTCAGCAGTTTACCCTGCCACACTCTTGACACATGGCCCCAGTATTGCTACCATCTTTCCAGTATGGGTTCACACAGGGGCACAACTAGATCCAAATTTCGGGGGGCGGGGCTAATAAAAATTTCGGGGGGGGCCTAATTCTTCCAGCAATGTGTCCTTGTATAATGTAACTGGTGCTCATGCAAAGTGCTTCAATACATTAAGGTGGGGTTCAAGCTATATAAAACTGCGTTCTCTGTGACAGCAAAAGTAATTTGAAAGTTTAAGGAATAGGCAGAGTGGAGATGTAGGGGCTCGAGGAACAGGTGAAAAAACAACAAAGCCTCGTTAACAAGTAAATGGTCTTTTAAAGACCTGTGAAGTACTCGGTGCGGCTACGATAAGACGGACGCCAGACGAGCCAGCCCACAGCAGCTCAAGACCTATCTGTGTGTGCCCGGGAAGCTGTCTCAGCCCGGGCTGACACACATGATGGGGGGTGGGGGCGGCAGGCAGGGACGGCCCGGCTATAGCGGGCACCGGGCATTTCCCCGGTGGGCCGCCATGATGGGGGCCAGTTTTGGGCCTCTGGGGGACCGTTTTTGTTACCGGGGCCGGCAATATCGGCCCCCTGTAACACAATTGGCCCAAACCGGCCCTAACAAACAGCTCAGCTGCACTCCCCCCCTCCCCATCAGGGGGGCCTGCCGAGCAGTTTGCCTGGGCCGGTTTAGGTTCCCAGTCCGGCCTGGCGGGGGGGCTGAAGCCCTTGGAGCCCTATGGGCATTTTGCGCCTGGGTTCACACCACATTGTCATGGCACACATGTGTTGTGCTGGCTGAAAAAAGTGGCCTAGTCGTTTCTCTGTTTTTACTTTAACTTGAACACCAGGAGTTTTTCTGAACTCCACAAAACTCCTGGTGTTTCGTTTGGCTGCCACCCGGCCACAGACACCCGCAGAGGAGGTAAGCCATGTTTTACGGCTGCCTCCCTTTTACTTTTACTGTACAATTACGAAGAGCTGCCGGTATGCACGAACGGCTGGTATTAACTCTGGCATTCTTTACACTGTCTCTTTAGGCTTATCATGGGCCGCAAAGCGCCAGTTTTTCTTACTGACATCGGCGCAGTGTGTGAGCACATTTAGAAGCTCACCTTCTAGGAGGTAAGGCGGACCACCTTGGAATTTGCAGTTATTTTATTTTGTCAGTCCTCCCTAATTTGTTTGCGGCAAACGTGTAGCTAGCATAGCATTTTGTGTTTGCTTCTTCCCAGGCACATTTTGACCCCCTATATTTAAGCGGTATTAACTTCATGGGCTACTGAGGACACTTGGGAAAGACATCATTTGGGAGGTCAGACAGCATCATTGAGAACACACTGGACATTATGGTCATTTTTTTAACTTACAGTGCACACAGGGCTTGTGACTTCATGCTACAGTAGTTTCCGTATTAATATTAGGCGCACGTTGACCTCCAACATAACTTGGGCATCAGTTTTGTGGTACCCGTCCATAGGAGGCATGTTTTACTTCCTCCTACATTTATACATCACCTTATTGAAGGTGCCTTAACATGAGGGGTGCTTTTTGTTTATATTACATTTTAGATACCTGGTGCATCTGGGGGCAACAGATGACAAGAAGTGACCTAACTACATCGTTTGACCACTGGATACGATACTGGGGTGGCAGCAAACTGTCACTACCTGTACGTCTTGATTAGAATCTATTTTATAGGTCACTGGTGTATGTCACAGGTGAGGACCTGTCGCGTGATATGAGACTATACAAGATACAGGACGCCTATTTGTTGCCTGGGCTCATCGCTCGAGTCCAACTTGCAACTGATTACTGAGCTTAGTTGCTCTCGCCCATTCTTCCCTCTATGACTCACCATTTATCTAAAAGTATACCTTTCCTCAGATACTTGTACTTGACTTCATAACTTCATAAAACCTGGACATAGGATTTTACAATGTGAAATATGTACATATCACTAGGAAAAAGGAGTACTACCCAACCACATCCATCACTAATGGTGTCTTGGATTCACGTATCTGTTGAAGGTGCCAATCCTTGCTCGGGCTCTATCCTTTGCATACGGGCATCCTATCACAAATGGTGTATTGGACTTACATATTTGTCAATGTGCCATTTGTTGCTTGGGCTCTGTCTTTTGCACAAGGACACCCTATCGCACTAGCCGCATCTTGCACGCTGTAGAGCACAGCGATAAGTCCATGACCGGAATGTCCTCTCCAGCACCGGTCATAGGGGACTCACCGCCTTTCACTCATCTGTACTTTTTCATTCTCCCTCATGGATGAGCTCCTACTCTATGGCCTCCGAATAGTAATGTAATCCTACCTGGATTACATCTGTTTTCTGTTGTCATTTCAACTCACAGTAATGTGAGCCTTTTATGTATATTCTTTGCAGCCTTGAAAAAATCATGTAGACGAAACACGTGTCGGCTGCCTGTTTGTAAGATTTATTGTGTGTAACACGAAGAAAACTTGGAGGAGAATAAAAGTCACAAATACCTTTAAAAAAAAACTGTGCTGACTCTTACTGTTGACATATCATAGTCTTAAGAAACTTGTCAGGACTTGTTTGTGCGCTTTGATACCTTCTTTTTCTCAAACTTACAGTGCTGGGACCCGGCTCCAGGATGGAACATGCACCCATGGTGGCAGGATGTGGGTACCAAGTGAGCACCTCGATTGGACACTCTTTGCCCTGATTTACTTCCTCTCACTCTGACCATGTGCTTGATGTGTGAACCATTTAGAATAGCCATGATTTTTGTTTTGTGTATATGTATTAACCCTGGGCGTAGTTCGCGTAGTCGCGCTACGCGTAGCTACGCGAAGTGTACTTTGCACTACGCGCGCTATGCGCAGCTACGCGAACTGCGTAGTGCGGTAGGGAAATGCTGTTCGCAATGATTGCACAGTGCCGGATGCTTGTCCGCACTGTGCAATCATTGCGAACGGCATCATGCACAGTGCAAGCGTCGTTTTCTGCCGCTCGAGTAGATTTGTACTCGAGCGGCAGCTTTCTCAACGCGGACTGGTAGTTTCTCATCGCGAGCGGTCGCGAGCATACGCGACCACTCGCAATGAGAAACCTGACCTCCCCGCGTTGAGAATCTCGCCGGGAGGTTTATTTTCCACGCTCGCAATCGGCAACTTGATGTTGCCGATCGTGAACGAGGAAAAAGTCTCGCCGGGATGTTGATTTTGCTCGCTCGCGGTCGCCAACTTGACATTGAGGACCGCGAGAGAGCAAAAAATGCCCGCTGCGCGTTTTTGCACTGTGCTACGTCCGATTCGTGTATCGCGTAGTTGCGCAAACTACGCACTCTCCGCGAGCGTAGCTTAGTTTTCCGCCCAGGCCTAATACGTATATGCTGTTCTGAACTCTTGGTCTTGGGGGTATTATCTTTGTCCTTTATATTGCTATACTTACTCTGTTAACACACGACGTCCACCTTTGATGACAACAGGGACACACTAGTTGAGGAACTGTTCAGAAACACCCAGACCCACTGCTACTCCCAACAATGAGAGTGAGGGTAAAACTGAAATTCATAAGACTAGAACGCTTAAACAAGAGTTCTATAGGTGGTGGGACTCTACGATTCTGCTCAGATATACAGACAACAAACATGTACATAGGGGAATTATGAGTAGTCATTTTCCCTTCCTTTGAGAATTTCCTGAAGGAATGGGAACAACTGTTACTAACATCTTCATTTGGGATGATGGACATCCTTATTAGAGATTGGATCTAAAGAGAGACAAACTACTATAGCAAATCAAGGATCTTGAGGATGAGATTAGAGATATGAAAATGCCAGAAGTGGCAGATAAAAATTACAAAATACTAAGGGAGGTTTTGAACAATCACCAACTATACATTTAGTATAAGGAGATGCGGTACATAAGGGGGGATGAGCATGACTATAGGAGTTGGAGGGTGTTCACCTATGCATGTAGGTTTGACAATGTGATCACTGTGTCCACCAGTGTACCAAATGTCTCCAGTATCACTAGCCACACCAGTGGAGACTCAATAGTTTCTCTGGAAGAGCATGCCATTAATTCAGTTAGTTCTTTTTTAACAGGACTGGAAAGGTTCTGCAGGGGAAACAGGCAAAACTTCATGGAGGACAACAACCCAAGAAAAGCAGAAGGGGGCAAACAAGACGTAGGAGAAAAACTGAAAGAGAAAGAGGGGCACCACAAGATCTGCCATACGCAATCAGAAACATTGATGGACACATTGGACACACCTGATTCTGATATGCCAAGCAATGACGTGTCTGTTGTCAGCCTATCTGATTATGGCCTCAGTACCAATCAAATATTAAGTTAAGGATTGGGATTTTGTCCTACTTCTTTTTCAGACTTTTATTTTTTATTTATTGTTGGGTAGTTTTATACAGCGCGAACTCGACATGAAGGTATCAGAGGGCTTTACATGAGCACCAGTTGCATCACAGATGAACACATTTATTTTATAGGCACAGGGAGATTAAGTGAATTGCCCAGAATTACAGGATGTTTGAGCCTCCCGCCAAGACTCGAACCTGGCTCCCCAACTTCAAGGTTGGCCGCCCTAGCCGTTAAGCCACACGCTCTTAGACTTTATGGATTTGCATTTGAACTGCTTTAAATTCATTTGCAAACTGAAGCTATACAATTTTTTCTAAGGGAAAGAGGCACACCAACCAACCTCACACATGGACACCCCAGACTGCAACATGATTATTCAAGGTATATGAGACATCCAGATGTTGTTGTCATTAGAACACACACAAGATGCTGCCCCTAAGATCTCACAAATCATGGGGGAGCTTGACATTGGTTCCAACTTGGATAGTGACAGTGGTCACAAAACCAAGTCCAGTTTTACCCCGTGCCTACCTATGAACAATGCAATAGATATTTTTTACCAAGAAGTCACAAGAGAACTGTACAAACTAGAGGACAAATATATACAAGGCCAGAAACATGTAAGGCACAACATTGCGAAGGAGTAGAGACAGGCCCCACAATCTCTCTCAATGGAATCTAGTATTGTCATCAAGAAGGCAGATAAGGGTGGAAACGTCGTCATCATGAATGAGGATGACTACAGGAAAGAAATAGACAACTTTTAGATACATCTGCAAATCAGAAGCTCACACACAACCCTCTTAAGACTACCAACACAATAATTGAACACAGACTTAAACCCTGGATGGCGGTGTGCCTGATCTCTGAAGCAGAATATTGCTACATGTACAACCCGACACCTAGGGCGCCTTGTATTTACTTTCTACCTACAATATAGAAGCAGGAGAATTTCACACCAGGGAGGCCCATCATATCAGGCATAGGGTCACCCCCAAAGAGACTCTCAGAATTCATCAATCTGTATCTGCAACCATTTGTTTCCAATCTGCCATCCTACATAAAAGATACAAAGGATCTCCTCAGCAAAGTTGCTGACTTTAAATGGACAGAGGGAAACATACTAGTGACACTGGACGTATGCTCACTGTACACGAGCATCCCCAAGGATCTAGGCATTTCTGCTGTTCAACATTTTTGGGACACGCGGTATGCCGCTTTGTTAGAACACACTGACATGCTATTAGATCTTATCCAAATTGTTTTAGACAACAACATCTTTGTACATGATGCGGAGTGGTACTGACAGATCCAGGGGGTAGCAATGGGGGGGGAGGGGTCTAAATTTTCATCCACATTTGAGAACTTATACATGGGACTGTTTCAGAAAACACACATTTGGACTGCATGCCCCACAGAACTCGTTTAGCACATCATATGCTGGGGTAGGTACATACATGATGTAATGATGTTTTGGTCAGGTGATGTGAACACACTCAAATGATTTTTCCAACACCTCAATGACAACACCTTTATTATCTCTTTCACATACCAATACAGCACTCACAGAATTGACTATCTTGATGTCACACTGTTTGTAGAGCATCAATGTATAGAGTCCGTTCTATTTAGAAAACCCAGTGCTACTTGTAGCCAGCTCACACCCACCCTCACAAATCAAAGCCATCTCATACAGAGAGATGGTCAGAACTAGGCACGATTGCAGCAGGGACTCTCGGTTTCTAACCAAACTTGAAAACCTGGAAACCAAGTTCAGGACAAGGGGCTACATTACTGAGACTCTGAGTGCAGCCAGGAACACGGTCATGAAACTCAAACGTCAGAACCTGCTTACCAGCAACAATACTAGAAAAAAACAAAAAACACAGGAGACTCAGGTTTATTACCCCTTACAGTGTGGTAAGCACAGAGGTGTACCAAATGCTCAACAAGAATCGGCACCTACTACTTACCGACAATACCCTCAGTGGAGTGCTCTCTGTGAGACCTGGACGCATGCATGGGAGAGGCAGGAGACTGAGGGAGACACTTTGTCCTAGTTACCTGCAACCTTACATAAAGAATACTTGGCTACCGCCGCCCCCTAAGGGTTTTCACAAATGTGGGCTTTGCAATGTCTGTCGATTCACCAAAGACAAAAGAATGACCTTTCAGTACAACACAAACAAAGTACACAGAATGACCAAGTTCATCAACTGTAATACGAAATGTGTTGTATATTGCATTGTGTGTGAGTGTGGTCTAATTTGCATTGGTAGCACAATCAGACCATTGAAAGAAAGAACTCAGGAGCACATCAGGGCGATTAGAAACAACAACATGAGTTATCCTTTAGCAGTGCACTACAACACACTACACGGAGACAACGAACTTATCAACATCAGCTTCCTTGGCATAGACACTATCGGCACCTTGCCACGAGGAGGTGAGAAAACACTTGCCTTCAGACGGTTGGAGAGCAGATGGATAATTCAGCTCAGATCGGTAGACATGGGTTTGAACATAAACTAATAGATGTTTATGTTTTGAAGGACTGACTGCCTCTATTGAGTGGATACCTATAGGTCCTCACATAATTTGGCCCTCTCCTGCCGCATAATTTGAGTGGCCCTGGTTATATGTAAAACCTAGAGAAAGATATCTGGTAAGACAAAGCAGGGTCCTTCAGCAATTAAACAGTAGATACACATGAATTGACTTGCCATCCTGTTCCTTGCCTTTCAAGTGAGATCCAGTGTTATATGTAAACCCAGCAGATTCGTCAAACAAGATTTGACACTCAAGCAGTATTTGACACTGTAATGTCAAAGAGGATGCTCACAGCCTCCCCCCTTCATATTCTGTGAAGTGCAGAGAAGTCCTCTCTGCCCATTCAGGTCAGCCTATTTTTTGCTCCATGGAAACATTTCACCCCTTTCCCACACCTATTTAAATGCTAATGCCTGGCTGGGAGAAGTTTGAAAACAAGTGAAAATTAGCCTCCAGGAACTTCAGGCAGGGAAATTCTAACTTTTTAAAAATAATTTTTTCTTAACATTTATTTAAAAATTGATTTCACAATTGCATTAGATTTTTAATAACAATCAAAATAGTTGTTTAATTAATTTTCCAGCTAGTCCCAATCCCAAAATGCAGTATTACGATTTTAATCTGGTTTTCTATATAGAAAAGGTAGGTCTGTCACAGTGAAATAGCTAATGGGGCTAGTCACTATAAGGACATTTTTAACATAAAAAGCCAACATGTCCTACTTCTAAGTCCCATGAGCCCTGTCTTGTGAACTACAAGGCCTCATAGGGGTAACTTATTAATAATTAAAAATAAGGTTTTGACCTGTCAAAAGGATTTATTTTGACAGACCGATTGCAGTGTTTAAACTGACAGTCAGGCTCTAATGGTATGCCAGAAGTCACTATAGTGGATAGCTTAATTAGTGCTGCACTTTACTAGTGACATATGACTTACAGGCCCTGGGTACATTTTATGCTGTATACTAGGAACATATGTGTAAGTTAAGTATACAAATTAGGAATACGCCAATTAGACCATGTTTAAAGGTGGTACACAGGCATTTTATCATTGATTAGCAGTGATAAAGGGCACAGAGTTCTAAAGCCAGGAATAACATACTGTCCAGTGAAAGGTAAAAAATATAGGGTGACCGTGCAGAAGTGGCGGATTTCCTACTGAATGCTTATAAATTAGTTATCAGCTTTCCCCCCTTTGATGAGGTCCAGGTCCAGGTTATACACTAATTACCACATTTATTAGCCAAGCCCATTCATGGTATCTTGAGATGAAGAACAAGACAATATGACACTTTCTTACAATAACAGAGCAGGAAGCACTCCACAATATATATCTAATCTCCTAAGTAGAAAATCTTTATTCAGTCAATCTTTGCTATTTGTTTAAAGCAGGAAAATGCATGACTGGGCTTCTGGAAAGAGGAGTTTGAGTGTTGGGAAATGAGATAGGCAGTTAGGTGATGGGACTTACTCGTAAAAACTATTTCAAAGAAAAGGTATAAAGAAGGGAATTAGGAGTAGGAAAGAAGGAAGAATTTGCAATGGGAATGAAAGAGGGCAGGAAGGAAATAAAAAGCAAATTCTATAGAAGCACTAAAAACGCCACCCCCGTGATTTGTCTCAGGGCAAAAAAGAGTGAATACTGAAGCCGCGGTCCGTGCAGGTAACAGCGGTGGGGCCAGGTAAGGGGGGATTTCGAGGGACGATGCTGTGTGAAAATTAAATAAATAATTAATCTACCCTCCGCATTGTCCCTCGAAATCCCCCCTATCCTGGCCCCACCGCCCCACCGCTGTTACCTGCACGGACCGCGGCTGGAATACTGATAACCAATATTTTAAAAAAAATGTAAACCCTTGGCAAACATGTAAAAACCCCACTGTGGTTCACATAAACTAGAAACTAAAACAGGAAAGCATAAGAATAAACGAACACTTGATGCATGTCTCCCTGTCAAATACAGTAGCGGTACAATGTTTCCTCTTTGGAAATGTCCTCTCACTCAGGGGCGGCTTCAGGGCAGTGCGACCGGTGCAGCCGCACTGGGTGCTGACCTCAGGGGGGGCACTGTGTTTTGTAATAATGTATGATTGGAGAGATGAGGGGGCACTTTTGCCTGGTGCTAGTGAGAGAATCCGAGGAGGTGGTCATGGGGTGAGGGGACACCAAAAATGATTGTCACACCAGGCGCCACCAGCGCTAAAGCCGGCCCTGCTCTCACTGGTAAAAGGAATCTGAAACTTGTAGATGTGTCTTATTGCGACAAAAAGGAATTTTCATTGTCAATTATAAGAAAGAAAATACTTTTGCATATCAGAATACCCCCAAGTCACAAACAATTGAACTTGTGTAACTAAACGGAAGCATTTTTAACAGCTTACAAACCATTATTGTTTTTCTGTGATATAGGGTAAACTGCGTACCAGTGTCCATGAACCCACACCCTCCATTTTAGTATGTCATACACACCTACATTGAACCCACATCTTGTTATGGTATCATTTCACAATATGCTCAATTCATGGACATAATCTCAGACTAGCAGATATTCCACTAGAATATATTGCTTTTTAACCATATGTGAACTAAAGATTTGATCTCTCATCACAATATTATGCTTGTAATGTTCACTATTAATGAAAAACCTGATACCATTATTTCCTCCTTAAGAGAGAATGTTGGCTCCAGACTGGTGCAAAACATATTTTGTATGAAGGTCTACTGCGTAATCAATCTCATTTTTTCCTGTTTGTCACTGCTACCTTCGTGTTTCCAGTGAGAATACTTGGACACCTCTCGTTGAACCTGACATCCACATTTCTGGCTCTGGATTAAAGCAGCTGATTTATATCTCCATTATTTCATGACAACATTTCTCTCACAACATTTCTCTAGTTTCTCGAAATGATTTCATTGAACTCATTAAAGATTAATGCTAGTTAATTTTAAAAGTCCATTCCGGTTTTTGTAAATGAATTAAGTTCCTTCACCAAGGCTACCTGAGAAGGTTTTCAACCACTCAATACTCAGGGATAGTGTTGAAGGTAATACTGTACTGTTTTAACATCCTCACTTAATGGTAACACGCTTCTGCTTTACAATCAGTGCCTCTTACCTTTGGGTGTTTTCAGGTCATTCCTTCCCTGTTGACATCCTGCTGTGTGATTCATCCCTGGCACATTGTGGAAGTCACAGTAAAAAACTACAGGAGAATGCTTCTGTCATGTATATGAATTATGCTTATAGATATGTACAACGTGCACCTAAATATTTTTCTCACAATGTTATAGTTATGTATTTTATTTTATGGACACCCTGTTTCAGTGTGTACAGAATACAGACACTGTTTTTCTAAAATTATTTTTGCAAACAGGTTTGGATTATCAAGTTGCACTCCCAAAATAGTATAAAACAATTAAAGTAGATCCTGTAGCATTAAAGCTAGTTCCTTCGTAAAAAATTAAAGATGGTTCTTGAGGAGGGATATTAAAGCATGTCACTGACTGGGGTCATTAATGATAGTTACTGTGAAAGGGCATTAATTCTGGTTACATTAATGCACATGTAAAGTATGAGGTCATTGGTACATATTTTTTTCTTGGGCCAGTGAGCTCAATTGATACATATGCTACCTGGGTCAGTACCACCGGTGCATGTGATAAATAAATACATTCAGGTTTATTGAAAGATAAATCAAACCATATAAACACAAACATTGCAAAATTCATTAAAATCTATTCAAGTATTATAGCTACAATTGAAGACTGGCACATGATATGCAGAAGCTGAGACTTAAGTTGAAATTTGCCACTTTCACACTAGAAATATATACTTTAAAAGAACTTGATGGAATGTCCTCTCTATATTAAACAATGTTAGTGGAAAATCTTCAGAGGAAAGTCAGATAAAATTTACAGTTATGGGAGGTTCGCCAATGGGATGTGAATGGGCTAAAACTCACAATTATTAAAGCACCGAGATTTACTTCCTGTAAATTTAAGAACAGCATCAAAATGATGCAGAACTTTCCAACTAAGGGGCCAATTACGATGTCGTTCGGAAACTGCTCCGACCAAATCGGTTCTGGAATCATTTCCGACCGAATCGGGTTGTGCGAGTCCGACCAACCAATTACGATGCTTCCCAACATCGTTTGGTCGGACTCGCTTTGACTTCAATGGGAGCCTGTGTTCCAAACGAGAACACAGGCTCCCATTGAAAAAAGGGGTGGTTGGGGAAAACCTTGCACCCTGTAGCGAGCACCCCATGGTGCCCGCCACATTGTGCATGGTTGGAAAGAGGGGTCCCTTGGGTACATCCACTGGCCCCAACCGGACGCCACCGGGTGAAGGGGGCCTGCTACAGGCCCCCAAAGACAGATTCCGACAGCCGTTTTGTGTCAGGCAGACCGAATCGGAACGGCTGTTCGAATCGGTCATCGTAATCGCTCGGTGGGAAACTGTGTCCATAGAGCTGCACGTTTCGGCTCCCAAAGACTTGGCCTGTCCAAATGCCTTTCGGAACCGAATCGGACAGCCCGAATGGTTTCCGGTCATCGTAATCGGTCATTGGGAATTGTGAGCTATTCGGTCGGAAACAAGGGTTCCTAATCGGATTCTGAGATACCGAATCCCATTCGGAGCCTTTCCGTATGACATCGTAATGGGCCCCTAAGATGGAGGTCCACTCTACTCCACCAGAATTTTGAGACAAGCCTCAATGACTGAATACCCTCTTTGTTAAAGGTAGAAAAAAGCCAATGCTTATGTTCTTTTATCAGAGCAGCACATTAATTAGTTAGTTAATGTGTTCTAGTTACTCTTCCTTATACCTGCACAACCAGCATTTATCAGAATGGAGGACATCGCTGCACAAAGAAAGCCAGAATTCTTCCAGAGGGAACAGATTAAAACTTAAATGAAGCAACTTGTTTCTACGGATCAATGACAGATCTTCACATAGATATACCTGGGATTCCCCTACAATGTAAATATTGCTAGTATACCCAGAGTGCTTTTTAGATGCTTAAAGCCATATGTACATAGAATAGGAATAGCGATTTCCATATAGCGATTTCATCCAAATCGCTATTTGGAAATCGCTATTCCTTATGTATGAAACTTTTTGTTTCAAACTTGCAATTCCTAATGGGTCGCAAATCGACCTACCTCATGAATATTAATGAGGTAGGTTGCAGTTTACAACCCATTAGGAATTGCAGCCATTACAGGGAAGGAGGCCTTCTGAGGTCAGCAGGCCACCATGTCTGTGATTGCGTTTTAATAAAGGTTTTTCTTTTGTTGAAATGCAACCTGGTTTCCTTAAAGGAAAACTGGATGCGTTTCAACAATAAAAATGTAAATGTTTTGTTTTCATTTTTTAAGAGCAGGCAGTGGTCCGTGGGACCACTGCCTGCTCTTAAAAAATGTTTTCCTAATATTCACAAAGGGGAAAGGGTCCCATGGGGATCTCTTCTAATTTGTGAATGCATTACCACCAACTTTGAGTTGGTGGTAAAGTGCAAATGCTTTACAACTGCATTTCAGTCACAAAACAGTCGTACATACCAATGCAATTTTGTATTTGGAAGGGATGCCCTAAACACGCCCCTTCCAAATACACAACCGCGAAACCAAAATTGTGATTCGGTAACAAGTTACCGAAACGCAATTGTGCTTTGTACATTTGGAACATTTTTCTGGGCGCAAATGGGTCGATTCTGTGATTTGGCCCATTTGTGAACAGAAAAATGCTTCGTACATATGCACCTAAATCTCTTTTATAAGCAAATATTGAGTTAAGTTCACTGTGAATAAGATATATTTCTATTTCATTCATATGTGGATTACAGTTTAGTTAGTGCACACTTCAAAAAGCACTGCAGTTGGTTTCTTCTCAAAATCTATAACAATACCTTCAGAGAGTCAATAGAACCATTTCTGATCCATAGGCTGATATTTAGAAATCAAAGTGATCGACACTGGAGACAGAATTCCAAATGGATCTTAGATGGAGCTGTAAATGAAGGAAGACCAAACATGAATCTCTAAAGAATACATTGATCCATGTCCAGTCCTCAAGCATATTCCCCTAGGAGGGCTTCAAGGTAATATACAAGGGAAGGCGAAATAATTGAGCTGGCAAAGGAGCTAAGCCATTTACAATAAAGTTCAGGGGTAAGGTTAGTGGGGCATCTCTACTTTTTATAGGTGCTTGGGTTCTATCGCTTGCTCCTTCTACGAACCACACATGCTGAAAATTACAGAATGCTTCCCATTCAAGTCTAGTGCTGAGGAGCAACCACTGGCCTAACTTCTTTTGTTGGAGGCCAAATATTGCTATCTTGGTCTTATATGATCGAAACTGCCAACATGCGTGTGTGGTTTATTCCTTGAGCACAATTAGAGATCTCTGAAGGCCTACCCTGTCACAGTCCAAGATAATTGTGTAATCTCTATTCTGTAGGAGAAACCCCTGCTTGGAACCCAGATTTGGAGGGTAAACATTAGTTCTTAGGTCTGCGACATATACATTTTAATGGAGGTGTGCTAAAACAAACCTTTGCTTTAGGCCTTGGATTGTGTAAATTCATCTTGAAACATGGGAATTCCCAGCTAGTTTCATCTACCCCAAAATGTCTGTGAACAGCAACAGGACTCTCCAGGTCGGCTCAGCTTGATTCCCAAGTTTCTTACACAGTAGACATAGGTCACTAGTGTGGAAAGGTGACCTGTAGCCTATGAAGCAAAAATTTAGAGAGTCCTCTAAGTGTGGACAGCTCAATTAACCATAACGGAAAGTTCCAAGATGATATACATTGTGGGCAATTTGGGTGGAAACCTGTCTGATAAAACAGCACTAATTGAGCCTCCGACACTCAATTTTTCAAATCTGCTAGAAATATTTGAGATAACCTTTTGGCATCTCCGCCTCGCAAGGCTATAAAATGGTAGTTCCTTGGATGGCTAGAGTCACCTATTTTTGAAAAGTAGATGAAGTACAGCTTCTCCAAATATCAGGATTTGAAGGAATTATTTATCAAGTGGGCTTAGGCACTTGGTCTACTAGGTATGCTTGTGTTTAAGTGATCCTGGCAGTAAGTGGTGGGCCCTGGAGCACTGGAAGAGAGAGATGCTGCTATTAGCCAATTGAAATGATGCTACAAGAGCATGAATGTCGACCGTGGGCTATTCCAAGCTGAAGGCAAACTTGTTGACATGTAAAGATTTTATACGGTTAATCCTAATCCAAATTTACAGTCCTACTATGTTCCCCTGGTGGATCTTCTGGACTGGGCTTTATCTAGATTGAATATAGGGCTCTTAAAGATTTGGTTAATGCTTTAAAATGGAAGTGAGCCATCTGTTGTAACTATTGTGCTCCAAAAGGTCCTCATGTTCATCTCCCACTTGCTTTAACATTATATGGACATGGAGACAAAGAACAACATCTCTATCCTAAAAAGGACTACTAGACTTACATTTCAAACAAGATTTAGGCTCCCATGTAACCCTATCCAGGATGTTTAGCCCAGCCAAGTGGCCCACCTTAATCGGCTTCTCACTGCTAGTGAACAGAATTTGAAAGGGTACATTATAGTGAGAATTTTGAAGGGAAGGTGGTGAAAAAAGAGAGTACTGGACAGGAGGGTGTAATCTAATACAGGAGTTCAGTATGGGAAAATGTGCATGTAGTGGATTTGGAACTCAGAAGGAAATTTAAATTTAAAGTTGATTAGTTTCTTAACAAAGGTTCTCTTAAGTTATCTCTTTTTTTTGGCAGTGATCATACTAGTAAGCACTCCAAGAACATCATCTAATCTCCCCTCCCCACATAAATCACCTTAAACTCAGATACATTTAAATCCACTGTTAACATTATACAAGTGCGAATGTAATTGATATGTATGCTTCTGAGAGTGTCAATCAATTTATTCACTTACTTCTTATTCAGGCAAGTCAGATTAATAGATATATGTTTACAATTAAAAACCCTTAGTCTGAAGACTGCCTCATAAATTTGTATTTTCACAATGAGAAGGTTCTTAGGTGTGAGTCATGGAGGAAACGTGCATATTTAAACTGGAGGTTATGAAGCTGCCAGGTCACTTGTGTTTGTGTGTATGTAGCCCTGGGAGCAAGCAGAAGTGATAAAAATTCAAATGTACAACTTAAACCACCCAAGTCTCCTATAAATAATGATACTATAACTTAGAATGAATTAATACAATCTTGTTTCGTTTAATCCAGTGTAAAGCCCATCCACATTCCAAGAAAGAAGCCTCAAATTGAAGATACCTGCTTCGGAGTGAGGCTCCATTTTTAAAAGATCTGATATGCAGCTAGGAGTGGTCAAACTTGGTAACCAACACATGGGCCACCCAAGAAGAGTCACTGAGTACTCCTTCTCTTGATTCCTGGTCACTTCCTGGCATTGTCATAGTCTACCAAGCTTTGCATCCCAGTGCATCTTCAGCTGTCTCACTGAGGATATCTTTTGTACATCATAACGTGGGCATGCTTTAAAAGAACACCACCCTTTTCCTTTTATACACAAAAAGCTATGCAAATCTCTTGTAGTACTTCGCCAAGCAAATGCAATTTATTGATAGGACTTAGGGACAATAACAATACTCCAGTTGACAAAAGTTGCCATTTTGTTGAAAATTGAATTGGCTATCACCCTTATTGTCCTGGCAATAATAGTAGATTTTTGAAGTTTGATGTCTCCAAATCTTTGGTTCCTGTTGCTTCAAACCCAGATTAGCTCATAGTAATTTTAGAATATACTCACTCAGTTTAAGTTGTTACATGTAACTCTTGATACTTTACGTGGGTCAAAGACTAAACTATGTCCCTAAAGAGAGTTTAATGAATGGTGAGGGGTTCTGAAACATGTTCTTATCGCCTGGTGAAATTACTATTGGTAGCTTGAAAAACACAACTGAAATAATCTCCTTCTTCCAGATAACTAATTTAATATGAGCGAACTCCAGCGATAGTGGCTTTGACAAGGATGTCAACTTAACCAAAGTAGCTGTATTCTGCCATAAGTATTAATTTCTGCAATGTCGAATTTAAGAGGTGGCTTTGTGGTTGAAGCTTTACTTGCTGCCGTTAGTTGAGCATGTGAGTAAATGAATGGTGAGATGGTTCTGAGATGAAGAACAGGTTTGCTTGCATTGGATTAGCTCTGAATAAAGGATAGCTTCTACAACCTTTGAATGGTGCCTACTTTGCCAATGGCACACAATAGGTTACTCTAAGCTTTTTTGTTTGTTAGTTTGTTAAGTTTTTATCATTTTTTGGATAGCACTGGGTGAAACGCTTGCTCTCAGCATAGAACATTAACTGCAACTCGCACCTTTTCAATGCAATGGTTATACCCTTGCATATGACATCACTTATACCATGTCCAATCATAGCTTTCATAGCTTTCATAGCAACACTTATGACATAGCACTTATGACATATGTGCTATGAGATTATTTTTCATAGCACAGTGCAAGGTAGAGTCACGAGTTATAGTTAATGTAGTGTGGTTAGTGAGGTGAGAACACTGAGTACAGAGGTGCGCAACACAGCAATTTTAAGGTGGTTTGTTAAGTTAAAATTTAAGTTATAAGTAACACTGTGTACGTAGGGGCACAACTTATTATAATTAGAAGGTGGTGTGTAAATTCCAAATTTAAGTTGTAACTATAACTTTAGAATTTCTAATGTTTGTGTAGTTTAAGTATGATTTGTATGAAAAGAATAAAGTTTCCCTAACTATAACTCATCTCTAACCTTTGGTTTTTCCATGAAAAAAAAGTATTTACAAATATATTTATATATGGTAACCACTGAAATAAAAAAAATTAAAATATCAAGCAGCAAGATCATGCAAGAAATACAATTATCAGCAAGATGCATATAATCAGTTGATAAAAAAATTACAAAAAAATGAACAGATCATTATTAGGAACTCCGACAAGGGAGGTAATATTGTTATATGGCCACATAAAGAATACATGAAGGAGGCAAGTCAACAATTGGAACATGGCAATTGCTACAAAAAGAGCAGTGTTCAAACAGCTCAAGCTTCCTGGAATGAATATTACTCGAAATTGAGCGCATGGCGAAGTGCAGGATTACTAAGCATGGAGGAGTTTAAATTCTTAAAAAATGAACATCCCGTCATGCCGGTCATATACTTTATCCCTAAACTGCATAAAAATGCAACAACACCACCTGGCAGGCCAATAATCTCGGCAAGGGGAAGTCTATTGGAAAACACATCGAAATACATAGACTTCTTCCTACAAGACTTTGTTAGACAGCTACCGTCTTTTATCCAAGATACAGGAGATTTCCTAAGACATTTGAACACTTGCCAGTGGGAGCCAGACTATTTACTGATGTGTCTAGATGTAACGTCTTTATATACGAGTATCCATCACAAAGACGGGATTAAGGCGGTCGAACACTATTTGCAATTTAGACCATTACATCTCTTCCATCACAACAAAATGTTGGTTGCAATGATAATGTACTGTCTTGAAAATAACTATTTTCTGTTTCAGAACCAGGTGTTACAACAAGTAAGAGGGGTAGCTATGGGGGCATGTTTTTTCCGTAGCTACTCATGCCTCCACATGGGATGGTGGGAGGAGATGGTTCTAAATAGAGTACATAAGGTAACAGTTGACAGCCACGTCAAAGCGTGGTTACGATATATCGACGATTTATTCGTGATATGGCATGGAACTGAGGCGATGGCTTATGAGTTTGTGAAAGAACTCAACAATAACAACATTAATCTTCACTTTACCGCCACAATTAGTAGCCAAGCAGTATGTTTTCTTGACGTGGAAGTATTTATTAAAAATCAAAAAATTGAAACTAGGCTTCACCGTAAACCCACAGCAGGCAATAGCATACTACATGCTAGTAGCCATCATCGCCAGCATATCATACACAGTATCCCTTATGGGGAAATGCTGAGGATTCGACGAGTATGTAGTACGGAGGCCGACTTGATCTCTGCACAACAATCAAGTAAGGCCAGGTTTATGGAGAGGGGCTACAAAGAAAGTACTGTTGACATAGCCATCAAAAAAGCGAATTATCAAGACAGGACAGTGATGCTAGGTAAATTCGCTCCTAAACCAACCAGAGACAAGGAGGAAACAGGATCACAAACAAGACTGATACTTACATATAGTAGACAACAAAATACATTGCGTAAGATATTTAATAAGAACTGGCCTGTTATACATAGTGATCCGATAATTGGAAAAGGCTTACCAAAAAATCCATACATCACGTTTAGAAAATCAAAATCCATGCGTGATGCTTTGGTAAGTAGCAGCCCAGAGGTGAAAGCGACTACTACCTGGCTAACAGCACGCCAGGGGTTTGTCAAGTGTAACAACTGTCGGGCCTGCAGGTTTGGGATCAGTTGAATATCTTACAATATCCCATTCAGGGAGAATCCCATAAAAATCACAAAATTCTTAACCTGCTGCACAGAATATGTGGTCTATGTATTGGAATGCTCTTGTGGGTTGCAGTATGTGGGCAGCACTAAATTGCAGGCCCACAAGAGGATACTGCAACACATGAGAGCAATAACCAATTCTGACCAAACCTATCCGGTTGCAAGACACTTTAAAGAGATACATGAAAACAACTTAGAACACCTTAAATACTTCTTGATCGATTCCATCCCAGTATCAAGAAGAGGGGGCAACCGAGAGGCCAAACTCCGACGTCTAGAAATTAAATATATCCTGGAACTTGACACTAAGACTCCCAATGGACATAATTCTAGCGAGGATTTTTTCACATGTTTGTAAATAGATAAAATTAAGTACATTCATGAAACAATCCCTAAAAATGAATTCATTTATAAACTATCCCTGTAAATATCTGATATACGCTGCATACACAAAATAGCATTATGCTATAATTTTTATACATAGTTATTGTTTTGAACTATTTTGCACATTTTGCACTTTATTGAACAAATCGGGTTCAAAAGTTTATACTTTATGCACTTTAGAATCACTAAGCACTTTAATGGACAGGGTATGATGCAATACTGGCTCACAGGGGCCAGAAACATATCTATAAATTGTATTGAGTCCTAAATAAAAAAATAGCAAATCTGCAGAACAATAATTATACGCATGACTCGTCTAACAGACCGTAGTCCATGTCAAAATAATTAAGTGCATGGAAATAGGTATGTGGGGACCCACGATGTATTATACAGATATTATCAGATCATATGTAAAAACCGGCATATTAATGTCATGTCTCATTTTCTAATTGAATATTTTAACATTTTTATGTATTTTACATAGAATTGTTTCTTTTAAATATTTATTGTGATGAGATGATTTTACGATTTGATTTATTAATGTATTGCTGATTTGCACTCATACAAATGGTCAAGATACGAATTTCTTCTCTGTCCATCAGTAAGTAGAAATCACGTGTGCAGGCACTAAGCACTTTAAATGGTAATGTGACTCCGATAGCGCGTCATGTGATCAAGGCTGTGGTAGGCCGAAACGCATCATGGCGGTCGTGGTGGATTGAAGGCTTTTAATAAAGACACTGACTGAGCACTGAATTTGGGTTTGCTCGCCGTTCTTTCCTGCGGAAGGGAAGTCCATGGATACGGTGGTGAAAGTGATATATATATATATATATATATATATATATATATATATATATATATAATCTACTGGCGGTCGCCAGTAGATAGTTATAGTTAGGACCTATTTTCCATAGGAAATCCGCAACATTCTATTTGAAATAACTTTGGCGCCGGTTGACGAATCTTCGCGAAATTTTCAAAACTCGTGGCCCGCTCCGGTCCGCTCCTATCCTGAAAGTCTCGGGGTGATTCGTCAAGTGGGGGCCGAGAAATAAGTGTTTTCCCCATGCAATTTTCCATAGGAACCTTTCATTGCAGCTACAGCCCGAACTGCTGAACGGAATTACACCAAATTTGGCAAAAAGGTAGCCCTTGGTTCAGAGTCATGCCTTTTGGTTAAATGGTGTAAATCCGTTCAGTAGTTCCTGAGAAATTTGAAAAAGAAAACACATATATATCTGGGCGGAGCCTAACCACACATGTCATCGTGAGATCTGATTGGCTGTCAGCACTTCATCCTGGAATTGCTGGCAGCCATCTTGGGACCAATATAAATGATAGTACCCCATTGAAATGCATTGTAGTGAATCGAAGATTTTGAGGGTTACCAAAAGGAGAACTATAAAGGGTGATAACAGACTTTAGTTACATTAGAATTCATTTGTTGATGGTACCATACTAATTTCAGGAATTGTGGTGTGTTCTAAGGTGATTTTACCCTGTGAAAAACCTTCTGCTGGGATATCATGAATCATTTTGAGAGAAAACTATTTTCACATGCTTGTCCCATACAGTTTTGGAAGATGCTCCAGAAGCTAAAATGAGAGCATATTTTCTGTAAATTCACATTATCTTTCTCAGTCATGTGAGAATGAAGTCTGACATTCTCAGTAAAACATGTACATCCAACAAGGGCAGAGACTGTCAGTTGATTCCTTTGTGTTCTACTGCAGCTTCCCAGAGTGTTCTAAAGAACAACTAGAGTGCTAACAGCCTTACTTATGACAAACATATGGCACACCTGAAGCCATCTTGATTGGAATAAACTGGTAACACTTAAAACATTTAATTTAAAAAGGAACAAAATGATGGGGTTCATTTTGTCATAGAAATTATGGTTAGTGCTGTAGAAAGAAAAATTAGGACATGTTTCAAGTGTGATCTCAAATATCTTCCTGTTATATTTCAACAGGAGCAGCCTGTGAGTTGATGCCTTTGTGTTCTACTGCAGCTTCCCAGAGTGTTCTAAAGAACAACTAGAGTACTAACAGTCTTACTTATGACAAAATTATGGCACACCTGAAGCCATCTTGATTGGAATAAACTGGTAACTCTTAAAACATTTAATTTAAAAAGGAACAAAATGAGGGGGTTCATTTTGTCATAGAAATTATGGTTAGTGCTGTAGAAAGAAAAATTAGGACATGTTTTAAGTGAGATCTCAAATATCTTCCTGTTATATTTCAACAGGAGCAGCCTGTCAGTTGATGCCTTTGTGTTCTACTGCAGCTTCCCAGAGTGTTCTAAAGAACAACTAGAGAGCTAACAGTCTTATTATGACAAAAGTATGGCACACCTGAAGCCATCTTGATTGGAATAAACTGGTAACACTTAAAACATTTAATTTAAAAAGGAACAAAATGAGGGGGTTGATTTTGCCATAGAAAGTATGGTTAGTGCTGTAGAAAGAAAAATTAGGACATGTTTTAAGTGAGATCTCAAATATCTTCCTGTTATATTTCAACAGGAGCAGCCTGTCAGTTGATGCCTTTGTATGCTACTGCAGCTTCCCAGAGTGTTCTAAAGAACAACTAGAGAGCTAACAGTCTTACTTATGACAAAAGTATGGCACACCTGAAGCCATCTTGATTGGAATAAACTGGTAACACTTAAAACATTTAATTTAAAAAGGAACAACATGAGGGGGTTCATTTTGCCATAGAAATTATGGTTAGTGCTGTAGAAAGAAAAATTAGGACATGTTTTAAGTGAGATCTCAAATATCTTCCTGTTATATTTCAACAGGAGCAGCCTGTCAGTTGATGCCTTTGTGTTCTACTGCAGCTTCCCAGAGTGTTCTAAAGAACAACTAGAGTGCTAACAGCCTTACTTATGACAAAAGTATGGCACACCTGAAGCCATCTTGATTGGAATAAACTGGTAACACTTAAAACATTTAATTTAAAAAGGAACAAAATGATGGGGTTCAATTTTGTCATAGAAATTATGGTTAGTGCTGTAGAAAGAAAAGTTAGGACATGTTTCAAGTGTGATCTCAAATATCTTCCTGTTATATTTCAACAGGAGCAGCCTATCAGTTGATGCCTTTGTGTTCTACTGCAGCTTCCCAGAGTGTTCTATTTGAGATGTCATCAGTGATGTCATCAGTGATGTCACTGACCATGTTATGAATTATGTAATATGTGACGTCATCAGCAGTGGATTGCGGGGGCGCGAGTTATAGTTAGCTGAACTAACTATAACGGGGGAATTTCTCTGGTTTTGTACGAGTGAAATGTCCAACTAACTATAACCTCCCTGAAACCTATGGTTTTTTCAGTGAATTTCTAAGGTTTTTTAAATGCTAATTCTAACTATAACGTCCCTGAAACCTATGGTTTTTTCAGTGAATATATATATATATATATTCACTGTAAAAACATAGGTTTCAGGGGCGTTATAGTTAGTTGGACATTTCACTCGTACAAAACCATAGAAATTCCCCCGTTATAGGTAGTTCAGCTAACTATAACTCGCGCGCCAGCAATGCACTGCTGATGACGTCACATATTACATCACTCATGACATGGTCAGTGACATCACTCATGACATCACTGATGACATCTCAAATGACATCACTGATGACATCATCCTTGTGATAGAGTGGCAGACCTCCTCTCACCCTAATATAACCTTTGATACACACACTCAAAAATACAAACTAACATTTTCAAAACAATGGACATACCAATACCAGTTACAACACACCTATTCAGTAATTCCAAGATCTACACACTCATCCACTCATTCACCAACAGTCCCTATACAGTCACTCATACATGTACTCACTCATCATATGTACTCATACACCTATACATCCTGTTACACACCGCCACTCATCCATAGAGTTACTCACACACATAGTCACACATGCAAACAAAGTATCAAACATCCATTTACTTGCATATACAGTTATACACACACTACCACACTTACTTCTACAGAAACTTACACATACTTACTCTCTTAAACAATCACTTATAGAAACACCTACTTATTTGTACAGGAACTCTTCCAATCTCTCACTCTCACATATACTCACTTATATACACCAATACTCACATATACTAGTTTAAAACATATGTAGTTACTCATAAAGACACTATTGAGACAGTCATTCACTTACTAACACACCCATACACATACTCATCCCCCTATACAGTCCTGCACACATGCTGTCTTCAACACATACAAACAGTGAGTCACTCATTCATGCATCTATGCACTAAGTAATACCCCCACCGAACCATACAGACACTCAGACACTCATACTGATACTCAAAAACCAACTAATAACCCATATAGACACTCATGTAGCTACTCACCAACCCATGCAGCCACATATACACAAAGTGAGAGACTGATACAGATATTTTCATATTTAAACATTACTCCCTAACCCATGTATTCACTAAGATACACTTAGTCAGTTATACAATCAATTTTACCATAAAAAAATCATCCATTTAGACACTTATATACCCATTTATTCTTCCATCGACCTTGAGATGTACATATATAAAACATATTTAATTTTCAGAAAAACACACATTCACTGGATGATGTCATCAGTGATGTCATCAGTGATGTCATTTGAGATGTCATCAGTGATGTCATGAGTGATGTCACTGACCATGTCATGAGTGATGTAATATGTGACGTCATCAGCAGTGCATTGTGGTGCGCATGAGTTATAGTTAGCTGAACTAACTATAACGGGGGAATTTCTATGGTTTTGTACGAGTCAAATGTCCAACTAACTATAACGCCCCTGAAACCTATGGTTTTTTCAGTGAATTTCTAAGGTTTTTTAAATGCTAATTTCTAACTATAACGTGCCTGAAACCTATGGTTTTTTCAGTGAATTTCTAAGGTTTTTTAAATGCTAATTTCTAACTATAACGTGCCTGAAACCTATGGTTTTTTCAGTGAATATATATATATTTATTATACTATGTATACATGTGAAAATGTCTCGGTCCCCTGTTTGCCTCGGTGGCACGGAAAAAATGGGTAGAACTGACGTCAGCACGCCGACGACGTCCTCTTATGGCTCCGATGACGTCATACGGTGTCGCGAGCGGAGCCGTGCTCGTTGACGTGGGAGAGCTAGGAAAGAATTTCCGTGGAATGCTGGTGCAAGGGATATTCACCTAAGTGTTCAGGCTAGTCCTTTGGGAGCAACTGTTTATGTTGCCACTCCAGAAACCGAAACCAGTGATCCGAGGGCAGAGGCCCTGCAGATGGCACACGAGGTGGGGTGCCTAGTCGTGTGCACCGGCGGGGCAGCGAAGTGACAAGCACCACAACCCACAAAAAAGGTAACGAGGGCACTGAATAACACAGGATCTTCTCTTTGTATCTGGCAGGAACAATGAAGTTAAAATGCCCTAGTACCAAAATGTAGAATTAGTGCTACAACGGTCTTCAAGAGGACCTGCGATGCCGCTTCTGCCTCCCGTACCCTGGAGGCTGCACATGGGTCACGCGGTATGGTCATACTGCGGTGGGACGCACACTCGTTGACCTCTCATGGCACTGCTCCACACTTCAGGGAGGACGCTTTCCATTAGCTATGTTTTCTGATGACATGTCGCGCCGGCCCCGTCCAACAACAGAACTCCTTTAGATCCAAACAGACTCTTCCACTCTCTCACCGGAAGTGAAACCAGGCCACGCGGACACTTTCACAATACAACAGCCGGGAATGCACTTTTCAGTAAAAAAAACACATTCCTTCCTCCTAATTAATCAAATAAACGTCTCACTGAAGAACAGGGGCCAGCTTCGATCGGTACACAGCCGTTACAACGACTTTTTTACTTTGCGATACCATTACAACGCATGCTTTACCACGCATGCGTTGTACATCACAAAGTCATTACTACGCATTTTTAGAACGCATGGTCATTTACCACGCATGCCTTTACAACGAATTTTGTTGTAAAGGTATGTATGGTAAATGACCATGCGTTCTAAAAACATGTAGACGATCCATGTCGTTGTAAGGAAACAGAGGCTGTTCCGTTTCCTCACAACGACGTGCACCGCCCCTCAGAGATGACGTGAAGCAGGAACCACGAGGAGAGAGGAACCATGAGGAGTGAGAGGTAAGGGGATTGGGCATGGGGTGGGAGTTTCTTTTCTAGGGTTTAGGGTAGTGCAGTGGTGTTTGGGTGGTGTAGGGGGTCGTGCTGGGGGTAGTGTTTTAGGGTTTAGGGTAGTGCAGTGGTGTTTGGGTAGTGTAGGGGGTCGTGCTGGGGATAGTGTTTTAGGGTTTAGGGTAGTGCAGTAGTGTAGGGGGTCGTGCTGGGGGTAGTGTTTTAGGGTTTAGGGTAGTGCAGTGGTGTATGGGTAGTGTAGGGGGTCATGCTGGGGTAGTGTTTTAGGGTTTAGGGTAGTGCAGTGGTATTTGAGTAGTGTAGGGGGTCATGCTGGTGGTAGTGTTTTAGGGTTTAGGGTAGTGCAGTGGTGTTTGTGTAGTGTAGGGGGTCATGCTGGGGGTAGTGTTTTATGGTTTAGGGTAGTGCAGTGGTGTTTGGGTAGTGTAGGGGGTCGTGCTGGGGGTAGATTTAGGGTTTAGGGTAGTGCAGTGGTGTTTGGGTAGTGTAGGGAGTCGTGCTGGGGGTAGTGTTTTAGGGTTTAGGGTAGTGCAGTGGTGTTTGTGTAGTGTAGGGGGTTGTGCTGGGGGTAGTGTTTTAGGGTTTATGTTAGTGCAGTGGTGTTTGGGTAGTGTAGGGGGTAGTGCTGGGGTAGTGTTTTAGGGTTTAGTGCAGTGCAGTGGTGTTTGTGTAGTGAAGGGGGTCATGCTGTGGGTAGTGTTTTAGGGTTTAGGGTAGTGCAGTCGTGTTTGTGTAGTGTAGGGGGTCGTCTTTTAGGGTATAGGGTAGTGCAGTGGTGTTTGGGTAGTGTAGGGGGTCATGCTGGGGTTAGTGTTTTAGGGTTTAGGGTAGTGCAGTGGTGTTTGGGTAGTGTAGTGGGTCGTGCTGGGGGTAGTGTTTTAGGGTTTAGGGTAGTGCAGTGGTGTTTGTGTAGTGTGGGACGTCATGCTGGGGGTATATTTAGGGTTTAGTGTAGTGCAGTGGTGTTTGGGTAGTGTAGGGAGTCTTGCTGGGGGTAGTGTTTTAGGGTTTAGGGTAGTGCAGTGGTGTTTGGGTAGTGTAGGGAGTCATGCTGGTGGTAGTGTTTTAGGGTTTAGGATAGTGCAGTTATGTTTGGGTAGTGTAGGGTGTCGTGCTGGGGGTAGTGTTTTAGGGTTTAGGGTAGTGCAGTGGTGTTTGGGTAGTGGAGGGGGTAGTGTTTTAGGGTTTAGGGTAGTGCGCCCAACCAGCCACAATATCCGTGGACAAAGGGGATCCTGACTCTTTGGAATGCTCCGTCAATTGAATAATTTGGGTCAAGGGCCCTACCACGTCCAAGACCTATCAATTCCTTTCTTGGGATCTCTCATATACTTGGAGAAAAAGGTACATAGTTTCTCATCAATTTCAGGCGTGTGTGCCACCTTCCCCTTCAGTGAGGGCCTGGGGCATTCTCCCCTCATCCTATTCCTGACCTCCCTTTCAAGGGGTTGATGGATTTTCCCCACCACATACTCTGCCACTTTGGCATCAGGTGTCCACTCTGCCGACCTAGGATGGTAAATTTGGGTAGGCTCGAACATGTCCGAGTGGACCCCGTCCCCAACCGGGGACTGAGAGGAGTGGGACTCTGGACGCCAGGGACGCCCGAGTCCTTATCCTCATCGGAGGAGAAATCGTCCTCCGATACACCCTCTCCCTCTAAGGGAAACCCGCCTTCGGGGTCTACAATAGTGGTGACAGTGTCGCAATTTTCTCCGGGCCCCTCCTCCTCCCGGCAAGGTGCATGTTTTAGCGTTCGCGCACTCTTGAGGAAGGTCTCCGTTAGTTTATCAAATCCTTCCAAGTGCCCCGCGTTATGCTTAACGGCCCTTTTATTCCCCATCTGGGAGCTACTTGGACCCGCCACCACCAGATCTGGGTCACTGAACACCCCAGGGATGCTTTTCGCCAGCTTATCAACCTGATCCCTAAGAGGAGCCAGCGCCCTAGAAATAGCCAGAGAGAGGGCTTGGTCCACTGCTGGAGGGAAAAGTTGGGGGGCCATTCCTCCTCCACTTCCTGGTAGGAAGAGTAAAAATGGTCTTCTGGAGAAGACATGATAGCAGAGGGTGTGAGCACAGAACAAATGCCCTTAAAATCCTTAAGACAGCCCCCTCGCCGGTGCTCCAACAGCTGGGCTTTCCCCGAAGCTGTTTTAAGAATAGACTGAGGCGCAACACCAATTACCACCACCAGGTGGCGCTGGTCACTAACGTGGCCGTGTGGGGAAATCACCGCGTAGCGGTGTCAAAATTAGGCGTGGGTTGGTCGGGAATCAAGCGGACACTAAAGGAGTGACCGGATTCCCAAACGCGCGTAAAGCCCAGCGGGAGTGCTCGACGGAGCTGCCTCGCACGGACCAGACGCGCCTGACAGGATCTCACCGCGCGCAGAACACACAGCGGGAGAAACTGCAAGGGGGAGAACGCGCTCGGGCAAGAGCCTGCTGCGCAGGGAATATGAAACAATACCAAGGCAATAATGCTAATAACGTGCACAAGAAACCGCTATACAAACAGCAACAACGTCAGATTAAGCCAAGAATGTAAGGAATGCACTTAACTGACGAGCAGTGAAGAAAGAGGAAGCGGAAGGGAAGTCCCGATATTATATACGATGGACTGTGATATGATTGGACTATAGTTGCCTTGGAGACTACCCCCCTAATGGTTCATGGGTTGTGTAGTCTTTTGTTTAATGATTGTTGTGTTACGTTTTCTTTGAACTGCTATGCAAATAAAGTGAGAAAAGATATGCATAATCCTCGCCTCCGTCCTGCCATAGAATTCATTAAACTTTATTTGATCTGATTTAGAAACATAGATCATAAAAGTGTACATAAAAACAGTAAATCCTCTTTCCTAATACAATACAGTGAGAATTAATTAAAACCAGTAGGTAAAAACGGGTGTTACAAAGCCCGGTTCAGAGCAACTTCAGGTTAACAGAATCGTAAAGTTCAATGTTTCGCAAGATCAATCTCATGTACTTCGTGCAAAATACGCAATAAGGGGTCCAAGTAAGATGTAACGCTCCAATACCTGACCAGTTTGCACTATATAAAACTGCAGAAAAACTCAAAATAAAAAGTGTTTTGCACACTTCTGTCATTGGGCTATATGTGGGCTACATCTGGGTGATATTTGTGCTACATTTGGGCTCTTTTGTCTCTGGTGGCCATCTTGGGAGACTTATTTGTTATGAAGTTTCCTAATTTCGTCATTTACTGCAGTCTCCTCAGTAGGAAATGCTTTCAGTTTTTTACTTTGATTCCATCAAGAAGGCATTCAGATGTGTCACACATTTGCCATAAATTCAGAATGTTAGCACTCTAGTTGTTAATTAGATCACTGTAGTAAAGCTACTGCTCACCAGGGAGTTAACTGGAAGTCTACTGCTGGTATTGAAAGTGATTGTTTCAGTCTGCATGTCAGAATTTTCTAATGAAATAGAAGAGGATTTGAGATCTCACTTAAATCATGCCCTAAATTTTCTTTCTGCAGCACTAACCATCATTTCTATGGCAAAATGAACCCCCTCATTTTGTTCCTTTTTAAATTAAATATTTTAAGTGTTACCAGTTTATTCCAATCAAGATGGCTTCAGGTGTGCCATACTTTTGTCATAAGTAAGACTGTTAGCGCTCTAGTTGTTCTTTAGAACACTCTGGGAAGCTGCAGTAGAACACAAAGGCATCAACTGACAGGCTGCTCCTGTTGAAATATAACAGGAAGATATTTGAGATCACACTTGAAACATGTCCTAATTTTTCTTTCTACAGCACTAACCATAATTTCTATGACAAAATGAACCCCATCATTTTGTTCCTTTTTAAATTAAATTTTTTAAGTGTTACCAGTTTATTCCAATCAAGATGGCTTCAGGTGTGCCATACTTTTGTCATAAGTAAGGCTGTTAGCACTCTAGTTGTACTTTAGAACACTCTGGGAAGCTGCAGTAGAACACAAAGGCATCAACTGACAGGCTGCTCCTGTTGAAATATAACAGGAAGATATTTGAGATCTCACTTAAAACATGTCCTAATTTTTCTTTCTACAGCACTAACCATAATTTCTATGGCAAAATGAACCCCCTCATTTTGTTCCTTTTTAAATTAAATGTTTTAAGTGTTACCAGTTTATTCCAATCAAGATGGCTTCAGGTGTGCCATACTTTTGTCATAAGTAAGACTGTTAGCGCTCTAGTTGTTCTTTAGAACACTCTGGGAAGCTGCAGTAGAACACAAAGGCATCAACTGACAGGCTGCTCCTGTTGAAATATAACAGGAAGATATTTGAGATCTCTCTTAAAACATGTCCTAATTTTTCTTTCTACAGCACTAACCATAATTTCTATGACAAAATGAACCCCCTCATTTTGTTCCTTTTTAAATTAAATGTTTTAAGAGTTAACAGTTTATTCCAATCAAGATGGCTTCAGGTGTGCCATACTTTTGTCATAAGTAAGGCTGTTAGCACTCTAGTTGTTCCTTAGAACACTCTGGGAAGCTGCAGTAGAACACAAAGGAATCAACTGACAGTCTCTGCCCTTGTTGGATGTACATGTTTTACTGAGAATGTCAGACTTCATTCTCACATGACTGAGAAAGATAATGTGAATTTACAGAAAATATGCTCTCATTTTAGCTTCTGGAGCACCTTCCAAAACTGTATGGGACAAGCATGTGAAAATAGTTTTCTCTCAAACATGATTCATGATATCCCAGCAGAAGGTTTTTCACAGGGTAAAATCACCTTAGAACACACCACAATTCCTGAAATTAGTATGGTACCATCAACAAATGAATTCTAATGTAACTAAAGTCTGTTATCACCCTTTATAGTTCTCCTTTTGGTAACCCTCAAAATCTTCGATTCACTACAATGCATTTCAATGGGGTACTATCATTTATATTGGTCCCAAGATGGCTGCCAGCAATTCCAGGATGAAGTGCTGACAGCCAATCAGATCTCACGATGACATGTGTGGTTAGGCTCCGCCCAGATATATATGTGTTTTCTTTTTCAAATTTCTCAGGAACTACTGAACGGATTTACACCATTTAACCAAAAGGCACGACTCTGAACCAAGGGCTACATTTTGCCAAATTTGGTGTAATTCCGTTCAGCAGTTCGGGCTGTAGCTGCGACTAAAGGTTCCTATGGAAAATTGCATGGGGAAAACACGTTTTGGGACCCCCCTTTTTTCTCGGCCCCCACTTGACGAATCACCCCGAGACTTTCAGGATAGGAGCGGACCGGAGCACCCCACGAGTTTTGAAAATTTCGCGAAGATTCATCAACCGGCGCCAAAGTTATTGGAAATAGAATGTTGTGAATTTCCTATGGAAAATAGGTCCTAACTATAACTACCTACTAGCGACCGCCAGTAGGTAATATATATATATATATATATATATATACACACACATACTTTTTTTTATTTGCTCTTTTGAAATGGTAGGTACTGCAGTGAAAAGTGATTTTTGAATTGCCATTTATAGCGCCCAAAAAATCAAATCCTTCACGCCTGGTAGTACAAGGCTATTCGAAATCTCTGGCCAGCATGGCCTAATGTCTACAAAATGTGTACTGAGTAATCATTCTCACAATAATTTGGGCACATTCAATCTGACATTTCAACAAACACGCCTTGGGGTTCCCTTTCTATGCAATTGTTATCCAGTCCCATTAATTCCTCTTGTTTGCCTGTCATGGATGGCCAGAAAACGTAGGTGTTAAAGCCATGATCTGAACTATTGAACCCCCTGATTACCAGCTGTCCCTGGCTTGGGCCTCGGGGAGAAGAGCCATTATTACCCCCGCAAATATGGGAAGAGAAGAAAACGGGAGCAGATAACCAAAAGGGCACAACAACCTAGGATATTATCTGTGCTTGACCAATCACCCTGCAATAAGCCGAACTTGTGATCCAATCAAAGGGGCAGGGATGGAAAGATGAAGGCGAGCCAAAATAAGGAACACATGTAAAGACAACTCTACACAGACACACATGAAAGTGGTTGAAAGGAAATATTTAAAATGTGCTTGCCGAGGTGGGGAAAGAGAAATTGATTTCAGGGTTTTCAAGTTGGGAAACAGGTTCTGATCTTTGTACGTCTTTACACACACATAGGACTCATGTAAACTTTGCATGGATGAGAGCATCTCCATGCATTGCCCTCCTCATTTATTAGGGTTTCTGCCCCAACAAACATGCATAGGTAGGACAAGGGCTGGGTTTCTGTCGGTGGAGCCACAGCTGGTTTTGTGGATGAAACCCTTCATCTCGCGGCGCGTCCCCCCCTGGTCGCCAGGCTGCAGTGACAGTAGTCCCGACCGATTTCGGGGGAGGTTGCCTTTACTGATTTTTCCGTCCTACTACCGCCATGAAATGATTGGTGGTCCAGTGAAAGAAAATGCTAAGATGCTAATGATGCGCATGGACAAAAACACCCAGCGCCATTTTTCTTTTGCAGAAGGAGCCGAATAAACGTGCAACAATTGTGGTGTCCTGCTCTGTATTCACTGCAGTCCAGAAAAGGAAAGGTATCATGATAGGAAAGGAAAACGGACGCCATCTGTCTGAAACTGTATATTTAAAGATGGCACTTTAGGCACATGTAACATGCTGAGTGAATTTCCTGACCGGACGGACCCATTAATTTGTCAAGACCTGCCTTTTTTTATTGTAAACTCACCCCATCCACACAACACAAGCTTCTCTCAATGTCTCACGCTAATATGCATAATCATGCATTAAGAGTGCCATGCTGTCATGTTTTTTTCAGGCTGTATTGAACTAGTTATTGACCGCAAAACAGGTACCTCATATTCTTACTATTAGATATCTCGTTTATAATCCAGTGACAAGTATCCTTTCCACTCTGAGACCTCATGTGATGGCTACCCTTACTGCTCATATCCTCAGACTTTTCTTCTTTTCATATTTAAAAAAAGTTGGCATACTTTTGTCCTTCATTTATGGTCTCGGCCCTTCACTGTATTAGCACTATGATACCTTTCACTTTCCCACCAGTGTTAAGTGCTTCACTCACGAGCTTGATCAATTACTTTATATAGAAACATTAAATGTTTTCTGTGCATATGATGCTTCGAACATATGTTACATATTCAGCCTTGAGAAATCGCTAGGCATAATAACCAAACAAGGAAAATACAAGTTGGCTTGAAGCCCCACACGACATGAAACTATGTACCTCAAGAATAATGTCAGAATTAAACATTTGTGTTATAAAAACATTTGCTGTTTCTTGTTACGCACCAGTAAACCTGGATAGATATTCGAGAGTAAGGGCCTGATTAGGAGTCTGGCGGCTGGCGGTCTTGTGACCGACAGACTCGCTGTGGCACAAGAGTGGCGGTCCACCCTTTTGCCGATTACGACTTTTTAAATCGTATCGGTGGTGGACCGCCGGCTGCGCCAGGAAACAGTTGTTCCCTGGCGGTGGCGCAGGAGTGCCACAACACATTATGCTGAGCAGGGACTGCTGCAGTCCCGCTCAGCATATTTTGAGTTCCTGCACCGCCAGCCTTTTTTTCATGGCAGAGCCCCGCCATGAAAAGGCTTGCGGTGCAGGAACAAAGGAGGCCCTACAGCGCCCCCATGTCCCCTCGGCCATGGGGATACATTCAGGGGGCACAACATGTGCCCCCTGTCTGTATTCCCTCCAGTACCAGCACTGCATGGACGTCATTGTCCATGCGGAACTTTTTGCCCGAACCCATTGCGGTGCCTGTTTTCAAGGCACCGCGATGGGAAAGGCCAAAGGACCGCTGACCGTATTATGAGTTGTACTTTTACAACTTTGTAATACTGCCAGCGGTCCATGTGTGGGTTTGGCGCCGTGGAGCCGGTGTTGAGCTGGCGCCGCTGCGCCAAACTCGTAATCAGGCCCTAAGTGTTTTGGTATCTGAGCTCTAAACCTGTTAACAAGAAAAGCCCTCATGTCAGTTGGCGATGACTTACAGACGCCAAATTTCCAACGAATGTTGCTGATGCAGTATAGTTCACAAAGAAGATGGAAATGTTTTAGTATACTTTGGCAGTGCCCCATGACTGGGAATTTTCGCCTTGAGCCACCGCTCTTTTCCAATGAGCTTTGATATCATCCACTCTCAAGGGCCCATGAGCTTTGAAATTGCTCTGTAAATCTCTACATTTCTCTCTTTTGACTTGTCTATGAGAGCTTTGGAATTTGCCTACAAGATATGACTACCTTACAAGCATATCCCACATATACAGATAATTTATTAAATTCCACAGAAGTGCCCACATCAACCTTGCATCAAATGTGTGAGCAGTGAAACTGAAACAGGAGGCCTACATGGGCCTCAGTCAACCATCAAATTGACTCATTATTCCTTGGAAATGACCCCATGAGTTTTGAAATTGTATCCAGGAACCATGATATTCCACACCAGGATCAGGCTACTGCCCGCAATCCTTCATCTCACAAGCCTTCAAACTGACCCTTATATTTCCACGAGCATTTGTCATAAAATGTACTCCAGGCCATTTCATAAAGCTTTTAAATTACTTTCATGGTACTGGGCCATGTAAACTCAGAAGTGACTGCATTAGTTGCAATTCTTCTCAGTAGCTTCTACTTTCTGCAACTCTGTGTTTAACGAGGATTAAGTTTGCGCCTGAACCAGGTAATACTAAAGTGGCACTTGGTGAAGAGCTGGGCAAGGAAACAAGGGAAAGTGATTGCCATGAGGAATTGGTTTCTTATTCCTCCTACCCTGTGCTGCTCAATTTAGTGATATTATATAGCAAACATATATGTATGACAGACCACCAAGACCAGAGCATGTCCTTGAGGTAGGTCCAGTGAGTATCCATGGCCACTTGGCTCGGAGTCACTGAAGGCCTGATTCATAAAGGGCCTTCGCAATCATGGCGGAGGACCCGCAGTCGTGGGGGAGTCTCCAAACTCGGGCGGCATCTCCACAATATTCCACCTGAGTGCGGAAACTCCTCTACGACTGTGGGGCCTGGCCAAGAGTGTGAAGGCCCTTTGTAAATCAGGTCCTGAGAGGCCAGAACTGTGAGTAGTAATGGCTACTGCTTTTACACTGAAGAGGCAGCCAATGCACTGAGCATGACCACCATGATGATGACCATTGATTGGCGGGGAAGTGGTTGGGACCTGACAGCGTCCCAGTGTGCCAGGGATGCCTGGCCTTCTGTGGAATAGCTGCTGATCTGCCTTTGAGGTAATGGCTATGCAACACAAGATCCACTGAAGAAAGTTAAAATACATAACTTGTCAGCTATCAAAGAAGAGCGAGTCAGAGTGAGGTGGCACATTCACAAATCAGACAATTAGAGAGAATCAAAAACTTTTGCAATAGAGTTTTAGGGCTCCTGTTGGCAGAATTGCCTGACAAATAAGTGAAGAGAGATGTGCCGCACTCCTACATGTGACTAAGGGCCTGATTATGACTTTTGACGCAGCAGGAGCTGCTGGTATGCCACGGTCCCGCTGCACCAAAGCCGTGTTCGGGCTGCCCACCAGATTAGGAGTTTCCTCCTGTCTGGCGGTCTTTTTGTTGGCGTTCCCATGGCAGTGCCTCTAAAAATGGGCAATGCAGTGGAACGCCAAAAAGAATTAAGTCCATGCTGTGCAGGAACTGGTGTGCATGCACACAGGGGAGCACATGTTGTGCCCCCCTAAGTGCATTCACATGTTGGCCAAATTAGATTCTCCCACAGACTCTGAACTACTGCAGAGAGCAAACTCCCATTTTACAACTGACGCAGGAATTCATTAATAAGTGTTGTATCCCACTTTATTCACAGTGTGTTAAGAACGGAAGTTCTCAACAGCCTTATTGTGTTCACTTTAATTACCACGCTACGGTCTCTTTTAATTGAAAGATCATCCCCTGGAGCGTGAATGCCGGAGTGTGGGGCGCCGAAAGACGTCCACTAGGTTCCATGTGATCTCCTGAATGGATTCATCTCTTTGGGGTCTCTATTTTTTACTTTATTTTGCCCCAAAAACTATGTTTTGGAGAATTTTGAGGCTATACCTGAGTATAATTGTTAAATGGAAAAGGAGGCACGTTGGTTAAGGGAACGTAGGGTATTACAAATGTTCTCCTTTGCATAACTTTTTTAGAAAAGTAAATTCTTTCCTTATGTAATTAACCTTACCATAATGAAAACCCTTTAATCCTCATTACTCACCTATACCCTTCTTTCTTAGCTGTAAACTTTTTTTTATTTTTAAAATAATTATGTTTTTAGAAAGAAAATGGATAGATTCATGACAGGTAGGTAGTTTAAATGGATGTTCACATCAATGCCCAGCCGTCATTCAACAGTGGATAAAAAACAATAGGCATTAAGCAGTAAAAAGTCAAAACTGTTCCTCCACCTTTCACAATCATATCACATACACCAGAAGCAGTATTAAAGATAAAGATCAAGCATCATCCACAAAACAAAACAAATGCACAGTTTGTCGTCCGAATGTAAAAAACAATATGGATCACTCATGATGACTTCCTTGAGCACAAGACATCTGCAATGTTTCTTTCTTTTTATTTTAACAATAATATAGATTTTATACAGCTGCCTGTTAACTTAAATGTCTATAGTTCAGCAAAAGACCTGGGGCCTTGGCATGAACATCAGGGCCGGGCTGGGAACTCAAAGTAACCCTGGCAACTTTCTAGGACCAGCCCCTGGGTAAGCATTGCCTGGACTGGAAGGCCGGAAATGCTTGCTCGCTGCTTTTGTTACTGGGGGCCGATATTGCAGCACTACTGCAAAACCGGCCCCAGTAACAAAACCGGCCCCACCACTGCAAAACCGGCCCCCCTCTCTTCCAGCCTCCTGGGAAAACGCCCAATGCCAGGTTCGGCCAGTCTGGCTCTGATGAACATTGACATGACTATGAATATCAAAAAAGTAGGTAAAGTGTCTTCCACCTGGGTAGGTATAGCTCGCATTGCGTTCCAGACTAGAGTAGGGTGCTGATAAAGACATCAACAAAAACTGTCCATAAAACTGCTTTTCATCCAGCTCAACCAGCAGCATTCAATAAGTTCACAGTGGTAATAAGTCAATCAACTTATAGTCACCAAAAATCGAAAATAGTCACATTAATATAAATGTTGAAAAAGGTAGAGGGTGGTCACATCTCTCACACTGGATTTCCCATTTGCAGTATTGGCCAATCCAAAAGAGAAGAGGAAACACCGGTTTTCATTTTCAGCACCTTGGTTACTGTCAGTGCCAGACATGTACCATTGCCTTCTTGTCTGGTGTACATAAAGGTAGATCCGGACCCATTGCACAAATTGTCATTTTATAATAACAGTTTAAAGACATGAAGCCTCATTGAAGTACATCCCCTAAGCAGTGGCGGCTGGCATGTACCCAAAGTGGTGTCTTGGTGCAGCATTATAGAAGCGCCAGGATTGGAGGGAGATGCCTCCTTTGGCACTCCTGAGGACACTGGAGCCCTATGCTGTCTCGGGTTAGATATGTTTAAAATCCGCATGTCTGGCTGGTCGTCGCAAGATGGCCTGCAAAAGAGACATGCACACTATAAACTTAAAGTGCCCTGCCCATCGCTGCTTTCTGCTGCCTGACTGGCAGCAGCAGTAATCAGAAAGCCCCGCATCTCCATCTTGACGCTTGATCATGACAGGGTTTTGAAAAATAAAATTGTAATAAATGAACTTTATCACCATTTTGCTTTTCTATCTCTGGGGGTAATTTGGTTAGGGGGGCGACTCTCTTCCGCCTTAATGGAGGAGCCGCCCCTGTCCCTAAGATTTGACCTCTTCATGATGTATCACCAGGCGAACCTAATCTGGCAGATTCCCTCCCATAAAAATGTTTTCCCAACCCTCTTTGGCCATTTAACCTAGCAAATCAAGTTTACTTGCATCGTTTTGACCATCATATCCCACCACCATTCAGCAAGCATTTGGGTTAAAAACTGTTGGACCTGTCAGCCTTAGGGTGGCCTTCCCCCCATCTTTTTGCCTTCCTCCTCCATGTTTTCTGACCTTTGCTGGCCTTAGGACTCTGAGCACTTCACCACTGCTAACCAGTGCTAAAGTGCATGTGCTTTCTCCCCTAAACATGTTAATATTGACTTCTACCCAATTGGCATATTTAATTTACTTAAAAGTTCCTAGTAAAGTGGTACTATATATACCCATAGCCTGTAAATTAAATGTTACTACACTGATTGTGCCACCCATTTAAGTAGTCCTTCAAACATGTTTCAGGCTTGCCATTGCAGAACCTGTGTGTGCAGTTTAAACTGCCATCTTGACCTGGTAAAATAAACCTTTTGCCAGGGTCAAACCTTCGTTTTTAATACAGATATATCACCCCTAGGGTAAGCCCTGGACAGACCAGAGGGAAGGGTGCAATGTCTTTAAAAGGTAGGACATGTACTGTTACGTTTTACCTGTCCTGGTAGTGAAAAACTCTCAAATTTGTTTTTCACTACTGCAAGGCATGTCTCTCCCATAGAACAACATTGAAGTGGCCAGATTACATTTTATAAATGTAATTTCCAAATGAAAAGAGACAACTAGTTCAAGTTTGGTGTCTTTGAATCACAACTTAAAATTCTAACTTATGGTGAAGTCGTATTTTAAATTGCCATTCTGAAAATGGCACTTTTAAAAACCAAACTGGGGTGGCATAGTGATCAAAAGAACAATGGATTCAACCCAGACCTCTTGCCTGGGGGTGAGTGGTGGAAAAGTTTCAGCACTCCATCCACAATATTGTTGTGTTTGCTATGTTTGCCATAAGTGGCCAAGGGCATGCCCAGATATGGGTCCCTTGTTCGCTGTTCCACTAGATTCAAGCTAGCCTGGCTGATGAGGGGTGATACCACAAAACGGTTCCCAGGATGCTTGTTTCCGGTCCAGGGAGGACCTGGCCTGGCAGTTCGGGCTGGACTGTCCCCATGAGGAGTAGGGTCAAGACAGATTTGCATATGGCTGGTTCCAAATTGGGGTGGTATAGTGAGCAAAAGAACAATGGATTCAACCCAGATATCTTGAGTGGGGGTGAGGGGTTGAAAAGTTTCAGCACTCTGTCCATCATCTTGTTGTGTTTGCTATGTTCGCCCTAAGTGGCCAAGGGTATGCCCAGACGTGGGTCCTTTATTCTCTGTGCCACTGGAGTAAAGCTAGCCTGGCTGATGAGGAGTGATACCCTGAAACCGGTACCAGGATTCTTGTTTCCAGTCCAGGTAGGACCTGGCCTGACAGTTCGGGCTGGACTGTTCCCATGAGGAGCAGGGTCAAGACTGATTTGCATATGGGTGGGTCCAAACTGGGGTGGCATAGTGAGCAAAATAATGATGGATTCAACCCAGATTTCTTGACTGGGGGTGAGTGTTTGAAATGTTTCAGCACTACGTCCATCATCTTGTTGTGTTTGCTACTTTTAGAAAGTTAGCATTTTTCTGCCTTATCCATTTTGTGCCTATAGCATGTCTCTGGTCATATGACTGTGTGTAGCTAACAGTTGGGCTTTGTGTATTCCTTCTAGATAGCCACACACACAATAAGGAGCTTAGGTGTGCCTGGATGGGTCATCATTGGCAGGATGGGAGGGAGGAGCTGGGCATAGCCCCACTTACACCTGAATAGGCTGTGTCCTGTCTCCATGCAAAGGGCTGCATACCTCTTATAGTTAGTCTGATGCCAGAACAGGAAAGGCTGGATGCCGGGGGACTTTCAAAGGGAAACCTCAGAAGCTTCTCCCCCACTTCAAAGGAACAACTGCGTATAAATACTGGAACTCAGACACCACCACTTCAGTACACTTCTGGACCTGTGGATACTCTGTCAGGAAGAAGGACAGCTGTTGTGCTGAAAGACAGTCACTCTACTGGACTCCTACCTTTCTGTGCTGACCTGTAGCCTGCTGCCCTCTTGCTTGGGTGAGAAGGACTGGACCTGCATCTCTTGAACCCAGAGTGACTCCAAGAGCTATTTGGCTAGCCTCCTGATCTGGTTGGAGCTTTCTAAAATCAATTGAGATCACCGATCATCCCAATTATATTCTGTTTGATGGACTTGCACTGCTCCCACAAATAAATCTGAGGAAGCCAACTTAATTTTTAGCCTCCAATTTCAAATTTCTTCACATTTACAGTACGTTTTAAAATTTTCAATTTTGCTTCTTTATTTATATACACTTTATGAATCTGGAAATATTATTTAATTTTCCAAGCAGTCATGGACCCCCTTAGAAGGTGTCGAGGAGCTCCAGGGGTCTCTGGACTGCTGGCCTAGGGCCTCCTTGAGACCCTTGTTATGTGTTAAATTTTTCCATGTGCCCCACAAATATGGATAGAGAGGTCCCTCCTTCTTGTCTTGAAAATCTGTTAACCACAGTGTAGCAATGAATCTTGACGCAACTCCTCTGACCCCGGTCCAAGAAGTACAACAGCACAGGGGAGGTCAGAAGTTCAATCAGCCCTTTCCCTAACATCTCCCTTAAACAGTGGTAAAGTTCTATGACCCTTCTGGCTTTTGAAGGGGGAGGTGAATTTCAGTTCACAGGTATTCAAAAGATATTGCTACCCCATAAGATCTGGTTTAATATTTTATAAGTTTGTAGACCTTTTAGGCTTTCATTCCGTGCCATTGTACCCATTCTGGTATTGTTGTGCCTTAGAAATAATGAGTGAAAATGTATTTTATATGGTTCTACGCATAAAAATTGAGTATTACTATTTTGGATAAAAATATCCATTCCAGAATAAGGACTAACCCTGCATCCTCAAAGTAAATATTTAAAAGTAGGTATCCATATTAGCATTCTTCTACATACACAGTATTTTGGATTCTATATTTTTGCAGGATATTTAAAAATTGATGTTGTGTTACTACACCTTTGTATACTGCATATACCTTTCTCCGGCCATTTAATGCAGTGGGTCAGCTTAGCATCCGCCAGCATTCTACTGCTCTACCACACAGGTGCCCCTTGATGTAACATACAGCAAATACTCTTATGTCTATGTGTGAGATGGCAAGTATGAACAGTACAATCAATTAATGTGTTCAGCTTCTAGTTACCGGAGGTCCAGCACAGTAAACTTTTCCTATTTCCCAATATGGGTGACTTATAGCCTCTTCCACACTCATTAATAAACAGACATTTTTTCTCCTGTAATGTCTTTAGTATCTCAAGTTAATTACCCTGATATTTTTCCATCTCAAGGTATTTAATCTGAAATCCCTGCAACAAACATATATAGTGCTTGATTTTGCTCTCAGTCCCATAGCTTGTGTAGGGCCATCAGGAAGCACCACTGTGGCCACAGTGACAAAGACAGACTGGGACTGGGTCTGAAAGCAACTAGCCTTGCCCTAAACCATGGGTACTCACAAACTTTCTCTTGGGGGCCAAATTTACAGAGTGGTTTGTGGCCGAGGGCCGCACCTGTGGGGGCGGGGTCATTGGGGGAGGGGGCGGGGCTAGAGCAAAACAAAACTGTGACCATGAGGTGGAACACAGGCCCCTGCAGCGGACGCCTTCGTCCACTGAGCCACCGGACCAGGCATACACATCTCTCTCTCTCTCTCTCTCTCTGTCTCCCTCCCTCCCTCTCTCTGTCTCCCTCCCTCCCTCTCTCTGTCTCCCTCCCTCTCTCTCTCTCTCCCTCTCTCTCTCTCTGTCTCCCTCCCTCCCTCTCTCTATCTCTCTCTCCCTCTCTCTCTCTCTCTCTCTCTCTCTCTCTGTCTCCCTCCCTCCCCCTCTCTCCCTCCCTCTCTCTCTCTGTCTCCCTCGCTCTCTTTCTGTCTCCCTCCCTCTGTCTCCCTCCCTCTGTCTCCCTCCCTCCCTCTGTCTCCCTCCGTCTGTCTCCCTCCGTCTGTCTCCCTCCGTCTGTCTCCCTCTGTCTGTCTCCCTCCTCCCTCTGTCTGTCTCCCTCTGTCTCTCTCTGTCTGTCTCCCTCCCTCTGTCTCCCTCCCTCTGTCTGTCTCCCTCTGTCTGTCTCCCTCTGTCTGTCTCTCTGTCTCCCTCTGTCTCCCTCTGTCTCCCTCCCTCTCTCTGTCTCTCTGTCTCCCTCCCTGTCTCCCTCCCTCTGTCTCCCTCTGCCTGTCGCCCTCCTCCCTCTGCCTGTCGCCCTCCTCCCTCTGTCTGTCTCCCTCCCTCTGTCTCTCTCTGTCTGTCTCCCTCCCTCTGTCTCTCCCTCTGTCTCCCTCTGTCTCCCTCTCTCTCTGTGTCTCTCTCTGTCTCCCTCTCTCTCTCTGTCTCCCTCACTCCCTCTGTCTCTCCCTCTGTCTCCCTCCCTCTGTCTCCCTCTCTCTGTCTCCCTCCCTCTCTGTCTCCCTCTCTCTCTGTCTCCCTCTCTCTCTGTCTCCCTCTCTCTGTCTCCCTCTGTCTGTCTCCCTCTGTCTGTCTCCCTCTGTCTGTCTCCCTCTCTGTCTCCCTCCCTCTCTCTCTCTGTCTCCCTCTCTCTCTGTCTCCCTCCCTCTCTCTGTCTCCCTCCCTCTCTCTGTCTCCCTCTCTGTCTCCCTCTCTGTCTCCCTCTGTCTCTCTCCCTGTCTCTCTCCCTGTCTCTCTCCCTGTCTCTCTCCCTGTCTCCCTCCCTGTGTCTCCCACCCAGTGTCTCCCACCCTCTGTCTCCCGCCCTCTGTCTCCCTCCCTCTGTCTCCCTCTATCTGTCGCCCTCTATCTGTCGCCCTCCTCCCTCTGTCTGTCTCTCTCTGTCTGTCTCCCTCTCTCTTTGTCTCCGTCCCTCTGTCTCTCCCTCTGTCTCTCCCTCTGTCTCTCCCTCCCTCTCTGTCTCCCTCCCTCTCTGTCTCCCTCCCTCTCTGTCTCCCTCCCACTCTGTCTCCCTCCCTCTGTCTCCCTCCCTCTGTCTCTCCCTCTCTCTGTCTCCCTCTCTCTGTCTCCCTCTCTCTCTGTCTCCCTCGCTCTCTGTCTCCCTCTCCCTCTCTCTGTCTCCCTCTCCCTCTCTCTTTGTCTCCCTCTCTCTTTGTCTCCCTCTCTCTCTGTCTCCCTCTCCCTCTCTCTCTGTCTCCCTCTCTGTCTCCCTCCCAGGCCTGAGCTCCCTGGCCTTGGCTCAACTCTCTGACTACAGGCTGGCGGGAAGCATCACATCACAGGCTCTTAACGCACACCTCACCCGGCTCTCACTCCCTGCTGCCCTCTGTCACCCTCTGCCATCTCACCCGGCTCTCACTCCCTGCCCTCTGTCACCCTCTGTCACCTTACCCGGCTCTCACTCCCTGCTGCCCTCCATCACCTCACCCGGCTCTCACTCCCTACTGCCCTCTGTCACCTCACCCGGCTCTCACTCCCTACTGCCCTCTGTCACCTTACCCGGCTCTCACTCCCTGCAACCCTCTGTCACCTCATCCGGCTCTCACTCCCTGCTGCCCTCCGTCACCCTCTACCATCTCACCCGGCTCTCACTCCCTGCTGCCCTCCGTCACCTCACCCGGCTCTCACTCCCTGCTGCCCTCTGTCGCCCTCTGTCACCTTACCCGGCTCTCACTCCCTGCAACCCTCTGTCACCTCACCCGGCTCTCACTCCCTGCTGCCCTCTGCCACGTCACCCGGCTCTCACTCCCTGCTGCCCTCTGTCACCCTCTGTCATCTCACCCGGCTCTCACTCCCTGCTGCCCTCCGTCACCTCACCCGGCTCTCACTCCCTGCTGCCCTCCGTCACCTCACCCGGCTCTCACTCCCTGCTGCCCTCCGTCACCTCACCCGGCTCTCACACCCTGCTGTCCTCTATCATTCTCTGTCACCTCACCCTGCGTGTGTGGCAGCCCGGGCTGAGACAGCTTCCCGGGCGCACACACAGCCGCACCCGAGTACTTCACAGGTCTTTAAAAGACCATTTGCATGATAACGAGGCTTTGTTGTATTTCACCTCTTAGCGCCCCTGCAGCTCCACTCGGACTATCGGACTCGCCCGGCCCCCATAGAGCAGAGTCTGTGTTTGCTGACACACTGTAAAAAATTTAAAAAAACACAGGTACTATGTCTGCAAGGTCCGCGGGCCGCCAAGGAAGGCTTGCCGGGCCGCTGGCGGCCCGCGGGCCGTACTATGAGTACCCGTGCCCTAAACAGTCCAGGTAGGCCACGTATATTCTGCACTGATTGTGAGAAGTTGATTTTGGCCCCAATGTTGTTTATTCCTTTGCCCTAGGGTAAAAATATTTAGCCCCAGTGTCTGCCCCACAGTTATGAGAAAGCTAGGAGGTATATATGGCCAAGAGGGGACTTCCTAGCAAAGGCAGTATTGACACCAGTGGCTGAGTGTGTCCTGGAATTTGACATGAAGTAAATTCCACTATGCGATTTAGCACTAAGAAGTACTGAAGTGCTAGGAAAGAGTTTAGGAAGCTGGCTCTTTATATAGTGGACCAAAATGAGGTACACTGTGTAAAGAGTCCAGGCAAACCCCAAAGGAATTACAGAGGCACAAGTGACACCCCAAATGCTCTCTTTTGTGGGAGCATGGGCGAGCAGTTAGGCATATCAGAGGGTACTGCTAAGCATTTATTGCACACACAAAAGCAGTAAGTGAGACCACACTCAATAAAGAAATACGAATTTTTAAAATAAAAATAACATGTACTTTTATATGAATTTAGATACCAAGATCATCGGAATCAGGTAAGTATTTTGAGTTGTGAATTTTTACAGTTTTTAAAAATGGACAAAGTGCAATTTCAGAAGCGCTAATGTTATCCTATGGAGGAAAGACATACACTGCATACAGATACTTCACAGCGACTTACAGTACCAATCTCCTGGACTGAAGGTAAGTATGCACCAACAGGTCACCTCGGGCGGCACTGGGGTGGCTGGGTACCGAGGTGCTTTTCAGCGTTGGGTGCTCAATGTTATCCTATGGGAGAAAAACATGTACTGCATTCAGGCACTTCACAGCGACTTACGGGACCAATCTCCTGGACTTAATGTGAGTATGGGGCAAGGTCCAAGGCCACACCAACAGGTCACCTCAGGAGGTTCTGGAGCATCCGGGTGCAGAGGTGTATTCCGGTGTTGGGTGTCCCATTTTAATAGGGGATGGGCCGGTTGCAAAGAGGCTGCATGCTGTGACTGACAGACCAGTCAAGCTGAACCAACAAGGGGGCTCAGTTCTCACGATGCTTGGGGAGATGGGGACACCTTTGGTCCTCTTCTCCTCGGGCCAGGGAGGCCGGGTGCAGAGGTGTTCTGAGGCGTTTTCGTCACCGGAAACACTCTCGGTAGATGGGGCCTGCACGAAGAGGCTGCATGCCACTGTGGGAAAACCCAAGGTGGGCTTTGTCCCTGGAGGGTCGGGGGACCATGCTGGCACCATTGACCCCCTTCAACTACGGACTAGGGGGCACATGTGCAGTGGCCCTTTCCAGTATCGGGTTTGCGGCAGTCCAGAGACCTCACAGTTCTTTTTGAGTGCCTGCATGGGAATTCCTGGGTCTTTGTTGAAGGTAGGCAGTCCTCCCAGGCTTTTGGAGGCACAGCAGCTGCAGGATTAGATGACTTTAGCGCAATCTAGCGGGAACAGCAGCAGACAAGCCAGCAGGGTTGGTGCCAAGTCAGTTGCTTCCCCACAGTCCTTGTTTCTCTCGGCTCTTCGGTGTCCTTCTTCTTCTTAGGTCGGCAGGAATCTGATGTCCTGGTGGCAGGAGCTCCCCAAAATACTAGATTTAGGGGTGTTAGGGGAGTGTAGGGTAGTAGCCAATGGGCTACTTACCCGTGGGGTCACTTCGGCCCCTATATGACTAGCACTACATGGTGCAGACTCATTGCTTTACCCTAAAGGGCACTCTGTGATAGAAAGATCCCCCCACAAGGCTCAATGAAGCCATCACATAATGAGATTGTACTTGTAGGATCTTGTAGGGTTCAAATTCTCATACTGACCAATGACACACTCCTCCTGGGTGGATAATTTGTTCCATTGCATCTTTAGGCCAGTAGTTAAGATGCACTGAAGAAGACATTGTGAAGGTAATGTGTGAGCAGCCCACTTCCTTACAATGCGGCATATGTTGAATTGCAGACTACTCAGGTTAAAGCAGAAGAAACACTACACGCAGATAAGGTTGTGAATCAGGAAGATTAAATTGCTTTTCAAGCATCCCTTTTCTTATTAAACGCATCCGCTCGCAGATAAGAGTGATCTACAAGTCTTTTCAGTCTCAGATGTGCTTAAGCACTACTGACAAGCAATAAAGCGTCAAATCCAAGTACCGCTGAAACCATACACCGAAAGATAATGTCTATTCCATTCAATTATCAGGCCAAAGTAGGAAGGCTGCCCAGCCTTAACAGAGAGCGAGGTAAGCATGGAACAGATAAGGCGATGAAATGCAAACCCATTTCCTTGTTAAGCAGGAAGGACATATAAAGCAAGTGTGAGACAAAGTATTCTTTACAGGAGTATTCCTGTTGGATGGAAGGTGACAGGCGATATCACACTACTCTTCATTGAGAACACTCATCATAAGAAGCATTGGCAAAGCCAATAGGTCTCATCTATGCAACAGCTATAGTCTTTGTCAATGTCTTTTAGCCATGTTGTACACTAGTGTAGCGTCTGTTCAGCATGGCTAAAATGTAGTGGCGTAGAGGAGAGTGGCGCAAAGTTGAATGCTATGGAGTGGAGTAGAGTGTCATAGAGTGGAGTGGCATAGAGTGTTGTGGAGTGGCGTGAAGTGGAGTGGAGGGTTGTGGAGTGACGTAAAGTGGAGAGGAGTGTCATGGTGTGTCGTAGAGTGGAGTGTCATGGAGTCTCTGAATTGGAGTGGCGTAGAGGTTTGTGGAGTAGAGTGTCATGGAGTGGAGTGTTGTGGAGTAAAGTGAAGTGCCATAGAGTTGAGCGTGGAGTAGAGTGTAGGGGCATAGAGTGGAGTAAAGTGTTGTAGAGTGGAGTGGCATAGAGTGCCGTAGAGTGGGCTGGCATTGAGTGGGTAGAGGGGAATAGAGTGGAGCAGTGTGTCATTGAGCGGCATGGAGTAAAGTAGTGTAGAGTGGTGTAGATGGATTTGCGTAGGGTGGAGTACTGGCATAGAATGGAGCAGAGTGGAGGGGTATAGAGTGGAGTGGTGTAGAGTGAAGTGTCAGAGAAGAGTAGAGTGGTGTATAGTATTGTATAGTATCATAGTGTGGTGTGGAGGGGTGGAGAGTACAGGGACATAGGTAATGGAGCAGAGTAAAGTGTGATAGAGTAGAGTGGAGTGGCACAGCATAGAGTAAAATTTCATAGAATGGAGTGGCTTAGACTGGCACAGAGTGTTGTAGAGTGGAGTGTCGTAGAGTGAGGGAAAGTGACATAGAGTGTTGTAGAATGTGATAGAGTGACATTGAGTGGCATAGAGAGGCATAGAGTAGAGTGGCGTGGCATGGAGTGGAGTGTCAGAGAATAGAGTAGAGTAGTGTGTCATAGAGTGGAGTGGCGTAGAGTGGAGTGAAGTAGAGTGGTGTGGAGTAGAGCAGAGTAGAGTGATAGAGCGGAGTAGAGTAGAGTGGCATAGAGTGGAGTAGAGTAGAGTGGAGTACATTGTCGTAGAGTGGAGTGGTGTAGAGTGGAGTATGCATGGTGTAGTAGTGCACTGTCATTACAGACAACACATTTTCAATTTAAATTACCATCACATTTGCAGACATGCAGTTTTAATGATAAAACTATACAGTGCACAAACAATAATGTGTGCCAATGGCATCACTAGTGTATTGATTTGTTTTGATCATACTAAAATATTTGTTTCCAGCACACTTCAGAATTACAATAAAATGTGCTTCATTTGTGCTTTCCTAATTCTGATATATTCTGAAATGTTTGCACAGCTAATTTACAAACATTTAAATTTTGTTGTGTGCTAGGAAAATACCTTTTCTTTCACACCTCCACATTGTCAGATAAATCCTCTCACTTTGAAGTCAGAGAAAGAAAAGTAGACACCAAGCTCCCTCGGAAGACAGAGCTTGACATTTGACCTCTGCCTTTGAATGGACAGAAAATGTGACAAGATAAGAACAAAATTTAAAGGCTTGTTTACAGGAAGCGAGCACTCGTGGAAGAATACAATAAGCAGGCTAAGCTCCACGGTAGAGACAAATACATGCTGGACAGCCTTAAACAAATAAAGCCAGCAAATAGAGAGCAAGCAAATGTGAGTAACAAACCACAAAGCCAATGGTAAGCAATGGGCAGAATGCATTCTTAGGTCACCCTTCAGAATGTCCCCAAGACGTCTTTAGCAACCAGACAGCTCCTCTGTTTGGTAGGCTTCGAACTAAAAAGCATGTGGACTGCTGGCACCATAAACGCTGAACTGCGTACGCAGGCTCAAGCACAGAGGGTTGAGGGGAGCGGGCAAATAGGGGCTGTCTCCAAAGTGAGTTCGCTGAAGAGGCTTAAGTAAGGAATGTTTATTAGAGGTGTATTTTACGTAACCAAGGGCATGACGTAATACATAACCATTACTTTATGTAACTAAGGACATGACCTAATGCATATGTGTTACAGGCTTCTGTTTGATAAATTACTGTATCAACCCTTAATTTGCATAGAGGATAAATGAATAAGCTATTACTGAGCTTAGTATGTGCTTTTTAGAAGGACTCTTGTGCAGTCTGGCAGTCCTCGGTGTATATATACTGCATGTCGTACTCATACTTTCTTTTCGTTGAATTGTATAAATATTGTTGTATTATATTTTTATAAGGCGATCCTGGGATACTCCTGGTCTTTACCATCACTTAGCATTTCACGCCAAATTTGGTGATATAACTATGTGACACAACTTCAGATTGCATCATGCTGTATGGAGTGTTTACCATTTTAGTGCCTAATAGAAGCAAACAATTTTTGCACTTGGCATTGTGGTCATTTTGCACTCCCCTTCGCTTCCAGCTTATAACCGAGAAGAAAAGTTTGAAAAACAAGTGAAACGTTTCTGCCCTTAATTTGTTGTTGGTACAAGTGTAAAAATAGGTGCAAAATTGTGTGCACGAGCTTTTTCACTTTGAGCTGACCTCTAAATGAGGTCCTTGGTGTCAGTGACTGAGCGGGTGCAGCGTTCGAGACTGCTCTTCTGTTCATGTAATGCTTCTAGGGCCTGGTGGTGATGCCAAATGAAGCATTTTAAAGCACATTTCTTGATTACTCTGTTGAATAAAATGTTTTATAGGGCTATGAAAGGGAAGGCTCAAGACTTCTTATATGTCTCTTAATATTAGTAATTGGACCCCAGAATCCTTACTTATGAGCTCCAGAAACCAAAGTTACATTCTGAAGGAGGTACATTTATGTGATATTCATTTCCCGAAAACAAATGAGAAACTTTCGCTTCAAAAAAAACTTTACAAACATAATCTTAGATGTTTGGAGAGTCACTGTCCACACAATACGTTGTTCGGATGAGTAATGTCTACTGACCTGGCTAATTTCACTCCAACATGCACACGCTGGGGAAATGTGTGTATCCTTTTGAGTTCACCAGATATAGGAATGTGAGGAGAGTTTGGCAATACGGAGATATCCTCTTGCCTAATGACTAAGTTGAAAACATCAGCAACATAAAAAGGCACCTGAATCATGACAACTCCACTTAGCCAAACTGGGTGATCCTGGGCAAATCACATTCTCTCTCTCTCTTATTGAGACAGTCTGCATCCTATTCATTTTCCTGTCTGTGCTATATTAGAAAATTCATTGGAAGTGAACAATATTTTAAGTAAAAAGCAGACACAAGACACAGGAGCATGTGCAAAAAGGAAGGGGAATCGTTTGTCATAGTATTGCTTATTTAATAGTCTACTTTTTAATGGTCTAGTGCATGCATTTAACTGAAAACGATATACTTTACATAATAGTAACATAGAGACAAACGTTGTTGTTTTTTTCTTTTTACAGTGAAATTAAAATATAATCAGGGGCATCATTTTATTATAGGTATTGTAGGAATATTTCTATACATAGTGTGTGCCAGGAAGCATTTCATGTGCATGGCTTTGACAGGATGCTGTAAATTCACTTGACGTAGGATAAAATAAAAAAGAAGAGTTTCAGGATTTAAGACAGTTTCAGTCTGCAGTGAGTTTTTATCTGAATCCCATACATTAATATACGAGGCAGCATAGAACATTGCTGACAGCTGTACGCCCTTCAGTGACCTTTGCTTCGTGCTAATTATTTGAATGGCTCTCGCTGCTAGATCATGTGTAAGATTATGGATAGTCCAACAGCCTGGCACACAGATCTAGGCAGTGCTTAATTTGTAAAACAATAGGTGCAAGGGCTCTCGTCGGGAGGCCACAGCAGCTTGCACCACACATTGGCCCAGCCATGCTGCCAATGCTAGTAAAAACACAACTATTAACCATCACACACAGGTGAAACTATTCCAGGGCCCCAAAGAATGACTTGGGCAGCAGGTAATAGTCATTTTTAATGTGTATTGAATTAATAATGAACTGCTGTTGTGGTCATCTCTAATGTGCCACCTTGTGGCAGACTGTCACAAGCGCCAATTGAGTGCCAGTGCTGAGCACCGGAAACCACCAGCTCAAATTAAGCCCTGGATCTAGGGACAGGGACATGTATGTTAGGGACCATGCAGTAAAGTCAGTTACTGCCCCTGAAAATCAGGGGTGAATGGAAACGTTCAGCTGCGGTCCGTGCAGGTAACAGCGGTGGGGCCCCGTGGGGGGGGGGGGGATATTTCGAGGGACGATGCCAAGGGAAAATTATTTATTTATTTAGTTTTCCCTCTGCATCGTCCCTCGAAATCCCCCACCACCCCACATCTGTTACCTGCACGGACCACTGCTGGAAACGTTCAATAATTATAATTTGCACTCAGAATTAATGTATTGGTCGGGCCAGCCACTGAGAATGCTTCCTGTGGGACAATAATACTGGCAGAGGCTCACCCAGGAAGTCTCTTACACCAAATCAAAGTGTGCAGACGCGGCAACCTCCCATAAACTACCTCTTTGTTTTCTTAGTTTTTAATATGGCTGCCAGGCTTGTTGTATGTTTTCACAGAGGTGTGGATTAGTTTCACCTTGGCTCGGTGGACTGTGAGCTCTCTGTCACTGTGGTGGGCGTGATATCACTCGGATGTGCTGGCAGAACTTCTGGTTCTGCAGGATCCACTATATTTAGGTCTGGCATTAGCCAAGATGTTTTGATTTTACTAAAATTATATTATTTTTTTGTTTGAAATATTTATTTATTTCATTTTTCAAGGTGAACGGAAACAAATCTAACATAATTGGTAGTATGACACTTTCGCAATAAATATTGAGCCATCTCCTGGGTACATAAATTACATTTTTCTCATGTGACTTTGATAAACATACATATATAACAGTATACTCAGGTGACAGTATGATATATAAGTATATTTATAATATAGTTACTTATAGGGGCTTTCAGGCAACACTATTCATCCATTGGTCTGTTGTTGTGTTGTTCACATTTTTATTCCACCCACTACAGCATACATCATGGGACAGTGGGTCAGCCCACTTCATCCATTGGCTAACTTCACTGTGAGTGATGAAATTCTGCTCCTTCATAACAGGCACATCCACACAAAAAGTAGTTTCCTTCAGGGCTAGGAACTTCTATGGCATTGTGTGCTTTTTGAAACCAAAAAAATATTTCTGCTATTAGCCAGTGCTTTTTTATGTTGTTGAAGGCACAGCAGATAAATAAACAATGATGTGTTTCAAAAACCATGGCAACACAAAACAAGCAAAGGTATCACATTGCCAATGCTTGGTCCTACTTTGTTTGTGTCCCTCACTTTGCTGGAAAGTTCTTCCTGGGTTCTTTTTCCACTGTTGGCAGCTCGCCATAATAAACGAGGTGTCTACCAGTGGTGGAGGGGGACCGCCACAATCATATGCGTAGCTATGAAAATGCTAGCTTGCGCATGTGACTGTGGAAGATCCTGTTGTTGCAGTCAGAATCTCCTCTTCTCAGGAAGGAAAGATTGAAGGTTGAAGATACATCGTATAAGAGTATCCTGGATTTCTTGTAGGTACCGTTTTTGGGAAAGATGAGACATTCCGAGATGCCATGGTCTATCCTAGGCTGAATGAAGGCATCATCCACTGGGATTCTGTAAAAGAAAGAGAGAAATGGAAAAACTCAACACAGGGCTCTTAACTGATTAGAACAGGCTTTCACTTCTTGGGAAATTTGACATTCCAGGTTCATTTCTAAATCCGTATTCCAACCAATATCCCACACAGCTGTCACTGGGTAGGAGATTCACTGATAGAAGAGGGCCAAAAGGAAGGTTCCCAAAGATTTTTTTTACTTATTTTTTTAAAACGTTCTTTATTGGTTTTCCAAAGGTACATCAAGTTTAGTCCCTGTCGCACAGTACTTAGCAGCTATTAACAGTTTCAGTTGCTATATTTCTCGGAACTCTCATTTTACAATTCTTAAACATGTGTCCTATGCTGCAATTATATAACACAAGCATACCTGTTCCCCAAAACCCCCCTCCAACAAATAAACGGGTAGTGCATGGGTTAAACAGCTAATGCTTACATGGTAATTATGGCATGTGAACCGAGGCTAAAGATGGTAGGGGTTATGACGATATACGGTGTCCGTCGACTCTCAATACTTCAATATTGTGAGTCTCTCAAAATTGGAAAAGGTGAAGTGCCCTTGTGTGTGCTGGGCACACTAACAGCTGGAGGCCCCTGGAGAGGTATGTCACTAATGGGCCCCAGTTATATTCAAAATTCTTAAAATTATCCACAAAAATATCTGCCATACACTTCATCGTAAGGGCCTGCCACAATCTGGCATGCCATTGCATTACAGAAGGGGCTTCCTTCTTCTTCCAGGCATATGCTACTGCCATCTTTTCCGCCCCAAGACATAACCATAATATGGAGCTATCCTCCACAGTTTGGTATTTGAGGGAATCATCCCGGAGACATAGAAGCAGAAACCCCCGGGGTGTCTGGAATGGGATATACCAGTATATCTTTAATCCGAGCAAGTATTTCTATCCAGAATGGACGGATCGTGGGGCAGTCACACCAAATATGCCTCAAACTGCAGCCTCTCCTGCAGAGAACTAAGGTATTGGTAAATATTTTCCGTAATTTGGTGGGATAAAGGTACCAATCATGGACAACCTTGTAATGAGCCTCTCTAATTCCCACAGAATGGTTGAACTTAGGTATGTCTCTCCAAAGCCCCCTCCACTGGCTTCCAAGACAGGGGTGCCTAATATGTCCTCCCAGAAAGCTACATGTTGTGGTTGAGGGGAAGTGATTGTTGAGAGCAGTAGGGAATAGAGAAAGGAAATATGCCCCTTTGAACCAATTCCACTTCAAACAAACCGTTCAATGAGTTGAAGGTCTCAAATAGCAGCTTCCGTCATCTCTGAATTAAGGACCCAGTGTCTGAGTTGAGTGTAGGGAAAGTGTTCCGATACAGGTAATTGGAAGTCTCTCCAACAGTTTCCGAATGTTAGGATGTCCCAGTTGTGAAAAAGGTCTGATACCGTAAGACATCCTCCCTCCCTCCACGCATCGAAAGGGCCAGAATGTAAAGCTGGGGGGAACGCTGGGTTAAAGTGAATCGGTGTATAGGGGAGGGAAAGGTCGTCCACTCCGATCGTTTTGTAGCTGTATCGCAGACTCACAGAGTAGTCTTGGTTAGAGTACTGAGATACACATTTGGAGGGCGGTCTGCTCTGGGTTTCCTAAGAAGGTACTGATGCAGCGCGTACAATAAAACTATTCTCCTCCTAGGTCACTTATCGGTCATCCAGGGGCAAACTATATTTTCTCACATCCACATGACGATGGGGCCCATAAACATCGCCTATCACACACACACACACACACACACCTGGATTTCCTTTACGAAATTCTGTACTCCTAGGAGAAACATGAGAATTAAATGGAAAACACCATTTATGTACCGCTGGAAGGAGCCGGGATATCTTATTACCTTAACCTATTGCTTTCTTTTAGTTATTTCTTTAGATATTCCTGCTCATTGTTTTGTCGATGAATCATTCATGTAAGAAATTAGTTCATAGTGATTAAGACCAGCTAAATCACAATAACCAATTACTAGTGTCACAATCATTTAGTAAAATAACCACTGAGTCGTTTGTTTTAAGAATCTTAAATTTTATATAATTTTTAAAAGCATGAGAAAGAATTTAGACTTTTTATTCAATTATTCATTCATTGTTAATTCAAATATTTATTACGCAAAATCAATTTTATTGCAGAAAGGAAATTTTATCATGAAGCAAAACCCTAATTACCTGCCTATCTTCCCTAATTTAGCCTAAGGATTTCTAACCTAAGTTTACGAATTAAAAATATCTTGATTCTCATACTCAACTGGAAAAATAAGACAGCAACAGAAACTTCAGCTCGTCAGCATCAGCTACCTGCAACCCGTCTCATCTAACAGTCTTTCAGCATCTCCCGCTCAGTAAATGGATCGATCTGGACCACCAAGCACTGGAAGCCACCAACACCAACACCGACTCTGACTGCGACTCTCCAACTCCGACTGTGACTGTGACCCCCTCCCACTAAGAGTATGCCCTCTTATACCCTAATTCTAACTTTGCTAACTAATTTGTTGCAACCTTAATAACACGCTTTTCTTTCATTGGTCCATTCATTTCATCTATTCATTCTTTAATCAAGTTCTCCCGGATCCAACTGGTCCTTTGGAATGTAATTGATCATTTCCTTTCTCACAGTTCAAGACATGTTTCCATCCGCTTCGATCAGTACATTTGTAACTTCTTTCGATACATTCGAGAACTCTGCAGGCATTGTCCTTTCTCTTAAAACGGTTTCCCACGGTTCCTTGCTGATCACCACGGCACACTATCAGTTCAATTAGGTCACATCAGCCTTGACCATTCTCGCATCCTAGCCTCTCAGCAACATCACGAGGTTAGCTTTTCTCCAACTTTTTCTCCCTTGTCACGCGTTTCCCCGCACATGCGCACTTCATTAACCGGCAGCCATTTTATATCGCCACTTGTTTATACTTAGAAGCACTATTTTGAAATAAACAAAACATAATTAAAATAGAGAAACATAGCCTTTTCGTTTCCCACCCGTCATCTACGTACCCCAATTAGTTATTACCTAGCAGAAAGCAACATTTAAGCTGTTCCTTACTTACCATCACTATTGTTTTTGCAACGACACGTTTATATTCTATGAAGCACAAATCATGCATTTATTATAAATTTAGTACGCAATTATTTTTATGTTATAATTAGACACACAGACATTCGTTAATAGATTATTCAGCCCATATACTTGCGTATTACCCTTCCCTCACGTACAGTGTTGATTAATACGTTTAAACGAACATTTTATTAATTATTTATAAAATTTGTTAGGGGTTAAAAATTTTTATTTTCTCTGCTCCATCAACTCCCCCTTTGGTGATTTTTAAATCACCACATAAAACCCAAGTTATACTTCTTTTTCAAGCAGCATATGTCTTTCATCCTTTTGCTTTTTGTTAGTTACACATCTGTCTCCATTTCATCTTGTCTTCTTGTCTCTTTATACATGCTTTCTTTCATTTTCTCTAACTCAATTTCACCCATTTCTCTCTCTCTCTCTTTCATTATTCTGTTATTTCTTTTTATCTTATTTTGTCTTACTTTTCTTTTTATACACGTTATTACAATTTTCAACACCATGGCTAACAATATTGCTACAGTTGCTATTATTATAACTTTCCCTATCATTAGTCTACTCATTCTGGTTAACCAATTTGCTACGGAAGAAAACCCTCTACCAAGTTTTCCCAAGACACTTTCAACCTCCAGTGGAACTAGTTCTTTGTGCAAATTTGTAATATTTGTAATATACTTCTGTATATTTTCACTTTTATCAGGAATGTAAGTGCAACAATGTTGGACTTTCAGCATTCCACAGACTCCACCCTCTTTTGCCAAAAGAATATCAAGGGCAAGCCGATTTTGCATCACCATAGCTCTCATGGCAACCATTTCTGTATTTACCATCAAGAACCCTCCCGCAGTATCTGTAGACAAACGATCTACTACTGTGGATAACTTCCGAATTTTAAATGCATTCAAAGATATTCCCACTGCTGGTATTAATGCTCCAAAAATATCACCTACAATTTCTGAAAAACTTTCCCTCTTTCTACGTGTAAAGCTATTAATCATCTTGTATGTTCCTTTTTCTTCTCTGTCCATATGAAAGATTTTTGGAAAGACCAGGCCTACATAGCAAGTTCCATACCAATGGTCCGGTAACCTGTAATAAGCTCTATTCCCACAAATATAATAGATACCTGGAAATATTGGATCTTTTCCACCTTTGAATCCCCAACCTCCCAAAATTTGATAATTGTCATGGCAGATACTGGAACCTACAAAGTAATTGTCATAGACTGTCTTATTTCTCCTAATACACAACTTTCCTGTTTGCGGCCAATCTAATGTCATTGCTGCATTTATCTTTTTCCCTTCATGATTTCCTTCCTCAAACGTCCATAGATGTGTTCCTTCCTCTTTTATTGCTTCTTTTTGAAATTTCATTCTTCTTTCTTCAACCATTTCTAAAAATACCTTTTCTTCTTTCTTTAATTCACAGGTAAGGTTGTTCTTAGCTATTTCTTCTAAGGTTAATTTTCTATGTTCTAGAAAGAATTCTCCTAAAACTTTTGCTTGTTTTACTTTGTTAAGTTCTGGTACTACCGGAACGTTTGCAAAAATCTTATCTATATCAGTATAATAAGACTCTAATCTACCTGTTTTATAAAATAAACTTGCTATTACACTACAGGTTATTCCATAAGTTAGAGGTAGGTGATGATAAGTCACACCTTCTGACACTGATGCAGGCAACTGCATACAAACATAACAATCTCTCACATCCATTGTCTCTACATATTCGTACAACAATTTTGTAAAAACATTTTTAGAAAAGTCTGTTACTGACTTATCCTTATGTAATTCTGCACTACTTCTTAAAATAACTGGTTCTTTAATATTAGTTTCTTTTTCTGGTTTAGTATCATTCTTCGCTTCCATTACAGCTAAACTAATAGGAATTGTGATTGCTAATACTATCCATACGGTCATTAATAAACCCGTACAAAAGCAGCACATTTTACACCATCTTTTTACAAACTCACATTTATCTCTTCTATCCCTAGTATTTTCCATTTTGCTTTTATCTTTTTGTTAAGTTTCAGAAAATTGTGTCACTACACCTCAGAAATGACTTAGATGCCACTCTGCTTTCAAAAAGTCTTTGCTTGGTACTTTCTTTTAATTCTCTCCAGAATTCTTTCGTTGTCACATCCGGTGATTTGTCATATCCAGTAAAATTGTCACGTCCGGTAGAAGCACTATAAGTCTTCACTTCAGGTTTGTTGCATCTCACCTTTACCCATTCGATTTCTTAGTCTCGGGTTCTCGTGAGTGTTTCCTTCTTCTTTGTAATCCGTCAGTGCGATATATAGCCACTCAGGTGACTTGTACTTTGCATTCACTTTCTTCGTTCTTTTAGATTTTTGTAGTCGTTTTCCACTTGGCTTTTCTTGTCCCTTTTGACTTGTTATTTCATTCACTTGTTCAGCACTTTTTTCTCCTGTTCTTATTATTCTATATCTCAATTTTCTTATATAGTTGCTGGGCCAATTATCTCCTTTTCTTGGCCTTTTGGCTTCACCTTCTTTTTCTTCTCTTTCTGATTTCCAGTTTCTTTTTCTTGATTCAGTTTTTGTTTTCTCCTCTTCTCCACTTTCTTCAGATTCGGTTTCAACTTTTTCACTATTGTCTCTTATTTTGAAGCTTATGATCTCGTCTTCTCTTACTGGTGGATCTGTTTTCTCCTTCTTGTGTTCCCTTATTACTGTCCCTCCTCGGTGTTCTTCCGATTTGGTATTTTCTTCACTCTCTACTTCTAAATTTCCCTGTTCTTTTGTTTCTCTATCTGTCCCTATTGCTCCTCGGGGTTCTTCTCGATTCTCTAACTTTTTATGTACTTCTTTCCCTACTTTGTCTATTAATATTATTTCTGAAGGATTTCCACCATAACTTGTACTTGGTTGCTCATCTAGATCATTTTCTTGTTCATTTTCTTCTCTAATTGGTTTATATCCCCAAGTTCTCCTTCGAAATTCTTCACAGTTTGCAACTGAATCATCAGATCCTGAACTTGTGTCAGATATTTCCAGATGTCGACTTACAGGTCGATCTTCAGGTTCTGGAATTTCTGAACTTCTTCCTTCTTCTTCTTCCTCCTCTTCTTCTCTAGAAGTGCTTGCAGTTGGGGTTTCCAGATGTCGACTTTCAGGTCGATCTTCAAGTTCTGGCACCCTTTCTCTTATTCCTGTTGTCCCAGTCGTTAAACTCTTATCCCACACTTCCAGACGTCGACTCACATGTCGATCAGTAGGTTCTTGAACTCTGATTGTGTGGCTGGCATGGACCCAGTTCTTCACTCCTGCACACTTGACTGCAGTCGTTGTCACTAGGATTACCTGTCGTGGCTCGTCCCAGCGAGGAACTAGACAGTTTCTTCTCCTGTGGATTTTTATGCGGACCCAGTCTCCTGGATTCAAGTCGTGGGCTGGTTTTCTTTCAAGAGTGGTCGCATCCGGTCCAACCTGATGAAACACAGAACGCACCACATCAGCCAGTCCTTTGCAATAATCCAGTACTAGATCATCAGTTATAGTCAATAACTTGTTGACAGGTACTTGTGCTTGTCTCATTGCTCGTCCCATGATCATCTCATGAGGACTAAGTCCAGTTTTCTTTTCAGGGATGCTTCTGATGGTCATCAGAACAAGGGGCAGTGCATCTGGCCATTTGAGTCCTGTAGCTTGACACATTTTTCCTAATCTGTTCTTAATTGTTCCATTAATTTGCTCTACTACCCCAGAAGCCTCTGGTCTGTATGCACAATGTAGTTTTTGTTTAATACTCAATGCTTCACAAATCAATTGGATCAACTCATTTTGAAAATGTGTTCCTCTATCTGTCTCAACCGTGACTGGAAAACCATACCTTGGAATGAACTCTCGCAGCATAAGTTTTGCTACCGTTGTTCCATCATTCCTTCTAGTGGGGTATGCCTCCACCCAACGAGAAAACAAACAGACGACCACTAGAACATATTTTAGTCTGTTACAAGGGGGCATTTCGATAAAGTCCAATTGCATTCTAGTGAACGGACCTCCTTCTCGTCCTATTGTTCCTAGACTCACTATTGTCTTTCTTCCTGGATTAAACTGCTGACAAATAAGACATCTTTGACAAAGACTTTCAGCTATCGCTCTGAATTTTGGGTTATACCAGGTTTGTCTGAAAAGTCTGATCATTGCATCTCTCCCAATATGAGCTTGTCCATGGTACATCCGTGCCATGTCTGCAATCATGCTATCAGGCATAACTGGTCTTTCATCTCTGTATACCCACACACCATTGTTTTCCTGTCTTCTACATCCTGCTTTTATCCAGTAATCTTTTTCCTCATCATTTGCAGCTTCCTGTAACTGTCTCACCTCATCCCATGTCTCGACAGTGTTAGTAAAAAGCAAAGGAGAAGAGATATGCTCCCTTTCTCTATTCTTATTTAGGGATACCATGTTCTCTGCACAATATCTGGCAATCTCGTCCGCATAGTTATTTCCAACAGCTATGTAATCTTCGTTTTTCTTATGTGCCTTGCACTTCACTACAGCTATTTGTTTAGGCAGCTGTATCGCCTCAAGCAGTTTTTTAACAAAATCTCCATTTCTGATAGGTGTTCCTGCAGACGTCAAGAAACCTCTTTGTGACCAAATCTGACCGAAGTCATGCACGATACCGAAACCATACTGGCTATCGGTCACAATCGTAACTCGCACATTTCTTCCCAATTTACATGCTTGAATCAAAGCAATCAGTTCCGCAACTTGTGCAGACCTTATTCCTTTCAGACAAGACGCTTCCATCACAGTTGCCACTGTGCACACTGCGTAAGCTGCGCTTAAAACTCCTTCTTTCGTTCTCAAACATGAGCCATCCACAAACATGACATAATCTGATTCCTTTAAAGGTTCATCTTTTATGTCAGCTCTTGGTTTTGTGCAATATTCCAGCACATTCAGACAATCATGATCTACTTCGTCTTGTTCAATTATACTCTCTTCATCTGGCAATGATGTTGAAGGATTCACATTCATGCATCTATCTATGGTCACATTTTCAGCACTCAAGATTACTTTTTCGTACTTAGTCAGCCGACTATGTGTCATGTACTGTGTTTTTGTTCTTGTCAAAAGAATTTCTACTGAATGGGGAACATATACTCTCAGTGGATACCCCATCACTATACCTTCACTTTGTTCCAGACTTACACAAGTAGCAGCAACTGCTTTCAGACATCCGGGCAACGCTTTTGCTATGGGATCTAAAACAGCTGAAAAATAAGCAATTGGTCTCTTCATTGTTCCATGTTTTTGTACCAGTACTGAAAACGCACATCCATCTCTTTCACTGCAGTACAATTCAAAATCCTTCTCATAATCAGGCATGCCTAAAGCAGGGGCCTCACACAATTTCTTTTTCAACTCTTTGAAAGATTTCATTTCTTCGTTATTTAACTCAAAAGGGTCTCTTACATCTTTCTTGGTCAACTTTTGTAATGGTTTTGCAATCAAGGAGAAACCACTTATCCATTGTCGGCAATATCCAACCATTCCCAGAAACATTCTTACCTCTCTTTGCGTCATTGGTGCTCTCATTCCTTGAATCATTCTTACTCTTTCTGTCGCTATCTTTCGCACTCCTTTCTCAATTTTATGCCCTAAATATTGAACTTCTTTTTGGCAAAATTGCAATTTTGAAGGGGACACTTTATGTCCTCTTTTCTCTAGATGGTTCAGTAAAGCAATTGTATCACTTACACATGCTTCTTTTGTTTTCGATGCCACCAACAGGTCATCGATATACTGCACCATCACAGACTTTTCTGGCATTTTCAAATCTTCCAGAGATTTCTTTAAAATCTGATTAAAGATTGAGGGGCTTTCTGTATACCCCTGAGGAATTCGGCACCATGCCAAAATACGCTCTCCGAACCGGAACGCAAATAATGGCTGGCTATCTGGATGCAAAGGAATAGAGAAAAATGCGTGACACAAATCTATCACTGTGTACCACTCAGCTTCGTGTGGAATTTGATATAGAATTACTGCAGGGTTTGGCACTATTGGACAACAAGGCACAACTATTTTGTTGATCTTTCTCAAATCCTGTACTATTCTATATGTTCCGTTTGGCTTTTTCAGTCCCATAATAGGTGAATTACATGGACTGCTCATTATTTCTTTTAGAATTCCCTGTTCGATCATTTTATTTATTACAGGAGTTATTCCTTCAATTATTTCTGGAGTTAACTTGTACTGTGGCGTATTTGGGTAAGTTGTTCCTTCTTTTACTGTTACTTTTACTGGATCAACTTCTTTCATTAATCCAATATCTTCTCCTGTAAAATCCCACACATTTTCTTTCACTGCAATTTTTAGTTCTTCTGGAAGTTTTTCTGCATCAAATGCAGGAAACAAACCATTCATTTCAGGTTCCTGATTCATCAAAGTTACTTTATACAATACATCTTCATCTGGGGTCTGAAATCCAATTCCATCTGGTGTACAATAAATTGTGCAATTCATTTTGCACAAGAGGTCACGACCTAAAAGATTTACAGGACTACAATCGCACACTACAAATCTATGCATTTTGCTAAAAGAACCAATTTTTACTTCCACTAATTCAGTAAGTGGTGTTTTAATCTGCTGATTTGCTACTCCTACTACTTGGATGTATTCACCTGAGAGAGGAAGGTTTGGAATTTCCACTGATCTAACAGTAGAACGGGTAGCTCCAGTATCGACAAGGAATGTTACATTTGCACCATTCACTTCTCCATCCACAAAGGGACCAGACTGATCTACCTCTAGAGTTGCGCCAAGTACGCACTCTTTTCCCTCTCCTTGGCACCGTCATAAGCTTTCATCCCACGTCTCATCCTCACTCTGTCGCAACCAATACTGAGAAATGTTAGCTGCTCGCGGCAACTGTGTTACCTGCTCTCCTCCGTAGAATCCTGTTTCTGTACTGTATCTTTGCTGGTTAACAGTGTTGGGAAGTGGTGGTTGTGGCACCTGACTTTGTTGAACAACTACCTCATTCTGCACACCTGTGGAGTTAATGATTGATTTTCCGGATTAGGTTTAGGTGGGAACTTACACTTGTTTCTCCAATGCCCTAATTTTCCGCAATTATGACAGGGCCATTTCTTCTTTGCCTCCTCTAGACTCACTTGACCTTTCCCTTTACCTATGTTAGGTCGCGTTTTATTCTGTCCTGTTTCATTCCCACTATTATTATCCAATTGAGCTTCTTGTTTTTCTGCCACTTTCACCTGTGCCCACATTGCCTTCTCTTTCAATTTACGCTGTCTACTTTCAATATCATCACTGCAATACTTAGCATACCTCAGTACCTCGTCTACTGTGCCATTCTGCCAATTAATCATATGCTGTTTAATCATTTCACTAATCTCTGGTTTCAACCCAAACACAAATCTGTATACGAAATGGCTCATATCTTTTTCACTTAACTCCTCATATCCACTATACTGTTTGAAAACCAACAACAACCTTTCATAGTATGCATGTACAGACTCTTTGCTTTCCTGTGTAGTTCTATCAATTTTCACCCAATCTGTTTCTTTAGGAGGAATCTTATTTTTCAAAAAGGTAATCACCTTATCATACTTCCTCATCACCTCAGGACCTGGAGCTCCTGTCTTAGGATCTCTTGGATATTCTGTAGTTGGCCAGTCAACTGTAATTTTACACTCTGACCACAAATCAGTTGGTACCACTATGTCAAATAATCCATCTAAATCTATCCACAACACTTTTGAAACCTTTACAAACCTCTCTACTTGTCGGTACCATTCAACTGGTTTCTCTCTTAGCTTCGGAAATTCATTTGTGAATGACAGTATATCCTGCCTAGTCCAGGGAACATGCACATAACTACCACCTGGAGTTTCTCTCATAGGGTATTCTCTGGCAACAGGTTCTTTTTCAGTTATCATAAAAGCCAAAGAAGCTTTGTCTGTAGTTTTCTCATTCTTTTTTGTCCATCTAACCTTCCATCTGTCCACATCACCCCATTTTCTCAGTAACACAATTAACTCTTTTATCTGTGTCAGCCTTCCTGCCGTGTTCAAATTTTCAATATCTTTTTCACAAAAGTCTACTCTATAGGGTTTCTGCAATGTTTTCACTTTCGCAAAGTCTATTCCAATTTCACTGGCTACCTCTTCTAGTTTGTCATGTAAATTCTTTGCTCTCCATGTAATACTTTTGCACAGAAACATTATTTCATCATCCTGGTAATTTTTTATCTTTTCTGTACCAATCGTTCCTAGAATTAATTCTTCCATGTCAATTTTTAACCTAATTACATCTAATGGTTTTTCTTCTGGTTCTTTCATTTTAAATGCCTTCATCCACTCATTTAACTCATCAGGAGTCGGACCTATGGGTGTATTATTTAGTTCTATCCAATTACCACTCTTTTCAGGAGTCTCTGTTGCAGATTCTGTTACCATATGCATTTTCCTACCATTGCACTCATTCACAGTCAAATTTGTAGGTGGACTTGGTCTGTAAGTACTAGCCAAATTACTTGTACTTGCACTTGGTTCCATCCTTTCTTTTTCTCTCTGAAATTGTGAACTCATAGGAATCACTAAAGATCGTTCATCAATTTTCTGATTCTCAAAAACTGGTATTACTGGACCTATTGTTACAGGTACAGTCACAGCTTCCATATTTTTCGTTAATTCTCTAATTTTCTCAGTTAGTTCTTTTGTTGTCCTTGCCAATTCGCTTGCATTGTCACTTTCTATTCCTTCATTTTGTGAAGTTCTTATTTGATCTTGTGACCTATTTATTTCAATTCTTTTTACCGGACTTTTATTTCGCATAGTCTCTATCAGTGGCGCATTTGGTGTCACCACTGTAGAACTTTGCTGATACGGAGGTGGATTTCTATTTAAAATATCTTCCAGCAATTCATCATCCGTTTTGCTCTCATGCATATATTTCTCCCTCTCCATATGTTTCTTTTTCTCAGTACATTTTCTCTTAGTCTCTTCCTCAACTGTAAAAGCCGGAAACAAACCTCCTGTCATGTTAGCACATCTCCATCGTTTTATTCTATCCTCATGATTTATTCCCCACATTCTTCCAGGCATAAACTCATGATCTCTTAAACTCTGAATCTCTCTCTCTCATACATCTCATCCTCCCATTCCGTCAATGCCTCAAACTGTGTCGGTCTAGGTCTAGGTTCTAAATTTATGATCTTTTCTCTCAAATTTCGCAAAACCGCTACACTAAATGAACCATTCTCAGGAAAAGCTAATGCACCATCATTCTTCGTATACTTTGCCCAATTTTCCAACCATATGCATGTATGATATCCATATTTCAGCATCATATGTGAAGCTGCTGATTTCGGCGGAGAAATTACTTGTCCCTCTCTAGTCACAACCTTTTTGTCTTTCTTAAAGAAATTCTTTAATTTTGTCATCCATGACGTTCTCTCCCTTTCATACTCGTAATACGGCATGTTTTCGATTGGTTTTTCTCTTCAAATCAACACTGTTCCGTGTACGGAACTTTAACCAATCACAGCGCGACTCACACTAACGCACCAATCAGAACGATTCCCTTCGTCCGCGGACCAACCAATCCTAGCGTGGCACTTTTCTACGTCACTCTTGACTCTGTGTTCACGTGACTAGCGCACTATCCAATCCTAGCGCTGCACTGTCGATGTCACTCCTGCTCTTTTACCCCTCCTTTACAAAATTTATCGGCAATTTTCTTTTCACTGTTTTCTTCGTTAGTTACAACAATTAAAACAATTCCATAGTCTGATTCGCTAAACAAAAGTGACAGCTTTGTCCTTTTACACAAGAATCCTGTATTTCCAGTAGGCAGCGCTTACCTCTACCCTACCACAGAATTATCAACTCTCGCCGATAAAGTAGCACTTCCCTCTACCTTACCCTTCTTTCAAGCAAACAATTAACTTGTTTCTCTGGGGATAAGACACATGTGGAGACTAGGCTCCTGAGAATTAAGGCCAAAGTTTCACAAGAAAACGTGATTTGCTATTTCACTTACACATCTTTCGTACAGAAAATCCCTAACATAACACAACCTGTGTTATTACCAAAATGAATTCATACCATGTACCAAATTCCACGTGACTTCTCTTGCCACACGTGTTCCACTTCCTACATCCCAGAAGCGTGAAAACTCACATATAACATAACACGACTCAACATATAGTATTAGTCATAAAAAAATAAATCAATAATCAATAATCAATAATCACTAAACTAATCTATAGAAACCATAACTCTGCTACCAAGAAATCTGATGCAGCGCGTACAATAAAACTATTCTCCTCCTAGGTCACTTATCGGTCATCCAGGGGCAAACTATATTTTCTCACATCCACATGACGATGGGGCCCATAAACATCGCCTATCACACACACACACACACACCTGGATTTCCTTTATACCTTTACGAAATTCTGTACTCCTAGGAGAAACATGAGAATTAAATGGAAAACACCATTTATGTACTGCTGGAAGGAGCCGGGATATCTTATTACCTTAACCTATTGCTTTCTTTTAGTTATTTCTTAAGATATTCCTGCTCATTGTTTTGTCGATGAATCATTCACGTAAGAAATTAGTTCATAGTGATTAAGACCAGCTAAATCACAATAACCAATTACTAGTGTCACAATCATTTAGTAAAATAACCACTGAGTCGTTTGTTTTAAGAATCTTAAATTTTATATAATTTTTAAAAGCATGAGAAAGAATTTAGACTTTTTATTCAATTATTCATTCATTGTTAATTCAAATATTTATTACGCAAAATCAATTTTATTGCAGAAAGGAAATTTTATCATGAAGCAAAACCCTAATTACCTGCCTATCTTCCCTAATTTAGCCTAAGGATTTCTAACCTAAGTTTACGAATTAAAAATATCTTGATCCTCATACTCAACTGGAAAAATAAGACAGCAACAGAAACTTCAGCTCGTCAGCATCAGCTACCTGCAACCCGTCTCATCTAACAGTCTTTCAGCATCTCCCGCTCAGTAAATGGATCGATCTGGACCACCAAGCACTGGAAGCCACCAACACCAACACCGACTCTGACTGCGACTCTCCAACTCCGACTGTGACTGTGACCCCTCCCACTAAGAGTATGCCCTCTTATACCCTAATTCTAACTTTGCTAACTAATTTGTTGCAACCTTAATAACACGCTTTTCTTTCATTGGTCCATTCATTTCATCTATTCATTCTTTAATCAAGTTCTCCCGGATCCAACTGGTCCTTTGGAATGTAATATGATCATTTCCTTTCTCACAGTTCAAGACATGTTTCCATCCGCTTCGATCAGTACATTTGTAACTTCTTTCGATACATTCGAGAACTCTGCAGGCATTGTCCTTTCTCTTAAAACGGTTTCCCACGGTTCCTTGCTGATCACCACGGCACACTATCAGTTCAATTAGGTCACATCAGCCTTGACCATTCTCGCATCCTAGCCTCTCAGCAACATCACGAGGTTAGCTTTTCTCCAACTTTTTCTCCCTTGTCACGCGTTTCCCCGCACATGCGCACTTCATTAACCGGCAGCCATTTTATATCGCCACTTGTTTATACTTAGAAGCACTATTTTGAAATAAACAAAACATAATTAAAATAGAGAAACATAGCCTTTTCGTTTCCCACCCGTCATCTACGTACCCCAATTAGTTATTACCTAGCAGAAAGCAACATTTAAGCTGTTCCTTACTTACCATCACTATTGTTTTTGCAACGACACGTTTATATTCTATGAAGCACAAATCATGCATTTATTATAAATTTAGTACGCAATTATTTTTATGTTATAATTAGACACACAGACATTCGTTAATAAATTATTCAGCCCATATACTTGCGTATTACCCTTCCCTCACGTACAGTGTTGATTAATACGTTTAAACGAACATTTTATTAATTATTTATAACATTTGTTAGGGGTTAAAATTTTTTATTTTCTCTGCTCCATCAACTCCCCCTTTGGTGATTTTTAAATCACCACATAAAACCCAAGTTATACTTCTTTTTCAAGCAGCATATGTCTTTCATCCTTTTGCTTTTTGTTAGTTACACATCTGTCTCCATTTCATCTTGTCTTCTTGTCTCTTTATACATGCTTTCTTTCATTTTCTCTAACTCAATTTCACCCATTTCTCTCTCTCTCTCTTTCATTATTCGGTTATTTCTTTTTATCTTATTTTGTCTTACTTTTCTTTTTATACACGTTATTACAATTTTCAACACCATGGCTAACAATATTGCTACAGTTGCTATTATTATAACTTTCCCTATCATTAGTCTACTCATTCTGGTTAACCAATTTGCTACGGAAGAAAACCCTCTACCAAGTTTTCCCAAGACACTTTCAACCTCCAGTGGAACTAGTTCTTTGTGCAAATTTGTAATATTTGTAATATACTTCTGTATATTTTCACTTTTATCAGGAATGTAAGTGCAACAATGTTGGACTTTCAGCATTCCACAGACTCCACCCTCTTTTGCCAAAAGAATATCAAGGGCAAGCCGATTTTGCATCACCATAGCTCTCATGGCAACCATTTCTGTATTTACCATCAAGAACCCTCCCGCAGTATCTGTAGACAAACGATCTACTACTGTGGATAACTTCCGAATTTTAAATGCATTCAAAGATATTCCCACTGCTGGTATTAATGCTCCAAAAATATCACCTACAATTTCTGAAAAACTTTCCCTCTTTCTACGTGTAAAGCTATTAATCATCTTGTATGTTCCTTTTTCTTCTCTGTCCATATGAAAGATTTTTGGAAAGACCAGGCCTACATAGCAAGTTCCATACCAATGGTCCGGTAACCTGTAATAAGCTCTATTCCCACAAATATAATAGATACCTGGAAATATTGGATCTTTTCCACCTTTGAATCCCCAACCTCCCAAAATTTGATAATTGTCATGGCAGATACTGGAACCTACAAAGTAATTGTCATAGACTGTCTTATTTCTCCTAATACACAACTTTCCTGTTTGCGGCCAATCTAATGTCATTGCTGCATTTATCTTTTTCCCTTCATGATTTCCTTCCTCAAACGTCCATAGATGTGTTCCTTCCTCTTTTATTGCTTCTTTTTGAAATTTCATTCTTCTTTCTTCAACCATTTCTAAAAATACCTTTTCTTCTTTCTTTAATTCACAGGTAAGGTTGTTCTTAGCTATTTCTTCTAAGGTTAATTTTCTATGTTCTAGAAAGAATTCTCCTAAAACTTTTGCTTGTTTTACTTTGTTAAGTTCTGGTACTACCGGAACGTTTGCAAAAATCTTATCTATATCAGTATAATAAGACTCTAATCTACCTGTTTTATAAAATAAACTTGCTATTACACTACAGGTTATTCCATAAGTTAGAGGTAGGTGATGATAAGTCACACCTTCTGACACTGATGCAGGCAACTGCATACAAACATAACAATCTCTCACATCCATTGTCTCTACATATTCGTACAACAATTTTGTAAAAACATTTTTTGAAAAGTCTGTTACTGACTTATCCTTATGTAATTCTGCACTACTTCTTAAAATAACTGGTTCTTTAATATTAGTTTCTTTTTCTGGTTTAGTATCATTCTTCGCTTCCATTACAGCTAAACTAATAGGAATTGTGATTGCTAATACTATCCATACGCTCATTAATAAACCCGTACAAAAGCAGCACATTTTACACCATCTTTTTACAAACTCACATTTATCTCTTCTATCCCTAGTATTTTCCATTTTGCTTTTATCTTTTTGTTAAGTTTCAGAAAATTGTGTCACTACACCTCAGAAATTACTTAGATGCCACTCTGCTTTCAAAAAGTCTTTGCTTGGTACTTTCTTTTAATTCTCTCCAGAATTCTTTCGTTGTCACATCCGGTGATTTGTCATATCCAGTAAAATTGTCACGTCCGGTAGAAGCACTATAAGTTTTCACTTCAGGTTTGTTGCATCTCACCTTTACCCATTCGATTTCTTAGTCTCGGGTTCTCGTGAGTGTTTCCTTCTTCTTTGTAATCCGACAGTGCGATATATAGCCACTCAGGTGACTTGTACTTTGCATTCACTTTCTTCGTTCTTTTAGATTTTTGTAGTCGTTTTCCACTTGGCTTTTCTTGTCCCTTTTGACTTGTTATTTCATTCACTTGTTCAGCACTTTTTTCTCCTGTTCTTATTATTCTATATCTCAATTTTCTTATATAGTTGCTGGGCCAATTATCTCCTTTTCTTGGCCTTTTGGCTTCACCTTCTTTTTTTTCTCTTTCTGATTTCCAGTTTCTTTTTCTTGATTCAGTTTTTGTTTTCTCCTCTTCTCCACTTTCTTCAGATTCGGTTTCAACTTTTTCACTATTGTCTCTTATTTTGAAGTTTTTGATCTCGTCTTCTCTTACTGGTGGATCTGTTTTCTCCTTCTTGTGTTCCCTTATTACTGTCCCTCCTCGGTGTTCTTCCGATTTGGTATTTTCTTCACTCTCTACTTCTAAATTTCCCTGTTCTTTTGTTTCTCTATCTGTCCCTATTGCTCCTCGGGGTTCTTCTCGATTCTCTAACTTTTTATGTACTTCTTTCCCTACTTTGTCTATTAATATTATTTCTGAAGGATTTCCACCATAACTTGTACTTGGTTGCTCATCTAGATCATTTTCTTGTTCATTTTCTTCTCTAATTGGTTTATATCCCCAAGTTCTCCTTCGAAATTCTTCACAGTTTGCAACTGAATCATCAGATCCTGAACTTGTGTCAGATATTTCCAGATGTCGACTTACAGGTCGATCTTCAGGTTCTGGAATTTCTGAACTTCTTCCTTCTTCTTCTTCCTCCTCTTCTTCTCTAGAAGTGCTTGCAGTTGGGGTTTCCAGATGTCGACTTTCAGGTCGATCTTCAAGTTCTGGCACCCTTTCTCTTATTCCTGTTGTCCCAGTCGTTAAACTCTTATCCCACACTTCCAGACGTCGACTCACATGTCGATCAGTAGGTTCTTGAACTCTGATTGTGTGGCTGGCATGGACCCAGTTCTTCACTCCTGCACACTTGACTGCAGTCGTTGTCACTAGGATTACCTGTCGTGGCTCGTCCCAGCGAGGAACTAGACAGTTTCTTCTCCTGTGGATTTTTATGCGGACCCAGTCTCCTGGATTCAAGTCGTGGGCTGGTTTTCTTTCAAGAGTGGTCGCATCCGGTCCAACCTGATGAAACACAGAACGCACCACATCAGCCAGTCCTTTGCAATAATCCAGTACTAGATCATCAGTTATAGTCAATAACTTGTTGACAGGTACTTGTGCTTGTCTCATTGCTCGTCCCATGATCATCTCATGAGGACTAAGTCCAGTTTTCTTTTCAGGGATGCTTCTGATGGTCATCAGAACAAGGGGCAGTGCATCTGGCCATTTGAGTCCTGTAGCTTGACACATTTTTCCTAATCTGTTCTTAATTGTTCCATTAATTTGCTCTACTGCCCCAGAAGCCTCTGGTCTGTACGCACAATGTAGTTTTTGTTTAATACTCAATGCTTCACAAATCAATTGGATCAACTCATTTTGAAAATGTGTTCCTCTATCTGTCTCAACCGTGACTGGAAAACCATACCTTGGAATGAACTCTCGCAGCATAAGTTTTGCTACCGTTGTTCCATCATTCCTTCTAGTGGGGTATGCCTCCACCCAACGAGAAAACAAACAGACGACCACTAGAACATATTTTAGTCTGTTACAAGGGGGCATTTCGTTAAAGTCCAATTGCATTCTAGTGAACGGACCTCCTTCTCGTCCTATTGTTCCTAGACTCACTATTGTCTTTCTTCCTGGATTAAACTGCTGACAAATAAGACATCTTTGACAAAGACTTTCAGCTATCGCTCTGAATTTTGGGATATACCAGGTTTGTCTGAAAAGTCTGATCATTGCATCTCTCCCAATATGAGCTTGTCCATGGTACATCCGTGCCATGTCTGCAATCATGCTATCAGGCATAACTGGTCTTTCATCTCTGTATACCCACACACCATTCTTTTCCTGTTTTCTACATATGCTTTTATCCAGTAATCTTTTTCCTCATCATTTGCAGCTTCCTGTAACTGTCTCACCTCATCCCATGTCTCGACAGTGTTAGTAAAAAGCAAAGGAGAAGAGATATGCTCCCTTTCTCTATTCTTATTTAGGGATACCATGTTCTCTGCACAATATCTGGCAATCTCGTCCGCATAGTTATTTCCAACAGCTATGTAATCTTCGTTTTTCTTATGTGCCTTGCACTTCACTACATCTATTTGTTTAGGCAGCTGTATCGCCTCAAGCAGTTTTTTAACAAAATCTCCATTTCTGATAGGTGTTCCTGCAGACGTCAAGAAACCTCTTTGTGACCAAATCTGACCGAAGTCATGCACGATACCGAAACCATACTGGCTATCGGTCACAATCGTAACTCGCACATTTCTTCCCAATTTACATGCTTGAATCAAAGCAATCAGTTCCGCAACTTGTGCAGACCTTATTCCTTTCAGACAAGACGCTTCCATCACAGTTGTCACTGTGCACACTGCGTAAGCTGCGCTTAAAACTCCTTCTTTCGTTCTCAAACATGAGCCATCCACAAACATGACATAATCTGATTCCTTCAAAGGTTCATCTTTTATGTCAGCTCTTGGTTTTGTGCAATATTCCAGCACATTCAGACAATCATGATCTACTTCGTCTTGTTCAATTATACTCTCTTCATCTGGCAATGATGTTGAAGGATTCACATTCATGCACCTATCTATGGTCACATTTTCAGCACTCAAGATTACTTTTTCGTACTTAGTCAGCCGACTATGGGGCCGATTCCGATCTCGGTCGGAGGCGCACCCAATACTATTCGGTCGGGAAAAAAGCCATGCGAAAGCCAGTTTCCCGACCGATCCGTACAGCACACCGAACGAGCAAGTACGATGCGCACAACAGCAAAAATCCCGGCCGAGCCGTACTCACCCAAACCAGGTCCTGTTCTCCGACCGAGGCGAATCCGGAAACGCCGAATCGAGTCGCACGGAAGGGAAAATGCAGCCCCGTCCGGCCGGACAAGTACGATGCGCTTTCCGTACGCGCCGAACCCGTCGCTACGCACGGCACGTCAAAGCATCCGGGAGAGGCGCACATAAGCTCCGAATCGCGCCACAACACGATCCACGGCTACGAGACGAACACAGCACAGACGAGGACGACGCGAAGCGACGAGGACGAAGCGAAGCGACGAGGACGAAGCCAAGCGACGAGGACGACGCGAAGCAACGAGAAGGACGAACGACACGAACCAACCATGAATCCCTTCGTCCCGATCATACCAATATTCCACATCTACTACCGGAACAGGCACGGACGCGTACGGCGCAGAAGGTAAGTCAGACACCAACCACAAAACACATACAACACGTACACGACACATCACACACATACACGGGGAATCTGAATATACTTGCAACAGCAGCACCATAGGGGCGGGATGCCCATCACCAATGCCACATATGCACACAGGGGCCTGAATGCGCGCCACCACCCCAACCCAGGGGGGCTGGATGCCAACCACTACAACCACCCTTAGCCAGGGGGTGCCAAATGCCCACCACCACTACCACCCTTAGCCAGGGGGCAGGATGCCCACCACTACTACCACCCTCACCCAGGGGGCAGGATGCCCACCACTACTACCACCCTTAGCCAGGGGGCTGGATGCCTACCACTACTACCACCCTTAGCCAGGGGGCAGGATGCCTACCACTACTACCACCCTCAGCCAGGGGGCAGGATGCCCACCACTACTACCACCCTCACCCAGGGGGGCAGGATGCCCACCACTACTACCACCCTTAGCCAGGGGGCTGGATGCCCACCACTACTACCACCCTCAGCCAGGGGGCAGGATGCCCACCACTACTACCACCCTCACCCAGGGGGCAGGATGCCCACCACTACTACCACCCTTAGCCAGGGGGGCAGGATGCCCACCACTACTACCACCCTCACCCAGGGGGCAGGATGCCCACCACTACTACCACCCTTAGCCAGGGGGCAGGATGCCTACCACTACTACCACCCTTAGCCAGGGGGCAGGATGCCCACCACTACTACCACCCTCACCCAGGGGGCAGGATGCCCACCACTACTACCACCCTCACCCAGGGGGGCAGGATGCCCACCACTACTACCACCCTTAGCCAGGGGGCAGGATGCCCACCACTACTACCACCCTCACCCAGGGGGGCAGGATGCCCACCACTACTACCACCCTCACCCAGGGGGGCAGGATGCCCACCACTACTACCACCCTTAGCCAGGGGGCAGGATGCCCACCACTACTACCACCCTCACCCAGGGGGCAGGATGCCCACCACTACTACCACCCTTAGCCAGGGGGGCTGGATGCCTACCACTACTACCACCCTTAGCCAGGGGGGCAGGATGCCCACCACTACTACCACCCTCACCCAGGGGGCAGGATGCCCACCACTACTACCACCCTTAGCCAGGGGGCAGGATGCCCACCACTACTACCACCCTTAGCCAGGGGGCAGGATGCCCACCACTACTACCACCCTTAGCCAGGGGGCAGGATGCCCACCACTACTACCACCCTCACCCAGGGGGCAGGATGCCTACCACTACTACCACCCTTAGCCAGGGGGGCAGGATGCCCACCACTACTACCCCCCTCACCCAGGGGGGGCAGGATGCCTACCACTACCACCACCCTCACCCAGGGGGGGCAGGATGCCCACCACTACTACCACCCTTAGCCAGGGGGGCAGGATGCCCACCACTACTACCACCCTCACCCAGGGGGGCAGGATGCCTACCACTACCACCACCCTCACCCAGGGGGCAGGATGCCCACCACTACTACCACCCTTAGCCAGGGGGCTGGATGCCTACCACTACTACCACCCCCACTCATAGGATGGACAATGCATGACACAACAAGCACACCACAACCTAGGGAATGCAAGATTAAGACATCCCCCCACCACCATGACAAGCGTGTGAGCAGGCTGTGTCAAATGCCTACAACACCGAACATGACATTGAACATACAATGTGACCCCCTAGCACATGTGCCACACATATATGTGTGTGGCACCCACAATGCAAGCAGCCCATGACCATTGTGGCAATGGGGCCTAAACCCCCATCATCACAGTGACCAAAAGGCAAGTGTGGGGTCCATAGCTGAAGCACATTTTGACCATTGTGGCAATGGGGTCTAAACCCCCATCATCACAGTGACCAAAAGGCAAGTGTGGGGTCCATAGCTGAAGCACATTTTGAACCATTGTGGCAATGGGGCCTAAACCCCCATCATCACAGTGACCAAAAGGCAAGTGTGGGGTCCATAGCTGAAGCACATTTTGACCATTGTGGCAATGGGGTCTAAACCCCCATCATCACAGTGACCAAAAGGCAAGTGTGGGGTCCATAGCTGAAGCACATTTTGACCATTGTGGCAATGGGGTCTAAACCCCCATCATCACAGTGACCAAAAGGTAAGTGTGGGGTCCATAGCTGAAGCACATTTTGACCATTGTGGCAATGGGGTCTAAACCCCCATCATCACAGTGACCAAAAGGTAAGTGTGGGGTCCATAGCTGAAGCACATTTTGACCATTGTGGCAATGGGGTCTACACCCTCATCATCACAGTGACCAAAAGGTAATTGTTGACAAAGAAAGAGCTGCAACTGCCAAACTGCATGGATCATTCCTGGTCACAGAACCAAAAACTCATCTGTGGCAAAGTAGTGTATGTGTCCCATTGCAACATAAATTGGGGGAGCCAAATACTGCAGTGCAAATGAAACATTCCTTTGGCCATGTGCAGACAAACAACACCCATGGGGGCTGAGACCGTCAACAGTCATCAATGACACAATGACAGAAGTGACCATCAGAATGCAGAACCACATATTTGCACCAATGGGCACACAAATGCAGATACCCTGTGGAGACAGCAGATGTGAGGTGAACAGATACCATACCATGGCAGCAATGGGACACACAAACCATGATCACTGTGCTGACCGATGACCTAGGAGTCCCAGGGACAGCAGCGGAAACACACCAAACAACATACAGCCAATGGCACACCCAAGATATGCCAATGCAGTGGTGCAGATGCACAAACACAAACAGGCAGACCAACACTGTCATCATACACAGCAGGTGAGGGGTGGGGGTGCCAGTGTCCCCAGGCAACAACACAACACATGAGGAGAGCTGAATACCAATCATACAGATGTGCATACACTGCCACACTAAGGTAACTCATGGATCCAAATCCCCTATGTGGGCAAGCAGGCATTGACAGGTGAGAGGGAGCACAAAACACACATGTCACACAGGCACGTAGGAACAACAACTGACACAGCAAGTCACAGACACACCACAGCACCACCCCCAGGGCCCCCACAATGTGGTGACCCTGGGCTGAATAAAAATACCACTGTGATGACAAAGCTAAATGTCGTTCACACTGTGAACCACAGTCAGGTGTCCTGAGCAACTAACTACCATCACACCTACACAAGCACAAATCAATCAGCATGGCCAGTAAGCCAAGGCCAACATGGAGGCAGGGGACTAGCCGGGCAACAACTCTCATCTGCACACACTCAAGACCACACCCCTCGACCTCCAACAATGTGCAGCAGTGAAGTACACATGCACTGGTGACATTGCACATGCACCCATGACTATTCCAGGGTGGTGGGTGGGAACCAAGGTGTAGAAACACATCACACATGGACACTCAACAAGACTCCTGAATGTCTGACACACTGCACACTACGCTGTACATGGACATGACGGCAATACCACACCGACCAATGGGATCCCAGCCACAGTCACACACCAATGAAGAAGCCAAGGTCACCCACAAAGAACACACATAGACAACAACCAACATTGCAGCCCGGACCCTAAGGAGTGCCAGCAGTCACACACACAACGTGTCACAATCACTGAAAGATAACACAAACTGGAAATCACATGACAGGGGCAAACAACAAGTGCCAAAGGGAAACCTGACTGTGACCCATCTGCGTCAGCACACAAACTCTGCCCTGACAGCAAACACACCTATGGGTGACACCCTGATGACCAGTAATGTGCCATGCACCCACATCACAGAGAACACAGGGAGAAGACTTTGGGGGAACATAGCTCAAGTCAGCAAGCATCACAAACAGGTACAACACTAGGGATCACAGCATGCGCAGATGAATGAAAGTGAACACACAGACATGCACATACAACACACACCTTGGGCGCAGGCAATGTCACACGTGTACACACTGCCATGAGGGGACTCCACTCCTGTGTGAGGAAAGCTGTGCCATATGTTGCCTCAGTAGGGCCCCATCATGTCAGCTGAGCACTTGGTCACACAATCAACAATTAGCACCAAATGAGGGCTCCCATCACATCAGCCTGGTCATGGATGTGCCAACGGAATCATCAGCACAGATCCAACACACTTGTATAGCAATGTTGCACTGACTACACGGATGAGTCCCTCCCCATTGATGCCCAAACCTGCATGTCCACTGGAGATGGCAACACGGTCAGGGAAGTAGACAAATGCAACGATGGCAGGCACAACAGATGTGCAGGGGTGGAAGCCACAGATATGAAATTGCCAATGTAAGTAGGAAACCCATTGCAAAATACTGAACACATGACACCCTCAGATGCTGCTATTGATGACATGGATACACCACATGATAGGACACATTCCCCTGGACCACATGGGTTCCTGCACAGTAACACTTCATAATCATGAGACCAGATATCACCATCACTGCAGCAAGGGCATGGTTAGCTGCACCAACAACATGTACATCTGAAGCATGAGCACTAGAGAAAAGAAAGTTGCTTTATTCAGCATATGTGTTGTTTGATAACGACGTCCAGAAGAAATTAGAGCAAAGGCCAATGGCCAGTCCATTGTCAAAGTTCAAACAGGGTGACACTGGCAGATGTCACCCTACGCATGCCTGCACAATACCAGGGACAATCCACTAGGAGGGGCAACCGGGGGGCAGGCCAGGCACCGCAGGGACAGGATCAGGGCTCACCAGGGGAGTCAGGGAAGGGGTGGTGGGTGCTGGAGAGCCACTGACAACTGCAGTGGAGGTGTCTGACATGGTGTGTGCCGGCACAACTGGGGGGCATGACTCAGATGTCGTGGGTGCCGGCACAACTGCAGTGGACCCTGCAGATGGGGTGGACAGGTCCGCCACTGCAGTGCCCAAGTCAGACAGGGCGGTAGTGGACTCCACTGCAGTGCCTACCTCCAGGGGAGGAGAATGGGGAACAGGCAAGGTGGGTTGGACAGAGGGGGAGGACACCCTCACCACATCAGTGGCACAGACAAGCGCAGCGGGGGTGTGGTGCTGGGAGAGCAAGTGGCAGGGGGAGAAGGCCGGAGCATCTTGGGGATGGTATATCTGTGGGTGGGGGAACCTGGGGCAGGGTGTGGTGGGGGCACCTGTGCAGTGGGGGCCTGAGGGATGGAGGACGGAGACCTTGTGCCTGAGCTGCAGGGCGGTGGCGGGGTCTTGCTCTTAGCACTCCGGGGGACTTGCGGGTGGGGGCCTCAGTCCGTCTGCGCCTGGGGGAGGGTGTCCGGGGGCGAGGGGCACTCTGCTCCGTGTGGGTGGGCTTCCTCTTCCCCCGGGATGCTGGAGCAGCTTCATCGGTGGGGAAGAGGCCGAGGTCACAGAGGAAGAGCTGCTGTGACTTTGGGGTTGCAGGTGAGGCAAGGGAGGGTGCTTTGGAGGGAGAGGGAACTGAGGACTGCGCAGTGCATGTGGATGCGTGTGTGTGTTCCAGGGCCCCATCCCCTGTGAGTCTGGCTTCAGTCCCCTGAATGTGCGTGCGTGTGCGTTTTGTCATTGGCGTGTGTGTCAGTGTGCTGGATGTGTGTGTGCTGGTGTGTGCCTGTGCCAGTGTGTGTGTGCCTGGGATGGGTAAGGTGCTGGGGAGTGTGGATGGAGCAGAGGCAGGAGGGGTGAGGGACCGTTTGAGGAGGGACACTGCTGCCGTCAGGGAGGAGTCCATGGACCTATTGCCCCTCTGTAGGTCAGACATGCCCGATGAGATGCCCTCCATGAACGACACCAGCTGAGTCAACAGCGCGGTGTGCGCATGGAGGACACTCAGCATGGCTGTCTGCCCTACATGGAGCTGGCGAAGGAGGTACACAGACTCCTCACTCAGGGCAGCAGGGGACACAGGGGCAGGGGGTGCGGTGCCTGGCCCAAAGGAGACACGCTCCCGGACATGGGAGCCTCCACGGACCTGGGGAATGGGAGCCGATGGGAGGGCGGTGGTGGTGCTGGTGGTGGCGGGGACAGCAACACTAGCTGGGGTGTGGTGGCTGCTGACACCCGCCTCCACAAGGGAGTCATCCTCCGAGTTGCTCTGGTCCTCAGCTGAGGTGGATGCTGCTGAGGACTCCTCGGTGTGGCTCCCCTCGCCCTCCGTGCCACTGGGTCCCTCCGACCACTCCTCGGCTGCTGACCCAGTCTGGCTCTCCGGCTCCTCCTGGTCCGTGGAGCTGTCCCCTTCCGTGGCCGTGGATGTATCTGCAAACAATGGGGAAACAGACAGACATCAGTCACCTGCACATAACGCACACACCACTGTGAGCACAGCACATCACAGAGCAAGCCCTGGCATCATTAGTTGTACATTGCTAAAAGTGCACTAATTGAACAGGAGAAGTCAATTGTCAGTCTGATGCCAAGCATGGCACTCACATCCCACATGGCCTTGCACCCATCTGTCTGGTGTCTGTTGGATTGCAACACCCCAGTGTTGACACATGCACCAAGTACACAGTAGTTGGACAGTGCAGAGGACACGGTGTGGACACATCACAGCTCTTGCCACTGAGTCAGTACAGGTTTACGGATGTAAGGGATGCCCAGAGTCAAATAGGAAATGCATGTGATGCATACCAGCGACAGACACCATGATGCACCCATGTCCTGATAGCCAGCGCCACTATGGTGTGCATGTAGCACATGTCACTCCCCTGCAGGATCACCAATCAGTAGACACATGCCATGGCGGAGGCATGACTGCAAAGTCATACATCACTGTCTCAGTGATGTATGACTTTGCAGCCAGACAACAACACTCTGCACTGTGTCACAATAGTAGGTCATGGGGAATGCAAGTCCTGGAGCTGCACAAGTGCACATGTACATCCCCCCACAACACATCCTCTTAACCCTCATCTGTCCAGGTCATACCTATTGGACATATGGGAGACCTGTGACACTACCCTCTGAACCTGAGCCCCTCACACTCTGCTGTGCATGGGGAACAGCTGCCTGAACTTCACATTTACATGCCCCAGTCTGCATGGGCAGCTGATCAGACACCTATGTGTCACACAAGTATCGTCTCCTATGGTCACATCTCCAGTGGCATGCTGAGCCCCTACCAAGAAACTCCACAGCAGTCCTGGCGACTAATCCACAGCACACTGACACAGAGGCAGACACCTGAGGGGTCAAATCACTGTGCACAATGTGTCCTCTGATACACGGGAGTGGGAGTACAGAGTGTATTGTATGGCCTGGAGTAGGCATGACTGTCCAGCCCCACATGAATGAGGGATGAGCCCTGGACTGTAGGCAGCTGGCTAAGTATGTGTGACACACGTCATATACATACTCCTGGGGCCCAAACATTGTTCCCACCCGCAGCATGGGTGTGTGCCAGGTACCCCAGCCACATGTGGTGGATCAGCTCAGCAATTGGACCACAGATCAAAGTAACACGCTGAATACATGTCAGAATACAGGCATCGTGTAAGCAATGGACCCACCCATGATGCCCACCACAGAGTCAGGGAAACAGATGCTGTCTCCCACCTTGAGTCAAGCAAACTGCAAGGACACAGTCCTAAGTGACAGAATTCCCTGCATGTAAGGGCCACACCTGGGTATCAGATGAGGAGTGGGCAGTGCACAATAGAGGGACATGGCTCCTGGACAACATGACTGCTGTACTGTGGCAGTTCAACCTGGCCCGAGGAGGGCACATAGCATGTTAGACAGAGTACACAGTGCAGTCTTTGACTCACCCCCTCCTTGCTGCTCTCTGGCCTTCAGCTGCCCATCCAGGTCTGGAAAGACCACCGCCAGGATCCTGAGCATGTGGGGGGTCAGGGTCCGTGTTCCGCCCCTCCTGCGAGGAGGCGACAGCTTCAGCTGGACCCGTGCAATCCTCCGGGTCCAGCCCCGAAGGTCCTGCCACCTCTTTTGGCAGTTGCGGATCCGGCGCTTGTAGACCCCCACGGACCGGACAGCCCGGACGATGTCCTTCCAGATCTCATGCTTCCGATGGGCAGAAGCCTGTCAGGATGACAAAGTGATAAGGCCATTACTACACATGCAACATATCCGTGCATGACACAGTTGCATATACATGTCGCAATCACAGGGGCACATGGTGTACCCAGGCAGTGCACGGCTGCCCATGGACAGTTTTCCAGAAGTCACTACATGGTATCATTGCATGGGGAGTAAAACCCTGTTCAGAAGCACTGTCACTGCACCATACCTGTCCAGTGCAAGTCACTACACACTATGGGGGGTGACAACTACTCAGTGAGCCTGCTAGCCAGTGGTGTGCTGACTCTCAGCCTTGCTAGTCAGACAAAATGCACATTCAGAAAGGCAGTGCACAGAACACTCACCTGCTCCCCTGGTGTCCCATACAGCTTGCTGTACTGTGGAAGTAGGCTGTCCAGCAGGGCCTGGTTCTCTTCAAGGCTGAAGGCTGGGGCTCTCTCCACAGTACGTGCCATTGCAGGGTCCAGAGGGGCAGAGACAGCAGCAGTGCAGTGGCAGATGTCGTCCTGGAGCATGTAGTGCAGGCAAGTGGGCTCTCAGGGGAACATGCAGCAATATATATGTGCTGGAGAGGCAGATACTGTCCCTTGTGTCCAAAGTGATAGGTCCAAGTCGTTTGCATCTTCTGAATCTGGCCAATCCATGGAATAGCAGCACCAAAACACGCCCACAGCATCCTTCAAAATTTCAACTTCATGACATACATGATTTTGCAACATTGTTGTGGGTGACCAACTGATTTTCCAGCAACCGACTCGTTCGAATATTCGAAAACGCGTCCGTTGCCAGGCAAGCCCATTGTCAATGGGTGCGCACCGATCGGTCCATTGAGGTACAACGCGCACAGGGGTACAACGCGTACCCGCACACATTGAATGCAATGGGCCGGCCGGAGGCACCGATCGGTCCATTGCAGTACAACGCGCACAGGGGTACAACGCGTACCCGCACACATTGAATGCAATGGGCCGGCCGGAGGCACCGATCGGTCCATTGCAGTACAACGCGCACAGGGGTACAACGCGTACCCGCACACATTGAATGCAATGGGCCGGCCGGAGGCACCGATCGGTCCATTGCTGTTCAACGCGCACAGGGGTACAACGCGTACCCGACACATTGAATGCAATGGGCTGGCCGGAGGCACCGATCGGTCCATTGCAGTACAACGCGCACAGGGGTACAACGCGTACCCGCACACATTGAATGCAATGGGCCGGCCGGAGGCACCGATCGGTCCATTGCAGTACAACGCGCACAGGGGTACAACGCGTACCACGCACACATTGAATGCAATGGGCCGGCCGGAGGCACCGATCGGTCCATTGCAGTACAACGCGCACAGGGTACAACGCGTACCCGCACACATTGAATGCAATGGGCCGGCCGGAGGCACCGATCGGTCCATTGCAGTACAACGCGCACAGGGGTACAACGCGTACCCGCACACATTGAAAGCAATGGGCCGGGCCGGAGGCACCGATCGGTCCATTGCAGTACAACGCGCACAGGGGTACAACGCGTACCCGCACACATTGAATGCAATGGGCCGGCCGGAGGCACCGATCGGTCCATTGCAGTACAACGCGCACAGGGGTACAACGCGTACCCGCACACATTGAAAGCAATGGGCCGGCCGGAGGCACCGATCGGTCCATTGCAGTACAACGCGCACAGGGGTACAACGCGTACCCGCACACATTGAATGCAATGGGCCGGCCGGAGGCACCGATCGGTCCATTGCAGTACAACGCGCACAGGGGTACAACGCGTACCCGCACACATTGAAAGCAATGGGCCGGCCGGAGGCACCGATCGGTCCATTGCTGTTCAACGCATCACTGTACATGTGACTGGCATATGTCAGCATGCCTGTCTCAGATGGACATATGCCAGCCACAGATAGCTCCCAGGGAGTGAGGGGCACACCTACATCACGACAGCCTGTCCAAACCTTATCATAAGGCATGTAAGGCTGCATTTCCTATTGTGTGTATGTTGGTGTACATGTTGTCCTGTGGGTGTCACCTGTGGGCAGCCACCCCCAGGCTGTGCACGTGTTAATGGGGACAGGATCCTGGGTGTTACGTGTACGTGACCACTGTGATGTGCAACTGTTCATATCTGTGCATGTGCCATGGTCACATTTCACAGTGGTGTTTGTGTATGTCATGTCACATACCCCGTGAGTCCCATGTGGGACGGTATGTTTGAGCCAGGGTGTCCCAGTGGCACAATAGTGATGGCCCTCCACAGTCTTTGTGCATGTAGTGTTTACAATGTCTCTGATTTCATGTGCACAATGGGAGACAGTCTCCACATCCACGTTGTGTGTGCATGGACTCTGATGTTGTGCGTGTGTGTCACAGACGTCCATGGCTCTCCTGCCATGGCAAGTGTGGCCACTACCTGTGGGGGTCATGTTTGTTTTGTTGTGGTGTACACATGATACTCCAGGTGATGCCAGTGTCCATGTGGCATTACAGGGTCCCTGGGAATGTGCCTGTCGTTGAGCTGTGGTGCCTGGGGCACATCTGTCCTCACATGTCACTGGGGGGTGACTGTGACACAGCATCATGATATCCAATGGGCCAACCTGGGACAAATTGATGCCACCTTTAGGACCGTGTTGACAGATGTTGGCCATGTATGTACCATACATGTCGTTCCGGTACTGCACACTTCATGTAGTTGTGCCTCATGATGATGTATGTTGGGATCTTGAGTGTGTTCAATGCCGCATATGTGGGGTGACTGACGATCTTGCTTACTTCTCCTCTGCACTGCAGGGCTCCTGCTGTCCATCGGCCATTCCCAGACCTGGCAACGATGGTGGAACGGGACAGCATCCGACGGTACCGCTTCACCAGGCAGCTGATTGAGGATTTGGCAGTGCAGTTGTCCCCACATTTGCAGCCTGGCCGGCCGTATCCTACAGCGCTGACCCCCAAGGTGAAGGTGATGGCAGCCCTACACTTCTTTGCCACCGGTACCTTCCAACATACTGTGGCGTCTGCTGGTGGGATGTCACAGACCATGTTCAGCCGTGTGCTCCGCGATGTTTTGGCGGCAATGTTGCTCTTCCTGAACCGGTACATCTATTTCCCTAGACTGCGACGACTCACTGACGTGAAGAGTGACTTTTATGCCCTGGGGAGGATGCCGCATGTCATTGGCTCCATTGATGGGACACATGTGGCTTTGGTACCACCACAGGCCCAGGAGCAGGCCTACAGGAACCGCAAGCACTACCACTCGGTCAATGCACTGGTGGTGTGTCTTGCAGACATGACCATCACACACGTGTGTGCCCGTTTCCCTGGTTCAGCACACGATGCCTTTGTGATGAGGAGTAGTCGCATCCCCAGGTTGATGGCACAGATGCAGAACCAGCGTGCCTGGCTTGTCGGTGTGTACTGACTTTGTGCCATTGTGTGTGATCTGATCTGTAGTATTCCGCCCACTTTTCCAAGTCAGCTGATGTGCACTTGTCTGTCCGTAGGTGACTCGGGATACCCCAACATGCCGTGGTTGCTGACACCCCTCAGGAACCCTGTGACACCTGCCCAGATGCGCTACAATGAGGCACATGGTCGGACCAGGAGAGTGATTGAGCGGACCTTTGGTCTCCTGAAGAGCCGCTTCCGCTGCCTGGACAAGACCGGAGGGTCCCTCCCATATGCCCCTGCGAAAGTGTGCAAGATTATCATCGTCTGCTGCATGCTCCACAACCTGGCAGTGCGGAAGGAGTTGCCTCTCATCCAGGATGACGATGACCAACATCCGCCACCTGTGGAGGATCCTGGCCTGGACCACGATGCCAGTGACGATGATGATGATGATGGTGATGGTGATGTCCGCACACAGCTCATCACCAACTTCTTTAGCTGAATGTGAGTATCCTGAGGTGTCATGTGAATGATGTGAGTTGGCATGATGTGTGGGTGGTGCTCTGGTGCTGTTGGAGTGTGTCCATGGGCTACTTGACAGGATGTGTGTTGCGATGTGTGGTGACAGGTGGGCTGTACTCCCCAACAGTGTTGACATGCTAACTTGGTTCTGGGTGGGTATCTTGTAACATGTATTGTGCATGAGTTTTGCTGTTCTGTCCTGTACTGCATTGCTTTTGACTGTGTGTCATTTCTGTCCTTCACAGGGTACTTTCAGATTCGTTTGGTCAACTGTGTCCACCGACGACGTGATTGCACATCCAGGCTGGTAGCTGTTGTGTCCCTACAGGTGATGTGCGCCACACCCATGGACTTCCTTCTGTCTACAGTTGTTGACTGTGTGCCCGCTACCAGGTGGGGTTACCTTGCATCTGTAGTGGTTACGGCATGTTGCTACTGTGTAATAAACCTGTGCTTCACTTAGTGATGTGCGTTGTCTGTGGTCACACATTTGACTGCCATTTGCTTACTGCACCTGTGGGCTACTTGACTACAACTGGGAATGGGTGTGGTGTCTGTGCATTGCACCGTCTTCCCTGGCAACATCAGTGTAGGCAATGAGTCAGATGGCCTAGGTGTGTATGTGTTGTGTAGCCCTGGTGGTGTGTCTCCCTCATATGTGTCACGTTGCCTGTACTCACATGCCTGTGTTGTCCTTGCTGTTGCAGTTCGCATACACAGTGTAATTTTGCTGTTCATCATCCCCATAACAGCACCCACGTTGGAATCACGACAGAGGCAAGTATGGTGTATTATTGTGTTTATTGTGATACATCTGTGATAATAGTGCATAGGATGGATTGTGCTGTACATGAATCTTGCAATCCCAAGTTCCTAGATGAATAGAAAGTCCAGGTAGACAGGATCCCCAGTATCGGGGCCACAGTTGTCTGACACATTGTTCCAACTTGTACTCCCCATGCAATGTGTGGGAGTAGTGTTGCCATCAACAGGGTGAACAGTCTGTGCACAAAGGCGAAAATCCAGAACAGGTTCAGGCTTCCTGGGAGTTGCGCTTGGCCATCAGCCTCTCACTTTCCCCTCCTCGGACGACCCCTCTTCTTGGGGGGGGCCCTCAAGTGCAGGCTGCTGCGGTGCAGGGGACTCTCCGCCAGAGTCCTCCTCCCTCCCTGTGGCAGTTGCAGTTTGTTCGGTGCCAGATGTTGTTGGCACACAGGGAGGTGTGGACTGGTTGCTGTTCATCTGGCGGAGGCATTGTAAAATGTCCCTGTGCACCGCCGTCATCTCATGTAGTACATCCCACTTGGACTCCACGCGGGTCATGTGGGAGTCCACACGTGACATGTGTGACTCCACGTGGGACATGTGGGAGTCCAAGCGGGCATGATGGGCAGCCTGCTGCTGTTTGATGTCTCTGAGGAGCCCCACTACCTGGCTGAGCTCTCCGGTGCTGGACTGGTACGCATCAGCTATGCGTACCAGTTGTGGGTCTTCATGCACACCAGCAACGTCTGCAAGCAGCGACCTCTGTCTCCCACCCCTCCCACCACCCCTGCTGACATGTGCAGTGTGTGCAGTTGCACGCACAGATAACCCTGGTCCACCTTGGGGGTTGGTGGTGGTGGTGGTGTCCATGGCCCCAGGTTGGTCCAGGGTCACTGCGCTGGTGTTGTTCCTTATTCTGTCCATGTCGGCAGGGATGGTATTCGTGGTGACAGTCGTTGGAGGGGTGGGTGCAGGGGGTGCAGCTGGTGGACCTGCTGGTGCTGCAGCTGGTGGTCCTGCTGGTGCAGCATGTTGACTTGCACCGGATGTGCCAGGTTGTTCTTCATCGTCCGAGGAGGACAGAGGCTGTACGACGCCAGTGAGCTCGGCATCCTCTTGAGCCTGGGACTGGGACTCCTCAGCGTCTGCTGCTGTGTCCCTATCATCACCTGTTTTTGGGAGACACAAACAATGTATGTCATGTTTCTGCAGGCATCAGTGGTTGACACACCTGACAGTTGTGACTGTGCCTCGGGGTGCGGGCCTGTACATTGTATTGTCCTAAGTCGTCACAGTCAGGGGTTGATATTGGTGTGGCACATTGTCCTGCATTATTTGGGCATTTCTATGTATTCTCTGGGGTGTGAACATGGTCTGCATTGATTGTGTTTGGTTGACAGCCAGACCTCCTTCCCACCCACCCACCCACCCAGTCAGTTATCCCACCATGGAACGTGCTTGCATTGCAGGGAGTGTAAGTTGTCTCTCAGGATGTCAGTCAGTGGTGTCCTGCTGTTTGTTGGTGCACAGTTGCCAGCAGGGCCTTGTGCTCCCCACAGCAGTAGCCAGTGTCAGCCATCTTGTGAGTCCTTCTCCACTCCCTGTGATGTGAGCATGGTTCAGGGTGGTGTTGATGGGCCAGTTGTGAGGCTGAGCAATGTCTGTGACTACGACTCCCATCATGCTATTGCCTCCACCCCCTTCCCAGCATGCCCATGCTTCCTTCCTTTTGACTCTGCTTCCCTGTGGGGTGGGCTGGCTGTGCTGACAGGATGGCTGGGAGTGTTGTCCTGGCAGTTGTTTGGCTAAGAGTCCCAAGAGTGTCCCTGTGCTTCACACAACATAACCCAGGGTGGTGGTGCTTTGTGGGATCTTGTGTTAGGATGGAGGGCATTGCATTCTACCAGGTGGGTACTGTGGAGTTTGTGTTGGGGGGGTGTGAGGGGAGGTGCTGGTGACTATGGTCAGTGCTGCAAGTCCCCCTTCCCACCCACCCAGCCAGCCAGATATCCCACCATGGAACGTGCTTGCATTGCAGGGAGTGTAAGTTGTCTCTCAGGATGTCAGTCAGTGGTGTCCTGCTGTTTGTTGGTGCACAGTTGCCAGCAGGGCCTTGTGCTCCCCACAGCAGTAGCCAGTGTCAGCCATCTTGTGAGTCCTTCTCCACTCCCTGTGATGTGAGCATGGTTCAGGGTGGTGTTGATGGGCCAGTTGTGAGGCTGAGCAATGTCTGTGACTACGACTCCCATCATGCTATTGCCTCCACCCCCTTCCCAGCATGCCCATGCTTCCTTCCTTTGACTCTGCTTCCCTGTGGGGTGGGCTGGCTGTGCTGACAGGATGGCTGGGAGTGTTGTCCTGGCAGTTGTTTGGCTAAGAGTCCCAAGAGTGTCCCTGTGCTTCACACAACATAACCCAGGGTGGTGGTGCTTTGTGGGATCTTGTGTTAGGATGGAGGGCATTGCATTCTACCAGGTGGGTACTGTGGAGTTTGTGTTGGGGGGGGTGTGAGGGGAGGTGCTGGTGACTATGGTCAGTGCTGCAAGTCCCCCTTCCCACCCAGCCAGCCAGATATCCCACCATGGAACGTGCTTGCATTGCAGGGAGTGTAAGTTGTCTCTCAGGATGTCAGTCAGTGGTGTCCTGCTGTTTGTTGGTGCACAGTTGCCAGCAGGGCCTTGTGCTCCCCACAGCAGTAGCCAGTGTCAGCCATCTTGTGAGTCCTTCTCCACTCCCTGTGATGTGAGCATGGTTCAGGGTGGTGTTGATGGGCCAGTTGTGAGGCTGAGCAATGTCTGACTACGACTCCCATCATGCTATTGCCTCCACCCCCTTCCCAGCATGCCCATGCTTCCTTCCTTTTGACTCTGCTTCCCTGTGGGGTGGGCTGGCTGTGCTGACAGGATGGCTGGGAGTGTTGTCCTGGCAGTTGTTTGGCTAAGAGTCCCAAGAGTGTCCCTGTGCTTCACACAACATAACCCAGGGTGGTGGTGCTTTGTGGGATCTTGTGTTAGGATGGAGGGCATTGCATTCTACCAGGTGGGTACTGTGGAGTTTGTGTTGGGGGGGGGTGTGAGGGGAGGTGCTGGTGACTATGGTCAGTGCTGCAAGTCCCCCTTCCCACCCACCCAGCCAGCCAGATATCCCACCATGGAACGTGCTTGCATTGCAGGGAGTGTAAGTTGTCTCTCAGGATGTCAGTCAGTGGTGTCCTGCTGTTTGTTGGTGCACAGTTGCCAGCAGGGCCTTGTGCTCCCCACAGCAGTAGCCAGTGTCAGCCATCTTGTGAGTCCTTCTCCACTCCCTGTGATGTGAGCATGGTTCAGGGTGGTGTTGATGGGCCAGTTGTGAGGCTGAGCAATGTCTGTGACTACGACTCCCATCATGCTATTGCCTCCACCCCCTTCCCAGCATGCCCATGCTTCCTTCCTTTTGACTCTGCTTCCCTGTGGGGTGGGCTGGCTGTGCTGACAGGATGGCTGGGAGTGTTGTCCTGGCAGTTGTTTGGCTAAGAGTCCCAAGAGTGTCCCTGTGCTTCACACAACATAACCCAGGGTGGTGGTGCTTTGTGGGATCTTGTGTTAGGATGGAGGGCATTGCATTCTACCAGGTGGGTACTGTGGAGTTTGTGTTGGGGGGGTGTGAGGGGAGGTGCTGGTGACTATGGTCAGTGCTGCAAGTCCCCCTTCCCACCCACCCAGCCAGCCAGATATCCCACCATGGAACGTGCTTGCATTGCAGGGAGTGTAAGTTGTCTCTCAGGATGTCAGTCAGTGGTGTCCTGCTGTTTGTTGGTGCACAGTTGCCAGCAGGGCCTTGTGCTCCCCACAGCAGTAGCCAGTGTCAGCCATCTTGTGAGTCCTTCTCCACTCCCTGTGATGTGAGCATGGTTCAGGGTGGTGTTGATGGGCCAGTTGTGAGGCTGAGCAATGTCTGTGACTACGACTCCCATCATGCTATTGCCTCCACCCCCCTTCCCAGCATGCCCATGCTTCCTTCCTTTTGACTCTGCTTCCCTGTGGGGTGGGCTGGCTGTGCTGACAGGATGGCTGGGAGTGTTGTCCTGGCAGTTGTTTGGCTAAGAGTCCCAAGAGTGTCCCTGTGCTTCACACAACATAACCCAGGGTGGTGGTGCTTTGTGGGATCTTGTGTTAGGATGGAGGGCATTGCATTCTACCAGGTGGGTACTGTGGAGTTTGTGTTGGGGGGGGTGTGAGGGGAGGTGCTGGTGACTATGGTCAGTGCTGCAAGTCCCCCTTCCCACCCAGCCAGCCAGATATCCCACCATGGAACGTGCTTGCATTGCAGGGAGTGTAAGTTGTCTCTCAGGATGTCAGTCAGTGGTGTCCTGCTGTTTGTTGGTGCACAGTTGCCAGCAGGGCCTTGTGCTCCTCACAGCAGTAGCCAGTGTCAGCCATCTTGTGAGTCCTTCTCCACTCCCTGTGATGTGCGCATGGTTCATGGTGGTGTTGATGGGACAGTTGTGGGGGGCAATATGTGTGACTGCGACTCCCATGATGCTATTGGCTACACTGACTTGGCCAGCATACACAGAATTCCTTCCTTTGAGTGGTCTTCACTGTGTGTTGGTGTTGTTGTGGTGGCTACATGTGTGGATGTGTTTGTTGGTTCTATTTGTGCCACTGCCTAGCTGTAGTTGTGGTTGTGTTTGTACATGTGTTGGCACAGTTGGATGTGACTTTTTTGATGGCATGTGTTGTGTTTCTCTGACTGACATACACATTTTGGGATGATTCTGTTCTGGTTGCTGTGTGATTGCTATGAGTGCATGGTTTGACTTTCCCCTTGACAGTGATGTGTGTGTGTTTTGTGGCAGTATATTGTGTACATTTGTTGTGTACTCACCAGGCTCTGGGATGTCCTCTAGTCCATATATGCTCACTGGCGGTAGGATGGCCCGCACCTTCTCCTCCCAGGGCCTGAGGTATATTGGCTTGGCAGGAGGGCCACTGCCGGTGTGTTGGCTGTTGATGTAGTCTTGCTTCAGCAGTTTCCGTACCCTCCTGCGCACGTCATACCACCTGTTCTGGATGTCGGTCTTTGTGCGCCGACATGGTGATTGGGCGTTCACCCTGTTGATGATCCTCTCCCACATCTTGGTTTTCTGCGACATGGGGGTCTGTTGGACCAATGTGCCAAACAGCTGTGGCTCTACCCTGAGGATCTCGTCTACCAGGACTTCCAATTCACAATCTAGGAACTTGTGATTCTTCTTGGGGGGCATGGTGATGGGTGGTGATGGTGGGTGATGTGTGTGTTGGTGTGCAGGTGAGGGTGTGTGGGTGTGTGTTGTGCTGGGTGTATGTGAGGTAGGTATTTGTTGGTGTGCTGCTGGTGTGTGGCTTGTGTGAGGGATGAGCTGTGGGTGTGTGGTTGCTTTCTCTTGGGTGCTGGCAGTGGAATGGCATTTGCAAAGGCTCATGGTAGTGATTTGTGTCCTTTATATAGGTGGAGTTGTGGGTGTGTCTTTGTTCTCTGTCCCCACCCCCCCCAGTATTTATTGGCTTGGTAATTGCTTGTTTGGCCTTTTTTTGGTTGATTTTTCCTTTGTGCTGTTTGTGTATGTTGGAAACGTTCTTGTGACCGAGTCGGACCCTGCATTGGTCTCGTACGGTGTTTTCCGTTTCGTTCACGCTGTGTTTGTGCAGTTTTGTATGCTGCGTACGCGTCGGTCGCGGTGTATTGTGTTGCTTCGGCTCGGTTTTGTATGCGTGTCGGTCGTATGGCTTGTCCTCCGTCCGACTCGGTCGTGTTTTTCGCGCCTTGCATCGTACTTTGCGGGTTGGAGTTGGCGGGTACGATTCGGTCGGATTTGTTCCGGGTGCGTGTCGGTCGGTTGAATTCGCGTGTTTTTCCGGCCGGATTGCTATTTTCCGAGCGGCTCGGTCGGTCGGCTTGGTTTCCTGACGTGTCGGTCGGATTTATCGCGGCTTGCATCGTACTTGGCGTGTCGGGCGCCACTGGTACGTGTCGGTCGGTAATTTTTCCGGCTCCGAGTCGGTCGGTGCTTTTTCCGGCCCGAATCGGAATCGACCCCTTTGTGTTGAAATTATTAACAGATTCACTAATCTATTTTTATTTTTATTCTTAATTTCTTTCATCAGCACCGAATTGCAAGAAGAGGGACGATTCGAAAGGGTCCGGGGAAAGCTGGTCAGCCGGCGCTGAGCACCCGCGTCTACTGCCGAGGGCTCTCCTGATCCCAGTAAGGCCTTTTATGATTGTTGTGGACTTCTTAGGGTAGAACCTTTTATGATTGTGGACTTATTAGGTAGAACGTAGATTCTTCTATCTATCGTGATTCGTGAAGATTCAGATAGCAGGCCCAAGTAAGCTAGTATTTTAAATAAAAATCACCATGTATGTTTGTTCCAACACTTTCCTTTTCCTGCTTATGCCTAGCTCTAACACAGTTCAGTTCACAAGACAGTGGCCATGGTCATCATGGACCACCCCCCGTGTAGGGTGCTGCAGACCCGTTCATTTATAGTTACAGTATACCAGCAGTTTCCAATGAGAGTGCAGCAAAGCTGGAAGAAAGTATGAGGTCCCACTCCCATTGCATTTGCCACCCAACACCATATGTTTTTCACTGACCATTATTCCACGCCTGGCTTGTCTAACTTTGTGAACCAACCAATCAAATGCCCAGAGTGATATTTGGAAGATACACCCTAACTGAGCTGTAGTGCTGCATTGCTGTTGTATTTGGGGTTGCATATCTGGGTCTAAATTATGTGTAATGTTTAATTCTAGCCACACAGAGCATCGGTGACGCCGGCTCCAGTGCCACTGCAGGAGGAGACGGCGACGGGTCGGTTGCAGGTGGAGAAGCGACAGCAGGGTAAGTCGCATATTTCTTGCAATTACTATGCTCACTAGCTATTGCCATGGTATGGCTCGTCATCATAAAAAATGACTGTGAGGTGACCCCCCCACCTCAGCTTTACCAGCCACAGCGGTGGTTGAGTTATTATTATCGACTCTTCTATCTGCAATGCAGCAAAATCTCACATAATGAGCTTTGATGGCTTGAGGGAGACATGAAAGAACGGAAGGTAACTTAAAAGAAAGGAAATGGTATGTGAGTGAAAGGGTGGGTGGGCCATTCTTGGCATGTGCCACATTTAATCATGCGATACCCATGTGAAGTGATTCCAGAACATATATCGTGGTTTCTCTTTACAGATTAATTTACACTTGTTCAGATTTTTCCCTTTTGAATTGAACCGTAACTGAATAAGCCAAGATGATGAATCGATGACCAGTGGAGTGGCCCCACAATTATATATAAAAAAAGCTATACCCTACCTGTCTAATCCCTCTACCCTACCCCTTGCATTAGAGAAAATCAAGTTTCCTTTCCTTGGTCACTGCCCAGCAAATTAATTTGTTGGAAATACATGGTGGCGGGCGAGGCTACAGAGTAAAGTGGGAGTAAGTGCATGATTTGTTATCATGTTTGGCATATGGGATACACAGTGATGAATGCGTCAAATACAATCTATATAATCCGTCCCTTTACCTGTAGTGCACTCCATTAGATTCATTTTCCTCAACGTCTTCTTACGGCAGACAGGATAATATAATAATATCCGCATTTCACACATGAGGTGTGTGACTGACGTAGTATCTCATTTATTATTCATCAGCCTCTTTGTAGACAGGGTAGAAAGAGAAATGCATTTGGCAAAGAGCAGGGCCATTGGAATTAAAAATAGATAATTGTCAACTACAGCTGCAGACAGTAGCAAACTAGCAGAGGCGCTGGCTAGCAATGAGCATGGCTTCATTATTTTAGCACCACACACAACTTGTACTCCATAATAGTGCATAATGCTGTACTCATCAATGAGAAGTCATTTATTTTTCAACTCAAAGTGTATGACTCTGTTTATAGTTACTTGAAAAGCCTTAAAAAAAAAAAAAATCCAATCGCTGTTTTTTAGGTCTCGCCTATGCAGCGCGCATGCGTTGCATAGGAGAGACCTTTAGTTATCGGCACAGCTTTGGGGGCACAAACGTGCACGCGTTGCATTGCTTGCAATGGCAACGCGTGCACGTCTGGCGATTCCCTTGCGGGAGTGCGCAGCGCCATATGGTCGCAATCATCGCGCCTTGCTGCACGCTCCCGCAAGGGAATCGCGCAGGCCCCCTCCCCCTGCTGCCGCGCGAGGCGCGCGCTTGTTTGCTCATGAAAGTGGTTAGGCACACATGAACACTTTGTGAATTAGGCTGTTTATTTTCTTTTTAGTGTAGCTGTGACACTAGCAACCTCGAGTAGTACCTCGACTGTAGCAACCTCAGAGTTCATAATGTTTAACTTAATCTGGGCTGATTTACAACTCCTAAATTCGTACTTGAGCATTCTCATTTAATGAAAACAATAAGTCACCGCGTTTATTTCTAGTAAAAGCTTTCCTAATTGTGTAACTTTATACCCGCGCTAAACCTTCAATTTAGACGGCAAAATAATAACCAATCCAGAACTTGCCAGAGGTCAAAAACGCCCATTTTATTTTCATTCACTGCTTCCAGATCGTGTCACTTCGGGTCTGTTTTTTTTCTCCGCTACCCTGTTTAGGTCGAGCAAGGTCAGGCTGTAGTTCTGCAGAGAGGAGAAGAGGAGCTACAAGGTACTTTCTAGGAAACCTGGTTCACTTTAGTCACCTCTCTCCCACTCCTGCGCCACAGCTCAGTGGGGTAATGCATGAATCAGAGTATGCCTTGATCGCTGCAGATTTGAACACAGACGGAACCAACTCAGCATCTCATCTTTCCAATGTGGATAAAATGAGCACCACTGGAGAATAATATCACCTTTTATCAATGCCCTCCATTTAGAGTGCGCATTGTGAGGTTGTTGCACACCCCTGACACGGAACAGCTTGAGGTCTATAAAAATAATGAAGTGCGCCTACCAGAGCACAGCTAGACCCTGAAAAGCTCCTCACAAAGAGACAGACTTGTCTCTGCAGCCACTCTCCCGAGTGAGGTGGAGCCAGTGAGTGGCTGTGTCAGACCCATGCCCTACCTGAACTTCCGGAATAGTGAAGACTTCGGCGTCCGTTGCGCAGGCCACCAGGGTGCTGGTGGGCATCCCTCCTCCACTCTGCAGATGTCAAAGTGAGGGCAACCTCAGACGAAACCTGCCCAGTCACAGACACTCTAGGGGTGCGGAGGTCACAGGGTGCGGTAACATCGGACACAGGCCGCTCACACCCAGTCCTAGCCGGCTGCACAGCCCCTCCATCACGCGAAGGTCTGTGTGAGATAACTTTAGATGGGTGCCTGGAGAGTGGTGCGGTAAATACAGACCTCAGCGTGGAGGTCGGTGTGAGATAACTTCAGATGCAGCCTGCATACACCCAGCCCTAAAACACACGTATAGGAAAGCGGGTGCTGTGCTTATAAAAAACAAAGGCACGCTTTCTGTACTTTTAATTATTAACAAGGACGCTGCGCTGAGAGTTAAAGTATGGAGGTGGGCAAGCCATGCCGTGCAGAATAAAAGAAAGGCGCGGCCACCAGACTTAAAGATACAAATTAGCATGCCACGCTGCAACATATATAAACAAGCATTGGCATAGCCAATAGGTCTCGCCTTTGGGACCTTATAAGTGTTTAGCCATGCAACAGTTGATGTTGTTGCACCAAGGATATTGTGCTGCATAACTAAATACTTATAAGGTCCCAAAAGCGAGACCTATTGGCTATGCCAATGCTTGTTTAATCCTGTGATGTTATTCTCTGCTTGTTACGTTTCTGCCACACAGTCAGTGCTGTTTTATGTTTGGCAAGATGTGTGGGTAAAAGAAAACATAAAATTGGCCTTGTGATTCTCCTAATCATAATTATCACTTCAAATAAGTTCCAATGGCCCTAGGGGACCGGCAATGTACTGCTACTGTGCCATCCAGTTATTTAAAACAATTGTTGGCACAGAGCATTATTTACAATTTGTCTTTTTTGTTTTTCTCAATATAGCTGCTCCCGCTGGTCCAGCCGGACCACCCGACAGGCAGGAAAGAGCATCCCATTTGCGCGGCAGAGGCTGAAGCGTATCCAGCAGGAATTGCTGTGGCTGGTGGTCCTGGAAGAGGAGGAGAAAGAAAGAAACGCACAGCTGCCGGGCGCCAGCGCAGCCGATCCACCTCAGCCTCCAGCCTCCCAGCCATCCCATCGCTGGCGCCGCCACCAGCCAACTACTGCCACCCCCCACCAGAATGGCAACAGGCCATAGCTGCGCCGCATCCTGCAGCGGATGGACACTGTTGAGGGCCGGCTCACCTCTATGGAGCAGAGCATGGACCAGCTCCGGACTGATGTCCATAATGCCCTCTTTTACACCTTTTTTAAGTTTTTTGTTTTGGTGGGAGGGATTTGTTGTTTATTGGGGCTGAATTTAGAGGGTGGGAAGGGAGTTGGGAATTGGACTGGAGAGACTTTCTTGAACATTTTGAGTTTTGGGGCTTGGATCAGTTCTGTTTGGGAGAGGAGTGAGCATGTTGTTTGGGTGGAAAGGGTGGGTTGCTTTGTAAATAAATAAAGGGGGAAACTATTTTTTATAATCTAAATTTATGCCTGAAGTAATTTATTTTACTTTTACTTTGCACTGCTGCCTTCAAGTAGTTTTACGCAGCCTGTTTATGTGCTTGTAACTTAAGAGATAGTGTAGCACTTAGTTATAGAGTCTAGGCTTATACTTCTCTAGCTATCTTGACCATTATGGGGAATGCTGCCATGATGAGATGACCTATATTGTGTCGAAGTTCTGAACTATCTAGATAAAAAACAGTAGCAGTTAATGTATTTCTTACTAAGCTAAATTGCATCCATTCTAGTTGTCTTACCTGAATATATGTGCAGCAATAACAGGGGAGGCATCACAACTTCATAAGCGAGGTCCCACTTCCAGTTCCACCCAGGTGAGCTCCAACTGTAGGATTGATCTGAATGATTGATTGATTATCCATCGTAGGCAACTAAATGGAAGTACAAAGACTGAGTTAATGGCTTATATATTTATCAAAGATTTACAAAGAATTGACACCACCTGAGTACTATGTGATGACACAATGAGAATGACTGATTGTGTTAAAATAGAAAAAAATAGCAGTACTAGTAAGTTTTGGCTAATGTGGAGCTAGCAGTATTATTTGTGAAATCCTCAAGTTATCAAAAATGGACTCAAAGTCTGGAGTCAACAAGCTTAGGTTAGGTGTTTACGGTTAAGCAACAAAAGGTCTGAATGATGATGATGCTGATGACTGAAGTTCTTCATTCTATATCTAAAGAAATATGGACCATTTTTAATGCGCGGTTTGGTAATGGGCTGTTATGGGCTACTGCTTAGAAGATTCTACAGTAAGTTGGTTTTGCTTTCACCACATCCTTCCTACCAAGTGTGTGATTCATTGATGGTGTAATTTAAGACACACCTCAATAAATCACACAGCTCAGGGAAAGAGGGTTAGGGGTTTGATGAATGGATGGGTAATGAGATTTGGGGAAAGGTTTGACAAAGACAAACTGTCCAACACAAGTATCGCTGTTGGTGAAAGTAGCCTGTTAGTCCCTAACAGAAGAAAGGAAGGAAGTGTTTTTGTTTTTAAAACTTTTACTGTGATTTTAGAATTGTTTAGCCCACGGTTACTAAGTTGCTCAGCTTTATCTTGCATTTGCACTTTACTGACCAAGGTGAGCTGGTGTACGCCACATGTAAGAGCGGGTCACCAAGCACACGCCATCTTGGTCAGCATTCTAGCTGTTGAACTTAGCACGCTCCTCCCTATTTAAGGTGAGGGAATGCAAGCGTGAGAATAGTAAAGATTATCGCTGCGCATGTCAGTATCGCTGTTGGTGAAAGTAGCGTGTTAGTCCCTAACAGAAGAAAGGAAGGAAGTGTTTTTGTTTTTAAAACTTTTACAGTGATTTTAGAATTGTTTAGCCCACGGTTACTAAGTTGCTCAGCTTCATCTTGCATTTGCACTTTACTGACTAAGGTGAGCCGGTGTACGCCGCATGTAAGAGCGGGTCACCAAGCACACGCCATCTTGGTCAGCATTCTAGCTGTTGAACTTAGCACGCTCCTCCCTATTTAAGGTGAGGGAATGCAAGCGCGAGAATAGTAAAGATTATCACTGCGCATGTCAGTATCGCTGTTGGTGAAAGTAGCGTGTTAGTCCCTAACAGAAGAAAGGAAGGAAGTGTTTTTGTTTTTAAAACTTTTACTGTGATTTTAGAATTGTTTAGCCCACGGTTACTAAGTTGCTCAGCTTCATCTTGCATTTGCACTTTTCTGACCAAGGTGAGCCGGTGTACGCCGCATTTAGGAGCGGGTCACCAAGCACATGCCATCTTGGTCAGCATTCTAGCTGTTGAACTTAGCACGCTCCTCCCTATTTAAGGTGAGGGAATGCAAGCGCGCAGCGCGCGCACGCAGCGGGCGTGCCTAAGGCAAGCCCGTCTGCGCCCGTCAGCGCGACGCATGCTGCCGGTTTAGGGCGCTCTCCAACCAGGGACGCGACTATCTGCTACTCAAAGGAAAAACTTCTGGCTATAGATGAGCATAGCGGCGCCTGCATTAAACGCACAGAACGTAATACAGGAGGGTCTGAAAAAACATTTCCCAGGCAAAACAACTTAAAATGTGGACTCATTAATGCGCGATCCATGGTTAAGCACCACCAGGAGATTTTTCTTCTGCTGGAAGATTACAATTTGGATGCCTTGTTTCTCACAGAAATCTGGACGCGACCCGATTCCGAGGTTGAGCTAGGGTTAGTATGTCCCCCGGGATATAAGATCTTTCATAAACCATGCCTAGCTGGGAGAGGTGGAGGGGTGGGTGTGATCTATAAAGACATATGGAACTTCGCCCCCTTAACTGTGGACGAAGTAGAGGGCTTGGAACTATTAGTTTTCTCCCTCAAGGAAGCCAAAGGACATTTAGTCTCTGGTATAGTCTGCTATAGGCCGCCCGGAGGAGCTAACTCCCAATGCCAGGCGCTGATTGACATACTCTACAATTTTGCCATCACCCACTCCAGAATGATTATCTTGGGAGATTTCAACTTATGGGAAAATGGAATCTTGGATTCTGCTATGAGAGAGTTACTACAAGCTTGTGAAAATTTTAACCTGCACCAATTAGTGCTGCAACCGACACACCAGGGAGGTCATATTCTGGACCTTATATTTGCTGAGCATAGCATGGTGGAAGTGACAGAGACACGACCTTTGTGCAGGACTGACCATTATTTAATTCAGTTTCTGATAATATTCCCTCTAATAAATAGGGAGTACAGCAAAACTAACCATACTGGTACCTACCGACACGGCAGGGTTTGGAATAATTTGCTGACAAACAAACATCGTCCAATGTTCACTGAAGTGAACTTTGATGCCAGTATGTCAGTGGGAGAAAATTACTCTAATTTTTGTAGGCAGATTAAACTTACTTTGGACCAAAGGGCTCCTACGAAAAAGATTAAGTGTAGAGAAAAACCGTCAGCCCCGTGGTATAACGAGGAGCTAAGGAGTCAAAGGAAGGTTTGTAAAATAGCCGAGAGAAAATGGAGGAAACATTATGAAGAAAGGGACAAAATACTGCTGAAAGTGGCACTGAGTGCCTATAAAGAAGCTATCGCCAAGGCCAAGGCGGCTCATTACGCTACAACGATTCTGCAAGCCCCTAATAGTGCAAGGACTCTTTTTAAGGTGGTGAGGGAGCTTTCTAACCCTGAATGTGTAAAAAACAAAACCATAGCTTCACAAGAATTATGCAATAATTTAGCAGCCCATTTTGAAGAAAAGATCAACAAAATCATCGGTGGTCTCAAACCTAATAAAGAAACTAACATAGTTAGTGAACATAGCCCACCCGAGTTAATTTCGGAGGAGGTACAGGAAGATAGAGTAGACAAAGAAGTACAGGCTATCCTGGACCAGTTTCAGATCCCTACAGAGGAAGGCTTTAATAAACTGGCCATGAGTGTCTCCTCTGGGTCACCTTTGGATCTTCTTCCGCATAAGCTGTGGAAAGAATTTGCTCAGGAGCTCTCTCCTCCTCTCCGGTTAATCTGTGAACAATCCTTAAGTAATGGTATAGTTCCCGAGTGTTGGAAGCAAGCAATAGTGACGCCCTTGCTAAAGAAGGCCACACTCGATCCCACGTGTGTAGCTAAATACAGGCCTATCTCCCTGTTACCCTATCCAGTAAAGATCCTGGAGCAGCTGGTTAGCCAAACACTCTCATAATTTCTGGAAGATAATCATCTTCTAGATGATTTTCAATTTGGGTTTCGCCCAGCACATGGGACAGAAACGGCACTGGTAACGGTCCTTGATGGACTTAGAATGCGGGCTGACACTGGGCTGTCAGTGATATTGGTTTTACTGGACATGTCGGCCGCGTTTGACACGGTCAGTCACACTATCCTGATAGAAAGACTTATGGAAGCCGGAATCAGAGGTACAGCGTTGAAATGGATTCAGTCCTACCTCTCTGGCAGGCAGCAGGCAGTGGCCATGTCACCATTTATCTCCAATTTTAGCCCCAGTCTACATGGGGTCCCCCAGGGCTCTGTAATAAGCCCAATCCTTTTTAATATATATCTGCGTCCCCTCATTCCCATCATAAGATCTTACGGAATAGAACTTGTGAACTACGCAGATGATACTCAGCTTGTCTTCACGACGGAGGGGAATCAAGCAGTGTCAATGGATACGTTTCATGAGTGCATGAAAAGAACTGCTGACTGGCTCAAGGACAATTCCCTACAATTCAATGGAGAAAAAACGGAAATTCTACAGTTTACAGCTAAAAAGCTTTTCCGCCCTCTTCCAGCTGATTTCTGGCCTTCATCAACTGCTAAACCCTTATTGCCTTCTCAGTCTGTGCGCAATCTAGGAGTGATGTTTGACAATACCCTGCAACTGGACTCTCAAGTTAATAAAACTGTTAGTGTCTGTCTATCACTGCTTAGAGCCCTACAGAAAATCTTACCTGTTTTACCGGTCTCAGTGAGGGCACAGGTGGTGAGGAGCGTTATTATGAGTAGGCTTGATTATTGCAACGCCCTGCTGCTCGGAGCTCCAGACACATTAATAAAAAAATTACAAAGAGTCCAGACCATGGCCGCCAAACTAGCCCTTAATAGACAACGTAGGTCCTCTGCATCTCTTTCTTTGAGGAACCTCCATTGGCTCCCTGTCCTGCAGAGAATACAATTTAAGTCTCTCTGCATGGTTCATAAGGTGGCACATGGAAAAGGGCCCAGTCCACTGCAGAGCAGATTTACTTGGTACAGACCATCAAGGAACCTGCGCTCTGCATCAGCGCATTTGGTGTGTACCTCTAAAATTAGGAGAGCGAGGACAGGCGGTAGGGCCTTCAGCTACACTGCCTCGCGTCTGTGGAACAAACTCCCACTCGATCTTAGACAGATTGAGAATCTTCAACTTTTCAGAAAAAGATTGAAAACTTGGCTGTTCCCCAGGGATTAGGTCTGTGAGCTGCTTTCCTCTACTCCCGTCTGACCAGTGCAGTGTTGATAATCGCAGCGCCAGGATACCCGTTGGGTGACAGAGCGCTATATAAGTGCTTTTTACATTACATTACATTACAAGGCCAACATTCATCTGGGCAATAAGCAGCAGCACATCATTCTCCATTAATCCGTTGTTAGAAGGAAACAAAGGTATGAGTATGACAGAGTACAGATACATGCATTGCAAACAGTCCTTTTGCCCCCAAGACCGAATTTACCATATATATCCAAATGTTCTGACTTCTAGGTAAGGGAGTGAACCCACCCACCCACTAATCTTAGTTAATATGTTTGATAAAAGAAAAATGATACTGTATTGCAAAATTGGGTGGTGCGTCTGCATTCTCCTCGGGAATGTCCACTCTTTGGGGCCTGTCTGCACTGGTCCGGTAGGTAAGCAGGAGTGTTGTTGAGCTCAGCTAGTTTTCACCTTTCGTTCGTGAAGAAGACTAGAAGAAGGCCTGCAGATTGTAAAAGAGTACCTGTATTTAGAGTCAAGGAGAAGGACAGAAGGAAGGTAAGCTTCATGAGGAGCATATCAAGAAGACTCAGAGGCAGCGCCCAAGAAACAAAAGGGAGACTCAGAGTATCACTTTTGCCACAAGTCCAACATAAACACACACAGAGCAGCATTTCACAAATGCACCTCTCTCTATTCCACATAGCTGAGTACTAGGCCTCAGACTCTTGGTTTACCTTTAAACTCAAGTCCATAGTATACTCGATAACTTCTTGCTTCTAGCTATTGATGAGGTAGTCCTGCAGCTCCCAGTCCCGCCTTGAGTTCTTCCACGATACTCCTCCAGTCCTGACTCCAAGTAACCCCGTCCCAGACTAGTCATCATCATCAACATGAATCACGATGACTCAAGCATGATAAACATTGAGTGCAGTGCACTGCTGTTGAAGAACAAGTAGAGAATGAAACAGAGTTGCAGTGTTTTGCATAGGTTTTTGTTTGATAACTAAAGTGACTGTTCTGGTGTCTGAAGAACCAGAAAAAAGGAGAACACCCCTGCAAATAATTAAATCTGGCTAAGTGTGAAAGCGCTGATCATCACCTAATGGGGAAAAAAAATGAGCGCCCATCACTCAAGCCCCAAACAATGCAAATCAATAATCATCTCCAGAAATTTCCCATATTACAGTTCAACACACACCCTCTCTCAGTGTCTGCCACCACATGAATCATCAATCAACTTAAATCATCACTCACGCAATCAGTCACTCACCGTTGCAATAGTTGAAGTTACCTCACCCAATCCAAGCACTGGTAGTTCAACTTTAGATAGGTATTCAATCATCTTTGATGCAGGCAACACATTGGAATTTGGTCTTGGCAGGCAGTCTTGTAGGATAATAAATAATTTTATGGGGCATCCCTTCTAGTGCTAAGTGATGCAAAAAGGAATAGGCAGCAAGCAATAGGCATGCGGAGGGGCAGGCGTTGTCCCCAGTGTCATGAAGGAATAGTGGAGGCTTCTTCAACACACACTGGTCCTACTGCAATCCAGCAATATATATGTGACTAATAAAAAAAAAGGTGGGGCAGCATAAATCTGACACAAAAATAATAATGTTCCTCTAGCTAATTTTTATTTTTTTTGCAAAGAAAGAACTAAGGTCAATGAGAAAATTTTCAAAGTTCTATGGGGGCACTGGCGTACTTAGTCTGGGAAGTAGAGTTCATCCTCAAACTCAGGTGGTTCACGCAGAAGTTGGTCAGCTAACACAGTTGATTCAATTTCAGGCCAATCACCCTCTTCCTCCTCCTGTGCTGCTGTTTCAGGAACGGTGTAATTGTGAGGTATAAAATGTTGGTTCATTTTGATCATAGTCAATCTCTCCACATTTTGAGGCGAGAGACTGGTCCTTCTCACTGTGACGACCGTACCAGCTGCACTGAACACGCGTGACAGGATAAATTAGATACTTTATTACCAGCCTGCTGAGCTAGGGCCATTGGCACATCTTCCCATACCAATACATCAATGGATTTTGATCCACATAGACCTCTTTTGGATCATCCAGATACTCCTGGAACATCCTGTGGAAGGTCATTGGAGCTACCACTTGCTCTACCTGTTTTGCCATCGCCTCTGCACTGGACTTGAGCCCTGCCAATCGAAACCAAAACAATGCAGAGGTTGGGTCTGGTCCTTCTTTTGCTGTTGTTGCCGGTGTTCTGGTTGATGGTATTGTTGGCTGCTGTGACAAAAGACTGCCCTCTCTGGAAGTTGAAGGCGACACCACAGAATTGCGGGTGGGAATCGAAGTTCCAGCTGTTCTTCTTCCATGTCTCCGGCTTGCTCTACAATCTACCTCTTATATTTTAAAACATCCCTTTCAGAAAAAGGGATGAAAGTGGGCAGAATTTTTTTGTACCGTGTATCAAGTAGTGTGGCACATATGTACTCTTTGAACTCGATGATGTCATGTTGCAGCCTTATATTAGAAGCCAAGCGCAGGACTAAGCTCTCAACCACGGTATGTGCTTCTGTGTTTTCATTCACACCTGCAGGGGTGAAACTTTCAGACGCCTTCTTTACCTGGTCTTGTAGAAGATGCAACAACGGAATAGGTTGGCCCATCGTACTGTTCTCCTTGCTAACTTCCTGTGTGAAAACCTCAAAAGGGAGGAGCATCTGTGTCAGGCATTTGATTAGGCCCCATTTGTCCGCATCCATGGTCATAGCTTTCCCAACTGCATCCCCTCCTCTTTGAATGACATAGTTATTAATCTGTTTGTACTGCTCAAACAGACGTTGCAGCATGTAAATGTGGAGTTCCAATGTCTTGGCACCTCCTGTATCAGGGCTTTAACTGGTGCTCTATTATTACGCTAAATAATCCGCAGCTGCGTCCGGGCTTTATAAGAATGGCTGAAATGGGTGCAGATTCTTCTACAGGTGGCCAGTATGTTGCTGACTATGTCTTCCTTTTTGAGGAAGTCTTGCACCACCAGGTTGATGCAATGGGCCAAACACAGTACCCTGAAATAGCCTCCTTCTGACATGGCCTTGACTATGTTACTGCCATTTTCCATGGCAACAAAACCAATTCCAAGACCTCTGGGTCGCAGCCATTCATACACCTTGCTGTTAAATTCCTCCATGATGTTTACAGCTGTATGTGATTTCTCCATCACGAACATGGCCACTGTAGCATGCCGCCGAACAATCTTAAAACTTTCTTCAGGGCCAAGACCTGAAGAAATCTTTTGCTTTACTCCTGCAAAAGAGATCCAGTGTGCAGTGATGCACATATAATCAGTCGCCTGACAACTGGTCCACATGTCTGTCGTCAGGTGGATGGTGTGAACAACACTTTGCTGCAAAGCATGTCCTATCAACTGCAGCACATTGTGATGCAGTGCTGGAACAGCCACTCTGGCAAAATAGGTCCTAGTTGGTACCTTCCATTTTGGGCAGATGGCTGCCACAAATTCTAAAAATCCCACTCCTTCCACAAAAGAAAAAAAAAGGGAGGAGGTGCAGCACTATCATTTTTGCCAGCTTCCTATTGTATAAACGTGCTGTTGGGTGGTTTCACTCGTAGGGCCCCTCCTGCCTAAACATGCCCGTAATAGTAGCCTGAATTTTCTTCTTTTCTTGGGGCACTGACACAGGTGTCTTTTGAGAAGTAGATGCTAGTGGTAGACTCAGTGTGCGTCGTGATGGTGGGCAGTCACTGTACGCCACGGTGTCTCTATCATCTCACTCTGAGTCTTCCTGTGCCATTGTAAAGTCGCTGAGGTGGGTAAATCTGTTGGCACACTGTTGGTGACAGCGCTGCTTTGTGTAAAGAAGATGTCACCCTCTTCTTCCTCATCATCATCACCTTCCCCCATGATTGGTCTTGTAGCTGATGTTCCCCGGCTCTCCCCACCACCACAACCACTTTCAGCAATTTTTTAAGGTGCTCCTCCCACTTGATTGTGTGGTGTTTTTTCATATGGGTCATCTGGCCTCCAGTACCATAATGTGCACCTGGCTTACCTCGATGAACATTTGTGTGGCAAATGGTGCATACTGCAATGTGGTCCCCCTCTTTGCTAACTGTAAAAAAGTCCCAAACTTGGGAGGAGGACTTTTTTACTGGGTCACTGCCAATGCCTGAAGACAAACTGGCGGTAGGTGGGCTTGTCATTGAATGCCTCTCTGCTTCTCCTGAGACAGGGGTTGGTGCAGGTCTCAGCTGGGGCTTTGTAAATATGGGAGCTGGTGGTGGTGCTACCTGAGCCACATCCCTCGGAGCTGGTTGGATAGCAATGTCAGATTCCTCTGTGTCACCTTCCACCATGACTACCCCATCATCGTCATCCTCCTCTTCAACCCCTTCCATAAGTCTAAGTCTTTCTGGAACTTTTTTTCCCTTGCCTCTCCTGTTGTTTCCTGATCTCTGTCGGGATCCACTCGATGTCCCTATCATCATCACCAGAAGTGGTGCTTGGAGAAAATGGTGCTGTAGTACCCTTCCTTTTACTTGCTGGAGATGCGGGAGCCAATAATTCTAAAAGAGGAGGTTTTTGCTCTGAAGGAAGCTCAATCTCCTGATCTGCTCCAACATCAGACAAATCCATTGCTGGCTGCGGCTGCTATCCACTTTGCTGTGTTTCCTGAAACAATTGTATACTACTTTGTAAGCCCGGGTGGCGAACTCCGCTCCGTCAGTGGAGTTTGCAGAGCTTTGCCAACTCCGCGCTCCATTGGGAACGCGGAGTTCAAGCAAAACTCTGACTCTGCGGCGGAGCGGACTTAGCCCCTTCCCACGACCACCAAAACAGGGAAAAAAATCCCTTACCTGTACTGGCGTCTCCGGGCTGCCCTCCTCCTCACAGTGGTCTCTCCTCCTCGCCGTCCTCATCCTCGCCAGTCGCAAACCCCCACGTTGTGCGTCTTTGGAGGACTGCACATGCACATGTCACCTCATGCACAGGTCTTCTGTCTAGCAGTACTGTGGGTGATGTCTCTTCTCTTGTGAGCCTAAAAGCAAACAAGCAAGAAAAACATCAGTGAAACGTTGCATTGTTGCAGTTCAAGTAGCAGTACAAACAAACAATATCATTTAGTGTGATTACTTAAGTTATTGTAAATAATTAACAGTAGAATACAGTGTTCATTCGTAAAACACAAAACTGCACCAACATAAACTTTCATGGTGTGCACTCAGGAAGGATTAGAAAGAGCAACAACAAAACAATACAGCTGTAACTGTTTGCTTTATGTGCAATGCATCATATGGGATGTGGCACTCAGGCAGGTGCAGCTGACAAATGACAATAGAATAATCCTACACAATGATTGCTGTTGTGTACCTATAGCAGACATGGGGTTGATTCATTGATGACAGATGCTATGAAAATAGTTTTAAAAAATCTAAAAATAGAAGTAAATAATATTTTTTTTAAAACAAAGTAAAAATAATAAAATTAATTAAAAAAATAAAACTAAAATTGAAAAAAAAAAAAAAAAAAAATGATAAATAAGTGACATTATCCTCAAGCATATCATTCATTTTAATTTATGAAACTGCTATCTCATTGCTCAACCATCCATGCAAGCATATGGCAAAGGGCCACACTGGCTGGACACACAAAATAAATGTCTGCCTGCCATTGCCACATGGTCATCAACAATAACGACACAGAGCAAAAAGGCATTGGGAATGGCAACAAAGAGAAGAAGACATGCAGGCCTATGGCAAAGCACACTGGCTACCTACACAAATTGGACACCAACTGACCACATGGTGTACCAGCAAGCAAGGAGGCAATGCCGCAACATAATGATAGAAGAACAACACATGCAAGCCTATTGCAAAAGCACACTGGATGCCCACCCAAAATGGCCACAAGCCACATGGTCAAACAGCAAGCAAGGAGACATGGGGAACAAAGAGAAAATATGCAGGCCTATAGCAAAAGCACACTGGATGGCTACACAAAATGGCTGCCAACCACATGGTCAGAAGAACAACAACCAGCATGGAGACATCGAAACTCGCAAACAGAGAAGACATGCAGGCCTGTGGCAAAAGCACACTGGCTGGCTACACAAAATGACCACCAGCCACATGGTCAGAACAGCAACAACCAGCAAGGAGGCATGGCCACAAACAGAGAAGACATGCAGGCCTATGGGGAAAGCACACTGGCTGGCTATACAAAATGTCCGCCAGCCACATGGTCACAACAACACCAACCAGCAAGGAGGCATGGCCACAAACAGAGAAGACATGCAGGCCTATGGGGAAAGCACACTGGCTGGCTACACAAAATGGCCACCAGCCACATGGTCAGAACAACAACAAGCAGGAGGCCTGGAAAACAAAGAACACATGCAGGCCTAGGGTGGACACTGACTATACAAAATGGCCCCTGGCCAAATGTCATAATGAACAACATAGACAAATGGTGGCCTATGCCAAACACACATACACTTACACAGTGGCCAGACAAAAGAAGCATGATAACACAGAGAGCACAGCATTAATTCAGCAATACCAAAAACAGAAAATTAACAGGGCTAAAAATGTTAACAACACACATCCTCCAAAGGCATTACCCCACCTAAACACTGTTTGCAGGGGAAAAAACGTGAAATACCACAAAAAACACTTCTTATATTTTAATCCAGTTCCATCCATGGCCTAAATGATGTTTCAATTCTACAAACACCACAGAAACAGTTGTTTCATGCACCCATGAATAGTACGTGTCCTACTGGCTGGAAGGCCTATTGGCCGACTAGGCCACATAGTGAATTAAATCAATCAATATTGCAAACTTATTAAAAAACATGGAGAAGAAAATATACTGAACTGTGCAACATTTTTCCTTTACAAAAGAAGATAAATTTCATGCAAAAAAACTAGTCCCCTACTAAAACTGCAGGCCACCCACCACAATACATTTTAAAAATCAAATAAAAGTACAAATACATTCAGGTGCATTCCCCCAATCAAACAAACAGCACTCTTATACACCAGTTTTTCAAGTTACTTGTGATATCTCAAAAACAAAGTCCTTAAATATATGTAGCAGATATGGAGAGTGATCCTTCCACCTCCTAATCCCAATGAAAAGGGACCAGGAGAGGGACAAAGCACTGGGAGGAGCCTGCTGGACAGGAACAGGAAGTTGGAGTCTTTGGGGCGCTTCCTTCTAGTTTGAAAAAAAAAGAAGTAAAAAAAAATGACTTTTTGCACACAAAAAACAACTCCAACGGCCAATTTGAGAAAAAAATCCACTCCAAATGCCTCTCAGCTGCATTCTTAAGAAGAAAAGCTACTTGACCGCTCCGTTTGCGATCGCGATCAGCTCTAAGAATACTAGATTGGTGCTGTCCTGGCCGGAAGCCGTGAGAGTGAGCACAAAGTCTCACGGGAGCTCGCTAGCGGTGTGAAAGTCTCACGCATGCTCGCAAGCAGCCGAGAGGCAAGACGCTTGCTGTTGAGCGCCAAAAGAAAACTCAAGCGCAGAAACGGAAAAACAACCTCTGCTTTGCGCCCAAATGAAGGAATTCAGGAATTCCCCGTTCCTCCACGTAGCGCGGAGTGCCCGAATTCCGCAAACTCCATGAGCGGAGTGGAGTTTACCGCCCGGGCTTATTTCTTGCCAAATTGAAGAATATTGAAGAACATTCTGGCATTGTCCACAGCTAGTCTACCCTTAATAAAACCAGATTGATCAGATTTAACAAGTAAGGAGACAACGTTTTCAATGCAGGATGCTAAAATTTTGGCAAATATTTTACAATCATAGTTCATTAATGAAATGGGATGATCATTTTTACAAAGGGTATGATCTTTGTCGGGTTTAGGGATAATAACTATTAGTGGATCCAAAAAGGATCCAGTGGCTTTGGAATCTAAAACAAAGGACTTGAAAAGTTTAAGTAGTTTAGGGGCACAAATTGAAATAAAGCAGAAAATAACTCAATAGAAAATCCATCTGGGCCTGGGGCTTTAGCTTTTTTTAGGAATTTAATAGCATCTATAATCTCCTGAAGAGTTATATCAGCTTCCAATAATTTAAATTCAGAAATGGAAGGAGGATTAGGAAGACCATTAAAAAAGTATGAATATCATGCTCTGAAGGATTGGTATCTTCTGAATATAGTGATTCGTAATAATCTTGTAATGTTTTAGAGATGTCAGTATCCGAGGAAGCAATGTTGTTAGAGAGTTCATTACGAATGGGTCTAATATTTTTACATTCAGATTTTATTTTTAACTAATTGGCCAGCATTCTGCCCACTTTATTTTGACCTCCATGATACTTTGATTTGACTTTAAGCAGAATATTACAAGCATCAGTGGTAGCAAGTATATTAAGGGTAGACTTGGCCTTAATCAAGTCGTGTAAAACAGAGGAACATTTAGAGGTGAAATAAATATGTTCCAGTGTTTTCATTTGCTGTAATAATGAGGTAAATTGGGAATTTGCTATCTTTTTCCATTTAGCTGAATAAGCTATAGTAAAGGCTGAAAGGAAGAATCCCAGTTGTTAGGAATGGAGCTGTCAATAGGATTGTTAAATTTAAAAAACTCATTAGTAAAAGCAGTGGAATCTGTAATATAATTATTATCTGACAATAGGAAATTATTAAATTTCCAATGGCCAGTTTTAGAATTACTGAAAAGTAAATCAAAAGAAGATGAAACAGGAGCATGATCTGAGATAAAAATGCAACCAATTTCTGAGGATTGAATGGAGGGAAGCAAAGACTGAGAGTCAGATGTACGACCGTTTTTTGCAGTCGCAGAGGGGCATTTTGCCCTTTTGCGACCTCAAAAAATGGTAGCACAATGTACCAACCCTATTTTGCGAGCTGCTAATGTAATAGCGACTTGCAAAATAGGGTTAGCGACTCGATATTAGGAAGGGCCATTCCAAGGGCATCCTTTCCTAATAGCGGCTCTGAACCATATGTAAGAATGCTTTGCGACCCCTTCCCCTTTGTGAATGGGTACGCAAACATTTTTTAAGAGCAGGCAGTGGTCCCAGGGACCACTACCTGCCCTTAAAAAATGATACAAAAACGTTTCATTTTTTTTTTTTTTAAATGCATCCCGTTTTCCTTTAAGGAAAACGGGCTGCATTTTTAAAAGAACTGCATTATTGACAAAGCAGCCCCAGACATGGTGGTCTGCTGACCCCAGCAGGCCACCATCCCTGGGAGTGCCAGCCATTCCCAATCAGGTCGCAAATTGCGACAGCCTCATTAATATGCATGAGGCATGCAATTTGCGACCCCATTGGGAATTGCAAACAGTGCCTCTGATACTGTTGTACATTGATGTTTACGACTCGCAATTTAATGCAATTTGTGAGTCTCAAACATCAATGGTCGTACATCTGGACCTGAGTAACTAATATATAATCAATTCTAGACATAGCATGATGTACATTAGAGAAAAATGTAAAATTCAGCAGTATCTGGATTACAATTTTCCCAAACATTAAATAATGGATGACTGGCAATGGCCCATTGAAATTCTGTATGAAAGCTATCAGGGTTAAATTTACACTTGGATTTCCTATCAGTAAAGGGATCTAACCACTGATTAAAATCTCCTGCAACAATAATATTAGGATTGTCAATTAAGGCCAATTTTATTATAATATTATTATTTTAAAAAATCGGGATCAGGTTTCATGAGACCACAGATATTAAATAAAGAGATCTGTTTGTTCTGAATAATAACAGTAACCAGTACCCATCGTCCATCAGTATCACATTGAGTTGAAATAATCTGTGCATGCAACATTTTATGAAACAGAATGGCTACACCACCTTTACGGTTAATAGCTGGAGAATAAACAATCTGACCAACACATTGTCTTTTTAACTTAAGCGATACAACATCACTATAGTGAGTTTCCTGCAAAAAGTAACATGTGAATTTAAATTTGACAGATGAGAAAGTACCTTTTGTCTTTTAACGGGATGTCCCAAATTACGGATGTTCCACAAGACAACGTTAAACATTGGGAATTAGGAGTAGGGGAATAGGAACATGGATGACAAGCTGCAAAAAACATGAAGGGAAACGTAACGACGCCATATATTAACATCCATATAACATAAAAGCAATACAAGCATGATAACTACGGAAAACAAAAAAGCTCTCATGGAAAAAGAACAAGAGAGAAAGGAAGAGGATAGCAAAAAAAGAGAGAGAATGGACAGTAAAGTGAAGAGACAGATAAAGGAGAGATATCCAGATCTGAAGCGTAGAGTATGGAAAATGAGAATGAGACATGCCAGCACCTAGAGCAAGAGAAACAGCAGAGAGATAAAAATAGGATTCATAAAAGACAGCAATAAAGGCTCACACATAAGGAAAGCAAGGAGATGAGAAATAGAAGCATATAACAAAGGGCCCGATTCACAGAACTAACTTACTACAAAATCCTAAACTTACTACCATTTTGGTATTCACAGAAGGCACTTACTCATTTTGGTATTCACAGAATGCACTTACTCATTTTGGTATTCACAGAATGCACTTACTCATTTTGGTATTCACAGAATGCACTTACTCATCCTAACTTTACGTCCGCACTCGGGCCGGAGTTTACGGCCCGGTGGCGGAGATTCTGGCACAATGGCGGAATCTCCGCCTCTGGCCCGGAAACTCCGACTCCGGGCTGGAAATTCCGCCTCCGGGCCAGAAAAAACGCATTTTGGCCATTTGAGCATTTTAAGTGCCTACCATCCCCACCATGCTCCAGCTGAAGTCAATTAAGACTAACTGCAAAACCAGCACCACATAAAAGCAGCACACATTCAAGGACCAGGTTTGGCCACAGAGAGTTCCTGTTTGCTTTGCTGTTCATCGCTACTGCAAAATGTACGCACTGAGGTGGAAGAAGAACTTCACAACTGAGGAGACCACCATGATTGTGGAGTTCATTGTGAGGCACCGCAAACGCCTACATGGTCTCCCACCTTACTGCACCAGTGGCACACAGAAGGCAGCTCTCTGGCAGCAGTTAGCCACTGCTGTCACAGCATTGGGGGAGGATGTGCACACAGTCCATGAAATAAAGAGGAAGTGGCAGGATGAAAAGAAGAGTGCGAAGGAGAAGTACTCCAGGATCGAGTTAAACAGAGTTCTCCCTGCCTCACAATCTGGACCCCGCCTCCGTCTTACACCACTAGAGGAGGATATCATCACTACAATCCACCCCCACATGCTCCATGGGCTGCCTGTGAGTGACGTCCGCAACGTGGCACCAGGTAAATGGGATGACAAGAACAAGTATACAAAATGTATGTCTGTGTCGCACTGCCATTGTGAGTAAGGAAGTTGTCCAAAGTTCATATACAAATATAGTCAGTCAGAGGCTCATGTGTTTCCCTCTGTATGTTGCACCACAAGTCCCAGAATCCTTTGTATTAGAAATGGCAAATCCCTTTCACACTATTAAATACAAAGGCCCAGTACTGATGCCGTATATACCTAACACTGTTAAGTAGCAATTGTCAAAGTGCCCCTTCCACTTATCCAGACGCGGCTGGGTCAGTCAAGAACATAAGGGGGTGGGGGTGCGGTGCAGATGCAAATCAACAGACAACGGAATAGAGAAAATAACTATAAAATATCCTAAAAACAACTCACCTTGGGCCTGCCAAAATCACAAAACTGAAGGTGAGAGAATCCTTATTTCAAAATATTTCATTCCCATAACCCATTGTTTAATTCCCACCCTGCCACGCCATCACATCACCAACACCCCACTGTTCCTACCTGCACCGGCCGTGGCAGTACTTCACAATACTGTTAGCATGCAGAAGATATGAGTAAATGTCTGACAAGTTCCACATGTACATTTTCCATGTGTTGATTTTTCTCTCTTCTCACCCATTGACACATTCAGCCAGAGTACAGACAACCATAGTAGCAGAGGTCCCTGCATCTTCTGGGAGGAAACATCATCCAGAGCAACGCAGAGCACCCTCACTAACTGGTAAGTCAAACTTGTCAGGAGATGGTCAAAATGCATACATAGGCAGCAGACAACAGAGGGAGATACATAGTGTCTGCATCTCAAAGCAACTGGAGAGGAAAAACTAGCCTTACAACTATTGGAATTCTCAAAGGACATTTACCTTTAGCAAACTATATCTGTGAATAGCGAAAGACAAAATATAACATATCTAGGCTCATCATATCATTGTGTTTTCAGAACATTACATGTATTCCAACAGTTCCAGGACTGGGAACTCGATCGTGGAATCGAGTGTCAGAGCAAGTCTAAATGTATCCACCTCTAGATTGCAATTATTTTTGTAGACTAAATCAAAAAATCCAATGAGAACAAATATGACAATGATGAACAAGAAGTGAGATTCAAATATCAGGATTGAGAATGCGCCCACTGTCCAACTTAGAATGTTTCTTTTCCATACATGAATTTGTCAAGTCCAACCAGCTGGTCATAGATGTCATAATTGTATGGTATGTTTTTGGTCCATTAACAAAACATGATAGTGGACCTTACTTCAGGAAGTGTTGTTGTGTCAATTTGATAGACGTTGCTACTAGGCAGTGGGGCCATAATAAGTTGAATGTGGGATCACTCATGATAATTTGTGGTAGACACTTCTGCAACGGTAGGGCCCACACTGCTTGTGCTCATCCTTTGTGCCTCAAATTGAGTGCATCACATGTGGCAACCGAAATGGAAAGTTGCAAACACACTTATCATTGTAGGTCCAATGATGTCCTCCCAGAGTCCAAGACACACATTGACTTCTGCTACAAGGTTGGCTGTGACATCTGGTCGGGGACCACACACTGGGCAGGTGCGGGGCCATGGTAAGTAAACCCAGGAACAATGAACCTGAATGCTCATGAAATGTGCCTTTAATCTCCGCTGTATGTTGTATGTGTTTCACATAACTGTTGTCCTGCATCACAATATGCCTACATATGGCATTGAACCATATACCAGATCACACCATGGTGGCTAGTGAAAGGATGTCACAAAACATATGACAAGTGAGTGTAGAATGGACATAAAAATTGTATATAGTGTCACATTAAGTGCACTAGACACAACTGGATCGTAATTCAATGATATGAAAACTCCCTAGCAGAATTCCAAAGGACAAAACAATTTGAAATTGGTGTGGATGATGCTCGCACTGATGCCAGTTCTGTACGTTTGTGATGGATGTATGGGCTTCCAAGGTGAATCTTCAGGAAGTCACATTTCAAAATCTCTTGGCTGAAAGGCCCAAACCAAATCCAGTGTAGGCGTCAACCATTAAAGATTCACAACTTACCCACAATGTGGTATCCTAGTCAAATGTTGCACTCTGCTTGCCTCCTCTTCTACTGTATCCACCTATATAAGTGAGTGTATGATATATGAGGTAAGGATGTCTGCTGTACAAGACATCATCCGTTGTCAGCTTAGTTCTACCATGATGTACGAAATGGATAATGGGAACAGAGGACACTCCAAGGATGAACATAACAAATGTGTGATCTCTCAATCCAAAATGAGCTTTGTGACTCCATTGTTAGAGAAGCACAAATGACACACAAAAGGTACCTGACTATTGCACATCTCACATATGAACTCTGCAATGCAATGTTTGAACTGATGTGCAAATGTGAAACTGGTCAGCCTGTGGATGTACACTCCTTCCAACTTGTCAACAGACAACATCATACTCATGAGACATATTAGTCTTAACGGTGAAGGTGTAAGCAATGTAATGCGGTGGCGTCCTGATCATTTCTCCCCTTCCTTCCTATATCAGTAACCTTCTCATATACGTTTGTCTGTTGATGTGCCACCTCATTGATGTCAGTGCTGTGTGGAGGTACAGCTGCCAATTGCTGCATGTGAGCAGGGGCCCACATGTAAAGTCCATGAGGTAAGCATGCTGCACATTGTCCAGGAATATCCTATCAATGGTCATTGAGAATGACATGTACATGTTAGCTCATAGCTATCACCTGGTGTACTGAAATATGGATATGTATGTCTCATCACAGCTGCTGACAGGATGACACCAGTGCAGTGTAGAACACCATCCCGGGGAATGCATGACATCCTGGCTGCAGCAGTGAAACCCTCTCGCACATGTACATCAGGTAAATGTGGTGTGAAGTGTTTCCCTATCAAAACCATGACAAACATTAAAATCCCCTTCTGCATAGAACCTGCAGTTGTTGTTGACAAAGTTTCATCCATATCATAAGTGTCACATGTACCTGTTTGTAAATTTGTAATGCAGATGATTGACATTGGTGTCACTTCCCTCTACAGCTGCTGGATCGGGGAACGCTTTGTCAACAGTACCTCTGAGGAGCATGGTTCAGCAGTTGACATCAGGGGGAATTGCAGAAGGACACAAAGCTGTGGATGGAGCTGGTAAGTTTGTTTTTTCAGTGTACATCTCCGTTTCACCCCTCAGTGCTATTGTGTGAGCTGTCACTTGTAGGGGTACCCAAACCAGGTCACAGGTGCGTCATCTGTTGATGCAAAGTACAGTAGAACCAACCCTTGTGTTGCACCACATCTCATACTAGGTCAATTATTTATCCTGTTGCAACCTCTGTGTTCCAGGTGATGATGACGATGAGGAGGATGGACCTTCCACCAGTGTTGGGCGGCATGCAATCAGAGGTGAAAATCCACTGCTCCTCCAGGCAGTGATGTCAGCTGCAAGTACTGCGCAAGAGGAGGAGGAGGAGGAAGTACCTGAGGAGGATGAAGTATCGGACGATAGTGACTGTCTGTTCATCCCCTCAGAGGATGAAGAATTTGATGCCATGGACAGTAATTTTCCCACATCGCCCACATTTAGCAAGGCCTCACACCCTCTGCCCAGCAAAGTGTGTCAGCCTCCTCCAATGAAAAAGATTGCCTGTCCACAGCATAGAGGTAACCAGCCACAGCTCACTCACACACCAACACAGACCTCACTCCCTCACAGCCCTCACAGACATGGTGGTTCCCCTACACACTCCTCCCCACACAGTGTATCCCAGGCATTATCTTCACCATCTGAGGGAAGTACCAACCCTGTTGTGGTACAGGTATCCCCTGGGCACCATTCTCCTGTCCACAGGCTTCCACATGCCAACCCCCCCTGCTGTTGGACCTGGCGGTCTCATCCATGGCCGACCCCTGCAGAGAGTGCCTGCACATGGCCGTGGTGGCCAGTGGGAGCAGGACTTCTTCAAACAGCAGACAGATGTGAGGCAGGACATTCGTGCCATAGGGGCCACCCTGTCAGACATGTCTGAGACCCTGCACCAATTCCCTCAGGTGGTGGACAGACAGACCCATGTTTTGGATAGGTTGGATAGAACTTGGCAAGACATGTCCAAGAATATCAGATCTCTTGACTGGGGGTGAATGTTTTGATTTGTTCTGCATTCCGTCCATCAATTGTGTGTCTTTTGCTTTCTCGCCCTAAGTGCGCCAGGTATGCCCAGACGTGGGTCCTGGGCTCACTGTGCCACTGGAATCAAGCTATCCTGGCTGAAGAGGGGTGAAACCCCGAAACCGGTCCTAGGATGCTTGTTTCCGGTCCAGGGAGGACCTGGCTTGGCAGTTCGGGCTGGACTGTTCCCATGAGGCACAGGGTCAAGACTGATTTGCATATGGCCAGGTCTAAACTGGGGTGGCATGGTGAGCAAAAGAATGATGGATTTAAGCCAGATCTCTTGACTGGGGGTGAATGTTTTGATTTGTTCTGCATTCCGTCCATCAATTGTGTGTCTTTTGCTTTCAAGAATATCAGAGACATAATATCATTCCAAAGGGAAGAAAGTTTAAGACACCATGCCTTGGCCATGAAGATGATGGGCGGCATGATGAAAGTGATCCAAAGTCTCCCTTCACGGTCAACCCAGGGAGGGGAGCCATCACATCTGCCTGCAGGACATCACACCCACACACCTGTACCACAAACTGCACAGGACCACAGCAAGGGTACACACCCACCACCACCCCCCATCCAGGCACTCCCCCCACCTGCACAACCACCACCACCCCCTCAACAGGCACTACCACCACCTGCACAACAACCCTCTGTCCATGCACATACCACAAGTGTACAGACACAATCCGCCCCTGCACATGAACTTCACCCTTTATAGGCACATGCACGAGACCAACCTGCACCTCGGCGTCAACCCTGACTTAATCCCTCACAGCGATCATCACCCCCAAAATTGCGAAGTCACAAGCACGATCCCCATTGATTACACCCCAGGAACTTTTTGACCAGTGTGAATATGTGTCAATAAAAAATAAATCTGTTCCCAAGTCAAAACTCTGTTGCGTATCATGTCCTGATAGGCTAATGATCACCAAGTTAGTTGGCGTGGAGATGAGAGGATGTATGTGTGTGTGTGACACATGTACAAGTGTAACCCCGTCATTGCAGCATGGGCATATTTTGTACAAGCCATTCACAATGAAGCCAAACAAGATAGAGAAAGTATGAATCCAAATAAGTTTTTATGTAAAAAATATGTGGGATTAGAAAAACAACAACAGTCCGTCTGGAAGGGAGAAAGGAAAACAAATGATGTCCTTACTGCAGAAGGAGAAGGGAACTTGGATTGGGGTGGGGCAACATAAATATAGCACGTCAGGGAGCGTCAGGGAAACCAGTCTATTTTCAAGAGGAAAAGTAAATCATTGTCCACAAAGAAAAATCTGTCCAACTGTTCAAGTGTCCTTCTGGTCATCCTCTAGGACCACAATGTCCAGATCCTCTGAGTCCCATGCGTGCTCCTGGCTGGCCGGTGCATGAACAGGCACCACACGGGGTCGGGACACTCGAGGAGTAGGGGGGGAAGAGTGTGGGGCAACGGACAGGGGGAGACATTGACGGTGGTGTGGGAGGGATGTTGGGACACAACAGACGACATGGCTGCACTCAGAGAATTGAAACTGGCAGTGAGGGTGGCCAGAGCTCATGCAATTTCCTCTCGCATCATGCGCACCTCTAGACACAATTGCAGCAAGATGCGAGAGGACATGCCTGGCTGACCCTCACATGCCCACATCAAGTCATCTGCTACAGCCACAGACGGAACAACACAGGGAGGGTTTTGGGTCGCACGTGGGGGGTGTGGTGCCTCAGGTTCGGAGCCAATGTCGGTGTCAACCTGGCAGCTACGATGAGGGGGACAGATTTCAGGGGTTGCAGCTGGAGGCCCCGATGGAATGGGGGCCTCTGGAGTTAGGGAGGGGCTGATGGCAGGCCCAGGTTGCGTAGTGGCCTGCCCCGGGGACTCCTCGGCAATACTCATAGGTGAATGGTCCGTGGGAGAGTGGCTCTCCACCCCCCCTGGCCAGAGGTGTCCAGATCATCACCCCCCCTTCAATGTCCTCAGCCTCCACCCGGTCCGTAGCACCAGAGTTGTCATCCTGGTCAGTCCGGGTGGGCGCAATCCCCATGCCTCCTGATGTTGAGGGTTCCGCCTCATCGTCCTCTTCCTCAGTACTGGAAAGAGGTCGTAGCCGCCGGTGCACCACAGATGTCCTGCTCCGAACCCAGTCCTCTTGGCCAGCGGAGTCCACTGAAATGTGAGACAAATTATTATGTAGTTGGTGTACACGTCAGGACAAGACACATATCAAGATGAGCCAAGGTCAGACTTTGTTTTCCTCTGATCACACTATAGAGTTGTCAGTGTTTATGAGCTTAAATTACGTGCATGTTCATGTTCACTGTCATCTCCTGATTTGAGTCTGACATGGACATCTCTCAAGATTATTGTTGGTTTGCACGTCTGTACTGCCAACCCTCAGCTATGGCATTCTTGTGACCTGTGTGTCCTGTCACTGCTACATGGGCAGGTTCCACAACCCAGTCCACAAAAGGAGATCAGAGAGAGTCCAGATGAAATTGGAAAGGGCCTGTGATATGGAGTGTCTGCACTTTCACGTCTGGACGAATGTTATCTGCTGTGTAGCATTGGATGGGACAACACAAAGGCCGATTGGGGGTAACACATCCAATAGGGTCTGGCCAATTAGGTTTGCTAAGTTGTGAGTCTAAGCTTTTGATATCCTCTCACAATAGCTGACAATCCAGTGCCACGTATTGGCTTTGGAGGCTGAGCAGGTAGTGCTGTGCACTGGTGAACAGTAGTGGCTCGTTGTTACAGCTACCTGTACATGGAGAATGGCATACAAGCTACTGGGGGTAAGACGTGTGTCTGTGGACACACTTGGCAACATTTGAAACACTTATCAGTGTGGCAAGGGTCTCAAGTCTGTCTTGACTCCATGGCACATGATGATCGGTCTCAATCAGAACCCAAACTCTCCGAAAGCAATGTAAGTCACAGCATCCAATTCCCATTGGCCTCACATACACACACTGGACAGTGTCTGTACCATTCCTCATCCAATGCACACATCAGTTATAATTCCCTTGGTTCACTGTTAGTGGTGCTGGCAGTGCAAATTACATTAGTAATGCAACTGTGTGTCTCAAATCCCCAGTTTTCATGATGACACTACAACTCCCAGAATGCATTCTGCCCTGTACAGATAATGTGCTACAGTGAGATTTTTGCTTCATGATGACTGCTGCATAGACACAGAATAGGTGACTGGAGGCATGGGACACAGAATGGTACAGCTCTGTCTGCACTCGCATCATACTTCAAGACACATTTTGCCTATAATGCACTTACCAGGTCTCTGCTGCTCTTGCTCCTCCAGCTGAGCATGGAGGGTCGGAAGAGCTGCACGCTGGACCCTCCTGTACAGTGGCGAGAGGCGAGGACGATGCACATGGTGCTGGGAAGACTGGCCCAGTAGCTCTTCAGCCTTGATCCGGACCCAGCGTTTCAGGTCCTCCCAGCGCTTGCGGCATGCCCTCGCGTTCCTGGTGTGAACGCCCACTGTACTGCAGCGCTCACCAATTCTGGCCCATAATCTGGCCCGCGCTGCATTGCTCAGCTGTTCCTCTGGCCCCCCCATATAGCTGAGGATATTTCAGTATCACCCCCTCAGCTAGGATGTCTAATTCCCTTTCACTGAAAGGGGGTGCTTTCGCTTCATAACCCTCAGCCATTTTGGGGGAAATAAGGTTGATGAGAGCAGCAGGATGGCAGAGGATCTGATCTGTGAGAGACGATGACTCAGAATGAACACAAAATGGCTGACAACAACTTCCTGTGATGTATTTCCTGTCTCCCACTTCCTGTATGTCATTTCCTGTATGAAATTATGGGTTATGTGTGGCGGGGTGGCTGAAGGGCCACATGGGTACAGTCAATTGCACCCAGCACACGTGGAAAGTGGGAGATGAGTAAAAAATCCCTAGCTGCCCTTTGTCTGCTGGCCAGTGTATTGGGCATTCCTATGTGAAGGTGGGCTCTAGAATTGATGCAGCTCAGTACCTGATGCAAGCACCGCGACTGGCTAGCCTGGGAGATGCCCACAACATCACTGGTGACCCTTTGGAATGACCCCGTCGCAAAAAAATGGAAAGCAGAAAGGACCTTCAGAAAGGCTGGAATGGCATGGGAGCAGCAGGTAGCAGAGTCAATTTCCTCCTCCCAATCACATACCATCTCCAAGATGACTTCTGGAGGGAAGCGGGATCTGGCCCTTATCTTGGGTGGGCATCCCAAATATGTTGATCCTCTGTCTGAAGATCCTCTCTCTTCTCCTCCTCCTCCTCAAGTCTTCTTGCCGCATGGCAAGGGGCAGAGCAACAAATACATTCAGCGACATGTTGAAAGTGTTTCTGTGTGTCTGCTCTGCTTTCATATGTGCTGCAGGGCTGGGATTGGTTGCAGTGTGTAAGCTGATGCATCATGGGGGATGGTAGGCACTTGGACAGGTGTTTAGCATTGAGGTAATGCTCAAACGGCCAAAATGCGGTTTTTCCGGCCCGGAGGTGGAATTTCCGGCCCGGAGTCGGAGTTTCCGGGCCGGAGGCAGAGATTCCGCCATTGTGCTGGAATCTCCGCCACCGGGCCGTAAACTCCGGCCCGAGTGCGGACATAAAGTTAGGATGAGTAAGTGCATTCTGTGAATACCAAAATGAGTAAGTGCATTCTGTGAATACCAAAATGAGTAAGTGCATTCTGTGAATTCCAAAATGAGTAAGTGCATTCTGTGAATACTAAAATGAGTAAGTGCCTTCTGTGAATACCAAAATGGTAGTAAGTTTAGGATTTTGTAGTAAGTTAGTTCTGTGAATCGGGCCCAAAGTTGTTAAGAGTGCTGCACAGACGTAGCTATCGAGGAAGATGAGATAAATTGAAGAAACAATTTTAGTTTAACAGGATCATCAAAGGATCGTGTGGTGCCCACATAAATAATTTTACATAGGCAGGGATGCAAAATGCCATAGTGAAGGTTCAACTGTCTCATTTGAGGTCGAAGAGCAAGGAATTCTTTTTGGCTGGGGTTTGTGGCATTGGAAAGGTCTTGAGAGATAAACATATTGTGGCCGGACCATACGAGACAGCGTTTTTCTTTAGCTGCCTTTAAAACATACATCAAGTCAGTGAATTTCAAAAATAGCATTGCGATACCCCTAGGTCTGTTAGAATGGGGTTGAAATCAACCTAAACGATGCACTCTTTGAAGATTTAAGGGTGAGTGTTGGGAAGATCCAAAAGTTCAGGCAAGAATTTTTTCAAGAAAGTGAGATTTTCCGGTAGTCCATATAAATGCCGTTTATAACTTCTGTTCCTGTTTTCAAGATAGATCTTTGGTGTGAATCTTAATTTTGTGGATTTCCTGTTGCAGCAAACTAATCTTAGTAGTGGCATCTTGGAGATCACTTATACGTTGTTCCATGTCTAACATTTTGCCCTCTATTGCAATCCACCAATCTTCAATTTGTTGAAGTTTTTCATTCATAGCACTCATAAAAGGTTTCAGACTCCTCAGCTCGTCGAGTATGGTGTCCAAACCAGGATTATGAGAAGACGTAATGGGAGACAAATATTATTTTTAGCCCTTTTACGTTTCGCACCAGAGGAAGAGGGTTTAGAGGCAGCAAGAAGATCGCTGGCCATTTTAATGTAGTGCATAGAACAATGAGGAATCTTCTTGAGCGAGCAATCTAATCTTGCCCACACACTGTGATGACTGAGTGTACAGATGAGTTAGTAATATGAAACGAAGAACGGGAACTTCCAGTACCCCGGGTATTAGTGCAGCACAGTTCTTGTAGGTCCTGGTGTCTTCACACTTGGTGGAGAGACCGATCTGACCCTCTGGAGCTGGTGTATCACTTCTGGTTTGGTTGCTGTGTCAACGTCGCCGGGGAGCTGCAAGTTGGTAAACCGGACTCTGCGGGTTTGGGGTGCCATCTAAATACTAAATTTAGGGGTGTTACAGGAGGAGACAGGTAGTAGCCAATGGGCCACCTACCTTTAGAGTGTCTACACCCTTGATGTGACCACTTCCTTTGGGGAGAGGGCACAACCCTGACCCTCATTGGCTAATTCCCTCTCAAACAAGATGGAGTAAATTGAAAAGTGGGGTCCACATCACCTGCCCCATCTTAGGGGTGGTGCTGGCTGAATGTGGGCCCACCTCCTAATCTAACACATTTTCCCTCCTGTCCTCCCACCAAATGTGGAGCAGGACAGGGGGTTGGCATCCTCCACTATCAGGAGATACCTGGGTTGCATTTCAAAGGCGACATTGCCTTTGACACTTTCCGCCTTGGGATGGCCATTCCAGCCTGGGGAGGTGTAAAGCACCTCCTCCCAGAGCAGGCATTGTTTCTGGCCTCTGAGAGTGCAGGCTCTCAACCCATGAAGGCAGAAACATATCTGGTGGTGGCAGAATGGCTAAGACTGGTCAGAGACCATGCCAGTGTTTGGTAGGTTTTCAGGGGGCACCTCCAATTTGCCCTCTGTGTGCATTTATTAATAAATCCAAAACTGGCATCAGTGGGGATTTATTAAGATGAGATGTTTGGTGCCAAACATCCCTGGGTACTGTGAAGCCATCATGGTGCTGGGGAACTCGTAATGATGGGTGTCCAGCCCATGTACTCTCAATGGCTTCTCTGTGCACTAACAATATTCAAGAATGGACTTAGATATTGTAGGGTCATATCTGCTCAGGCAGATATGGCCACACATGTGGTAAAGTGCACCCTGCCTTAGGGCAATAAGGCTTGCAGTAGGGGGGACTTGCCTATACCTCATGCAGTGTCTGTGGGCATGTGTGCCATGCTGACTCTTCAGTTTTCTCTGCACCAAGACAAGCAGCCTGCAATGGCTGTTTGCATGGATTTGGTGAGGGGTGCCTAGGGTGGCACAATTTGTGCTGCAGCCCTAGTGGACCCTCTTCAGTCCCAATGCCCTAGGTACCAGGGCTACCATTTATTAGGGACTTACAGGGGTTGCTGAAGTTGGGCCAATTGTGTTACAGTTTTGTGAAAGAGCTCTGGCACTGGAAACCTGGTTAGTAGGGGCCCAGTGCACTTTCAGTCGAAATCACGTCATGTTCTAGGCAAAAGTTGAGGGTTAACCATGTCAAAAGAGGCACTTTCTCACACTCTGGAACAAAAAATTGACTTAGTAGTTGTTGACCTTGGTATCTTGTGCAACGATCAGGGCAAGATAACAGAGAGAACCTCGATGAATGAGCAGGCCTTAGGTGAAGTGCAGCTGGTAGTGGAAGGCCTGCAAGGACAAAGGTTCGAGATTGTGGAGAGAGTCTGGGTTCTAAAATATAGAGCAGAAGATGCGGAGGGTAGAGCTAACAGAAATAATATCCATGCAGTTGGGCTTCTGGAACGCATCAAGGGTACGGATATCATTGCCTTCTTAGGAACCTGGATCAAAGACTCAAGAGCATTAGAAGGCCTCTCCCCCTTCTTCGCCCTGGAACGTGCCCACAGGGTACCAGCGCGCCCCCCCCCATTGGGCACCACAACACCTGGTGGTGTCTAATGTGCTGCATTTTTGGGATAGAGATTACATCCTGCGCAAAACTTGAGAAAGGAGAGCTCCTCATTGAAAATAACAGACTGCTAGTGTTCCCAGAGTTTTCTATGGTGGTACAAAAACAGAGAGCCTTCTTCAAGGAAGTCAAAAAATGCCTCCGTCAAATGGATATCAAATACACAATGATCTTTCCAGCAAAACTCAGAGTTATCCCAAACACTACCACTAAATTCTTCACCAACCTGCAGGAGATGTAGGACTGGATAGGCCTGCAGCCGAACGGAAAAGGATCACAGCCTGCCACATGACAGAATCATCCTCCTCAATGACCAGGCTCCCAGGACAGAATCAAGGTTTTCAAGGTTTTTATTATAGATTTAGATCTTACAATGAGATCTACAATATACAGAAATACATCAATTAATACAATTTTAAAAAGGAGCTAAAAAATGTAATCATTTTACAACACATTAGTTCATTAAGTGGGCAATTTATCATCTCCATAGCAGCTTTGGATGTTTTAATACAATATTGTACAGTAAGTGGTTTTAAAAATCTCTGTTGATAGACTCTTAAAACGGAACAGACAAATATAACATGTTCAATAGTCTGTATACCATTATAACATAAAGTGCATATCGCTTCCTCCCTAACTACATTCCGCCATGCATCCATCACAGTTAACATCGCAGTAAACATTTCAGCTTACAGACCATTTTACACTTTCACACCCTGTATTCCAGGATCCAGTTCAAATATACTTGGGGAACTGCTGCCTGACATGATTGAATAACACAATGGAAATTAGGTTTTGCTCTACATATATCCATATCATTCTCCATGGAGCAATTTTTCATGTTATGTTTTAGATACTTTTTAAGATGAGCATAGCTCATATTCGGTATATCTAATCTAGTCAAAGAAAAGTGCAGAAGTGCACATAAAATGTTAGTTAGAAACAAGCCAGCCTTTGTATTCAGAGAGAGACATTCCGAGGCCATAAGATTCCTTAAAGACATTTCTTTGGCATGTAGAAGACAATGATACCAACGTAAAATAGCAGCTAGACCTCTTATATAAGTGCTCACCAATCCTAGTTGTAGCCATAGTGCTTCTATTGAAACCATGGAGTTTAAAGTGCAAATATTGTGAAGAATCTTCCCCTCCTACTAATTCATAAAGTGCCATTGATTAATATTATTTGTGTCTTTAGCATATAAAAGGGTCAGTGGGATCTTCATTTCGTATACTGTCAAAAGATGATTAAAGTGTCTGTGACCTGTTGCTCCATAAAGTGCCCGTAGTGCATTTCCATGAGCATATGCTTTATTTGATATGTGCAATATGTTCATTATCAGCCAGAGTTGCCGTCATAATTCTTCCAAGATAAGTGTATATCTTTACTACTTCTATAGTAGAATTATTATAAAACCACTTGTACTTTGTATTGGTCCAATAGACCATTGGATGAAACCTCATAACCCAGGCTTTATTTATATTAGCCTTCAGGAACTGAGCATCTGAGTAAAATGACAAGATATCAAGGCGTTTCTGGAGACCTTTGGGAGTCAGGTCTAGCAAAACAATATTCTCCGTATAATGGAGTGTTTCTAAAGGATAGGAGCCTAATTTTAGGGCATCACCCACAACTGTGCTCACCACATCAGGCAGATCCACCATATACAGTGAAAAAAGTTGGGGCGCCAACAGAAATCTCTGTTTTAAACCATTTCTGTAAGGGATCTTCAAAGTCATGCCCCGCCTACCCCCTAACATAACATGGCACCAGGTAAGTGTGTGAAGGTCAATGATAAGTTTTAGGAGACCCCCTGTTGTTCCTATGGCACTCAACTTCCTCCAGAGGGTCTGCCTGTCTACGTGATCGAAAGCAGTTGAAAAATCAATATAAGTCATGTAGACAGGCAACCCCCATTTTGTTTACCATATTTTTCCAATATAAAATGAAGTACAGTTATATTATCCAAAGTCGATTGACCACCTCTAAATCCTGCCTGCTCCAATGGTATAATATTTTTTTCCTCCACCCATTCTAGTAGATTAGATAAAACACATTTAGAAAAAAATCTTTCCTGTGGTGTCCAACAGGGTAATCTGCATATGATTGCTAAGGACCTTTTTTGATATAAAACCAAGATAATACTACCCCTCCATGAGCTAGGGACAACCTCAGTGTAATAACAGTAGCGGAAAAGTGCAACTAAATAAGGGGCCCATAGCTCCAGCTCTATTGTTATGATAGTGATAGGTAGTTGGTCTGGACTGCTTGAACCGGTATTCCTAGCAGCTTTACGGTGATGCAGCACCTCCTGTCTAGTAAGAGGGGAAGGGGAGAGCATCTTCCAACTAAAACATCATCAAAGGACTCTATAACACTGTTGCTGTGTGTCCATGTATTCAAAGCATAGAGAGAGGTTATGTATTCTTGCCATTTCATGCCAGTAATATTATTTATCTCAGGTTTGGAGAAAGAGTCGCTATTTTCCCCTATAGTTTACATTTTACTGCTTCTGTTTTTTTACCCAGACGTTATCAGCGCTCCATCTTTTTTGGATTCTTACCCACCTAGTTCTTCTTCTTTTCAACGAGAAATCCACTTGTTTCTTTCCTTAGAATAAAAGTGAATTGTCTTCTTTGCAAGTGATTAATAAGCTTATTAAAACCAAACAGTTTATTAAAATTATTTGATAGCCTTATGGATTTTTTTACATGGGCTACCTACTAAATTCAGGGTTACTCTCACTAATTTCCCCATATGCTCCTCAAATACGTCTGCAGGTAACCAACCTAATGGAGGAAGATTTTAAGTCATTTCCCTTAATTCTACTGATAGTGACTGCTTATCTTTCATAGTCCATAAAACCTTCCCATTTGCAACACTAAGTAACACTTCATCACCATCAGGGATCTGCCATGGATATACATCCTCAGGTTTCCTATTGATGGTAAGAACAAGAATATTGCGGTCACTCCACACATTATTAATCTTAAGTTCGATAAATAAGGGAAAACTATATACAAACTAATTACATAGTAAATTATTGTAGTTGATTTTGCTGTTGTATGAGTGAAATGAAACAAACACAAGGAGATGATGGACATTGTTCTGCATTCTGCCCATCAATTGTTCTTTTTGTATGAGTGAAATGAGCTGGAATATCACTCTGTAATCTCCCATTGAGGACAATTAAATCATATTCCCTGCAAACCCCCAGGAGCAAGGATCCCCTTTTATATGTCCCTGGAGCAATGAAGAATATGGGGGCATATTATCAAGGGCTCGATCGCCGCTTTAGCGGGACTTTTTCCCGCTAAAGCGGCGATAATTCAAACGCCCTATTAGCACGCTGTCGCTAACTGCTGTTAGCGACAGCTTTTAGGCGATAGCGACCGGGTTGGGTGACGCTTTGCATGCCAGCGATATTTATCGCTAATGGCATGCAAAGTAGGCGTTCCCAACCTAAAAGCGACTGGAAACAGTCGCTAAGGTCGCTATCGCCTATTAGCGAGGCAGGGGAGGTGATTAACGAACCAGCACTAAACACGTTTAGCGCTGGTTTGTTAACGCCTGGTCTCACCCTGACTTAGCCATGTAATCCAATGGGAGGTGGATTACATGGCTAAATCCCCTCGCTCTATCGCTAAGCTAACACTGGACACAGTGTGAATATCGCTTGTTTTCAAGCGATATTCACACTGTTCTCAGGGTTTCTATCGCTTTGGAGATAAGCGTTGCTGATAGCACGCTATCTCCGCGATAGAAACCTGCGATAGCCGGCGATAATTATCCTAGCGCTAACTGCGCTTAGGGATAATTATCGCCGGTTATTGCTAATAGGCCCCATGGTGCCCAGAATATTAACAGTCTCTTCCTGTTCTTTGTCTGCAAAAAGAGTGAGTGAATGGTTAGAGACAGTTGTGTTCAGATCTCCCATAAAAAGTCACTTAACAGATTTTTCTTGACTTAACAGAAATTTTCTTGACCCGGCAGAATATAAAGATTAGCCAAAATAAAAGGAATAACAGGTTGGTGACCCGAATTCTGCTCTGGGAATACATTACAATGTAATAGGTTCGATTGATGACAGTACACCTGATATGTTCAAGTAAAGTTTGTGGACAATAGTGTGGCTACACCACCACTAGCATTGCCTCTCTTTGACTTAATAGCAGGGCAGCTTATCACAAAGCAAATTTGAACATCAAAAGCGGCAGGAGCCCACGTTTCTTGTAAACAAATTACCACAGGAAAAAGGGTTATATTTGCCTGAAGCTGCCTTTGGTGAGGCCGGAAGAGCAGAGTCTTTCTCCATGAAGAAAAGCTCCAATGAAGATAGATCTATTTCCAGCATTGATTTATGTGTAAATGTTGGCAATTTCGATAAGGGACAGCCCTCTTGCAGTCCAATATAATTCTTTTGAATGGGATTAACTTGAACAATCTGCTTTCCAACTGATACCTCGACCCCCCCTCAGATTTCATTGGAACCTCTTTCAAAATTACTCAAGATTACTGATAGAGTGTCCAGAATATGATCTGAGCTGTCAGTAGTTTTTTCCAACAACTGCATAATGGAGGACAGAATTCTCTCAAGACATTGTGGAGTTCTAGAGAAGCAGATATGGCTATCAGGGGGATTCGCCAATGGGTTAAAGTGTAGTTCTGATGCCACAGATAAATTTAGCCCTGACAAAAGATGAATGCTGGGTGTACTACAAAATAATTCCATTGACTTTTTCTTTCTCTGTGATAACGGTACAACTCTTTCTGAGATACTTTTACCTGATGCAGAAGAGGCAGCCTTAAACAGCAAAATCTCTGGTAGAGTGTACTCTACCATTAAGGAGGCATCTCTGGGGTAGTCCCTCTGTTGAACATTCTTGCTTTACTCATGCAGACACTCAGGTGGATCTAAACCTGGAGAGACTTGGATTGAATGCTCTTTAACAATTAGACCTGGATCGTTATCGAGAGAGAGCAAGGAAGTATCGTGAATGTTTTTGCTACATAAGAAATCATGAAAATTACTCTCAGGGTCCTCCAAAGGGCCATACAATTATGATTTTATTTTCGAGACATCATTCCTAGGTAACAATTCAGCTTCTGTCTTAAGGTGTTCTTCACCAGATATCATAAAATGAATCGGGATTGTTGACTTCTCCTTTAAAATGACCAAGTAAAGTGCCTTATTACTTAATGGATTTGATTTGGACTTTTGACAACTCCTTGAGGAGATTAGTCTCCCAGATCTTAACCTTTTTGCTGTCACAGTCATATTATATACAAGCAAAAGCACAATATGTATAATAAAAAGGGTAACCAAACTACACCTGTTCAATCTGCTTCTGCCATGCTTCAGCAAAACAGAGATAACAGCACAAGTCATTCAAGTCATTCAACTGAGTTGAAGGCAATACTAATGAGCTCATCAGCTAATCATCTCTGACTCTTTCTGGCCAACCACGAATAAACAATCCGCCACTGCGGCTACTGGCAGAAAAACCAAGGGGCATATTATCAAGGGCTGGCGATAACATTATCGCCGCTTTAGCGTCCCTTTTGGGGCGAAAAGCGGCGATAATATTGTCGCTTTATTAACAAGGACACGCTAGCGCGTGTTTCCTTGCCTTAGCGCCCATTGTCAGCACGCCTCGCATCGCATCGTTAATGAGATGCAAAGGAGGCGTGCCTGACAAAACTCCATGGGAAAATATCGCTAAACCAGCTTCGCGATATCGTCAACGAGGGTTAGCGATATTTGAAATCGCGTTAACTATGCCTTAACGCTGGAATTTAACGTCTGTTAAATTCCAGACTAAGGCATACCTAACATGGGGGTGGATTGTGTGGCTAAGACCACAGGCCCTATCATCAAGGATATCGCCGCTTTCCATGGAACATCGCTGGGAAACCAGCGATGTTCCATGGAACACACCGCTATCGCTGGAATAATTATCGCCATTGTGCTAAGCGTTGTTAATACGGCGCTAGCATGGCGATAATTTCCAGCGATAGCCGGCGATAACAAATCTCACGCTAAGCGCGGCCAGCAATAATTATCGCTGCCGCTTGATAATATGCCCCCAAGATCCTTACTAGGAAAGGGCAGGCAACCTGCAAGCCGTACCGTCACCTGGGCCGTCCGCTTCCACAGGAGAACCCCCCCATTTCCCTGCGCCTAGTGTGTGTTGTGCTGTGTAGATCTGTGTAGTTCTGTGCTGTGCTGTGTAATTCTCCGGAATCAATCAGACAATGCCAATGTCAATAGTTATAGCAGTGACTACCCCCAGCCATCAGGTGTTTAGTCAGGTATCCACCGAAAACACAGAGGGGGATATTCTCAAGAACGGGCGATAATTATAGCCAACCTAGGTTAACGCAATTTTACATAACGCCGTCTATCGCGGGAAACTAACGGCGTGTTAACGGCGTATTCTCAACACGCCAGCAACAGGCGATAGTTTCCCGATAACGCGTCAAATGTCCGCGTTAAAATTACCAGGACGCCGATAAAAAAAGGAAACCCGAACGTGAAAGAAGTGGCGATGGGCCCAACAGCGATAAAAATATCAACGATAAGCAGCGCCAGGCTTGCCATTCCCACGTCAGGCGGGAAAAATCACCATAAAAGCTGCAACAAAAAAAAATAGAATAAAAACAAAACCCAAACAACTGAGAAGCACCATGGAGGAAGCTGGAGCAACTACAGAGGCCAACCAGAACCCCACAAACCCCCCGGAGGACCAGCTGTCTTGTTCTGCGCTGGCTCGGGGGGTGGTCCTGGGGGTGGGGGTGGTCCTGGGGGTGGTGGCGGTCGGTTTTGTGGCCCTCTTGGGTCTCCAAGCTGCATGATTATTAGCTCCATGGCATCTGTTGGTCTTCAGATGTGGCTCTGGGCTCCCTTTATACTGCAGGTTTTTGTCCTACTTAAGACCAGAAAAAAGCAGGTCTTAAGTCCCTGGTGCTAATGTGCTTTATCGCCTGTTCTTGGACCGCATCGCCGATCTGGCTGGTCGTTGAGAATATCGCGAAGTGGTGTTATCGTGAGTTTTTGCACGGGAACGCCTACTCTGCATATGATTAGCGTTAGTTGTCGCTGTCAGCCTTGGCGATGTTTTTAGCGGCAGCTATCGCAGGTAAACTGACGATGTCAGCTGTTAGCGCAGGCTTGTGAATAGGGCGATAAATCTATCGCCACTTTCGTGGCGGAAAAGTGCCGCTAAATCGGCGATGTGTCCTTGAGAATATGCCACAGACATTCAAGTGAAGGTGCGTATGCCAGTGACCCCCCCCCCCCACCCAAGGCCGCACCAGAGCGTAGCCAGGCCGCTTCTGCTGCCGCAGGAGTATAACTCCAACCATGATGTTTAAGGTGTGGCTCAAAGAGTCCCAGCTAGTCGCTAATTGCAAACGTCTGCCACAGTATACTAGCAAAAAGCCAAGGAGTAGCCTAAAACAAGTGAAGCACCGGAACACTGGAGTTGAAGCACAGTACCATGCCTTTATGCCTATAGCTGAGGCTCCACTCTATGGCACGAGGATTTAACAAGAGATCCCAAATGCTTACACGTAAATAACTTCTTTTTTGCTGCTGCCATGCATCGCTGCATGCCTGCCCACTTGCTGTGGCTTGCCTGCTTGCAGCTCGTCCAAATGCCTGAAAGTGAAAAAGGGTGCTGGACACCAAACGCTGCTGAGGGGCGCTATTACAGTGCCTCTGCTATGTGCGCTGAAACCACCAGCATGCCGATTCATCCTCTGCATGTAGGAATACCAAGATAGCTGGGTGGGCGGATTCTTACACCAGGGCACACCATGAATCATGGGCTCACGGGTCTATGTGCCTTGAACGCACTGAGGGGCATATTCACAAGGACTTATCTCCGAGTTATCCGCACCTTAACGCATCAAAAGTGGAGATAGATTTAACACCCCATTCACAAGCGGGTGCAAACTGCAGACATGTATTCACACGATAACAGCCGCAAAACTTACCCCCACGGTGGACACCACCAACTAACCCTAATGAGATGCAGAGTAGGCGTTCCCATGCAAAAACACACAAAAAAAACCACAACACTAAGGGTGGGCGTAATTTGCGGAGTACTACTAAGCGGAATTTCACAAAGTTGAGTCAAACTCCCAATTAATAAAACAGAAACCTCATATACTTTTGGCAAAATAACAAGTATCTCTGTCTTTACATACTAAAAATCATATAGTCATTTCACAAAAGTGAAAATGAAAATTTAGCACGCAGTGAGAGAGGTGATGATTTTGGGATCCTCCCTAACCTAGGGAGAGAACCAAGCAGATGCCTTGAAAACAAAGAGCACATCTTGCTGAACGATTCGGTGGTGGTCCCATCCTCTTAGTACCACCCCAAGCACAGTTATGGGCAAAATTACAATCCCAACCAAAGGCCCTGCAAAGCATTATGGGACGAGATTAGCAGTGGGTAGTGAATATTATAGTATCCAATATCAAAATAATTCTACAAAGAGCTGCAGTTCAACTAGTCGTTACTAGGTGTCCCTCACGAGTCAAATGCAAAAGCATTGAAATTATTACATCAAGCTGCAGTTCCACTAGTCGTTACTAGGTGTCCCTCACGAGTCAAATGCAAAAGCATTGAAACCCTTTCATGAAGCTGCAGTTCCACTAGTCAGTTACTAGGTGTCCCTCATGAGTCAAATGCAAAAGCATTTGACTTGAGGGACACCTAGCAACGACTAGTTGAACTGCAGCTTGATGTAATAATTTCAATGCTTTTGCATTTGACTAGTGAGGGACACCTAGTAACGACTAGTTGAACTGCAGCTCTTTGTAGAATTATTTTGATATTGGATACTATAATATTCACTGCCCACTGCTAATCTCGTCCCATAATGCTTTGCAGGGCCTTTGATTTGGATTGTATTTTTGCCCATAACTGTGCTCGGGTGGTCCTAAGAGGATGGGACCACCACTGAATCGTTCAGCATGATATGCTCTTTGTGTTCAAGGCATCTGCTTGGTCCTCCCCTAGGTTAGGGGGACCCCAAAATCATCACCTCTCTCATTGCCTGATATTTTTCATTTTCAAAGTTCACTTTTGTGAATTGGTTATATACTTTTTAGCATGTAAAGTTGCTTTATCAAAGCATTTGTGGGTGCAGTTTAGTAGCTGACTCTGTTACTCTTCGCAAAGCTAGCGGAACAGAGTTCATTGCCCAGGCCTACACAACACCACTTTCACAAAGAGCTGCCAGATCTGCGAGGCGAACCAAGTAGTAGCAGGGATTCAACACCTGCCTTTTGCTGGTGTTAAGCAGGATGACTACCTGCAGCACGAAAGGGAGCCCAGCCCATAGCCACATCAGAAGACCCACAGATGCCATGGAGTCACTGATCATGCAGCACGGAGCCCCAAGAGAGCCACAACACCCCCCGCCACCACTCCCAGGCTCCCCCCGGACAAACACATACCGTGCACGACACAAGAGCCACAAAAAGCGCATAATGTCGCACAATGACAAAAAGAAACACACGTGTGGCCAGAAGAACAAGAAACAGTCACACATCATTGAAGTAACAACCAAAAACTTTATTGAAATACAACACAAAACACAAATGCGGAAGACTCCTGTCCAGTCCGTCCGGGACAATCATGATGTCACAGCCTGGAAAATAAAGCACAAAATCAGGACGTGTGTCATGCGCACATCAAAGGAGCGAGACACAGAGGAACAGAGAATGAAAGAAAGGCTGAGAGAGAAAGAGAGACAAGGAAAGTAAGAGAGAGAGAGAAAGAGAGAGAAGGAAGGTAAGAGAGAGAGAGAGAAGGAAAGTAAGAGAGAGAGAAAGAGGGAGAAGGAAAGTAAGAGGGAGTGAGAGAGAGAGAGAAGGAAAGGGAGGGAAAGAGAGAGAGAGGGAGGGAAGGAAAGGGAGGGAGAGAGAGAGGGGGGAAAGGAAAGGGAGGGCGAGAGAGAGAGAGAGGGGGAAGGAAAGGGAGAGAGAGAGAGAGGGAGGGAGGGAAGGAAAGGGAGGGAGAGAGAGAGGGGGGAAGGAAAGGGAGGGAGAGAGAGAGAGGGAGGGAAGGAAAGGGAGGGAGAGAGAGAGAGATGGAGGGAGGGAAGGAAAGGGAGGGAGAGAGAAAGAGGGAGGGACACTGCCGCCCCCACGCACACAGGCCCCAACGCTCACCTGCTGCCACTGGTGAGTCTCCAACCACGTGCCGGTATACACTGCAAGCCACCATGTCCGCAATCTGAAATCGAGGCCAGAGTCAATCATGGCAGAGTCCACCTCACTGCACACGGCAACAACGCCTGTCCGTCCCTGCGCAAACATGCAGCTGCACCCACCCCGTTCCGCCGGACAGCGCTGGCTGTCCGCCCCCGTGCACCCAGGCCCCACTGCTCACCTTCCGCCAACGGTGTGTCCACCAGTGGGCACACCACGTGCCCGTGCAAGCTCCAGGCTCTGGTCCCGCCACCATGGCATGCTCCACATAATGCGGACCCGCACCGCCGACCAGCAGGTTCCACACATGGCGCTGAGTCCTGAGGCATCAATGGCAGAGACCACATCAGTGCACACGTCATCATCGCAGGCTGCACACCCGCTCAGCAATTTCGGTGCCACTAACCATGTGCAACCCCAGTCAGCGCCACGTGGTGGTAGGCCTGTGACGGCCGCAAGGCTTCGGGTGCCACCAACCCTGTGCAACCCCAGTCAGCGCCACGTGGTGGTAGGCCCGTGACGGCCGCAAGGCTTCGGGTGCCACCGACCCTGTGCGCAACAACTCATGGGCCCTTTATGATTGAGAAGCGTGGAGCGCCCGTCATCCAGTCACAACCGGCAGTGGGGAATGTGACGTTGTCCGCCCCTTATATTGGTGGGGTCACATGGCCTGTGACGCCTGTGCCGGATGGGTGTGGTGTGTGTGCAAACCTGCCCTCAGGGAGTGGCCGTGACATGCTGACAACTAGACCAGTGACCTGCACACCACTAGCGTGTACGTCTGAGACATGTAGCTATGTGGGCCCCCCCCCGGAGCGTAAGCGGAGTGGACTTGCCTGGCGTACGCTGGACATGCGCAGGGCTTGCAACAATGACTCGGGGGCTCTGGGCGTGGTTCAGTCCATGTCCGGACAAGGAAGTGACTAATGAGTGTGTCCCTGTTGTAGTGTCTACGGCACCCGGAAAGCAATCGGCAATGTAGCACACTGTGACTGGAATCCCACTAGATGAGCATCATTGACGTTAGGGGGAATCACTGTCCCTACATTCATCCACACATTCATACATGATTGATGTACGACATGACACAGCAGTGCGTTTCAGGATGTTTAATGCACACCCAGTGGAGTTTCGCAGCTGGAGCAGTACAGGGACATGCCAGCCCCACTTAGCAATATGGGCCCGTGGAGGGCCAGCCAGAGTCCATCCGGGAATGATAAGTACTGCGGAAGAGGAAGGGTACAGTCCGCAGTCTGGTCGCAGTGTCATTGGTCATCAAACAGGATATGGCAGTCCATGTCGCGGTCCAAGGTGAATGCAGGGGAGTGTATCGGGGGTCAGTGGAAGGTCATGGGGCTATGTGCGGCACCAAGAAGAAACAGGCCAGGTGGCGGAAATGAATGCTAGTGCCTCCTTCTGAGCTCAGTCCCATCCACGTCTTCGTCCTCGGATGTGTGCTCTGCCCCACCTGTGGGTGTTGCAGTTCCGGCTGCGGCACTGTGTGCCACTGACACATCAGGGGCCGGAGGTGGGTTGTGGGCCGCACTGTGTGGCAGTGACACACCAGGTGCCGGAGTGGAGATGCCTGCCGCACTGGGAGGCACTGACACACCAGGGGGCAGAGGTGTGGATGGTGTGGGGGCAGCAGCATTCATCATTGCCACGCCTTGTGGCAGCAATGCCATGATGAGGATCTGCAGGGCATGGTAGATCCCAGCTACATTTTGCTGATGTGCATTGGTGGCTGCCATCCTTTCCATCTCCATCCGCACCATGTCCTCCATGAGCCTCCGCATGTGTGCCAGCTCACGGCTGGGATCGCTGGAGCCACTCTGAGCAGACAGGTGTTCTTGTCTCCGAGTCATGACTCCAGTGATGTCAGCCAGGGCTCGTTGGAGACCATGGAGCGGCCTGTGGGTGTCCGTTAGGGACTGGAGCTGGTCCCTGATGGGACCTAGACACCCATGGATGGCGTCCAGTTTGGTAGCCATGAGGTCGAACCCTACCTGCACCTGCTCAGCTGTCTCCCTCTGGCCCTCCAGCACACGGCGTTGGAAGGCCATGTGTTGTTCGTGGGGGTCTTGGGAGACAGCCGGGGTTGTGGGTGCCTCCTGCTGGTTGGTTTGTGGAGTTGGTGGGGTCTCCTCGATGCAGCTGGGCTGCCCTGGTCCTGGAGGTGATTGGCAGATGAGTTCAATGATGTCTTGGAGGGCTTGGGTGTCGATGCTGGGGGTGTCCTCCTCGTCATCAGTAAAGAGTGGCTGGGACTGCTCTGCAGGAGGTGTTGACGGTGCCCCTGCAATGTGAAGGGGAGATGCTGTGTTACAATGTGTCCACATGTATGTAGCCGCATGGTATATGTTCACATTCAGACAGCATGGCATTGTACATTGTGACAGTCTGTGGATCAGGGCCATGATCCTGAATCATTGTGGGTGTGCACTGTGCTCTGCTTGATTGTGCATGTGTGCCATTGTGGCCATCTCCCCCCGTCCTCCCAGTACCTGGTGGTTACTCACCCTGTTGCTGTGGTGTTGTGTCATGTCGAGCAGTGTCCGGTCCCCCGACTCCTGCCATGGTCTCCACACTGATGACTGTCGACACCAGCTCCTCCATGTCATCCAGCTCCAGCTGTGGCAGTGGGCTCCCACCTCCTGTCTGCATTGCTGCCTTCTGGTTGGCTGCTAGTTTCTCCTTGGTCTTGCGCTTGATGTCAATCCATCGCCTCTTGACCTCATCCATTGACCTCTTGTGCTCTCCGACGACATTCACCTTGTCCACGATGGCCCGCCATATTCCATTTTTGGTGCCCAATGACACGTTGGAGGTGACGAACAGTTGTTGATGGTGTTCCATCACCTCCGTGACCAGGATCCTGTTTTCCTGTGGACTGAACTTCGTCTTCCTCTTCTTCTTGTCCTTGCCCTTCCCTGTCCCCGAGGTCCCGGGCTGGTCGTCCGGGGCGCTTGGGGGGTTGCGCTCGTCCTCTGCGCCTGCTCCTGCTACCTCCATGGTGCTTCGGTGTTGGTCATTTTGTGTTTGTGTGTTTTTTCTACTTTTGTAGTGATTTTCCCGCCTGACGTGCGTGTATTGCAGGCCTGGCGCTGCTTATCGCTGATTTCCTCTTCGCGGTTTGGCCCATCGCATGTTTTTTTGCGTTGGGGTTTGTGTTTTTATCACCGTCGCAGTTGTTGTATCACGGACATTGTCCGCGGTTTCGGGAGGCTATCGCATGGTACCGCCGTGTTGTGAATCCCACGTTAACACAGGGTTATTTTCCCACGATAGGCTGCGATGTGTAAAGTTGCGTTAGCATTTTTGGGTGATGTTTAGCACACGTTCTTGTGAATATCCCCCTGAAAGTACTACTTGCAACACACAACATCAACGTCAGCTCTCAGCTTCATCAAATTGGAGGAAAGAATCACAGTAAGGACCCTTCCCACAAAGGAGCAATCCTAATAGGATAAGTTAAGCGCAGCGGCAGCAGCAATGGGTATCAGCACCACCTAAACCTGGTCACTACTTAGAGCAAGGGGGTGAATTATGACATATGACATGTGACAGACTCTGAACCAGATTCGGACTCTACTCTGATCTCTAACTCTAGAGCTGACATGCCACAGGTGACATCGCAGCCAGCTGAGGACCTAATTAGAGGAATCTTCCAGTGATTGGTAAAATTGTGAAGTGGATGGTGATGGAAGGATGCTTACTGTACACACAGATGAGACTGGCTGTGGGAGAGGGTACGAAATGCTAATATCTACCGGCATAGCCTGGACCAGATGGCATGCTGTGGAACCGGGACTCGCCTCCAGTGGCAGTCAATACCCTACATGAGTTGACGGTGTGACTCACACACGTTTCTGATTGTTTGTCTAATTTTGGATGAGTGATTTATATCCTGAGCTGGGGATGCGGGGGTTCTTGTTTGGGTCCAATGAGATGCCAGCACACTGCAGAGCTACTGCCTGCTCAGGGAGTTACTGGGACTAACCCAGCATCATACCCTGAGCCGTTTTAAACCGTATCTCTGGCTAAATGACAGGAAACCACACTGTGTATATGAATATATCATGGAATGTCCGGGGGTTGAATAGCATGACTAAAAAATACAAGGTCCTTGCCTATTTGAAACAGAGAGGGGTCCATATTGCTCTATTGCAAGAGACCTGTCTGACCAGACTGGAAGGTTTAGGCCCAAAAAAACATTGGAGCGGCCAAACTTTTTACACAAAATACTCTACTTTTGCAAGGGAAGCTGTCATATGAGTGTGACATGGGGTCCCGTTTTAGGTGCTGGAGGAAAGAGTTGACAAGCAAGGATGCTGTATAGGGACTAGCGGGCGAATGGCGGTAGTTAATGTGTATGCTCCCACTACAGACCATGCTAGATTCCTAGATGAGATGTCACAATTAATAGCATCATAATGCCACACTCGGTCAATATTGGGGGGAATTTAGTAGCGTTGCCAATTCTATGCCACACCCACCGCTGCAGAGCTCTCTTGTTACGTGCCAAGCGAAGAAGTTTCAAGACTGGCAGGATCAATGGAGGAGGATTGACACGTGGAGGGTGATGCATCCAGGTGACCATGACTAACTTTTTACTATGCATTACTCGACTTACATGTTTGCTTTGATGCTTTGTGCACACCTGGGGCCGTATTACACATGACTGCGCCGGCGCTAGTTGCCACTGTGCGCCAGAGTATGTTTGTTTTTATGTGCGTTTGCATCTGTGCGCTAATACAATATGCGCACAAACGCAAACGCACATAAACATAGAGCTCAAAGTCTGCGCCAACATCACGGCGCATTACAAACCGATCCTCTGGAATGCCATCAGGTGCATACTCTGGCGCACAGCAACAACTAGCGCTGGCGCAGTCATGTGTATTACGGCACCAGATGTCCATGTGAGGATCACTGATTCTGACTATCTAGCTAGGATCATATAAAATCTTAACTCGATTGTTATCACGCTAGCTTGGGTTCACATCTGAACTTGCATTCCTAGTTGGAGACTAAAAATTGAGGGGCATATTATCAAGAACGGCGTTAAAATTATCGCCGGTTTAGCGGCAGAAAACTGCCGCTAAAGCGGCGATAATGGGCTTGATAATATGCCCTGGAGAATTCCAATAGAAGCCCATGTTCACACCAGAACATGGACTTCTGTTGGAATTCTCAAGGGCATATTATCAAGCCCATTATCGCCGCTTTAGCAGCAGTTTTCTGCCGCTAAACCGGCGATAATTTTTAACGCCGTTCTTGATAATATGCCCATTAGAATCTCAAGGACCTGATTTTCCAGCATGCAATAGAGGAAGGGATCTGGAATTATTTTGCAGAGAATTAAGGCACAGCCTCTACTGTCTTCAGAAAGGAGGAGGCCTTTAAATGAGTATTTAGGGGACAATGTATTGCAGGAGAAATGCAAGTGGAGGACGATTCCTCAGTAGATAGCTCCCCTCCCCCGCTTAAACAGGAAAAACATATATTAGACTCAACTACTAAGCACTTTCCACACCAAATGCACACAATGGTTGGGCAGGCCCTTATTCATGACATGAATGCTATACTGAATAACTCCCCTCCAACTAAAAACTGTGTGCTCTGACTATTATCAAAGAAAATGGAGGGCAGCAGTACTATTGAGACAAGTTACATGCAGGAACAGCCAGGCACTTGTTGGACCGGGAGGTAGGTTAAGGACTTGGGGATCATTGCTATGAGAGTTACATAGATTACTACTCATAGGTGTTCGCTGCTTGGATTGCTGCACTAGCATATTGTAGAGAGAAATTACTACACTGCTATCTCTGTATAATGTTCATAATACGTAAACGCTGCCAATACTTGTGGAAATTAAACCTCAGGACAAACACTGATAGCTTTGTCGCTATACTTAATATAAAAATATAAAATAAATATATTGAAAAGGGCAATAAAGGGTCTAATTATGATGTCGGGCGGACGAGCGTCCGACTGACATCATAGCGGAATGGAACTGCCCGACCATAGGCCGGCGGTTCCACCCGCTGTATTTGGATGCAACCGCCCTATGGGTAGTCGGAAACTACCATTTTATAATTGCAGCTTGTGCAGTGGGTGGAAAAGGCCTGCAGCACAAGCTACAATTTTAATATGGATGTTTGCAAACATCCCTGCACCGTGTGACAGGCACCATGTGGTGCCTGCCACACGGTGCAGGGATGAGCCCCTCAGGCCCCATAGCAGAGGGCCAGGGGGCAAGGGGGCCGTGAAAGGGGCCCCCAAAGTCCCTTCCTGCCTGCCTTTTCATGGCGGGCTGTGGCAAGTGGAAAGTGACCTCGTAATCCCGACGGTGGAGCTGAGGCTGGCTCCGCCGTCATTGTGGGATTACCATTCTGCCTGCCGCCCCAATGGGCTCTGTGAGCCTGTCGGAAGCAGAGCTGACCCCCCAGTGTTTCCCGCCAACCGCATGTATTGTAATGTGGCAGTCAGAGAGAAACCATTGATGTCAGGCGGAAAGCTTTCAACTAACTGTCGGATGGCTTTCCACCCAATATCCTAATCGAGCCCATAATGTGTTGGCAAAAAGAAAATCCTTAGAGGATTAACACCACTCCTAGTAAGTCTAAAGTGGTTTGAAATTTACTCTTTAGAAAGAAAGCGCTAACACACTGTAGGGGGAAAGTGAAAATGGTAGAATTATGTGGCTGTAGAACTGGCAGGCACTAAGGGCCTCATTAAGAGTATGACAGATGTATGGCTGTGAACATAACAGGTACCACTACACCCCACCAGGCTGCGAGTTACCTGGGGTTTGTGCACCTGGGATTAGTGTGTGCTTGAACACCAAATCCGTTTTTATTGAGTTTATAGCGCTCTGAATGGAGCCGCATTCAGCATGGGCAATGCCTGTTGGCTTTGGCACAATTGAGACCCACCCGATCCACTGCAACATCACGAGGGGTGATTCTGAGGCCAAAATAAACATCAGGACACCAGATCAGTCGGGCATTCAGGGGATGGATAAATGCCTGTAAACCATACAGAGGACAGTCACATCCCAACAAATACCATAAAATTAAGTTATGGTGACAAGACATACATACCTTTCCCAAAATCGGTGCGAAGTGGACAATAAAATAATCAAAGAGCAGAATGCCAATATGCCTTGGATTTTAAATTGCAATGCTCACATCCTTACTTAAACTGCTATTAGACAAATCTAATTACAGGAATGTGGGCTGTTTAGTACTTTAGATAGAAACAATGTCTGATGAGCACAGCTCGTAACTTTCTTAGGGTTCTTCAGAATTAATAAACCTGCTAATGAGCTGCTTCTCATCTTCCAATCACTGTTAAAGCATAACAATGTAGGGGCAGATTTACAAGAACTGGCGCATCTCTGCATATTAGCAGAGATGCACCAGTTAATTTGCGACCCGTAAAATAACCCTTGCGCCACCATGGATGCGTCGCATTTACAATGCGGCGCACCGTGGCTCAAGGATAGACAGATGCGTGACGCATCTTTTGGCATAAGGGCAGTGCATTGCTGGAGTCGTGTCGCAAGCACGACGCAACTCCAGCAATGGTCAGGAATGCCTATTCCTATCATGCTGCGTCACTCCTTACGCCTGCTTCAAGCAGGCGCAAGGTTTTGACACAGTGGCATCATAAAAGTGACTAAGTGAAATCTTGTAGATTTCACTGCGTCACTTTTACAAGGCTTTCTTGCGTCGGAACGCCCACTCTGCATACATTATACCTGACGCAGGTATAATGTAGCGCAGGGCTTTACAACGTGACGCATCTCCCTAGATGCCTCACGTTGTAAATATGTTGCAACGTGGCGCATTGTTTACGACGCCGCAGCGTCACAGAAGTGACGCAACGGTGGCGTAAAGTTGTTGCAACGGGCTTGTAAATCTGCCCCAATATGCGCCATTGTTTCTGTTCCAAAATCATAGACCCTGAAGCACATTATGTCCCCTTTAGTTTTCCACACTTGAAAAGAGCTCGAGTCTCAATTATATGGCTGTAACTGACCTAAAGAGTAAGACTTATTTATTAACTCGCAGGTCTCTTGGCCAAGAAGCCTTGAAGATCCGGTTGAATTGACGTATGCTTCAATCTCATAACTTATTAAAGTAATTATAAACAGAGCATGAGGGGCCAATTTCCCAGTACTGCGTCCAACGTTACTGACAATCGCGTCATGGTTGTTGGCCTGTGTTCTCTATACATGTAAATAACTCGGCCTGCATACAGATGTCTGAACAGCTATTATCTGCGCTCCTGTATCGGCGCCATGTACGGAAAAAGCTGGCGTTCATTACTAACTCTTGTTATGCAACACACTAACCTGATTTACACTTGGGCGGCGGAGCCAGGCCAACGAAAAAGAATTGTAAATAAATTATACCGCTCAAGACTGGGATGGCCATCACTGTCATACACCAAGGAAAGCAAAAATATTCCCTTAATTACATTTAATAAGCGTTTTAATGAGGGCCCCGTCCCGATCGGTTTCTTAGCGATGGGATTCAAAGAAGCGAGACGATGAAAATGGCCTCCATTTCGCGACCCTCCTAAAAATGTGTAGGAACCAGCTCTTTCAATTTTCTTTCATAGATAAACAGTTTGCCTTCTTTACTGGATCTGCGACCGAAAAGCAGACCACGTGACTTATCAGTGTTGACAACCGTGGTGTTGTTTTTGTTGTTTTGCAGTAAATCTCAAGACCTCTCTGAAAGTCCTGAAGCCCATGAATAGTCCTGTCCAATAGCACTGTGGCATCTGCATAATGCATGACTGATATAAGTCGGCCATCCCATCTTTGCATGGCAAGATCGTGGGTTCTCGAAGGCTATCCCGAGGCCTACAGCACAGATATTGACTTATATGGGTGCATTTACCCTCTCCTCTTTCATTTCATTTGTCACTTAATATACTCAAGATTTATCGGTACAAAAAACTCTATCGCCTGCAGTAATTTTTATTGCGTGCCACATGTGACCAACTTGCTGCTGACAAAGATCACCAATCTCCAACAAACAAAGGGGCATATTATCAAGGCGGCGCTATGAAATTATCGCCGCTTTTGCGTCTGCTTTCTGGCGAAAAGCGGCGATAATTTCATCGCCTTATCAGCAAAGACACGCTATCGCGTGTTTTGCTGACTTAGCGCCCGTTTCCAGCACGCCTAACTTTGCATCGCTAATGAGATGCAAAGTAGGCGTGGCTGTGAAACCAACCAGGGAAAATATCGCAAAGGCAGCTTCGCGATATTAACAAGGAAGGGTAGCGATTTTTTAAATCGCGTTAAGTATGACTTAACGCAGGAATTTAACGTCTGTTAAATTCCTGACTAAGGCATACTTAACATGGGGGGTGGATTCTGTGGCTAAGACCACAGGCCCTATCATCTAGGATATCGCCGTTTTCCACCATGGAAAACGGCGATATCCACACTATCTCTGGAATTTTTATTGCCTCGGCGATCCGCGTTGTTGATAACGCGCTAACCGGGCGATAAATTCCAGAGATAGCCGGCGATAAATATGCAAGCGCTAAGCGCGCTTTGCGATATTTATCGCCGGCCCTTGTTAATATGCCCCTCAGTTTCTATCACATTAATAGATTCGTCTCTGACACCGAAGTATCTAACTCCTACAACAGTATGTTGGCATTGAATTCAGCCTCCATGTCCAACAGTAGAATTAAGCTGTAGGTCGTGGGTTGGTTGGAGCCCCTTCTTGTAAAGCTGACACTTTTCATGAGTCGAGTGCACTACTGGTGCTAAAGCGTTAATTGGACAAGGGACCCAACCACCCAGACGAGCACTGGATTTCTTGTTTAAATCAAATTGAGGGGACACCAATAGTCTCAGGAGCACCATCAGATTTCCAGTCAGCAATCATTTCAACAACTCTATCAAGGCTAGTCAATGGCCAATGGGATAAAAATGCCAGGAAATTCAGCTTGATAGAGTAGGCTGATAAATTTCTCCAAAGCTACTCGAGCAACACTGTTCCTTTTTGCTCTTCTTTGCATCTCGGGCCCAGAACCTTTTTATGGTCTGGCTTCACAGCACAGCTGTCACCAAACAATTATGTGAGAATCACCAGGAGAGGGGCTTTGGCTCCGCCCACATGTTGGGAGCCAGGAGTACATGTTTTGATTGGATAGAAGTTGTGTACTTCCACAGAAAGTGCTAGCCCCCCATACAGCTGTGATCATTTTGTTTATCTAGCTGCTTAAGCTTGAACTTTCAGGAGCACACACATGATACTGGAGAACTATTAAAGTACCTTTGGTAATTTATGTTGTTTTTTCTCTGGCAGCAGCACAGATGAGAGGAGGTCAGTCATTAACTTACATGGATTTTTAAGTCTGACTTGACAGTGTATGTGTCACCTGACCTTTTAACCTACGCCAGTATTATTCTACAGTGCATTGCTTCCACACAAATACATATTCATTCCCATGCTATTTACTTGTAATGCTTCACATTACCATCCAACATTCCTTTAAACCCAGACCTATTGGCATTGCCAATGCTTTTTATTCCTCTTACTGATCTGATGTAGCTCCAGCTATCATATTTCATATATCATATTAATACTGTCAATTTGTTAGGGAGAAATATTTTGTGCAAGATGAACCTCACAATTGTTTTACACCAGATGGAGTGGCAATTCAGTCCTAAGACAAGGATACTGACTTTAAAATAAAATTTCAACAGTCAGATGTCTGTTTGTTCCTGTTCTGTCAAAGGAGGATTTAAGTCTGATTTAAAATGTACTGAAAGGTAGGATGCTAAAACAGGGTATTTTAAAGGAAGTATTGGGCATCCCCTGTAGTTCACCTATTATGGGACATTAAAGGATAATAACTAAGCCTGGGCGTAGTTTGCGAAGTAGCGCTACGCGAAGCTACGCAAAGTGCAGTTCGCACTACGCGAGCTACGCGTAGCACTACGCGAACTGCGTAGTGCACTATTCGCAATGATTGCACAGTGCCGGATGCTTGTCCGCACTGTGCAATCATTGAAAACGGCATCTTGCACAGTGCGAGCTGTCTTTTACTGCCGCTCGAGTAGATTTTTACTCGAGCGGCAGCTTTCTCAACGCGGACTGGTAGTTTCTCATCGCGAGCGGTCGCGAGCATACGCGACCACTCGCAATGAGAAACCTGACCTCCCCGCGTTGAAAATCTCGCCGGGGTTTATTTTCCACGCTCGCGATCGGCAACTTGATGTTGCTGATCGCGAACGAGGAAAAAGTCTCACCGGGATGTCATTTTGCTTGCTCGCGGTCGCCAACTTGACGTTGAGGACCGCGAGTAAGCAAAAAATGACCGCTGCACTACGCTACGCGTGTTTGCACTGTGCTACGTGCAATTCGCGTTGTGCAAAGTAGCGCAAACTTCGCAAACTACGCGAGCGTAGCGTAGTGCTTTGCCCAGGGTTAATAATAACAATGGAGAATAGTGCAGGAAACTAGAAAAAGCAATACAATTGTAATCCCATGTTGTCCTGCAGAACCAAATTCTGCTGTAATCCGTTTCCAAATACCATCAGACGTGTAATGGCTCAGAGTTACAGAATTGTGCCAAGATTTCTTCTCCATTCCCCTACATGAGGACAGTCAGTTTCTTTTCACATTTAAAATTTTGAATAAAATTCTGGTTTGGTGTAGAGATCCTCAGGGGTATGCAGAATGCCCTTCAATCTCTAATCAGACATTGAAGGAGCATCTAGAGACTTTACAGTTGCACTGTAACTTTGTGCTGGTTCAATACTTCAATGACCTACTTGTGCCATATAAAACAAAGGAGAGCTGCAGACTAAACACAATTGCTTTGTTGAATTATCTCAGAGAGAATAAACACAACGTGTCTGCCACTAAACTCCAGTACTGTCAGAAAGAGGGCATATATTTTGGATAACATATTGAAAAGGGAGTGAGAAAGGTGTCCAAAGAGTGCATCTTCACAATTCTGAGAACGCAGCCACCACAACTCAAAGAAGCTGGCTACTGTTGTCAGTTGATTCCAAACTTTTTCCTAGTGGCAAAGCCTCTACAGAGGCTTACTCACAATGATGTGAGTGATCCATTACCCCAGGATAACAAATGCATGAGTGCCTTTCTAGAGCTTGCCGACAAACTCTGTAGCGCACCTGCATTAGGAATGCCAGACTATGACATTTTTTTGTTTTGTCATGAACATGATGGGTGCGCATTGTCTATGTTGGCACAGACTCACAGAAAAGTGAAACAGCCAGTGGCTTACTTTTCAGTCACACTAAATCCAGTGGCTGCAACACTTCCCAGTTGACTGAAATTGGTTGCAGCAGTTATGTTGGGATCCAGCAGAGCGAGGGGGTTGTGATGGATTACACTCTTATTGTGATGGTTCCACACTTATTTGCTCACTCATACTCAAACTCAGCACATGACAAAAGACATTTGACCAAATATGAGCAAGCAATCTTGGCAGCTGAAAATATTTCCATCAGACGATGCAATATACTGAATCCCGCAATACTTTTGCGAATTTCAGATCATGATGATGAGGAAGAAAATGTTGACCGTTATTCTGTGGATGTCACAGAATTATGCACCAAGCCAAGGCCAGACATACTGGATGTGCCACATGAATCTGCTGATTTGACATTATTTGTAGATGAATCTTTTTTGAGAGGTCCCTATGGAACGTTGAGAGCTGCATATGCAGTAGTGACCACATCTGGTATTGTGGAACCATCCTATTTGAGCAATGTAACCTTAGGACAAGTAGCTGAATTGATCGCTTTGAAAAGAGCATGCCCTGTAATCAATGATTCTAGTGGTACAATCTACACTGACAGCTAGTACAGGTTTGGCATGGTCCATGATATCGGCCAGTTATGGTCACAAAGGAGTTTTATGACATTCTCTGTGTCCCCATCAGTAATGGAGAATACATTCTAAACCTCCTTGAAGCACTGCAGTTACTGTGAAATATTTCTGTTGTGAAATGAGCTCCACACAAGAGGGGCAGGGTCACAGTGGGCAATCGATATGCTGATCAAATAGCCAGATATTGTGCTCTTGAGTCCTGATCATTACATTTGAATAAATCTTGTAAAACTGACAGTGACAATGTAATGAGTATGTTGTCAACAATCCAACAATTAAGTGAACTTAGAAAACTCCAACATGAAACCCCGGAAAATGAGAAAGAGAAGTGGGCAAGAGCAGGTTGCACCAAAGATGCAAGTGAAACTTGGGTTTCAAATGATGGCAGTGCTATGTGATTCTCTGTTGCCCACAGTGGTTCAACAATTTTATGGTCCTACCCACATTAGAGGGACGGGATGATTTGCACATTTCAGAGGTACTAGTTTAACATCCATTATAGATCCATTGCCGAAAGTTTTTGTCAGCAATATATTACATGCCAGCACTTAAATGTTGGCAAAATGATAGCTGGAAACATGAGTCACATAGGAAAGCCTGATGGGCCATTTACTCACTTGCAGTTATATTTTGTTGAGATGCCCGCCTGTAATGGGCTAAGGCATATTCCAGTGGTAGTCTATCTTTTTTCCAGGTTGTCGAGTTATACCCAACTAGGAGATGAGATAGCCTCACTGTAGCCAAGCTATTATTGAGGTTGTTGATCCCAAAGTTTGGCATTCAGGAACCCATTTCAAGAATGAGTTAGTGAAGCTACTTTGTGTCACCCTAAATTTTGATACAAGTTTCATTGTAGCTACAGACGTGAAGCATCAGAAATCTTTGAGCAAGTTAACAATACATTGAAATCCAGGATTGCACAACTGTGCACATCCACCTCACTCCAAAGGCCTGATGCACTGCCACTTGTCTTGATGAATCTCCAAAGTACACCAAACAAAAGGACAGTACTCTCCCCCTCTGAGGTTCATATGGGGTGACCCAGGAGAATCCCTTCTGTCCCTACAGCTGCACTTATAAACATCACAGATGACATTGTTCTTAAGTATTGCATAAGACTGGCTGATGTGCTGTGTTATATCTCTCGTCAGGTCAACTTGGCAATACTATTAGCAGGCCAGCTGCAGTGCCACAATCTAAATCCTAGAGAATGGATTATTATGAAAAAGCATGTTCTCAAGACCTGTTTGGAGGCTCACTGGAAGGGGCTGCATCAGGTGATCCCTGTGACCAACACTGCTTTGAAACGTGTTGGATTGCCACAGTGGATTTACATGTCGCACACAAAGACAGTGAGATGAGTAGGTGAAGAAGTGGTGACAACAGTCACTGATTAACCGAATCGCAACCCATCTCCATGTGAGGGCTCATAAGAAGCACAAGTTGAGCTTCTACAAAATTAATGTCAGCAGATCCTGTCTGATCAGAGGCTGAGAATATAGATCCAGAGCTCCCAAATTTCTGCTGTGAGGGGTGAAGATGACCAAATCAAAACCAGTCTCCAATCCGTGGGGAATTAAATAAAGTCACCATCATTGACTGAAAATGGATCTGAAGATGGAAATGAGCACTGTGAATCAGAGCCAGTCATCAGCACTTTAAATGTAAGAGAGTACCACGAGAAAGAGCGGCACAGAGGTGCAGGGAAGAGGAGAAAAATATTGAAAAGAGTGCAAAGACCCAAGAAAATTGAATAAGAAAAAGAGCAAGTAGAGTAAAGTGTCAGTGATAGCAAATAAATAAAGGTCAAATGGATTGAGTGCCTAAAAAAAGTATGCATCTCATTTCTAGTTGATGTCCAGCAATCAGAACAGTCATATGAAGAAACCATAGATTTAACAGACTATCAGTTCATTTTTTGAGAACCTCTGTAAATATGGACTGGTTAAAAGATGAGACATTCATCTGTGAATAATATCTGATGAAATATTTAACTGAGAGTCAAACTGAGACTTTGACTCAAATTCTGTTTTGTTTTACCTTAGGGATCCAGGTGAAGATTCAGGGTTTCCTTTTAGGTATCCTTTCAAAATTTGTAGGTTCCTTGAACATTGACTTATGGACTGAATGGCATCTGAGTTTTTAAAGAAACTGAAACTTTATTGACTTTTGTGCTGTAAAATGTAGTACTTAGGTTTTTCTTTTTAGGGTTTTATAGAAGAAACATGTCAGACCACAAGACGAATGGTTGCAAATTCTTACAATTCATCTTGACGATTTTAATATTAATATTCATAGTTGACTTATTAGTGGGATTTAGCACCTCAGTTAAGTATTCCTTTTCGCAAATAAAAGTTAACCAGGTATTGACAGATGATAGATGAAAATTAGATCACAAGTTGTTGCATAGAGATAATTCTGTAGATAGTTAGAGAACATGTATATTTTAGGATGCTAGATAAATATTTGAAACGTCTGGAAGTACAAAAAATTATTTTTGCATCTTTTTGCCTGCATCTTCTGGGGGAGGGGGGCTACCAATCATCACCTTCTATTCACTTATAATTTATCTTGCAGTGTGTATATAGATATATTACATTGACAGGATTATCTTGAAATATATCTTTCCAATCGTGATGTTTCTTTAGAAAATGTGCCTATTGTTATATCCTTGTACTCCTGTGTGTGTGTGTGTGTGTGTATATATATATATATATATATATTCACTGAAAAAACCATAGGTTTTAGGGACAGTTATAGTTAGTTGGACATTGCACTCGTACAAAACCCGTGAAATTCCCCGTTATAGTTAGTTCAGCTAACTATAACTCGCGCCCCGCAATGCACTGCTGATGACGTCACATATTACATCACTCATGACATGGTCAGTGACATCACTGATGACATCACTGATGACATCTCAAATGACATCACTGATGACATCATGCAGTGACTGTGTGTTTCTATAAAGTTTAAATATGTTTAATATATATAGCCAAAGGTGTATTGAATAATGAGTGGGTGTATAAGTGTCTGGATGGATGATTTAGTAGGTGCGTGACTGACTCTATAAGTGAGTGATTAAACGTATCTTACTAAATGCATGGGTTAGTGACTAAACTGTGTGAATGTCTTTATCCGTCTGTCTGTTGGAGTGTAAATGGCTGCATGGGTTTGTAAATAGCTACATGAGTGTCTATGAGTTATTGATTGGTTGTCTGAGTATCTGTATGGGTGCCTGAGTGTTTGTGTGGATGGGGTGTGTGTGACTGCACATAGATGTATCAGTGGGTGATTCACTGGGTGCATGGTTTCAAGAGTGCATCTGTGATGGACTGTATGGGTGGGGGAGTGTGTGTATGGGTGTGTTAGTGAGTGAATGTATATCTCAGTGGTACATGTGTGAGTAACTACATATGTGAAAGGCCGTATATATGTGTGTTGGAGTATATAAATAGCTATAAGCGAGAGTGTGTGATTGTGATTGTGAGAGTGACTGTATGGATGAGTGTGTGCTTGTATCAGTGATTGTATAAGAGCGTAAGAATGTGCTAGTATTTGTATGAGTAAGTGAGCTGGTGTGTGTATAACTGTATAGGTGAGTAAATGGCAGTGTGATTCATTATTTGCATGACTGACTAGGTGTGTGAGTACCTCTATGGATGAGTGGCGGTGTGTGAGTGTCTATGTAGGTGTATGAGTGCATATGATAGTCCTGTACTGAGTGACCGTAAGTATGAGTGACTGTACGGGTGAGTGAGTGGATGTGTGTGTAGACCTAAGAATCAGTGAGTGGGTATGTAGTTATTGGTGTTGGAGTGTCTATGGTTTTGAGAATGGCAGTCTGTAATTTACAGTGGGTGTATCAAAAGTTATATTAGGGTGTGAGAAGATGCATGAAATTATCACATGGATGATGTCATCAGTGATGTCATTTGAGATGTCATCAGTGATGTCATCAGTGATGTCACTGACCATGTCATGAGTGATGTAATATGTGACGCCATCAGCAGTGCATTGCGGGGCGCGAGTTATAGTTAGCTGAACTAACTATAACGGGGAATTTCACGGGTTTTGTACGAGTGCAATGTCCAACTAACTATAACTGTCCCTAAAACCTATGGTTTTTTCAGTGAATTTCAAAGGTTTTTTAAATGCAAATTTCTAACTATAACGTGTCTGAAACCTATGGTTTTTTCAGTGAATTTCAAAGGTTTTTTAAATGCTAATTTCTAACTATAACGTGCCTGAAACCTATGGTTTTTCAGTGAATTTCAAAGGTTTTTTAAATGCTAATTTCTAACTATAACGTGTCTGAAACCTATGGTTTTTTCAGTGAATTTCAAAGGTTTTTAAATGCTAATTTCTAACTATAACGTGTCTGAAACCTATGGTTTTTTCAGTGAATTTCAAAGGTTTTTTAAATGCTAATTTCTAACTATAACGTGCCTGAAACCTATGGTTTTTTCAGTGAATTTCAAAGGTTTTTTAAATGCTAATTTCTAACTAGAACGTGCCTGAAACCTATGGTTTTTTCAGTGAATTTCAAAGGTTTTTTAAATGCTAATTCCTAACTATAACATGTCTGAAACCTATGGTTTTTTTCAGTGAATTTCAAGGTTTTGTAAATGACAATTTTTAAATGCATTAATTGTTATCTTTATTTTTGATACTGATTTACTACATTTTTTTAAACTATTTATTTTTTAAATTACATTGTAATTACATTATACATTACATTACAAAATATACTTTCTCAGAATGAATTACTTTAGTTTAAATTCTTTGCAAATAGGCAATAGACTTTTAAGTACAGTAGTTACAGTTGTTGCAATGGGCAACACAATTTCAAACACAATGCAACATTGAGCTCAATGTGAATTTCTAGTTAAATGCAATTAGTTACTTTATGGATTACTTTTCTAACCACAGGACTGGATCCTAGATTCAGTCCTGGGACATCTCCTGTAAACAGTTGAGTAAAAGCGTTTTGGTTACAGTACTGATTTTTAAGGAATATTATTGTATTTTAAAAGTTGACAAACTTTTTCACATAGAATCACCAATGTTATCCTATGGCAGGAAATTCACTTAGCAGGTAAATAGTGTTATCGTTACTTTTTCTTACTCAGTGGTGGATCCTGGATCCAGCACTGGTGCATCTCCTGTAAACAGTTGAAAGAATGCGTTTAAGTCATACAGGCGATTTTTAAGGAATATTTGTAGTTTGTGAAAATCGACACTTTGAAACTTTTCTGCTGAAAACCAGACAATGGATTCCTATGGAAGGAAATTCAAGTTACTGGTAAGTACGGTTAGAATTACTTTTCAGGGTCAGTGCTGGGCTAAAAGATGCAGCACTGGGTTCTCTCCTGATAACAGGTGAGTAAATCGGAATTCGTAGTTCGGCTGATTTTAGAGGAATATTTGCACAATGGTGAAGGAAGGGGGTGGGGCCTGAGGTGACATGTCTGCAAACACGCCCTGTGGCGCGTTTTAAGTTGGAGAATTAATTCCTCCTCAATCCCGAGGGTCCCTAGGGGCCAACTAGCCCACCAGGTACCTCCAGTATGCGCCAGAGAGCTGCGTTGCAGAGAGGTGTTCAGAGGCCACGCCCCTTTTTGCACCTCTCTGCAACGCAGCTCTGTGGTGCTTTCTGGACGTACCTGGTGGGCTAGGTGTCCCCCAGGGACCCTCAGGATGGAAGGGGATTTAATTCCCCATCTTAAAACACGCCATGGGGCCTGTTTGCACACATGTCATCTCAAGCTCCGCCCCCTCCCATCACCACTGTGCAAACGCGCCCCGTGGCGTGTTTTAAGTCGGGGGATTAACTCCCCTTCAATCCTGAGGGTCCCTGGGGTGCAACTAGCCCACCAGCTCCCTCCATTATGCGCCACAGAGCTGCGTTGCAGAGAGGTGTAAAAAGGGGCGTGGCCTCAGCACACCTCCTGGCGCATACTGGAGGTTCCTGGTGGGCTAGTTGGCCCCCAGGGACCCCCAGTATTCAAGGGGAATTCGTTCCCCATCTGCAAACGCGCCAGGGGGCGCGTTTGCAGAGTGGTAAAAGAAGGGGCGTGGCCTCCGGCGCGATGCCGATGTTTTTTCTTTTTTTTTAAGAAGGGGGGCTGTGTGGCCCCCCTTCTTTTTCTAATTTATTGGTCCTGGGGACCCCATCCCCCAGGGCCTGCCCCCTATATATTTAAAAAAAAAAAAATTTGGAAGGGGGCCGTGTGGCCCCCCTCCCGAGGCCTTAATCGGCCCAGGGGACCCCATCCCCCGGAGCATGGCCTTTTTTTTTATTTTTATTGTTTTGGAGGGGGCTGCGTTGTCCCCCTCCTCAGGCCACTTATGGCCCCGGGGACCCCATCCCCGGGGCCGGCCTTTGTTTTTTTTTTAATTTTGGGGAAGGGGGCCACGTGGCCCCCTCCCGGGCCACTACTTGCCCCGGGGACCCCATCCCCGGGGCTGGCCCTCTCCGTTGGGGACTGTGGGGGTCCCCAATCCCCCCACAGTCCCGCCGGCTCCCCGCGTCCCTTGGGAGCCGGCATTGCTTTCCACATGGGGAGCTGCTAAGATGCAGCTCCCCATGTGGAAAGCAATTTGCTTTGGATATTGGAAGCGAGAGCAGGTTTCCAATATCCAAAGCAGTTTGCTATGACAGGACGGGAGCCGCGAGGGCTCCCGTCCTGTCATAGCAAACTACAGTGTCCCGGGGTTAGGCACCCGGGACACTGCAGGAGCCGGCCCTGGGGGTGGCGGTCCCCAGGGCCATCAAGGGCTCCAGGAGGGGGGCCGCGTGGCCCCCCTCCCTTGAATTGCACAGCCCCGGGGAGGTGGTGGTCCCCGGGGCATGTGTGGGGGGGCTCAAGCCCCCCCCACATAGGTTATTTTAAAAAAATAAAAAGAAGCCCCGGGGGTGGCGGTCCCCGGGGCTGCGGGAGGGCCGAGAGCCCTCCTGCATCATTTTTTTTATTAAATCCCCAGGGGGTGGCGGTCCCCGGGGCTTGGGGGGCCTTAGAGGCCCCCCACATCATAAAACTTAACTCTCCCATGTCCCCGGGACTTGGCCCACCTGGGGGCCAATTACCAAAGAAGCACGGGAGCCCGCGCTTCGTTTTTTTTTTCCGGCAGGATCCACGCACCATAAGGACTACCGAGGAACAAGATGGCTGCCAACACTTCCTGATTTGGAGTGTTGACAGCCAATTAGCATGCAGCTCGTGGTCGGGAGGGTGAGCGGATCCTCCGTGCCTCTAAATATCGAAACTTTTATTTTGGATTTTCTCAGCAACTACTGAACGGATTTACACCATTTTTAAAAAAGGGTGCTTTCTGAACCAAGCACTACCTTTTTGCCAAATTTGGTGTAATTCCATTCAGCAGTTTTTGCTGTAGCCTTGCATAAAGTTTCCTATGGGAAATCGATTTTTTCACTCTTATTTTTTTAATTTCTCCGCAACTACTGAACGGATTTACACCATTTAAAAAAAAGGTCGCTTTCTGAACCAAGCGCTACCTTTTTGCAAAATTTGGTGTAATTCCGTTCAGCAGTTCGGGCTGTAGCCGTGGCTAAAATTTCCTATGGGAATTAACATGGAGAAAACGGAGAAAACGTGTTTTGGGACCCCCCTTTTTTCTTGGCCCCCGCTTGACGAATCAACCCGAGACTTTCAGGGTAGGAGCGGAGCGCCCCAACAAGTTGGAAGCTTTCGCGAAGATTCGTCAACCGGCGCAAGAGTTATTTCAAATAGAATGTTGCGGATTTCCTATGGATAAAGGTCCTAACTATAACTATCTACTGGCGACCGCCAGTAGATAATTTATATATATATATATAGATAGATAGATAGATAGATAGATAGATGGATAGATAGATAGATAGATAGATAGATAGATAGATATCAAACTCGAATCCTTAATTTCAAACACTTCTCCAATGAAGTAGGCACGGACTCCTTCCAATTTACTCCATAAATGCAAGCTAAATGCTTTGTCCATGACGCGTTTCGACTGTAACCATACAGTCTTGATTACATGATCACGCTGCGGATACTAACATTCTTTTAACCTCTTGTGACACATGTGCTACTCAATGATAAAAATAGGCAACTGACTTCAATATTAAATGCTGTCATTACAACCATGTACGTCTTCTTGTATACAATTAATATTCTTCCAAAATACTAAGAAATTCCCCGTATGGGATACTCTTAATTAGATGCTTTGGATGGAAACTGGTAGCGTGTAGGATTGAAATTCCTGCTGTCTCTTTTCTGTGCAGTTTAGATTGTAATCTCCCTTCCTTGACATATATTTGGACATCCAGGAAATCTACTTGATGGCTATTAATCCGAGCTGTAAACTCCAAATTCAGGGTATTTTTGTTGATGGTGTCCACAAATAAAACAGCACTATTCTCTGAGTCCCTCCAGACTATAAAAACATCATCTATAAAACTCCACCAATTTACCACACGATTATTCCAATCCTGACTATGGTCCAACTTAAGAACCCGCTGATCCCACCAGCCAACGTGCAAGCACGCATAACTGGGGGAAAAGCAGACTCCCATGGCGATCCCGCTCAATTGCTGAAATATTTCTTTTCTAAATAAAAATAGTTGTTCGTCAGGCATAATTTAATCATTTTTAGCAGCATTTGATTGTGATTGTAAAGCTGGATTGGTCTCTTATTTAGATAATATTCAGCAGCTCTCAGACCATCATCGTGTGCTATACTGGTGTACAGCGAAGTAATGTCCATCGTTATTAGGATATAATCATCATGCCAAGTCACTTCATGTATTTTCTTTAGAAAATCTACTGTATCCTTTTTTATGTTAGATATATATATATATATTTTTTTTTTCAGTGGAACAATGCTATAAAATCATCACAAGATCCATCTATGAGACCAGCATACAAGATTTTCAGAAACTTTTAACCAAATGGAAGGTGAGGGGAATCTTAGAAGAACAGGACTTTCAATTTATGTATTGCAAATATCCCGAGTTACCCACCTTTTACCATCTCCCAAAAGTTCACAAAAGCACAGTGGATCCTCTGGGACGTCCAATAGTATCTTCCAAAAACAGTCTACTAGAAAATGCATCAGTATATATTGACTGTATTCTTAATTCTATTGTAAAAGATTTGAGTTCCTATGTGAAAGACACTAAAGACTTTTTTGAGTATCGTAACAGACATTCAGTGGGAACCAGATATGCTTCTAATAGCATTAGCTATAACAAGTCTTTATACATGCATTTCCCATGAGAAGGGACTAACTGCCATACAATTCCTTCTAAATAGAAGAGCCCTGAAATACCAGGAACACAATGAAATGTTACTGGAGTTAACATCTTTTTGTTTAAATAACATCTTTTTATTTTCAGGAGAGCTCTACCGACAGCAACAAGGAACTGCCATGGGCACGTGCTTCGCCCCCAGCTATGCAAATCTTTTCGTGGGCTGGTGGGAGAAGCACTTGGCCTGGGCAGGCAGAAATGAGAAATGGCTGGATAACATAACTCTCTGGGCTCGTTATATAGACAACCTTTTTATCATTTGGAAAGGCACGCAACAAGAGGCAATGAATTACATTGCTGCCCTTAATGATAATGACTTGAATCTAAAGTTTACTGAATGCATTAGCAGCACACAAGTAGCATATTTGGACCTTCTGGTCTACATTAAAGATAACTCTCTACAAACCACTCTGTATTGCAAGCCTACGGCAGGAAATAGTACACTGCTCACAAGAAGCTTTCATCCCCCGAGTGTGATTAGCAGTGTCCCGTAAGGGGAGTTACTGCGGATCAAACAAAATTGTTCCAAAGATGAGGAATATTCATAATCAAGAGACCTGGCCCTCAATAGATTTAGAGAGAGAGGATATACAGAGGGAATGCTACGAGAAACATTTGAAATGTCATCAGTGATGTCATCAGTGATGTCACTGACCATGTCATGAGTGATGTAATATATGATATCATCAGCAGTGCATTGCGGGGGCGCAAGTTATAGTTAGCTCAGCTAACTATAACAGCTGAATTTCTCTGGTTTGGTACAAGTGAAATGTCAGCCTAACTATAACGTCCCTGAAACCTGTGGTTTTTTCAGTGAATTTCTAAGGTTTTTTAAATGTTAATTACTAACTATAACGTCCCTGAAACCTGTGTTGTTTTCAGTGAATTTCTAAGGCTTTTTAAATGCTAATGCTAACTATAACATCCCTGAAACTTGTGTTTTTTTTTCAGTGAATTTCTAAGGTTTTTTAAATGCTAATTTCTAACTATGCCTACATAGGTGGGACATGTACAGAAGGAGGAAGAAAAGTGCAGAAAGAAGCAAGAGAGGTGCAGAAAGATGCAAGAGAGGTACAGAAAGAGGAAGAAAGGTGCAGAAAGAAGCAAGAAAAATGCAGAAAGAGCCAACAGAAGTTCAGAAAGAGGAGGAAAGGTGTAAAAATAAGCAAGAGAAGTGCAGAAAGAAGCAACAGAGGTGCAGAAAGAGGCCTACTTCGACTGTACCTTACCACAGACTCATACAAAGTAGCATAATCACTAATCCTTCTCCCAAGATGTCTTAAACCTCACTTTTCTCTTGAAGGTTCACTATTCATCGACTGCTCAGAATGTTAGGCCTACCAAATATAAACAGCAATCCTAACCATATCACTATTGTAAGTCTGACGAAGTTTGTGAAGGTATGCATGCGTGTCTCAGCTTTTACCTAGTGGCATGTTACATGAAAATAAACATACAAATACTTGAATACCTGTGTTTCAAACAGCATACTCTGTAAATATGTGTACAAAAGGTGTATGTATTTCTTTCTGCTCATAATACAGGGCACATGGATATTCAATAGTATATTTGAGGGCTCTATAATACCTATACACATAAGACATGTCTGCCTGTGCAACTGAATGACAGAGCAGAACTGAGAGCAGAACTGAGAACATTTAACCACCTTTAGGAGAAGCTAACCACCTTTTAAGCTACCATCTTCAGATGCATAACACATGTGAGAATACATATACAAGTAGACATATACCTCAGTCACAAGAGCACGCAGACCTTTAAACTTGACAGCTTGCACTTCCCATTTGAGTACAGAAAGAGGCGAGAGAAGTACAGAAACAAGCAAGAGAAGTGCAGACAAAAACAAGAGAGGTGCAGAAAGAGTAACAAATGTGCAGAAAGAGGCAAGCGAAATGCAGAAAGTGGCAAGAGGGGTGCAAAAAGAGGCAAGGGAGGTGCAGAAAGAAGGAAGACGAGTGCAAAAAGAGGCATCAGGGGTGCAGAAAGAAGCAAGAGAGGTGCAGAAAGAAGCAAGAGAAGTGCAGAAAGAAGAAACAGAGGTGCAGAAAGAGGCAAAAGAAGTGTAAAAAGATGCAAGAGAGGTGCAGAAAGAGGCAAGAGAGGTGCAGAAAGAAGGAAGAGGGGTGCAAAAGAGGCAAGAGGGTACAGAAAGAAGCAAGATAAGTACAGAAAGAAGCAAGAGAAGTGCAGAAAGAAGCAACAGGGGTGCAGAAAGAGGCTAGAGGTGTACAGAAAGAGGCAAGAGAAGTACAGAAAGAGTCAACAGAGGTGCAGAAGGAGGCAAGAGAACTGCAGAAAGAGGCAAGAGAGTTGCAGAAACAGGCAAAAGAGGTGCAGAAAGAGGGAAGAGTGGTGCTGAAAGAGGCAAGAGAAGTACAGAAAGTCGCAACAGATGTGCAGAAAGAAGCAAGAGAAGTGCAGAAAGAAGCAACAGAGGTGTAGAAAGAAGCAAGAGAAGTGATGAAAGAGACAGGAGAGTTGCCGAAAGAAACAAGAGAGGTGCAGAAAGAAGCAAGAGAAGTGCAGAAAGAGGCAAGTGAGGTGCAGAAAGAGGCAAGAGAAGTACAGAAAGAGGCAAGAGAGGTGCAGAAAGAGGCAAGTGAGGTGCAGAAACAGGCAAGCGGGTGCAGAAGAGGCAAGACAAGTGCAGAAAGAAGCAACAGAGGTGCAGAAGAAGGCAAGAGAACTGCAGAAAGAGACAAGAGAGTTGCAGAAACAGGCAAGAGAAGTGCAGAAAGAGGAAAGGGGGTGCAGAAAGAGGCAAGAGGGGTGCAGAAAGAAGCAAGAGAGATGCGGAAAAAAGCAAGAGAAGTGCAGAAGAAAGAAGCAAGAGAGGTGCAGAAAGAAAGAAGAGCAGTGCAGAAAGAACCAACAGAGGTGCAGAAAGAGGCAAGAGTGGTGCAGAAAAAGGCAACAGAAGTGCAGAAAGAAGCAAAAGAGGTGCAGAGAGAGGCAAGAGAACAGGAGAAAGAGGAAAGAGAGTTGCAGAAAGAGGCAAGAGAGGTACAGAAAGAGGAAAGATGGGTGCAAAAAGAGGCAAGAAGAGTGCAGAAAGAAGCAAGTGAGGTGCAGAAAGAGGCAACAGAGGTGCAGGAAGAGGCAAGACAGGTGCAGAAACAGCCAAGAGAAGTGCAGAAAGAGGCAAGAGAAGTGCTGAAAGAAGCAACAGAGGTGTAGAAAGAGGCAAGAGAAGTGATGAAAGAGACAGGAGAGTTGCCAAAGGAAACAAGAGAGGTGCAGAAAGAAGCAAGAGAAGTGCAGAAAGAGGCAAGTGAGGTGCAGAAAGAGGCAAGAGAAGTACAGAAAGTGGCAAGAGAGGTGCAGAAAGAGGCAAGTGAGGTGCAGAAACAGGCAAGCGGGTGCAGAAGAGGCAAGACAAGTGCAGAAAGAAGCAACAGAGGTGCAGAAGGAGGCAAGCGAACTGCAGAAAGAGGCAAGACAGTTGCAGAAACAGGCAAGAGAGGTGCAGAAAGAGGAAAGGGGGTGCAGAAAGAGGCAATAGCGGTGCAGAAAGAAGCAAGAGAGATGCGGAAAAAAGCAAGAGAAGTGCAGAAGAAAGAAGCAAGAGAGGTACAGAAAGAAGCAAGAAAGGTGCAGAAAGAATGGAGGTGCAGAAAGCGGAAGAGATGTGCAGAAAGAGGCAAGAGAAGTGCAGAACAAGGAAGAAAGGTGCACAAAGAAGAAAGAGAAATGCAGAAAGAGGCACAGAAAGAAGCAAGAGTGGTTTGCGCACCATTAGTCCCAATTTAACACCCACATTTAGCAATAAGTAACAGGTGACCATTCCAGGTTTGCAAAGGGCCTTCCACCACGCTGTAACACTTGTCGCTGCATTTTTGGTAACGTTTGAGCCGTTTGAGCTAGAAACAAGGTTTTTTTTGTTCAAATCTGCAGATTATGCAGCAGATGATGTATTAAGTGGCAAATGCGGTAAATGTCTAATTATGCAAAAATCGGTGCAGCCGAACAGTTGCATAATTCCAGTGGCCCTGCTCATACCTCCGACTAGGTCCAGAAGTGCTCCTCAGTGGTTCCTTCTTTTTTTTGTCTCATTGAGTTTATAGTTTAGCTTCTATGGAAACGAGGAAGACTAAACCTGAGGTTACCACACCACAACACAGACTACCACACCACATAATTACTCTCCTTAACACTTAATCCCACTCTACATAATTCCTATATACTAATTACCACATACTTTCTATCCACATAATTTCACTGCTCAACATACCACATAATTCCACTACCCACACCGTACATCAACTCTACTCCAAAAAACATTAGTAAAAAACTTTTACATTTACAACGCCAATAGCCCTAACTTTCGCAAATGCGAGACCTATTACATTCCAAATGCTTCTTTAACTAGTAGTCGCGTTTGCAGAGTGGTGGAGAAAGGGGGCTGGGCCTCCGATCAGCGCTCAGGAATTCCGCTGCATAGCACTTACAGGAGGTACCAGGAGGGCTTCTTGGCCCCCAAAGTCCCTCATCAGTAAAGTGGACTTCAGCCCCCAACCAGTAGTGTGCCAGGAGGCGCATTTGCAGAGTGGTGGAGAAAGGGGGGCCTGGCCTCCGAAGACCTCTTAGCAATCCCACTGTGTTGGACTTACTGGAGATAACAGGAGGGGTAGTTGGCCCCCAAGGACATCCTTGGTGGCCAACTACCCCTCCTACTACCTCCAGTAAGTCCCACACAGCAGGATTGCTAAGTTCTCATAGCAGGGCACACCGCCTTTTCCCACCACTCTGCAAACGAGCTCCCTGGCACCCTCTTGGATGGGGATTGAAGTCCCCTTTGCTGCTGGGGGTGCTTAGGGGCCAACTAGCCTACTTGTTACCTCCAGTAAGCCCCACACAGTAGATTGCTGAGAGGTAGACACAGGCCATGGCCCTTTCTCCACCACTCTGCAAACGCACCTCATGGCGCGCTCTTGGTTGGGGGATGAAGTCCCCTTGCCTCCTGAGGGTCCCTGGGACACTGTTGGTTGGGGGATGAAGTCAACTTAAGTCCTGAGGTCCTCAGGACACAAGGGGACCTCATCACCCCATCAGCAGTGCACCAAGAAGTGTGCTTGCTGAGTGGTGTAAAAAGGGGGCGTGGCCTCTGACCACTCTCAGCAATCCCACTGTGTGAGGCTTACTGGAGGTACCTGGTGGGCTAGTTGGCCCCCACGGAATCTCAGGAGACAAGGGGACTTAATCCCCCAACCCAGAGCGTGCCAGGAGGTGCGTTTGCAGAGTTGTGCAGGGAGGGGGCTGGGCCTCCAGCGAGTTGCCGGTTTCTTTTCTTTTTTTTTTTTATTTTAGGAAGGGGGCTGTGTGGCCTCCCTTCCCTTGTCCCTTTTGGGCCCCGGGGACCCCATCTCCCGGGGCCTGACCCATTTTTCATTTTTTTTAAATAAAAAGGGAGAGGGGCACGCGGCCCTCCTCCCTAGGCCGATTTCGGCCCCGGGAACCCCATCCCCGGGGCTAGGCCTTTCTTTATGATTTTAAATTTAAGGGGAGGGGGGCCATGTGGCCCTCCTCCCCAGGCCTTTCTTTATTTATTTCTTTATTTTTTTATGGATAATTAGTTAGAAACTGTCATGTGTAATTAAAAGACAGGCCTTGACAAAGTCTTGCAGACCATGAACAGCTCATCGACGTCAGCGCCCGACTGGGTTACGTTTCATAAGACTAAAGTATCAATAAATCATGTGCCCGCCTGCCAGTCGAGGGCACGGAGTACAGCAGCTGTCTGGTAGCTATCCCCGGAAAGGGATAAGGGTTCGCTGTCAGAATACCCCTTTCCACAGAATGTGCAGGCCCGCCTGTTAATCACTGCCTGTTGCTGAAGAGACTCCCACGAAGCTGGCCAGATAACGTGCGCTAATACTGTGCTACTCCAGGCGAGGAAAGAGCCACGCCGACTCCTGTACACTGTTCAGCATATGCTGCGTATTACCAAGCGCCAAAAAGTCCCACTGGCCCCTACCGCCCCAGCCTCGGACTAGCCCTTGTGTTCGACAGGCTCAGTAAAGCAACAACTACAAACATGATCAGGTGCGCAGCATCCAGTGTGGGCAAAAAAGGGAGAATTTTCTACTGAGTGGTTGGTCAGTGGGAATTCGTGTTTGTCAAATTGATGCCTGCTCATTATGGTATGGGCATTAATAAAGATCTTACCACCCCTAGCGAGGCGCTCAAGCACCTGGTACGACTAGCGCGCTGACAGAGGGGGTGTTGGGAAGGGAAGCGTCCCTGCAACCAATTAAGTGGAGCTGAATCACTTAAAAGTGTTAATTCCCAAACCATGACCTTAAATGGAAAACTGACAGCAATGCCCCGAGACACCTGTTGTCCCATCTCGTGATGCGCCTGTACTAGATCACAGCAGGGCGAAGTTATCACCACAGACAGCAATGCATGGGGCATTCGGAGAGGGGTGAAGGCTGGAAACCATGGTACAGCAAGTGGGCATGAGTGAAGGAGGGTGCCTGCTGTCTGCGGAGCGGCAGTAGTGAGGTGTGCAGGGCAGCAAATGCCTGTAGGAGTAGTGAGCGCAGGGCGGAGGTCGACTGGTGTCACGGGAGGGGATTAGTGCACCTCTAACCCAGTGGGTCACGCGTCCACAGGTTCCGCGTGGTCGCCCACGCCCTGCCAGGCAGTGGGCACCAGCTTACAGGCCACTGTGCACATTACACCTGAAGGGCCAAGCCAGGACACACAGCATGTGGGGCACAGATGCCCACTCCATTACCAGGGCGACCACACTGCGCGTTGCCTCTTTGTAGGCGTCCTTGGTACCCAGTGGCCACAGAGCCGGGCGCCTCCTGAGGGGAGTGGCTGTGAAGTGCAGCCCGGTTCTGTCATGTTAGTACACATAGTGTGCGGGTGTGTACATGTGTGCGGTTCCTACTATACAAGGCAGTGTCTGTACACGCTGTGCCATGCAGAGCAGGTCAGACTGTGGAACGGCCCAACCCGGAGTCAAACAGAAAGCTTTGCTGACATACATAGAGCTTGCTACATGGAAAGTGTATCTTTCACTGAGTGCATTCTGTCCATCTTTTGAGGGCAGTGCATGCAAGTGTACAAAATGCACGTGTACTGGGTGTGTGTATAGAGTCAGTGATGATTTTCTGAGCGGTGCCATTTCGTGATAGTTGTGTTGTATGCGTGGGATGGGTGCATGTCGAATTTGCTCTGTAAGCTGCAAGTGCTGCGTACAGAATACACTGTGCGCACATTGCGTGTAATGCGTGGTTTCCATTGAGCTCAGCTAGATTGCTGTGTACGGCGTATGTCGCGCACCATGACCAGGATCTTCTGTATGTACCAACCCCAGTACCAGGATCAACCGCATCTAACATTTAGTGTGCGCCTTCTGCAATACGTGCACTGCAAATCATGTGGAAAGTTCTATTAGCACACCGTGAGGTTTACACAGTGTGTACAGTGCTTCTCTTGTGCAGAATATGCAATATGTGCAGGTAGAAGGGCACGACTTAACCTGTGTTCATGAACGTTTTGCGTGCGGACACCACTACGAGGCATGAAGTACACGGCGTGTGCATTATGTGTAGATTATGATCTATTCACTATATGTGCACGACTCCATGTACACTGCCTGCTGTATATTAGAATGGTGCGCGGGCCCCTGCATCAAAATATTTGTAATGCCCCCGGGACCTGGCCCACCCGGGGGCTCATGTAAACGAAGCACAAGAGACCGCGCTTTGTTTTTTTTTTTTTAATTCATCGGGATTCGCGGACACTACAGGAATCCCGCAGAAAATATTTTTAAAAATGCTTTTTTTGGCCCTCGGGGTGCCTGTGGGACCCCCTGAGCAGGCCTTAGGGGGTCAGGGTGTTCCTACCCTGTCCCCTTTTCTTGATTTCAATACTTTAAAAACTTTTTTCTTGTGACTTTGTTAAACATTTTCCTTGCCCTCCAGTGGGCCTCAGAATGTCAATTCGGTTTGCATTTAAAAAGATCCCTTGTGCTGTTCCCAGGCTTAGAATAGTTCATAGCCCCCAGCCCCAAATACCTTTTTCTTGGTGGTGCAGTCTCACTGCCGTGATTTATGTTTCCAAAGTTTTGCCCAAAAATTGAAGACGCACTCAGCAAGGGATGTTTCATCAGAAACTTTACTTTCAAACCGGCATTTCATTCCAAGCATTTTTCATAGCCTGACGCATTTCAGAGGGGCTCCCTCTCCATGTTTTCATTCAATTTTGTATTACACTAATATTGACTAGTATTACATTGCGCACTATTAGTGAAATAAAATTGGAGTACAATAAGCTGGAAAATGACATTCCTTGGCACCTGAGGTAAATAAATAAAAAATGCTTTTAAATGTGTGTTGTGTGCACGCTTCCAGGTGAGAGTGTGTGTGTTTGTGTGAATGTGTGTGTGTATGTGTGTGTGTGTGTAAGCATGTGTGTGTGAGTGCAAATGAAGGTCAAAGCACGTGTGATGTCAATTCCGCTACCCCTGACATTTTGGTGAATTGACGTCCGTGTTCTCCTAACTGTTAAAGCATAACAATGTAGCATCTTGGCAGTGATGGACACCTAGCCTGAGGAACACTGGTAGTCGGTAAGTCACACGTTTTGCGAGAAATGCGGGCAACTGCATAAAATATGCACCATTATTTCTGTTCTCTTATTTTTTTATCACACCCACGTGAGGATTTAAATACAGCAATATTTAATAAGCAAGAGCAGCAGAGCTTTACATAGAAAATAAAGTGCTACGTGGCAATAAATAAACACCTAATATTTTAAGACAGATTAGGCCAATGAGTTTCATCTAGACATTCCATTGAAATGAGAAAAACATTAAGTTTCATACAATAACGTTAAGCTGGGAGAAGCAGCAGAATTGTACATAATAAATAAAGTGATACGTGTCGATAGGTTATACAAAATATCCTGAACCAAATTCAACCAATGACAAAATAGATAAATAATTTAACTTTCATTTACTGTGCGGTAAAGTGCTATGTGGCCGTAAGTACATATTTAATAACCTTTAACAAGTTGAACCAATGGAAGACATATCATCCCCTATAAAGAGTTGAGCCAGTAAAATTTCATCTAGGTAGACTAATCTATAACCTTAGTCCATCCACAGCTAATACCACTGGTTCCTGCTCGACTCAGAGCCCTGCGACCAGGTTTGTGACTAGGGACCATATCTTCTCGCCCAATCTTTTCTTCTTATGGCCTTTAAGTTTGTATAAGCTGACCTCCATATTATAAATAGACATGAACCTATTACTCCACAATGCAAACGTTGGGGGGGGGGGGTCAGTTTTCAGCCAATCGGAGGCGATACATAGTCGTGCTCCCGCAGTGGCAATGAAAATCAGGTACATTTCTTCCTGACCTCTGATATTAGATCCTGTGATATCTACCAGTCCTAAAAGCATTGTTACTGAAGTAAATCTAATAGAGGTTTTAGTAATATGATTTTAAAAAGCCTCTATTCCTTTAATAAAAGGTAGTAGCTTAGGACATGAGTAGAACATATGCACAATCTCTGCTTGATCAGCTCCGCATCGTTTGCATTTTCCATCAAATTCAGGTCCCCATTTAGACATTTTAGCAGAAGTGTAGTACAAATTAAAAGCGGTCCTAAAAAACTGGCTCTTTAAGCTTGCTGTTAATAGAGTTTTTTTGCCCATTTCTAGAGACTCCTGGAGACATATTGTTGGTCTATCTAGCCTTGTGCTCCACTTAGAATCTTGAGCAACTAAATCATCTTTGTGTCTCAGCCAATAGATCATATATGGCCTCTATCCTGTTGCCATGTCTAGCTGCCTCTATGATAGGGATCTTATCTATTGCATTTAATTAATTTTTCTTTTTTTAAAAGAAAATCCCTAATCTGTAGGAATTAAAAAAAATCTCTCTTTGGCAAGTCTAACATCTCCTGCAGTTCTGCAAATGAGCATAGTTGAGTGTCATTAAATAGATCTCCTATTGACTCAATGCCTTTCTGTTTCCACCTTTCCATCACTGAGTCTTGAAAAATAGTAGGTAGTGTGGCGGTCGCTGAGACCAGAGTGTAAAAATGTACTTTAGGGATCGCCAGTCGTCGCTTAAGCTGAGACCATATTTTGTAGGCAGCCCTTAATACCTTAAATTTAGTTTTCTTGTAATAGCTTGACTTTAATATTCTCATAAAGCATCCTTTTGCTTCAATTCCAAGCTCCATTTCATATATAGTTGGACATTCTATGACGCCACTCCCCCTTGTATCTCTAGTCAATAAAATCCCCATATATTGAATCATACATGCCCAGTGATAAAGGGTAAAGTTGGGAAATGACCACCCACCTTGTAGCCATGGCAAGGTCATATATTTAATAGCCGTTCTAGGCTTTGTATACCCCCACAAGAAACTCACACACATAGATTCTAGTTTCTGCAGCCAGAGTTTACTAATCTCCACTGGTATTGTCCTGAAAAAATACAACATTTTAGGTAAGATATTCATTTTTATTACGTTGCATCTCCCAACTAATGAGAGGTGGAGATGGCCCATCCTGCCCAAATCTCTTTTAATCTTCGCCAGTACTGGAGCCAAGTTGTTCTCAACTAATAGAACCAGACTTGAAGTTATCCTGATCCCTAAATACGTTACCTCTGAGACTCTCTGTCTATCCCTAAAGTCTGTTCCTTCAACACAGATTATCTGCGTTTTGGCCTCGTTCAACTTATATCCCGAAAAGTCTCCAAATTGTCCTGCAAGAGTTTCAATCTCGACCAATGCCGTTGCTAGATATATAGTTGCTATGGCCACATCATCTGCATATGCAAATACCCTATATTCAGCCTGACTCTGAAATATGGATCTTATATTTGAGCTCTCCTCCATTTTTTTAAAAAGGGTCAATATATATTGCAAATAATAAAGGGGAACAGGGACATCCCTGTCTGGTTCCCCTGGAAATATGATTAGTCTCTGATTCCAAACCTATCACTCGAACTCTAGCTTTAGGGGCATTATATAAAGTTTTAACTGCCCCTAAGAATCCATTCCCAAACCCCTTCCATTCCAAGACTGCCCACAAAAACCCCCAGGCCACCCGATCGAATGCCTTTTCTGCATCTAGTAAAATCAATCCCAGGGGTGTTTTGTGGGCTTCAGCCAGTTCAAATAGCATAATCACCCTCCAAATGTGATCTTCCATGCCCCTCCCTGGGATAAAACTGTGTTGCCTGATAGACACTAATGGCGTAATAACTCTGCTTAGTCTGTGTGCCAATACTTTAGCGTATTTTTTTACATCACAATTCAGGAGTGAAATTGGTCTGAATGAACCAGGTCAAAGAGGAGGTTTGTCTTTTTTTTTTAAAACAATTATATTTGCCTCCGCCCATGAAGGGGGAGCCCGCCTTCGTTGTGCTTCTAAAAAGGTTGCTAACATATCCTATTCCAGTTCATGAAAAAAAAAAATTTTTTTAAATCCAATGGGAGAGCATCTGGACCCGCACCCTTCTCTGTAGCTAGTGACTTTATAGCTTGGGAGATCTCCTCCAGAGAGATAGGCAGATCCAAAGCCTCTTGATCCTCTTTACTTAGAACTTCCCTTTCCAGGCCCTGAAAAAAGGTATAATATCCATTTCCGGATCTTCTAGATCTTCTCGATACAGGGACTCATAAAATTGTCTAAATACTTTGAGTATTTCCATGGGGGTTGCCACTATCCTCCCCCATGCATTCTTTATAGCATTTATTCCTCTTCCCACTTCTTTCTGTCTGATCTTTTTTGCTAACAATCTGCCTGTGGTTTCCCCGTATTCATAACGTTCTGACCGATACGTGGTATATTTAGCTGCAATTTCGTTACTAAAATGCTGGTTGATTTTAGTTTTCCAAATAGAGACATCCAGTTGCTCTTTTTCAATATCCTGACCTTCAGCCAAGCCTTTAGTCATTTTTTCTTCAGCCCGTGACATTTGCCTAAACAGCTCCTGAAACTCCTCCTGTTTAACTTTCTGCAAGTGTAATCTAAAGCTAAATGTCTCCCCCCTGGCTCCCGCCTTTATGCTATCCATTCCTTCATGTGCTCCAGATATGCTGTATTAAGTAGTAGCTTCCTGTCAAATGTGAGCACCCCCATAGTCCTAACTAGGCCTGCTACAGGGATTTCAAGGATTAGTGGGTTATGATCTGATAGTACCTTGGGAAATGTTAAAATCTTAGCCTTTGTGGCGATGCCCTTTGAAATAAAAGAATAATCCAAAGGTACTAGTTTGTTATGTGGGAAAGAGTAATACGTGAAACCAGGAACGGGGGCTCTCTTTTTGTTCCAGATATCAGTTAAACCATGGTCCACCACCAGGCGCCGGAGAGCTTTGAATACTTTTGGTTTTCTACCCCCGTACTCCTGTCCCCAAATTTGACTGTCCCCCCCCCCTCTAAATGAATGTTTAAATCACCACATAAAACTAGGGGGCTAGGCCATAGAGCTAATTCCGTATTTAGTAAATCAAAGGTGTCAGCTCTCTCAATGTTAGAACCAGAGATTGTACATAGAGTGAATTGAGCCGACCCTATCTTGCATTCAACGATTATTCATTGGCCTAGCTTGTCAGCTAGTCTGCGCTCTAAAGAACAGTGGCTTTTAGCTAAAACCGCAATCCCCGTGATGTACTCCCCTGTTGTGTACATGCTAAAAGATTAAGGCCTAAGTTGTTTAGCATCTCACGCTTCCCCCAAGGGATATGAGTCTCCTGCACACAGACTATGTCTGTTTGCATTGCCTTTAAACTTAAGGCTGTTGTCTTTCTTTTCCCCTAGCGCTAAGGCCACAGATATTAATTGTGCAAATTCACATCTTTTGCTTCATTTATATATGTGGGCTATTTTTCCCTAGTTAGGCAAATCATGTTAGTCTTATTTCTTTTATCCTCCTGCATAATCTTATTCATCAATCCACCCTTGTTATGCAATACAAGCTCACTTTCCTTTCCTAAATACTGCATATATAGATAATTGTTAACATTGCTGACATCTCGCTTACAACCTCCCCAATATTTGTGATTTATACCACCACCCACTTCCCGTGCTGCCCCTTGCCCCCCTACCCCCTCCCAGGGTCCCTCCCCCTGAGGTCCCTCCCCCTTGCAGACCCCCACCCACCCTCCTGCTCCCGAGGTTGCAGGACCAGTGAGGTCCATTACTGATGGTGTGAGCTCCTCTCAGACTGGGTCCCTACCTACTTTCCCCATCTGCATTCACAGCTGTATCTACTGCCCCCTCCGTCTTTTCTTCCCAAACATTTCCTAGGAGTGAGAAAAGAAAGAGAAAAAAAAGGAGGGGAAACTCCTTCTTTATATCGTACTCAGTGTTTCAAGAAATTCCCTTGCCTTAATTTCTGACATAAAAAAATGGGCCTTATCCTTGACTAGCACTTTCAACTTAGCCGGGTTCAATAGTTACACCTGTACACCTTTGGGTTGGAACAATGAGATCATCTGGCATAGTCGCCATCTCCTCTCGACCGTGAAATGGCAAAAATCTGGTCTGACAAAGAACTCATGGCCCTAACGCCTCGTTTCCTGTCCGGGCATGGCAAGTCATATAGGGCTTGGCGAAGCAAGAAATTCCCCAAGTAAATTAATATAGCTCTTGGTGTAGAGGTTCCTTGCCCCCCGGTGTTGTTTAAACTGGAAGCGATGCGTCCTCTGGACCTCCGTCTCCCAAATTCAGCTGGAAAGTTCAGGAAAGGCTTCCTTCATGAGATCAACCATAAATTTACGGATATCACCTCTTTCTACCCCTTCTGGGATACCCAATACTCTTAAGTTATTCCTGCAAAGCCTATTTTCAAAATCCTCGAGTTTCCATTGTATGTCAGTAGATAATGATTCAAGCATTGAAACTGTCTCCTTCTGGGCCAGCAGATCGCTTTCCATTACTCCAATTCTATTTTCAGCTTCCCCGACTCTCTCCACAGTCTCTGTACATGATTTGGCGATTCTGCAGATAGCATTTTCCTACAAGAGGCTTGGGTTTTCCGGCTCTCTGCCCGTGTCTCATCACGATGAAGCATGATATTCTGATAGATTAGATCCAGCGAAACTGTCTCAGCAGGCTCACTCCCGGCAGCTTCTGGGACATGGTCCTCCAAGCTAGGCTTGCCAGTATAGTCCCACAGAAGATCTTTCGATTTAGCTCCATCTTGATCTCCGTCTTGTTGTGCCCTGGTCTTTTTTACTTTTTTAACCGTACCCTCTAATCCCATGCCTGTTCCATCTGGTTGCGATATTTGATTTTCTTCCAGGCTGCTCTAGTCACTTAATAAACTGTCCAATGAGTTCTCCCTCATACGTTGTCTGGCTGGGTCTAGTTCCTCTTCCCCAGAGAGACTAGAGTGACCTGACAGCGTAAAAATCTATCGACTGACTCTACTTCGGCTGCTCTTTCCTCAGTTCTTTCTTGGCTGAGTCCTCATTTTCATTTGCCTGTTGCATAGCCTTTAAGGTACTAGACCCTGCGGACCCTTGTTCTTGGCCAACTATGCCCACTTCATGCCTGTCTCGCCCCTCTTTTATCTTAGCGAAGCAGGGAGTCTGGCTTACAACAGATATATCAGTTCCCGTGGTTACAATTCTATCAAGAGTGCCCTCTGCACAGCCCATGGCAGCTCCCCCAATCATTATCGCAGGATTTGTACTCACATCCTGTGTGCCGTACGCCAGTAGTTCTTTTGAGGCCCTGGGCTGTTGACTAACCGCTCCATCCGCGTTAGGTGCCAGCTTCTTCAGAAACTTCGTTATTGCTCCTGCAGGCTTTGTAGTTGTAGCTTTTTTCACAGTGCCAGAGTTTCCAGTTGACTCTCCTCCGTCCTCACCAGCCTTTCTTGCAGCACTCTGGCTACATGATCCTGTATCTACAGCAGGTGCTCGTATGGTGCCTGGGCCCCGCCAAGGATTTAGCGGATTTCGGCGGCATCTTTGATCTGCGATATCTCAGTGGGGGCGTCCTGCTTTCAGAGAAGCCCAGCGCACAGCTCCGCGAACAAGAAACCAGGCAGCGCGTTCAGACAGCGTAACACACCTCGCCGCTTGATTTTTGCCTGTCTGTGGACAGCGGAAGAGCGGTGAGAGGGAACACATTAGCAAGCCTCCCGGCATACTCCGTCTCAAGTCAGGGGGCAGTCCGTCATGAGGAGCCCAGATCCGGAGGAGCGTCGATCGTCTGTGATCACAAGGCCGCCATCTTCCCACCTTTCGGTTTTCAAATCATAGAAACTGCAGCACACTATGTCACCTTTAGTGTTACACACTTGAAAACAGACCAAATCTCAAATATATGACTGTCATTTTCCTAAACTTGCATGTCTCTTGGCCAGAGAGAGAAAGCAAAATTCTAAATAAATTATACCGTGCAAAACTGGGAGGGAACGAGGCTTCCTTGGTAAGCTTCAGTATCATACATCAAGGAGGGCAAAAACATTCCTCTAATTACATTCAGTATCGGTTTTAATGAGGACCCTGATCAGTTCCTTAGCTATGGGAGTCAGAGTAAAATTAAGCCAAACAGCCTTCAGGTTTAAACAAACGAGACGATGATAATATCCTCCATTTTCCTGACACTCCTTAAAATGTGTTAGAACAAGCTTTTTGCATTTATTTAATTGATAAACAATTTCCCTTCTTTACTGGTTCTGCGATGCAAAATCAGGACATGTGACTTATCAGTGTTGACAACCATGGTGCTGTTTTGAAGTAAACCTCAAGACCTCTCTGAAGGGCCTGAAGGGCATCAGTAGACCTGTCCGATAGCATTGTGTCATCTAGATAATGCATGACTGAAATACGTTGACCAACCCATCTTTGTAGGGCAAGATCTTGGGTTATCTAAGGCTATCCCTAGGCTTGTAACAAAGATATTGACTTACATGGGTGCCAGTATGCTCCCCAGTTTCACTTCAGTAGTCACTTAACTTAATCTATCCAAGGTGTCTCGGTAAAACAGTCTGATCGTCTTTAGTAATTTTGATTGAATGTTTCATTTTGCCAACTTGCTCCTAATCGAGATCGCTCGACTCCATCAAACGTGGTTCTGAAGTCTATGAAACATTCGTGCAATGCTTTACGGGCACCTGAGTGACATTTCTGAATAAGCATTAACAGCGCAATTGTGTTATTGCGTGTGCCATGTAGAAGCTAGTCTGGTGCCACATCAGAATATTGGTCACTGACACCCATGTCTCTGTCTCCTTCAGCAGTATGTTGGAATTGTATTCGGCCTCCATGCCCCAGGAGTAGGTCCAAATTGAAGATCGTAGGGCGGGCTGTCACCCTTTTTGGTAAAGTGGATACTTTTCAGAAGGCCAGTATGCAACTGGAGCTAAGGTGTTAATTGGACAAGGGGTCCAACCACTCAGTCTAGTATTGTGTTTTTTGTATAAACAGGCTTGCAGGGACACCAATAGTCTTAGGGCCCCATTAGAGTTCCAGACAGCAACTATTTTGACAACTCTATCAAGGCTACTCAGTTCTCCTTTAGCTTTCCAGATTGCCTGCAAATAGGATTTTCTCAGTTTCTTTAGATGTGTATGGTGTCTGTTAACACAATTAATGTTCAGTTATCTTACAGCCATCTTGAGGGCTCTGAAAACCATTTATTGCTTATACTTTGATGGTATATGCCTGGAGCTGTTAGGTGGGTCTTTGGTGATAAGATATTTAATAATGAGGTTACCACTTGCACGTAGACCTTTTCAAAATTAACCTAGTCTAACAATACTTTAGTCTCCCAATCATTGCCCCTTTTAATTGTAGACGTGTGTCTGTGGACCGGTTTTGATTCTCTTCAGTTGGTGTAAGCCTAAAGTTGATTCAATCATCTATATTGTCATGGAACTGGAGGTGAAACAGCTAACTTTCAACACTTTATAGCAATTTATTACTCTCCAGTTCATATTTAACAGCAAACTCAGAAATGATTGAGAATATACCAACAGAGAAGAAAATATATTCTAGTACTGCATTTTGGAAAGTTGGTGTGTCTGCATCCAATAGGGCTTTCCATGTGGAACTATCCATCCAAGAGTTTTTTTTCTTAATTACTAATGTGTCGATATTGGATGAAAACTGATGCTCCTTTACATGAAGCCTGGTTTCAGGAAGTGGCCCGGTCGAAATTTCAAATACAGAGGAGGAAGTAGCCATTTATGTCAAAAATAGCATGTTGCAATGTTTTGTCGGAAATGTTTGGCACGTTTTTACGAGGCTTACAGGAAGACTAGAGCAGACGGTACCAACGGAGGAGGAAAGAGAGAGGAATAGAAAGTAGGTGAATCAGGAAAATGTGAGAGGAAATGTAGGGGCATATTCTCAAGGACTTGTGATAACCACCGCAAGTTTAGCGTAACGCAACTTTGCATATCGCAGTCCATCACGCGAAAACAACGCCGTGTTAACGTAGCATTCTCAATCTGGCGGCACCATGCGATAGTCCCACGATAACGCACCAAATGACCGCGTAAAAAACAATGCGGCGCCCAAAAAATGCGAAACACCAACGCGAATAAAGTTGCGATGAGGCCAACCTCGAAAAAAAAAACAGCGATAACCAGCGACAGGCCTGCAATTCCCACGAGCCTGGCGGGAAAATGCACCATAAAAGCCGAACAAGAAAAACACACCATAAACAAAATTAAAATGCGTAGCAACATGGATGCACCCGGAACGAGTGCCCAGGTCAACGGGAACCCCACAAGCCCCACAGACCACCAGCAAGGAACCTCGGGGTCGGGGAAGGCCAAGGAGAAGAGGAAGATGAAGACGGGGTACAGTCCGCATGACAACCGGATCGTCGTCACGGAGGTGACAGAGCACTAACAACAACTGTCCGTCACCACCACCGTGTCATTGGCAATACAGACGGAAAAATGGCATTCCATCGTGAATGCAGTCGGACTGCCGAGGAGGCCAAGATGCGCTGGCACGAAGTCAAAAGCCAAACCAAGCAAAACCCGCTGCCACCCGGAAGGCAGCAACGGCGAATGGAGGTGGGAGTCCTGCGCACAGGAGGAGCTGGAGCAAATGGTGGACACAGTCATGAGTGTGGAGACAGTGCAAGGAGTCGGGAGTCCGGACACTGCTCGACATGACTTGACAAAACATCAACAGGGACTGGGGGGACGGGCACAATGGCACACATGCACAACGACGTATAGCACACCCACAACGACCCTGGGTCATGTCCCTGATCCCCGTGGCACACTGCAGCACACATACAAACACCAAGTAGGCCCCCGTACACCATGTGCCCGAAGGGGTCCCACCCCACACAACACCAATCACACAACAAACACATGCACCAGTGCGAAACACAGCAAAGATGCATATGCGAGAGCCACACTGACAATGCAAGTGACACCACATGACGAGCAGCATGGCCGGAGTACAATCACCATGACACTGTGCACGCCACAAGATTGAGGTGGTCGAGTGTGGACTACATCCGGAAGGAGCAGGTCACACCCTGACACATCCACGTGCACAAACAACCACTGACGTCAACAACACATCTGCAGAAAAAAAACACACAAGAGTACAAAAACCGTCCAGGAGCACAAATGACCCCAGTCGCCAACATCACAGCACCTCAAAAGCACAAAAGCCAAAGGCACACCGCCTCCAAGGGATAAGGGGCAGACAAATCACAGCAGCAGGTGCGACTCACACACAATGCAGCACACACATATAGCAATCACAGCACTCCCATATGGACGGCAATGTGGGACACAGTGCAACACTCACACTGCAGAACAGAGGACACAACTGTGTCCGCCTGTGCGTAGAAAATGGCCAATCACATCTGAAATAGTAGGAAACTGTGAGATGAAAATGTACATGTGCAACATCACCTACGTCATGTAGTCTAAATGTCCACTATCCCGCATCAAATAGTTCGCCCCTCCCAAACAGTCACAAAGTACATTGTCATGCAGTCTGTATGTAAACCCGAACAATGCGTCAACATACATGCCAACACAATGTCGACAAGCATCTCCCCTTCACATTACAGAGGGACAAACAACACCTCCAGCAGAGCAGACCAGACAACCCATCAGTGATGCTGAAAAGGGCCTCCACACTTCCGACACCGACGCTCTACAACAGTCCATGGACATCTCAGGCAATAGAGCTCCAGGAGCAGGGCAGCCCCGCTGCATCGAGGATACACCACCCCCTGCACGGACAACGCAGCTGGATGCACCCACCACCCCGGCTGGCTCACAGCAGCACACCCAAGCACACATCCCATTACAAGGCCAGCTGTCAGACTGCCAGAAGGGGCTGGCCGAACATGTGCGGGTGTGGTACTACCTCATGGGAGACGAACTAGATCCCATACGTGGGTGTCCAAGTCCCATCAGGGACCACCTACACCCCCCAACGGAGACCCACACTGCGACAGGGACACATGCCTTTGCACATTTCCAGTACTGAACCACACCAGAGCCACGTGATAATCACCCACACCCCCACGCTGGACTGGCGTACACCGGCCAAGTTCACTCCTCCTATGTATTGTGTGGGGGACGACAAAGCTACATGTGCAATGTCCCACCCTCTGCCTGCAGTGACATGGCTGCGTCCTCTGCACACGGCACAATGTAAGGTTGTGGGGCTGGGGCCCTAATGCATACATCATGAGCACACAGACACACTCAGATAGTTCGTTGAACTGGCCACAAGCACGTGCGCTCGACACCTTTATTGGCATGGTCACATGTACAGTGATGCATGTGCTGGATGTGTGTGGGGTGAGTGTAAGCCAGCCCTCAGGGAGTCGTTAGTGCTGGCAACAACTTGAACAGTGATCACAATTGAAGCAGAAACAGAAAGCATCAGCATAACAGAAACAAGTGTGAAGCATCATGGTGGTTACCGGAGAGAGTACAGTGTTCACCCAACATGCAAGCAGAATGGTCCTTGATTTGTGGTGCACTGAGTTAGTGGCACCTGAGGAGCTGAGCAGGGTATCAAGCTGATGATGGCACCCACGACTGGTGTGAGCAACTCTACATGTCTGGCAGTAAGACACTTCTGACTCTGGCACCTGTTGTTTGGAGTTGGTCCTGGCGGTGGCGGCGCATGCATCCTGCGGTGATGCGACGTCCGGGCAGGTCAGGACTCGATTTGATGTGTGAGCCCAGGTGGACCGCAGTTGAGGCCGGAGGCAGCGGACAGCGCAGAGCCACAGACACATGGCCTTGATGACCCCCATGCCATCGAACCAGAGGCCATCCAACATGCCATCAGACTGGGGCCATGATTTGAGTTGCACAGAGTTAGTGGCCCCGGATGCACTGCCGCCGGCACAGGCACACCACCACGGGACGGTGACTTGCGGTGCAGTGAGATAGGGCCACGCGAGGTCGAAGGTGAATGTAGCAGAGGTTTGCGGGGGACAGTGGACGGTGTCCACCAGGGCATGATGCAGAGGGCAGAAGCCGGCCGGAAGCGGCAAATGGAGGAGTGGAATGCTACAAGCCCGTTCTGGCCACATAGTCAGTATCACCAACATGATGATGTAGACAACACCCAGTCCATAGACTCAGTTGCCAACAAATCTCAAGAAGAAAGTGTCCATGGATCTCGGGGAATAGACTTAGTGGCACCGGAGCTGAAAGGGGATGCAGTCTGCGACGATGCCAGTACAATGATATCAGCTCTGCCATAAATGAATCATGACTGAGTTCACAATGTGTGACCTACTCGACCGCTGTGTGGTCTGGAGGCAGCGGGCAGCGCGGGCCAACCGCTGTTCAGGAAGCTCCTCCTGGAACACTAACACACGGCGATGAAATGGCATGTGGTGATGACTCGTTGTTGACCGAGGCAGTAGCGACAGAGCTGAGCGGGTGTTTAGCCAGCGACAATGCCGTGTCCTGCCTGGTACGGACTGGATTGGATTTGTGTGAGGCCTGCAGGCCCGCAGTGTAGTCCGAAGGCGTAGTCTTCAAGGGCCCACAGACACATGTGGCTGGGATGCCATGCACATACTTTGTGTCACCACATCGAAGGGAGTATAGTGAGTTAAACTCGGCATTGTCGTGTGTACTCGGCCATTGAAAAATCAAGACTCAGTCCCATATGTGTGACCTCCTTGACCGCAGTGTAGGCCTGGGGCAGCGGTCAGTAGGGGCCCACAGCCACGTGTCATTGGCCCTCGATGCACAGAGTTAGTGACACCAGGGCAGTTGTCGGCAGTGTTCGTACACCTCCGTAACGATGGTCCTTTTCTCCTCCGGACTGAACCGCGTCTTCCTCTTACTCGTCTCCTTGCATACAATGATATGGACTCCGCCATGCGGGAATCACGACTCAGTTCCACATGTGTGTCCTACTCAACCGCAGTGTAGGCCGAAGGGCCCACAGACACGTGTGGTTGGGATGCTATGCACAGAGTTTGTGGCACCACATCGAAGGGAGTACAGTGATATAAACGCTGCTATTAAGTGTGTACTCTGCCATTGCATAATCAAGACTCAGTCCCAAATGTGTGACCTACTTGAGCGTAGTGTAGGCCGGAGGCAGCGGTGGAGTACGTCAACGAGAAAGGAATAAAGCGGGCCTGTGTCGTGGAGGCCGTGATGGTCTGAGGAGGCTGCCAAGGACGCGGGGCTCGGGCTTGGAGCTTGCGCCGGCACGTGGTGGTCCCTCTTTGACACACGCCAGTGTCAGCAGGTGAGCTGTGAGGCCTGGCTGCGCAGGGGCGGGCATGACGGGTTCGGGGTCCAGCGGCACATGGTGCAGCAGGCGCATAGGTTCGCAGGCCACAGTGCTCGTGGCGGCGGCCTCGTGGCGGGGTGGGAGACGCCGTCCTGGCAGACACGTTTGGAATTTCGGAAGAGGACCACGCCCAGGGCTACGTGCTTTTTATTCACACCCCTACGCTGGCCTGGCATACGCCGGGCCAGCCCACTCCGCACACACTCACAGGGGAGGACGTTACAAGCTACATTTTGGCATTCTTCCCCACTGGCTGGGGTGACATGGTTGCGTCCACTGTCCACTACACTCCAAACGTCAGCAGTGCATGTGGACATGGATATGTCTGTGGCCTGCATACTGCAGTCTGTCCAGAACATCTCCGACACTTGGCATTGTGTACATTCTCATTCATGGGTCACTTGCCTCCTTCGCACATGCCTGGTTCCCACCTCTCCCCACATTCCGCTATTGTGTGGCTGAGGTGCCATGCCATTGATGGCTCATGTACATGGCTGAGCAATGTTGCCACGGTAAGTTGTGCTGTGGTGTCTGGTGGGTGGGCATGTTGTTTGGCATGTTGTATGTGATTTTGTGACGTGCGCATTGCCAGTGTTGTGAGTTGCATGATTGTGGAGTTGAGGTGTGTGGTGTGTTCATTTGGTAGTTACCTACAAGCAGTGCATTTCCATGGGTGACATCCTGGAAACGCTGGTTGATGATGGACTGTCAGGAGATGATGGAATCATGCACACTGCCTGGGTACTTGGCTACGACATTGCTGTTGGGTCCCAGGTGGTCCAATATTGCCTGCACATTGATGGGATGCATGTGCTTCCTGTTGCGGTAATTGTGTGCTTTTTCGGCAGGGGGCACAAGTAGGACATGTGTGCAGTCGATTGCCACTGACACGTGCGGGAATCCTGGTATGGCTTGTAGTCCTTGCTTGGTCTCCAGCTGTTCCTGCACATTGTGGGGGACGTTTAGGTACTGGGGTACCTGGCTGATGATGGCATCCAGGACAGCTGTGGGGAACTTGGATGAGGCTGGCTGTGAGACTCCTCCGACTCTGGCGGGTATTGGTTGGGAGGTACCGGAGGCCAACAGGTGCAGCACAGCCAGCAGCTTTGTCTGCGGAGGGGTGTTGGTTGTCCGCTGTGTTGGTACCCTCAGCCTGTGGGCAATGGTGTTCTGGATACGATGGATGGTTGTCCCTTTGAGCCTGTCGTGGGCATTGACATTGTCTGTTGTTAGGTGTGTGAGGCTGGTGCATTTCCTGGAGGTCCGCTGTCTTTGTCTGCGCTGCCTCTGTGCTGGTCTGGGGGGGTGCGGGGAGGGTCCGGGGGGGTGGCGGTCCTGGGGGTGGTGGCGGTGGGTGTTGTTGCCCTCTCGGGGCTATGGGATGCATGTTGCGTGGCTCCATGGCATCTGTTGTCCTTCATGTGTGGCTGTGGGCTGGGCTCCCTTTGATGGTGCAGGTTGTCGTCCGACTTTGCACCAGGTCAGAGCAGGTGTTAGTTTCCTGCTGGTAACGCGCCTTATCGCCTGTTTTGTTGCCTCATCGCCGATGTGGCTGGTCGTTGAGAATGTTGAGGTGTGGTATTGTCGCGGGTTTTTGCTCGGGAACGCCTACTCTGCATCTCATTAGCGATAGTTGCCGGGGTCCTCTGTGGCGATGTTTTTTACGGATGCTTTCGCAGGTAAACTGGTGCTATAGGCTGTTAGCACCAGCTTGTGAATGGGGCGATTACTTTATCGCGACTTTGGCTGCGTTAAAGTGCTGTTAACTCGGCGATAGCTCCTTGAGAATATGCCCCATAATTGGATGGGTTAGCGGATAAGGGTAAGCACTGGAGAAATAGATACAGACTAGCGACTTTAGAGAAAAAACTGCTAGATTCTTGAAATGAGTGCACGTTCATAACATACATAGATTTGCAATTTGAATGCATGTTGGCTGCATGTTATAACAATGATTATACAAACGGCGCTCCAATGGACTTTTAAGCTATTGATGTAAAGCATAAAACATGAATGGGTTTTTTTAAGTGCCAGTTGTGGCCACAATATGCTTGGACCACAATTAGTCAGGGGTTGCTGCGATTATGCTAAGGGAGTACCAAAGTTCACTCAGCACATCATAATGACAAGAAGAGATACAATATACCTAGAACACCATAATTCCAAGAATTCCTACAAAAGGCTGAGGCAACCATTATGAAAAGGGTGACCAAAAAGACATCTTGGGTGTCGGCATCACACTGAACTCCATGTTGGTTCTATTGGGCGTGGATAATGTAGTATACAGTATACTAAGTAGAAATCAAATTGGCGTTGTTTTCGTTTTGATATTACTTGCTAGAAGGGAGATCTACAAACACTGGATTGTCCCCGTATCCCTGAGTGTAATAGACTTGATCATGGCAGCCAAATGGACTTGTCGTATGGACACGGTAGGCTTTTCAGGAAGGAATTTAACAGTGTGGGCTGACTTCATCAGATGGGCTGGATTAGACCAAACTACTACTGTATCTATATAGTAGTGTAGGCTGCAGTTCCCTTCCGAGAAGGCCCCTGGCACATACATTTTTACAAATTAAGAACTGCAAAACACAATGTTCAAAGTCACCCAAGAGCTGCTTACATCAAATGTGTGCGGATAATACAAAAGTTATTGGATTTTTCACTAAAGAGACCCTATCATTGAAGCTTACTGTGGTGCTTGCATTGCGGTCTAGTGTTTCCAGAATGTACTTGGTTAAGGGTTCTATGTTTCTGTTCAAAGCTGAGCGTTCTCCTGTTGGTCAGTTGTTTCCTGACCAACAGAGAGGAGTCCGCTCTCATCTACTCTTCAACGTGAATAAAGAATTGATGCCTACCTGTGCGGTCTGCTGACTCCATTTATTACAATTTTTGGCGACGATCTTCAGTGATCCACGCGAGCAAAAAGAAAGGTCAATTTCAGGAGGTGTCCGGGCATCCTCTGACAGTGACTGTTGAAAATCATCAGATGGGAGACTACTCATGAGAGCGGACAGCATACACATCGTGGGCAAGGGAATCTCTTCATTTCCTTCATCCGCCAGAAGTTATTGGGAAAATACCACTCCGACGAAGTGACATCAATATCGCTTCCTGCCAAGACAACGTGAGCGGTTTCCAAGGCAACCACATTATACCAGCGTCTAATCCACAAGCAAGTTTTACAGCGTTAGAATGTCACACGCTGACGTCCCATGTAGCACGTTGACCTCCATCTTAAATTACCTCGCAAAGTCTCCGTAACTAAGCAACGCCGTGACTGAGAGACGTCGGAGCCGGTCTTCTTCTGTACTGCGTCCCAAAGTGAATCGGAGCAGTTTCTTCGGTGATATACACACCGATTGTATATCACATCCCACGTGTGTATTGCAACAGTTTCTTCGGTGATATATACACCCATTGTATATCGTTATTAAGGTACTTTTCCATTCTTTGCTACCTTCTTTTACAACTATTATTACAAGTTTAACCAGGTCATTATTTTAAGCATCAACTTACATTGGTATTCTCTCAGAAAGTCCGCAGATGGCTTCTGCACAAATCTCAGTAGTGTTACCACCAAACTTCCTGCCGCAAGCAGGTACTCCCAGCATACCATGGGAAGATTGGATTCTCATGTTTGAGAATTAGCTGGATGCACTTGATGGCCAAGATTTTTCTGCCAAAAGGAAAAAAGCACTGTTGCTCAGTACTCTAGGGAAAGAAGGTCAACACGTTTTTCGAGACCTACCTCAAGCCTTACAGGCCAATGGACAACCTATGCCTGATGAATACAAAGAGGCAATTTGCAGATTAGAGGCTAGATACGCTAAGGAAGAAAACCTGGTTATGAATAGGTATAAGTTCTATACCCAACACCAAAAACAAAATGAATCAATAGATGAGTTCATAGCGAGGTTAAAAGAACTGTCCATTAAATGTAAATTCGGCTTGATGACAGACGAACTTATAAGGGATCATTTAATTGTTCAATGCAACAATAAAAAAAATACAAGAAAGACTTTGGGCAGCGATAAATCCCTCCTTGAAGACAGCTATCGATTTGGCTAAGGTAGTAGAACAATCTGAAAGTTGCATGAGAGAATTGGAGAAAAGAAACCAGAGCCATGACGTTACTGAAGTTTCAGATCGTGGCAATCTTGATGACAATGACCGCAGTGAAGATGACATGGGTATAGTAGCTGCAATTAAAAACAAGGGGACGTTCTACAAAAAATCCATTCCCGCCAAAATTTGAACTTTAAATCTTGCAATAGGTGTGGGAGTGTTGCTCATTCCTCTGATTCCAAATTTTGCTTTGCAGCCAAACAAGAATGTTTGAAATGTGGACGAGTTGGTCACTATGCCAGGGTCTGCAAGTGTAAGTCTCACTCTAGAATAGCCTATGTGCAGGGAGTGGAAGAAGTGGATGGTACACACGTTGACAAAATTCTGGTTGTTGGTGATGGGGAGGTGCGGAATGAAGATGGCAGAAGGAAATATAGGCCCAAAGCTATGTTTATAGTAGATGGATGTGAGATATGTTTGATGGTGGACACCGGATCTAAATACACTATAATTCCTAAGAGTTTATTTGAGGAAGTGTGGTGTAACAAAAAATTATTGCCTAAGGATATTTCCCCAGGTGGTTACCAAGGCGAATCCATTGATATATTGGGGTACTTTGATGCTGACATCAAGTTTTCTGGCAGAGAAATTCGAGGTAAGGTTTGTGTGGCAGAGCAAGGTCCGCCCATCCTAGGGTGGGTGCACCAATACGTCTACGGATCATAGTGAATCCCAGAGCACCCACACGGGCTATGGTCATAAGTGACGAAGGGGTTAGAGAACATTTTGAAGGATGCAGAAGCTGTGTTTAGAGAAGAACTAGGGCATCTTAAGGGTTATGTGCATCGTATCCTTTTAAAGAAAGATGCCATACCTGTGCAACATAAAGTCAGGAGGGTTCCCATTGTGGTGAGGGAGGATGTGAAAAAACGTATCAGGGAAATGCTAGATGCAGGAGTGATTGAGCCCGTGGAGTCATCTCCTTGGGTGCCTCCCTTGTTGATCATGAAGAAGGCTGATGGGAAATTGAGATTTTGCGTGGAGTTGAGATCATTGAATCAGTGTGTGGTGGCTGACACATTTCCCCTACCCAACATTAGTGAATTGGTGACCACCCTGAAAGACACTAAATTATTTTCCAAACTCGATCTTAAGAGCGCCTATCACCAGATTAAACTGCACAACGACTCTAAACACCGCACGGCGTTCATCACCCCTGAAGGAACTTCTCAATTCACGTGGTTGCCATTTGGATTAACATCAGCCGCCAGTGTCTTCCAGCGCATGGTTACTGAGATTTTTTAAAGGGATCACAAATATGATTTATTTCCAAGATGATATCTTAATTTTTGGCAAATCTGTGAGGAGCACAATGTAATATTGAAACTGGTTTTGGAAAAATTGGCTGATGTGGGACTAACTCTCCGCAAAGAGAAGTGCAAATGTATGGTAGAGCAAATTGAATATCTTGGGTACACCATAAGTCCAAGTGGAGTTAGACCTAAAAAACGTCTATGCAGTGCCATTGACCTAGCGCCTCCTCCCTTAGACAAAGATCAATTAAGGTCATTTATGGGCTTAATCAAATATTATGCCAAGTTCGTTAAAAATGTTTCTGATAAAACTGTTTGTTTGAGGAGTTTACTAAAAAAAGGAGTGAGTTTTGTGTGGGGCGTACAACATCAGGAATGCTTTGATAACATAAAGAGAGGGATTTGTTTGGCCAATGTTTTAACTCCCTTTGATGTGAATCGTAAGTCAATTATCACAGTTGATGCCAGCGCTACGGGTTGTCACAGCGAAATGCAGGGTCTGAGGGAACCGTAGCTTTTGCGTCTAGGACGTTGACCCCAGCTGAACAAAATTACTCTGTCATTGAGAGAGAGACCCTTGAGGCATCTTGGGATGTGGAATACGTCCGCACTTACCTGTGGGGTACTAAGTTTTTACTTCGTACAGACCACAAACCTTTGATTAAGATTTTATCTCCTGGAGGTACTGGAAAGGGCTCGGCAAGACTGGCGAAATTGGCGTCCAAACTTCAAGAATTTCAGTATGTGATGGAATACATTCATGGCTGGAGGAATGTGCAGGCAGATTGTTTGTCTAGAATGTCTGTCGATTGGAAGGTGGTTGATGTTCCTGTGGTAATGGATGAGGAAGAAGACATTGCTGTAGCCTCAGTGGAAGATGTAGTTTTGTGGTTGAGGGTGCATTTAACGCTGCTGAATGGATGGGAGAAATGGAGGCTGATGACACTCTGCGTGTAGTTGTAAAGATGTTAAACGTGGGTTCTAGGAGAGAGAGTTGCGTCTCTGTTCGACCATACATTAAAATTTTGGATGAGTTGTCTGTGTGTGGAAAAGGTTTTTTGATGAGGGGCGAGAAGTTTGTCCCTCCTTTTGGTCTTAGGAAGAAGTTATTGGCTCTGGCCCATGAGGGTCATCTAGGTCAAACGTTGACTCAATGTTGCTTGAAAACACATTTTTGGTGGCCCGGTTTGGATGGACAGGTGGTCAGTTGGGTTAAAAGCTGCTCTGTGTGCAAAGAAAGTGAAAAAAGGTTGAAGGTGGGCAATAGGTCAGGAACAGGACATATTGAGAATCCTGGTGAGACTTGGCATAGTATATGTCTGGATTTCATTGGTCCTATGGGAGAATTGAATGAAAGGGACAGGTTTGGCATTGTTGTAGTGGATGCTTTTTCAAAATGGTTGAGCGTCAAGTTTGTGAGAGATGTTACCACTGAGAGTACTATCAGGTGTTTAGGAGAATTGTTTAGAGATGAGGGTATACCATCAGTTGTTATCACTGATAATGGCACACAATTGGTCTCGCGGGAGATGCAAGCCTTTTTGAAAGATTGTGGTGTTGCACATCACCGCACTTCACTGTACAACCCGCAAGGGGATGGCCTGTGTGAGAGGGCCAACAGAGTCGTGAAAGGAATTATCCAGATGGCGACTGCCAATGGTTGTGTTATGCGTAAAATGGTGGATGAGATGATATGGGCCTACCGTACCACCAGACAAGGCGTTGGGGAGAAATCTCCATTTGAGTTAATGAGAGGCAGTCGCATCAAGGTGGGTGACTTAGTAAAGGTCAGGAGTGGAAACATTGGTAGAGGCCTTTCCAAGTTCAAGGGACCTTACACAGTCAGTAAAGTTTTCGATCACTGCGTAATTTTGGAAAATGGTGAAAAAGGAATTTTCGACGTGTAGCTCTGTACCAAAGGAGTGGGAAAAATCACAGGGAGGAAACTTCTCTCAGCAGTGGCTATGTCCTAGCTCAAGAACCAGAGGTTGTTGCCAGTCCAGTTGGATTGGGAGCCACTATTGGGCGTGGTGACTCTTGTGTGTCTTTGTCTGGGGTTTCAGGGGGGCTGGGTACTTCTCAAACCAGTGGATCCATTCATGGTTCTGAGGGTCCCAGCGTTTCCGGAACTGTAAGAAGTCGCAGACCGCCTGTTTATCTCAAGGATTTTGTATGTTAATTTGTTGTACTCTTTACCATGTTTTTTTCTCCTTTCCATCTTGCCTTTCCTGTTTCTTTTTCCTCTTTTCCTTTCCTGAAGGTTATTGGGAAGGGGGAAGATGTGTGGTATTTGCATTGCGGTCTAGTGTTTCCAGAATTTACTTGTTTAAGGGTTCTATGTTTCTGTTCAAAGCTGAGCGTTCTCCTGTTGGTCAGTTGTTTCCTGACCAACTGAGAGGAGTCCGCTCTCATCTACTCTTTAACGTGAATAAAGAATTGAAGTCTACCTGTGCAGTCTGCTGACTCCATTTACTACACTTACCCCACTTGAGTGTGTCTCTAGTCTCACTCGTGTACATATACAGCCTGGATATTGAGATGACTTTATGTGTGCGCTACACGTCACTAACAATTCTCAGTGCATAACTCTTTAGAAACATTGATAACCCAGCGCTCTGACTGTTGGCAGATAGGATCCCTGGTCATACATGTAGAGGATGCCTCCTTCTGCCCTATTACAGGTGCATTAAAGCCTGGGCAATTGCAATACAGAGGACATGATATTCTTCACATTTTGCTATAGTGTCCTGTCTGTCAAACACTAAATAAAGCCCTAAACATTGCAACGTCTTTGGAGAAACATTGCAAAAATGTAATGCATTAGGTGTCATGTGGTTTGCTGAACTTATATTAGTGGCTATTTGGAAGGGTTACTTGGGAGATGTAATAAAAGGCAAAATGTCATGCATTGGAACAAGGACATCAAGGTTTAAATCACAGCATCCCTATTCTATTAAACTGTGTGATTCTGTGCTAATCACATCATGTCCCTGCGTTCTAGTTGCTTTGCTAAAAAAATGTGCTGTATGAGAAGAAATTCAGTTTGCCACTTGTGATGCACACTAAACTAGAAACTGTACCATTTCATATTCAGCAAATTCCAAACTTCTGATTTTCCTAATGAACAGTAGCGCCCTCCCTCATGAAAGTCCCAGGCTCAAAAACCTGTGAGCAAAGTCTTAGGAATTTGAAGAACTACAGCAGCCAGACCCATTTATTAAACTGCACGTAACTACTCTGAAGGGAGGGTCCCGCCACCGCAGTACGAATACATGAATTTACTTTAATCTGGTTTAGTCATTTACTGCCCTTAATGCTGCAAACAAGCCCTGCTCTGCTCTGGGGCGGCAAGTAATGTAAACTGATGGCGTTCTGCCCAGATTACGTTGTGTGGCCCCAACCTCCACCTCAAATAATCCTCAATTTTGATCACAGTTGGTTTCTGTCGTGGGTAGACCCTAATATTTGATGAAACTGAAGTTCTCGCTTGCTGCTGAGTTCTTTGACCCAGATTTAGTCAGACGGAATGTTGGCCACCTACAAGTGACTGCATTCTCAGTATTTATCACAAAGGTCTCTCACCTGGTGCAAATATCTTGAGTTTGCTGGTTTAGTGCCAGTGGTACTTTGATTTTATGGCAAGACAGGAGGCTAGCATTATGCAATAAACCTGTATTGCCACTTCCAGCAGCAAACCTTAAAATTATTCCAAAAAGAACTTTATAACCCAACAATGGAAAAGAACTCTCAGTCCAATAAAAGCTCCCTGTCAGCCATTTTCTTCCTCTTTTGTTGCTGCTTCATACATTCGGTGGTTCTCGGTTTTAATAACCGCGTGGTTCTGGCCTGCTGCCAGTCCTATTGCCCAAAGGTTTAATGACAGTGTGGTTCTGGCCTGCTGCCAACATCTAAGGTCATCAGTTTTAATGACAGTGTAGATCTGTCCTGCTGCTGATCTCATTGCCCATTGACTTAATGACAATCTCCTGTGTAGGGAGCCCTGTGTTATATAATGTGAGTATATGCTCCAGTGTACAGATCTTTCGTCCCCCCTTTTAATTATAGTGAGGGTCTGCTCTATTTTCATTGGCAGGGGGAACTTATTTTGAATACAGTTTCTTTCAGGGCCGCTACTGGTGTCTCAGGTTAGGTATTGAAAACGAGGTTGATGGTCTTCCCTTTTTCCATGAGAGCAGGGTTCTGATTTGCTGACAGTCAGGGGTACTCAGTTTTATGAGATCAATGGTTTTCATGAAGTTTGAAGAAGAAATACAAAAACACGAGGAAAGCACACAATCTTGTTTTCAGGTTTCTGGTCTACTGCCAACATGTGGAGCTATGGGAAGGTACTGAAGAGTCTGTAGAGCACCGAATCCCTGCTTCACAAGGGCCAGAGGAGTGTGTTAAACTACTGACTCCTTCAATTAATAGGTGGGAGCGACAGAATTACAAGTTATCTTCTTGGTGCAATAGACTCTCTGAAACAACAAAAGCAATGCATACCATTGGAATTCACCTATTTGTTGAGGTACACCGGTCCATATGGTCCATCCACCAGTTATGTTGGCCTGGACACCAAAAATCACTTCAATGTATGTCAAATGCAACATAAGTAGGATAAACGTCTGAATATACAACTTTTGCTGCAACAGGCAAAGAGACGGGAGTTTAGAAAATAAGGATTTGGAGGAGGGAGTGATCATGTAATGTGTGCATTGCTCTTGCATGTGAATCAAAGACTGAGGGGCAAAGACAGACAGGGAGTGTGAGAAGTTGGCCTGGTATATGCTGTCCACTAATTAAAGTGGGCACCTTGCACCAGTCCAAACAACCCTTATGGTGATTTAAGAGGTCAAAGATAACCTTAGAAAGCTATCCAAGTGGTGGCTGTGGAGAGCAGCCTTCAGGCTTAGTCTTGAAGGAATGTTAAGCAGCTTGTTTTACCAGAATGCAACCTTATAGTATTGGTTAAATGAAGGGAGAACCACCCAATAGTTATAAAAATATGTATTTATTAATATAACACTATCTAGTACGACACAGAATCTCCTACATGGAGATAATCACAAAGTACACAATACTTAAGCACAGAAAGACAGTAAATAGCACTAATACACAGGGGGCCTCAGGGTGGAACCAAACCATACACTAAATAAGTGGTATAAGAACCATGACTCGAGTCAAGACAGTGTCGAGAGGACGTAGAATCGCTGGGACCCCAAGGAACCACCCAAGGTGAGTAGAAAGGGACCCCACGGAGGACGGGTGCAGTGTAGAAATACGACCGCGTGCTCCGTACAATTCTATGGGAAAGTCGGGGTTGAAGTTTTTTAGAGTATAAGGACCCTTCCCAGTGGTCTTCGAAGAAACCCCGTGGCAGACAAAAGGTTGAAGAGCGACCCCACCCATGGATACCAAGGTACCCAAGTTACTTATCCCAGGGAAGCCGGGTGTATAGTTCTGAAGTGGCGTCAGAAACCGCTCTCGAACCCAATGGCGGACTTCGAAGAAGAGCCGCTGCTGGAAGGGAGAAAAGTGTCCGCTGGAATCCAAAGGTGGATTCCTGTCGAGGAGTACCTGAAAGCAGAGGGGACAGAGTCTGGGTCACTTGGGAGTGACCAGGGGCTCGGTAGACTAATGCCCACCGATGTTGGGTGCCTCAGGTTGGTTGATGGAGTCCTTGACTCTGCAGCTGCAGGGACCAGGAGATGTTGAGGATGACCAGGAGCCAGATGCAAGCTGTCCCACGAAGGATGTCGGGTGTTGAGGGGTCGGTGTCCGGCGGGAGCACCAACAAGCCTTGGCAACGGCAACCCATGCAGAAGGTCAAGGCAGTGTACGATTCAGACCAGCAAGGCCCAGGAGACTCACCATAAATAGGGGAGTCAGGGCATGCCCAGAGCAACCAGGGGAGCCCAAGCAAAGCAGGAGTTGACCCTCAAGTGTACCCAGAGGCCAGAGGCACAGGAGTCGCAAGAGGACCTCAAGCGATTTCACCAAAAAACTGCCCACGAAGCACTCAGTGCAAGGAGGTCTAAGTTCTTGGTAGGAAATGGTGGCAGAGGTTGAGGCTACTCAGAGCCAAATGCACTTGGTCGGGAAATGCCAACAAGCATATTCACTTGCAAATGTTCGCGGTGCACCGGGGTTCGGTTATTGCAGCCACCACAAGGGATTCTGACCTCAAACTTGGTGAGAGGGCAGCTCGGGCCTTTAGGGACGTAGAAACCTACCTTCTGTGTTGCTGAAGCCTTCTGAGTCTGTAGCAGCTCAGGATCAGCAGACCAGACAGCAGTGTTGTGGTGCCTGCAGATGCAGGGGAGTGACTCCTTCACTCCAAGGGAGATATCTTCGGTTGTACTTGATGCTCCACAGGTCCTGCACAGATCCTGTATGGTGCACGGGCACAGACGATGCAGCAGACTGAGTGGAAGACGAAGTCGGGCCCAAACGAAGTCCAGCGAAGTCCAGAGTGTCCAGACGGTCGAAGTTCAGTGGAATGTTGTCCACATCGAATCTAAGGTCCTACAGCCAGGTAAGCCCTTAAGTACCCAAGGAAGAGGGTTGGCGAGATTCAGGGGACCCTCCCAGGGGAGGGTCTGGACAATGGAGAGGTTACTCACATGTCCTTTGTCCAGCTTCGTGCCAGAGTGGGAGCCAAAGGCTCCCAGGACTGGTTTGAACTGGACTATGCACAGGGACATCAAATGTGCCCCTCATGCAGACTTTCAGTCGCTGGCAAGCACACCCACCCAGCACTAATACACTAAATCCTGTCTGGGAGGTGGTCACACCTCCCTCTGACAGGATGCCTATTGTTCTTCCTTCCCCTGCTCGAGCTTGGCTCAGCAGAAGGAGGGCAGAAATGTGTCTCTGGTCGGCAGCAACCATTTTGTGCTGTCCGGGACTAGAAGGCTAGTACCAGGAACACCAGGGACACCTCAAAGCTCGCTCCTGTTTGACACCAAACACGATCGGGTTTATTTTAGCCATTTTAGAGTTGGTCATCACGCTGTCGCATAATGCCACTCTATATGCCGTAAATGGCAGCTTCACTGACAACCCAGGAGAATGGACTCCGTAGGCTGCAGGGGTGTCCTGCTCATGCAGTGGCACCCTCTCACTTAGAACCAAGCACCCTGCCTTCAGGATTGTTAAGGCCTGCTATAGGGGTGACTTAAAGGTTTTAAGTGCAGCAACCCTTAGATATAGTAAACCTATATCTTAAGTAAGTGGTGCATGCACTAACTTACACAGGCTGCAATGGCAGACCTGTAGTTCCATTTTGCATGGCCTCTCATGGGTGGCATAATACATGCTTCAGCCCATGGGAGGCCTCTGGGGTACCTATGCCCTGGGTACATGTGTACCATATACTAGGGCCTAATAAGGGTACCCCAGTATCCAATCTGGAGTGTACCTAAGTACATGGCATAACAGTTTAGGGAGAAATCAGATAGACTGGGTTCTTGATTAGCAGGATCCCAGTCAGACTAGACAAAAACAGTATTACATTTAGCAAAAGTGGGGGTAACCATAAGAAGCAGATCCTTCTTTCCTACAGGGAGCTTAAACCGGTGAAAAGCCAATTCCACTATTGCTAACGGCAGTGGCACATGGGAGCTAGGAGAAGCGCTCAGCCCAGCAGCTGAATGGCACGGTGAAGACAAAGGCCTGTCTTCCTGACTTGGGTTGGTGACATCAGAGCAAGTTAACACACTGAGTAAAGAACTGGCAGAGGAGTGAGGAGCAACACGTGTAATAGCTAAGATAAACAAGAGCATGGAGCCTCCATTCCCTTCCCACACATGAAACTGTCGGACAGGAGGTGCCAAGGAGGATGTGATACAGTATCCATAATCATAGCCAACTTACTTTATTGCATTTATCATTGGAAGTCATTGTTTATCCTAGAGGTATACCTAGCATGGGATGAACTCCAAGTTTCTGCAGTACAATGAGCCAGTGTTAGAACTAACCAAGCCATCACAGGTGTATTTACAAGTCATCACGTGTCAGAGACAAGGTGCATATCACGTTGAAGGCACAGGATAGTTAGTCACACACCGCAAGCCTCTATCATTTTTCTTAGGTCTGTAAGCATTTTACAATGTTCTTATTTCAGGGACCACAAAATGCTATTGGATGGATCGAAATCCACACCTGTGCCTGTTGAACTAAAAATACATTCAATAATATGTGAAGCACATTAGTTGCTACAAAAAGGACAGAGAATAATTTAGTTTTAAACCATGAAAGTTTATTAAAGGTTTACAGAAATCAAGATAGTATCATTTAATAATCATACCCAATGCTTCCTGCCGAAGATGCAGTTAAAAGAACTATGACAAGCATCAATGAGCACTTTATACAGGATTGTTAAACCTGCTTGTTTAAGGAGAAACCATCTCTTTTCCCTTCACATAGTATACTGGATGCCCTACAGGATTTTGAAGATGGTAAAAGGGGGCATAGCTAAATGTAAGAAATGTGGACTAGAGAATGCAAATGATAGCCGTGTGTTTATGGAATGCCCCATGATTCAGTGCTGCTGTGAAAATGAGTAAGACTATGAAGAAAATTCTTGGGATAAATGTCAAGGTAAGTGTTTCCCTAATTATGTTTGGGGCCATGGAGGATTTGGTGAAGTTGGGTACTGATGGAACCAAATTGCTATTTTACTCGACTCTCCTGGCACGAAGGGAAATCTACAGGAAGTGGATAGCAGGGCCTCCGCTGACAAATGCTGAATGGCTCAGTTCTTTAATATATACACTGAAAATGGATGTTATAGATATGACCGCAAAGAGCATAAGTTCTGGTTGCCATTGATGAGTTGATTGGAACAGAGCAATGCTAATGGGAGTGTAGTAATGTAAATTTGGTTTCATGATTTTAAACTAATTTTGTTCTATGATTACACCCATCATTGTCTCTGCACTTCAATACTTGGTTGTATACCCAAGTACGCTGAAGAAGGCTAAATACCTCTCTGGTGTGGCAATCCTGTAAAAATAAGGGTATGATTCTGGAACATTGGGGTGTAAGCCTGAGGTGAATGAGGACAAAAAAATGCATATGTTTCAATTCATATGCAATTTAAATTAAATCAAAATCTTTTAAGTCAGAGGACAAACCAACATGGGATCCCCTCACTGGAAAGGACAAAAGAAAGTATGTCCATCTCTCCGAGAGATTAGTCTAAAAATCTCCTACTCCACTCTGCTCTTTTCTAAGCTCAAGTGAACTAAAGCACACAAACTCTAATATTTCACACACCTACACGTCATTCTCTTAAGACTGTTCAATCAGGTTAAAGCGAGATGATACAATTATATGCATGTTCAGTTCTCAAAGTTTTTAACAATACAAGCTTCTCTCTGTGGAAGCCTCCTGTTATTAATGTATCATTCCTTGTCTGTCTCTTAAACAAGAGTCATCAACAAACAAGGTAAGATTGGGCCCTTTCAAAGGGACATCCCAAAAGTCAGGTCTTGGCTTGGTGCGCAATTTAGTAATATCAAGAAAGCCTTGGTCAACATCATCATTGCCTGGGCCACTTTCCGGGAGGGGCAAAAAAGTAGCAGGCTATAGGACATTGCACCTCCTGAGAGAACAATTTTATGCTGCCAAAATCACCTTTTCATATTTAGTGAGCTTGCTGTTTTTTATTTGCTGAGATTGAGTGCAGGTCAGTATGATCTGTACTGAATGTGGGACCATCACAATAAGTGAGTATATATAATTATGCCTTCACACTGTTGGATGCTGACACCACAGCGGCTACAGCTTTTAGGCATCCAGGAACCTCCACACCACTGGACTAAGTTTGGCAGAAAAAAAATAAACCACTGGTCGTTTTGCTTTCCAATGGGTCTGTGTCAATAAAGACAGAGTGCACGCTTCTCTCTTTATGACAATAAAGGACAAAATCCTTGTTGTAATCAGGCATTCCTAGTGCTGGTGCACTGCAGAGTATTTCTATGAGCTCTAGAAAGGCACTTATGCATTTGTTGTCTCAGGGTTGCGGATCATTCACATCATTGTGTGTAAGTTTCTGTAGCTGCTTAGCCATTAGGGAAAAGGTGGGAATCCTATGACCACAGTAGCCCACCAATCCCAGGAACATCCTGACATTTCAATCTGTCTTGGGGGCATTCATTCTTTGGATAGTGGATATGCATTCTTTGGTGCCCCAAATAGAGAAACTTCCTCTGGCAATACTGATTAGAAAGGAGTAGCTACATCATGCTTCATATATTTGGAATGGTAATGATAAATCCTCTTTACTGGCAAAGCTGGATTTAACAATACTGTAGGCCTGGGCGGAGTTCGGGGAGTTCCTCTATGAGGAACTACATGAAGTGACAAAAAACTCTGTAGAGTTCCGCAAGTGTCGGAGTGCGATGCGAACTGCAGTTTGCGCTGCTCTTCCTGCCGCTCGGGTAGAAATTCTACCCTAGGGGAAGCTCGCGCTCACCAACATACCGATGGCGAGCACAAACAGGAAAAAAACTCCACTGCACTACGTGGAGTTTTCTGCACTCCGCAAGCTCCGCGGAGCGCGGAGTGCAGAAAATTCTGCAAACTGCGCAAACGGAGCGGAGTTCACCGCCCAAGCCTACAATACTGTTTTAGAAATGCTACTTTTAGAAAGTGGACTTTTCTCTGCTCTTACTGCCTGTTTGCCTTGCAGCCCGTCTCCAAAACACATCTGGGGAGAGTGACAGCTACACTTTGTGCATTCCCTCTAGACAGCCATAAACACAGGAAGAGTGGATATAACAGAGAGCTCATCTGCATTTATCAGCATTCTGATAGCTCTTCCTGGGCAGGAATAGAAGGGGGAGCTGACACTTACACCTGAATAGGAAGTGTCCTGTTTCCCACACAAAAGGCTGATTACCCCCAACTGATAGGCTAGAGCCAGGACTAGGAAGAAAGGGGTACCTGTGCACTTCAAGGGCCTGATTTGGAGTCATCCCCACTTCAAGGGCACAACTGGGTATACGTTCTGGGGCTCTGACCCTACCAAGACAGTACACTACTGGACCTGTGAAGAACTCTGCTTGACTGCTGCTCTGGAAGAACTGCTTTTCTGCTTTGCTGTGCTGCCCTGCTGATCCTTGGCCGCTGAGGACTGGACCCATCTCACTTGAACCCAGAGTGTCTCAAATGGCTTGCTGATTTGACCCCTGTTCTGAAGTCTCGGGGCCATCAAAGACTTCCTATAACAGCACCTGGACTCTGCCATCTGTAAGTCCTGCCTTGCCAAGTGGTGCCAATTCAGTCCTGGGCCTTTGAAAGTGAGCTTCTGCTGTGCAGAACCATCTGTATTTTTATTTTGTATTTATAGATTTGTAGAGCACATGGCTACCCGAGGGCTTCCCCGCGCTGATGATGAGTGCTGTAGTGAGAACGGAGCCCATTTGTGGTTTAAGGGAAACAACCAGGTCTTAAGTTTTTTTCTGAAGGCAAGTTCATTTTGTAATGCTCTTAGGTCAGGCGGGAGCTCGTTCCACAGTTTTGGAATCAAGTGTTCAAAGGATCTTCCTCCCCATCTTGATCTTTTGATTCTGGTTGTGCGGAGGTGTAGATGGGAGGACCTTAGTAGTCTAGTGGGGGTATGGGCGGATATCAGATTTCTGATTTTTTCAGGGCCTTTATTATTTACTGCCCTGTGAGTCATGCATAAGGATTTGAATTTGACTCTCGCCGCAATTGGCAGCCAATGGAGCTGTTTGAGGGATTCTCTCACAGAGATGTAGCTAGGGAGTTTTGACATGAGCCATGCTGCTTCGTTCTGCACAACCTGAAGTCTCTTTATCACATATTTTGGTGAGCCTAGGTAAAGAGAGTTGCCATAGTCCAGGCGCGAGACTATAAGGGACTGCATGACGGTTTTTCTTAACTGTTCTGGGATGAGTGCCAGTATTTTCATGAGCATTCTTAAGAGTCCGAAGCAAATTCCAGACAGTTTGTTTGCCTGGTGGTTCATTGCAAGGGTACTATCCATCCAGATACCTAGATTTTTTATAACGGATTTAGGGTCAGCCGGATTACCCATACAGGATGGCCTACTATTCAGTGGACTGGGCTTGGTCATGTTACCTAATATCATTAGTTCTGTCTCCTCTCCGTTCAGCTTTAGGCAACAGTTCGACATCCAGTGAGACAATTTGTTCAGGCAGAGAACCAGTTGTTGGTTTCCTTGATGGGGGCCATTAGACAGAGAGACAATCAACTGGGTGTTATCTGCGTAAGATACAACCGAAATGCCAAACTCCTGCACAATAGTGGCAAGCTGTCTCACGTTTATATTAAATAGCGTAGGGCTGAGGGAAGAGCCCTGTGGCACCCCACATTTAATTGGCAGGCTGTCAGAGAAGCAGTCCTTTTCCATCACTTGGTAGGATCGGTCTTCCAGAAAAGAGATAATTCAGTCCATCACTTTATCCCGGATTCCTATTTCCCTTAGTCTATCTTTTAAGATGAATGATTGACGGTATCAAATGCCGCACTAAGATCGAGCAAAATAATGGCGGCGGACCCTCCATTACCTAATAGGGCTTTGAGTTCCTCTGGAACTGCCAGGAGAGCCGCTTCAGTGCTGTGGTGGGCACGGAACAGTGCTTAATTTGAGCCGGAGCTTTCCGGTGCTCAGCACCGGTACCTAATCATCAGCACCAGAGCTTATAGCACCAATTAAGGGCACACACATTTGGAAGGAAGGCGATTTTCCCCATAATCACAGAATGTTGAGCCACGCCGAGAATTGAACCCGGTTCCCCAGCTTCGAAATCGGCAGCTCTAGCCATTAGGCCAAGTCCTCTCCAGAATAATAAGTGCCGGGGCTCTAGTCAGGAGGCAGTTTGCACCAGCACATTACTCCTGTTAGCGCTGCCTCCTGAGGAGAGCCCCGGCACTTTTTATATTAGAAATGAACCACTGGCACGGAAGCCCATCTGCGTTGGGTGGAGAAGATTATTCTCCTCCAAATAGTTAACTAATGTTCGATTGACATGTTTCTCCAGGAGTTTACAGAGGAGGGGAAGAAGTGAGATAGGTCACAGATTACCAAGTATATCTGGATCCAGATGGGTTTTTTTCAGAATTGGTCTGATTATGACTTGCTTCCAATGTTGTGGGACCAAGCCGGAATCTAGTGACTTGTAAAGTAGCACCATTAGTGGGGGGAAGTATAACCTTTGTCACCTTGACAAGGGCATGAGGGGGTGCTGAATCTAACGGGGATCCCGATTTAGTGGACTTTATTAGATTGAGGATAGCATCTTCCTCGAGTTTGGGAAATTGTGATAGACTCGGGCTGTAGCTGGTTCACTGACCTTTTTTAAACCCTCATGTATTGGTTCAGTAATGTTATGAAAAAGGCTATAGATATCTGTCACTTTCTTGTGAAAGAAAGATGCTATTTCGTTGCATCTTTCTTTGGTGGCCTGAGGAAATCCATTACTTTCGTGAGGGGTGGTCAGAGTTTTGACTACTCTGAAGAGTTCCTTTGGGGAGTTAAGTGCCTGAGTGATTTTATCCCTCATAAAATTTAGCCTGTGCCTTTTTTAATTCATTGTGATATGATCTAATTGAGGTTTTGTATTTAACTTTAAGATCTGGATCATACTCCTTTCTCCAGTCCCTTTCCAGTCTCTTTCATTGTTTTTTCAATGTGGTCAGATGGTTGTTGTACCATAGAGCTTTCTTAGTCTGAGATTTTTGATTAATATTTTTTTCAGTGGAGCGCATGCATCCAGAGACTGACCAATCCAGTTTTCCCACTGCTGGAAGTCCTCCTCTAAGCTGCCTGCGAGATTGGGGATTGTGTTCTTCAGGGCAGTTGACCAGATTTCTGGTTCGAGCTTCGACCAGCTCCTAGTAGCAGTGGTCGCGGCCTTGACCTTCGCCTGTTTGGCAGGTTTGGGTAGTCTGAAAAGAATAAGGCAGTGGTCGGACCAGGGGACTGGGGTTACCTAATATACTGTGACCTGGGGGTCATTGGAGAATATAAGGTCCAATGTATGCCCTTTGTCATGGGGTTAGTTGAAGGGCCTCAAGATCATCCAGCATCCTTTTGGTGGAGGGGGTGTCAAGTGCATCAAAATGAAGGTTGAAGTCACCCAGTATTGTTATGTGGGTTTTCCATACCGATAGGCTAGCTAAAGTATCTGGTCATGCTTCTAAGAATTTTGAACAGGGGCCCGGCGGTCTATACACCAGGACACCTGAATACATACTGGAGGGAGAGAGTGTGATATGAAACTGAACACTTTCGCACTCCGGGAGGGAGAGTGGGGCCGTAGAGCATTTGAAAGCATCTTTTAAAATAATGGCAATCCCGCCCCCAATTTTTCCTGCCCGATCTAGTCTATGGATTTGGTAGCCTAGTGGGAGGGCAAGATGAATATCTGGCCCAGAACTATCACTAAGCCATGTTTTGGTGACAAATAGTACTTCGAGGGAGTCTTCCTCTAGCAAATTTCTGATGTCAATGACGTGCTTGGGGATTGACCAGGCATTAATTAATCCTAGTTTCCAGAAACCCTGGGCGTAGTTCGCGGAGTTGCACTACGCGGCACTACGCGAAGTGCAACAAAACCTCCGCCGCACTACGCAGAGCTACGCGAGCGGCGGAGTACGATAGAAAAATGCTGTTCGCGGTGATTGCACAGTGCCAGATGCTTGTCCGCACTGTTCAATCATTGCGAACGGCACCATGCACAGTGCAAGCGGTCCCTACTTTCCTTTTCTGCCGCTCGAGTAGATTTGTACTCGAGCGGCAGCTTTCTCAACGCGAACGGGCAGTTTCTCATTGCAAGCTGTCGCGAGCATACGCGACCACTCGCAATGAAAAATATGACCCCCCCGCGTTGAGAAATCTCGCCGGGATGTTGATTTTCCACGCTCGCGCTCGCCAACTTGATGTTGACGATCGCGAATGAGGAAAAATCTCGCCGGGAGGTTGATTTTCCACGCTCGCGGTCGCCAACTTGACGTTGACGAATGCGAGCGAGGGAAAAAACTACGCTACGCAACGCGAAGCAGAGTTTTTGAGAACTCCGCGATCTCCGCGTAACACCGCCCAGGGTTAGTTTCCAGATGGAATGTTGGGGCTTAGGGGCAGTTGGATGCTTGTCCTTGTAGGCGAGCATCTGAAAACTACACTGGCTGCAATCTCATCTGGGTTCAGGCAAATTATTGGAGCCCAGCAACGGAGCACACGGAGGAAGTGTTGGAGGCCTGAGTGCTAGAAACTGACCTCTTGTGTATTTCTGCAGACCTGTATGGGGGGACAGGGTTCCTGGACCCTGGTCCCATTCGGGCATGGACGGGTGCAGACGGACTTGCCTTTGGTGAGCCTTTGGCGCGCCTGCGGTGTGCCCGCTGCGCGCCCGGCCGGCAGCAGACATTTAAGGAGGAGGTGGGGTTGGTAACTAGCACGCCAACCTCCCCCCTCTGCACGCAAACTCTATGATCGAGAAGGCCAAGTGCCTCTCTATGGTAGCAGCGTGCTGCCTAAGGAACCAGTGCCTCTGATTCCTAACTGCCAAATCTCACATTCATATTCAATACAATTCAATTTTAAAACAGGTAAAAGGTTAGCCCCACATATAATTTTCTAAAAGAATTAAAAATATGTTCCAGAAAGACGGTAGCGCACAAGTGAGACCGAGCTCAAAACAGGGCTCTCACCTTCGTGCCCGGCCCCCAGCTGACATTTAAGGAAGAGGTGGGGTTGGCAACTAGCACACCAATCTCCCCCCTCTGCACGTAAACTCTATGATCGAGGAGGCCAAGTGCCTCTCTGTGGTAGCAGCGTGCTGCCTAAGGAACCAGTGCCTCAGATTCCTAAATGCCAAATGTCACATTCATATTCAATACAAGCCAATTTTAAAACAGGTAAAACGTTAGCCCCACATAGAATTTTTTAAAAGAATTAAAAATGGATGCAGTGATGAATTTGCGCCGATCGGAACCGACGCATTGTTCTTCGACGCTGACGCAGGAGTTGATCAACGACATTGTTTTGACGGACTGCGCAGCTGTACGATGACAGTGTGGCTTGGCGACGACGCAGTGCCTGCATCGTAAAGGAGTTCGTCGACAAAGCCTTCATCATCTACGCAGATCGGAACTAACACATCGAGTCTTCGACGCGGCGTTTCCAATGCACTTTTTCAGCGGGACCTTCGTGAGCCCTGTAGCCAGCCTGCCCTCCATCGCGGTCAGCCTGAAGTTTGGATTTACCCCAGTCCAGCACAACCACAACTATCCCCTAAGTGCAATTCCGTCTGAGCACTTCATTTTATTGAGTCTTTAAAAATTCATAACTCGGTTCTACTTATTGAATGTTTGTTGTTTTGGTCTTGTTTTACTCCTAAAATGATTATCTATTTTTCTAAACCTTTGTGGAGTGTTTTTGTGGTGTTTCCATTGTATTACTGTGTGTGTTGCACAAATGCTTTACACATTGCCTCTTTAGATAAGTGCTTTGTGCCAAGCTACCAGTCTTGTACAGGGTGCATACTCTGACAATCAAAACCCGAGTTCTAACATTGGTGATCAGCGGTGAGGATAGAACTTGTGTTTGTGCAATACCATATAGTTACTCATTGTTCACTACAACTCTATACATAAGACCATTACAAATTTTAAATTCTATTTTTTCTCTCAATTGATAATTTCTCTAAATGTTACTCCTGCTTGACCTTCATCAACTTAGGACTCTATTTGTTGCTGCACTTGTGATGCCTTGCAGGATGTCCATGGATCTCATCTGTCTAGCATACTACACTGGGAGTTAGCTGAAGGAGTTCTACGAGGAAAGGGGTCAGAATGTGGGCAGGAAAGCTTCTCAAGTAGACCTACAGATAGCCCTCAGAGCCTATGAGGAAGTCAGAAGGCTGCAAGCAACAACAGAGGAGGAGAACTCTGAGCTGAGGGGAGGACTCTCCTGCCATGGGGCAGGGTACAGGGTATCTACCAGGGGCCTTTCACATATGGAATTGGATATCAACGCCATTGAGAGCGACAGCATGACTGAGCTATGGAAGTTGTGCCGAGAGAGAAAACTGCAAATCCCTGAGGGTGATCCCAAGTTTGCAAATTAGTTTGCCCTTAAAGCCAGGTGGGATGTCCGCAGAATGCAAACTACACCACAGGAAGAGTGTGAAGAGGACTACTTCACTATTCTAGAGAGTACAGCACCCTGGTTATACCTGACATTAGCATCAGGGCCCCTGAGAAGGAGAGAGAGGAGCAGAAAAATGACTGGGCACAGGCTCCAGGGGAGAGAGGGGATCCCACAGAGAGGGAGTTTCCTGCTGGACCCTATGCAGGAAGCACTGTCTCCTCCCAAACCCTGTTTCCTGAGGAGTTAAAGGACAGACAGGCAAAGAGGGACCTGAGGCTGTAGCTGGCCCAGCTGGCTACTGAGGAGAGAAAAGATGAGGTTGAGAGAGCCATGGCAGAGAAAAAGATCTTGCTGGCTCCTGAACTGAGTCTCAAGGAGCTGGACTTGAAGGCTAAACTGCTGGCAGAGTCTAGCAGAAATGGTGGCAGCAAAACTTCTATGTCCAGTGCTGAAAAAAAGCAAACATACCTAGAGACTTGGTGCCTGACTTCAAGGAGGGGGATGGCATAGACAGGTGGTTTGAGGCATATGAGGTGCACAGGATCCCTGAGGAGCATTGAGGAGCTGGCATATGGAGTCATATTCCTGGTGATGGAGGTACGCCCTACTAGCCCCAGAGAAGGAGACAGACTGAGGTATCCCACCATGAAGAAGGCCCTTGTCAAGAAGTATGGATTCATCTCAGAAGAGCTCAGGTTGAAATTCAGGGGCAGTCAGAAACTGTCTCACCAGACCTGGGAGAGCTTTATGGGGTACTTTTCAAGGCACTGGATGGTTGGGTTAAGGGTAGTTAGGGAAATTCTTTTGAGGGTCTATACAATTTGGTTGCCAGAGAGCACTTGTTCAGTCACTGCTTTTCAGGGCTATGCCAAAATGTGGTTGATTGTATGTTCCCTGACCCCAGGGAACTTGCAAAGGAGGCAGATTTCTGGGTGAGTACCAGAGTGTCTGAGAAGGCATTTGGGAGTGATCCTAAGGAGGGTAGTTTAGGTTCCCCTCAACAGAGTGAAAGGGAGGTACACAGTGACAAAGACACGTCTCAGTATAGTAGGTGGGGAAAAGGGTCCCATGCCCCTCTAAGAGTAGGAAGAGAGGTGGGAGTGGGCAGAGTCCCAAGAAGCCCTGTTCCCAAACCCAGTGCTTAAATTGTTCCTGGAGGGGGCATAAGCAGGGTAACCTGGTCTGTTCTGAGAGACCATCCACTGATGAGAGCCCACCCAGTGTCAGGAGAACTGGGGGGGCTACCACAGGTGCCCTACCAGTTCTGTAGTCTGTGGGTGCCACTCCACAGCAGAGGGTGCAGAGGCCCAGATGGAGGGGTAGGAGGTGGAAACAGTCCACAGTGGGAGCATCACTGGGTCTGGGGGTGCCAGCTCTGAGATCAGAGCACCCCAAGACTGACCTTGATGAGGTGTCTTCTGGCCTGGTGGGGCTCCATGCACTATCACAGGAATAGAGGGCTGGAGACCTGTGCCAGGCAGACTCTTACACAACACATGCATAATGTGTTTCCCCCTGGGGGCAAGTTGTATTCCCCTGAAAGACCTGGCTTGCCATGCACATGTTCAGCCTAAGGGTATAGACCCTAATTTGAAGGACGAGTTTCAGGAAATCACCCCATAACTGATGGGAGGGAGAGAGGAAAAAGGAAGCAAGTCACCTGGGGATACTGCCTCCCACTCTAAAAAACCACAGAGGACAGAGACCCCTGAATGGCCTGTGGCCTGTCTCTTGACCCTACCAAGACAGTACACTACTGGACCTGTGATGAACCCTGTCAGGAGTAAAGACTGCTGTGGTACAAGGATTGCCACTCTGCTTGACTGCTGTTCTGCAAGAACTGCTTTTCTGCTTTGTTGTGCTGCCCTGCTGCCTGCTGATCTCTGCCCTGCTGAGGACAAGGACTGGACTCATCTCACTTGAACCCAGAGTGACTCTTTTGTAATTTGAAGATGCCCTCTTGGTAAGCAGGAATCAGGTAGCCAGTTCATGTGGAATAACAAGTTGTAGGTTTTTTGGAGGAGTTATAGGTGAGGTTACAAGCTACATGGTAAGCCCATAAGCCCCACACTTTTCAATATTTACATCTCTCCTCTTGCTCATCTGGTTAAGTCCTGTGGCTTTGAAATACTCTTATATGCTGACGACACGCAACTGGTCATCTCTTTTGGGCAAGACATGGAGAATGTTAAACAATGTTTTACTGCATGTATTAGAAAAATTGCTGCGTGGATGTTCCTGAGTTGCCTTCAGTTAAATGGGGACAAGACTGAAATTGTATTGTTTGGAAATGCGCAGTCCCTTTGAACAACTGATTGGTCCCCCCCAACCCCGAGCTCGGCCCAGCTCCCTCTCTTAAAAGCAGTCAGAAATTTAGGTATTCTGTTAGACGCCAAATTATCAATGAAAGATCAGGTGATGGCTACCTGCGCCACATGCTTCAGGGTAATGCACCTCCTTAAAAGAGTATTCCAGTGGCTCCTGTTGACCTCTTGGAAGACCCTCGTCCAGGTGCTGATAATCAGTCGCCTGGACTATGGATATGCGCTACTAGCAGCACCAACAAATCCCTCCAATCAAAATTGCAGGTGGTACAAAACACTGCTGCCCAACTGGTTAACAAATAGCCACCAGGCACACCTTCAGCCCCCCTGCTCAAGGCTCTTCACTGACTACTTGTAAAGAAAATAGCAATTTTTAAACTTCTCTCTCTGACCTATAAAGCCCAGTCAGGCAAAGGACCTAAATATCTACAGGATAAACTGGTTCCCTATCACCCCCAAAGAAATCTCATTTCAAGGAGCCAGCTCCTTCTCCACCCCGACATATTTGTACATTAAAATACGTCAGTCTGCCCTTTAATTATCTTGCTCCCCATCACTGGAATAGGCTCCCCCTTTATATTTGGGCATGCACAGAGTTTTCATGCTTTAAAAAACATCTCAAGACTTGGCTGTTCTAATGGATGCTTCATGACTAGTCTGCTACACAAGCGCCGAGATGCCCCTTTCGGGGGCGAGTGACAGTGCTATATCAAGTTTCTATAACATAACATAAAGTACCCCACCGGGAGCAGCATCCTCTCTGCTCAACCCACTCTCTCTAACTGCCAAGAAACATCCAGTCCCCCACCAACATTCCACGACATCACACACTGCTGTGCTATGCAAACAAATGATGGACGGAATGCTGAATAAATCATGCATTCACCACCAGTTAAGAGGTCTGGGTTAAAGCCATCATTCTTTTGCTCACCATACCACCTCAGTTCAGTTTAGACCCAGCCATATGCAAATCAGTCACGACCCTGTTCCTCATGAAAACAGTTCAGCCCGAACTGCCCGTCCATCATTTGTGTGCGTAGCACTTTTCATCCTAAGTGGGATGGGGATGCCCAGACATGGGTCCCTTGCTCATTTTGCCACTGGATTCAAGCTAGCCTGGCTGATGAGGTGTAATACCCAGGATGCTTGTTTCTGGTCCAGGAAGGCCCTTGCCTGGCAGTTCGGGCTGGACTGTACCCATGGGGAGCAGGGTCAAGACTGATTTGCATATAGCTGGGTCGAAATGGCATGGCATGGAAACAAACGATGGATTTAACCCAGATCTGTGACAGGGGGTGAATGTTTGATTTGTTCAGCATTCCATCCATCATCTGTACTTTTTGCAATCACACACGGCTGAGCAAAGCAGGGAACAATGGAGGCGTGTACAGAATGCATCAAAAGCATAGCCAGTCAGTCAAAAACTTTATTTCGGCTGTACAGCCATAAAAGCACAGGTAAATATGACATTACATAAATACCATTACATTTTTACAAACGACAATTAGGGGCAAGGGGTAATTATACAAAATATCAATAAATGGATGTGGGAAAATATGCTACATATTTATTATGTGGTTGGCTATCACCCCTACTACCCGACCCCCTAAAATTGGCGACCATATGTATTGAGTATACCCAGGATTTCCTACATTAACCCCTTCGCTGCTAGGCCTTTTCCCCTCCTGTGCTAAGCCTTTTTTTGGCTATTTGGGGTAGTGCGCGCTTAGGCCCCTGTAACTTTTTGACCACATAAGGTATCCATGCCAAATTTGCGTCCTTTTTTTCTAACATCATGGGGATTGTAAAGGTACCCAGGGTTTGTGGGTTCCCCTGGAGGGGACCCAGAAATTAGTCAAAATACAGCTAAATTTTGTTTTTTTGGAAAAAGGCAAAAAAGGGCTACAGATGAAAGCGTCTTGATTTTTCCCTGCAAATGGCATCAAAAAGGGGTTGTGGGGATGAAATCACCATCTTCCCAGCTTTCAGGGACAAGCAGACTTTTGTCAGAAAACCAACTTTTTTACACAGTTTTGGCATTTTTCTGGGACATAGCCTATTTTTGCTATTTTTTGTGCTTTCAACCTCCTTCCAGTTAATGGTAGAAATGGGTATGAAACCAATAATGGATCCTGGAAAGCCATACATTTATGAAAAGTAGACAAAATTCTGAATTCAGCAAGGGGTCATTTGTGTAGATCCTTAAAGTTTTCCTTATAGAAACTAACAGTTAAATAAAGGAAAAATTGAAAATTAGTTGAAAAAAACAGCCATTTGTGTCAACGTTTTCACCTGTAACTTCTTCTAATTATGACAGCTATTTGAAGGCAATATACCGTTATATCCGCTGGACCTTTCTGGTTGTGGGGATATATAGGACTTGTAGGTTCACCAAGAACCCGACGAACCCAGAGCCAATAATTGAGCAACATCTTGCAATGATTTTTTTTTAAGTACCGGGTATATAGCAATTATTTTGGGAAAATGTATACATGGAAAAATTGTTATGAAAGACACCTATGTATTTCTGAAATGGGAACAAAATGTAGATTTTAGAAACAGTAGATATTTGCACATTTCCGAAATTGGGAGTACCCATACTAGCATGAGAATTATAGGTCATTTTTCAAAATGACTTATTTTTTACACATTGTCTTTCATTTGGAAGGCAGAAATGCATCGAAAGTCAATAGGTAATAACAGTTGCTCTACAATTCTGTGTTACCCTAAGTCTCCCGATAAAAATGGTACCTCACTTGTGTGGGTAGCCCTTGTGCCCACAACAGGAAATGGCTCAAAATGCAACGTGGACGTACCACATTTTCACAATGAAAAATTACCCTTTTTTTGCAAAGTGCCTAGGTGTAGTTTTTGAACCCTAGCTCTGCCGGCACCTAGGGAAACCTAGCAAACCTATACATTTTTGAAAACTAGACACCCAGGGGAATCCAGGATGGGGTGACTTGACTGCCTCCCACCAGGTTCTGTTACCCAGAATCCCTTGCAAACATAAAAAATTGTCCAAAAAATCACATTTCCCCCACATTTCTGTGGTGGAAAGGTCTGGAATCTGCGTGGATCCACAAATTTCCACCCACCCCGCGTTCCCCAAAGTCTAACGAGAAAAATGGTACCTCACTTGTGTGGGTCGGCCTAGTGCCTGCGACAGGAAACGGCGCAAAACGCAACGTGGTCACACCTCAATTTCGCAGTGAAAAATGACCCTTTTTTGGCAAAGTGCCTAGCTGTATTTTTTTAACGCTAGCTCTGCCGGCACCTAAGGAAACCTAGCAAACCTATACATTTTTGAAAACTAGACACCCAGGGGAATCCAGGATGGGGTGACTTGACTGCCTCCCACCAGGTTCTGTTACCCAGAATCCCTTGCAAACATAAAAAATTGTCAAAAAAACCACATTTTCCCCACATTTCTGTGGTGGAAAGTTCTGGAATCTGCGTGGATCCACGAATTTCCACCCACCCCGCGTTCCCCAAAGTCTTACGAGAAAAATGGTACCTCACTTGTGTGGGTCGGCCTAGTGCCTGCGACAGGATACGGCGCAAAACACAACGTGGTCACACCTCAATTTCGCAGTGAAAAATGACCCTTTTTTGGCAAAGTGCCTAGCTGTAGTTTTTGAACCCTAGCTCTGCAGGCACCTAGGGAAACCTAGCAAACCTATACATTTTTGAAAACTAGACACCCAGGGGAATCCAGGATGGGGTGACTTGACTGCCTCCCACCAGGTTCTGTTACCCAGAATCCCTTGCAAACATAAACAATTGTCAAAAAAACCACATTTTCCCCACATTTCTGTGGTGGAAAGTTCTGGAATCTGCGTGGATCCACGAATTTCCACCCACCCCGCGTTCCCCAAAGTCTTACGAGAAAAATGGTACCTCACTTGTGTGGGTCGGCCTAGTGCCTGCGACAGGATACGGCGCAAAACGCAACGTGGTCACACCTCAATTTCGCAGTGAAAAATGACCCTTTTTTGGCAAAGTGCCTAGCTGTAGTTTTTGAACCCTAGCTCTGCCGGCACCTAGGGAAACCTAGCAAACCTATACATTTTTGAAAACTAGACACCCAGGGGAATCCAGGATGGGGTGACTTGACTGCCTCCCACCAGGTTCTGTTACCCAGAATCCCTTGCAAACATAAAAAATTGTCCAAAAAACACATTTTCCCCACATTTCTGTGGTGGAAAGTTCTGGAATCTGCGTGGATCCACAAATTTCCACCCACCCCGCGTTCCCCAAAGTCTTACGAGAAAAATGGTACCTCACTTGTGTGGGTCGGCCTAGTGCCTGCGACAGGAAACGGCGCAAAACGCAATGCGGTCCCACCTCAATTTCGCAGTGAAAAATGACCCTTTTTTGGCAAAGTGCCTAGCTGTAGTTTTTGAACCCTACCTCTGCCGGCACCTAGGGAAACCTAGCAAGCCTATACATTTTTGAAAACTAGACACCCAGGGGAATCCAGGATGGGGTGACTTGACTGCCTCCCACCAGGTTCTGTTACCCAGAATCCCTTGCAAACATAAAAAATTGTCCAAAAAAACACATTTTCCCCACATTTCTGTGGTGGAAAGTTCTGGAATCTGCGTGGATCCACAAATTGCCACCCACCCCGCGTTCCCCAAAGTCTTACGAGAAAAATGGTACCTCACTTGTGTGGGTCGGCCTAGTGCCTGCGACAGGAAACGGCGCAAAACGCAACGTGGTCACACCTCAATTTCGCAGTGAAAAATGACCCTTTTTTGGCAAAGTGCCTAGCTGTAGTTTTTGAACCCTACCTCTGCCGGCACCTAGGGAAACCTAGCAAACCTATACATTTTTGAAAACTAGACACCCAGGGGAATCCAGGATGGGGTGACTTGACTGCCTCCCACCAGGTTCTGTTACCCAGAATCCCTTGCAAACATAAAAAATTGTCCAAAAAACACATTTTCCCAACATTTCTGTGGTGGAAAGTTCTGGAATCTGCGTGGATCCACAAATTTCCACCCACCCCGCGTTCCACAAAGTCTTACGAGAAAAATGGTACCTCACTTGTGTGGGTCGGCCTAGTGCCTGCGACAGGAAACGGCACAAAACGCAACGTGGTCACACCTCAATTTCGCAGTGAAAAATGACCCTTTTTTGGCAAAGTGCCTAGCTGTAGTTTTTGAACCCTACCTTTGCCGGCACCTAGGGAAACCTAGCAAGCCTATACATTTTTGAAAACTAGACACCCAGGGGAATCCAGGATGGGGTGACTTGACTGCCTCCCACCAGGTTCTGTTACCCAGAATCCCTTGCAAACATAAAAAATTGTCCAAAAAACACATTTTCCCCACATTTCTGTGGTGGAAAGTTCTGGAATCTGCGTGGATCCACAAATTTCCACCCACCCCGCGTCCCCCAAAGTCTTACGAGAAAAATGGTACCTCACTTGTGTGGGTCGGCCTAGTGCCTGCGACAGGAAACGGCGCAAAACGCAACGTGGTCACACCTCAATTTCGCAGTGAAAAATGACCCTTTTTTGGCAAAGTGCCTAGCTGTAGTTTTTGAACCCTACCTCTGCCGGCACCTAGGGAAACCTAGCAAACCTATACATTTTTGAAAACTAGACACCCAGGGGAATCCAGGATGGGGTGACTTGACTGCCTCCCACCAGGTTCTGTTACCCAGAATCCCTTGCAAACATAAAAAATTGTCCAAAAAAACACATTTTCCCCACATTTCTGTGGTGGAAAGTTCTGGAATCTGCGTGGATCCACAAATTTCCACCCACCCCGCGTTCCCCAAAGTCTAACGAGAAAAATGGTACCTCACTTGTGTGGGTCGGCCTAGTGCCTGCGACAGGAAACGGCGCAAAACGCAACGTGGTCACACCTCAATTTCGCAGTGAAAAATGACCCTTTTTGGCAAAATGCCTAGCTGTAGTTTGTGAACCCTAGCTCTGCCGGCACCTAGGGAAACCTACCAAACACACACATTTCTGAAAAGTAGACACCCGGGGGCTTCCAGGGAGGTATGGCTTGCGTGGATCCCCCAACGTTTCCTTACCCAGAATCCCCTGCAAACCTCACTTTTAGCTGGAACAAATCACTTTTTTCACACATTTGTGTGCGGGAAAGTGTGGCATCACTGGCCTCACACAAATTTCCTACCACCCAGCGTTCCCCCAGGTCTCCCGATAAAAATGGTGCCTCACTTGTGTGGGAGGCCCAAGTACCCGCGACAGGCAAGGGCCCACAACGTAGTGAGGCGACCTCAAAATTGCCTATCTCAAAACCACCTGGTTTTGCAAGAGGTCACCTGGGTTTTGGCCCGTGCTCGGCGGCCATCTAGGGAAACCTACCAAACCCACACATTTCTGAAAAGTAGACACCCGGGGGCTTCCAGGGAGGTATGGCTTGCGTGGATCCCCCAACGTTTCCTACCCAGAATCCCTTGCAAACCTCAATTTTAGCTGAAAAATCACTTTTTCACACATTTGTGTGTGGAAAGTGTGGCATCACTGGCCTCACACAAATTTCCTACCACCCAGCGTTCCCCAGGTCTCCCAATAAAAATGGTGCCTCACTTGTGTGGGAGGCCCAAGTACCTGCGACAGGCAAGGGCCCACAACGTAGTGAGGCGACCTCAAAATTGCCTATCTCAAAACCACCTGGTTTTGCAAGGGGTCACCTGGGTTTTGGCCCGTGCTCGGCGGCCATCTAGGGAAACCTACCAAACCCACACATTTCTGAAAAGTAGACACCGGGGGCTTCCAGGGAGGTATGGCTTGCGTGGATCCCCCAACGTTTCCTACCCAGAATCCCTTGCAAACCTCAATTTTAGCTGAAAAATCACTTTTTCACACATTTGTGTGTGGGAAAGTGTGGCATCACTGGCCTCACACAAATTTCCTACCACCCAGCGTTCCCCCAGGTCTCCCGATAAAAATGGTGCCTCACTTGTGTGGGAGGCCCAAGTACCCGCGACAGGCAAGGGCCCAAAACATTTTTGATAGGCAATGTTGATGTTGCCTCAAAACGTTTTGTGTCCTTGCCTGTCGCGGGTACTTGGGCCTCCCACACAAGTGAGGCACCATTTTTATCGGGAGACCTGGGGGAACGCTGGGTGGTAGGAAATTTGTGTGAGGCCAGTGATGCCACACTTTCCCACACAAAAATGTGTGAAAAAAGTGATTTTTTCAGCTAAAAGTGAGGTTTGCAGGGGATTCTGGGTAAGGAAACGTTGGGGGATCCACGCAAGCCATACCTCCCTGGAAGCCCCCGGGTGTCTACTTTTCAGAAATGTGTGGGTTTGGTAGGTTTCCTAGATGGCCGCCGAGCACGGGGCCAAAACCCAGGTGACTCCCCTTGCAAAACCAGGTGGTTTTGTGAAAGGCCATTTTGAGGTCGCCTCAATACGTTGTGGGCCCTTGCCTGTCGCGGGTACTTGGGCCTCCCACACAAGTGAGGCACCATTTTTATCGGGAGACCTGGGGGAACGCTGGGTGGTAGGAAATTTGTGTGAGGCCAGTGATGCCAGACTTTCCCACACACAAATGTGTGAAAAAGTGATTTTTTCAGCTAAAAGTGAGGTTTGCAGGGGATTCTGGGTAAGGAAACGTTGGGGGATCCACGCAAGCCATACCTCCCTGGAAGCCCCCGGGTGTCTACTTTTCAGAAATGTGTGGGTTTGGTAGGTTTCCCTAGATGGCCGCCGAGCACGGGGCCAAAACCCAGGTGACCCCCTTGCAAAACCAGGTGGTTTTGTGAAAGGCCATTTTGAGGTCGCCTCAATACGTTGTGGGCCCTTGCCTGTCGCGGGTACTTGGGCCTCCCACACAAGTGAGGCACCATTTTTATCGGGAGACCTGGGGGAACGCTGGGTGGTAGGAAATTTGTGTGAGGCCAGTGATGCCACACTTTCCCACACACAAATGTGTGAAAAAGTGATTTTTTCAGCTAAAAGTGAGGTTTGCAGGGGATTCTGGGTAAGGAAACGTTGGGGGATCCACGCAAGCCATACCTCCCTGGAAGCCCCCGGGTGTCTACTTTTCAGAAATGTGTGGGTTTGGTAGGTTTCCCTAGATGGCCGCCGAGCACGGGGCCAAAAACCCAGGTGACTCCCCTTGCAAAACCAGGTGGTTTTGTGAAAGGCCATTTTGAGGTCGCCTCAATACGTTGTGGGCCCTTGCCTGTCGCGGGTACTTGGGCCTCCCACACAAGTGAGGCACCATTTTTATCGGGAGACCTGGGGAACGCTGGGTGGTAGGAAATTTGTGTGAGGCCAGTGATGCCACACTTTCCCACACACAAATGTGTGAAAAAAGTGATTTTTTCAGCTAAAAGTGAGGTTTGCAGGGGATTCTGGGTAAGGAAACTTTGGGGGATCCACGCAAGCCATACCTCCCTGGAAGCCCCCGGGTGTCTACTTTTCAGAAATGTGTGGGTTTGGTAGGTTTCCCTAGATGGCCGCTGAGCACGGGGCCAAAACCCAGGTGACTCCCCTTGCAAAACCAGGTGGTTTTGTGAAAGGCCATTTTGAGGTCGCCTCAATACGTTGTGGGCCCTTGCCTGTCGCGGGTACTTGGGCATCCCACACAAGTGAGGCACCATTTTTATCGGGAGACCTGGGGGAACGCTGGGTGGTAGGAAATTTGTGTGAGGCCAGTGATGCCACACTTTCCCACACACAAATGTGTGAAAAAAGTGATTTTTTCAGCTAAAAGTGAGGTTTGCAGGGGATTCTGGGTAAGGAAACGTTGGGGGATCCACGCAAGCCATACCTCCCTGGAAGCCCCCGGGTGTCTACTTTTCAGAAATGTGTGGGTTTGGTAGGTTTCCCTATGTGGCCGCCGAGCCCCGGGCCAAAAACCCAGGTGACCCCCCTTGCAAAACCAGGTCATAATGAGATAATGTGTTGTTTATTTCTGCAGCGTGAAAATGTTGGCACAATATTGCAAGGAAAATGTGACAGACATTTTGAGGTTTGCAGGACATTGTGGGTACCATAACTTGTTGGGATCCACAAGAGAGATATCACCATGTACTCCCATGGGTGTTTCGTTTACGACAATATCTACAGTTGGTAGGTTATTCTTAGACGGAATGTACACCTTGGCAGACAGACTAAAAAGACAAAGATTACTGCACAGCCATCTATTCCTCAAGCACACACACACATACTGGTTGGATTTGGCACGAGGGCAAGTGATGGTTCAGTATATACAATTTTATTAACAAGAGATTTCACAAAAATGAAATGCACTGTCAATAATTGAAAGGACAAAAACGGAACCAGTGACTCGCAGCTCGTGAGCTGTAAAGCCACGTCAAGGCCCCAACCGCTTTACAGGCCATTCACACACCTTTCATACGTGATACACACAAGACCATTCACACCCCCAGGCACGAAACAAACACATTACAACATTCACAAAAAGGGACAAGGTACACCCTGCTTGAGAAAGACAAAAAAAAAATATTACTGCACAACCATCTAATCCTCAAGCACACACACACATACTGGTTGGATTTGGCACGAGGGTGAGTGATGGTTCAGTATATACAATTGTATTAACAAGTGATTTCACAAAAATGAAATGCACTGTTAATAATTGAAAGGACGAGAAACTGAACCATTGACTCACAGCTCGTGAGCTGTAAAGCCACGACAAGGCACCAACCTCTTTACAGGCCATTCATACACCTTTCATACGTGTGACAAATACAAAACCATTCACACCACCAGCCGCGGGCCCATCACATTACAACACTCACACCAGCAGACAGCGCCATTCAAGGGCCCATCACTTTCACACGCCCACATTCCTAACACAGCAACCACACAACCTGATGGATTGCGTGGAGTGTCGCTCGGCTAGCAGTGTGTGTAGTGACCAGCAGCAAGTCACTACTCACACACTGCCAGCCGAGCGCCACTCCACGCACACCGCCAGCCAAGCACCAGCCTACACACACCACCATCACATTTAGGATTTTTTTATACAAAAAAGAAAACACAAACAAATTGCAAATAGATACAAATCTACTAACACAAAATCAGAAACATTGCACTAATGCCAACCTTGAAACAGAACAACAATTCTTAAACATTACAGACCAGGCAGTTCACTTTACCACTCATGGTTGCTCCCAATAATTCTTTTGCTTGTGGTACGCTCTATAACAAGCAGGCACACACAGCCCAGGGTTAGAAGGACACTCAGGGCAGTACATACGAGTCTCCTTCCGCGTACCTCTTCGCCAACAGACTCTACATCTCCTAGTGGGAAAGTCTTTTGAGGATGTAGGAGGAATGTGATCAGGAAAGTGGCGATCTTTCAATCGAGCCACATCCTCCACCACTCCAACTCTAGGAACACTTGCCTGTTCCACAACAACAAGGCTGCCTATGACAGACTCCTGAAACTGAACAAAAGTCAACTTTGACGCAGGAGAACACTCCTTGAACACAACAAAAGCATTGAAAGTTGCTAAATTGAAGAGATGGATGGCCAACTTCTTATACCAAATGTAAGACTTACGAATAGCAGTGTAAGGTTCCAACCTCTGATCTACTCTATCAACACCACCCATGTGCTTATTGTAGTCTAAAATGCACACAGGTTTGCGCACTTCAGCAATCTGACCCCAAACAGCCACAGGTGAAGTACTCTCATCATGGATGGTAGTCAGCATGTACACATCCCTCCTGTCCACAAATTTCACAGCTAGCAGTTCCTCACTACGCAAGGCACTGCACTGTCCCCTCTGAAGTTTTTTGCAAACAAGCTCTTTTGGATAACCTTTACGGTTAGAGCGGATTGTGCCACAAGCAAAAGTGTCCACTTTGAACAATTCCTTAAACAATTGCACAGCAGTGTAGAAGTTATCAATGTACAAATGGTGGCCTCTGTTAAACAGTCCTCTAGCAAGTTCCCACACAATTTTCTCTGAAACTCCTACTAAAGTGGACGGACAACCAGGGGGGTCAATAGTGGAATCCCTACCAGTGTACACACGCAAATTAAAAACATATCCTGTCCTACTCTCAGACAACATATACAGCTTAATTCCATAGCGTGCCCTCTTGCTAGGAATGTACTGCCTAAAAACCAAACGGCCCTTGAACAGCACCAAAGACTCATCAATAGATATTTCTTTCCCTGGAGTATAGATCTCTGAAAATCGATCTACAAAGTGATCAAGAACAGGCCGAATCTTAAAAAGACGGTCACATTCAGGGTGATCTCGTGGCAACGCCAAACCATTATCAACAAAATGCAGCATCCGAAGCAAAAGTAAATACCGATCACGAGTCATAACTGCAGGAAATATGGCCGTTGCCATCAAGGGACTGGTAGACCAATATGAACTCATGGACGGCTTCCTTATCAAACCCATCAAAAAAGTCAAACCCAAAAACTTCTTCATCTCTTCCAGATTTGTGGGACTCCACCGGGTAGCTCTAGAATGGGGCCTAAGTCTGGCACTGTTGTCCCTCAAAAACTGTTCAGCATACAAATTAGTCTGCTCAACAATCTCACCCAAAAATACATCATCCATAAACAACTGAAAATACTGTATAGGCAAATAATGTTCACAATCCACTCTACACCCTGCATAACCACTAAAGGCAGGCAACACCGGCTGCACCATGTTTGGATCAACCCAGAGTCCAGCACTTCCAGTAGGAAGCCTAGCAGCCCCAGGCTGCAATCCAGATGCCTCTTGCACCATCGGCACATTAGTATCCTCCTCTAAATCAGGCACTTCATCTGCACTGAGAGTACCTTCATCATCCGATGATTCCATGTGGAGAGAAAACTCACTGCCTGAATCTTCCCCTCCCTCCTCTCCCTCAGACGCACTGTCAGTCTCATAATCCTGCTCAGAGGAAGATTCAAGAAGCAAACCAACCACCTGCTGAGCAGTAATTCTACGGCTAGCCATAATGCTTACTAATAAAGGTTACTTGTCAAACAAGTCAACAACAACAAACCCTTTGTAAAAAAAAAAAAGAAATAAACAAAATGTAGCTTTATCACAAAGACCTATATACTCCAACACTATACCACTCACGTGACAGAAGCAGCTAGACTCACCACCACCTACTCTGCACAGACACAGTAAGGATCAACAATATCCCACTAAAAAAGAAGAAGAAAAAAATTACACATAAGACAATGCAAAACATCGCAAAGAATTTCATGCTCTGAACACTAACAAATATGCTGCCATTATGGCACCACTTACAAAAAAATTCATTCATGCATGACAATAATACTCATTTGGAGTACACACAACAAAAATATTTTTCTTACCAAATAAATGCAATTACGCAAAACTGCAGAACCACAACTGCCGAAACCGCAAACAGGAATCAAAAGCTTTACACTAGAATAAAAAGGAGGAAAAAAACATTACAATCACATATGCAAATAATGCACCAGTCCACACACAATCCACCAGCCAAGCTAAGGGGTAGTTGGGCCTAACAGTATAAATAAAATATTCACACCCGTAAAAGGGGAGCAACCCTTGCCCTTTTGGCCACTCCCCAACACAAAAATTAAAAAAAACCCTGGTGCCTAGTGGGCATTCCTGCTGCACGATCACATGATCGTGCAGCAGGAATGCACAAAAGAGGCATCGGGGGAAAGGAAAACCATTTCCTTTCCCTCGATGCCTCTTTTGATACAAACCCCCCCCTCCCCGAGCCAAACCTCACCTGATTTCCCCGACGCGCTGGAAGCAAATGGCTTCCAGCGCGTCGGGGAAGAAAGGGAAACCTCAATGATGTCAGCGCGCTGACGTCATTGATGGGGCGAGGGGAGGCAGGGGAAGCCCTTCCCCTGCCTCCCCCCAAAAAAAACCTAACGATCAGATTCTCACGGGGGAGCGCCAGCGCTCCCCCGTGGGTGGTCTTATGACGAGCTGGACTCGTCACGAGCACTGTGTGCCATGACGAGTCCAGCTCGTCATAAGCACCGAAGGGGATAAAGGGTCAGAGCAGGATCTCAGCGGCAGACGAGGAGAAGGAACCTCCTGGTCACAGGAACTACACGAGCATTGCGCTCGAGAAATTCAAGGATGCAAAGACCTCCATCAAGGATTACAGCTAACTTTTCAGGGTGTAAATGGAGAGAAGGCACATCTGCCCTGCATATTTATCCACGAAGATGCCACCGTTTTGTGCAATACCTCTACTCAACTGGAGTGCTTTCTACTGGCTAATCAGTAAGTGCTACCTCGTTGGGTAAATGTATAGTGCCTTTCCTACACTACAGCTGCGTAAAGGACCAGAAGAATTGTCTCCAGTGACCTGTGTGTCTGTAACTTTGCCACCGCGCCGAAAGTGCCGGGGTCCTTTGAGTAAGCTGTCCATCATAGTGGGGAAAGGGCGGGCATACGTTGCATACCGCTAGTGTATGTGTGGCGGGGCTTCTAGGCCCGTTCACATGCCTCTTGTTTATAAAGGGTCAGAGCAGGATCTCAGCGGCAGACGAGGAGAAGGAACCTCCTGGTCACAGGAACTACACGAGCATTGCGCTCGAGAAATTCAAGGATGCAAAGACCTCCATCAAGGATTACAGCTAACTTTTCAGGGTGTAAATGGAGAGAAGGCACATCTGCCCTGCATATTTATCCACGAAGATGCCACCGTTTTGTGCAATACCTCTACTCAACTGGAGTACTTTCTACTGGCTAATCAGTAAGTGCTACCTCGTTGGGTAAATGTATAATGCCTTTCCTACACTACAGCTGCGTAAAGGACCAGAAGAATTGTCTCCAGTGACCTGTGTGTCTGTAACTTTGCCACCGCGCCGAAAGCGCCGGGATCCTTTGAGTAAGCTGTCCATCATAGTAGGGAAAGGGCGGGCATACGTTGCATACCGCTAGTGTATGTGTGGCGGGGCCAAACGAGCGGGGCTTCTAGGCCCGTTCACATGCCTCTTGTTTATAAAGGGTCAGAGCAGGATCGCAGCGGCAGACGAGGAGAAGGAACCTCCTGGTCACAGGAACTACACGAGGATTGCGCTCGAGAAAATCAAGGGTGCAGAGACCTCCATCAAGGATTACAGCTAACTTTACAGGGTGGCAATGGAGAGAAGGTACATCTCCACGCTCACGAAGATGCCACCGTTTTGTGCAATACCTCTACTCAACTGGAGTACTTTCTACTGGCTAATCAGTAAGTGCTACCTCGTTGGGTAAATGTATAATGCCTTTCCTACACTACAGCTGCGTAAAGGACCAGAAGAATTGTCTCCAGTGACCTGTGTGTCTGTAACTTTGCCACCGCGCCGAAAGCGCCGGGATCCTTTGAGTAAGCTGTCCATCATAGTAGGGAAAGGGCGGGCATACGTTGCATACCGCTAGTGTATGTGTGGCGGGGCCAAACGAGCGGGGCTTCTAGGCCCGTTCACATGCCTCTTGTTTATAAAGGGTCAGAGCAGGATCGCAGCGGCAGACGAGGAGAAGGAACCTCCTGGTCACAGGAACTACACGAGGATTGCGCTCGAGAAAATCAAGGGTGCAGAGACCTCCATCAAGGATTGTCTCCAGTGACCTGTGTGTCTGTAACTTTGCCACCGCGCCGAAAGCGCCGGGATCCTTTGAGTAAGCTGTCCATCATAGTAGGGAAAGGGCGGGCATACGTTGCATACCGCTAGTGTATGTGTGGCGGGGCCAAACGAGCGGGGCTTCTAGGCCCGTTCACATGCCTCTTGTTTATAAAGGGTCAGAGCAGGATCGCAGCGGCAGACGAGGAGAAGGAACCTCCTGGTCACAGGAACTACACGAGGATTGCGCTCGAGAAAATCAAGGGTGCAGAGACCTCCATCAAGGATTGTCTCCAGTGACCTGTGTGTCTGTAACTTTGCCACCGCGCCGAAAGCGCCGGGATCCTTTGAGTAAGCTGTCCATCATAGTAGGGAAAGGGCGGGCATACGTTGCATACCGCTAGTGTATGTGTGGCGGGGCCAAACGAGCGGGGCTTCTAGGCCCGTTCACATGCCTCTTGTTTATAAAGGGTCAGAGCAGGATCGCAGCGGCAGACGAGGAGAAGGAACCTCCTGGTCACAGGAACTACACGAGGATTGCGCTCGAGAAAATCAAGGGTGCAGAGACCTCCATCAAGGATTACAGCTAACTTTACAGGGTGGCAATGGAGAGAAGGTACATCTACACGCTCACGAAGATGCCACCGTTTTGTGCAATACCTCTACTCAACTGGAGTACTTTCTACTGGCTAATCAGTAAGTGCTACCTCGTTGGGTAAATGTATAATGCCTTTCCTACACTACAGCTGCGTAAAGGACCAGAAGAATTGCAGGATCGCAGCGGCAGACGAGGAGAAGGATTGCGCTCAAGAAAATCAAGGGTGCAGAGACCTCCATCAAGGATTACAGCTAACTTTACAGGGTGGCAATGGAGAGAAGGCACATCTCCACGCTCACAATGCCGCCCTCGTGGGCATTCCTGCTGCACGATCACATGATCGTGCAGCAGGAATGCACAAAAGAGGCATCGGGGGAAAGGAAAACCCTTTCCTTTCCCTCGATGTCTCTTTTGAATCAAACCCCCCCTCCCCGAGCCAAAACTCACCTTATTCCGCCGACGCGCTGGAAGCAAATGGCTTCCAGCGCGTCGGGGAAGAAAGGGAAACCCTCAATGATGTCAGCGCGCCTCGCGCGCTGACGTCATTGATGGGGGGCGGGGGGCGGGGGAGGCAGGGGAAGTCCTTCCCCTGCCTCCTAAAAAAAACCCCGACGATCGGATTCCCACGGGGGGAGCGCCAGCGCTTCCCCCGTGGGTGGTCTTATGACGAGCTGGACTCGTCATGAGCACACGAGCACTGTGTGCCATGACGAGTCCAGCTCGTCATAAGCATGGAAGGGGTTAAACAATTAAAACCATTTAAAACAGTTCACATTTAAAAAAAATAATTTAAAAGTAAAACATTAAAATTACTTGTCCGTAAAAAAAATTCAAAACATTTGCCTAGATGAGGATATGTGCAACTATAGTAAAGTAGCATTTCTAATGGAAAAACACAGTCAAATTGTTGCCCAACTCTTTCCCCCTTATGATGCCTCTGCGTATGCACCACATTGCAAATAGAAATTTCGAGGTAGCGACTACAAATAGTGGATGTGTCTCATATTTAAGTAGCCTAAAAACCTCGATGTAATTTCTAAGCCCCAGATTTCTACAAAGTTGGAGGACCCACTTAGATCTAGACCTTTTATAGGCAGGACAGAAAAACATAACATGGAGTTCTGTTTCCTCAGATAAAGTGCACCCAGGACAATCTAATTTGGTTGCTCCCTTCCATTTGTTTGTAAATGCACGGAGCGGGAGCGTCCCATGCCTAAATTGTAAAAACTATTTCTTTGCCATGAATGGTTGGATGCTGTCCAGGGCCAGTTCTAATTTGTACTGTTGCTTGGCATCCAGGAACCTAGATGTCAGGCAGCATGAGTTTGTATTCTGGGTCAATAGGGCGAGTTTGTGTTCTTTAAAAGCTAGGGATAAGGACTTTTTGGGGATAGAGGAGCAGGTCTCTTCGGGGGTTAGCCACATATTTGCCCTCCCCATTGAATAGCATATACTCCTAATGTATGTCAGCCAAGGTAGATTTCCTGCTCCCAGTATGGACATAACGTCCCTCAATTCCTCCCTATAGTTAGCTAGCTCAGGCGTGCTCCACAAGCGACGCCAGAATAGAAGAGGACGAGAGGCAATTAAATCGGCAATAGGTCCAATACCCAGATCCATCCTAAGTGGAATTAAGGGAGTACTTTTTGGAAGACCCAACAACTGCCTAATAAAAGTATTCTCTGTAAGAGATAAATTGTTAGATGGGCAATATCCCCAGAGTTCAGCTCCATATAATGAAGCTCCCTTGCTTGGGTTTTATAGATTTCTGCTGGAGGGCCAACCACTTTTTGAGTACAGTTTTTGTGAACTTTCAAGATGCCACCTATTGACTGTGTTAATTTTAAGTTGGCTTTCTTTATTTGGGTCCCCCAATCCATCTTATCGTTAAGTGTAATACCCAAATAATCAAAAGTAGACACTCTCTCTAGGGGCCTACCCTCCATTTGGGGGTGCGGGCAATTAGTAGTGTTGGCATGAAAGACCATATATTTAGTTTTCTGGATATTAATCTCCAGATTCCTCTTCCTGCAAAAGGCGCTAAACTCTTCCAGTACACGCTGCATACCCATTGGTGATTTAGACAGGAGCAGCGTGTCATCCGCAAACATTAATGCTGGTATTTTGCGGTTCGCTAACCTTGGTGAATCTATGTCCTTCACTGACAGGAGCGTTTCAATTAAACCATTTAGAAAAAGGGAGAAGGGGGTTGGCGCTAGAACGCATCCCTGCCTCACCCCCTTCTCTACAGGGAAGGGAGCTGTCAGTTCTCCTTTCTTACCATATCTTACTCTCGCATAGGTGCCTTCATGTAGGCGCTTCAGCAGCTGACAGAGGTAAACTGGGGCTCCCATATCATAAAGTAAACCCCATAGCTGATCGCGCAGCACCATATCAAATGCGGACTTAAGATCCACGAAGGTTAGATAAAGGCTACCACCCTCCAAAATTACAGTTTTCCAATGGATCAATTGCAATCTGAAAATCTGATCGATGGTCGAGGTTTTGGACCTAAATCCTGCTTGTAAAGGAGTTAAAACATTCATCTCGTCCATCCATGATTGCAATCGACCCAAGAGGACACGGGCAAATATCTTTTGGGTAACATCAATAAGGCTTATCGGCCGATAATTTGCCGGGTTATGCAGTGAGCCTTTTTTAAAAATAGGAATAATACCCCCACCAGCCCAGGTCAGAGGAAGTGCCATACCTTGAAGGATGGCATTAAATAAAGTCTGCAAATAGGGTGCCCACACTACTTGTTCATTTCTAAACAGGTCACCAGGTATTCTATCCAGCCCTGGTGCCTTGTTAGGTAGCAATTTGCCCAGCGCCAGAGTGACTTCTGCCAGTGTACAGGGTGGTGGACCCTTATTTAGAGGGATTTGATCTATATCTATTGCCCTATATGCTACAACTTCATCTAGAGGCCTTGAATATAAGACTTTAAAATGGGATCTCCAAGTTTCTTCCCCCAGGTTTGGTTCAATAGCAGAGCTACCTTCGGAATTACCAGTCTTGACTAGATTCCAAAAGCCTCTCATGTCTCTAGTATCTAAAGCTTTCTTGATTGCTTCCCATTTTTCAGTCTCCCTTGCTGCTTTGGCTTCAGCTAGGGTATTTTTATAGTGTAGCCTGGTTACTTTAATACGTGTGATGTCCTTCTTTTTAATCCCGAGTAACAATGCGCGTTTGGCTTCCCTACACGCTTTAGTATACCAGGGATGTTTAGGTTTAGGGTCAGAGTTGTTATTATTTTCACTATTATAAAAAAACTCCGCCAACTTTACAAACATGTCCTGGTGATTCCTACTTAGCAACAACAAAAATTCATCGCCTTAATTATTTTCAGACACACCAAAAGCAGTCTCTAAAAATGGAATGGTTTGTGTATACAGGGAGCCATTTTTTCAGTGGATGCAACAAAGGTTCCCCAGCGTACTCTTCTACCTCCTTCTATTGCAATTAAGTTTGGGACAAATTGAGTTGGCGGGCCCCGTCCATCATCAAGTTGGGAATAGGCTATCTCTAACACCAAAGGATTATGGTCACTTTCACATCGAGATTGGACCATAAAGTCCTTAATTCTAAACCAGATCTCGACATCTACCAAGATGTAGTCAATTGTAGAAGCCTGTCCCAATTTATTAAAAGTAGGGTTTCCCGGACTGTCAGAGGGGAATCGACCATTACATGCCCTAAGTGAATGGCTGAAAGTCAGTGAATTCATTTGGAGAACAAGGGGGGTCCACCTCCTTATTGGGTAGATATTACATTCCGGAATTGCCCAGACAGAATCTTCCTCACTTGTAATGGTAGTACTTATGCCATTAAGAGCCATATGCAAATCAGTCATGACCCTGTTCCTCATGAAAACAGTTCAGCCCGAACTGCCCGTCCATCATTTGTGTGCGTAGCACTTTTCATCCTAAGTGGGATGGGTATGCCCAGACATGGGTCCCTTGCTCATTTTGCCACTGGATTCAAGCTAGCCTGGCTGATGAGGTGTAATACCCCTAAACCGGTCTCCCAGGATGCTTGTTTCTGGTCCAGGGAGGCCCTTGCCTGGCAGTTCGGGCTGGACTGTACCCATGGGGAGCAGGGTCAAGACTGATTTGCATATAGCTGGGTCGAAATTGCATGGCATGGAAACAAACGATGGATTTAACCCAGATCTGTGACTGGGGGTGAATGTTTGATTTGTTCAGCATTCCATCCATCATCTGTACTTTTTGCAATCACACACGGCTGAGCAAAGCAGGGAACAATGGAGGCGTGTACAGAATGCATCAAAAGCATAGCAGATTATAACACATCTCCTTCCCTTAGAAAAGAATACTGCATACTCTTGTACGACCAGGGAAACAAAACACTCACACTCTACTGCATTCTCTTGCAGGACCAGGGAATTAAAACACTCACCCTCTACTGCACACCCTTGCACTAACAGGGATAATTACACTATAACGTGCCTAGGAGCTCGTGCTTGGGAACGGTAAAGATTCAGTACTCTTGCACCGCCACTACAGCAAGGATCGAGCTTGGGGTTGAGGCTGTAAGTTATTTAATGAATTCATACAACACTCCATACACAATAAACGCCGCATTAATAAATTGGTGCCTTCATAATATGCCTGAGCTTTTTATTGATAATGGTTAAGCGAGTTCAGCAGGCCACTTCCCTTTGAGCACGTGTCAGCACTTAACTTCACGTGGCAATGCTTTAATGAAAATGGCAATGGTCCGCTCCTCTGGATAATGGCACATCACAATATGCGCTCCAGGGCTCACAGTAAATCAATTAATAAAACTGCCATTTCACTCACCACCCGGACTGCTGACTGAAAACCAGCTCCACTAAATATTTGTACAGATAAGGTGATTGTACAGCTCTGTTCATTGTCCAACTGTGTACATACGATGTTCAGCAGGCCACCTCTTTAGGCTTGTAATCTTCGTTATCCATTTTCCGTTTAATATAAATCCAATTAAATCCGCATTCCTACCAGACGTGGCTCAATCAGTGACAGTTTATCAGTGCTCTCCAGTCTACTGATCATCAGTTCATCAGCCACTATATTAGACTTACAGATATGTTGTCTGTAGACTGTCTGCTGGAAAAGACACTGGTGGGGTACATAAGTTTCTTTATCTCTTTTTTATGTCTTCAATCATTTTCTCTTTGTTTCCATCAGTTTATTTTACATGTAGGTTCGCTTTCTGGTCGTCACCCACTCTCTCTAACTGTCAAGCAACATCCAGTCACTCACCAACATTCCATGGCATCACCCACTGCTGAGCAGAGCAGGGAAGAATGGAGGTATGCACAGAATGCATCACAAGCATAGCAGATCATAACAGACTTCAAGGGTTTACTGGCTTGCACACTGTTCTGAAGACTCAGGGCCATCAAAAACTTCCTACAGCAGCACCTAGACTATGCCATCTGTAAGACCAGCCCTGCCAAGTGGTGCCAATCCAGTCCTGGGCCATTAAAAGTTGGCTTCTGTTGTACAGAACCATCAAAATCAATGCAGTGACGACTTTGTGCTGATCGGAACTGACGCTTTGCTCTTCGACGCAAGAGCTGATCAACGACATCGATTCGATGACTGCACAGCTAAAAGGACGACGGACAGCATGGCTCAACAACGTTGCAGCACCTGCATCGTAAAGGGGTTTATCGACAAAGCCTTCATCATCTGTGCAAATTGGAACTGATGCATCGAGTCTTTGATGTTGATGCTTCCTCCATCCAAGGTACTTTTTCATCCGGACCTGCATGTGTCCTGTAGCAAGCCTGCCCTCCATCTCGGTCAGTCTGAACATGGGATCTACCACGGTCCAGCGCAACCTCCACTGACGGGGCAGGTAGTGGGGGGGGGGGTCAACAGATGACGACGAGGGAAAATAATATATATATTTTTTTTAAACTGCTTACCTTGCGCTCTCCGCATCGCCGAGTCTGCGATGCGGCGAGTACAAGGTAAGTGGTTTTCTTTTCTTTTATTAAATTCCCTCGTCATCATCTGTCGACTACCCCCCACCCTGCCTCACCGCTCTTACCTGCACCGACCGTCACTGGCAACCTCAAGTAACCCCTAAGCGCTTTTTGCTTATAAGCACTACATTTTGATTTCATCTTTAAAAATTCATAACTTGGGCTCTACTTTTGGGATTTTTGCCATTTTGGTTTGTTTTACTCATAAAAATATTATCTATTTTACTAAACCTGTGTGGAGTATTTCTGTGGTGTTTTCATTGTTTTACTGTGTGTGTGTTGCACAAATACTTTACACATTGCCTCTTTAGACATGTCTGACTGCTCTGTGCCAAGCTACCAAAGGGTGAGCACAGGTTATCTTTTAGTGTGTATCTAGCTTACCCTGACTAGAGTGGGGATTTCTACTTGTACAGGGTGAATATTCTGACAACCATAAACCCCAGTTCTATCACACATATTAACAAATTGATGGTCATTTTCAAGGGAACCTATTCTTGCAAGGACCTTAGTTGAAACTGGGTTTGTACTCTGTCTGTTGAAAATGTCTACAACCTGGACTTGTTTTCACAGGAGGGGTAGGTTAGGGACATCTACTGTTCTCACAGTAGAGTGGGTAGCTCTAGTATCGAATAGAACTGAGACAAATTCCCTTCTTGTGTCAGCTGCCTACCTCCATAAAAACCAACTCCCTGCATTTCTGCACCAATACTGGGAACAGAATTAAACCCTGAATCTGCCACATATGGACCGCTTTGACATTCTTTTTGCACCAACTTAGTTTGTGCAGACATTAATTTCTCCTTAATCTTCTTCTGTCTTGCTTCCAAATTATCGCTGAACTAGTTCACATATCTAAGGATCTCATCCAAAGACTTCAACTGCCAACAAATCACACACTGCTGTATATGGGAACTAATTTCTGGGCGCAAGCGAGTACAAACTGAGACAAGAATCAACTAAGACTTTCCCTTTCTGGATTTTCAATGCCTCTATGCTATCTGAAAACTTGCAGCAACCTCTAATTATAGGCATGTACTTCCTCTTGGAATCTTGAGTTTTTCTGGTTATTTTGAGCCAATCCATCTCTTTCTGCTGGACCTTCATTTTGAAATGAGAAATTACCTGATTACACTTGTCCATGACAGTAGAGGAAGGTGCATGTGTCTAGGAGTCTCTCTGCGGCTTTTCGTCTGGCCAAGCCACAACTGCTTTGCATTTTGCCCACAAATCCTTGTGGACCACAGTTTCAAAAAACATATTCAATTCCACCCAAATCACTTTCAAGATGTTGTTCACAATCCTGTCCACCTCAGAGAACAATTTGTCAGGATTCTTTCTCAACTTCAGAAACTGATTTGTGAATGAAAAAAGTTCAGAGCGACTCCAGGGTACATGAACGTATGCATCTTTGTGCAGTCTCTTAATGGGCACGCTCCAGCCTCTGAGTCAATTACACTAGATCTCTCTTCTGTCCTCTTATGTCCTCTGTCTTTTTCTGCTTCTTCCTCTCATGCTTCTTCTTAAATTCATCATCCTTCATCACCAGTTTAAAATTCATCTGCGTTTTTATTTTCATTCAGACAAATCCCAAAATCCTCAGCCAACATTTCCAGCTTTTTTCTTGAATGAGCTTTTCATGAAAACATTCCATGATTATCACAAAAAAAAGAAAAAAAGGACAAAAAGAACATTGTGTTCACTAATTTGAATTCCAGCTGCCCAGAAATTAAATGTTAATGTGTCACAAAGCAAGACGTTAAACAACATTAGCCATTTTAAAATTCAGGTCTACATTAGCTATATGAAACACACAAACGGTGATGGAAGCAATGCTTGCAATTTGTCTAACCACCGGCGATCCCTAGGGGTAGCATCCTAAGCCATCATTCTTTTGCTCACCATGTCACCTCAATTTGGACCCACCCATATGCAAATTAGGTTTGACCCTGCTCCCCATGGGAATAGTCCAACCCGAACTGCCAGGCCAGGTACTCCCTGAAATGGAAACAAGCATCCTAGGACCGTGATGTTGCTGCATTAGCTGAAGTCAATCTAAATGTGATTCAACATAATTTCTCTCTATAAATAGCATCTGCATGTCTATGTGTTAATGTTGTGCTAATGCAAAATATTTATTTTAAAAAAAAATCCAGGTCCTGAAAAGAGGATTATGACTAACTGCAAAAAACACTTTAAGTTGTACTGTTGCAAAAATGAACTTCTCTCTTGAAGAAACTTGTTTTTAGGGGAAGCTTTCCCTGCGTGAAGTACTAAGTATGCCGACATCGCTCAACTTCAAGGGTGAACTTTAAAACTCCACCTATCCTAGTACCCAGAAGGAGGGGGCAAACTTCTGGATTGAGGGCCTTGGGATCATTCTCCTTGTCAGCCCGCTTCCCCCCATTAACTTGGCAATAGTGGTGAATGAAGGTGGTGTACCCTGGATGAATGCCTGAATGTCATACCCAGACAGTGATTAGCTGCCCTCTGAGGCAAATAACTGGGCCTTCCGTTAGAACTGTGGGGTGATCGCCACTCAGGGTGGGAGAAGTGCACCTGTCCTGGTTCTGCAAGTGTTGGTGCCAATCTTCCCCTGAGCCTTGGGTGCCACTTCATACTGGATAAAAAACAGTAAAGAAACACCTATCCAGCATTTGCCGGTGGAAAATCTCCATAAATGTGATCAAAGGGGGTTGACGTTGTAGCCACTGCTGGCTGTTGTCACCCCCTCCTGAGAGGCTATGTCAAGAGACCAGCACTGAATGGATAAAGCTGGGCTGCCATTGAAAACCAACATTAAAGTGGTGTGCCCAGTGTCTAGTGGGGGGTTATCCACTTAACCCTTGAAGCTGAGCGACCCCCTCCGTGGTACAGAGAAGACTGAAGTGGGAGACACTATTCTCACCCTCCCTTCCTACTTTGAGTGAATGATACCCCCCATAGTATTCGATGCTGAGTGCCTGGAACTCCACCTGCTTGTGAAAGCTGCTCGTGCCAACACTGAGAGGGTGTTGGCTTCCTGTTGCAGATGCCTGATGGGCTGACCTCATAGTGCATTTCTTTACACAGTGGATAGACATATGGTTTAGTTTTGATACAAGAGTACTCCATTCTTTCAAATGAACAGGGTTAAAACCTTCAAAAACATGCTGCAAACCACCTGAGGCCTGTCTAACTCCAGAGCAACAGATGTTGCCTGCTTGAGGAGCCTATCAGATTCCTCACAATTTAAAGTGGATGGCATAATGGCAGACAAATTAGACCAGATCCTAAAATGGACCACAGAGACCTTTCCTTTTGACATTTTTGCCTTGAGAAAGCCCTAGGAGTGCCAGCCACTTGGGGCAAAACACATGTTGGCTGCTTTTTCATGTTACATCAGGCTCTAATCCTGATGTACTCAAATAAAAACTATTTAAAGATACAAAGAACTCTATAGACATTTCTGGGACATTTATTCCTTAAAAAAATCATAATCTTCTTAGGCAAGGCCTGTCACTTTCCTGAACTACTTCTCCAATTACCTGGGGGACATTAGGGGTGTTGCCACCTGACAGGCAGTCCTACCTCTTACAGAATACGGGTCTTGTCCAGGTCACGTAGCCCCCTGAGCCTCACCCCTGCTCCTGCAAATAGTACCAAACACCACACTGTACATTAAAAATTGGCTTTGAAGCGAAGTCATCCCACAAGGCCTCTTGTAAACCCAGCAAGAAGACCCCCACCTTGTGCCCGACCTAGGCCAAATGTCACAAAAATCCTAAACATCCTTCATTGTGAAACAATCCTTCAGGTAGCCCGCTCAGGAACATCTTTATTCATTGCCAATTTCAAGACAATCATCTTTCCTGATTACACCCTGGCTATACAAAATTGCAGAACATTCTTCATGGGCATGAAAAGGAAACTCAGAGATATGGGCCTCTACTATGGTCACCTATTGTTCTCCCGTTCAAGCTAAAGGTTATACCCCACCAGTGAACCATTCCTTTTCAGAGCCCGACAATGCCTGAGCTTGGCTTAAGCATTTTCAAGGCATGACAACTAATGCTGAACCCAGTAAAGAGAAGTGCCAGCTTCCACCATCAGGCCTCAGGTGGTGAGCCAAAAGAACATAGCAAAAATCCACCACGGCTACCTTCTCACATTCACAGTTCCGTGAGGGCCACAGGACAGCATTGTGATGACAGGAGCTATCAGCGGAACATTTTTAGTCCCGTCATCCAAAGATACTGCAGGTGACACGCCGGAGTCGGACTCTAGTACTGGTAACAGTGGATGAACTTGTTTGATGTGTTGGAGAAGTTCTGGGTTTCCTGGGCCAGTATTAATTTAGCAGCTCAAAATTCACATCCTTACATACCTCACCCACAGGTAATCATGCTGACACAGGTGCTGGATTCCTCAGATTAGTGGTTATGGCTTTAATTCACACCAATAGACCACGTAAACATTGGCTATTGTTTCCTTATATGCTTCTGAATGGCCTGACTATTTTGCTCAGTATATGATCATTGCATTTACTGGCTACTCTGTTACGTCTGCAGTGCTGGAACAGGTAGACACCCGCGACAACCACTATGGGATTTGTTGGTTCATCGTTCAACACTTTACCCCCTTTTAGTTTGCTGATGGTTTTATTTTGTTTTTTTTGGTTATTAGTCGGACTATATTTTTGTGGCTGACTGGGAGTAATAATTGGGATCTTTGTTGCCTAGGAGTGTCAAATTACCAACCCCCAAGTGGTGAATTAAATAGATGTCATGGCTGTGGTTGATGTGAGCTTTAATGCACTTACTCTACAGGGGATCTCAACACACAATACCTTACCATGAATAACAGGGACAAATATATGTTTACGATTCGAAATGTGTGAAAGATGGGTCAAATCCATAAGAGATACAAGGTGCTGGCCCGGCTAAGATAGCGAGGTACACAAATGGTATTTTTACAAGAGGCACATTAAGGGGCTCATTACGATGTCTGGCGAAAAGCCTCCGCCCGACAGTCGGAAACTTTCCGACCGAGTCTGAGCCATTCTGACCGATTTGGTCGGTTTACAGTCTGACCACCCGATTACGATGTTCGCGGTCGTAACGTAAACCGGCCCATCATTCCGACTTGGTTCCGACCGACTCATGGATTATTCCTGTTGGTCGGAACCGCGGTGTAACCCTCTATGGACGGCGTTTCCGCCATCAGGATTACGAAGACTATGTCGATTTCCAACAGCCTGTCAATGCCGGCCTTTCCGACACAGAAAGGCTGTTGAAAAGTGACTTTAGGGGTCCCTGGCAGGGGTCCCTAGACCCGGCGGCCTACGGTTGGTGGCCGAGGGGGTGCCTTTGGAATCGCAAGTCGGTTGGTCCCGAGACGGTGTTGGTCGGAGGCTTTCCACCCGACATCATAATGAGCTCCTTAGTGTGAGTAGAGGGCATTAAAACTGAAACATAAGTGGAGAGGGCAGTTCTTTTACGCTACCTATTCAGCATATGTGAGGGGTGTTGAAATTTGGTTAAGGCTGGGAGTACCTTTTAGCATGGAGGATTCACTGGACCCACAGGGGAGATTTGTCTTGCTCAAAGGGTGGTTAGATAGAAATCCCATTTGGCTAGGTAGTATATATTCCCAAGTGTTGACCAGCACCTCTTTTGTGATGAACAGTCATGGAGACTCGCATATAGGTATGGGTTCCCTGGGTACTGTGAAGGACTTTAACAGTGTGCTTGATGTACATTTAGAACACTTTTATCGCTGTTACCGAGTTAATCAGCTGTGCACAATGCAATGGGGTTACAATCATGGCTAAGAGAATGGTTACTGAGCGACTCCTGGTGATGTAAGAATACGGGAATAAGGGAATTCTCATTTTACTCACCTCCTGACAGGTTACATGTTAGACTGAATCATATTTGATGTACAGACTCTTTTCTGCCATCCATATATCACACTGCCTAAATGGGGAAGACCCTCTCAGACCACAATCCCTTGGAAGTGGGAGCCTACACCAGAACTCTAGCCTTTGTGGTGGGAAGATACCGCTATCAGGGAGGAGCTGAGGCAAACAATCGTAGATTACTTTCACAAGAATGAAAACACTATGGGGCATATTAGCAAGACCCACGTTAAAATTATCGCTGTTTTAGCGGCAGGAAACTGCTGCTAAAACGGCGATAATGGGCTTGCTAATATGCGTTATAGAATTCCAATAGAAGCCCAGGTTAGATGTGCAGGACATCTAACCTGGGCTTCTATTGGAATTCCATAACGCATATTAGCAAGCCCATTATCGCCGTTTTAGCAGCAGTTTCCTGCCGCTAAAACGGCGATAATTTTAACGTGGGTCTTGCTAATATGCCCCCCATGTCTTTGCCCATATCAGAGTGGGTGGCTTTTAAAGTAGTGCTGCTGGGTGACTGCATCAATACCAAGGTGGAAGCCCATGGAAGACTTAACTCAGAGCTTAACTGTTAGCCCTTGCAGCCTTAGGGTGGTCTTTCCCCCAACTTTATAACTAACTCCTCCATTTTTTTCTGACCTTGTTTTGCTGACCGTAAGACTCAGAGCACTTAACCACTGCCAACCAGTGAAAAAGCGCAAGTGCTCTCTCCTATTAAACATGGTAATATTGGCTCACACCCAATTGGCATATTTAATTTACTCTCTAGTAAAGTGGTACTATAAGTGCCCAGGGTCTGTAAATTAAATACTACTAGTGGGCCTGCAGCACTGATTGTGGCACCCACTGAAGTAACCCTGTAAACATGTCACAGGCCTGCCATTGCAGAGCCTGTGTGTGCACAGTGGCGTAACAATAGCCCCCCATCCACTACGGTGCAGGGGGCCCGAGCTCCAGGGGGCCGTACCAGCACAGTGCACGGTCGGGCCTGAGAAACTCCTGACTGGGTCGGGAGCGTGGGGAGACCCTTCATTGCATTTTGCACGGGGGCCCCCTCAAGTTTTGTTACGCCACTATGTGTGCAGTTTAACCTGCCATTTTCGACCTGCCAAAATAAACCTTTTGCCAGGCTCAAATCTTCCTTTTTAATAGGTATAAGCCACCCCTAGGGTAGGCCCTGGACAGGCTAGAGTGCAGGATGTAATGTATTTAAAAAGCAGGACATGTACTGTTTTTCACTCCTGAAAGGCCTATATTTCTCATTACATTTTATAAGTATAATTTATGAATGGGAAGATATAACTGGTTCAAGTTTGGTGTCTCAGGAATCCTAATTTAAAATCCTAATTTATGGTGAAGTCAGATTTTAAATTACAATTCTGAAAATGCCACTCTTGGAAAGTTGGCATTTTCTTGCCTTAGCCATGTGGTGCCTGTAGCTTCTTTATGGTCACATGACTTGGTGGAGTTGGCAGTTGGGCTTTGTGTATTCCTCCTAGACAGCCACACACCACAATGGGAGCTTAGGTGTGACTGAGTGTGCCATCACTGGCAGAATGGGAGGAAGGAGCTTGGAGCAGCCTAACTTACACCTGAGTAGGCTGTGTGCTGTCTCCACAAGAAAGGGCTGCATACCCCAGGGCAGGGAAAGCACTGTATCTGTGCACTTCAAAGGCATGTCTCTAGAAGCTTCTTCCCACTTCAAAGGCACAACTGTGTATAAATGAAGGACCTCAAACACCACCATTTCAGTACACTTCTAGACCTATGGATACTTTGCCAGGATGAAGGACTGCTGTGCTGCTGAATGGCTGCCACTCTGCTGGACTGCACTCTGATGGACTCCTGCTTTGCTGTGCTGACCTACTGCCTGCTGCCCTCTTCCCTGGGTGAGAAGGACTGGACCTGCATCTCCTGAACCAAGCGCCCAGAGTGACTCCAAGGACTAGTTAACTGGCCTGCTGACCTGAAGCCTCAGGGACATAAAAGGCTTCCAAACTTTCACCTGCACCTAGACTCTGCCTTCTGAGGGTCTACTGTTCCAAGTGGCACCACCCCAGTCCTGAACCCTTGTAAGTTGGTCTATGGTGCTTGCCAGAGAACCAGTGCATCTTCTCTGCTGAGCGGCGCATCCCTGAGCAGAACCGGCACATCGTGGCTGCTGCGTGGATTGGACCCATCACAAAGAACTCTGTCGCCTCCACAATCCTCGGAACTGACACATCACCCCGACGGCAGGGCACATTCACTGACCAGGTCCTCGCATCCCTCACCGACGGCAGCCTCTACGACGACGCCAGACTCTGCATCACTGTCTTGCAGCTCCTCAGAACTGACGCATTGCCGCTGCACATCACATCCCAGACGATGGAATTAGCATTGCAAGCTCCGTCTACGGAATCCTCGATGATGGTGTAACAGGATCTTGCACCGCTGCCTCGCCGCATTTCAGAACCTATGCATTGCTTTGGCTGCGCAGTTAATCTTCTACACTGATCCACGCAACCCGATGCAACCAGGATTTAACTGGGTCCTTGTAGCCGGCCCATGCTCCATCACATTCGACTTGAACTTGTGACTTTGTCTTGGTCCGGTGAACCAGATATGCCCAGTTGGGGCTTTATGCTTTTTTGGCACTATTTTCACTAAAAACTCAATATCTCTGGTTCTACTAATTGGATTTTTGTCGTTTTGGCTTTGTTTTATTTAATAAAATTGACTGTGGTTTTCTACATCTGTTGTGGGCTCCTTTTGTGGTGTGTTGTCATTGATTTACTGTTTGAAGTGTTGCACAAATACACATTGCCTATGAGTTAAGCCTGACTGGTCTGTGCAAAGCTACCAAGGGGGTGAACACAGGTTAATTTGAGGTTGCTTGTGTCTTACCCTCTAACGATTGTGGTTGTTGCTTGTCCAGGACTTACACCCGAGTCAACCAGCAACCCAATTTCTTACAATGGCATTCAGCGGTGAGAACTGGACTTATTTTTGTGCAGTGCAATACAGTAATTTCATGATACACTAACACCCCACATAAATACTTTAATACCAATTTGTTTTTTAATTCCCCTTGATTGGCTTATTTTGTTTTTTACAGTTCTACCCTCCTTCCTTCTACTGGACTGTCTGAGACCATACCTGCTGCAATCTAGTTTGAGCTGGCCAATCTGGAAAGTTATACAGTGGTTGAGCTTAAACAGTTGTGCCAGGGAAAGGATCTAAAAATGAAGAAGTGCACCAAAAAGGTGGAGCGTCAGAAAACTCTGAGGGCCTGTGCAGAGGTCACCAGTGGATGACAGTCACAGAGGAGCAAGAGGATGAGGATGATGTAGATGATCAGGATCAAGATAAGGACAACAGCCCTGGAATGCAGCCTTCAGGGGAGCAGGAAGGCTTATTTCCCTGAATTGGCTCCTGGTCCAATCATAGATGTAGGCGGGAGACCTTCTATAATATAGTGACTATATTGGAAGGACCACCTGATAAATTAAATATGAAATCAGGGGAGACAGGGTCCAGAATCAATTGAATGGGTCACTGGCTTCGTAATGCGAAGCACTCGTTGTGGATGTCACTAATTGAGTAAATCAAAAAGGGTGTTGTTGGTAATAATGTATCCAAGTGTTCACTGCTCTTTGCTCGGGAAAACCTCTCAGCCACAGCCGAGCGAAGAGCAGTGAACACAACTCCCTTTTTGATTTATTCAATTATAATTGGACCATGAGCCTATTGTCCCTCCTTTGCAATTGCCTTGCATGGAGTCCTACCACACCATTGGAAGTTGCCCACGTTCCTTTGCACTTTACGTCCTGATGAAGACCTGCCGTTTAGGTCTTAATTTGCCATATTTTTCCTCTGGGTCGAAACATCGACAAATTTAAACAAGCCTGGATTAGGTTCTGTCTATCCCAATGACGGATGCGCTTCGATTCATCGGCCACCTGTCTTTATGTGGATATACCATAAATACTTGAGAGACTTTCCTTGACGGGCTTATAGCAGCAGCATGTTCCTTGCTACTGTGGTTAATGGTTTTCTGTAATTTCTAAATTAATTACTCTTTCCTTCTCTACTCTCCACACTTGCGCACTTCTATGAACACTTTTCCTATGCACTTTATGGAGCAACCAGAAAGAAATTACTGATTTTATGGTTTCTATTGAAAAGAAAAATATATACAAAAATTTGAATTGATTTATACAATTCACTGTCATTGGATTTCTTTTTCTCTCTCTCCTATGAATCAATTCATGTTGATGAGGACACGTCATTGGGTACTGTTTTTTTTACCTTGCTAATGGGACCATTTGTTGCTTGTATCTAGTTATCAGTAGTGGCAACTTACTGGTACCCCTGGCCCAACTCTGACGTCCTTGTATGTCCTTTATATCAAGGGTGACTAAAATTCTGGCAGTCTTCACTAGAAATATGAATAAGTATATTTTTTATCAAACTTTGCAGCTTTAACTTTATTCAACATTGACTTATTTCTCTAAAACAGCTATAAATAATTGAGATTTTTTTGAGGAGCTCATTCAATCAATCAATCAAGCAGTTATAAAGTGCGCTACATACCCGTAAGGGTTCCAAGGCGCTGGGGGAGGGGGGGGGCTGCAGCTAGTGGTCGAAGAGCCAGGTCTTGGTCTGAGGGTCTTCCGTCTGCCGAAGGTGGAGAGGGAGGGAGTTCCATGTCTTGGCGGCACGGTAGGAGAAGGACCTGCCTCCGGAGGCGGTCCTGTGGATGCGTGGGACGGCAGCCAGGGAGAGGTCGGCGGAGCGGAGTCTCCTGTTGGGTGCGTAGAATGATAGTCGGTTGTTGAGGTATGCCGGGCCGGTGTTGTGGAGTGCCTTGTGTGCGTGGGTGAGGATCTTGAAGGTGATTCTTTTGTCGACGGGGAGCCAGTGTAGGTTTCTCAGGTGGGGGTGATGTGGTCTCGGCGGGGGATGTCGAGGATTAGGTGTGCAGAGGCGTTCTGGATTCTTTGGAGTCTGCTGAGGAGTTTGGCAGGGGCTCCGGCGTAGAGTGCGTTGCCGTAGTCGAGCCTGCTGCTGATGAGGGCGTGTGTGACGGTCTTTCGTGTGTCGGTAGGGATCCATCTGTAGATCTTGCGGAGCATGCGGAGGGTGTAGAAGCAGGTTGAGGAGACAGCGTTGATCTGGTTGGTCATGGAGAGTTTCGAGTCGAGGATGACTCCCAGGTTGCGTGCGTGGTTGGTAGGTGTAGGGGCGGCGCCCAGGGAGGTGGGCCACCAGGAGTCGTCCCTGGCTGAGGGGTTGGGTCCGAGGATGAGGATCTCTGTCTTGTCTGTGTTGAATTTGAGCCGGCTTTCTTCCATCCAGTCAGCGACCGCCTTCATGCCGCGGTGGAGGTTGGCTTTGGCGGTGCAGGGTTCGTTGGTGAGGGAGAGGATCAGCTGGGTGTCGTCGGCGTAGGAAATAATGTTGAGGTCGTGGAGTCTGGCGATGCGTGCGAGCGGGGCCATGTAGACGTTGAAGAGCGTCGGGCTGAGGGATGATCCTTGTGGGACACCGCAGATCGTCTTGGTGACTCCGGAGCGGAACAGGGGGAGGCGCACTCTTTGGGTTCTGTCAGAGAGGAAGGAGGTGATCCAGTCCAGGGCCTTGTCGCGGATCCCTGCGTCGAAGAGGCGTGTGCGCAGTGTGTGATGGCAGACGGTGTCGAAGGCCGCGGAGAGGTCGAGGAGGAAGAGGGCCGCCGTCTCCCCGTTGTCGAGCAGGAGTCTGATGTCGTCTGTGGCGGCGATGAGGGCGGTCTCGGTGCTGTGGTTCTTGCGGAAGCCTGACTGGGAGGGGTCGAGGATGTTGTTGTCTTCCAGGTAGCGTGTGAGCTGGGTGTTGACGATCTTTTCGATGACCTTAGCTGGGAACGGAAGAAGGGAGATGGGCAGGAAGTTCTTAAGGTCGCTCGGGTCCGCCTTGGGTTTCTTTAGTAGGGCGTTGATCTCGGCGTGTTTCCAGCTCTCAGGGAAGGTTGCGGTCTTGAAAGAGAGGTTGATGATGTTGCATAGGTGGGGTGCGATGGAGCTGTCGGCCTTGTTGATGATGTGGTGGGGGAGGGGGTCGGATGGGGCGCCTGAGTGGATGGAGCTCATTGTTTTGCTGGTGTCTTCGGTGGTTATGCTGGTCCAGACGGTGAGGTGGTCGTGGTTGGAAGGTATCGGTGGGGCCGGGGTGGTGAGGTTGGCGGGGTCCGTCTGTGGATTTAAGCTGTCGTGAATGTCTGTAATCTTGCGGTGGAAGAAGGCAGCGAGGGCGTCGCACAGGGCTTGTGATGGGGGTATGTCGTTGGTGCAGGAGCTGGGGTTTGAGAGTTCCTTTACGACGTTGAAGAGCTCCTTGCTATTGTGTGCGTTGTTGTCTAGGCGGTTCTTGAAGGCGGCTTTCTTGGTGGTCCTGATGAGGTGGTGGTAATTGCGGATGGCGTCTTTGAGGGCAGCGTGGCTGTCGGGTGTTTTCTCCTTGTGCCAGGTGTTTTCCAGTCTCCGGCAGGTGCGTTTGGAGGCTAGGAGCTCTGGGGTGAACCAGCTGGCTCTCTGACTGGTATCTCTGGAGGCGAGTTGTCTTGTTGGGGCTAAGGCGTTGGCGCAGTCTTCCATCCAGAGTCTGAGGGTGCGGGCCCCTTCCTCGGGGTCGGTGGGGTTGGTCGGGGGGTTGAGTGCGAGGTGTGTTTGCAGTAGTTCCTTGGTGATTTTGCTCCAGTGACGTCCCGGGATCTGTAGGGTGCGGTGGTGTGAGACGGGTTTCTGGAAGGTGAAGTGGACGCAGCGGTGGTCGGTCCATGTGAGTTCGGAGGTGTGGCTGAAGACAACGTGGGGACTGGAGGAGAAAATAGCATCGAGCGTGTGTCCGGCGATGTGGGTAGGTGTCGTGACGATCTGCGTCAGTCCGAGGGAGGTGAGGTTGTCGATCAGGGTGGAGGAGTTGCTGTCGTTGTTGTTTTCCAGGTGGTAGTTCAAGTTGCCGAGGAGGATGTAGTCGGTGGAGGTCAATGCGTGTGCGCTGATGACGTCGGCGATGGAGTTGCAGAATTGGGGGCGAGGTCCTGGTGGTCGGTGAGACGAGGGTGCCTCTCAGGGTGGTCTTGGGGTCCGTGTGGATCTGGAAGTGCATGTGTTCGGCGGTGCTGAGGGTGTCGGCGGTGTTTGTGGAGACCCTGATGGTGTCCTTGTGGATGATGGCGATTCCTCCGCCGACGCCATTGGTGCGGTCCCTGCGGTTGATCTTGTATCCGTCGGGGATGGCCACTGCGATGTCTGGGGCGGAGGTTTCGTTCATCCAGGTCTCGGTCAGGAAGGCGATGTCAGGCGATGTGGAGTCGAGCAGGTCCCAGAGCTTGACGGCGTGTTTGCGTGCGGAGCGGGTGTTGAGCAGGATGCATCGGAGCTGGTTGGGTTCCGTAGTGGCGAGTGTCTCGGCGACTATGATGCAGGAGAAGCTGCAGTTCCGGCAGGTGAAGGGGCCATGGGTGTGCTTTGGGGCGGCCTTGTGGCAGCTGGAGGGTCGTCCGGGGTTGAGTGCGATGAGGGTGTTGGCGTCATACCGGACGTGGGCTGCCTGGATGCTGCGTGGTCCAGGGGTCGTGGCGCTGTGTGCGGTCCAGGCGCGGACGGGTGCAGACGGGCTTGCCTTAGGCGAGCCCGCTGCGCGGCCTCGCAGCGGCCGCCATAAATGCGGGAGTGTGGTGGGCGTCACAGCTGGGAGGTGGGGGGAGCCGGAGGAGGCCGGCGAATCAGGAGCGGGGGCGGGGCCGCGGGGGAGTCAGCGGCGGGAAAGAGAGCTGGGCGCGAGGTAGGGGGCGGGGGAACAGAGGCGGAGAGCGAGGCAAGGACGGCGAGAACGGGCACAGCGACCGGGGCTACAGCGGGAAGAGCAGGCAGAGGCGGGAGAGCCGCTGGAACTGGCAGGCGGCAGCAGGTGGGTCACAGAAGGTCTCAACAGGAGGCAATCGGCAGCGGCGAGCTGCAGCAGGAGGTGGAGCGACCAACCAACTGGTCAAGGGTCCCCTGTTGTACCTTATGACTATAATACCCGCTCTTTCTATATACTCAAACCACCATTATATGTCCTCCAACTGGAATCTTCAAACTAATCTGATAAATTCTATGAAACTGGTATAAAAGTTCACACACACAACTTACTAACCAGTTTTCAGTATTCTTAACATAACATTCCATGAGCCAGAATGAGCACGGAAAATAGAAACTCTTGAGAGGTCCATCAGTAAGGCCCCAATTTAAGCAGAGCAGCCCAGTAAAGCGCTCACTCCATTACTGGATCAATGTGTAGTATCCAGTGACCAACACTCTTTCCAACTGGCTCGCCTGAAGGAAACAAAGACATTGGGTTTGCAGTTTGAAATAAGTGATGAGAGATTATTTGATGATACATTGAAGTATATCAGAAGCGTTTTAAGTGGGCCGGTCATACTCCTCTACTGGTGCCCAACCATGGCAAAGATCAAAAAGGGATCCGGAAATGAATCACTGTAGGGTCCCAACTTCTTGCATCTCCCAGCTTCTATTAAGGAAAAATGCCCCTGGGCAACAGAAGGATAGCTGTTCATCTACGCAGTAAGTGTGAAATAATGTTAGCAAATGAAAAAAATATTTTAATACGCAACATTCAACACCCAATTTGATCACATCAAACAACACAACTCATATTTTCTCTCCTGGGTTCCCATATTCTGAATAAATGCAGTTGCTTTGATTTTGACTAAAATGCATGCAACATTTTTACAAATTTTCATTTTAACTTCCACATTCTTCAGATTAGCTCTGCTATGATTCTGTTACAATTACCCCATAAAGGAAGGGGTATTTGTTTTAAGAAATGTGGGGGCATATTACCAAGAAATGGCGATAACTATCGCTAACCTAGGTTAGCGCTAGTTTTCCTATCGCCGTCGATCGGGAAACATTGTTTACAACGCACGCGTTACAATGCGTGTCATTACAACGAATGTTTTACAACGCAAAATCCATTACAACGCATGTCATTACATCGCATAATCCATTACAACGCATTCCCCAAAGTAACTCCCCAGCGGAGTTAGAATAGTAATTGTGTGGTAATGGATTATGCGTTGTAACGACATGCGTTGTAATGGATTTTGCGATGTAAAAAATTTGTTGTAATGACACGTGTTGTAACGCGTGCGTTGTAAAGTGTCATATTCCCGTCGATCCCTGCAAGTTATCGCCCTGTTAGCGACCTATTAGCAACATTTTGCTAACAGGCGATAGCTTCAGGGATCAGCGGCGAAAACCGCCGCTAAAATTAGCGCGATGGCGTTAATGAAACCAGCGATAGCGGGTGGAATCCAGCGATAAGCCCTTAACAATAGAAAAAGGCACGCTAACCCGCAAGTTTGCACTTAGCCTATCTGTCCACCTCCAATATAAAAGATGCACACAAAAAAAGGAAAAATGCAGATTTGAGCAGCCAGGGCATAGTGCAGCACACATCAACAACCCCCTCAAGCCACCCAACATCCCGGTTGACCAGGATGAGATCCTCGTTCCCACGCAGGGCCTGCGTCTGGGTCCTGGATCCCTCGCTGGACCTGCGTCTGGTTCCTGGATCCCTCGCTGGACCTGCGTCTGGTTCCTGGATCCCTCGCTGGACCTGCATCTGGTTCCTGGATCCCTCGCTGGAGCTGCGTCTGGTTCCTGGATCCCTCGCTGGACCTGCGCCTGGTTCCTGGATCCCTCGCTGGACCTGCGTCTGGTTCCTGGATCCCTCACTGGACCTGTGTCTGGTTCCTGGATCCCTTGCTGGACCTGCGTCTGGTTCCTGGATCCCTCGCTGGACCTCCGTCTGTGGCCTGGAGTGGGATGTGGAGTAGCTGTGGAGTCAATGAGCCGTGGTGGGAGACATTGATGTGCGACGATCGCCCGTACCTGGTGGTGAAGTCTGGCAGGTCGCATGGAGACACGTTGCTGACCTGTGTGAGAAGCCTGCCTTGCGCACCTTGGTGCAGTCAATGGTAGAGGTGATCCTGCGCACCAACGTAGTGAGGTCCGCTTCGCATACTATGATCCACCACTACACCGGGGTGCACAGAGGGGATTACCAACGGTGGGTGCCGTCTCCATGCATCACAGGACGGATGATGTTGGGCTGGCCGGACGCTCTGGAGGGTGAGGCCCGTGTGCTACGCTGAACTTGTGTGGTCTGAGCGCTGCAACTACACGCCTAAGGGAGCCCTGCTGCATCAACTGCATCGGGTGGTCCACCAGCGGACTACGCAGTGACTGCTGTGCCCAGCCCAGTGAAAGCATACCTGGCTCAGGCTCCTGCTGTCTGAGTCACAGATTTGGAGAGAGTGCAGTGGATTGCGCCACAGGGTCAATGTCCAGGTAAGGAGAAGGTGGGACACGTAGCGCAGGAGGGCCGGGGGGGAGTCGCTCATGCCTATCACACGTAGATGATGCACCTCCAGTGGCGGCTCTACTGCTATGTTGGAAGAGCGTTGCCCCACCACCTCAAGCAGTGCAGAAGAGGAACAACCATCACATGATGATAACTCAATCAATCAATCACTCAGGGGAATTGTAAGCGCGCCACTCACCCGTGAGGGTCTCAAGGCACTGAGGGGTGGGGGGCCGCAGATCTGTTAGCCGAAGAGCCAGGTCTTGAGGGTCTTCCTGAAGGTGTTCAGGGAGGGGGCACCTCTGATGTCTGCCGGTAGCTCGTTCCAGGTATTGGATGCAATGTGGGAGAAGGATCTTCTGCCTGCTCTGGCTCTGTGGATGCGCTGGGTTTCGGACAGTGCGAGGTTGGAAGATCGGATGTCTCATTTGTGTACGTGGAAGTTGATTCTGTCATTGAGGTATTTGGTTACGTTGTTGTGTAGACATTTGTAGGCATGAGTGATGATTTTGAAGGTGACTCTTTTCACCACGTGGAGACAGTGGAGTCTACGTAGGTGTTGGCTGATGTGTTATTGCCGCGGGATGCCGAGGACGAGTCTGGCAGCGGTGTACTGTAATGTCGGTAGTTTGCGGAGTAGGGTCTCGTAAATGGCGGCGTAGAGTGTGTTTCCATAGTCCAGTCTGCTGGTGATGAGTGCATGGGTGACTGTCTTCCTTGACTCTGGGGGTATCCATTTGAAGGTCTTGCGGAGGATGCGGAGGGTGTTGAAGCAGCTGGAGGTGACGGTGTAACCTGTCTGTTCATGGTGAGGGATGGGTCGAGTACGATGCCCAGGTTTCTGGCGTGGTCCAAGGGGGTAGGTGGGCTTCTGCGGGCGAAGGCCAACAGGTGTTGTCCCATGCTGAAGGTGTGGTTCCAAGGACAAGGACTTCTGTCTTCTCGGCGTTGAGCTTCAGGCAGCTGTTGGTCATCCAGACTGCGATGTCCTGCATTGCTTTCTGGAAGCTGAGTCTGGCAGTGGTGGGGTCTTTGGTGAGGGAGAGGATGAGCTGGGTGTCATCAGCGTAGGATACGATGTTGAGGCCGTGTTGTCGGACGATGGCGTCGAGAGTGCCATGTAGATGTTGAAGAGGGTCAGGCTCAGAGATGAACCCTCTGGGACTCCGCAGGTGATTTACGTGGGATCAGAGAGGAAGGTTGGCAGTCTGATCCTTTGGCTTCTTCCGGGGAGGAATATTCGGATCCAGTCGAGGGGTGTTCCTTGTATGCCGGCGTCGTGTAGTCTGGCGACTAGTGTGTTTTGGGAGACGGTGTCGAAGGCCGCTGAAAGGTTGAATATGATGAGGGCTGCGGAGTGGCCTTGTCCAGGAGTGTGCGGATGTCATCTGTGGCAGCGAGTAGGACGGCCTCGTTGCTGTGGTTGGTTCGCAATCCGGATTGGGACGGGTCGAGGATGGCGTTGTCATCAATGATTCATGTCAGTTCCCTGTTGACTGTTTACTCTGCAACTTTGGCCGTGAAGGGGAGGAGCGAGATGGGCTGGTAGTTCTTGAGGTCGGTGGGGTCAGCTGTGGTCTTTTTGAGAAGGGGCCAGACTTCTGCATGCTTTCAGTCGTCTGGGTAGGTGCCTGTTTTGAAGGTGGTGTTGATGGTGCGTTGCAGTTCGTGTGTGATGGCGGCCGCGGCTCTGTGCTAGATGTGGGAGGGCATGGGTTGGTGGGGGCCCACGAGTGGATGCCTTTCATGGTTGAGGCTGTGTCTTTGGCTGTGACTGGCGTCCAGGTGAAGATGGTGGGCTGGCTGGTGTGTCCGGGGCCCGGGGTGTCTGTAGACGAGGGTTCCTTGGAGTGTGGAGTTGTGGCTGGTCTGGATCTGGAAGTGCAGGTGTTCGGTGGAGGGGAAGGTTTCGCTGGAGGTGGTGAGGCAGGGGGTGCTCTTGTGGGCAATGGCGAGGCACCCTCCCGGGTGGTTGGTGCAGTCCTTCCTCTGGATCTTGTATCCGTCCGGAATGGCGGTGTTGATGTCGGGGGCGGAGGAGGAGTTGTTAAAGGTCTCCATGAAGAAGGCGATATCGGGCGAGAGAGAGTCGAGTAGGTTCCAGTTTCCACGGCGTGTTTGTACACGGAGCGCCTGTTGAGGAGGATGCATCCTAGGGTGTCGCCGGTGCTGGCATCGGCTGTGTTGGAGTCCGGGGTGGTGGTTAAGCTCTGCCGGCAGTGGAGGCAGGAGAACTGGCCGTGGGTCGTGTTTGCCGAGGCCTGTTGTCAGTCTCTGACTTTCCCGGGGTTGAGTGCGTGGAGGGTGGTTGTGCTGTAGCAGTGGGTGGCCCATGATCCAGGCTTCCTGGCGCTGGTCGCGGTTGGGTTGCAGACGTGCGCAGATGGGCTTGTCTTAGGTGCGCCGTCTGCGCGCCAGCGGCGCGTGTCCGCTGCGCAATCGCGCAGCATCCGCCATTAAGTAGGGGACGGTGGAGGAACGATCAGCTGGGAGGCGGGAATGTGCGAGGACAGGGGTGCGGGGCCGCAGGGGCAGCAGCGGCGGGAAGCGGGAAGTGCGGGCTCAGAGAAGCCAAAAAAACAGTTAAAAAAGGGAAATACAAGGGATAATTAACTGATGTAGTCATGCTATATATCCTCAGGGGGTGGGCAGGTGGGTAGGACTGCTCCAAACATGGAGCAGGGAATGTGCGGATTGGCATGCACACTCAAGTGCGCAATGACTGTTTGGTCGGCCCACTCAGGCCGCCCAATGCAGACATGCGCACTTCTCTGTTCGCAATGCAGGCTGCATTACAGCCTGCATGGAGAACATGCCCACCCCTCCAGCCCCTGGCTGCATGACTTGTCCCGTTGCCAATTAACAATCCCACTGCTGCATCGCAGCGTTGTGATTGACTCAGGGGAGGGAGCCTGGCTGCCTACTTCTTTTTCCTGGAAGCAGCCACAGGAGAGCAGGAGCTATGAAGACACGGGACACAGCTTAGAGGTAAGACTTCCCTCAATAAATTTTTAACAACACACGCTCACACTCACATCCCTGCGTCCACGCACCATCCAGTGTTCTTTACGGGGTTTACCACCTCACAGCTGTCCAGACACCCCCCCCACACTTCTCAATGGTGGCAACTGTGCGCTCATGCACAGCGGGCGTACCACTCGTGTCCCAAAGGCACAAACATAGTTGCGATGCATGCCATAACATCGCATTCCATTCCAATACATACTAATACTAGGCACATTGCAACAGTAGAGTAGGTGTTGCATAGCGGAGAAATGAAGATCACTGTTTCCACTACAGTGAGTGCAACCCAAAAATAACCTTTGCACAACAAACCCAACCGTGAACCCTGGAATTCCTTTCTGAACTCCCAAAAGACACCCAAAAGATCACATTTGAGACAAATGCACCCCCCAAATTTTTCTTAATTTTGGCACAAAACACACCCAAGATTTGGAAATGTGACCCCAAAAAACCACCCAAAAATTGCAACATTTTGCCCAAAAAACACCCCATTTTTCATATTTCATCCTAAGAAATAGACCATGTTTCATATTTTACCCCAAGAAATTGTCCAATTTTCATTTTTTACTTCCAAAACCCATACACACCTGAAAAAGTTTAAATTACCCCATAACTGACCTCACAATGAGTGGTAATCAAATGCGATGTTAAGGGACCCGCGCTGTCGGAGTTGCGCTGTTAACGATGTACTGCCTGCATTGTAATGGTCGTCTCCCGTGACAAAGGCAACACATAGGCTACGCCGTTTGCGTCTGTCTGCCCCTGGATCGTGCTCAGCACCAAGGAGCATTCCTCTTGGACACTCCACCGCTACGACGCCAGCACCCTCCTCAGCATCAACCCTGGACGCCACCTCGCCTGCCAGGACAAACCTTTGCTCCGTAACGGACATCACCTTCGCCATCACTGACGGATGCAGTATCACCCGCAAGGAGCACCCCGACCATCAAGGAGGAGGCATTGCCGTCACCTACAGAGGCACACTCCGACTGACCACGCACACTAATGTGCCAAGGGTGACCATGGACCACGTCAACTCCCAGATCCGGACCAAGCCCAAGAACATCCTCTGTGGCACCCTCATGTGCAGGTCCCCCGGGCCATGGCCCCCCATTCTACAATCCCATTGTAGACATCATTGCACCCCAGGGTCTCCCATCCACCGACGACATCCAACTCGGTGAACTCAAGTTCCCCCTGGGCAACCCCAGTGACCAGAGCACCACCCCCTCCTGTCACCGACATCAGACGCAAGCAGCAAGTCACCTCAACAGGCCACATAGCAGGATACACGGTCGAGCACGTCAACTCTGCCAGCGGGTACTTCAACTACAGCCACAACACTGGACTCTCCTGGCACTACCATCATTGGATGAATGACGTCTTCACCTTGCCCACCGAACGCCAGCGGCGTCATCGCACCCCATCGCAGCTGGATCAAGGCCACCGCAGAACGTCTGGTCAACTGCCTCCGCACCAACACTCCACCAATGCTTCCAAACGATGACACCGCAGTGCGCAACCACCACCGATGGATCTCCAACATCGCCGACATTCGGGCACCCCTCATGAACGGCACTGCGTCAGTACCTTCCGCCTGCCTGATAACAGGCGTGAGGGTGATGCAGTGCCATAGGGATAGGCTGGCCCCATGCATTGCTGGAGTTGCATCATGGTTGTGACACAACTGCAGCAATGCGTGACTTTAGCGCAGACAGATACATCAGGATTCCTGACGTATCTGTCATTACTTCCGTCATGGAGCGCTGTCCAGTGAGTACAGCGTATCCATGCTGTTGCAAGGAGGGCGTAATGAGAAGTGTTGCTACGCTGTCTTGTCGCAGCAACACTTTTCATGAGTGGGGCACAGGAATGCGCACTAACTCATTGATGGTGCGCATTCCTGCACTGTATTTTTGTCGCAGGGCAGCGCCGCAACATTGCTTGCAGCGCTGTCCAGCACCAAAAACATGCATACATGTGGGCCCAAGTCTTGTCCCCATTTTTAAGACCAGCTATTTTTTGGTCTTAAGTTCCTGCAGCTAAAGGGCCTTAGCGCGACTTTTTTTATCGCTTCGCGGGTCCGGCCCATCCTTGATAATAGGGCGCAGTGGTGTTAGCGTGAGTTTTCCTGAAATTTTGAGAAGGAACGCCTACCTTGCATGTCATTAGCGATAAATATCGCTGGCATGCAAGCCGATAAAAAAACGTCTGCTATCGCCGGAAAGCTGTCGCTAACGCCTGTTAGCGACAGCTTGATAATAGGGCGTTAAAAAAAAACACGTTAGCGGCACGAAAGTGCCGCTAATGCAGCGATAAATGGCTTGATTATATGCCCCGTGGAATTTATTTTTGTTTCGTTGATCAGTATGTCACTCTGCGGGTCCAAACATTTCACACATTATGCAAGTAACACCATGTACACTGACCACAGGGATACAGTGTGACAGGTGAACCTCCAATGTTAGCAAACCAGAAATATCTATTGTGTCTAATGGGCAAACAAAGCTCATTTTGAAATATTCACAAGCTACATCTATGCAGCTGTACGTGTGCTGAGGACTCCACTGAGGCACCCAGAAAGTGTATATTTGTCACAGTCAGACCCAGTTGGAAAAAGCTTCTTGTAGTTACAGTCCTCTGGACGCACCCCCTTTTGAGATTCCCAACAATTTTCATCTCACTTAAAGCACTTCATATGAAGAAAGTGTCAATTATTTGAATGGGGCTCCTAGAGAGGAACTTCATACTTGTTCTTGTTTTATTCCGAGCCCGCTCATGTCTTTCTTTTTCAGAAATTCAGACACTGCCCTCACCCCTGGTTGCACTGAGGAAGGGATGCCTTGCCTCTAGCTTCGTCTGTCTTCCTTTACACCAGTAAGCTCTTTCCCCACCGTCATCAGGTTTGTTATCTTTTTGTTAGACCGAACTGCTGTATCAACCAGGTCTTTCATTGATTTTGTGATTTCTTTATACTGTTGGTCACCATATTCCTGACCGTATATTTCTGATTATTTTATCATTCAGTAGTGTGATGGAAACAAATAATTTAATAGGATCAAAACAAATCAAGACACTTGCTGAAACCCAACTTCCACATATTATAGTTTGTGCATTATATATGTTTATCAGTAAAACTGAATGTCTCTGCAAATGTAGTGGCCATTTCAATGGAAAATGCGCTGCTTGTAAATGACAGTGGACTACCCCCCATGCTTGCTTCAGTAATATTTTTGTGGCAGTATGTTCCAAAATGCACCACTGTCTACATACTACACCCATATCTACTCTCTTGCAGAATGGGTGTGGCTCACTTGCTAAACTTGTTTTTTTGTGTGACACTTGGCTTTTTCACAATCCATATGCCTTCAGTAATTTAACATTGATGGCAGCATCCCCACTCTGAAAATTCACTGTCTCAATGCAACCTATGTATTGTAAACCCACAAAGTAAACTTAAAGGGTGTTGGAAATTGGGTTACTGGTTGAGGGGGGTAAAACCCTACTCAAGCAGCAGCTGCAATTTATGTCACTCTGAAGCAAACCCCAAATTAACCTGGGCCTAACTCTCTGGTAGCTTGCAGTCAAGCTTAACTTATAGACAATATGTAAAATATTTATGAAGCACTTGAAGCACTTCAAACCTTAATAAAGTGAAATTACACGAAAAGTATAATCCTACACCAGTTTAGGAAAATGGTTTGAAATGTAATAAATTATTTCAGATCAAAACAACAAAAATCCAATCAGTAGAACCAAAGATATGCAGTTTCAAAGTTTAAGTAAAAATAGTGCCTAGAAGCACAAATTACCAACTGGAGTTACCGCGCCGGACCAGGACAAAGTCACACGTTTAGGCCGACCACAATGGAGGACCAAGGTAGGCCCACTGAAAAAAGTTCCTTAAATCCTGGTTTGTGGAGTGTTGCAACACACAGCGTCAAGGATGAGTCACGCAGCGGCAGTTCGGAGAAGCTGTGACGCTGTAATGCAAACCCTGCATCGGCATTGAGGACGCTGTTGACGAGGGGCTTGAGATGAGAAGGCCTGCGTCGCAGATGTGTTGCACACTGGTGGTTCTGAGGAGTCCCTTGAAATGACTTCTCTCCATTAAACTTGTGTGAATACATCAGACCCACCATTAAGTCTATTGTATATATTGTTAAACCTTGTTTTCTCCTGCGCCGTTTTCCGCTGTTTTTGTATATTTTTTCACTTGTCACTTGCGCCGTTCACCTTGTTTTCACGAGCACAAATGTGTACAAGTATGTACAGGTTACATTTCCATTCAATGTAATAGAGTGCCGTCTTTCTTTTCCCTTTATATCGCTGTTTTTGCTCAAATACAGGCCACCCTTTGCATTTATTGATACAACTATTAATGTCTCCCTGTCTCCTTTCTTTTGCAACTTTTGTGCATGTCATAAATAAGTGCCTTTTTAGGTCTCGCCTAGGCAGCGCGCATGAGCTGCTCTAGAAGATGGCCTTTACAAATCGGTCTGCTCCTTTTCAAGCACACTCGTGCTTGTGCTGGCATCCACCTTGCGGGAGCGAGCAGCGGCGCGCGTGCTAATTGAAAACATATGGCCTGTGCGCCGCTGCTCGCTGTCGTGGATGCCAGCACAAGCACGAGTGCAAGCATTAACATGCCAGTGTGTTTTTATACCGATGCTTTCAATATCAAAAGTGGCCACATGATGGCATCAGAACATCCATTATCTGCTTGTATTCTTCGTTTACTAAGTTATAACTTATGTTCCTGTTGTAAAAAAAAAAAAAAAAAAGGGAAATGTTGTAGGGTAAAGTATCCTCATGCACCTCTATCACGAGGATAACTTATTGCGATACGACATGAGTTACACACTCTGGATTAGAACTGTGTGGCTCACTGCAATGTTTGTCAGTTACTGGTGGTTTCTCACAGACGCCGGGGCTCCTGTTCGTGGGTTTATGTAAACCCTGAGATAAACCTCTGAAACTTACTTCCTCAACATCCTTACTACACCCACCCCACCCCACCCCATCTCTCTGGGCTTGCCCCGCTATCGATGCAGCACTCGGGCATGCCCCACAATGTACTTTTTGCACCCCCCACCCCCGAGAAAATGTTTGCGAGCACCCATGCACTAGATCCAGTAGAGTGGTAGTTCCTTTATGAAAAGGCTGCTGTCAGTCATGGCACAGTTCCACTTAGACACAGGATTTGTTCCTGTGCTTTATATGGTGGTCCCTTACAAAGCGCACAGTAGGTGTGGTTTTATTTATTAACCTGCGGCATTCCCATGTTTTGTATGTTTGTGTACCCTTGAAGGAACCTTGATCCAGAAATAGTCTGTGTGTGTTTTTCAATACTTCTGTTTTATTGCTGCATGGCTCCCATCTGGGCTGGCACAGATACGATAATAGTCCGCAGGAGGAACATCTTGTCAGATGCCCTCGGACGACAACAACAATCAATAGCAGGTCTTTGTGGCTGACTCTGAAAAGCAGAGATCCGGCACAGCAAACACCTCCCATCACTGCTGGCAAGGTGCGGGCTGGAGGGGTGCTGCAGCCTCTGGAGGCACAGCGCGGAGATGGCAATCTGCGCCGCCCTGGAATGTTTCCGAGCACAACAAGACTCCACCGCGCTCCCTCCGCCACCCCTCGGAGAGATAAGCGCTTTATTTATTGCGGACCGTAAACAAAGGCATGTGCGGAGCGTCCTAATTGCAGTAATGAGAACAAGTCTTGCCTTTCGTTCAGCCTGTTGAATCGGTAATAAGCCTGACCAGGCTAGCTCAGCTGGTTGAGCGCTTGCCACGGAGGTGTCTAATCACCGCTTTAAATTCCACAGAGTTGACTTTGGCTACAAAAACTCGACAGTCAGCTCCATTTCCACTCATGCTAGAATGTGCAAAAAGGAAAAAACAAGAGTAACTACTGCTTGTGTTTTTGCACACCCCTTAGTCCCATTATTACAAAACGCAGTTCATTTATTTAAAAGCAGATAAGATGCAACATATAGAATCATAGATGGGCATATGGGAATGTTTTTCAGCTGGGGGTTCTGAGTGGCATCACGTAGACAGAGAGAGCAACGTTTGAGTGGTCTCTGATGTCACCCATACCCACGAAGGTGCAAAAGACCCAGCTTCCCGTGAATTTACAGTTGGCTTAAAGTCCTCCCATTGATTACCATTGGTTGGCTTTCACTGTCATTTGCTGACTTCTTATTCAATGGCTAACATTGTCCATTCCCTGGAGCTTTCCCTCTTTACTTACTCCACTCTGCTCTACTCTACTCCACTTCACTCTACACCACGCCACTCTACTGTACTCCACCCCACTCTATGCCAGTCCACTCTATGCCTCTCTATGCCACTCCACTCTACTCTATGCTGCTCTAATCTACACCAGTCCCTGACACTCAATTCCACGCCACTCTACTCTATGCCAATCTAAACTCTATGCATTGCATAAACAAATAAACTAGAACACATTTTTTATATTAATTTTGGTTTTTAGTACAATACTTCAGTTGTATATAATGTTTTTTCGGTTAGATATAAGGTGACAGAAATAGTTATAACACTTTTTTTATTATAACTTATACATTTTTAACATGCTGCACAACATTCACAATGCTCTACAACACATATTAAAAACGTTAACAAAGCCAATAGCTCTGTCTAAACACTTATAACGCCCCAAAGGCGAGACCTATTGGCTATGCCAATGCTTGTTAATACTACCTGTTGAGACATTGTTGCATGTTACATTCTTTTTTTGTGCACTCCTTGAGTACACCTTGTGCAGTCCTGTGTTTTTATGTTTGGGTCTTTTGGTGCTTGGGCTTGAAGCCCTTCACTTATTTGTTTTTACACTAGGCGCAACTGGATTGCACTTTTCTTTATCTGATTCAGGAGATTATGCTTCATTGGTGGCTCCTTCTCAGTGTTTAATTAGTAAAGGAATGAGTACCGGCGTCCAAAGCTCTGCTCAGAAGCTGCTACTGGCGCAATTAAATGTCAGTGTGCCTATTACCATTGCTATACAGTCTCCAATCCACCTCATGCCTCTCTAATCCACTTCCAGACACCCGCTCTACTATATTCTCACTCTTGCAGGTGCCTGCTTTCTCCTTTTGTGACTGTTTTTCCAATGTATCCTTCCCCCCTCTTTCCCCTTTGTGTATTTTCCCTCTCTTCCTCTTCGGAAAAGTCAAATGAGGATAAGTACTGGGCTCCAAAAGCAAGTGCCGGTGCCCCCACGGCAACCAAATTAGGTAATGTAGAGGGTCAGGGCTGCTTCTGTGGCCTGGCCCTCGTGTGCAGTAAGGCCTAGCTGCAACCACTCATAAAAGACACACCACACAGATATGCTGGGTGCGGGCGAAGACCCCAAGTGGTCTCTCACCCCTTTATTCATCTCCTCTGGGTGAGCCTGCCCCGGAGGAGTGTTACATTGTGCAACATTGTCATGCAGAGGCCGGGTGGCTCTCTACAGGTACTGCTTCCTTCATTGATTTGTGTTTTCTGCTCGGCATGCCTCACGGTTGCTTTTGCCTGTGTTAGAAGACAGACAGTAGAGGATACAATTACAGCCAGAGGGCAGAGCAGGACAAGTTTGCGATTATGTGTTGCTGTTTCTGTCCAAAGAGCAAACGCTTTGGATTTCCTTTGGATGTGGCAGTGTCTTCTACTCGGCATGCCTCATGGTTGCATGGCCCATGTTTCATGACAGCCGACAGATGATATAATTATTACCTGCCAGTGCGTACTCTTTTTTCCTAATGGAATTTCAAAACACTGTCATTTGGTATTTATTTCTTGAGGTTGAGCACTGTGGAGGGCCTGCTCCTGCTTTTTCACTGATAAGGGAAATATTTGGTATTTAAGGATTTCTCTTTTGATTGAAATGAGGCAGCAGTCTGTTATCTTGTTTCTCCAGCACGCAGAATCTTCTGGAAGCATGCGCTATAATTCCTTATTGCCCGGGTTAAGTCTTTAGACTTATTCTATATGTTTCTATATATAATTATTCTACTTTACCTTCTTTTTGCTGCAGATCTGATGGTTTCTGATAGCAAACCAGTCTACTTGTCTCCCCTTTATAGGTGACCATGACTCAGCAAAACAAAACAAAAAGAGAAGAAAAAGGGGGAATGAGGCTGCCCTGTATAATGCCTGTTTGGTTTTATTCTCTGTCCTTCTTGTGGAGGTTCTTTTTATACATCAGAATTTATCTTATTGCTTACTTATGTTATGTTTTACTCTGTTTTGTAAGTACTGTTTGTTTTAATATGAGACCTCCAGTTTGGGTGCTTCTCTATATCTAGGGTCCATCAGGTAGGCATATTTACTGCCCTTTTTGGTCACTGACACTGTGTTGGCACAGCAAGAAGCGAAAACACCTCTGTACTACTCCATCCAGGAGAAGGGGATCTTTAGATCCAGCTAAGACCCTTTTAAGAGGGGCTCCTATTGTAGCGCTCAAAATGTTTCGTACAAGTAGTTTCAGTTGATCATTAAGTCTATTTCTGAAGCTTTTAACGGGCAATAGGTGAGCCATGGTGGCTGTCTGTCTATCTCTCAAAGTGATTTCTCACAGTTTTAATGTTCGTCTCCATCCTCAATCACATTGTACCGGTCAGCTCCCAGCTATCTTACTGATGAGTTTGAGTGTGGTGCCTCCAGAAAGAAATATATTCAAAAGGGTGATTTCAAGAGATTGGTTTCATATAAATCATGACATTTACAACTGCCTATGGATGAGGATTAACCTTCTACCAGTGGCGACTGTTTCGGGCAGTTTAAGAAGGTGGTTTTCTTTGATTTACGGTGAACTCGGCCCTTCAGGATCTCCTGAAGAGAGAATGGAAGAATCATGAGAAAACTTATGTCCTCAGGTTTATAGGAAGGCTTTATCCTCTGGCTAAATGAGACTTGGAACTTCCACAGACACTTTCCGTAGACCCCTTGCTCCCTAAACTAACAGGTCAATTAGCCAAGCTAGTATCAGAGGAAGTGGTGATTCCAGATCCAGTTGATAAGAGAGTAGAATCCTCATTGTAGAGAGCTTATTCTGGACTAAATCTAAGGTTGAGAGCTGGGGTGTATTCTGCTTACACTTCCCTAGTTAAGGATATCCAGGACCTACCTGCACCTATTCAGGAAAAGGGAAGATTCTTCTCATTTGATGGCGGCCATGGAAGCTGAAGCAAAATTTCTCTCTGACATTACCTTCGATAATATAAAGGCATCAGCCATTGCTACAAGCAGAATTGTGGCTGCAAGGAGACAGTTATATTTGAGGGGTTGGAAGGATGACTCTTCTTAGAAAATATGCTTATTAATGATGCCTTTTTCAGTAGATATGCTCTTTGGAGAGGAGTTATGAAATTAGATTTATTACTCTTTTAAGAGTAGAAAGAATAATCTTTCTTTTCAATATGACTCAAAGACATATTCAAGGAAGAGGAAGCCTTTTGATGATCCTCCCAGAGGGAAGAAGTTTAATCAGTTGTTTAACATGAGTCGATTTCAATCCAAATCTTTGGGTTGTAATCCTAAGAATTCCCAGTGCCCAAAGAACAATCAGCGCTCCTGAATATGCTGAGAGAGATCTGTCGGAGGAGGTCATTGGTGGAAGACTGGCTCACTTTTTCCATACATGGCAGAATCTGGTAAGGGACAACTGGGTTCTTCAGGTGGTGTCCCTGGGTTATTACCTAGAATTTCAGTTTCTTCCTCCAGAGTATTGCTCTCTGTTTTCTCGGATTCCAGAAAGGAGTCACTGCAATGTTAGTCCAGAAGAGAGTTGCTATATCTTTGCCAAATTTCGAAAGAGGTCATGGTTTGTACTCCCTAGCTTTTCTAGTAAAAAAGCAATCGGAGAGTACCACCTAATCATACACCTAAAAATTCTGGATCTTTTCCTAAGGACAATTCATTTAAAGATGAACTATCTTTAGCAAGCGATCGCGCAGGTTCATCAGGGAGATCATCTAGCATTCCTGGCTCCCCAAGATACTTACCTGCATATTCCCATTTCCTCAGAAAGTCAGAAATTCCTACAGTGGGCAATGGACATTGGCAATTTTGAGTCCTGCCATTTGAACTAAAGGCTTCTTGAGTATGCTCACTGAGAATTTGGCTCCAGTAATTGCCATTCTTCAGGAGATGAACATCCAGGATCTTCTCATGGTCTCCATCATTTTTCTGAAGTTGATCTCAGACATTACAAAGGCAGTGCAAACCTTGAGAATGTTTGGATTTCTACTCAATCCCAAGAAATTAAACCTAGAGGCTTCTCAGAGCCTAATGTATATAGGAGCTTGGTTCCATACGGAGTTTGGTATTGTTTGTCTTCCACTAGAAAGAAGACTCAAGTTGGTTCGCAGATTATCGTCCCTTCTGAGTATGGGGCAGGTGTCAGCAAGGGAATTCCTTTGAGTGCAAGGAGACATGGTAGGTGTTTCTTAATGCCTGAGTTGCTATATATTTGTCCTTTGGAGGTGGTCTCTCATTAAGTTGCAATATATTTTTTAGTATTTGTCTTTTTCAGGCAGCCACTCTCTTTGTGGTTCCATGGCCCAGACGATATTTGGGTCCTTTGATTCCCCAGCATTAGCTTCCGACATCCATCAATTTTGATCTCCTTATTTCAGTGACACGGACTTTGACAGCTCATCTTCACTTGTGGCTGATTCCTGCCAACCTGAATAGAGGAGTTTCTCTTTTTCTGTCTCAACCATTGGTGATAAGAATAGATACCAGCAGCATGGGGTCGGGAGCAGTTCTGGATTCAGAGAGAGCACAAGGAATTTGGCAAACTCAAGAGAGGAGTCATTCCTCCAACTGATGGGAACTTGAAGCAGTTTGGGAAGCCCTCTAGAGGTTTCAGTTTAGGAAGATCTTTCAGGAGAATGTGATTGTGAGAACAGACAATGCAGTGCAACGTCATATTTGAACAGACAGTTTGGAAAGAGCTCCAACTCCCCGGATCATTTAGTGCTAATGAAAACAGACTTTGGAGCGAACAGACTATTATCTCTGAGAGCAATTAATATTCAGAGCAAAGACACATCTATAGCACACTCATTGAGCAGGATATTTCCATCTTTCCAGAATTTGAGAATCATGAATGAGGTGTTCCAAATGGTTTGGAAGAAGTACAGCACTACTAATATAGACCTTTTATGGATCATGCCAATACCCTTCTTCAACTATAATTTTTGAGGTTCAGAGCTCTGCAAGCAGCAGGGGTGAATACATTGACATGCTAGTGGCTCAGCAGTTTATTGTATGCCTTTCCACTGATTCCTCTGGTTCCTCACCTTCTGTCAAGAATTCAGAGTGACAGGGTTAAGGTGGTTCTGGTTTGTTCTTTCTGACCTCAGTGACACTGGTTTCCTCTGTTAAAGATGTTGATATCTCAGGTTTGGTTTCTTCTCCTCTCTCAAAGTCCAATTGTTAACTCTCCTCTGTTACCTCTACCTGGCCTGCAGATGTTGAGGTTAGCATTTTGCGGATTGAGAGGGAAGGGTTTAGGAAACTAGGTATGTAGCCATACAGCCTTCAGGGAGGTTATCCACTTGAAAATCTTATGTTCATCGTTGGGCCACATCCATAAGGTGGTGTAGGGAAAGTGGTATTTCTACTGTCCTTTGTTCTCCTTTAAATATTTTGCAGTTTTTGCAAGTTGGATTTGCCAAGGGTTAGTCTTTGGCTACTCCAAGAGTGTAGCGGGCATCAATTAAGGAATTTAATTCCCATTATAGGGCTCTCTCTGAGATTTAAAATTGGGGTTCAAGGCTATTGAAGGGCTTTGATTTGTTGAGGCCCAAAATAAAGTATACCGTCCTCGCTTGGGACAGTCTTCTGGTTTTGAAAACATTATAGGGTCCTCAATTTTGAAACTCAGGCTGATGTTTCTTTGGAGTTTTTATCTTTGAAGGTAGTTTTTGGGGTAACCTTTGTTCCTGCCCTAAGACTGGGGGAAGTTTCAGCTTTCAATTGTAATTCTCCTTACCTTGGAATTTTTGAGGATCGTATTGTGTAAGATTTGGTCTAAGGTAAATCCTGTGTTTCACAAGTCCCAGGAGATTTTTCTCCCTGTTCTTTCTTCTCCTTGTGATTCTGAACCTCTTTTAGATGTGGTCGGAGCAGTTAAGATTTATTTTTTTAGATCTGCTGATTTCTGGAAAAGTGCGTTATTTATTGATAATTTTGGTCAAGCCAATAGAGGAAAAGAGTTTTCTCTTTCTACTTTATCACATTGGATTAAGGAGGAAATTTCTACTGCTTACTCCAAGGCTGATCTCGTGACTCCAGGTTCTGTTCAGGCTCATCAACACTAGGGAAGAGGTGCAATGGGATGGCATCTCTATTATTGACACTGGTGCTGCAGCAAACTGGACTTTCCAATTTTCCTTTGTTTATCATTATAGTTTGAATTTGTCCCAGAGTTCTGAGTTGAATTTTGGTATAAGTGTTCTTAATTCAAAACCTGTGTGGAGCTGCAGTTATCTGACAGAGTCATGTTTTTGTTCTTTTAAACATTTGTTGCTTATTAAAGGATATGTGTGGCTTGAATTCTGTCACCTGTGATTTTACTCTGCGTGCTAGGGTGTTCCTGTAAACAGTGACATCCCAAACTACATCACTGATGATGCCATTCAGAGAGTGTAAGTGTTTCGTAATAAAGTTGCTCTGGGTTAAAGATATATACTAAGCTACTGTATAAGTTAAATTACTATTCTTTTTGTACTACTAATGAGTGATACTGTTTCTAATATAGAAACAACACACGGGAACCACATCCGGTCCCCATGCAAGCTGCACAGCCATGACCATTATCGAATGAATCCAATAAATCAAGTTTCTTTGTAATCTTCAAATTTTTTCAAATTTTCTCATTGCTTTTCGCTTCTCTTTATCCATGTTTTTGTCAATTTATTTTACTCATTTCCAAGCTTATCCGATGTTATTCATAAAAACACAGGAGAATATGAATAACATCGTATAAGCTTGGAAATGAGTAAAATAAATTGACAAAAACATGGATAAAGAGAAGAGAAAGCAATGCGAAAATTTGAAAAAAAATTGAAGATTACAAAGAAACTTGATTTATTGGATTCATTCGATAATGGTCATGGCTGTGCAGCTTGCATGGGGACCGGATGTGGTTCCCGTGTATTGTTTCTATATTGCAGTGCAATTGGGCGGAGCGCGAAGCAAGCGAGCACGCCTTTACAGTTTTAAAAAGTTGAACATAAGTATAAATATTGAATACACAGGTGTGCATCTCTCCACCATTCATGCATCTTGACTGTTTCTAATATGTCATCTGAGTGGCACTGAGACTGTCTGTATCAGTGTTGGAGTGGGTGTCTGAGTGGTTGTATGGGTGTGTGAGTGGGTGTGTGAGTGGCTGTATGGGTGAATACGTGGGTGTGTGAGTAGCTGTATGGGTGAGTGAGTGACTGTGTGAGTGGCTGTATGAGTGGGTGGGTGTGTGTGTGTGTGGCTGTATTAGTGCCTGTGGTAATTGTGTAAGTGGCTGTATAGGTGGATGAGTGTGTTTGTAAGTGGCATCATGGGTAACTGAGTGGCTGTGTTAATGGCTCTATGGGTGAGTAGGTGTAGAAGTGGATGTATGGGTGAGTGGCTGTTTGACTGGATGTTTGGGTAAGTGAGTGGGTGTGTGAGTGTCTGTTTTGCACAGTAAATATTTGTGTGAGTGGCTGCATAGATGAGTGAGTGGGTGCATGAGTGATTGTATTGATGTGTGAATTGGTATGTAAGTGGTTTTGTGAATGGATGTGTGAGTGGCTGTATGGGTGAGTGAGTAGCTCTGTTAGTATCTATATAGTGAGTGAGTGGCTGTGTGAGTGGATGTATGGGTGAGTGAGTGGTTACATGAGTGGCTGTGTGGGTTTGTGATTGGGTATGTCAGTGATTATATGGGTCTGTGAGTACGAGTGGCTGTATGGGTCTGTGAGTGGGTGTGTGAGTGGTTGTATGGGTCTATGAGTCACTGTGTGAGTAGCTATATGGGTGAGTGAGTAGTTGTGTTAGTGGCTGTATGAGTGAGTGAGTTTGTGTGTCAGCAGTTGTATGGGTCTGTGAATGTGTATGTGAGTGGTTGTGTGGGTGGGTATATGGGTCTGTGAGTGGCTGTATGAGTGGCTATATGGGTGAGTGAGTAGTTGTGTTAGTGGCTGTATGAGTGAGTGAGTTTGTGTGTCAGCAGTTGTATGGGTCTGTGAATGGGTATGTGAGTGGTTGTGTGGGTGGGTGTATGAGAGGTTGTATGGGGGTGTGAGTGGTTCTATGGACGATATCATCAGTGATGTAAACAGTGATGTCATTAGAGATGTCATCAAAGATGTCATCAGTGATGTCACTGGCCATGTCATGAGTGATGTAATCTGTGAGGTCACAAGCAGTGCATTGTGGGGGCATAAGTTATAGTTAGCTCAGGTAGCTATAACTGCTGAATTTCACTGGTTTTGTATGAGTGAAATCTGAGCCTAACTACAACGTCCTTATAACCTTTGTTTTTTTCAGTGAATTTTTAAGGTTTTTACATTTTATTTCCTAACTATAACTTCCCTGTAAGCTTTGTTGTTTCCTAACTGTAACCTGTAAAATTTGAGAGTGGGTGTGTGAGTGGTTGTAGTGGTAGGTGACTGTGTTTGTGAGTGGCTGTATGGGTCTCTGAGTGGGTGTGTTAGTGGGTTTGTGGGTGTGTGAGTGGCTGTATGAATCTGTGAGTGGGGGTGTGAGTAACTGTATGGGTGTATACATGGCTGTGTAAGAATGTGTAGGAGTGCCTGTGTGGATCTGTGAGTGGGTGCGTGAGTGTCTGAGTGGGTCTGTGAGTAGGTGCATGAGTGTCTGAGTGGGTCTGAGAGTGGGTGCATGAGTGTCTTTTAAGGTCTGTGAGTGGATGGATGAGTCTCTGAGTGGGTAAATGAGTATCTAAGTGGGTCTGTGAGTGGTTGTATGAGTCTCAGAGTGGGTCTGCGAGTGGGTGAGTGAGTGTCTGAGTGGGTCAGTCAGTCATTGCGTGAGTCTCTGAGTAGATCTGTGAGTGGGTGCATGAGTCTCTGAGTGGGTCTGTGAGTGGGAACCTGAGTGTGTGAATGGGTCTGTGAGTGGGTGGATCAGTGTCTGAGTGGGTCTATGAGAGCATGCAAGAGTCTCTGAGTGGGTCTGTGAGTGGGTGTGTGAGTGTCTGAGTGGATCTGTGAGTGGGTGGATGGGTCTCTGAATGGGTCTCTGAGTGTGTGTATGAGCCTTTCAGGGGGTCGGTGAGTGGGTGAATGAGTGCTTGAATGGATATGTGAGTGGGTGCATTAGTGTCTGAGTGTGTCTGTCAGTGGGTTTGTGAGGCTCTGAGTCGGTGTGTGAGTCTCTGAGTGGGTCTGTGAGTGGATGTGTGAGTGTATGACTGGGTCTGTTAGTGGGTGCACAGTAAAAAAACAGGGGGGCACACAGGAGCAGGTTCTCGTGCCAGTTCCCCCTGTGATGGTCCTCCTGTCCAGCCTACCTGCAGTGAGACACACACTCAAGAATACATCTGAGACCAATTTATAAAAATAACATAAATTTTCCCTCCTGTCCAGCTTGCATGCAGTCGGCTACACTCTGCTGCCTTTGGTTTTGTGCCTCTTCTTCTCATTATCTGATCGGCTTTCTGCTTCTTCTCTGCTCGCACCTTCCCTCTATATTGCCTCTTTCTGCTCATTTTGCCCATTATTTTGCATTTTGCGTCTCACTCCTGACCTTTATTCTGCCTCTTGCTGATTGTTTCTGACCTCTATTTTGCCTCTTGCTGCTCGTTTCTGACCTCTGTTTTGCCTCTTTCTGCTCGCTCCTGAACTTTATTTTGCCTGTATCTGCTTGTTTCTGACTTTTATTCTGTCTCTTGCTGCTGGTTTCTGACCTCTATTTTGCCTCTTTTGCTTATTTCTGAACTTTATTCTGCCTCTTTCTGCTCGTTTCTGATAATCTGACTCTTTCTGATCATTTCTGACCTTTATTCTGCCTCTTGCTGCTCGTTTCTGACTTTTATTCTGCCTCTTTCTGCTTTTTTCGGACCTTTATTCTGACTTTCTGCTCATGCCTGACCTTCATTTTGCCTCTTTTTGCTCATTTCTGACCTTTATTTTGCCTCTTTCTGCTAGTTTCTGAACTTTATCCCGCCTCTTTCTGCTCCCTTCTGACCCATTATTCTGCCTCTTGTTGCTGGTTTCTGACCTCTATTCTGCCTCTTTCTACTCATCTCTCACTTTTATTTTGCTTCTTTCAGCTTGTTGCTCACCTCTATTTTGCCTCTTGCTTCTCATTCCTCACTTTTCGTCAGCCTCTTTCTGCTTGCTTCCCACCTTTATTTTGCCTCTTTCTGAGCATTGCTGACCTTTGTTTTGTTTCTTTCTGTTTGTTTCTCACCTTTATTTTGCCTCTTGCTGCTGGTTTCTGACCTTTATTCTTCCTCTTTCTGCTCATCTCTCACCTTTATTTTGCTTCTTTCTGCTTGTTTCACATCTCAATTTTGCCTGCTGCTTCTCATTTCTCACTTTTCTTCTGCCTCTTTCTGCTCGTTTCTCACCTTTTTTGCCTCTTTCTTCTCGTTGCTGTCCTTTGTTTTGCCTCTTTATGCTCATTTCTCACCTTTATTTTGCCTCTTGCTGCTGGTTTCTGACCTCTTTTTTGCCTCTTCCTGCTCATTTCTCACTTTTATTTTGCTTCTTTCTGCTTGTTTCTCACCTCTATTTTTCCTCTTGCTTCTCATTTCTCACCTTTATTCAGCCTCTTTCTGCTCGTTTTTCACCTTTATTTTGCCTCTTGATGCTGATTTCTGACCTCCATATTACCTCTTTCTGCTCGTTTCTCACCTTTATTTTGCCTCTGCTCATTTCTGACCTTTATACTGCCTCTTTCTGCTTGTTTCTCACCTTTAGCTTTCCTCTTTCTGCTCAGTGCTGACCTTTATTTTACCTCTTTCTGTTCGTTTCTCATGTTTATTTTGCCTCTTGCTGCTGGTTTCTGACCTCTATTTTGCCTCTTCCTGCTCATTTCTGATCTTTATTCTGCCTCTTTATGCTAATTTCTGACCTTTATTCGGCCTCCTGCTGCTCATTTCGGACCTCTATTCTGCCTAGATAGTACTAGTGCTCTTTTTGTGGCAGTGTGGGCGAGCAGTTAGGCTTATCAGAGGGTAGTGCTAAGCATTCATTGTACTCACAGAGGCAATAAATGACACACAATCAAGAATAAATCTGAGACCAATTTGTAAAAATAATATACATTTTAATGTATATTTTAAGACCAAGAATTTTGATCTACAGTAAGTACTTTAGAAGTTACGATTTTTAAGAGTTTGGAAAATATTTTACTTTTGTGCGCAATTACGCACCATTGAAATACATGGTGAAAAGCAGAAAAATGCATATAAAATTAAGCAATGCTTTCACAAAGTTCACCTTCTTGTTTTAGGTCAATAGCAGGACCAGGTCCAAAGTTCCAGCAGCAGAAGATCCAGAGCATCCCGGATTCGGCCAGGAGCTGGGTGCTGAAGGTGCTGGTAGCTGGTGCACTATGACGAAGGGATCCACCTGGAAAGACACTGCACAGGAGGACTTAGAGGTAAGTCTGGTGGGTCCCAATGCAGGGAGGAGGTTTCAAGGGTTGCAGGACCATGGGAGCATGGCTGGTTTGTTGTTACTGGGGCCGGGTGCAGAGCAGATCGGTCAGCCGGGAGTCGTGCATCGAGAAGTCCTCGCGGTCAGGATCAGGCAACTTGGAGAAGCGATTTCGGGACAGCTGGGTCACACAGGATGTGGGTCCTAGGGGTCTCAATCCCCTCAAAGGGTGCTTGCTTCTGGTACGGTTGGAGTCTGCCATGGACTCTTCGTCTTGCTGTTTACTGTAGAGGGTCTGGTACCACGAGTATTGGTACAGAGCAGCTATGGTAGGTCCTGGTGTCTCCAAACTTAGTAAGGAGACAGCTCCAACCCTCCAGAGCTGGTGTATCTCTTTTGGTGTGGGTACTGTGTTGTAGTTATCAGGGAGCAGCACATCCAAAAATCGGACTCAGTGGGATCGGTGCCTGCGGTGTGCATAGGAGTGATACCATCACTCCAAGGGAGGTTCTTGGTAATTTTGCAAAGGCTGGAGGAGCTCCGGGGTTCTTGGAGTCGGCACAGGTTGAGGACTAACCCTGGGCGGTGAACTCCGCTCCGCTTGCGGAGTTTGCAGAGTTTCCTGCACTCCGCGTTACGCGGAGATCGCGGAGTTCCGAAAAACTCCGCTTTGCGTTGCGTAGCGTAGTTTTTTTCCTCGCTCGCGTTCGTCAACGTCAAGTTGGCGACCGCGAATGAGGAAAATCAACCTCCCGGCGAGATTTTTCCTCGTTCGCGATCGTCAACATCAAGTTGGCGAGCGCGAGTGTGGAAAATCAACATCCCGGCGAGATTTCTCAAAGCGGGGGGGCAGGTTTCTCATTGCGAGTGGTCGTGTATGCTCGCGACAGCTCGCAATGAGAAACTGCCCGTTCGCGTTGAGAAAGCTGCCGCTCGAGTAAAAATCTACTCGAGCGGCAGAAAAGGAAAGCAGGGACCGCTTGCACTGTGCATGGTGCCGTTCGCAATGATTGCACAGTGCGGACAAGCATCCGGCACTGTGCAATCACCGCAAACAGCATTTTTCTATCGTACTCCGCCGCTCGCGTAGCTCTGCGTAGTGCGGTGGAGTTTTTTTTGTACTTCGCGTAGTGCCGCGTAGTGCAACTCCGCGAACTACGCCCAGGGTTATTGAGGACGACATGGCACACCACATTTGTCGCAGTCCTAGAGCCAGCAGGCAGGGTTTGGTCCCAATTTTCTTCTGTAGCAGGGCTTCAGTTCTCGGGCATTGAGACTTCTTTGTCCTGGTCTTCTTCTTGTCCATCAACTCTAGGTTCCAGATCTAGGAATGCCCCCGAAATACTGAATTTAGGGGTGTTACAGGGGGAGACAGGTAGTAGCTGATGAGCTGCCTACCTTTAGGGTACATACACACTCTAAGTGACCACTTCCTGTGGGAAGGGAAACAACCCTGGCCCTGGTAGGTTGTTTCTCCACCATCCCAAGATGCTGGATTTTCAGGAGGGGCTTTCACATCACCTGAACCCTTCTCTTCATCTAACTAATTTTCCCGCATGTCCTCCTGCAGATGTGGTCAATCAATCAAACAAAAATCCCCTACCTATTTTTTTAATAACAATATGCTAAACGTCATATAATATAAGAATCTGAACAGTGCTGGAGAATTGAAGAGACAAAATTATCACAAAATAAATTTTTTTTTTCTTTTTTTCAACAAAGATACAAAATGCTCAAATGTAATACAAAACTAATTATTAAATAAATAAATATACATATACATAGTCCCACCACTCGTTCAAACAACTCACAACAGCAAACATACTGTCATACCTCTTTCATACACACAACCAACATACATACATTGCATGAGACAGCACAACAAAATAAATAGCATTAAATTCAATACATCTCATAAATGTAATAGCACAACATTCAAACAATAGTAGACGTATCACAAGCGCCAACGCGCGTTTCGGTGTACAAGCCGGATGTGGCTAAACACCTTCATCAGGGCGTGATTACCAACAACAAAGAGGTGGTGGGAGAATTTCAGTGGATCAAACAACTGTACGATTGGCCAAGCCAAATAATGTCATGCAGGGAAGCTCGATAAGGTAATCCAGGTAAAATGTAACATAGACTAACGCTTGAGTGAAATGGCGATGAGAAACTGATAGTCAGTAAAATTCTACATGGAGGTGAGAGACAACCGCCGATGAGCTGAATAACTGCGTGCCCTGGGATAATTTTGTCTCTTCTATTCTCCAGCACTGTTCAGATTCTTATATTATATGACGTTTAGCATATTGTTATTAAAAAAAATAGGTAGGGGATTTTTGTTTGATTGATTGCTCCTTTGTTTCCCCTATGATCCCTCTACCTTCATCTGCTCAGATAGGGGCCCCCGTTGTTTGAGTGCCCGTTTCTCCTGCAGATGTGGAGCAGGACGGGGGGTTGGCATCCCCCACTATCTGGGGAAGCCTGGGCTGAACTTCAAAGTCAGCAATGCCTTTGAAGCTTCCTGTTCTGGAAGGCCATTCCGGCCTGGAGGAGGTGTGAAGCACCTCCGCCCATAGCAGGCTTTGTTTCTGGCCTCTGAGAGGGCAGGCTCTCACCCCTTGAGATCAGAAACATGTCTGGTGATGGCAGACTGGCTATAACCAGTCAGAGACCACACCAGTGCTTGATAGGTTTCCAGGGGACCCTCTGAAGGGTCTCCTGTGTGCATTTAATAATACCTCTCTCACTGGCATCAGTGAGGATTTATTAAGACAAGATGTTGGTACCAAATATTTTAGGGTACAGTGAAGTCATCATGGAGCTAGGACACTCCATGTACTCTTTATGGCTTCCCTGTGCACTTACAATATCCAAGAATGGCTCAGATATTGGAGGGTGATATCTGCTAATGCAGATATGACCACACATGGAATATAGTGTACCCCGCCTTAGGGCTATAAGGCCTGCAGTAGGGGAAACTTACCTATAACTCATGGAGTGTGAGAGGGCATGGCACACAGGGCTGTGTGCCATGTCAACTTTTCGGTTTTCTCTGCACCAATACACACAACAGTTTGCATGGTTTTGGTGAGGGGTCTCTGGATGGCACAATTTGTACTGCAGCCCCAGTGGACCCTCTTCAGTACCCATGTCCTTGGTACCAGGGGTACCATTTACTAGGGACTTACAAGGGTGGCTGAATTTGTGCCAGCCGTGGTACAATTTTGGGAAAGATATCTGGCACTGGTAACCTGGTTAGCAAGGACCCAGTGCACTTACAGTTTGAAGTCACATCAGACATCAAGCAAAAAGTGGGGGCTAACCATGCTAAAAGAGACAATTTCCTACATCTATTTTGTTTCTTTCTTCTCATTTCTTAATTCTGCTTCTTTCTGCTCCCTTCTGAACTTTATTTGCCTCTTTCTGCTCGTTTCTGACCTTTATGCAGCATCTTGCTGCTCATTTCTGACCTCTAATTTGCCTCTTTCTGCTAATTTCTGACCTTTATTCTACCTCTTTATGCTTCCTCCTGACCTTTATTCTGCCTCTGCTTGTTTCTCACCTTTAGCTTTCCTCTTTCTGCTCAGTGCTGACCTTTATTTTACCTCTTTCGGTTTGTTTCTCATGTTTATTTTGCCTCTTGCTGCTGGTTTCTGACCTCTATTTTGCCTCTTTCTGCTCATTTCTGGTATTTATTCTGCCTCTTTCTGCTAATTTCAGACTTTTATCCGGCCTCTTGCTGCTCATTTCTGACTTCTATTCTGCCTCTTTCTGCTCGTTTCTAACCGTTATTCGGCCTCTTGCTGCTCATTTCTGACCTCTATTCTGCCTCTTTCTGCTAGTTTCTGACCGTTATTCTGCCTCTTGATGCTCGTTTCTGACCTCTATTTTGCCTCTTTTTGCTCATTTCTGACCTTTATTCTGCCTCTTTCTGCTCAATTCTCACCATTATTTTGCCTCTTTCTGCTCGTTGACGACCTTTATTTTGCCCCTTTCTACTTGTTTCTGACCTTTATTTTGCCTCTTTCTGCTTGTTTCTGACCTTTATTCTGCCTCTTTCTGCTCATTTCTGACCTTTATTCTTGCTCCTGCTGCTCGTTTCTGACCATTATTCTGCCTCTTTCTGCTCCTTTCTCACCTTTATTTTGCCACTTTCTGCTTGTTCTTGACCTTTACTTTGCCTCCTTCTGTGCATTGCTGACCTTTATTCTGCCTCTTTCTGCTCGTTTCTGATCTTTATTCTGCCTCTTTCCGCTCATTTCTCACCTTTATCTTGCCTCTTTCTGCTCAGTGCTGACCTTTATTCTGTCTCTTTCCACTAGTTTCTGACCTTTATTCTGCCTCATTCTGCTAATTTCTGACCTTATTTCTGCCTCTTTCTGCTCGTTCCTGACCTGTATTCTGTCTCTTTCTGCTTGTTTGTCACAATTATCTTGCCACTTTCTGCTCGTTGCTGACTTTTATTGTGTCTCTTTCTGCTCATTTCTGATCTTTATTCTGCCTTTTTCTGCTCATTTCTGACCTTTATTTTGCTTTGTTCTGCTCTTTCTCCCTGGGACCTCAGGGGCAGCCTCAGTGCCCACGAGGTCCCAGCCGGCTCCCTGCCTCCTGCAGGAGCCGGCGTTGCTCTCGCATGAAGGGAGCTACTGGAAATGCAGCTCCCTGCATGCGAGAGCAATAGTTTCATCTCTTTCCCTGCCCACAAGTCTGTGGGTTGAGAAAGAGATGAAATCTTTGCTTCCTGTAAAACACAACAAGATGATAGACTGAGTGCTGAAACTTTTCAAACACTAACCCCCAGTCAAGAGATCTGGGTTAAATCCATTGTTCTTTTGCTTACCGTGCCACCCTATTTTGTGTTGTAATTCTTTATTAGCAACTTTAAAAGATAACATCGTGGGAACATCAGCATCGGCCACACAGGTACAAATGCCACATTAGATATTACAGCAAAAAATTGTGTGGTGCGTGCCTCTTGGAAACAGAAGAAAGTATTCAAAAAGAAGGTGGTAGGGCGGGGAGAGAGATAGAGAGGGGGGAGACGTGCCTATTTCAGCGTATTGGGTGTTAATCGTGCCGTGTCCAGGTGTGGGTGAGGGGGGGGAGGATTGATGTGTCGGCGGTAACATAGTATAGGGGGCCATATAGTGTCTGATCTCGTTGGGGCAGTGTCGGTTCCCAGGCGCAGGGGGGACTATGCCCGGAGTGTACGAATCCATAAGGGGGTGTGGCAGGTGATGTAAGGAAATGCCTGTGCCATGTGTCGGCTGCAGTGCGGGGTACGGGGGAGGGTAGGTGCCTTACTTTAAAGTTACATTGGCCATACCGAGGGTGAAGTAGAGGCATGGGGAGGGGAGGATGTTGTACTTCGTCTTCTTACAATGAGCCTCATCGCCATACCTGGGTGGGACTTAGCTAATATTTACCTGTGGGGCCACGGTGCCGGGGGGGTATTGGGAGTAGAGGAGGGAGGGGAGGAGGTAGTGGGGATTACGGGGGAAGCACTCGCAGGGAAGGGCAGGAGAGGGGGAGGGTGGGAGGGTAGGGATGGAGGTGGATAGGCAGGGGAGTGGGGGGAGGGGGCGCATGTGTGTGGGATAGAGTGAAGTAGAGTGGAGTAAGGCACTGTGTCGCCTTGGTGCTGTCATGTGGATGTCCGAGGCAGGCTTTCTGTCATGGGGCATCCCTCATTGCCACTCTCTGTGCATAGGAAAGGTGCCCACACTTGGAGGAAGAGGTCAGATTGGTCCTGGAGGTTGTAGATGACTCGTTCATGGGAGGCCGTGTGGATCATGGCCACTAACCAAGCCTCCTGGGACGGTGGAGTCGGCAATCTCCATTGGCACAAGATACATAACTTAGCTGTGGCAAGTGCTGTGTGGTAGAGTCAGCGTTGCGGCTTCGACAACTCTGGGAGCACCACAGGTCATGTAGAAGGATAGCAGCGGAAGCAAGCGGCAGGCGCAAGGGCATAGTGGTGCTCAGGGTCTTGCCCATGTAGGCCCAAAAGGGATGTACCGAGGGGCATTCGAATATGATATGGGTCGTATCGCAAGCCGTGTTCGCGCATTTCTAACAGTTTGCATGTGGAAGAAGGCCTGCTCTGTGCAGTTTCGTCGGTGACCAGTGCCATTTGTGTAGGGTTTTAAACAGACAAAATTTCAGTCTTGCCTCCCGGGTACCCCTGTCCAGGTCGTCCAAGAGCTCCGCCCACTCTTCCTCCTCATAGGAGACCGAGAGCCGGGCTTGCCATCTGGTGCGAAGGGCTTGTGAGAAAAGATGGGAGGTGAGTACTCCGTAAAGGCCGGACGTAACTCCTTTGTGTGCCTCCCACGTGTGGTGGTACGATAGCACTGGCGAGGCTGGTAGAGACCAAGGGCACGGCCCCAGACATTTCTGCAGACAGTGTCGGAGCTGCATGTGTTTCCAGGACTGCAACGTGGGAAGGCCAAATTCCTCTTGGAGTTGCGCAAATATCTTGAGGTCTCCTTCGAGGAGGAGCTGATCCAGAGTGTGGTTGCCTGCCATCTCCCATAGGGGCAAGGACAGCGGCTGCCGTTTGATGCATATGCCTGCATTCCTCCACAGGGGGGCTTTCTCGTGGAATCGTGGGTGTGAGCCCAATATCCGATGCGCCCATTGCCAGGCCTTGTGCATGGCCAATAGTACCGGATTTGAGGGGTCTTGGCGGCTTGCCCCCTGTCCATATAGAGCGGAGAGGCCTAACCCTGTAGACAGCAGGTGTCTCTCTATTTTCAACCATTGCGGTACATCAGGGGTACCTGGCAGCATGTACCCCATTTGAGAGAGCTGCAGTGCGAGAGCAAAGTGTTCTATTGATGGGAGGTTTAGTCCCCCGCAAGAACGGCGAGCCTTCAGTTTCAGCGCGCCCAGACGGGGCCTTGAGGAGCCCCACAGGAAGGATTTTATCCTGGAGTCGATTAAACGCAGTGTGACCAGATGTACCTGTAGGGGAAGCATGCCCAAGGTGTAAATGAAGCACGGGAGTTTGACCATACGTACAGCTTGTACCCTGCCCCACATAGAGAGCCCCAGCGCCTTCCATTTTTCAAAGTCGCGTTGCATCTGAGTAAGAAGGGGGTTCAGAGTGTCCGCGACCATCCCCTCCATCCCTTTGTTCACCAAGACACCCAAGTATTTGAGGCGCGAAGGTTGCCAGTGGAAGGGGAATCTGTGTATGGCCGCCTTTGTGGTTCCATCTGAGATGGGCAGTGCTTCACTTTTGTCCCAATTTATTTTGTAGCCGGAGAAGGATGAAAAGTTGTTTATTATTTGGAGCAGGGACGGTAGGGAGCGGGGTAGGTCCCTGAGAGTGAGCAGGATATCGTCCGCATACAGATAGAGTTTGGATTCTCCCAACGGGAGGGGTATGCCCGTGACTTTGGCCGATTGGCGTATGGTAGCTGCCAGGGGTTCCATAGCCAGGAGGAACAGGAGTGGAGAGAGGAGGCAACCCTGGCGCGTCCCCCGATGAATCGGGAACGGGTCAGAGACAAAACCCCACAGTTTAACTGGGCGGTGGGGTTGTCGTATAGCAGTCGTACTTTGGCGATGAATTGATCTCCCAGTCCGAATCGCGCCATTACTTTAAGAAGATTGTCCCACTCGATGCGGTTAAACGCTTTCTCCGCATCGAGTGACAGTGTCAGTGCATCGATGTGGAGGCTTTTGGCGGACCATAAAGTATGTGCCAGGGTTCGCAGGTGGTTTCTGGAGGAGCGACCGGGTACGAATCCTACTTGTGTGTGGTGGACTAGGGAGGGGAAGACTTTGCGGAGGCGGGCGGCCAGAATACTAGCCAGAATTTTGATATCACAGTTCAACAGTGATATGGGGCGATAGCTGCCGCACAGTGTGGGATCTTTCCCAGGCTTAGGTAGGACGGCAATCACTGCTTTATTAGAGAGGGGCCCTAAAGAGGACTTGTGCTCCGCCTCTTGGAATGCCGAATGGAGAATGTCGACCACCCCCTTCCCGGCCCATCTATAGAATTCCTCTGGGAAGCCGTCCTCACCGGGGGCCTTGTGGTAGGGAAGGTTTGCTATTGCTTGCACTATCTCCTCCTTGCTGATCTCTCCCTCAAGAAGTTCTCTGTCCTTGTCCGATAAGCGGGGGAGAGTCGCCTCCGAGAGAAAAGTGGTCAGTTTAGCTTCATCGGCCTGCGCCCCAGGGGTGTAAAGAGTCTGGTAGAACTGAGCAAATTCGTTCACAATATCTTGGGGACGGGTGAGTGTTATCCCACTGGCTGACTGTATTGCCGGTTTGGCCATGGCAGCTTCCCTTTGACGTAGCTACCCCGCCTGTAGCCTCCCTGCCTTTTCCCCCTGCTCGTAGTGCCTTCCTTTCATCCTTTGTAATGCATATTCTGCCTTTGAGGTGAAGAGGCTATTTAGTGCCATGCACGCCTGTTCTAAGGATTTACGGTGCTGCAGGGTCGGTTTATCTGTGCATAAACGGGTATAGGACTGTGGGAGGGCAGGGCGGAACACAAATCTAGGAGGCCTGAGGTGTTTATCTATCTTGGCGTTTATTTCGTGGTCGTAACACAAAATGGAAAAGGAAAAGAATTGGTATCAGAAATAACAGATCTTAGGCTTGTCGCTTTGGGTCGCTGTGTTCTTCTTTTTATGGTAGTCTTCTTCTCTGTTTCTCCTTTCTTTTAGGTGTGACTTCTGAGGTTGGTCGTCCCCGGTCACTCCAGGAATAAAACAAGGAGAGGACGGTAAGTAAAGTGCGGAGGGTTTTACTGAGAAGGGATAGAAACCATCACCACACCCCTGGGTGTAGAAAATCTGACTATCTTTTAATGTGGAAAGGAAAAAAAAGGGGTCTATTCCTCTCTCCCACTCCCTCTTTTCTAACTATCCTTCTATTTCTACTTAGTGAGGATGGGGTAGTGCTCAGGAAGAACGAGTGGATAGGTGTAACTTGTCCCCAAAGCTCCTGTGGATATATGCCCCCCTCTTCGGGTTCTTAATGCACTTCTAATATTTGTTTCAGGGATTACTCATCCTTTGTCCCCTTTTATCTTTACCTCCTTCCCCCTTTTCTCTATCTTCACGAAAAGTACAACAACAACAAAAAAATGCAAGCAGTTTTGGCAGGGCAGTTAAAGTAGGGATGGCATCAGCGAGACATCAGTAACATGCGGTCTTATATGTTAGGTTTGCTGGCTTTTCGCCCGTACAGCCCTTCTTTTACGCTCCCCAGACTGTTCCCTCAATTTCCTCCCCCCCTCTTGTTCCCGCAGTTCCCCATCCCTGTACTCGCACGTACCGTGCAAGCCGCAACTCCACTGAGTTGTGGCGGGGAGTCAGGCTTCCCGGGGTGACCACCACTCCTCACTCCAGGTCTCTGGGGTGTCGTCGTCTTCCGGGAGTAGTTTTGTTTCTCCGTTTTCTCTCTTGGTTCTTTCGGCGGTCTTCTCCACTCAGGTCTGTCGCCACGCTGTCAGGATCCACGTTACTTTCCTCCGCGTCTTCCGGATGCCGCCCTCTTCCTTCTTCGTCCAGTCCCTTTGTCCACCACCGGCTTCCGTCTCCCTGCGGTGATTGGTTCTCAGGGTCAAGAGCTCCGCCCCCTTCTAGCGTCAGCGGCTCCGTGCGGTCCCCTTTAACACTGTCTCCATCTTTTCTGTTGCAGGGAAGGAGTTGCTGGAGCCATCCATCCCGTTTGTCATGCTGGAGTGAGAAAGGTAGGTGAAGAGTGGTCGGTGTTACAGGGCTATCTTTATGTAGGGGTGACAGGGTGGCTGCAGGGAGCGGGATCGGGGTATTGCCTGCCTCACATCCCCCCACCCTAACTTTCTTGCTTGCAAGATTGCTCTCTACTGGATACCTGGATAAATAGTCAGCATTGGTTTGGTGTTTTCCTTTGAGGTGATAAGTACAAAATCATTAGGGTTGCAGGGCCAAGAACCATCTCAACACCCTGTCGTTATGTCCTTAGTTACGGGCTAACCATTCTAATGGGGCATGGTCAGTATATAACATGAATTCCCTACCCTCGAGGTAGTATCATAGGGACTCGATAGCCCATTTAATGGCCTGGGCTTCCTTTTCTATTACAGCATAGTGTTTCTCTCGTGGAAACAATTTGCGGCTGATGTATATTACGGGCCTTTCTTGACCATGAGGGTCTATCTGGGAAAGAACTGCTCCCAATCCATAGTCAGATGCATCGGTTTGTAGAATGAAGGGTTTTCTGTAATTGGGGCTAAGAAGGACCGGTTCGGTAGTCAGGATGCGTTTTAACTGCTGGAAGGCATGTAGGGAAACGTGTGATGGGTTCTTAAGCTCTTTCTCTGTTTTGCTCTCTTTCCTTAATAAATCAGTCAGAGGTGCAGCAATTTGCGAGAAGTTTGGGATGAACCTCCTATAGTAACCCAGGACACCTAAAAAGGCTCTTAGATCTCTTTTGGTCTTTGGGAATGGTAGGTCTTATATGGCTGTGGCTTTTTCTTTTTGGGGCTTTATACACACCTCCCCCATAAGATATCCTAGGGTACTTTACAGATTTTGCTGCCAAATGGCTTTTAGCTGGATTGATGGTTAGCCCCCCGTCCTTTAGAGCTTGGGTGACTGTCGTTAGTTGTACCAAATGCTGTTCCCAAGAGGTGCTATGGATAACAATATCATCTATGTAGGTGGCCGCAAAAACGCGACATGGTCTTAGAATGATATTCATTAACCTTTGAAAGGTCGCTGGGACTCCATGAAGGCCGAAGGGTAACACAGTAAAGTGATATAACCCTCCAGACGTTTAAAACGCAATTTTCTCTTTATCCTGCTCCCTCAATGGCACATGCCAATAGCCTTTACAGAGATCTAAAGTGCTAATGTATTGTGCTTCACCCAACCGTTCTACCATCTCACCTACCCTAGGGAGTAGATATGAGTCAAATTGTGAGATTTTGTTTACTTCTCGGAAATCGATGCAAAACCGGATAGACCCATCCGGTTTCAGGATGAGTACTATTGGGGAGTTCCATTCACTAGTGGAGGGTTCTATAACTCCCAACTTGAGCATTTGCTGGATTTCATTTTCCACATCAGCTCGCCGGGACTCTGGAATTCGATAGGGACGTAGCTTAACTATTTTTTCATGGATTGTCTTTATTGGGTGTTCGATAATTGTGGTTTTTTCCGGGGTTAGAGAAAAAACTGATTGTAGGGATTCTAAACAGGAGTTTATCTCCTGTTTCTGGCATTCAGATAATTCAGGGTCTATGCACTGTAGATATAAAGGAGAAGAGGTCTCCTCAGTGTTTAGTAATACTGGTTTAGCCCCTGCCCACTTCTTTAACATATTAATATAGAATATTTGGATATTCATCTTCTTTTCTGGGTCCATTTCAAGCCGATAAGTGACTGGGTTTACTTTCTCTATGACCCTAAATGGCCCTTGCCATTGTCCTAGGAGTTTATGATCGAAAGTGGTCATCATAAGCAACACCAGGTCTCCTACTGTAAGGGTCCTTTGTTTGGCCTTTTTGTCGTACTGGGCTTTTTGGACGGTTTGGGCTTGTTCGAAATGGGTTTTCACGATTGTGCGGATTTGACTCAATTGATTCTTCAAGTTAAGGACGTACTCAGGCAGGGGTTTACCCCTTTGCCTTTTCCCATTCTTCCTTGAGCATATCTAATAGGGTTCACGGCTGTCGCCCATAAAGAAGATCGAAAGGGGAATACCCAGTGCTTTTTTGCTGTTTACACCGGATTGCGAATAGGGCCAGGGGCAACATGTCTTCCCACCTACGCGCTTCTAAGTCAAGCAGTTTTTTAAGGTTTATTTTCAAAGTGGCGTTATATCTCTCCACTAAGCCGATTGTTTGGGGATGATAGGCAGAAGTCCTTATCTGTTTGATTTTTAACTGTTGACACACGTGTTTTAGTAATTTTGAAACAAACGGCGTTCCTTGGTCTGTCACTATTTCCCTCGGGAAGCCTACTCGGGAAAAGATGTTAATCATAGCCTTGCCGATTTGCGTGGCATTAGGTTGTCTTAGGGCAACCGCCTCAGGAAATCGGGTTGCATAGTCGACCAAGACTAGGACGTATCTGCACCCACTGCGGGATGGGAGAAGAGGACCAATAATGTCCATACCAACCCTCAAAAAGGGTTCTTCTATTATAGGGAGGGGTTTTAGTGGGGCTTTGGAGGGTTTGTCTCTGCTGTTTTTTTGACAGATTGGACATTCTCTACAGTATCTGAGCACTTGTTCGTAGATACCTGGCAAATAAAACCTTTCTAATATGGCTTTTTCCATTTTTTCCCCTCCAAAATGACCCCCCAATAAATGGCTATGGGCTAAAAACAGCACTTTCTCTCTATACGACCTGGGAACTAATAATTTTATGGTCCTTCCCTCCCTTTCTATACAGCAAACTGTTTCGTTCAAAGAATTGTGGACATACTTGATCTGGGTCCTCCATGGGGTTAGCAGCCTTCCAAGCCTCTCTCAGGGTTGGGTCTTCTCTCTGAGCGATTTGAAACCCCTGGTTGGCTTCCCATATGTTCTCTTCTCCCACCGGGTTCGTGCTACACGGTTCCATTCCTGTTTTTCTGCCCGATTTTGTCTTTGTCTTTTCCTGGATTTCCCTCGTGGCCATTCCGACTCCTGTATTTGGGAAAAAGGGGCTGTTTTCCTCCATTCTTCCCCTTCCTTCTATGTCTCTTGTAACAGACAATCCATATGGGGATAATCTCTTCCTAACACCAGGGGTTCCGGTAATTGTGGGATCAATCCTACTCGAAGGGGCACTGGTTTTGTTAAGGGTTTATATTGAACTTGGACTTCCGTAGTAGGGTATCGTTTGTTGTCTCCATGTACGCACTGGATGTTTACCGTGTCATCCAGCACCTGCACACCCCCAGGAACCACCTGGGGTCGCATGACACTTTTCAGACATTCAGTGTCTATCAGGGCTTTCCTGGGTTCCCCATTGACAGGGACCCGGGGATGGTAACAAGAACCACAACCAGTCTGTGTGCCATACAGGACCTTAGTTACGCCGACTTCCATTGGTTCTTCCTTTTGAGGGCACACGTGAGCAATGTGCCCAAATAACCCACAGTTGAAATATTGGGGTCCAGGAGAAGGGAATGGTCGTGCTGGCGGGTTTATGGGACCAGGCACTAAGGTAACGGATTCTGTCCTTCTTGGGGTTGGAGCCTTTGGACCCCTTGCAGCGGTCCCTCCAGATGTTTTCCAATAAGTGTCTTCTCTGCTCTTTTGTATTTCTTGAGCTCGATGATACTCGCTTGCTATTTCTACAGCTCTTTCTAAGGTTAGTTGAGAGTGTTGGCGAATCCATTTTAGTATGGGGGGATGAAGGGGAGAGAGCTACTGCTCCAAATATATCTTTTCTACTATCTCTTCCTTAGGTGAGGCTGTGGGCTTCAACCATCTGTCTCTCATGTCCTTTACCCTATAATACAAGGCCCTCGGGGTTTCCTGCACCCCTTCTTTGATTTGGCGCAGCCGCATTCGATAAGTCTCATCGTCCACCCCCATTCTCTCGAGTATACTCTGTTTGACATCTTCATAGGGGGTGAGACCCAGGGGGTTGGCGGCCTGATAAGCTGGTTGGAGATCCCCCAAGAGGAGGGGACTGAGATACTGGCCCCATTTGTCGGCAGGCCAAGCCGCTGATCTTGCCATTCGCTCAAAGTTTGTGGAAAATGGGTCTTCTCCAGCCACACATTTTTGCATTGCCACTGATGGAAGGGTCGTTTGAGGTCTTTGTTGACCGAGAGCATCAGCCAGCTTACCGATTGTGGACTCTTGTGTCTGGCTTTGCTCTGGTAGGGTTCTGGGGAGTTTATCCCTGTCCTCTTCCGTGACTGCCAGAAAGGGTTCCATGATCTTTCCTAATCTGTCCTGACCTTCCGCCATTTTGTTCACCAGGGCCTCCATCTCGCACCCAACTTCTGACACTACTTGTGGGAGGGCTGGGAGGAACACAAATCTAGGAGGCCTGAGGTGTTTATCTATCTTGGCATTTATTTTGTAGTCGTAACTCAAAATGGAAAAAGAAAAGAATTGGTATCACGAATAACAGATCTCAGGCTTGTCGCTTTGGGTCGTTGTGTTCTTCTTTTTATGGCAGTCTTCTTCTCTGTTCTCCTTTCTTTTAGGTGTGACTTCTGAGGTTGGTCGTCCCGATCACTCCAGGAAGAAAACAAGGAGAGGACGGTAAGTAAAGTGCGGAGGGTTTGACTGAGAAGGGATAGAAACCATCACCACACCCCTGGGTGTAGAAATTCTGACTATCGTTTAATGTGGAAAGGAAAAAAAGGGGTCTATTTCTCTCTCCCCCTCCCTCTTTTCTAACTATCCTTCTATTTCTACTTAGTGAGGATGGGGTAGTGCTCAGGAAGAATGAGTGGATAGGTGTAACTTGTCACCAACGCTTCTGCTGATATATGCCCTCCTCTTTGGGTTCTTTATGCACTTCTAAAATTTGTTTCAGGGATTACTCTTCCTTTGTCTCCTTTTATCTTTTCCTCCTTCCCCCCCTTTTCTCTATCTTCACGAAAAGTACAACAACAAAAAATAAGCATTTGCAATGCCATAGTCTTGCATTTACATACGTTTAAGCTATTGGCATTGTAAATGACAATGCCTTTTATTTATGTTTTAAAAACCAAAACATAAATAAAAGGCATTGTTATATAAAATGCCAATAGCTCAAACTTGTGTAAATGCGAGACCTAGGGCATTGCAAATGCAAGGTATCACGGACAACGGGAGGGCGGGACGGGGAGGGAGATGGCACGGACAGGGGGCGGGGGGTGGTGAGGGAGAAGGCAGGGACAGGGGGAGGGGGGCCGGGGAAGGAGAAGGCACGGACAACGGGAAGGAGGGCGGGGGTAAACAAGGCATGACAACGGGAGTGGGTAAAGAAGGAAGTAAGAGAAACACAAAAGAAAATAGTGCTCACAGTGTAAATAACACGTACCGTGTAGCAGCCGAAATAAAGGGGCCAGTCGCCATGGGAGGTGACAAATGAAGAGGAGGCAGTACTAAGGAGGGACTAACAAGCCTAATTTCGAATCAGAAGCCAGCATTTAGGACAGACAATGACACAAGCCAATGGCAAATATGGGCGGAGAGTGGGGGGGCTTCTATTCGCTACTCCACCACAACAAGTCTCGCAGAGCAGCGCATGCGCGCTAGCTCAGGCCCGACCTAAAAAACAGCAAAATACACAGAAGTTAGTGGAGCCCAGTAGGGGTTTGTGCACTCCAAACTGCATCACCTGAATACAGCAACACTAGGAAGTCTATACTACCCCTGCAGGAGACGTCCAGGAACAATCCATGCAGAATACTGGGGAACACATTTAGCTAAATGCTACAGAGTAAAAGGTGCCAGGCCACAGCCCTAATGGATGTCTCTATTAAAAGATAATGTGTGTGTCAAATGACCCAGTGATCTATAACAGACTCTTAGCATCTTCTGTGCTGGGAACCATGCTAAAGAAGCCATTAAGGAGTCATCACAACAATGTCTACTAAGTATTTGCCTTATCACAGATGGATTAAGAGTTTACCGCTTGATTCAAATCTATAAACCACAAATAGAGAATTCTTTGTGGTCACTTGGTTCTCTCTAAGCAAGTGAAATAGAAAGGATTCCTTAACTATCTGTATACTTTTTCGAAACCCTGCTTTCAGTTGTTGCAGAACACCCTGGTTGCCCACTCACTCCTTTACCGGACCAAAAAATCTTTGCCTTTAAGATTTGTTTGGGGCTGAAGAAGATATATACAGCAATATGACAGTGGATCTGGGGTTTGTACCAATGGTGGCATTCATGAGGAGCCAGTGCAGAAAGCCTGCAGTGGGGTTCAAAAGGTTGCAGACTTGACAATGAGTCCTACTAAGATGGCATCAACCTGCATTCTGTGCCGTCAGGATGGTGACAGTCTGCATTGACTGCTGACAAAGTGAAGACAGTGGACATGCATAGTTTCTATGGTGGCAACTTAGTTGGTACTGATAGGATGGGAAAGGTGATAATTTGGTCAAGATGGTGGCAGACTGCAGTGTCTGCCATCAGGGAGATGCCAAATGGCACACACTGCTGCTAGGATGGTGACAATATGCACAAAATGCTGCCAAGATGGCAAAAACCTACCATCACTAGCACACAAGGGTGTGAGGCTCCAGACCAGGCAAAACATTATTATGGACTTGCCTACAACTTCACAAATATTAATAACATGTTAGAATACACCTCATCCACAATTGATAGAGGCATGCTTCATCATAAGTGCCTACCCCTAATTTTATAGGTAGATACGACCGGAAAGGGATCAACCACTAGTTGGGAGTTCGTTATAAAGCATTTCTTCTGAATAAGTGCCGCTTCCTGTATCTAGTTGTTCTCCCTTCTGCCGTGCAGTCCAGCGCAGGAGAGGCGAGAACAACTAGGTGCAAGAAGCATAATTGCACCCTTTATGAAAATTTGACTACAGGGAAGTCCGCAATCCATCTTTGCCGATAAAATAGGAACAAAAACCCAAATATTGTTTTCGCAACATCACACGGGTATGATAGCCTTACACCTCTACTTTTAATTGTATTTTTTCCATAGTTTAGAAGCATACAGGCAGGGAATTTATTGGCCCTGAAGAAAGCCCATTCGAGCTAGTTGGAATCGGCTGAAACAAGTAGGATCACTGGTTAGATATTTCTCCATAATAAATCCTCCAATGTTACTTTTTAATGCTGACATGGAACCCTCCAAATACCTAGTCATTTTTAGAAAATTCTAGCACTTATCCATGAGAAAAACTTTATAGCACGCTCCTAACTAGTGGTTAAGCCCTATTGTGTGGTATCTACCTACCCGAATGAGGGGAAGGCCCCTATGAGGAAGTATGCCACTATCAATTGTGGGCGAGGTGTCTTCTTCAAATATATTATTATATCTGTGAAGTAGTAGGTGAGTCCATAAAAGGTATTCCCCTGTTAAAAGCCATCGCACCCCTTTGTGTTAGAGTATATTCGGTAGGAAGAACATGTGCCTACCTAAAATTCTGTCAGTCACTTATTAAGTGTGTATATAAACCTACCATCAGCCCTGTCAGTATGGTGAAAGTTCGCCTAGAGTGGCGCCAGGATGGGGATAGCTTGCACAGTGTTGTTAAGGATTGTAAAGTCTGCACAGAGCTTAGGCACTAAAAGCTTTGGAGTGAAAATCTGCACTATTAACAATCAAGGCGGCCATTTGCAGTGAGAACTTAGGGTGGTGTCAGTCTGTCTTTAGTGCTCTTAGGATGGGGGTTACAGTTTACAGTGAATAAGGTCAAGACTAGTGTCAGCATGAGGTAAATATTATCAGGCCAGGGGGCAATCTGCAGTGAGTATGCCCACGCTGGTGCCAGTGTATTGAGCACCCTGGGAATGGAAGGCTGAACTTATTGCTGTGAGAATTCTATCAGTATACATTCAGTGTTGACAGTAAGGAGACAGTCTTCACGGAAGGCTGGCAGGATGGTGGCAGTCCGCAGTGAGTACAGTCAGTATGGAATGAGTTGTTAGGCTGGAACCATGAAAAAAATGTTTTATACCCACAATATCTGCACTAAGGATTTGTCACCACAGCAGCACATTTAAATCGATATTTCACACTATGCCAACAGGACTATGCCATTAGATACAACTCTGCCACCATCATGCACACATCCCAGCATTAAACCATTTAGCTGACAAACTAATGGCACTACTTTCAGTATATCAATATAAAGTAATAGTCATACATTGACAACAAAGTTTTCATGTTTATTTTGTCCACTAGACAAGTAGGCCCACCCCCTGAAGCACAAACCCTTTAGTTGCCAGTTTACAGTACCTCAGTATGGATCTGTGAAAGAGAATTGTGTGCCACTAAGTGCAAAATGTGAATCCATATGTAGGAGTTGTTCAAACTTGTATATATGATTCATTGATACTAAAGTCTTTACTATTGGCATTAGCATTCTAAGGAAATGCAGTGCGTCTTGAGAACAGCGTGCATTGACAGTTGTTCCAGTATAAAAATGTGTACACGTTTGCAAAATATAACAATTGAGGCTATTTTTAAACATGCTTCCTACTACCATGCAAAATGCATGTACAAGCAAGATAGATTATTTTCAAAATAAAATGTACACAAAACAACTTGAAAAAAAATATATATTTCCTAAGCAAATGTGCAACTTTAAATGCAATTTGTCTGAGGCATCATTTAGTAAAACAAGTTTGAAACATGCCAATATAAAAAGATGAATTAATGGAGAATCAGTGTAAAACCATTATAGGCAACAGGAAAATAAATCAAGGGCCTGATTCTTAAAAAAAAATAAAAAAAACACAAAAGTGCACCAGCAAGTTCATATCATTGCACAGTTGCAGATTTACAACTTTCAGGAATTCAGAAGAATTTACAGAGGCAGACCCGAAAGCCATCCACCAAACAAACTTTTGTGATTTCCATTTTCAAATGAGCAAATATACATGTGCACATTTGCTGATGCAAACTTCTGCTGAGTGATTGCCAATTCACTATCCTGACACCTCCTGCTTCCCTTTCCTGGAGTTAATTTTCAACCTTTTCAGTGTGTGAAGAGACTAGAGGAGAGATGGTGAATACCCTTAAACATGTTAGTTGTGGACTCACAATGTATTACAACGAGGGACACCGGAATTATGCGGTAGGGGAGAGCCAAGCTATGCGGCAGGGTTGAGTAAATTATGCGGCATAATGCAGCACATTTTGTGATAGCATTTCTTCAATATTTTGTCATTTTTACACCTGTTAACACTGTCTGGGCATTGGTTGCACCTCATTAGTGCCAGTTGAACACCCAACTATAGCAATAAGCAACAGAAAGGTGACCGGTCAACCTTTGCAGAGGGGCTTCCTCTGCTTCCAAATATGTGCCATTTCGTTTATAGTAACTTTTTTTGTTAAAATCTGCAGATTATGAAGCAGATAATGGATTACGTGGCAAATGCAACAAATTTATACTTATGGAAAAAATGCAACAACCGCACAATCACATACTTCCAGTAGCCATGATTACTAACTTTGAACTACTGCTTCCTGTTTACTTCCAACTCCTTCCTGTATGGAAATTTGCAGAAGGTGGTTAAATTGGAGCCTAACTAGAACACAAACCCTGATAGGAGTCATAACATAATTAGAAAGGCTATTATTAGCGCTCTGACATTATAAGAACGCTGCCAAAATTGTTCACCTAACTTCACGACATTACAAGGGACAGGTGGATTGTCTTATGTGACAAGTACATTTGTGCAGCATCCCGTCCCTACGACAAGAAGACAGTTTAAAAAGGTCAACAGCCCTGACTCAAAGGAAATACCAGACAACTCCTGGCACAGTCATTCACACGTCACTCCAAGCCATGCAGCTGGATAAGTCTTTGAAACTTCAACAACACATTCATATCCTTTCACCAATAAACATCCAGAAAAATGTTAACATACATTTATTGCATATGCCACTGCGCCACATCCACATAAGAGGCAAAGATTGCTTGAAACATGAAAGCCACCTGAAGCTAAGTTATGACACCAAAGCAGAAATAAACATACTTCCATGCGCATAATGCACCACACAAATCCGTAACTTATTAGACTGCATTGTTCCAATACAAACTATCAGAATAAACAGTATACTAACCTAACCTCGGCTTGACGCAATCTAAATGTGAAAAAACACATAATAAAATGACAACTGATCGCTCCGACACTTCAGTCAACTAGAATCCCAGAGCGAAAAAGGGTGCCCAGATGTCAAAAGAGCAACAGGTGGTGAAGCACTGTACAAATAACACAACAGAATGCTCAGAAGATGGTGATAGTCAGCACTACATTTACTTAGGGTGAACACAGTCTTCACTGTGTACCGTCAAGGTGGTAAAATTCTGCACCGTGATGGCAATTAGTACCTAGTTATATCAGGTGAGTGACAGCTCACAGAGATTGCTGACTGGATTGGGTCACTCAGTGCTCACTCACATCATGATAGTCTGAACTACGAGATGTCAGTCTGGCGATAACTAAGTCACGGAGCTAATCAAAAGAATGCAGTCCGTGGTGCCAGCATGGGGACCAACTGTTCTGAGTGATATTAGGATGATCAGAATACTGTCATCACAGCAAGAGCTTTCATTTAGTGATGTCAGTATTGAATGACTGTACTGTGAGCTGCCAGGATGGAGACAGTCTGCACGAAGTACTGAATGTCCGGTGACAGAGAGCTGCCACAATATTAGTAGTTTACAATGGGCCCTTTTATGGTGGGCGCAGTCGACAGTCACTACTAGCAGGATGATGAGAGTAAATAATGGGGTATTGCTATGTTTATGACAGTCTCCACTCAAAACTGTCATGGTTAGATATCAGTCTCCAGCCAGTCCTCTTAGGGAGAAACCATATGCCCCAAGTGTTGTCAGGGTGCTAGTACTATACAGTCAATAATTTCGGTGTGGTGGAAGTCTACACCAGGCAGTTACAATGATGATGATCTGTGCCAAGTGGCCGCTGGATGCCAACGGCCTGCAGTGAGTGTTTCTCAAGTGTGATAGCTTTCTGCAGTCCATACAGTCAGAGTATTTGACTTCTATAGGGTGTACACTGTGAGTACTGATTTCCAGAAGAATGAAACCAGTTTTCAATGAATGCTACGAGGGTGGCACCATTATGGAGCGAGTGTTGGCAGTGCATTGTGTGCCATCGTGAATTTGACAGCCTGCACAAATCGCGGCAGTATGGGGCAAGAGCTCCCTTGCTGGTGTCAGTGCACTTAATACCTCAAGGATGGACATCTGCAGCTTACTGCTGTCTGGATGCTGGTAGTCTGTAGCTTGTCTTTTTGGGATGGTAGGAGTCAGAACTGTCCTGGTGGACAATCTAAGAAGAGGCGTAACCTGACTGCTGAGCAGGGTTCCTGCCAGGCCTGCACTGCCTTATTCCCAAACATGGCCAAGCTGAATTGCAAAGAGACACACATCCCCCGCCCCCGCCAGGTTGCGCCCCCATTACCTGCCGTAGATTCCCTCTGTGATTCGGCTTCGTTTCAAAGGCCTCCGTAGTTTGCTGCAGTCTGCGTTCTGTTGCTTCATCCTCCGGCCCAGGGCTGCCCTCGCGCGCTGCCTGCACCGGGCGCGAGTCACATGGACCGAAAAGAAAAATAACACGTACAGTGTAACACTCAAAGTAAAGGGGCCAGTAGCCATGGGAGGGTACAAATGACGACATGGCCGAAATAAGGAGGGACTAACAAGCCTCATAATGAATCAGAAGACAGCATTTACAAAGGACAAACACACAAGCCAATGAAAAATGAGGGTAGGGGAGTGGGAGTGGGCGAAGCTTCTCTCCGTACTCAACTACCCCAGCTCTTCGCAGAGCAGCGCTTGCGCGCTGGCTCACGCTCGACCTAAAAATGCAAGCAGTTTCGGCAGGGCAGTTAAAGTAGGGACGGCATCAGCGAGACATCAGTAACATGCGGTCCTATATGGTAGGTTTGCTGGCTTTTCACCCATACAGCCCTTCTTTTACGCTTCCCTGACTGTTCCCTCAATTTCCTCACCCCCCTTGTTCTGGCAGTTCCCGTCCTTGTACTCGCACGTACTGTGCAAGCCGCAACTCTCCTGAGTTACGGCGGGGAGTCAGGCTTCCCGGGGCGACCACCACTCCTCACTCAGGGTCTCTGGGGTGTGGTCGTCTTCCGGGAGTGGTTTCGTTTCTCCATCTTCTCTCTCAGTTCTTTCGGCGGTCTTCTCCACTCCAGTCAGGTCCGTCTCCACGCTGTCGGGATCCACGATGCTTTCCTCCGCGTCTTCCGGGTGCCACCCTCTTCCTTCTTCGTCCAGTCCCTTTGTCCAAAACCGGCTTCTGTCTCCCTGCGGTGATTGGTTCTTAGGTTCAAGAGCTCCGCCCCCTTCTAGCGTCAGCAGCTCCGTGCAGTCCCCTTTAACGCTGTCTCCATCTTTTCTGTTGCAGGGACGGAATTGCTGGTGCCATCCGTCCCGTTTGTCATGCTGGAGTGAGAAAGGTAGGTGAAGAGTGGTCGGTGTTACAGGGCTCTGTTTATGTAGGGGTGACGGTGGCTGCTGGGAGGGGGAGCGGGGTATCGCCTGCCTCACAAGGACACAATGTCCTTTTCTAGTTCCTTCTGCCGAGCCACTGTTTGCCTATTGGCCTGTGCCGTGTCCCACGTAAGCTGGCCCCGGATTGTAGCTTTCACTGCTGCCCAGAGGATACTGCCCGAGTCTACAGATCCCTGATTGGTGGCGAGATACCCCTGGAGGTGCTCTCGCAGTTGAGATTCGCCCTGTGGAGTGTGATGGCGCTGTATATTCATACACCATGGTTTGCAGCCCGGTCTGGCCAGCCCCACCTCCAGTGAGAGGAGGACCGATAGGTGGTCAGAGAGTGCAGCTTCTAAAATGTGGGATTCCTGGACTAGTTGCACCGTCTTCTGGAAGACCAGGAAATAGTCCAATCGGGAGAGCGTGCCGTGGGTCGGGGAGGTGAATGTATATTCTGCGTCAGTCGGGTGGCAGAGGCGCCAGTGGTCCACTAGACCATTATCTGCCAGTATGTCGCCCATTAGAGCTCTGTCCGCGGCATTGCCTCTGTCGAGGGGGCCCGTTCTGCCCAGAACTGGGTCCCTCGTCAGGTTCCAGTCCCCGCCAATGAGGTACTGGGAGGCGTCTATTTTCACCAGGAGGCGGTTCAGTTGAAAAAGGAATGATTTTTTCGCTCCAGTCGGGGCATAGACTGATCCAACACAGACAGAGACCTCCCCTATACGCAGCCTTGCAAACGCACATCACCCGTCTGGGTCTGTCCACGTCTTGAACACCGTGGCCAGGAGAGATTTGTGTATGAGGATCGCCACCCCACATTTCCTAGTGGGCGCTGCATCTGGGGTATCTCCCTTCCCTATGCTACTGTGAATTACCTTACCCACCCAGTCCCTGCTTAACTTCTCAGACTCTGGGGCATCGAGGTGTGTTTCCTGTAACAGTGCTATGTCCACCCTCTTTGATTGAAGGTAAGAGAGCACTTTCTTCCTCTTTATGTAATGTGTAAGTCCGTGTACATTCCATGTTACCATGTGTAGGGGGTGGGCAGCGCCCATGGTGAGGAGGCAAGGAGGAGTTGGTGGTGATGGGCGGCCCTGAAGGGTGTGTTAAGTGCCCTCGGTAGGGTGTAGGGTACGTTGGAGGGCAACAGGGGTAGGTCCCACCTTTAGCGTATGCTTGGGTGGCAGGGCGCCTGGAGTGATGTGCAGTGAGGGGGGGTGCGGTTATATGTAGAGAGGCTCAGATGCTGGAGTAGCTAAAGGAGGGGAGATGGGGGGTTGGGATGGTGGGATGAGAGGGGGAAGAAGAAGTGAGGGAGAGAGGGTGAGGGAAGAGGTGTGGGCAAAGGAAAGGCAGGGGAGGGGGTCCTGGCACGTGGAGGAGGTGTTATAGTCTGGTGGTGAAGCCAGGGGGTGCCAGCATTCGAAGTGTAGGCCTTGATGTATAGCCCAGGAGGAGTAGTGTGGCTTGTTGAGGAGTAGGGTATATGGGGGCATGGAGGGTGAAGAGGGGGATAGGGCCGGAAGGGGAGGGTTAGTGACTGTTAATCCTTCGACTGCAGATCTAAGCTCGCTGGGGCATCACCTTGAGATAGGGCCCCTTCGGGAGGGCGGGGCGGTAGCTAGGGCTAAGTGGAGGAGTGTGTATATTATTATGATGATGCGGGCTGGGGCGTATGCCATGTTGGCGGAAGGGGAGGGAGCGGTGATGAATAGGAGAGGTATCCTGATGTGGTATGATAGTGTGCAGGGCGGCCGGACCCGGGAGCATTAGGGAGGTAGAAGGTCTGTAGCATATAGTGTTAAGCTAGGCCAGAGGCAGTGACGCAATTTACAGTTCCAAAAACCAAGAGCAGTTAAACCATTTCTGCAGGTAACGTATACTGCATATACAACTAAGCAAATAGGCAAACATTTAATACAGTTAGTATTCTTAACACAGTGAGATTGATACTCAGCTGTCCGGAGTCTTGGCGTCTGTTTTTCTTCTTGGAATTGCATCCATCACCGAGTCTGTCCCTGGGATGAGAGGCCCTAGCCGGGCCCCCCTTCGAGCTCAGTCTGCATGCGGAGCAGGTTTTAGAGGTGAACGGGACTTGTCTCTATGTTGTTCCTGGATGAAGGCGGTCACAGTTTGTAGGGCCGAAGCTTTGTCGTCATGGGTGCGGGCGGCTCTCTCCCGATCTCTGCCGCGATGCCAGGATCTGCTGGAGTTTCGCCTTCTGCTGTCCGGTGGCGGAAGGGAAGGATCAGATAGTGCCTGCTCTGGGGTAGCATGGTGAGTGTCCATTTCATGTGGTCCTATGCGGTCTAGGAAGAGACGCAGGTCCTCTGGTTCCTAGAAGTCTTTGGAGACCCCGTCTTTGGTGACACGGAAGTGGGCAGGCTCAAAGAGGCGATACTTGATGTCTAGCTGATGCAGCTGGGGTTTCATGGAAAGGAATGCCTTGCAACGGACGTTGGTCTCCCTGGAAAAATCAGCGGGCAGGTGTATGTCGTGACCATCATATGGGAAAGAGCCTCTGGTGCGCTCTGCGGCCAACAGCTGCCTCGTCTGTTCGTGCCTTAGGAAGCAAGCAATGAGGGGACGTGGTCATGTGGCAGAGTCCTTGCGTGGGGGGCTGATGCGATGAGCACGCTGTATCTCCAGTGTCGGGTCTAAGGTGATGTCCAGTAGCTTCGGGAGAGTGTCGCATAGGAACGCTCTGGCATTCGGGCCTTCAATCTTCTCTGGAAATCCGAAGAAGCGGACATTGTCCCTCTAACTGCGATCCTCCAGATCTATCAGTTTGCTATGGAGAACCAGCAGCTCCTGGTCCCTGCCGTGGATGGATTCGAGGCATCCCTCCACCATCGTCAGCCTTTGGGCCAACCCCACTAACTTTGTGTGGAACCCAGCAATATCTGCTCGGACCGATTTTGCCTCCGCCGCAAGAGAGGAGATATTGGTGTCCATCCCTTCAAGGCGGCAACTGATGGCCGACATTTCCAGTAGGATACGGCCCTTGGTCTCGTTTTGTGGAGGGGGTCTGGGGAGGTCCGCTTGCAGGGGGTGCGGTGCACTTCGCTGACATATTGCAGGGTTGTTTTAGTGCGTCTGCGAAGAGAAGTTGCCTGGAGGACTTGCTCCTGTGTTTGTTCGCGGACATTCGGTTTCAGTCCTGGGACGGTGTGCTATGGGAGGGCAATTAGGCAGTGAGGGTGTGTGGGGGCCAAGATTCCGGTGATCCAGTTATGGACCTGCTGTAACTGCTCTCCTCTGATTACCCAGGCGTGGATGGTGGGCTCCCGCTTGGTCCTGGCTTATGTCAAGGTGTTGGGGTGGGTCGGGGTTCCTGCCCGTCGTCTACAGGGCTCTTCCGTCTTGCCAGGGTGTTTTCTGTCATGCCCGTGAGCGCACCAATGGCACTTTACCAATTCTCCAGCGGGGGTTGTAGTGTGAACCTGCCTGGCTCCTTCTCCATCTCCGCGGGCCACGTGCTGTGGTTCAGTACTCCTTGGGTGCTCTCCTTGCTGGTGTTGTTGCAGGGGGGGGAGCATGTTCATGATCCTGAGTTTCCTCTCTCCGCTCCCGCTAATCCGTGCCACGGCCTCGGTGGTGTCAGAGGAGCCTGGGTGCTAGGCGTATGCAAGAGGCCCTCTCTCATGTTGTCCCCCTCCACCATGGTTGCTCCCACTATCTATTGCCCTTCTGGGGGCCGTGGTCCCGTGGTAGCGCTCAGTGGCGTGCTTGCTACGTTGCAGCCCTGTTGGCGCCGGGGGGGGGAAGCCGGGGAGCTGGGCGCTTAACCCAGGGTGCCTTGGCTCTCGCTTCCTCTTGTCTGCATGGGGGGCCGCGTCCGCGACTCCCCCCTTCTCAGTCGTGGTGCCGTGGCTGCTACTTTCTGGAGACCTGTGGCGCACTCATCATGGCACAACCCAGGTGTTTCCAGAAGGTGGACGGAGTGCCATTCACCAGACACGTGGACCAAGCAGCGAGGCTACTTGGTGCGTGGATGTGCGAGGATCATGCTCTCCTCCCAATCAATCGCAGGTGGGTCTGAATTCAGTCCACTGCAGTCCCTGGGGTCCCGGGGGGTGCCGCTGCGGATGTTATGGCCTGTTGGTGCCAGCGGATGTGCGAGGGCCAAATCTGTGGTCGAGCCTCCCTGGGCCCTGCGCGCTCGCCCACGTTTCGGTCTGCTTTCTCTTCCGAGCGTCCGTGCCGAGGCTAGCGGGGCCCAGGACTCACAGCATGGTGTGGGGCATCGATGTCCCTGGGGTGAATGTCACCATTGTGATTACACCCGCTGCGATCAGGCTGGGACCGATGGGCCGATGGAACCGGGGCAGTGGGTGCCGGGCCTAAGGAGCGGGAGGCGGGGTCGGCAGGCTGCGCAAGGGCCAAGGCTGCAAGCGTGCCTCTAGGCCCAGTTCACTCACCCGCGCCCCAGGTTGTTTCCTCCCGGGAGAGCCCGATGGCGGCCTCAGGACCCGGGCCGTCAGGGTCCAGGATTCACACCACTTCTTGAGGCATCTATATCGTGGCCCCAGCCACACTATGAAGGCCACCGCCCCCGTCCGGAGAACGTCTCACAGCGTAGCTCCCGGTTCAGGCGGCCATCTTCTCTCCTGGCCAGACCACGCCCCCACCACCCTAGTTTGGGCCCAGCCATATGCAAATCAGTCTTGATCCTGCTCCCCATGGGAACAGTCCAGCCCAAACTGCCAGACCAGTTCCAACCTGGAACGGAAACAAGCATCCTGTTGTGTTTGCTATTTTCTCCCTAAGTGGCCAAGGGTCTGGCCAGGGGTGGGTCCCCTGCTCGCTGTGCCACTGGTTTCAAGCTAGCCTGGCTGATGAGGAGTGATTCCCTGAAACCGGTCCCAGGATGCTTGGTTCCAGGCCAGGGAGGACCTGGCCTGGCAGTTCGGGCTAGACTGTTCCCATGGGGAGCAGGGTCAAGACTGATTTGCACATGGCTGGGTCTAAACTAGGTTGGTATGGTGAGCAAAAGAAGGATGGATTTAACCCAGATCTCTTGACTGGGGGTGAGTGTTGGAAAGGTTTCAGCACTCCTCCCATCATCTTGTTGTATTTTTCATAGAATAATCACCATGTTTTAAGTTTATTTGTTTAGGCCTACGACAGAGAAAGCACACTTGAATTTCAGTGAATCCAGACATGCATACCATTTTAGACAGTGCTAAAAGTGGATCCATAAGTACTTATACAAACAGACTTTCTTAACTTTCTCATTTCCAGCTACCATGAGAAAGTTGGTTGTTCCCTCCCAAACCATAGAGAGCTTCCAATTGTCTTCAGAGGTTAATTGCATTATAATCTAAAATCATCTGTATACAGTAAGCAAGACCCATCTTAGGGGAAAATTAATTATCCTTCTCTGGAAGGAGGGAAGGTCCGCTTGGCAAATCCAAAAAGAGTGGGTATCAACACACAATCTTGCCTATGGACATTTTTTATATCAATACATTTTGATCAACACACTACCTGACTAATTTCCATCTGAGCCTAATTAGCAGTATGGAACAACTGTATTATAGAGAGTAGGCCTGTCAGGATTTTCTATGTTTTAAGTTTCTCCCAGAGGGCCTATTGATTGAAGGTATAAAGGCAGTGTGGAAATCAACAAAATAACAACGAAGTCTTCTATTTTGTTCCAGTGACTTCCATAGTATGACCCCAGCACCAAACAGTGTCCACTTTTGAGTGGCCTTCCCTGAAGCCTCCTTGTTCGATGAGTAGTATGATGTTATTGGCGATTCATTCTTACAGCTGATATAATATCTGAGAGAACACTTTTTACATGAAGTTGGTTGTGCTAATAGGTATATAATTAGCAAAATCCTATCACCCTTCTTAGAAATGGGTTCACCACTGCTCCTGTCGACGATTTCCCACTGATTGATTAATGAGGGTCGATAAGCAGCAGAGGGAGAATCCTCGATTTTAACACTAATTTAAGACCATTAAGAGAACACGCACATCAAGACGTCTCTACTTCTCAGTATTTGTACATTTATTCAAATAATATTGTTACAGAAAGCAAGTTTAATTAATTAAGGGAATTAACGTAAACAAAAAATATAATAAATGAAATAATGCAATATGCTTTGGCAATCAATCATATTAAGAATAGTAAATATGCCTAAATACAAAAAGGCCCATGAGCATCTAACTCTATCTAAGCAACAAACAGTATTATCTAGTAGGAAAGTGCCTTTCCCACTAATCCATGAACCTACCTTTTCCCAGATCGCAGGTTCTCCTTGTGGGTGAAGGTCATTCACAATTTTAGTAAGGTTATCAATATATTTATTAATACTATCACTATTATCTAGAATGTAGGTGCAATAATGAGGGCCTGATTCTCAAAAGTAAACTTACACTTTAAAGTAAGTTTACTCGTTTAAATACTTTATTTCGGTCAATGACCATCAAAGTAACAAATCAACGGTACAGTATAAAACAACTATACAACAAATAAAAACAATTTGATAAAAAGATTATGTAGGCCCACTTAAACATAGCAGGGCAGCTTCAATAAAATCAAATTAAAAAATATAATAAATATTAGATAAATACTGTTATAGAAGAAAACCAACAAGTCATTAGGATAATACAAAAAAATTCACTTGGCCTATAATTCATATCTTCATAAAGTAGACAGAATAGAGCCTCCAACTTTAGTATACATAAAAATAAATACCACGTGACGGAAACAGGTGTAAATATCTGACCTCTGGGGGCTCTTCAGATGTGATCTGACAAACCGTGTTCCAGTATAGCTATGTCATGAGCCTGCTTTATCATAAGGACTGAAGAGCAAGAGATTTTGCACCGGATTGGCCAGATGCTCTCGAGGAACTTGGCAACAGAGAAGACAATAAATTGAGTAGTGCCTGGCTTACAAATTCTCAGAGCTATCCTGAACTGGTGGACTTCAAGGGATCGACATGGGGGGGGGGGGGTATACAGCGCATGCGCTGTTTGAGGTAATATGGACAAAAACAATAGATGGCAGCCTGTTTCATAATCTTCAACACATGCTGGGCAACGTTTGTTGCCCCCCAGAGTATCCTTCCATTTAGCTGTAAATTATGAGGCAAGGGGGATGGCACCTAGCCTAAACCTAATATAAAGGACTTAGGTAGAGGGTGGATCAATCTCATCCATATAGACCTCAAAAGCAGAAGTGTTCTTGAACTCAAGAAAACGTTCGGTTAAGCACCCCAAACCATGCAGATTAATCAGCTTCAACTCCTCATGCTCCCAATAAAGGGATTTTAACTTTTTGGTAGAAGACGTAGGGATAGCAGTTAGGTCCCCCCAGTACTCAGTCAGACCCAGTGAAAAGAGGGACTGCTTTACATATTTCAGCCAGAGTAACGTCACCCCACCATTTTGACTCTTCAGGATGTCTCTTAAGCCCACCCTATAGTGTACCAGCTCAGGGGTAGACCATACACGTAGCCAGTAGAGCAATGGTTTGAGGCGTACTAGGGGTGAGATGGACCAGAAGCCTAGATCGTGTTTAAAGATCAGGGGAGTACTTTGGGGGGAGTTTAAGGGCTGCACTCAAAAATGTATTTTCCGTTATGCCCATTGAATCTATATTGCTGTGGCCCCAGAGTTCAGCACCAAAGGCTGTGACAGCTACTGCTTTAGCTCTCCAGACCTCTAAGAGTGGAGAAGCAGGATGAAATGAGTTCTTATTTGCAAAACGTAGGATAGCTGCCACCTTATCGTTCAACGAGAGTGTACTTTTAGTGACATGGCTAACCCATGTGTTGGAACTAGATAATCAGATTCCTAAGTAGTCAAAGTCAAGAACTCTCTCCAACTCCACTCCCACTATGTTATGTTATGTTATGTTATATAAATTTGTAACGCGCACGGCTACTCCAAGGAGTGTCCCGGCGCGAGCAAAGGGGGGATCATCTGCAACAGCTAATTAAAAAAGATACGTTTTTAGCAATCTTTTAAAGATCAAGGGATCTTTAGTGTCACGAAGCGCAAACGGCAGGGCATTCCAGGCCTGGGCGGCCTTGACAGCAATAGAGCCACCGTCCAGCCGGTGCCGACAAAAGCGAGGCACCTTAGCCAAGAGGAGCGCAGAGGAGCGAAGCGCTCTTGTCGGGACATAAAAGGAGAAGCGCTTCCGAAGGTAGGCTGGACCCAGACCATGAAGGGCCCGGTGGGCAATCACTAGAGATTTAAACTTAACCCGGGCCGCCATAGGAAGCCAATGAAGAGAGCGTAAATAGACACGCACACTGCTTCTTAGGGGGATCTCCAACAGGAGCCGGGCGGCCGCGTTTTGCACCACCTGCAATTTATTCAGACAGTAGGCTGGGATGCCCACGTATAAGGCATTAGCATAGTCTAGGCGAGAGAGGATAAGAGCGCGGACCACTGTTTCTTTTGCCGGTCTTGGGAGCAGAGGAAGAAACCTCCTCAAGATTTTCAAAAGACCGAAACAGTTTCCCGAAAGTCTATTCACCTATGTGAAAAAGGATAAGTTATCCTCAAACCAAACACCTAGATTCTTCACCGGAGACCCTGTGGAAAAAGGAGGGGGGAACTCCGGTGGCCAAATAGAATCCCTGAAACCCGGAGGAAAGTTACCATACAAGAGGATTTCGGACTTATCCTCATTGCACGTAAGTTGGGCATCCGCAAGCCACCTAAAAACCGAAGACAGACATGACTGAACAAAAGTAACTGAGTCCTCATCTTTCCTCCAGGTGAAGAGGAGTTGGGTATCGTCCGCCTAGGCGATCACCTTAGCCCCCAAGGCCTCGGCCAAACCGACCAACGGAGTGACATAGATGTTGAACAAGAGGGGGCTAAGGGACGATCCTTGTGGGACCCCAGTGGCAATGGGTAAAGGGGCAGACGCGGCCGGAGGTAGCCAGACCTGTTGTGTGCGACCTTCCAAGAAGGACCTGATCCAGCCCCAGGCAGCCCCTGATACCCCAATCTCTGAAAGACGGTCTAGCAACAGGGAGTGTGGGACAGTATCAAATGCTGCCGACAGGTCGAGCAGCACCAAGGATGCTCTCCCACCGGCGTCCAAACACTCCCGAATAGCCTCAGAGATTTCCACCAGGGCGGATTCAGTACTGTAGGTGGAACGAAACCCAGATTGTGCAGGATGTAGAACGTCAGCCTTCTCAACAAACTCAGTCAGTTGTCTGGTAACCACCTTCTCACAGACTTTGGCAAGACAAGGCAACAGCGAGATGGGGCGATAGTTTCCAGGCGTCAGAGGATCAAGGGACGGCTTTTTGAACAAAGGGAGAATTTTTGCTTGCTTCCAACCCTCCGGCACTAAGGCCTCATGAAGAGAATAGTTTATGATGGTGTTCACCTCGGGAATAATGATCTCTCCAACTTCTGCCATCAACCTGGCAGCACATGGATCGACCGGCGAGCCAGACTTCAGACCCTTTAAAATTTTAAGGGAACTGGGTAGGTCCACAGGAGAGAAGGCACAAAAAGAATGACTTAAAGAAGCAGATCCTGAAACAGGAACCTGTGATCCAGATGGTGGCTCCATGCAGGGCTTATCGTTCAACGAGAGTGTACTTTTAGTGACATGGCTAACCCATGTGTTGGAACTAGATAATCAGATTCCTAAGTAGTCAAAGTCAAGAACTCTCTCCAACTCCACTCCCACTAGAGTTAACACCCCTCTGAATCCCCTGTGGGAATGGATCGACAAGAACTTCATTTTATTCGTGTTGATAGCCAAGCCGTGGTAATTTAAACCTGAGAAGGAGGGATTCTATGCCTTTTGGAGTTTTATATACCAACAGGGTATCATCTGTGAACAGTAGTGCGGGAATTTTTGTTCCCCCAAGAACCAGAAGAATCATTTTCACAGTCCATAAGGTAGTCAACACAACAGTTTATAAAAAGCAGGAACAGTGCAGGGGCAAGGACACAGCCCTGCTTCACTCCCGTGGCTATCCCAAAATGGTCTGTAGTTTCCCCATTGGTTCCCCAGTGGATTTGACCAAAGTTGTCACAATGGAGACGGATTAGGATGTCGAGGAGGGGTCCAGGGAGGCCCAGGTCCTTAAGGGTACATCAAAGTTTTACTCTGGAGACCATATTAAATGCCGCTTTTAAGATCGAAAAAAGCACCATGGAGGATGCCCTTGTTGATATCTACCTCTTTCCACCTGATAAATTGAAACCTAAAGACCTGGTCAACTGTACTCGTTTTGGAATGGATCCTGCTTGATACTGTGGCAGTATCTCATTATCGTTGCTAGTTTACGGTCTAAAATTAACTTGCAGAATATTTTTGGCTGGAATCTATAAGGCGTTTTGGTTGATAATTCGCTGGATCAGATCTGTGACCCTTCTTATAAATAGGAATGATCTCAGCTCCTTTCCAGGAAGCAGGAAATTCAGCACCTGCCATTATGGTGTGGGCAACTCGGTTAAAATAAGGAGTCCATATGGCGGGTACTGAAATAACAAATCCACCAGGATCCTGTCTAACCCAGGTGCCTTGCCAGTTCTGTGTGAACAGATGGCTATTTTGGATTTTGCCAATGTGAAAAAATCACCAGCGTCAGATGGATTAGAGTTTTGGGCTGCCTGACATGATGTTACAAGTAGCGAGATGCCAAACTTGGCTGGAAACGATAAGTGGGAAGAGAGGAAAGACATAGGCTCATTATAAAGAGAGTGAAGTGTTTGCCCCACTCATACCGGAGAATTTTACATTATGGCCTCGTTTTGCTAGTCTTGACGCCATTGAGACATGATATGCCAAAAAACTGTCTGATTCCCAGAGCGCACAGCTGTTAGTATACCATTACAGATGGCAGTGTCCCAGGCTACTTTTGTGTTCTTTTGGGCAGGATTGTAAAATGCTCTAGCTTGCTTGATAGTTTCAAGGGAACCACCTTTAAGTACTCTAATTAGATGGCTATTTGCTATCCTACAATCCCTGGTGAACCAGGTAGGATCTGCAGCCAGTGTGAGCACCTATTTGAAGGAGGTTTAGTAAAAAAAGTGTCATTTCATGTCCTCAAGCAACTTGGCATGAACATCCAGACTTTATTGTGGTGCAATGTCACTCTCAGCTAAAGTGAGCAAGATGGGAACTACATCTATTTAAAGTTGGGCATAGACCCCCCATTGTTCACCACATTCTCCCAACTGACCTCTCTCCGATTGTTACTAATAGTCTGGTCTCCACAGGGCAGGTGCTGGTTCTTATCAAGACTAGCTGGGCTGCTCCAGAGGGGGAGGAATTGGGGAAATGGTCACTCGTGAACCGGGGTAGAATTTCCATATCAAAAACATATTCCCAGGACCCGAGATCAAGAAGTATATAGTCAATATGACTCTGGTAGGAATTCCTCCTAAAGGGTCGACTAGCTTTGGATTTAAGAGCTGGGACAGAAAATGTTCTGTAGCCCTGTCTGTGAGGTGGTGTCATTTTTTTCGGTCTCTTGCAACATAAAAATGTCGCCCTTCTCGATAAAATCCCTCCAGTCCTCCTATGTGGACTTATTTCTGAGCCCTGCAATATTCCAGGAAAGCAGGGTAGGGTTGTTAATAGGCCTGGGCAGGGGAAGGGCTTGGATTCCCCGTGGTGATATAAAAGGCTCACTCGGGGGACATGATGGCTTATCAACATTATTGAGATACACTGCCATTCTAGTTGAACAGAGCAGAACAGAGCAATTTTATTGGGGGATAGTGGTGATAGGGCTATAGTCACTGAGATACTCTAATAGCAGAAGGGAATTAGGGCCCATTCTACTACACTTTGGGCGGTTCGTTGAGTGTTCCATTCAATCAACATTGGATAGCAGGGAAGATGAATAGAAATGCGACTCCCTCCACTGTGGAAAAACTCCAGTTTTAAACTGAATAGCAGAGTTGGGAAGAGCAGAAGTGCGTGCTTGAAGGGATGGCAGACCATTTACAATGGACGGATGGTTACATTGCAATTTAATGCTATCTAAATTGCTGTCCGGTGATGGCAAACTTAAGGCCCAATTGAGGTCAGAGTGGATGACACTAAAGCACTTCCTGACATCCTAAATCCAGTGGATCACTTTATTAATCAAAGAGGCATCATCTTCCCTATCATGTGGCTGGAGTTTAGGATTGCCTGTCATGTAGATGGTTCTAACGTAGGAAAAAGTGTCATAATTAGTTTAAGCCAAGGGGGATTTGGGCAAGTAATGGTCCAATGGGGATTCAAGATGCTGTTGTGTGCCTGCAGAAAGTGTACGCTGGTTGGGGTAGTAAACTACATTGGACGATGGGCCTCTTGGTCTCCTCTCATTGTTATACCTAGTATGCATTGACTGACGAGTCAAACAGGCATGTGAAGGTTGTAAAACCCCGGGTACAGATGGAATAGGTGCAGTGGCGGCTCGCATAGGGCGTGCTGCGGGGTGGTGGGGCGGGTGAGGGGCAGGGTGGGGGGTAGTAAACTCGGACATACGACGGAACGGAGGAAAGTAATAATTACGTTCCTCCGTTCCGTCGTATGTCCTAATTTACTACCTCCCCACCCTGCCCCTCCCCACCATCCCGCAGCACGCCCTATGCGAGCCGCCACTGAATAAGTGGCAATTGCTGGTTCAAAGCACTAGAGTGGTGTGGGGCAGCCGATTAAAAACTCACAATATGGTCCATTATTAGGCATGGTTAATGGAGGCGCAGAATGGAAATGTGATCCCTCTGGGCATGGGGGCACTCTGGCTCTTCAGTTTGGGCTATAGGAAAAGGCCCAGTTGTTTGAGAATCAGTTAGTGATTGTACTTCCCCCTTAGGTCTGCTATTTCTGCCCTCAGTTGATGGATAACATTCCATAGTTCTTTAATCTGCGCACTAGCCACCTCTGTGGCTGGGGGATAGAATTTGGGGGCAAGTCAGAGCCGTTAGGGACTTGTGTACTCGGAGGCAAGGGAGAGAAACGGTTAGTGTATACTATTGTACCTTCCAGTGAAACCGAAGGGTTTGGTTGAGGAACTGCTTTAACACCACCCGCTTGACCCTTTACTTCTGGATGTGACCAGGCATTCGATTTACCAGCCATTTTAGTGAATAGGGAGGCTAGTTGCGTTTTTTTTCTCGGTTGGCACCGGGTTTACTTGGGGCATCAGGGTGAAGGATTTGTTCTACTTCCTCTATGAGGTTATCTATGTGTTGCAGGGTAGTATTCCGGGAGGGACGAACTAAGGCATATTCGTCAGTGGGTACCCAAAGGACTTTTTTGACAGTAGGTTCGCCCTGGAGATTTTCAGTACACTTCCTTTTCCCCATACCAATTACTATTGTAAGTAAGTAAGCAAGTAGTCTTTATTTGCATGATTAACTAAAACCTTTGCAATTTCATTTACATTGTAAAGTAAAATATTAGTGAAATGTGCAGAATAAGAAAAAGAATACTTAAAACATTAATTGATTTATTCCCTGTATGCCATAGTTAAAATGATGACGTTTTGTACAATAAAATCAATAATCTTTAAAATCGACATTTAGCAGCTTACGTTGTTAAGAACACGTTTTCCATTCCCCGTATATACCAATGTTAAGCATATAATGTCTTAATGGCAGTCCCCGTTGATTGGGAAGCAGCAGCCAGTGGACGGCTCGGTAAAGATTGTAGTTTAAATGTACAATAAAACGATATTAAGAAGTTAGCAACTTAGGTATTTATCAACGGGTTCTTGGATGTCCATGCTGGGTTTAAAACTCTAATCGATGTGCAAAATAGGCAACAGATGTTTGAGTTATGTGTTCCTTTTGTAAAATCGCTTCGTAGGCTCTGGGGAGTTGTGGTAGTTCATACTTACAAATGTGTGATATATTAAACAGCAGAACCTGCGTCAAATTGACAATAAGGCCGGTTGTAGGGAACTAGTAATTGAAGACTTGTTTTAGTTGTATTTTATAGGTTATAGATTAATTTTGAGGCACCTCAGTTCTTAATGGTCCTCCATAATTATTGCAGCTATCTGTATGTATTGTTTGTAGTGTTGGCATGGTTGGCATGTGATCCAGCGCTAACAATAAAAATTATTCTCCTATATGCTTCGGTCATCCAGGTGCAACTATTCCTCCAACACACAAACTATATCCATATGACGGTGGGGCCCATAACACCGCATATACATTCACTTACTCATTTATTCCCTGGATTTCCCCCGTCCTTAACCTAGGAGAAAACGATTCGCTGGAAGGAGACGGGATACCTCTTTTAACATGACATAATGTTTCTCATTTGCTTTAAGGTATTCCGCTCATTGGTCGATGGACCAACTAGTAGGAATCAGTTGATGGTGATTAAGACCAGCTCAATCACAATAAACTCTTTAACATTTTACCTTAATCATTAAGCTAAAGAATCACTGAGTCATTTGTTTAAAGAATAATAGAGTTTATATAAAGTTTCGAAGCAAGAAATAAGTTTTAGCTTATTATTCAGATTATTACATTTATCATCAATATAAGAATAAATTGAAATTGCAATGCATATCTATTAGACGGAAAAATAGGGTTGTCATAGCAAGAACTCCAAAAGATCAATCTATCTGTCTTGGAAAATCTAATAGTTCTAAATGAAAAATCTATCAGGAAAAAAAAGGTTCTCCAAAAGCAGCATCTTATACTCAACTAGAAATATAAAATAGCAGCAGCAGCATCAGCTCGTCAGCATCAGCAACCGCAACTTCACCCATCTGCAGCATCTACTTCTCCAGCATCTACTTCTCCAGCATCTAACTCTCCAGCATCTAACCCCTCCCACCAAGAGTAGGTCTTCTTATACCCTAATTCTAGCTTACTGAATATAAGTGTTGCAACTCTATGGCGTGATTCTTTCTCATTGGTCCCTTCAGGTCCATATACATTTTAATCAAACTTCCTTGTCTTAACCAGTTCTTTGTGGAATGTCCATGCTTGCATCGTTTCCCACAGTTCATGACATTGCTCATCAGTTTCGATCAGTCCAATTTGTATCTTTTTCTGCTACTTTTTAGATTCAACAGTTCCGTCCATTTATTCAGTTTAACTTCTCACGCTTCTTGCTGATCATCTTGGCACACATTTGCTCAGAAAGGTCACAATAGCCTTGACCATACTTCCGTCCTAGCCTCTCAGCACAAACACGTGGTCATCCTTTTTCACAGCCTCTCTCCTCTACCACACGGCTTCTTGGACATGCGTACTCTAGCTTATGGCGGCCATTTTATATCGCTGCTCAACAGGCCTAAGCGCACTATTTTCAAAGATAAACAAAATATTGTTAAAATAAAGAATATAAACCCTTTCGTTTCCCTCCCGTCTTTCTACGTACCCCAATTAGGTATTACCTAGCAAAAAGCAACATATAAAGCTGTCCCTTACTTACCATCGCTTTATTTTGCCACCACACGTTTTATTTAAAAAGCACAAATCATGCGTTTATTATTTATTAGTACACAAATATTACGTTATGTTAGACACGTAAACAATTATAAGTTGATTAATTTGCACACAAAATAGCGTGTTACCTTTACCCTTTACATGTAACATACATTGTTGGTTATTTACTTAAACGAACATGTTTATTAATTATTTTACGAAAATTATTAGGAGGTTAAAAAAAATGTATTTACCCTGCTCCATCAACTCCCCCCTTTGGTGATTTTTAATATCACCACAAAACCCAAGTTATACAATTCTTTCAGACAGCATATATCTTTTATCCGTTTGCTTTTGTTAGTTTACACAACTGTATCCCTTTCAACTTGTCTCTTCGTCTTCTTGTACATGTTCTCTTTTATTTCTTCTAACTCTATTTCACCCATTTCTCTCTCTCTCTCCTTGTTTATCATATTTTCTTTTTCTATTTTATTCTGTCTTCTTCTTCTCTTTATACATGTAATTATAAGTTTCAGCACTAAAATTATTATTATTATCATGGTTGCTATTATTATAACTTTCCCTATTATTAATACACTCATTCTTGTTAACCAATTTATTACTGAAGAAAACCCTTTACCAAGTTTTCCAAAAGCACTTTCAACCTCCAGTGGAACAAGTTCTTTGTGCAAACTTGTAATATTTGTTATATACTTTTGTATATTTTCACTTTTATCTGGAATGTAAGTGCAACAATGTTGAACTTTCAGCATTCCACAGACTCCGCCCTCTTTTGCCAAAAGAATGTCAAGGGCAAGTCGATTTTGCATCACCATAGCTCTCATGGCAACCATCTCGGTATTTACCATCAAGAACCCTCCAGCAGTATCTGTAGATAAACGATCTACCACTGTGGATAATTTCCGAATTCTAAATGCATTCAAAGATATTCCTACTGCTGGTATCAATGCACCAAAAATATCACCTACTATTTCTGAAAAACTTTCCCTTTTTCTACGTGTAAAGGTATTTATCATTTTGTGTGTTCCTTTTTCTTTTCTATCCATATGAAAAATCTTTGGAAAGACCAGGCCTAAATAACATGACCCATACCAATGGTCCGGCAACCTATAATAAGCCCTATTATCGCAAACATAATAGATCCCTGGAAATATTGGATCTTTTCCCCCTTTGAATCCCAATCCGCCTAAAATTTGATAATTGTCATGGCAAATACTGGAACCCACAAAATAATTCTCATATCTTGTCTTATTTCTTCTAATGCACAACCTTCCCTGTTGGGGCCAATCCAGAGTCATAGCTGCATTTGTCTTTTTCTTGTCATGATTGTCTTCCTCAAACGTCCAAAGAGGTGTTTTTGTCTCTTCTATCACTTTTCTTTGAAATTTCACTCTTCTTTCTTCAACCATCTCTAAAAATACTTTTTCTTCCTTCTTTAACTCACAGGTAAGGTTGTATTTAACTTTATTATCTAATGTTAAAATCTTATCTTCTAAAAAATTTTCACCAAACGTTTTTCCCTCTTTTATTTTGTTTAGCTCGGGAACTACAGAAACTTTCGCAAAAATCTTATCTATGTCAGTGTAATAATATTCTAATCTACCTGTTTTATAAAATAAACTTGCTAAAACACTACATGTTATTCCATACGTCAAAGGAAGGTGATGATAAGTCACACCCTCTGCTACAGATGCAGGCAATTGCATACAAACATAGCAATCTCTTACATCCATTGTTTCTACATACTCATATAATAATTTAGTAAAAACATTCTTAGAAAAATCTGTTATTGATTTGTCCTTATGTAATTCTGCACTACTTTTTAATATAACTGGTTCTTGAGTGTTAGCTCCTTTTTCTTTCTCTGTTTTATTAGACGTTTCTACTACAGCTAAACTAATTGGAATAGTGATTGCTAAAACCACCCATACTGTCATTAATAATCCTGTACAAAAGCAGCACATCTTACACCATCTACTTAAAAACTCACATTTACATTTTCTATCTCTAGTATTCTCCATTTTGTTTTATAACCTTATTTATTTGTTTTCCAGAAAATTGTGTCACTACACCTCAGAAATGACTTATTTGCCACTCTGCACTCCAATGTTTTTGTCTTTGCTTGGTACTTTCTTTTAATTCTTTTCAGAATTCTTTCTTTGTCAAATCCGGTAGAAGTTCGTCAGATCCAGTGTTTTGTCATGTCCGGTAGAAATTGTTTAAACTTCTTCAAGTTTGTTGCACCTCACCTTCACCCATTAGGTTTCTGTGTTTTGGGTTCTCGTGAGTGTTCTTTTCTTCTTTGATATCAGTCAAAGCAAGATACAACCATTCAGGCGATCTATACTTCGGATTTACCTTCTTTACTCTTTTTGTTTTCTGCAAGTGTTTTCCACCTTGTTTTTCTTGCTCTTTCTGACTTGTTATTTCATTCACTTGTTCAGCACTTTTTCCATCTAACCTTATGATTCTGTATCTTAACTTTCTTACTTTGTTGGGCCAATTGTCTCCTTTTCTTGGCCTTTTTGCCTCACTTCCTTTTTCCTCTCTTTCTGTTTTCCAATTCCTTTTTCTTGACTCTAGTTTTTGGTTTCTTTCTTCTCCACTTTCTTCAGACTCTGTTTCAGTTTTTTCGTTATTGTCTCTTATTTTGAATTTTATAATTTCTTCTTCCTCTACTTGTGGTTCTTTTCTTATCTTCCTTCGTTCACCTATTTCTGTCCCTCCTCGAGGTTCTTCCGAATTTGTGTCAGTCTCTCTATCTGTTTCTAAATTTCCCTGTTCTTTTGTTTGACTATCTGTCCCTATTGCTCCTCGGGGATCTTCCGATTTTTCTAACTTTCTGTTTGAAACTCTCCCTTCTTCATCTATTAATATTATTTCTGAAGGATTTTTACCACAACTTGTACTTGGTTGCTCACTGTTACTATCTTCTGGCTCAGTTTCTTCTCTTATGCTTTCAAATTTCAATTTCTTTTCAGAGTTTCTTCACAATCCGAATGATCTGTATCAGATTCTGAACTTGTATCTGATATTTCCAGATGTCGACTCACATGTCGATCTTCAAGTTCTGGAACTTCAGCTATTTCCTCTACTTCTTCTGTCGTTGCACTTGTAGTTGGGTCTTCCAGATGTCGACTTACAGGTCGATCTTCAGATTATGGCACCCTGTTAGTTTCCTCTTCCGCTTCTGATGCTGAACTGTTATCCAATATTTCCAGATGTCGACTCACATGTCGATCTTCAGGTTCTGGAACTCTGATGGTGTGACTGGCATGCACCCAGTGTTTCACTCCTGCACATTTGACTGCAGTGGTTGTCACCAGGATCACTTGTCGTGGTTCGTCCCAGCGAGGAACCAAACAGTTTCTTCTCCTGTGGACTTTTATGCGGACCCAATCTCCTGGATTCAAGTCGTGAGCTGGTTTTCTTTCAAGAGTGGTCGCATCCGGTCCAACCTGATGAAACACAGAACGCACCACATCAGCCAATCCTTTGCAATAATCCAGCACCAGATCATCAGTTATAGTCAGTAGTTTGTTGACAGGTACATATGCTTGTCTCATTGTTCGTCCCATAATTATCTCATGGGGACTGAGTCCAGTTTTCCTTTCCGGAATACTTCTGATTGTCATTAAAACTAATGGCAAGGCATCTGGCCACTTGAGTCCTGTAGCTTGACACATTTTTCCTAACCTGTTCTTAATTGTTCCATTCACTTGCTCTACTATCCCAGAAGCCTCTGGTTTGTATGCACAATGCAGTTTCTGTTTCATACTAAGTGCTTCACAAATCAGTTTAACTAATTCATTTTGAAAATGTGTTCCTCTTTCTGTTTCAATCGTGACTGGAAAACCATACCTCGGAATGAATTCTCATGGCATAAGTTTTGCTACCGTGATTCCATCATTCCTTCTGGTCGGGTATGCTTCCACCCAACGGGAAAACAAACAGACGACTACAAGGACATACCTTAGTCTGTTGCACGGGGGCATTTCAATAAAATCCATTTGCATTCTAGTGAACGGACCTCCTTCTCGTCCTATTGTTCCTAGACTCACTACTGTCTTCCTTCCTGGATTTAACTGTTGACAAATAAGACATCTTTGACAAAGACTCTCAGCTATGGCTCTGAATTTTGGATTATACCATGTTTGTCTAAAAAGTCTGATCATTGAATCTCTCCCAATATGGGCTTGTCCATGGTACATCCGTGCCATGTCAGAAATCATACTATCAGGCATAACTGGTCTTTCACCTCTGTAAACCCATACATCATTTTCTTCATGTTTTCTACATCCTGCTTTTATCCATGTATCTTTTTCCTCATCATCTGCTGCTTCCTGTAACTGTCTCACCTCATCCCATGTCTCAACAGGGTTAGTAAAAAGCAAAGGACAAGAAATATGCTCTCTTTCTCGGTTCCTGTTTAAAGAAACCACATTCTTTGCACAGTACTGTGCAATCTCGTCAGCATATTTATTACCGACAGTTATGTAGTCTTCCCCATTTTTATGTGCATTGCACTTCACAACAGCAATCTGTTTAGGCAGCTGTATCGCCTCAAGCAACCTTGTCACAAAATCTCCATTTCTAATTGGCGTTCCTGCAGACTTCAAGAAACCTCTTTGTGACCAAATCTGACCGAAATCATGCACCACCCCAAAGCCGTACTGGCTATCTGTCACAATCGTAACCCGTACATTTCTTCCCAACTTGCATGCTTGAATCAGAGCTACTAGTTCTGCGACTTGGGCAGACCGTATCCCTTTCAGACAAGATGCTTCCATTACAGTTGCTACTGTGCAAACCGCATACGCTGCACTTAGAACTCCATCACTCGTTCTCAAACATGAGCCATCCACAAACAGAATATAATCTGATTCCTTTAAGGGCTCATCTCGTATGTCTGATCTCGGTTTCGTACAATATTCAAGCACATTCAGACAATCGTGATCTACTTCATCCATTTCAATTACACTCTCTTCATTGGTAAAGATGTTGAAGGATTCACATTCATACATCTGTCAATGGTCACATTATCTGCACTCAAAATTACTTTTTCATACCTAGTCAGCCGACTATGTGTCATGTATTGGGTTTTCGTTCTTGTCAAGAGAATTTCCACAGAATGGGGAACATATACTCTCAGTGGATATCCCATCACTATGCCTTCACTCTGTTCCAGACTCACACAAGTAGCAGCAACTGCTTTCAAACATCCAGGCAACGCTTTCGCTACAGGGTCTAAAACAGCTGAAAAATATGCAATGGGTCTTTTCATAGTTCCATGTCTCTGTACCAAGACTGAAAATGCACATCCATCTCTTTCACTGCAATACAACTCAAAATCTTTCTCATAGTCAGGCATTCCTAATGCTGGAGCTTCACATAATTTCTTTTTCAGCTCTCTGAATGCTTTCATTTCTTCATCATTCATTTCAAAAGGATCTTTAACATCCTTCTTTGTCAGTTTTTGCAACGGTTTAGCAATCAGCGAAAAACCGCTTATCCATTGTCGACAATATCCAACCATTCCCAGAAACATTCTTACCTCTCTTTGCGTCATTGGAGCTCTCATTCCTTGAATCATTTTTATTCTTTCAGTCGTTACCTTTCGCACTCCTTTCTAAATTTTACGCCCTAAATACTGGACTTCTTGTTGACAAAACTGCAATTTTGATGGGGACACTTTATGTCCTCTTTTTGCTAAATGATTCAGCAAAGCAATTGTATCATTGACACATGCTTCCTTCGTTTTTGATGCCACCAATAGGTCATCAATATACTGAACCATCACTGACTTTTCTGGCATTTTTAAATCTTCCAACGATTTCTTTAGAATCTGATTAAAGATTGAGGGGCTTTCTGTGTACCCTTGAGGAATTCGGCACCATGCCAAAATACGCTCTCCAAACCTAAACGCAAATAATGGCTGGCTATCTGGATGCAATGGAATAGAGAAAAATGCATGACATAAATCAATTACTGTGTACCATTCTGCTTCACGTGGAATCTGGTATAGAATCACAGCAGGGTTCGGTACTATTGGGCAACAAGGCACTACAATTTTGTTTACCTTCCTCAAATCCTGTACAATTCTATATGTTCCGTTTGGCTTTTTCAGTCCCATTATTGGCGAATTACATGGACTGCTCATGATTTCTTTTAGAATCCCTTGTTCAACCATTTTGTTTATTACTGGCGTTATCCCTTCAATTATTTCTGGTGTCAATTTATACTGAGGCGAATTTGGGTAACTCGTTCCTTCTTTTACGGTTATTTTAACGGGATCTACTTCTTTCATTAATCCTATATCTTCTCCTGTAAAGTCCCACACTTCTTCTTTCACTGTCTTTTTTAATTCAATTGGGATTTTCTCTGCATCAAATACAGGAAACAAATCATTTACTTCTGGTTCCAAATTTACCATTGTCATTTTATACAGCACATCTTCATCTGGGGTCTGAAATGCAATTCCATCTGGAGTACAATAGATAGTGCAATTCATCTTGCACAATAGATCGCGTCCTAATAGGTTCACGGGACTACAATCGCATACCACAAATCGGTGCATTTCACTAAATGGACCAATCTTTACCTCCACTAATTTAGTAAGAGGCGTCTTAATTTGCTGATTTGAAACTCCAACTACTTGGATATGTTCACCTGAGAGAGGAAGGTTTGGAATTTCCACTGACCTAACAGTAGAACGGGTAGCTCCAGTGTCCACAAGGAATGTTACATTTGCACCATTCACTTCTCCATCCACAAATGGACCAGACTGATCTACCTCTAGAGTTGCGCCAAGCACGCACTCTTCCCCCTCTCCTAGGCACCGTCAGAAACTTTCATCCGTTTCATCCTCATCCTGTCGTAACCAATATTGAGAAATTGCAGCTGCACGCGGCAACTGTGTTACCTGTTCTCCTCCGTAGAATCCTGTTTCTGCACTGTATTTCTGTTGGTTAACACTCTTGGGAAGTGGTGGTTGTGGCACCTGACTCTGTTGAGTAACTACCTCACTCTGCACCTGTGAATTTAATGATTGATTTTCCACATTAAGTTTTGGAGGAAATTTACACTCGTTTCTCCAATGCCCTAGCTTTCCGCAGTTGTGGCATGGCCACTTTTTCTTTGCCTCATCTATGCTCATTTGTCCTTTTCCTTTACCTATATTTGGTCGAGATCTAGCCTGTCCTGCTTCATTACCTGTATTACTCAATTGAGCTTCTTGCTTCTCTGCAACTTTCACCTGTGCCCACATGGCTTTTTCTTTCAATTTACGCTCTCTACTCTCAATATCATCACTGCAATGCTTAGCATATCTCAAAACTTCGTCAACTGTGCTATTCTGCCAGCAAATCATATGCTGCTTAATCATTTCACTTATCTCTGGTTTCAATCCATACACAAATCTATATACAAAATGACTCATATCCTTCTCATTTAGTGTCTCATAACCACTATACTGTTTGAAAACCAACAACAGCCTTTCGTAATAAGCATGCACTGATTCTTTACTTTCCTGCGTTGTTCTGTCTATTTTTACCCAATCTGTTTCTTTAGGTGGAATCTTATTCTTCAAAAAGGTAATTACTTGGTCATACTTCCTCATCACTTCTGGTCCTGGCGCTCCTGTTTTAGCATCCCTTGGATATTCTACAGTTGGCCAATCAATAGTAATCTTACATTCTGTCCACAAATCAGCTGGCACTACTATATCAAACAATCCATCTAAGTCTATCCACAACACTTTTGAAACCTTAACAAATCTTTCCACTTGTCTGTACCATTCTACTGGCTTCTCTCTCAATTTTGGGAAGTCATTTGTAAATGACAGTATATCCTGTCTAGTCCATGGAACATGCACATAACTACCACCTGGAGTTTCTCTCATCGGGTACTCCCTTACAACTGGTTCCTTATCTGTCACTGCAAAAGCCAAAGATGCTTTATCTGTTGTTTTCTCGTTCTTTTTCGTCCATCTATTTCTCCATCTATCCACATCACCCCATTTTCTCAGTAAAACAATTAACTCTTTTATTTGGGTCAATCTTCCTGATGTGTTCAAATTCTCTATATCTTTCTCACAAAAATCTACTCTGTATGGTTTCTGCAACGTTCTCACTTTTACAAATTCTACTCCTAGAGTTCTAGAGACTTGCTGTCTCTTCCAATTTGTCATGTAAATTCCTAGCTCTCCATGTAAGACTTTTGCACAAAAACATGATTTCATCATCCTGATAATTTTTTTATTTTTCTGTACCAATCGTTCCTAAAATCAATTCTTCCATGTCTATTTTCAACCTAATTACATCTAATGGTTTTACTTCTGTTTCTTTCGTTTTTATCGTTTTCATCCATTCATTTAACTCATCTGGAGTCGGACCTACAGGCGTACTATTTAATTCTATCCAATTGCTACTTCTTTCTGGTGTCCCTGATGCAGACTCCGTTACCATAGGTATTCTCCTAATTTCATTCTCATTTATCGTCAAATTAGTAGGTGGGCTTGGTCTATAGGTACTAGCCAAATGGTGTGCACCTTCATTATTCAGTTCCATCCCTTCTCTTTTTCTTTGCAAATGTGAATTCATGGGAATCACTAAAGAACGTTCATCAATTTTCTGATTCTCAAAAATTGGCATTACTGGACCTATCGTCACTGGTACAGTTACAGCTTCCATATTCTTTGTCAATGCTCTTATTTTCTCAGTCAATTCTCTTGTTGTTTTTGCTAATTCAGTTGCATTGTCACTTTCTATCTCTTCATTTTGTGAAGTTTTTAATTGATCTTGTGACCTATTTATCTCATCTCTTCGTTCGGGATTTTTATTCCTCCCAGTTTCCATTGGCGGTGCATTAGGTGTCACCACCGCAGAAGTCTGTTGGTATGGAGGTGGGTTTCTGTTTAAAATATCTTCCAGCAATTCGTCATCCGTTTCACTACCACCATACACATACTTTTCTATAACTACATGTTTCTTTTTCTCTGTACACTTTCTCTTTGCTTCTTCCTCAACTGTAAAAGCTGGAAACAAACCTCCTGTCATATTAGCACATCTCCAACGCTTTATTCTGTCCTCATGATTTACTCCCCATAACCTTCCAGGCACAAACTCATGATTCTTTAATCCTCTGAATCTTTCTCGTTCATACATCTCATCTTCCCATTCAGTTAAAGCTTCAAACTGTGTCGGTCTAGGTCTAGGTTCTAACATTGCCATCTTTTCTCTCAAATTCCGTAGTACAGCTACATTAAATGAACCATTCTCAGGGAAAGCCAAAGCTCCATCATTCTTGGTATATTTTGTCCAATTTTCTAACCATATGCATGTATGATATCCATATTTCAGCATCATATGTGAAGCTGGTGATTTCGGCGGAGGAATTATTTGTCCCTCTCTAGTCATTACCTTTTTGTCTTTCTTAAAGAAGTTCTTAACTTTCGACATCCATGATGTTTTCTCTCTACCATATTCATAATACGACATGATTCACAATCGCTTTTCTCCTCAAATGATCCGCAATTCAACACTGTTCTCTATGTGTTATTCCAACCAATACTAGCGCGACTCACACTAACACTCCAATCACATACTTCCACGTCACTAGGCTATTCGACCAATCCTAGCGCGACTCACACCAAAGCTCCAATCAGAGCGATTTCTGTCTACAGCGCACTGTCCAATCCCAGCGCGGCTTTTGTCTACGTCAGTTCTGCTCTTGACCCCTCCTTTACAAAATGTATCGGCAATTTCTTTTTCAACAATTCTTCGTTAGTTACAACATCAAAAACACATTTCCATTGTCTGATTCGCTAAACAAAAGAGATAGCTTTGACCATTTACACAAGAACTCTGTATTTTCCAGTAGGCAGCGCTTACCTCTACCCTACCACAGAATTTTCTGTTTCGCCGATAAAGTAGCACTTCCCTCTACCTTACCCTTCTTTCAAGCAAGCGGTAAACCCGTTTCTCTGGGGATAAAACACATGTGGAGACTATACTGCTCCTGAGAATTAAGGCCAGAGTTTCACAAGAAAACCGATCACTATTTCACTTACACACCTTTTATACGGAAAATGTCCCTATCATAACACAACCTGTGTTATCACGAATATGAACTCAGACAATGCACCATTCCATGTGACTTCTCTTGCCACACGTGTTCCACTTCCTACTTCCCGGAAGCGTGAAAACTTACATATAACATAACGCGACTCAACATAAAGTGTTAGACATGAACTTATCAATAATCAATAATCAATAATCACCAAACTAATCTATAGTAACCATAACTCTGCTACCAAGAAATCTGATCCAGCGCTAACAATAAAAATTATTCTCCTATATGCTTCGGTCATCCAGGTGCAACTATTCCTCCAACACACAAACTATATCCATATGACGGTGGGGCCCATAACACCGCATATACATTCACTTACTCATTTATTCCCTGGATTTCCTCCGTCCTTAACCTAGGAGAAAACGATTCACTGGAAAGAGACGGGATACCTCTTTTAACATGAAATAATGTTTCTCATTTGCTTTAAGGTATTCCGCTCATTGGTCGATGGACCAACTAGTAGGAATCAGTTGATGGTGATTAAGACCAGCTCAATCACAATAAACTCTTTAACATTTTACCTTAATCATTAAGCTAAAGAATCACTGAGTCATTTGTTTAAAGAATAATAGAGTTTATATAAAGTTTCGAAGCAAGAAATAAGTTTTAGCTTATTATTCAGATTATTACATTTATCATCAATATAAGAATAAATTGAAATTGCAATGCATATCTATTAGACGGAAAAATAAGGTTGTCATAGCAAGAACTCCAAAAGATCAATCTATCTGTCTTGGAAAATCTAATAGTTCTAAATGAAAAATCTATCAGGAAAAAAAGGTTCTCCAAAAGCAGCATCTTATACTCAACTAGAAATATAAAATAGCAGCAGCAGCATCAGCTCGTCAGCATCAGCAACCGCAACTTCACCCATCTGCAGCATCTACTTCTCCAGCATCTACTTCTCCAGCATCTAACTCTCCAGCATCTAACCCCTCCCACCAAGAGTAGGTCTTCTTATACCCTAATTCTAGCTTACTGAATAAAAATGTTGCATCTCTATGGCGTGATTCTTTCTCATTGGTCCATTCAGGTCCATATACATTTTAATCAAACTTCCTTGTCTTAACCAGTTCTTTGTGGAATGTCCATGCTTGCATCGTTTCCCACAGTTCATGACATTGCTCATCAGTTTCGATCAGTCCAATTTGTATCTTTTTCTGCTACTTTTTAGATTCAACAGTTCCGTCCATTTATTCAGTTTGACTTCTCACGCTTCTTGCTGATCATCTTGGCACACATTTGCTCAGAAAGGTCACAATAGCCTTGACCATACTTCCCTCCTAGCCTCTCAGCACGAACACGTGGTCATCCTTTTTCACAGCCTCTCTCCTCTACCACACGGCTTCTTGGACATGCGTACTCTAGCTTATGGCGGCCATTTTATATCGCTGCTCAACAGGCCTAAGCGCACTATTTTCAAAGATAAACAAAATATTGTTAAAATAAAGAATATAAACCCTTTCGTTTCCCTCCCGTCTTTCTACGTACCCCAATTAGGTATTACCTAGCAAAAAGCAACATATAAAGCTGTCCCTTACTTACCATCGCTTTATTTTCCCACCACACGTTTTATTTAAAAAGCACAAATCATGCGTTTATTATTTATTAGTGCGCAAATATTACGTTATGTTAGACACGTAAACAATTATAAGTTGATTAATTTGCACACAAAATAGCGTGTTACCTTTACCCTTTACATGTAACATACATTGTTGGTTATTTACTTAAACGAACATGTTTATTAATTATTTTACGAAAATTATTAGGGTTAAAAATTTTTCATTTACCCTGCTCCATCACATGCCACTTGATTTTTTGTTTTGCTTTGCTAATTCATTTACCTAACCTGATGCAAGTTAAAAGAGAATAAAACAATTAAAAAAGCGAACTGCTTAGTGTTCATTGTGCAAAATTGGCTGTGCAAATGGTTCCTTTTTTAATGTTTTGTTTTGTAGGACCTTGTAGATTTTCCGGCTTTGAGTACTTCCAGGTTACTTGAATGGGGGTTCTGTATGCGTTTTGCAAAGAATGATGGAATGCTCAGCCATTGGATGTTGTTGTAGTAGCGTGACTTGCTCATGTTTGATGATCGGTATCCTCTTCGGCAGGTTGTTGTTTACTCTCTGTGCCTTCATTGTGAGGCAATGTTTGAGTCATTATCCTTTCTGCTCTGCTCTTCTGAGAACCTTTGTGAGGCGGCAGTTTAATTGGGTGACAGTTGGATTGAAGCAGAGCTTCACTGCCTGCCTGCAGGTCCTAATGCCTTTTTGTTTGAAGGAGGGGCGGAGCAGGGCGCGTCTGATGTCCAGTAGGCTTGGGCAGATGCAGATTACATGCACAAGATCCTAGCTTCCGTTTCCGCAGAGGCACCAAGTGTGCTCTCCTGGTTTCTTTTTCCAGGGAGGTAGGTGCAGGAGTATCGGAAGGATGCCCAAGTGGTATTTTAAGAAATTTTCCTTCGTCATGATGTTGAATCCTGTACTTAAGTATGGTTGTGGTTCAAGGACTTTGTAGTCATTGAGAACAGACCAGCCGTGTGCCCTTTTTGCCAAAGTTTCTTTGTCTTCGATTATAGATATTTTTTTGGTTGCTTTTTTTACTGCCTTCTTGAACCTCTGGTGGGTTGCAGGGGTGTCCTACAGGTTTGTTAGACCTAGTTTTGATGGGAGTCTAAAAGGTACTCTCCGACGGGTGAATTTCCATGGCGTGTCAGTTCAGTCCAGAGGTGTGAATTTAATGAGCCTTGCTCAGCTCCCCTGATCATGTGCCAGCTTTTTATGAATGGCCCCCTCCTGGCCACAGTCTGTTTCTGTAGGCCAAATTCTAGCTGAATTTGGGCTGGAGACCCTAGGTCGGGAGGTGGAAGATCACTCTGTAGGCACAGATGATGATTTTGTCCAAAGCGATCGCGTCCCTCCCTCGCATTGTTTCGCTTCCGTAAGTTAGCATTGGTTGTAGCTTGGCCTGGGTGACCTGTAGTAGTGAGTGTAAGGTTAGGCCTGGTTGTGCTTTTTTAGGGGCCTCATTGCTAGTGTTGTTGTGATGCCTTTCTGGCGCAGGGCCTCCATCTGGGGTTTGTACGAGCCTCTGCTGTCTAAGAAGACTCCGAAGAATTTGTATTCAGTTGCTGGTTCTAGGCGGTGCTCGTCCAGATAGCAGTACAACTTTTTCTTTCTGGTGCAGTTTATTGTCATAGTTTTTGTTTTGCTTACATTGATACGTAGTGTTTTTGTTTGCAAAAAGTCATTGGTGGTATCCAGTAGGTGCTGTAGTCCAATTGGCGTTCTACTTATTACGACCAGGTGGTCCACATATAGAAGGTTGGAAAGGGACACAGTTCTAGTTTTGGGGCATGTGATATGCTTTTTTCGAATTCCCCCAAAAGGTCTGCCATGAAGAGATTGAAGAGCGAGGGTGCTAGGACACACCCTTGTTTTAGCCCTTTGGAGGTGTTATTTGCCTAGAGAGGTGTGTCCCAGCTCCCAGTTGGATTTTGACCAAAGTGTCAGTGTGTAATAGGATCAGCTGGTTTAGAAGGGCTGATGGGATTCACCATTTTTCCAGTTTCTGCAAGTCTTGCGCGATCTATGTGATCGAATGTGGAGCTGTAGTCTATGAAACATAGAAATAGTGGTTGCTTAGCCTTTTTGACTGAGTCAATCAGCAGTGCCAGGGTCATGATGTTGGTGGTGGTTCCCATTTGTCTGCAGAAGCCGGTGGGTTTACAGGGATGATGAATTTTGATGAGGCCCAGGATGATAGTTCTTCCAGGATTACTCCCACATAGTATTTAGCTTTGTTGTTGATTAGGGTGACAAGGTGATAGTTGTTTGTGTTGGCCTTGTCTCCCTGCTTGTAGATTGGAGAGATCATTGATCCCTTCCAGGATTCTGGGATGGTTTCTCTTTCCAGTACCAAATTGAAGACTGGTGCCAGGGCTTTGCTCCAGTAATCTGGATAATGTTTATACAGGATGGGAGGTATCCATTATGGCCTGGAGCACCTTCTAACCTCCCTTTGGCTATTTGCCTCCTGATTTGTTGCACTGATATTCCGTGACGTTACTCGTCACTGATTTGGGGTGCTTCTGAGCCCACTGCTTTTTCTCCCATGGTGAATTTGGTGTGGTTCGGTGTAGTGCCAGATCTTGTGTCCCTGTTCGATTTGGGTCCGGGCTCTTCCAAGGATTTTTCTCCGCCATCACCTTGTTTGGCACAGGGTTCCTTCTCAGTCTGTTCAACCCCTTGATTCCCGCTGTTAAAGTGGTGGTATAGATATTTTTCCCAGTTTTCCTCTGAGATATGGGAGTTTATTCCTTGGTGGCCTGGCCGCCGGAGAGTGTTAATTGTCTACCAAAACCGGTCACTATTCTTGCTTTTTGAGTCATGCAGCAACCTTGCCCCCAGTGATTCATTTTCTTGATTTTTTTTTGTTCCATTTTGTTCTTTTCAGGGTTGCCTTTAATTACCACAGATTTCCTTGCAGGGTTGAGTTTTGAGGGTTCCTGCGTAGTTGCCTTAATGTTTGGTGTATAGAGTGTTTGAGTCTTCTGGTCTGGAGGGTGATTGTGTTTGAAGACGGGATGCTTACTGTTGCTCCCATTTTCGTTCCTGCCCTGTTGGCAAATTTATCCCTGAGGGTCTTTGTGAAGTTCTTCCATGTGGTTAAGGGGTGGTCGTTGTGTCTTTTTCTTGGCAAAGGAGGGCCTTTGCAGATTCTGATAGTTTCTCTACTGAAGTAGAGCTGCACTTTATCTGCTTGTAGACGGTGGTGTGTTCTGTGCCAATTCTTTTACTCGCCTGGCTTAAGGATTTGGTTTTGCCTTGAGTGTCACCTCTTGTGGTAAGTGGTGGCTTTGCTCGTTATCTCCCAGTTGGTAAGACAAGATTTTATGAAACAGGGGGAGTGTGATGAATGTGTAATCAAGGTGGGAGGTGGTGGTTGTTGAGTGAAAAGTCAGGACCGGTGGATTGTCCTCAATGAAGCGGCCGTTTAGAGCTCTCAGATTGAGATGTTCGAGGGCTTGTAGTAAATGAGTTGATGATTTGGTTTGCTTATTTAAATGACTTGGCTCCTGGCTTGGGATTTTCCACTTTTCTGATAGGTCCCGAAGCAGGTCCTCTTCACTTGTGGTGCCCAGCAGGTGAAGATTGAAATCTCCTGCAAGTATAATGTTCTCTGTGTGACCCTCTTCTGAGATTCATATTAGTTCATTGATCAATTGTTTACCGTCTTTAAGCCTATGCCTCGGTGTAAGTATGTATTTATGATTATGATGGCCATTCTACTTTGTTAAAGCTGATTGTTATGGTTACTGCCTGTATGGCACTTGGGGCCGCTATGGATGCCCTTAGTGGATTATTAGTTTCTATTGTTGATATTAAGGCTTACGTTGTCAGGGCCGCCCAACCGGTGGACGTGTCTGGCTCCCTTTTTTTCAGGAACTAATTGCAACGTAAACCCTTGTAGTTCTATGGCTTGTTCCTCCCAGGTTTCTTTGAGGAGTATGAGGTCAAATGCCTTCAGGTAGTTTAATAACTCAGGGTCCTTTGCCTTGCTGGCCAAGCTGTTGATGTTCCAGACATACATGCAGATCCGTCTTGGCCTTTTCAGAGATGGACTGGTGCAGGGTATTACCTGTCATTGAGTGTGATCGACCTTGATTGTTCGCAGTAAGTGGGTCCAGTTGGCATCTGCTCTCTCATACCAATTACTAGGGAAATACAATGTCCCAACTTCTATAACAATGGATACACAAAATGCACTTTTCACAAAGATATTAGGACAGCAAGCTAAAGAGAAGCACATGCAGCATTAAAAACGTGATCAATAAAAAGCAATGCTGGAGCAAGAGAGGAAATGAAAAGTACGCTTTCAAACTTTCACAGGTTCAAGAGTCAGACATCAAGTGGTACTTGTATGGGATAGTACTGGTAAGCAATAAACAGAGTGGCAGGTTAGGTGGCAGAAAAGTGAAAAGTAATAAAGGACCAACTCAGTTTATCGCCCTGAAAATTCCTGATGCAAGATGTAAAATCAGCAGGGAAGAAAAACTTTCCCGGGCCACACCAAACAACAGATCAGGGGAGTGAAACAACTGACCCAATTGAAACATTGGTCATAATAACGAGTAGAAGTACCCTTGAAAGAGTAATCAGTCAGCGCAAGTGGAGATATCCTGCTTGTGAAAAGCTGAGTCCCTCATCGCCTGCAGTAAAAAAGTACAGGAACACTAGGCCCAGGTCACTATACTCCATAGACTTACAAGGAAGGATGAAGAGCCAATTGTCACTGAAAAGCAGGGGAGTGAGGCCTGCAGGTGCGGGTGAAGTGGCCTCCTCGCATGCATGTGGATGTCTGGAGCTTGTAGTCCCTCAATCCCAGTTTGCGTGTTCCACGCTGCAGTTGTGACACAAGCGCGTTATAGTGCTATGGTGTTATCAGACAAATGCCTGTAGGTGGGGGTTAAGCGGGGCTCCTCTCACCCCCATGGATGTCTAGGGCTTGTAGTCCCGCAAGCTCAGTTTGCGCATTTACTCATTTTGGCTATTCACAAACTACATGTGTGTTTTACAACTCCACACTCCTTATACTTATGTGTGTGGAGTTCTCCGCACCCAGAGTTTCTGCAGTTGAGACGAAGAACTCCGCATTCATTAGTAAAGAGAGTGCAAAGTTGTAAATCTCTACACATCATTTGAGAATTGCATTATGTGGTTACATTTTGTCATACTAAAAATGTACTACAAAGTGCAGTTTAAGAATCAGGCCCTGAATTTTCACAACCTGACAGACATAAGCCTCATTAGCTAGAAGCTAATCATTTCCGGCTTGTCATCGATCCAAGGGTAAACATCTCCTCATTTATTTTAGCTAAGGTTCCTGCTGTATTATCTGCTAAACAGCCAAATAAAGTGGAAAACTTTCTAATCTTTGCATCATTCAATCTAACAACTATAGGAGGAATCAAAAGTTTCAAAACACCAAATACATCTAATACTTGTTGACCTACAGTTTCATTTTTCAATCTCCCATGACGCATATCACTCAAACTATTCAAACGATAGACTAAAGCTTAATAGCATGAACCTGTTCAATCTTGTATAAGAGTAAAATTAGCAGTTTTGTTGCCAATTAAATAAATGCTTCTAAACATAATATCAATGCTACCTAACATATAGAACCTCTATATTGTAATTATATGTACATATACGCTATTCCCTAGCGCAACTGGTGCCTCATATTCAACTTGTTTCATTCGCATTAGACATGCACTCTCTTCTTTCTCTTTCCAAATTCTTAGAATAGGATGTATTTGTGACTTTTTAATCACAAATTTTTCCATTGACTCAAATCTCATCTCTTTTTAACTCTTCATTTTATCTTTTCCGGTAATCTTCTCTGATAACATCGCCCTCATCATCAGTCAGTCTACAGACATACCATATGTTAGTACTCCCACTATTAGTACTATGAAACTTTAAACGACTTCTAAAAAGTTCAGATGCTTCAAGTCTTCTAATAGCAGGTAAATGTCCTATTGGAACATAAATTGCCTTTGTTAGCTTCTTCACAATATTACTGATGCAGTATAAGTAAATGAAAAACTGTAAAAAAGTGGCAACTGTATATGTTATACCTTCAGAAATGGAAATAGATGAGTATAAAAATAACAATTAGACTTATGGCCAAATTACGGGTTTGGCGATCCCATTTATACCTTCAGAAATGGAAATAGGTGAGTATAAAAATAACAATTAGACTTAGGGCCTAATTACGAGTTTGGCGGTCCATGGGACCGCCAAACTTGTGGTGGAGGTCCTGTGGTGTTCGGGTACAGCCGCACCAATGGTCCGACTGCCATATTACGAGTACGAAGGTTGGACCTACAGAGAACTGCCGCAACCACCAGGGATGTGGCGCGGCGGTCTTCAGGATGCAGTATGCTTGGTGGTGCTGATGTGAAACTGCTAAGCATATAACAAGTTTCCTCACCACCAGCGGTCTCATGGCTGTTCTTACACCATGAAACTGGTGGCGGTGAGGAAATTTCGTGCCCCTGTGCATGGGGGTGCATACAAGGGGGCACATGTTGTGCCCCCCTGTGTGCATGCACCCCTGTTTCTGCACGGCATGGACTGCACTGTCCATGCTGTGCAGAAACGTGCATTGGCTGTCTCGCAGTGGTGGAGATCTAAGGCTCTCATATGAGCTTTTGTACTGCACTGCCATGCCGTCTGCCTGCCAGACAACAAAATTACTTGTAATCTGATGGGCGGTGGTCCTGTTTGGCAGTGTTGGAGCGTGCGATGTTGTGGCGGCAGGCTCCCACACCGCCAAACTTGTTATCGGGCACTTAATCATTATATCTCTATCGTTTTTCAACAAATCTATGTAAGAGTTTTCATCAAATTCTTTATCATAACGTTTCCTGTGTTCTAATCTATGACTCTTAGGGGCCCATTACGATACCCGGCGTAAATAAATCCGCCAGGCATGGAAGCGGCAAAAATCCGCCCGCACACACCGCCTGAACACCGACCACGCCATTACGATTACACAAACCGAATACCGCCATCGGCGGAAAAAGCACACAAAATACCGCCCGCCAACGTCCGAGTCGGAGACAAACCGCCCGCCACGGACGGAAACACGCACGACAACACAAAACCGCCCGCCCTCACGGCCGACACACCGCACGAAATTACGATCGCACCGACATGAGCGCGGAAAATCCACAAATATACCGCCCGCCAGCGCAAACAACGCCGATGAGAATCGACACGGCAGAAGCCATGGCGCCCACGTACCTGCACAGAAACCATCCGCACACAAAACCAATAGCACACAACATGGCCAACAAGTCCACACAGCAAGGCACGCACAAATACACAAGCACAGTACACATCCCGAAAACACCCCCGGACAAACAAAAAATACAAAGGCCAGAACCCCAGACACAACACACCTGAAAACAACAGACCATGAGGACACACCCACATAGGTGAGTACAAAAGCAGCACTCCCACAGACCACAACCCCTTGCTACATTGCAAACCAGAGAGGAGAGGAGAGGACACAGTGACACAGCAAGGACAGCAGCACACCACAGAAACGCACACATCACTACCACCACTACCACCACCACCACCACCAAACACCACCACCACCACCACCACCACCACCACCACCACCACCACCACCACCACCAAACACCGGCACCACAAACCCCCTGCACATTACACAACACACACCGCACCAGCACCACAAACATCATGGCACCACAAAGAATGCCCAAGTTCACGCCCATGGAGCTGATGGTCATGGTCGACGAGATCATCAAGGTGTACCCACAAATCTATGGGAACATGGTCCAGCACACACCACTAGCCACCAGAAACAGAATGTGGAACCGGATCGTAGACCAGGTCAATGCAGTCGGGACCCTGCCCAGGAACAGAGTCGAGATCAACAAACGTTGGAATGACGTAAAGAGCCTGGTCAAGAAGAAGGAGGGCAAAAACAGAGAGCTGGCTGCCGTCACTGGCGGAGGAATCCGCGCTCTTTAAGACCTTCAAAGCATGGGAGGAGAAGGTGCGAGTCGTAATACATCCGGAGATCCTCGCCGGATTAGCAGGAGGAGTGGAGGCTGGTAAGTACAAACTAATGTATACCAGCACACCGCTATGTACTCACAAGCACTACCACCATGCCACAGCTCCCAGGGACAAACACCCCCATGTCCAGCACACAATACACAACACATCACACACACATGCAACAGACACTACCACACACAGCCCAAACCGAACAACTGTAAGATGCGTGGGGACATGTGTACACTAAGCCAGCCACGTAACCACCAACAGGTCCCCAAATATGCCAGAAGCGCCACAACGAGCACCCACCACACCCATGTGTCCGCCACAGCTGCACTAACCGACAAGTAACAGGTAAGTGGCAGGAACACAAAGTGCAGTGGGTGGGAGGGTGGACAGCCCAAGTACAACACACACCAGGCCCCAGTCCCACAGCACAGCAAGGAGGAGCATCCCCCACATGTCAGCCACCGCACTGCACAACGACAGCCGAAAGGCAGACATCACGGCCCACAGCAATCGGTGTCAGTGGGTATCCAGCCACCCCCACGACCCACAACACCCTCCCACCCCCACAGACCTGCAACATGGAGCACCCCCGCTTAGAGCCATGTGGCATCCAGTACAGTGCACGCACGAACAACTTGCAGGTGGGAAACTGGACAGGGCTGGATTACTGGAGGCATGAGGACCATAACACGACCAACACATGGGACATGTCACGTAGCAGACGAACACGCAGCACCGCCCACCGTCACGAACAAGTGAACAATGTGCACACGGACATGAACAACAGACTCACACCCCACATGACCCATCACAGACATAGCAACACCCAAGGAGCCACGTCTGCATGCACAAGCCACACTGAATATAGTACCACACGGCAGCCACTGTGCAACTCATCACACACAACCGAAACACCATTGAAGTCCTGTCCATGTAGCCCCAACTGCCTGTCAACCACACACCCCACAACTACGCCTATGTAAGACAAACAACACTAGACACAACAGAGCGGAACAACATAAATGCACACGAACACCACTGAACCCATCAAACACACAGACACACCATGCACAAACAACATACCATCCATCCCATCCGTCAGCCCCAGTCTCATGAAAGGCATGTCATCCGCACAGCTGCCACACATACAGCAGTCACGCTAAGATACATGCCCATGACCAACCATGTGCCAGAAGTCAATGAAGTGCACGACACACTGTGAGCAACAACACACAACATGGGCCACCCCCGAGCACTGCAGTGATGCACATGGCACAGGGCAGCACGCACACCAAGGAGATGGGACAACTGCAATACGTTGGCTGGCACACAACCATCACTCACTCATAACAATGCGTCCAATGCCATGTCCAGTAATCACAACAGACAGCAAATATGCAGGCCATGTCAAGCATGCACACACCTCAAACCATGCACTGTCATGCTGCCACAACACATGTCACGTTCGGCACCCATGGCTCACAGCATGTACCCCAAAAGCATATTCCCTCCCAAATGCGAATCTGGGGCATGGCCCCCATGTTGCCATATGCGTTCCTAAGCGTTCCATTTGAACCCCAAAAGCATATCCCCTCCCAAATGCGAATCTGGGGCATAGCCCCCATGTTGCCATATGCGTTCCTAAGCGTTCCATTTGAACCCCAAAAGCATATCCCCTCCCAAATGCGAATCTGGGGCATGGCCCCCATGTTGCCATATGCGTTCCTAAGCGTTCCATTTGAACCCCAAAAGCATATCCCCTCCCAAATGCGAATCTGGGGCATAGCCCCCATGTTGCCATATGCGTTCCTAAGCGTTCCATTTGAACCCCAAAAGCATATCCCCTCCCAAATGCGAATCTGGGGCATGGCCCCCATGTTGCCATATGCGTTCCTAAGCGTTCCATTTGAACCCCAAAAGCATATCCCCTCCCAAATGCGAATCTGGGGCATAGCCCCCATGTTGCCATGTGCGTTCCTAAGCGTTCCATTTGAACCCCAAAAGCATATCCCCTCCCAAATGCGAATCTGGGGCATGGCCCCCATGTTGCCATATGCGTTCCTAAGCGTTCCATTTGAACCCCAAAAGCATATCCCCTCCCAAATGCGAATCTGGGGCATAGCCCCCATGTTGCCATATGCGTTCCTAAGCGTTCCATTTGAACCCCAAAAGCAAAGTACAAACCAGACCCAGGATGGGCCAGGAGCCCGCATACACCAGAGTCACAATAAGTAGGGGCACAGCAACACACCCATCGGCATGGCCAATCCGTCCCATGCCACATGTGCACAGCACACAGTCCCATTGCCAAGCACACACAACTACAGATGCTACAGCCACACACACGCCTCCGGGAAACCCATGTACGAGATTGCACGAACTGTCAATGTCAGACGACAAATACATACTTCGCCAGGTGCAACACAATAACAAATCTCATTCTCTCCACAGGTGACGAACTGCTGGATGCTGGGGATGGAGCCAGCAGCCAGCACAGCCAGCCTACAAGCCCCCAACGAGGACACACGGATCTGGAGGATCTGTCCTCCTCTTCGGACACGGACAACCAAGCAGGCCCATCTGGTGTGGCAGGGCCCAGCCGCTCCCCAGGACCCCTCCTACCCACCAACCCATCATCCAGGGCTGCTGAACATTCCCAGCCCCCTGCTGCCACTGTCGTTGCGGCCACACCCATGGTCATTGTGGCCACTACCACTGCCGCAACCGCCACCATCGCCGCACCGACCACCACCGCCGCCACCACCGCCACGTCTTCACTGGCACCAGCCCCAGCGCAGGTGGTGGCCCGGACGACTGGATCCACCCTGGGAGCCACAGCGAGGACCGTGGTGAGCAATGTGGCTAGTGGGCAGGCCGGTGGCAGCAGGACTGGTAGGAGGAGCAGGGTCAGGGAAACGCCAGCCTCCCTGGGAGCCATGCCCTGCCTCACATGGCCAGAGTCCTTGGGGCCTATGAAGAGGCCCAAGGACAATGGGTCCGGTCTGCTTCAGACACGCGTGAGGTGCTGGGGGTGCTGAGGTCCATGGACGCCCGTATGGGCCAAATCGTGGACCTCATGGGACAGCTGGTGGTGGCGGTGAGGTCACAGCCAGGGACAGCAGCTCCCCTCCGCCACCACCTGCCGGGGCGCAGGGTGGAGCAGCAGTGTCCAGTTCCCCTGCGTCCACAGCCAGTGATCACACCTCAACCACCAGCATGTCGCAAGCAGGCACCCCCTCGCAAACGTGGAAGGGGCCGTCCGAAGAGGAAACAGATCTCCCGGGAGGACTTCGCACGCTCCAGCCGCAAGTGAGGCAGCCAGCCAGCCTTCCGCCAGCCTTCCTTGACCAGCCACTGCATTGACTTGGACTACGATCCCACTCCACACAGCCATCTGGATGGCATGTGTGTGTTGGACTATGGACATAGAACCAGTGGGTACACCCTGATCATCACGCAGCCATGACCGACAGCTCATTGTCACTGCACGCACCACTTTTGTCATCACCTTACACACAATCACATGTCACAGTTAGTAATAAATGCACCTTTTTCACTAACTGCTGTTTGTGCCCTGTGTTTTAATTGTACGGAATACAACGGCCACCTTGGGCGGAAAGGCACCTGATGCGTGGCATGGCAATGGAACCGTAGGGCCTGTAGGGACCTAGGGGTGGGAGACAGAACAGGAGCACATTCAATGAGTGTGTCACACACCCATCACACAGTACATGTCAACAACTACAAGCAATGTACACACATCGCACAGAGCAATAGGGCACAATGCCACAGCCACCAACAGTGGCATACTACCCTGGCCATGGAGCGTTGACACACAGCACGCAGTGAACAAACGGCCACCCTGACACAGCACACACACACCTGCACAGATACAGCCACATCAGCCGTCGTACATGGACACTCACCGTCAAGTGAAGTAGCGGGCGATGAGCTGCTGCCGCACATTACCAGCTTCCTCCTCTCCGCTGTCCTCCTCACTCGAGCTGTCCTGGTCTGCGGGCTGGGGCCCTGGTTGATCTCCGTCATCCACGATGAGGGGATCTGCTTCCGAATGGCCAGATTGTGCAGCATGCAGCACGCCACCACTATCTGGCACACCTTCTGTGGGAGTACGCCAATGCACCCCCGGTGCGGTCCAGGCACCTGAACCTGGACTTGAGGAGGCCAAAGGTACGCTCGACCACACGTCTGGTCCTCCCATGTGCCTCATTGTAGCGATCGTCTGCTGGGGTGCGAGGATTCCTCAATGGACTGAGCAGCCATGCCCCATTCGGATACGCAGAGTCACCTGGGTGTGAGGGACACAGAGAACCGTTGCAATTCCAACTGGACAGGGGACAGCATCGCACAACCAGCACGCTACACCACTCCACATACTCACCGACAATACAGGCACGATCCTGTTGCATATTGGACATCAGTCGTGGCAAGATGCTGTTGCGCATTATGTGTGCGTCATGGGCCGAGCCTGGGAACTTTGCACACACGTGGGTGATCACCATGTCCGCAATGCACACCACTTGCACATTCAGGGAGTGCGTGTGCTTCCTGTTGCGGTACAGGTGCTCAGTGGCCTGTGGTGGAACAAGGCCGACATGTGTGCAGTCAATGGCTCCAACGACGTGTGGGATTCTGCCAAGGGCATAGAATGCACCCTTCACTGCCGCCAATTCACGAGCCCTGGGGAAGCGGATGTACCTGTTTCGGTACAGCATCATGGCTGCCAGTACATCCCTCAGCACCTTGCTGAACATGGGCTGGGACATCCCTCCTCCAATGCCCACTGTGTGCTGGAATGACCCAGTGGCGAAGAAATGCATGGCGGCCATCACCTTAGCCGTGGGGGTGACAGCAGTCGGATACACCCTGCGGGGACGGAGATGGGGTTCTAACATGGCACACAGTCGATGCAGGGTTGGCCTGTCCAGCCGAAACTTCCTAATAACCTCTGTATCGTCCATGTCCGCCAGCAATTGGTATGGGCGGTCAATGTTCGGTCTCCGCCTAGGGACAATGGCAGAGGACACATGTCAATGCAACACGACACATAGCAATTTCGCATACACATCACTGACATGACTGAGCAAGCACATGAGCCACAGCCCAGCTGTCAAGCTGGGACGGCACGGCCACAATACACTTACACAGGTCTCCCAACAATGGCAATGGCTAGTGATACAAACCACTGCCATGTGCATGCACATGGGGATCTAGGCCCCAATGACTTGCGGGGCGTGCTGATGGGGACTGACTGCATATCCGTCAAGCGGCAACGCCACGGCAACATGAATGTCTGCTGAGCATGGAACTGCTTCCGCGGCTGGATGAGTATGGCACACGACGACGACGATGTGGGCACAGGCTGAGCGGCCAAAACAAGTGGGACCTGTGGCACGAGGGGATATGAGACAGTAGTAGGTGTCAGCACTGCACCCTATGTACAGCACTGTACGGATCACACCTCCCGAAACATTGACAGGTGTCCACATTGACAGCCCCATGCCAAGACGGCTGTGTGCTTGCAGTCACACGTCACAGGTGAGAGGTTACATTGCACGTGCCAGGTGGCAGTCGTACATAGTGGGAGCTGGCATGTGTGTGCATGTGTCTCCTGTTCAGGATCCACCAGATGGGCGCTGACTCTGTACTGACCATTGGACACAGCATGTTCCGTGGGAGGCTTGTGTGTGTGGGATGGTGGCACTGGATGTGCCTCCGTTGGGTGGGGGGCCATGCACAGGGCGGGTACGTCGATGATTGCGCATTGTTGGTCACGGTGGGTGCACCCACTAAGATGTGTTGCCCTGTGTTCAATTCCTATGTCGCATTGATGATGGACTGTAGATGTGGGCAGACTACACATTGGTCGATGTGCTGTCTATATGCATGTGCCTTCACACCAGGCACAGCTGCCCCTGCACATGTGACCCCTGCTGGACTCGCTGCTGGGTCTGTGGAGCTGATGCACCTTCTGCGCGTGGGGCGGGCAGCTCTCCTCACTTCCCTCATTGCGCATGTCATGACTTTGCCGCAGGTGACATGGATCATGGAGGGCCCACATGTACGCGTGGGTAGGCTACACATGATTGTACACTGGTCGCCACCCCCAGTCAGTGTTTCGAATGGGAAGGTTGTCGTGCTGGTGGTATGTTCGATGTGGCGGATGGGCGGGCCTAGGTGCGGGCTTACATTCCGGACATGGGGGGTAGTTGTATTGGCGACTAGTTGCAGTACACACGGGACACGTCTCTTCCTTTCCACATCTGGGTCATCCCTTGTACTAACTGACAGTGATACAGTCATCTTCGCCCCAGCCCTACATGTCCTCCCCTCGCTCCCCCAATATGCATGCTCACCTGCGAGGCTAGCGCTTGCACAGGCAGCCCCAAGCTCGCACCAGAGAGGGCAAGGAGTGTATGTGTGGGTCCAGTCGCACGAGTGGGCTGTCTCAGGGTATGATGTGTTGCGGGACGCCGTCCACCTGCGTGGTGCCCCAAATGGAGACCCGGCCTGCATGGACTATGCATCACAGTCTTCGCCTTCCGGTTCCGCCACCTGCGACACCCAGTGGCTGTGGCTGCCCTTGCGGCCAGGCCACGTCCGTCTGTGACTGATGGCCCACACATTCACTCTTTGGCCTCTCTGGGGAGGGCTCGGGGTGGTGGCGCACGCGCTTGCACTTAGTCGCAATGGCATGTGGCGTGGTTGGTATGATGGGCAATGGATGGGATGGTGCGAGCCACCTCCCGTGACGTCAGTGCTGCTCGTGCTGTGGTGCGTCCCCCTACACTTCCATTTGACTTGTGCCATGCTAGACGTTGAGGTTCTATTGCCTGCGTGATATGACCAGGAGGAGCGCGAGGAGACCTCTCACACACCATGCTCCACTGCCATCCCGTGCCCTGTATCGCCTGTGCGGATTGACTATGTTGGGGTTACACCTGGTCGACTGGGGCTGTGTGTGCCTTGTCAAGGGGCATGGCGGGCGCACAACAGGATCCAGCTTGTCCACAGAGGGTGGGCTGAGGTGCGCCTGGTACCGCTTTGTACGTGTGCCCGGCTGCTGTGCACACACGTGTTCACTCCCCCCGACAGGTGTCCTCTCACAATGCCCAGGGAAGCGGTGGTGTACTGTTCATGACCCCTCCCGACACGGCGTGCTCCAACTTGGCATGTGCGCATCTACCCGTCGCACCCACCCACCTGAGCACTGCGTCCATACGACTTCACACGACACATGTGTGTCTTCCACAGTAGTGCTACTCATTTGCGTTGACATCCAATACCAGTGGACTACATGGTCATGTCACGACTGCCGTGTACTTCACATACTCTCATCCTCTCTCATTCGTACTTGTGAAATGAGTCAGCGGAGACAGTTTTGGTTTCAAACATTATATTGAGTCTTCTGTCCTCTGTGATGCAGTATAGTGGACACTACTGGCAGCGGAATACATGTTGAGGATATACTGAGCATGATTGCAAATGGGATAGGGTGTGGGGTTACATGTGATTGGCTGTTGCATGTGGGATGTGGGCTTCAGAGTGACATCTGCTTGGCCAAGGCTGTGCTAATGTACATTTACGTATAGCTGCGGAGCTGCGGACTTTGACACAGACGGTATACATGTAGCCTACCAGACCGCTTGGCATCATGGGCACAGTCCATCTCAGTTCCATGTGACAGGTTTGCTGCGGTTGTTCCTCATGCACGCGTGCATGTGAGATGACATCAGGGCATGTGCTTGCGTGCATGCAGCGGCGTGCCACTTGTTGTTGCACTGTGGTGGTTACTGGACATGTCACAGTCACTGGGGTCGTGTTGTTGTTGTATGCACTTGTCGTCCATGCAAAGGTCCTGGTATGGGATTCCCGGGGCGGGGGTGGGAGGGGTGCAGCACCCACAGACTCCAGGCGACCTATTCATGTCCACTGAGCGGTGTGTGTGTCCATGGGCGCTGGATCCATGTCGTGTCCTGGTTGTTCGTGCAGTTCCGTCCATGTGGGTGCGATACACAGAGCCCATGCTACTGCCTCCCACGATGCATGCGGTGTTCCTGGATGTGATGGGGAACAGTGTGCATGTCCCGGTCATATCCGATGTCATGGCGATGTCGTTGATGGTGTGGTTACAGTTGCCGGTCGTTTGGTATGGCTGTTGTGGTGGTGACTGGCCAGTCCGTGCGGAAGCTAAGCATGGGTGCGGGGCTGGACATCATAGGTCACTCGGGGAACCTGCGTTGTGGTCCGACGTATTTACAGGTTGTCAGGTATGCGATGCCGTCCAGGAGGGCTTCCATGTCATTGGTGGTGTACATGTTTGCCAGCCAATGAAGCGGATGGTGGCTGTCAAGGTGTTGTTCGTAGGTTGTCCCTTGGAGGACCATGATGGGGCATGCTGGGTGACATTCGATGTAGCTGTTATCGATGATCCGTCGTGTGGAGGCACAGTGGTCCCATTTCAGTGCGGGTGCGATGTTGGCCACATACACCATGCCCCCATAGGCAGAGCAGGCCCGGTCGTGTGCGTCCAGAGGGAGGAGTAGTGGTAGCAGGTCCGCCTTCAGACATGCCGGGTTGGAGAGGCATATCTCGACGGGATGCTGGTAGGGACACCTCCGACAGTAGAAGACGGGCATGACGCAGCTGAACAATGTGATGCGGTAAGTCAGTCGGTAACTTACGTTCAGCAGGGACAGGAGATCGCATCCCAATGTATGGCACAGGTTGGTTTTGTACAGCTTGAGCTGTTCGGCGTAGTTGGGTAGGTGTGTTGCGGTTGCCATTTTGCAGCGGTTCGTTGAGGTGGCGTGCTCCGGCTGTGTGTGCAGTCTGCAATGTGCACGCTCCGGGGTTGCTGTGAGCTCTGTGTAGTCGTAGGGAGACAGGACTTGTGTTCTGTTGGCTTGTTTGGAGGACACGGGCCCTCTTCCCACATGCTTCTCAGACAGTTCAAGGTCAGTGCTGTGTGACTCCTTCCAATTAACTTGCATGTGGCCGACATGGGGGAGTGTTTTCTTCTTTCTTCCCGTCCGTTGTGTGCTTCTGTGATATGCGCTATCTGCCCTGTGGTCGGTCTCCTCGGCATGCCTGTGTTGGTCTATTCTTGGACAATGGCTTTATTCACCGGCTTCTGTCGTAGGGCTGTGGTTTCGGAGTTGGAATGGAAGGTCATTCAGTGCTGTCTGCTCTCCCTTGTGTGGGCGGCAGGCTGCCTTTCCGCTCTGCGTTGGGCCTTGTGTGTGAATGTTATTCTTGGGCCACCTGTTGTCGGTCCCCGGGCTCTTTGGTGTTCCGTTTTATATGTCTTGTTCATATGTGCAGGGTGGTATGGGTGTTTCTGTGTGGTACTGGCGTTCCTCTTCCCGAAGGAGCCCTGCTTCTCCTAGTTGGTGTTGCCGCCGCTGTGTGCTACGCCATGTTTGTTACACTGGGGTGTGTCCTGCTGTTGCGTGTCTTCACTGATATGTGTGCGTCGGTTGTGTGGCGTTGGGTGTTGTCCGTGAATTGGGCGTTGGGGACATGTCTGTGGCCGGCCTGTCACGTGTCATGTGCGTTCGGGGTGGGGCTGATGTGTGTGCTGCTTGGTTGTGTCCCTGTGTCTGTGTGCGACGCATGCATGGCGCTGCGGTTGGCCTCTGCGTTGTGCGCATGTGTGGCGGCGTCATCGGCGCTTTGGGGCCGTGACGGGGTGGTTGGTTCCTAGTCCCAGGTGGTGTGTACACATGTGTTCTGCGATGTTACGATTTGGCCTGTGTGTCATATGTGGATGCGATGGTGGATGTGTAGTGTACACGCGCTGGTGGGGGTTGTCCGCTTTTCCGCCCTTGCACTGTGTGCGCTGTTTGCGTGCACTTGTTGTGTGTGTGCCTACCTGCGTCTCCGCGGTACGTTGCGTCCTTGGTGGTGCATCAGCAGGAGCATGGGGAGTGCCTGCAGTGCTGGATTCATGCTCGGGGGAGCCGCTTCTTCGTTGTCCGTGCTCGGCGTCCGTGTTACCGCTTCGGTTTGTCGTACGGTATCTCTTGGCCGTGGGAGCCGTTTGTTTGCGGCATCGTAATTTATGCGCCGGGCGGGACGTGTTTCGTCGGACGGTGTGTGTCAGTTGAGCTGCGCCGCTACATGTACGGGCGCACTTTGATGGCGGACGGTGTTGCTGGCTTGCCGGCGGTGTTTGGCCTACTTTTCGCATCGTAATTGGGCGGGCGTGTGGACTGCTGAGTGCCGGCGGTAACTGGTGGTTTTTGCATCCGCCAGCACGGCGGTGGTGCTTCCGCCCGCCATCGTAATGAGCCCCTTAGTAACTTTCAAAAAGACTGAGTTATTAGTAGTATTTGGGTAATACTCATCAGGAGGATATGTATACCCCAACATACTTATAGGTGCAACCAAAATAAAAATTATTACAATTAATTGGAAAGCCATGCAAATCCTTTCTTTTCTTGAAGACATTTTCTTCGGCCATTTTTAAAGAAGTCTTTCAAAATAAATTCAGTCCTCAAAAGCAAAACTACCAAAGTACAAAAAGCAAACCAAATGTAATCCAAGTAACCAAACATAATTTAAAAGTAGATCAGATTTATCAAAAGAAAAAAGTCTAAATGGAGAAAGTAAAATTTCAGTCTTTTGGAGCAATAGTTTACTTTTTCAAATATAAACTTATTTGTATTGATCATCTTATAGTTAGTTTGCTAACTCACTTTAGGGCTCTTGGGTATATTCAAACAAAAATCAATGACCTTTTAAATTAATGTCAAGTCCGATTTTAGTCCGGTGCTCCCATCCAGGAGCTATGTACTCCTTGTTTGTCACTCTTTTTCTTGTTGTTCTTCCTGTTGACCACCTGATGATGATTCTCCATAGTTCAGCTCTGATTCTTTTGTCAAGTCTTTCTTTTACCGCTGATTTTGAACCATTTTGCTCAGATCTGCTCTGCACCGCCTGCTTTCCTCTTTTACACTCCCAGACAGATCAGCTTGAATCAAGCTTCCATTTTCTTCATTTTCTTGAACTACACAAGTTTCATGGGTTTCCATTGCTTGGTTTACTGGAGTTTCATTTGCTTGATCTTCTTGATTTTGTCCCCCTTCTGGATCCATGTTTCAAACGTGATTTTGACTTTCTGAGTCAATGATTTGTCTCATTGGTTCCCCATCAGCTGCCCACACTCTCCAAGTTTGAGATGAGTGGACCCAATATGCAAATCTCCACACTTCACAACCTTATTTGTCACTAAAATCACATAATATGGTCCCTTACACCTTGATTCAAATTATAATTTTCTTACATGGACCCATTCGCCTGGCTGCAGATCAGGACACCTTCTGTGCTTGCAGTAGTGTAGCAGCTGCACCTGGTGAGAGGCAGAGTGCATTGTATTAGCTAGGCACTTGCAGTAGTCAAGTCAAGAACAACTTTATTCGGTTCATCTGGACCACAAATGTTTACAATAAAATTATGACAGTGTATCTAACAATTACAGACAATAAGTTAAAAAAAGAATAATTCATAAAATACTAGAGAGATAAAAATTATTTACATACAATACTTACATTAGAACAACATGGTGATATATTGGTCATAAAAAGTTCATAAAGAAATGCCAGATCTTTAATAATCAGCGTACAGTAAAACCATTCATTATGCAGGAGCACTTGCTTCATAGCATTTTCTAGTAGCCAAAGCGACTTTTATGTAATTGGCTACCAAAATGCAAATATCAGGGGCAGCCAGTGAGTGCAAAAAGGTAAAACCATCAACATATGTGCAGGGGCGGATTTTCCTTAATATTGGTACTAAAAATGTACTCCTCGCCGTTTTATACAAAGTGCAGAATAGAATAAAGTGCATAGTGCTTTGGCTCGTTAAGTTGTCACACGGACAAGGTGTGAGCTTATCAGCCCACCCTCTTTGCAGTGGAAATGCCAATTAAAAGTGCACAGTGCATAAACGAAATCTAGTTAAATAAAATCTAGTCTGCAAATCGGTAGTAAAAGTTAAATAGTATTACAATGGGGCAAGGGGCAGCTGTAGTAGGCCCATCTCGTCTTGAGCAAGATATTGTGAATTTGCCCTAGAAAAAAACGCCTCTTTAATAATGGCTTTTGCATTTGATGGAATGTTTCCCGGGTTGTCATAGTAATACCCCAGTCCTATCTCATGATAAGTGTCCCTAACAAAGCGAAGCTATGGTATTTTTTGGGCATTAGCCAAACTTTGGCAATCTGCACTTACTTCACGAGAGAAAATCTTCTGAGAGCCAGATTTATGCCCATAGAAACAGGGGAGCACTAGCTATGCGATCCTCTAGAAACTCTAGACCCAGTTCCTTATGACATAGGCGATTGGGGACACTATTCGGGGTCATCATTAACCTTTTGGTAAATTTATTTTCTAGTGTTTGTAGCTGGTGGCTTTTGTGGTGTCCCCACACCCCTGCCCCATATGTTGCGATAGAAACACATTTAGCTTTATATACAGTAATTAATTCCCTCACTGGCTTGTGGCCCAGTCTACGTGCAAAACGAAATAGCCAATCCAAGGCCCTGTTTGTAAGATGGGCTCTTGCTGTTACAAGTGGTTCCCAGTTCAAATGATTATTGTATAAATTCCCCAAGTACATGAAATTGTCTACTTTTTCTATTTTCTTGCCCCGCACGACAAAGTTCCTGGTTCTTGTAGTCTTAGGACCACATACCATTATATATGATTTAGTGAAGTTGACTTTTAGATTGAGTGAGGACATAAAATCAGTAAAGATATCGAGGGATTTCTGAGGGCTATTAACTATCATTGCCATTAACACCGTATTGTCTGCATAAGCTAATAAGGGAACATATTTGCAGCCAATTTTAGGAAAATCAAGCTCCCTACTCAATAAAATGGCCTCTAAACCATTAGTATATATTAAAAACAAGAAGGGGGCTAAAATACACCCTTGGTGGATGCCCTCTGTTGATGCACTCAGCTCAGTTTTTTCCCCTTGGGTGCCGTATCTTATGGCAACCGAAGTGTTAAGGTGTAACCTATGGAGAAGGGATACCAATGCTTCTTCTACGCCCATGCCTTTCATCATGGCCCACAGTTTATCCAGATTAACTGTATCAAAGGCGCTGGACAAATCCATGAAGGCCAAGTGGATCAAACCCTTCCTGGCATTCACGTATTAATAATTAAGGAGAGATTAAGGCATTGCTTGGTCGTGCCTAATCCCCTCCTAAAGCCATATTGCTTTTTAGACATGACCCCTACAGAGGTTGCCCAGGTCTCCAAACGGGCAAGGAGGACTCTGCCCAGCACCTTAACCGTGGCATCAATAAGTGAAATTGGCCTGTAGCATGCCGGGTTGCTTTTAAAAAGATCTAGGGGCACCCCATCTGGACCTGGCGCTTTCAAGCGAATGCCCTGTGCTATCGCCTCCTCCACCTAGGATACTGTGATGGATAGACTAAGTTTGGTGGCTGCAGATAAGTCTTCAGGCAGATCCCTTGTAAAAATGTCTACCCTCTTTCCTAGCTGATTAAAAATGCCAGTGAAATGAGCTACCCAAGTGAGTCCATCTGCCTCACTTCTTCAGTAAAAAACAGGCAGTTAATGACTTCCCAATATTTTCTTGTGTCTTTTAAAGCTCCTGCTCTCTCCAGATCTTCCCATGCTGAGCTTCTCATATCAGCTTTTCTTTCCTCAATCACAAGTTTATATTTATACCTTGCAGCTTTAACCAAATCACAATTGCGCGGGGTAGCATGAAGCGCCCTTTTTAATTCCTTATGTGCTCAGGTACAATCGGAGTTAAACCACTGGACCTCCTGAGGTTCCCTGTTCTGGGCTTTCCTGGTCAGTCGTTTAGCTACATCATAGCACATTGTGCCAGACTCCTGGACAACATCCCCTGGGGAAGAATCTAACCACAAACACCACATTATTGAGTGGTAATTTCCTCTGATGGAATCTTCCGCAAACGTTTGTGGGTTGATCTTGCCCCAATTTATTCTGATGCCCTTGTTCGCATGGTAGTGAATCGGGCATTCATCGCCCTCTTTCGCCTGGATCTTGACATTGAGGGAGGCGATGAGGAGGATATGGTTGCTCACACAATTGTGTTCCATCCTAAAATCGCGGACAAGCTGAATAAAATTCCTAGATATCAGCACACAGCCAGTATATGTGGGACTGACTGCAACAGACGTCTGAACCTTTCTTCCGCTGCATGATAATACTGCCGCTCTGCGGCCTACTGGAAAGGACAGATTGTTACTCCTAACCCAGTTACCGATTCCTAACGCCCTGAGTAATCCCCAGGCCAGATGGCCGATGTAAAGGGGCGAAACACGTGTTGGCTATAAATGTTCTCCCTTTGCTATGAAACACCACAAAATAAATTGGAATTGATTCCAGGGAAGAAGTGATTTCTTTTAATCGTTCCAACACATCCACCAGTATATGTGGGACACTGCGGTAAAGGATCAGTAACCTTGCTATTAATAAAATCCAAATCATTCCCTGTGAGAATAGAGTTTAGGGCTTCATCCTGGTGCGAATGAACAAAATGGGGCTGGGGTTGACCCTCAGTATCCATCAGCCCACACACACATTGGGAACTATGCTTACAAATTGTACAATTAAAATCCCCCACCCAAAGAATGCATAGCGGTTGCCACTTCCCAGTGACTTGTGTAATCTCATTTTGTAGGGCTTCAATGACCTGACAGTTATTTTGATCAAAAATATTATGGTACCAATTTACCAATAGGACTTCAACCTTAATTAAGTTAGAGATCATGATTAATTGATACCAAGATGACGAACTTAAACAGCGGACTTTTATAGATCCATATTTTACAGCCATAAGTACCGCAATCCAACCCTTGGCCCTCCCTGCAACCGAGGGCAAAGCAGGAACACAGAAAGAACGATACCCATCTATAGTAATATCATCTCTAGACCAGGTTTCCTAAAGCCTCTAATATATCCCAGCCAGTCCTCATTCGTTATCCTAGAGTGACTGCCTGCAATATTCCAGGGAATGATTTTAAGATAAGGGGTAACGTTTCACTGGCTTGATGGACCCCCGGGTATGTTAGTGGGTGCATAGGGTATGGCGCACACTGAAGGTGCGTGCCCTTCAGCTGCGGGTTCAACATCATCCATGGCCTTCCCTAGATTGTTACACGCCTCTCCCTCACCTCCCACCTCCGTTACATCTCTAAGGTGCAGTCAATCATTATTATTGAGACCTGAGAGAGTTTCAAAGGGATTCAGGTGAGTAAACAACAATGGCTGTGAACGAGCAAGAGTTCTTAAGCCTGTGGAGGGGAACCCTATGCTCAAGCTGTTTCCCCTATGGGGTGGATAGAAAAAAACAGGGATAGGCCCTTATGTGATCATTCTCCCCAAGTGTATCCTTGAGGCGTGTCAGGAGGAAGCGCACATACCAAGGGTCCCTAAAGTCAAGAACCACACAGTCCCCCTCAACAGATTTTGCTGTGTGGCCCAGCCAACTCACTCACCTAGCCATAATAATATTGTCACACAGGTTTATGGGAGGCAATATTTTACTACTACACCAGTGGGCTGATTTGTTAATAAGGCTTTGGCAATTTTCTTGGCAGCCAGGAGGAGGATGGGCAACTCCAGTAAGTACCAGGGTATAGGGGTACAGTCTGGTGGCAATTTAAGTATATCCTTTGCGCCCACCCCGCTAAGTGATGTATTTACTACATGTTTTAAATTTGGAATCAGATGATAGCGACTGACCCCGGTTGGAAACTTTTGTTTAAAGGAGTTTATGGCCCCTTGCCCACCTTTTGGTTGTTCCTAGATGGTACTATTTCCCAAGGTAGACAATCTGGGGGGTTTGCGGGGTGATCTACAGATCGATCCTCACTGGGGGTTCTTCCATGGGAGTAATGGAAGTAATGCTCTATGGGCCATCCTATCATTGATTGTGGCAACTGAGCTTCTTGTTTCAATAGCCTTATCCCTTTGGGTGGCGCATGCTGGTAACTCCCGTACCATAAGGGAAATCTGACCTTCAACACGATCTAGGCGATCCAAAATGGGGGCCAATGCCTCTGCTAATAAATCACTGACTCTACAAAGGGGGACATCTACCCCCTCTTCTATGGTCCCTCTACCTTTACCCATGCCCCTTCTAGTCCTGCTACCTATTACAGGATCCTGCCTTGTTCTTTTAGTCACAGGTGAGGCGCCCCTTTGTTTCTGTGCTAAACCTCCCCCCTCAATTCTCTTTCGTTTTCCCCCTTTTACTTGAGGGGATTTTTTCTCATCCAAGATTGAAATAAAACCAGGCACATTATGGGTTTCTTTGGTCTGGGTTTCGTAATTATTCCTGATTGTCACAATGGGCGATAGTGGTACTTGGGTCCTCTGTTCACTGACAATACCATCAGAATCCATATTAGCGTCTACATGGGCTGCTAGAGGTAGGGCAGCAGTAGGGGCTAATGAGAGTCTACGTTCTGCTTGCTCAATTTCCTTAGTAATTGCCCCCACAGCTTTTTGGAGAAAGCCGCCCAGCATAGTTCCTGTAAGTTTTGAAGCAGGCGTGGCTTTCCGTTTGCCCATGATTCAGTCAGCCCAACTTACTAGAGTAATGTTGCCAATTAAAGTGCGAGGAGAAAATACACGGATATGATAGGCTTTTACCTTTTATAGTTCAGCAAAGTTAGGGTTTATCCAGGATTTAACATAGAGTCCCAAAGTCACAGGCCGAGAAGATGTAACAAAGAATTACAGTAAAAGAATTCCATGGAGTTCAACAAGAACTCCTGCACCCCACCTCCCTCCTCAAGTTTTTGACCACAACCTAGCTGAAGGAAAAGGCAACGTCGTTATGGCAGTCGTTGGTGGTACAAACAGGGCCTTATCCGTGTAAATCTTGCCACACAAAGGCAAGACCCACAAGTGATCCTTTAACCCTTATATTCCACTGTAACGCGGGGTGAGTGAAGGTGGGGCGGGGACCAAATGAAACAAATAGATCCACACAGCCTTCCCACAGGTGATACTAGGTACTCCTCCTGCCACAGAGTGCCTGACACAAGTTTAAGCATGTTCCACAAGCTGTACCTCGACCACGTCTCACTAGAGGAAGTAGCTGTGCTTCAATCCAAATGGCCTGGGCAAGAAAGCCTCCAGAGTAGAGGAACCAACAGAAGTACAATTAACAGGAGTGTCCATCAACCAACTTAAGGCACTCAATTATCCAACCTCCAGAAAAAAAGGCGTGGCCCAGCCCAGCCTCTGTCGGGATATGACGGGCCCGTCTTGGCCCGGTCTTCGCCCGGGTGCATCCCGCGGGCGGGAGCCCTCCGTTAATTTAAATCTCGCCTCCGTGCATGGGCAAAGCGCCATTGGTGGCGTCAGCTACTACCGCTCCTGGGAGGTGTGGTCCTCCCCTGTTGTGCTGAAAACAGGCGTCCAGCGGAGCGGGAGCCCTCCGTAGATTTAAATCGCGCCTCCGTGCGTGGGCAAAGAGTCGTTGGTGGCGTCAGTGGCTACCGCTCCTGGGAGGTGTGGTCCTCCCCTGTTGCGCTGAAAACAGGCGTCCTGTGGAGCGGAAGCCCTCCATTGATTTAAATCGTGCCTCTGTGCGCAGGCAAAGCGTAGTTGGTGGCACCAGCCGCTACTGCTCCTGGGAGGTGTGGTCCTCTCCTCTTGTGCTGAAAACAGGCGTCCCCTTGCACTTTCAATTCAGGATCAAATCATGAGTCATATTCACAAGTGCTGCAGATGGCATTCCAGGAATCCTCATGGCCCTTTCCATTAGTACTTTGTGGTCATTAAACCACTGTGCATTTGCTTGGAATGCATCTCATGCTTAGTAACACCAAGGGAAGTGCACCTGGCCATTTCAGAGAAGTTGAAGCACACACTTTCACCAGATTGCATTTGTAACCACCATTGTATCTCTTAATTACACCTGATCCTTTTGTATGATAACTACAATGGGACACTTGATCAATGCCTAATGCAGCACAACAAAATCTTCATAATGTGATTCTTCAAATGTGCTCCTTAAGTTGGCACTCCAAACCTAGTGGTCAAGTCCCTCAATAATAGTTTGAAAATTGTTAGTGCATCACCCCTTCTTTTTGGGTATGCCTCAATCCACTTTGAAAACAGATATATAATCACTAGACTATACCTCAGACCATCACATGATGGCATTTCTACAAAATGAACCAGTAATCTTGTGAAGGGACCTGATGTTTTTCCTACATGGCTCATTTTTACCCACTTTTTCTTTCCCACATTGTTTTTTCTGACATACTAATCATATCTGACAAACATCTTCAGAAACAGGGTTTTGCAAAAACACAACTTAGAGGCAACTTTAACGCAAAAATTGAACAACAGCAGATGCTGCTTGTTCACAAATAGATGATTCAAGAAGTAATTTCCTTAGTTATTGCAATTCTTAATTCAACCATCTTTAAGTTGAGAAAAATAAGTTTCACGCAGCCAACGTGATTCGCCCAGTCATGGGCTTCTTCAGGGCCTATAAGAAAATATGTGTTCATATTCTATGTTTTGAAAAGAGAAATGCCCATCAGTTTCTAAAGAAAACAGGCCTGACAGCACCGCATTTGAGGGTATTACTTTCTCGCCCTGCAATGTAACATAGAGGATTCACAGATGAAATTGTGTCTATACAGGGTACAACTGATGGTCATTTCTCTTTTCAAAACATAGAAGATTAGCACATAGTTTCTCATAGGCCCTGAAGAAGCTCATAACTGGGCGAAATGCGTTGGCTATGTGACAATTATTTTTCTCAACTTGAAGATGCTTGAATAAAGAATTGCAATAACTAAGGAAATTACCTCTCAATTCATCTATTTGTGAACAAGCAGCATCTGCTGTTGTTTAATGTTTGTGTTAAAGTTGCCTCTCTGTTGTGTTTTTGAAAAAACTTGTATGGTTCAGATTGGTGGCAAACCATTTGAGGTGGGCAACAATTGAATTTTGTATTGAAACAAATATAACACACGTGGTAGTGAGACAGACGGGCACCCTAGCCGCAATTACATGTACAATTTTCAGAAACAGTTCAGAAATCAGTATTAAACCAGTACATTTTTAAAAGCTTTACCGTCCATTCACATTCCACATATGTAGGCCTATGAGTCAGTCTCACAATCTGCAGCTGTGGTGAATCTGGCAAGACAAACCTCTCATCAGTGTATTTCCACAAATCATTCTCTTCTTGTTTACATCCTGCATTTTCTCACTTTTTTTCTTTTCTTCTTTTGACATCCTGTTTTGTACATCTCTCTGTTCAAATGTTTGTACTTAAACAAAAGTAAAGGCATGTACTTTTTCCACAGACCCTGAATTTTCATTTGTTTCCATTGGCAGTGTAGTATTCATGATGGTAAGGAACCTAGCAACCTCATTGCTAAATTACCAATTGTAATCATGTTCCCACCATTTCTATGGGCTGCACATTTAACACAATTATTTTCTTTGGCAATTTCAAAGCATTGAGTGAATCTGGAATGTGTGGTCCATTTCGAATTGGTGTCCTAGCAGAAGTCATGAAACCCTGCTATGAACACAACTCGCCAAAATCATGCACCACTCCACATATTGTATGGCTAATAAAAACCTTTACAAATCAAACAATCATATGATAAAAGCAAGATAAAAAACAAAGCAAATTGCAAATATTACAGTAAAAACCTTTACAGAACAAACAAACATATTACAGGAACAGGAATGAAGACAAAGCATATTGCAAGATTTAAAAAAGAAATCTCATATAAAATTCAACTTTACTATAAAACACAAGGGGCCAGATGTACAAACCGTTTTTTGCGGTCGCAAATGGGAAATCGGCCCGTTTGCGACCGCAAGAAAATGGTGGTGGTATTTACAAACACTATTTGTAAATAGTATTTGCGAGTTGCAATTAGGAAGGGGTGTGCTAAGGGTGTCTCTTCCTAAAAGCGAGTCAGAATGGTATGTACCATTGTTTTGCTACTCCATTTGCGGTCGCGAAACACTTGCAGTTTACCACCTACTTCAAGTAGGTGGTAAGCCACTCGCAAACGGGAAGGGGTCCCCCTGACCGCTTCCCCTTTGTGAATGGATGCTAAAATATTTTTTAAGAGCTGGCAGTGGTCCCACTGACCATTGCCTACTCTTAAAAAATGAAACAGAAAAGTTTCATTTTTTTTTTTCAAATGCATCCTGTTTTCCTTTAAGGAAAAAAGACTGCATTAAAAAAAAAACTGCTTAATTGAAAAAGCAGTCACAGATATGGTGTTCTGCTGACCTCAGCAGGCCACCATCCCTGTGAGTGCTAACCATTCCTAATAGGTCGCAAATTGTGACCTGCCTCATGAATATTGATGAGGCAGGTCATTTGCGAACCCATTAGGAATCGCAAACAGTGTCTGAGACACTGTTGTACATTTCATTTTGCGAGTCGCAAATTGCAAATCGCAAAACGTCGCAATTTGCAAATCGCTAAATGGAATGGACATACATCTCGCCCATGATGATCAATAAAGTTCCAATGTGCCTGTAACGACCGCGTTGTAATGGCATCGCGATGTGATGCCCGCGTTGTTAGGGTTGTTTCCCTTCATGTGCCATTTTAAAGATAAAAATACAACCTATTTTTATATATTGGTATTCGAATTTTATTGTGAGTAATTTCTTTCTTGTTTGTCTGTTTTGGTATTTCTTAATGCTCAGAGCCACAGCAACCCAGGGCTGGGCTAAGGTTTTTCTAGGCCCAGTACAGGTGTTGAGTTTTTACATCTTGAGGTCTCACAACCAAACCAAATAATAAACTGCTTTGCTAGTTGAAAATGTTGAAACCTTGGTGGCACAATGAGTTGCATTATTAGAAGAAAATAATTCAGTAGGTAAATATGAAGTCCAGTTATCTTGAATGGCGTGCAGTAGCTTTGAAAATGCTGTTCCATCTTTGGTTAGTGTGTTCTGTCTTTCCATTAGATTGAGAATAAAAACCTGAAGCAAGAGCTTCTTCAATTCCTAGTGCCTTACAAAGAGCTTTCAAAAACATTAAAGATACTGAGTTTCTCTATCAGAAATTATTATATGTGGTGAACAATGGAGAAGAAAATTGTCTGTCAAAGAGCATTGAGCCACAGTCTTTCCACATGTATCACAGCCGACCACATACATACAGGGGCCATAAAGGCACCCAATTATAGTGGACTGAATAGATTTTCCACAAGAGGGTGTGTAGATCATACAAAGGCATATGTAAAATGGTGCCCACAATCATTGTGAATAACCACAAACTTCAGAGTTTTGAAAGCCTAGAACATTTGTCATAGCCTTTCCACTTGTAAAACATTCTTTCCCACCTTATTTCTTAATATAGTATTGTGGACAATCCACCATACTACAGGATTGTGAGCTGTACTATGTATTATGCCGAACTGCAGTAGCATTTATGTAGCATTTTATTTAACCCACAAGGCTATGAAGCACTTCCCAGAATGGGTAGTATGCTACTCTATCGGATGCTTACAATAATAGAGACTTTGGGGCTATTCACAAAGGTAGATTTGCACATATATATTTTACTCACATATAGATCCACTACTACACCAGTAGTAACTTTACACTTTTTTCTGCTTACCATTTCTGAGTGTAAAGTTACTGCTTGGTGCAGACTTACATGTCTCCACTTTTCACTGCTACGTTTATCAGATGAATGGAAGTGTGGAGTTCATGAAAGGTACTTGGCTTGAAAATAAAATGGTGTGTAAGGAGTTATGTCCTTATTTTGAAGTAATGGTTGAGTTAGCATATTGCACGGGGCACTAGGTTGGTGTTACCTAGATTTGTGAGTAATCATATAATGAGTATAGCCCAGGAGGGTAATCTTGGTAAAGTTAAGACCTAAGAGCCTCTCCTTGAACACTTTTTGTGCCCTGAGGATGATGTAGATATAGGGAGAATTATTCATCAATGTAGTGAGTGCAATGTGAGTGACAAAGTACGTGTGACTCATGGTACTCCTATGATTGAAAGAAATAGCTGTGGGGGATTTTGTGAGGATTCATGCTCCCATGGGGACTTAAAAATGGTCTAAGTTTACTGAACCTACGAAAGTAGTAAAATTGTTCAACAATGCTGTCAAGACTAGCAATGGACGTGTATAGAATTTGAGGCAGAAATCCAAGGAGGAAAATTGGGATTTTCATAAGTTTACTAGTCTCATTATGTACATAGTTTGTCAAGATTATTTATGTCTTAAACTGTTTTTGTGTTATTTGTAAAGAGGGAGAGATGTGTGGTGTTTCTAATGCAATTGCTATATTCTATCCTTACTGAGTTCCAGAACCTCAAACTTGGTGGGCTCAAAGTAAGAGAGGGTTCTAAAGAGGACAGTTAGGAGTTGGCTGTTGGTGGCTGAGGTGGAATAAGCTACACCTCATTGTACTCCTGCGTGTGCTATCTTATTTGGAAGAATTTTACAGGAACCCAGTGAAGAGCTTTTGAGACGTGGGAGGTATGCTCACTTAGATTTACGTGCAGTAGTGTCTTGCAGTTGTATCGTGAATTCTTGGTAGCTGTTGCTTGAGTGAAAGTGAGCATCTATGGTACAGTCCACTTGCATAATCTAGATGTGATATGACAAAGGAAGTAGTCATCTGGATATCCTGCAGGTATTCTAGATGTGTCAAGATATGTCATAGCGTCTGCATGGTATGAAATGCACTTCTAGTCACTTGGTTAACCTATGAGGCCAAGGCAAGGGAGGAATCCATGATAACTCCCAAGTTTCTCACTTCTCTTGCTGTTGTAGATGGCACCACATCTTTCGGGGGCCAGGCTGTGAAAGGGTTGGAATCCCTTCAATTTCCACATCTAAGAACATATATTTTTTATGAATTTATTTAACGATGATTTATTAGCATCCAAAGGTCAATGGCTGAGTGACAGTCATTTACTCTTGAGGTACCAAGATTGCTTATATTTTCCAGTTTCAGGATGATCTCTGTGTCATCTACATGGATATGGCATGAAGGAAAGAACATTTGATGAGTCCTGAAAGTTGGCCAGTGTACACATTTGAGAGGAATGGAGCAATGAGCCATCCTTGAGGGATCTCTGAATTAATTTTCTAAAGTGCAGAAGTGAATGGAGGTTCTGACATAAAGCTTGAACTGTCAATAAAGCAGGAGGAGATCCAGCCAAGGATGCTTCCCTTCATACCAACTGCTTTTAGCGTCTCCAGAAGAGAGTGGTGATACAGAGCTATGGAAAGGTCTAGTAAAGGTGATGCTCTTATCTATTCCTTTCTACTGTTGTTTTCAGATCAACTCAGATGGAGAACATGGCAGATTCTGAACTTCCCACTGAGAGAAAACCTGTTGGCTGGTCTGCTAGCAGTTTTTTTAATCCAAGAAGTTGGAAATCAGAGTGAATGCAGTACTTTTTATCAATTTTCCAAAGTAAGGTTCTTGTGAAATTGCCCCGTTGCTGGTCAAATCTGTTGGGTCTAGATTGCTTTTCTTGATGGTTGTATGCAGGATATCTTGGGCTCTACTGGAAATGTGCCAGTAGTTAAATCGCAGCTTATGTTCTTTGCAGCTACTGCAACTGCAGTTAATAGCAAGATATCCTTGAAGATTCATGCTGGGCAGGGGGGCAGATGGTGAGCCAGAAGGTCCTTTTACATTTGCCAGGTTGTGAAATTTCAAAAGTGACAGTTGCTTAAATACTGTTGGTGTAGGGAAACCTGTCTTTCGTGTAATTTATCTTGCTTTCCACTCAGACTAAAAGCCTGTCTTGTTGCCAAGATAGAGTTCTAGCATCTTAGCTTTAACAGAAAAGTAGCCAGACATGAAGGTTCCAAAATCGTATTGCAGAGGTGCATTCTGGGTTGCAGGATTCTGAGAAAAGTTTATGAAGCCATTTAGCTTAGCACCCTGGCACTGGAGATCCAGTTTGGTAGTGAGCTCCTTCAGTCAACTAGATTCGAAGTAAGGAGCAACAATCGGTTCACCCCCCTGAAGGGCTTGCAGTTGTGTGATTAACTGGGTACTGATCCAAAGGGTTGTCAAGAAATTAATCGACCTGTACCTAGGAGTCAAAAAGAAGTAAAGATGAGGGTATGTTTAAGTTTAAACTTATTATATGGAATGTCGCACGTATGAGGCAGAGATTGGGTAATCCTGATTGGGTGAACCTAGTGATGAACCATGACATTTTATGTTTTCAGAATACCTGGGAAACAGGTCCCATCTTTTTAGATGGTTATCGTTTTTTCCAAACTCCAGTGACACCTTCTAAGACGGGCAGAGCGAGAGGAGGTATCATAAGTCTGATAGCCAACACACTTAGAATAAAGGTCCTAAAATTTCAGAATGAATCCCCTTACTTCCAGATCCTAATATGCGAAGGTCTCAATGATAGGGACTGGATCTTAATTAATTTTTATAATAATAACTTTGAAGGTAATATGGCACAGGTGGCTGAACTATTTGAAAAGGAAACAGAGCTAATTTGTGCAGCACACCCTGACCCCCTAAATATTTTATGGTTATGCGATTTCAATGCGCACAGTTGTAAAAAGCTCCCTAGGCCTGTGTGTGGGCTAGTTGATGGGGAGGGGGAGGTAACACCCCCACTTTTCCTATAAAGAAGATGGCAATGTGCTTAATAGATTACTTAATAATAGGAATTTAAATATAATTAATATGAGAGACACCCATACAGGTCAAATAATAAAGACGTTTGGGTGCTTAGAGAGCGGTTCAACAATTGATTATATCCTGGCATCAGAAGTTTTATATGACCAGGCCCTACGAGCAGAAGTAAAACCTCTCAGTTTTAGTGATCATGCAGCTCTTTGCTGCTTAATGAAATGGGATGGCAAGTATACGCTTTTAGGGTTAAGGCCCCAAAGCCAGTGATTGCTAGGAGGAATGGGCTTAGTCTTAAATTGGAGAAGGTTAATAAGGAAAAGTTTTTCCACTGATACTTGCCCAAAAGCAGACAGAGATCTTGACATGCTTAGACATCAATCCGGATTTGGCATGATCGATGAAAGCTTTTGAGAAAATTATGGGCTATATCAAAAGTAGCTTGGTGAGGCCGTGTTCCCTTAACCAGGCGGCAAGTGTGCGCTGGTTTGATCCCACCTGCTTGAAGTCCCTAAAGAACCTCCAGCTGTTCTTAGGACACTCCCTAGGAACAAGGCCATAGTGCAGAGCCTGCGCATACAATACAAGGAAGCTCGGAGTGCGCAATTAAGGGTTTTGAGGGAGGAAGCATGGGAGAGTTTAAGATTGGCAGCAGTCAGGAAAAACAGTCAGGACTTCTGGAAAGTGATAAATGCCCCCTATTATAAAAATGAGAGTGATCCGACCTTAAATCTACATGTGGAAGAAGAAGCATGGTGGCGCCCTTCTCGAAAATATTTGGGGCATCTGGCAAAGAGGAGGACACCTCAAACATTCCACCGTAGGCTGAACCAAGGGGTAATTTGGTATTTGATCTGGCAGAGATAAGGTGTGGGATGGCGCAGTGTAGTTCGTATAAGGCCGCTGGCCTGAATGGGGTCCCTATAGACTATTTTTTAGTACATCAAGAGCTTTTGGCCCCATTATTCACCAACATATTTAATGTTATAGGCAAGGTGGGCCCCCCAGATGTACAGGATTGTCTATATGTGTTGTAGCATGGCACTGTTGTAGCAGTAGGTTTTAATGGGATAATGTAAATCACGGGTACTCATAGTACGGCCCGCGGGCCGCCAGCGGCCCGGCAAGCCTTCCTTGGCGGCCTGCGGACCTTGCAGACATCGTACCTGTGTTTTTAAAAAATTTTTACAGTGTGTCAGCAAACACAGACTCTGCTCTATGGGGGCCGGGAGATTCCAGCGATAGTCCGAGTGGAGCTGCAGGGGCGCTAAGTAGAGGTGAAATAAAACAATGCCTCGTTATCATGCAAATGGTCTTTTAAAGACCTGTGAAGTACTCCGGTGCGGCTGTGTGCGCGCCCGGGAAGCTGTCTCAGCCCGGGCTGCCACACACGCGGGGTGAGGTGACAGAGAATGATAGAGGACAGCAGGGTGTGAGAGCCGGGTGAGGTGACGGAGGGCAGCAGGGAGTGAGAGCCGGGTGAGGTGATGGAGGGTAGCAGGGAGTGAGAGCCGGGTAAGATGGCAGAGGGTTACAGAGGGCAGCAGGGAGTGAGAGCCGGGTGAGGTGACGGAGGGCAGTAGGGAGTGAGAGCCGGGTGAGGTGACGGAGGGCAGCAGGGAGTGAGAGCCGGGTGAGATGGCAGAGGGTGATAGAGGGCAGCAGGGAGTGAGAGCCGGGTGAGGTGGCAGAGGGCAGCAGGGAGTGAGAGCCGGGTGAGGTGACAGAGGGCAGCAGGGAGTGAGAGCCGGGTGAGGTGACGGAGGGCAGCAGGGAGTGAGAGCCGGGTGAGATGGCAGAGGGTGACGGAGGGCAGCAGGGAGTGAGAGCCGGATGAGGTGACAGAGGGTTGCAGGGAGTGAGAGCCGGGTAATGTGACAGAGGGTTGCAGGGAGTGAGAGCCGGGTAAGGTGACAGAGGGTGACAGAGGGCAGTAGGGAGTGAGAGCCGGGTGAGGTGACGGAGGGCAGCAGGGAGTGAGAGCCGGGTAAGGTGACGGAGGGTGACAGAGGGCAGGGAGTGAGAGCCGGGTGAGATGGCAGAGGGTGACAGAGGGCAGCAGGGAGTGAGAGCCGGGTGAGGTGTGCGTTAAGAGCCTGTGATGTGATGCTTCCCGCCAGCCTGTAGTCAGAGAGTTGAGCCAAGGCCAGGGAGCTCAGGCCTGGGAGGGAGACAGAGAGGGAGACAGAGAGAGAGGGAGACAGAGAGAGAGGGAGAGGGAGAGAGAGGGAGAGGGAGACAGAGAGCGAGGGAAACAGAGCGAGGGAGACAGAGAGCGAGGGAGACAGAGCGAGGGAGACAGAGAGAGAGGGAGATAGAGAGCGAGGGAGACAGAGAGCAAGGGAGACAGAGAGCGAGGGAGACAGAGAGCGAGGGAGACAGAGAGAGAGGGAGACACAGAGAGAGGGACACAGAGAGAGGGACACAGAGAGAGGGAGACAGAGAGAGGGAGACAGAGTGGGAGGGAGACAGAGTGGGAGGGAGACAGAGTGGGAGGGAGGGAGACAGAGAGGGAGGGAGGGAGACAGAGAGGGAGGGAGACACAGGGAGGGAGACACAGGGAGGGAGACACAGGGAGGGAGACAGGGTGGGAGACATGGAGAGAGACAGGGAGGGAGACAGGGAGAGAGAGAGGGAGGGAGGCAGGGAGGGAGACAGAGGGAGACAGAGAGAGAGAGGGAGACAGAGAGAGAGGGAGACAGAGAGAGAGAGGGAGGGAGATAGAGAGGGAGACAGACAGAGGGAGACAGACAGAGGGAGACATACAGAGGGAGACAGACAGAGAGGGAGACAGAGAGAGGGAGACAGAGAGAGAGGGAGACAGAGAGGGAGGGAGACAGAGGGAGGGAGACAGAGAGGGATGGAGACAGAGAGGGAGGGATACAGAGAGAGGTATACAGAGGGAGAGACAGAGGGAGAGAGAGGGAGGGAGGGAGACAGAGAGAGAGACAGAGGGAGACAGAGAGAGAGAGGGAGACAGAGAGAGAGGGAGACAGAGAGAGAGAGAGAGGGAGATAGAGAGGGAGACAGACAGAGGGAGACAGACAGAGGGAGACAAACAGAGGGAGACATACAGAGGGAGACAGACAGAGAGGGAGACAGAGAGAGGGAGACAGAGAGAGGGAGACAGAGAGAGAGGGAGACAGAGAGAGAGGGAGAGGGAGAGAGAGGGAGAGGGAGACAGAGAGTGAGGGAAACAGAGCGAGGGAGACAGAGAGCGAGGGAGACAGAGCGAGGGAGACAGAGAGAGAGGGAGATAGAGAGCGAGGGAGACAGAGAGCGAGGGAGACAGAGAGCGAGGGAGACAGAGAGCGAGGGAGACAGAGAGAGAGGGAGACACAGAGAGAGGGACACAGAGAGAGGGAGACAGAGAGAGGGAGACAGAGTGGGAGGGACACAGAGTGGGAGGGAGACAGAGTGGGAGGGAGACAGAGTGGGAGGGAGGGAGAAAGAGAGGGAGGGAGGGAGACAGAGAGGGAGGGAGACACAGGGAGGGAGACACAGGGAGGGAGACACAGGGAGGGAGACAGGGTGGGAGACATGGAGAGAGACAGGGAGGGAGACAGGGAGAGAGAGGGAGGGAGGCAGGGAGGGAGACAGAGGGAGACAGAGAGAGAGAGAGAGAGGGAGACAGAGAGAGAGAGGGAGGGAGATAGAGAGGGAGACAGACAGAGGGAGACAGACAGAGGGAGACATACAGAGGGAGACAGACAGAGAGGGAGACAGAGAGAGGGAGACAGAGAGAGAGGGAGACAGAGAGGGAGGGAGGGAGACAGAGAGGGAGGGAGACAGAGGGAGGGAGACAGAGAGGGAGGGAGACAGAGAGGGAGGGATACAGAGAGAGGTATACAGAGGGAGAGACAGAGGGAGAGACAAAGGGAGAGAGAGGGAGGGAGGGAGACAGAGAGAGAGACAGAGGGAGACAGAGAGAGAGAGAGAGGGAGACAGAGAGAGAGGGAGACAGAGAGAGAGAGGGAGGGAGATAGAGAGGGAGACAGACAGAGGGAGACAGACAGAGGGAGACAGACAGAGGGAGACATACAGAGGGAGACAGACAGAGAAGGAGACAGAGAGAGGGAGACAGAGAGAGGGAGACAGAGAGAGAGGGAGACAGAGAGGGAGGGAGACAGAGAGGGAGGGAGACAGAGAGGGAGGGAGACAGAGAGGGAGGGATACCGAGAGAGGGATACAGAGGGAGAGACAGAGGGAGAGACAGAGGGAGAGAGAGAGGGAGGGAGGGAGACAGAGAGAGAGAGACAGAGACAGAGGGAGACAGAGGGAGACAGAGAGGGAGACAGAGAGGGAGACAGAGAGGGAGACAGAGAGGGAGACAGAGGGAGACAGAGGGAGAGACAGAGGGAGGGAGACAGACAGAGAGAGAGGGAGGGAGACAGACAGAGGGAGGAGGGCGACAGGCAGAGGGAGACAGAGGGAGGGAGACAGGGAGGGAGACAGAGGGAGACAGGGGGAGACAGGGGGAGACACAGAGGGAGGGAGACATAGAGACAGAGAGAGGGAGGGAGACAGAGGGAGACAGACAGAGGGAGACAGACAGAGGGAGACAGACAGAGGGAGGGAGACAGAGGGAGGGAGACAGACAGAGAGATACAGAGGGAGGAGGGAGACAGACGGAGGGAGACAGAGGGAGGGAGACAGAGGGAGGGAGACAGAGGGAGGGAGACAGAGAGAGGGAGGGAGGGAGAGAGAGGGAGGGAGGGAGAGAGGGGGAGGGAGACAGAGAGAGAGAGAGAGGGACAGAGGGAGAGAGAGATAGAGAGAGGGAGGGAGGGAGACAGAGAGAGAGAGGGGGAGACAGAGAGTGAGAGAGGGAGGGAGACAGAGAGAGAGAGGGAGGGAGACAGACAGAGAGAGAGAGAGAGAGAGATGTGTATGCCGGGTCCGGTGGCTCAGTGGACGAAGGCGTCCGCTGCAGGGGCCTGTGTTCCACCTCATGGTCACAGTTTTGTTTTGCTCTAGCCCCGCCCCCGCCCCCAATGACCCCGCCCCCACAGGTGCGGCCCTCGGCCACAAACCACACTGTAAATTTGGCCCCCAAGAGAAAGTTTGTGAGTACCCATGATGTAAATGAAAGAGATGAGATGGTAATCACTCCTGGAAATTGATGTGATTGTGATGATTGCAAGATGCCTGAAAATGATGCCCAACATGTGTCCTGCTGTGCGTGTAGCCCTGATATAAGATGACACCGGTTATGAGCTTCAAGGTGTGTTGTGATGGATCTTGGCTGGGGCATTGATGGTCAGTTGAACTACATGTTCATGTCACCAAGGATGCACAGGTCAGTATGGTTGACGTTTAGTTTTGATATAGTATCTAAGAGGACATCTTAGAATGCGTCATTGAATTATGGAGGTCTGTAGAATAGTAGGAAGGTAAAGGAGAAAGTACCAGTTGTGTCTTCTGGCTTATGTCTTCAATTTTAACGTGGAATCTGTGTGTGCGGGTGTATGCAGAAAGTGAAACTGAATTGGGATGAAAGCATCTGCGCACATGGAAAACATTTTGCACTCCTTGTTTCTGGAAATATTTGTGAATGAGGTTCGAAGACCTCATATTAATTCGCTTCAATTCTTACCTATTTATCACATTTGGTTTGAGCTGACAAGCTCCAAGCTTTGCTTAAAACACTCCCAGTATAGGAAAAAACAAGTGACAAGGGATGAACCCTTCCCCATTAGAATTCCGCCCCTAGCCGACAGAGGTCCCTTATGTCACAGCAGACAGAGAATTGCTTTGCAACTGCAAATTATAGGCCCCTTTGAATCGCATTGGTTAAAAAAAAACCTTCGGGTAAAACACTAAGGCCCTCCAAACAAGTGGCCCGGAAAATTGTGATCACTGCACAAATTCCTGTTGCACAGGGATTGGAATTACAAGTGATGCAAACCTAATTGCACACAGTAATAACATGCAGAGTAAAGGGTGCATTTCCTATTTAATATTTGCAGATCAAACTTGAAGGAATTGAACAGTGGAAATATGTTCGCTATTCACCAGGACATGCAGATTTTAGCGTTGTAGGAACCAAAACCTGCATCTTATTCGGCTTTATAGGGGAAAATCTTGCAATAGATGCTCTTAATCACACCTGTTCAATTCCTGCCCCCTCCGCATCAAATTTCATTGATGTGAGAAATAATGCACACTTCTCCTGGCCAATCATATTGAGAGCCAAGGAGGATTCTACCTTGCGAAAGCACTTCTCTGCACATATGCAAAATATACTCTAATTCTTTTCTAATCTATTGCAGTTAATCCACTTTAGAAAAGTAACTCTTTAACTTGGCACAAGCTAATTCCTTTGTATAATCTGCAAAAGAATCATGCCAACATCCTGTCATCCCTTCAACATGCAGATTCTTTACTTCCTCCTTTCAAATTCTCACAGCTCATCAGACAAGAGACAGTGGAATCCTTTCATGGGTGGGAATGGTGACATCTGGAACCCTCAGCCAAAGCTGGCTAGACTGGATTGGGCGTGTTAGCTCAGAAGACAAACGTAAAAAGGTCAGAAGGATAAAAAAATTATCAGCCATTCCAAGCTAACCTCAGGGAGGTAAGCTGAAGCAAGTTTCTAGCCATCTGGAAACCAGAAGCAACTCTAGCTTTCAGTCTGCTTCAGACCAAGTGCCAGCACCATCGGCCAAACTCTAGGCTTAGTAATGAAGTCATCCCTCAGTGCTTCTGTACTTATATGCTCCTGAACAAATAAGAGGCATATGCGAGTATTCTGCTCCGTTATCTCCTTCAACTGGGGTGTGTTCACACAGTGGTCTCGGATTACATTTACATTTTGTGTTCCTGAGTGAGCCATCATGCCTTTTGGAGATCTCCTTGATCAGACTGGCGGAATGGGACGCTTCCAATTTATTCAAATCATTATGCTGGCGATCCCCGTACTGATGTTGGCCAGCCACCACCTGCTCCAGAACTTCACAGCTGCAATCCCAGACCATCACTGCAAGATCAAAGCCACGGAAAATGACACGAGGTGGACCAATATGACAGAGACCTCGGGGTCCCTTGAAGCCCTGAGAGCTTTCCTACCCTTAGATGGGAAGCAAAGACTTGAGAAGTGCCTGCGGTTCACCACAGCCCATTGGGGATTTGCGAATTCCAATGCCGTGGACAATAACGCCACAAGAGCAAACTTGGAACCCTGCATGGACGGGTGGGTGTATGACCGGAGAGAATTTGCTTCCACAATCATCACTGAGGTAGGAGAAGTAGCCCATATCCTCTTCAGATAAAAACTTTAGTTAAGGAACTATGGGCCATATGTATGAAGCTATTTTGCGAATTCGCTATTTTGCGATTTCGCAAAATATAGATTTCGATAATAAGGAATCGCTATTTAGCTACTCGCTAATCATTTTGCGATTTCTAACTATTCGCTATATATTTGCGAATTTTTGTTTACATACCGTTTTGCGAATCTCTAATAGCGATTCGCTAAGATTCGCTATTAGAGATTCGCAAAAGGGAGTTTGATACATATGGCCCTATATAATCTCTGACTTATGCATAGCCTGATAAGTTTAGAAGTGACATTTGCACAAGTTATCAGTGTAAAAAAGCATTTTAGAAAACCCACTAGTTTCAGATGTTGGCAGAAAATAACAAAAGCACCAGTACAGTCTATGTAATCTGAAACAAGTTTTTCAAAATCGCAGCTAAACTAGAGCAATCTATGCACACCAGTGTATAATACAAGAACATTGTGGTCAGAATATCATCTGATTTAAATATTGTGTCCTAAATACCATTTTCAAAAACCTGGTCCTATTGAAATTACTAAAAGAAATTTCGTCGAATGGGACAAGACTTTTGCTTAGGACACTGGGGCATATTAGCAAGACCCACGTTAAAATTATCGCCGTTTAGCGGCAGGAAACTGCCGCTAAAGCGGCGATAATGGGCTTGCTAATATGCGTTATAGAATTCAATAGAAGCCCAGGTTAGATGTGCAGGACATCTAACCTGGGCTTCTATTGAATTCCATAACGCATATTAGCAAGCCCATTATCGCCGTTTTAGCGGCAGTTTCCTGCCGCTAAAACGGCGATAATTTTAACGTGGGTCTTGCTAATATGCCCCACTATCTTTATGATAGTTGACATTTCTGCATAGGACATTCTGGTTGGTGATAACACTCTACAGCACATAGAGATCCCGATTATGGGTTGGACAGAGCGGTATCTCCAGGTTGCATACTGCTCCTGCCAATTATAACTTGCTTGAAATACCTGCACCAATATTTCCTGGGTGCAGAAACACCAATTTTACCTGCTGGTAAGTACAGCTGGTGAAATTGTTTTGGGATTGGGCTCCAATTGCAGCCTGGTCTCTGTCCCCAACCCCTGCTAGGTCCCCTTCTAAGGCTTGGGGCACATGTAATATCCCCCTACCAGACCACATGCACTGCTTCCCTCTGCAAAATCCCCATTCCTCTCCCCATCCCTGCAACGCCCTGCTGATGGTAAATATGAGCATTAAGCATCCCAAATTTGGACTTCTGTGTGGAATTTCACTCAGGAAACCTGAGACGAGATAGCAATCCACCCTTCCAGGAGGATTTACTTGTATTAACTGCATTTATGTGTGGATTCCGACCAGAAATTTTATTTCTGGCCGCAAAATATCCCCGCTTGGAAGTGCAAAAGACTTATAATCAGGGTCATAATGCATAAATATATTAAATACATTAAATCAAACCGCATAACTATGCCCTATGTAGCTATGCTCTTGCATACATTTGCTTCTAACCCACAAATGCTTGCTGGCTGCAGTGACATGGATGATACTCTGTGGTCCTGTACAGAGTAGACACAACTGACCAAGATTTAAGACCGGCCAGTCTAAATTGGGAGGACTTTTTAAACCATCTTTGATTACATCTACACAATCCAAATGATATTCTAGTGGTGGAGTCAGAGGTATGGCAGCATTTAAGAAGGCTGCTTATTCCTTCTTTTTAAAACCGTGAGTACAGAGGGAGATCGAGAGATACCAGACGTTTTTTAATGGAATTTACCCGTACAGCCATCCTCCGGGCCCCCCATTCCCAGTGCCTCTGTACCTTGCGACGCCCGTGCAACCCATTTGACTTGGCATGGGTAACACAGTTTGTGGATTTTATGCCCACGCCAAATATTTCTCTGTATGCTGCATAGGTTTCGGATTTAAATCAAAAATACTTTTGGGCATATTAACAACGGCCAGCGATAATTATCGCTGGCCGTGCTTAGCGATAATTATATTATCGCAGGCTATCTCTGGCATTTATCGCCCTGGTAGCGCGTTATTAACAACGCGTTACTCCAGGGCGATAAAAATTCCAGAGATAGTGAGGTTATCGCCCTTTTGCAGGGAACATCGCTGGTTTTCCAGCGATGTTCCCTGCAAAAGGGCGATAACCTTGCTGATACGACCCTGTGGTCGTATCAGCAGAATCCACCTCCTATGCCTAACATAGGTAAGTCAGGATTATAGCAGACGTTAGATTTTGGCGAAAACTACCGTTTTCGCCGAAATCTAACGTCTGCTATAATCCTGTGGGCTGCCTTGTAAATATCACGATGTGAACATCGGCGATATTTGCAACGTAGCCCATCCGGGTACGCTCAGTAACGCCCACTTTGCATCTCATTAGAGATGCAAGGATGGGCGTTGGGGAAAGAGGCGATAGTGCAAGGATTCACGCGATAGCGTGACCTTGCTGATTAGGCGATAGAATTATCGCCGCTTTCCGTCCGAAAACGGACGCTAAAGCGGCAATAATTGCTTATCGCCTCGTTGTTAATATGCCCCTTCAAGTTTAGTAAAGTTACTAAAAAAGTGACGTACTTAGTGCAGCGCACTGTAAGATTTTGACAATGATTTTGTAGCACTACTCTGTCATTGGTTGTACTAGTTTCCTATTATATTGGCGTGACTTTTGTGTGCCGCATTAACAAAATCTTAACACAACTGAATGTAATTAAAAGGTTTTACTTAATTATTTCTTCTTTGTTACGGAAAAAAATGCTACATGATTCGTGAAGATTCATGTTCCACCGCCGCAGACATTGTTCTCAACACAGCTATTTCAAGAGGGTACTGGGGGTACAAAAGTATCCCAATTTTTTTTATTTTGAATTTACAATTTGATACCTTGAAGCCTACTAGCAGGGCATTTACATTATAAATAAAGAAGTAAAGTAATATTCTGCTATTCTCTTTCTTAATCGGGAGAGGTGCATTTAGTAACCCTGGGTGTAGTTCACGTAGTAGCGCTACGCGTAGCTACGCGAAGTGCACTTCGCACTACACACGCTACGCGTAGCTACGCGAACTGCGTAGTGCGGTAGGGAAATGCTGTTCGCACTGATTGCACAGTGCCGGATGCTTGTCCGCACTGTGCAATCATTGCAAACGGCATCTTGCACAGTGCAAGCGGTCGTTTTCTGCCGCTCGAGTAGATTTGTACTCGAGCGGCAGCTTTCTCAACGCGGACTGGTAGTTTCTCATCGCGAGCGGTCGCGAGCATGCGTGACCACTCGCAATGAGAAACCTGACCTCCCCGCGTTGAGAATCTCGCCGGGAGGTTTATTTTCCTCGCTCGCGATCGGCAACTTGATGTTGCTGATCGCGAATGAGGAAAAAGTCTCGCCAGGATGTTGATTTTGCTCGCTCGCGGTCGCCAACTTGACGTTGAGGACCACGAGCAAGCAAAAAATGCCCGCTACGCGTTTTTGCACTGTGCTACGTGCAATTCGCGTAGCGCGTAGTAGCACAAACTACGCAAACTCCGCGAGCGTAGCGTAGTTTTCCGCCCAGGCCTAGCATTTAGAGGCCAATACAGTGGGCACAGTAAAGCAAAGACTTAAGACCAGTTCTGAGATATAACTGAAGAAAAGAAATACACCTTTTATTACATGAAGTGTGCACATGTAGCAAAGCTGTCCTGTCAGTATGGGCAAACTCAGAGCCACTAGGTCACAGGACCCTATGGGAGAACCTCCTTTGCGAACTAATGAACACGATTCTGAGCAGACCACTAAGGCAGCAGTAGGAGGGGGGCACATGTACCTGACCAGAGGATAAGCTAGATGCAATACTGTCTACCACCACAGCCGAAGTCAGAAATGTGGAAAGGAAGAAGTTAAAAAAGGAAAAATAGGAGTGTAACTAGCAATTGTGGAATGGCCAGGGCTAAAAAGGGCAAGAAGTGGACCACAGAGTGCGCTATATAGTGTGGGGAACAACAAAATGTGAGACAACTGGGGGGCATATTCTCAAGGAGCCATCGCCGAGTTAACAGCACTTTATCACAGCCAAAGTTGCGATAAATTTATCGCCCCATTCACAAGCTGGTGTTAACAGCCCATAACACCAGTTTACCCGCGATAGCAGCCGCAAAAAACATCGCCACAGATGACCCCTGCAACTATCGCTAATGAGAAGCAGAGTAGGCGTTCCCTTGCAAAAAGCCGCGAAAACACCACTCTGCAACATTCTCAACGACCAGCCAGATCGGCGATAAGACCACAAAACAGGCGATAAGGCGTGTTAGCAGCAGGAAATTAACACCTGCTCTGACCTGGTGCAAAGTCGGACCACAGCCTGCACCATAAAATTGAGCCCAGCCCAGAGCCACACCTGAAGGGCAACAGATGCCATGGAGCCACTGATCATGAAGCTCGGAGCCCCAACAGGGCCACAACACCCCCCGCCACCACCCCCAGGCCCCCCTCCACGGGCCAACCCCCCTGGCCAAAGACATGCCACATCAACTACACGGAATCATGTACCAAATAATCCGCCTGATGTCGCACAATCACATTTGGTGACATGCATGTGTCGTCACAAAAATGAGCATCACACATTCACCTTCGATGTAACAAATGAAAATTTATTCAAAGAAACACAGAACAGAAATGAAGACACATGGCGGCTCCCCTCGGGACAATCCATAGGTCACAGCCTGCAAGTCAAAAATCATGATGAGAAGGTGTGTCTTGCGCACATCAAAGGACAGAGAGAGAGCAAAGGAGAGAGAGATAGAGAGAGAGAAAGAGAGGGAGCAAGAGAAAGACGGACAGAGAGGGGGAGCGAGAGAAAGAAGGACAGAGAGCGGGAGCGAGAGAAAGACGGACAGAGAGGGGGAGCGAGAGAAAGACGGACAGAGAGGGGGAGCGAGAGAAAGACGGACAGAGAGGGGGAGCGAGACACAGATAACAGAAGAGATGGACAGGGAGAGAGAGTGCCGACAATGCGCACCCAGGCCACACTGCTCACCTGCTGCCACCAGTGTGTCTCCAACCACGTGCCGGTATGTAGTGCAGTTCACCAGGTCACACATCTGAAACAGATCCGTCATCTGAAACAGAGTCCAGATACATGAATGGCAAAGTACATACAATTGCACAAGAAATCATCGCCTGTCCGCGCCTGCGCACCCAGGCAGATGTACCCCAGCCCCTCCTGCCGCCCAGCGGTGCGGTGAGCAGTCAAAATATCGAAAATTAAATATCGACCTACACTAATATCGAGGTGACAATATCGAAGGGACAGAATATCGATGTTAAGAATATCGATGGACAGAATATCGACCCTAAGGTAAGTAATATCGAATTTTTTTATATCGATGTAAGTAATATCGAAGTTAGTAATATCGATATCAAATATATCGATGTTACTAATATCGATGTTACTAATATCGATATTTATATTATTGTTATGTATTTTGTTATGTATTTAATATGTATGTGTTATATGTGTTTTTGTTAAGTGTTCTACTTGTCTAAAAATATATGTATACAATTTTTATATGTTAATAATGTTTTTATAAGTTATTTTTGTTTTTTAGTACTGTAGCGGGTTGTGGGTTTATAGGGGAATAGGGTGGGAAGTAATTTAATTATACTAAATTAGGGGCCCATTAGGATGGCGGGCGGTAGCACCACCGCCGTGCTGGCGGATGCAAAAACCACCAGTTACCGCCCGCATGCCGCAGTCCACACGCCCGCCAAATTACGATGTGAAAAGGCAGCCAAACACCGCCGGCAAGCCAGCGACGCCGTCCGCCATCAAAGTGCGCCCGCTCACGTAGCGGCGCAGCCCAATGGAGACACACCGCCAGACGAAATCACGTACCGCCCGGCGTACAAATTACGATGCCGCAAACAAACAGCTCCCACGGCTAAGAGACACCGCACGTGAAAGTGAGGCGGAAACCCGAACGCCGAGCACAGACACCGAAGAGGCGACCCCCCGAGCATGAATCCAGCACTGCAGGCCCTCCCCATGCTATACCTGATGCACCACCAAGGAGGCAACGCACCGCGGAGACGCAGGTAGGCACACACACAACAAGGGCACGCAAACAGCGCACACAGTGCAAGTGCGGAAAAGGAGGACATGGCACCCCCCAACACCCCTGCGTGGACAAGACACATCCACCACTGCACCCACAAATGTAACACAGGGCAAAGTGCAACATCTCGCAACTATCATGGGCACACCACCTGGGACCAGGAACTAACGACCCCGTCACGGCACCGCAGCACAGCGGCGATGACGCAGCCACACATGCGCACAACTCAGCGCCCAACCATAACGCCATGTATGCGTCGCACACAAACAACACAGGGACACAACCAAGCACCACACACACCAGCCACACCCAGAACGCACATGACACATGACAGGCCTGCCACAGCCATGTCCCCAACGCCCAATTCACGGACAACACCCAACGTCACACAACCGACGCCCACATGTCAGTGAAGTCACGCAACATCAGGACACACCCCTGTGTGACAAACATGGCGAAGCACACAGCGGCGGCAACACCACCCAGTAGAACATGGGCCCCGTCGGGAAGAGGTTCGCCAGTACCACACAGAAACACCCATACCACCCTGCACCCATGAACCAGACATACAAAACGGAACACCAAAGAGACCGGGGACCGACAACAGGTGGACTCAAGAATGACACCCACACACAAGGCCCAACGCATAGCGGAAACACAGCCTGCCGCCCACACACGGGAGAGCAGACAGCACTGAATGACCTTCCATTCCAACTCCGAAACCACATCCCGACTAAACAAGCCGGCGAATACAGCCATTGTCCCAAAAAAGACCAACACAGGCATGCAGAGGAAACCGACCACAGGGCAGATAGCGCATATCACCTAAGAACATACCGAACGGGAAAGAAGAAAGTATAAAACTCCCCCATGCCGTTCCCATGCAAGTTATCTTGAAGGAGTCACACACCACTGACCTTGAACATTCAGAGAAGCACGTGGGATGAGGGCCCGTGTCCTCCGCACAAGCTAACAGAACACAAGTCCTGCCCCCCTACGACCATCACAGACCCCACAGCAACCTCGGAGCTTGCACACTGCAGACTGCACACACAGCCGGAGCACGCCACCACATCGCCCGCAGCAAAATGGCACCTACAACACACCTACTCAACTACGCCAGACAGGTCAAGCTGTACAAACACAACCTGATACAGCTACTGGGATGCGAACCCCTATCCCTGCTGAACGTAAGTTACCGACTGACTTACCGCATCGCATTGTTCAGCTGCGTCATACCCGTCTTCTACTGTCGGAGGTGTCCCTTCCACCATCCTGTGGAGTTGTGCCTCTCCAACCCGGCATGTCCAAGGGCGGACCTGCTACCACTATTCCACCCTCTGGACGCACACGACAGGGTCTGTTCAGCCTATGGGGGCATGGCGTATGTGGCGAACATCGGACCCACACTGCAATGGGACCACTGTGCCTCCACACGACGGATCATGGATCACAGCTACATCGAATGTCACCCAGCATGCCCCATCATGCTCCTACAAGGGACAACTTACGGACAACACCGTGACAGCCACCATCCGCTACATTGGCTGGCAAACATGTATACCACCAATGAAATGGAAGCCCTGCAGGAAGCCATCGCATACCTGTCAACCTGTCAATTCGTAGGACCCCGACGCAATCCCCCAATTGAGCCATGATGTCCGACACTGTACCCATGCTTAGCTTCCGCACGGACTGGCCAGTAACCACCACAACAGCCATACCAAACGACCTGCAACTGATACCACACCATCAACGACACTGCCATGACATCGGATGTGTCCGGGACATGCACTCCGTTCCCCATCACATCCAGGAACTCTGCATTTATCCGGGGAGGCAGTGGCATGGGATATGTGTATCGCACCCACATGGACAGAACTGCACGTACAACTATGCCATGACATGGATCCTGCGCCCATGGACATATGCACCGCACAGTGGACAGGAATCGCCCGGCTGGAGTATGTGAGAGCTGCACCCCTTCTCCCCCTCCCCGGAAATCCCGTAACAGGACCTTTGCATGGACGACAAGTGCATACAACAACAACACGACCCCAGTGACTGTGACATGTCCAGTAACCACCATATGGCAACAACAAGTGGGACGTCGTTGCATGCACGTAAGCCCATGCCCTGATGTCAACTCACACGCACGCGTGCATGAGTAACAACAGCAGCACACCTGTCACATGGAACTGAGATGGACTGTGCCCATGATGCCAAGCGGTCTGGTAGGCTAAATGTATCCCGTCTGTGTCAAAGTCCACAGCACCGCAGCTACTTGCAAATGAACATTAGCACAGCAACGGCCAAGCAGATGTAACTCTGAAGCCCACATCCCACATGCAACAGCTAATCACATGTACCCCTACACCCTTAGCTATGTGTAATCATGCTCAGTATAACCTCCACATGCATACCGCTGCCAGTAGTGTCCACTATACTGCATCACAGAGGACATAAGTCACAATACATGGTTTGAAGAAAGAAACTTTCTCTGCTGATTCCTTTCACAAGTACGAATGTGAGATGATGAGAGTGTGTGATGTATACGGCAGTCGTGACATGACTATGTAGTCCACTGTCATTCGATGTCAACGCAAATGAGTAGCACAACTGTGGAAGACACACATGTGTCGTGTGAAGCGGGAGTGACGCTTCGCTCAGGTGAGTGGGTGTGACGGGTAGATGCGCACATGCAAAGTTGAAACACGCTGTGTCGGGAGGGGTCCGGAACTGCACATTACCGCTTCCCTGGGCAATGTTAAAGGCCACCCGTCGGGGGGTGTGAACACGTGTGTGCACAGCAGCCGGGCACACGAACAATGCGGTATCAGGCGTACACGTCAGCCCACCCTCTGTGGACAAGCTGGATCCTGTTGTGCGCCCGCCAGGCCCTTGACAAGGCACACACAGCCCCTGCCGACCAGGTGTATCCCCAACATTGTCAACCTGCACAGGCAATCCAGGGCACGGGATGGCAGTGGAGCATGGTGGGGGAGAGGACTCGGCGCGCTTCTCCGGGACACATCACGCAGGCAAAACATCCTCAATGTGTAGCATGGCTCAAGTCATATGGAAGTATTGGGGGACGCACACATCATGAGCAGGAGTGACGTCACGGAAGGTGGCTCGCACCATCCCACCCATTGCCTACATCCCCACACACGTCACATGCCGTTGCAACAGAGAAGCCAGCGCGTGCGCAAGCACCTCCGAGCCCGCCCCAGTGAGGCAAAAGAGTGAATGTGTGGGTCCATCAGCCCCAGATGGACGCGGCATGGGCCGCTAGGGCAGCTACAGCCTCTGTGTGTCGCAGGTGGTGTATCCGGACTGCGGAGACTGCAATGCATTGTCTAGGTTGCCCGGGTCTCGAGTCGGGGCACCACGCAGGTGGACGGCATCCCGTCACACATCATGCCGTGTGCATAGGCAGGGACGGCCAGTGGCCGGCCCCCACATGTCTGTTAGCATGTCATCATCTGCACATTTATTAACAAATAGAGGACTATGGGCTATATTTATCCAGGTCCAGCATACATGCCCCATTTGTTTACTTGAAGGTCACTAGATGGTCTGTCTTTAATAAGTTCACATATAGGATGTAATATGACGCTAGTTGTCGTACATTACCTTCTCAATAGTTGTCCCCTTGACGACTTCAGTTCATTCCAGCTTGAACAGCTTAAGCCCCTTGATATCAGGTATCACCTATTATCACTACCGTGGGATAAATACACTGTAGTAGTGATACACTAATAAGGCACTTTTAGATGAATTTAAGAGGCCCGTTGTGCCTTAGACATGACTTTAACTACACCACACCTCACCTTTGCCGATTGTAAAAGCCTATTCCATTTAGGAACAGCTCTCCCTCTAGGACGCTACCAACATACTGGTTGGCGACGTAAGGAATCAACCATAGACTTTACATGCCATTCGCAGTATGGCGTTTTTTGCAATCAGCGTGCATGACCGTACGTGGCATACGAGCACCCGGAAGTACCCGCCCCCTGCATCGGCCGTGCGGCGGGTATACAGGGAGGCACTGTCGGCTTCCAGTGTACCAGCGGCACCGGCAGAGCTGGGGTAGGTCTGCTGACCATATGCGCGGATGTCGAAGTAAGTACCTGGGTCGGCGTCTGAATGCCTTGAGACTTAACATGGGCAAGATTACAATCCATACCGGGGCACTACGTTGGAACGAATGCTGATTCCACGAGCGACACACCGGTTCTAGCGTTGTTAGGGAACCCACTTCCCTTACCGACACTTTGCCTTGACTCAGCAAGGGGAGTTGGTTATGGCGCTGTTGGGGGCAGGTGGTTACCTACCATTAGACCAAGTTGTCCCCTGTGCATTCAGCCTTTTATTGTTATGTGGATAAGTTGTGATTGTATACGCTGAGCTTGTTTCCAAACACGAGGTGGGTGGTTCCCCCGGCTGACACCCCAATCTTACCTATTTGGTACGTTTGGGGTTTTTGTAGACTGGGGGACCACACCGGTCAACGTGGGGGTAACATGATACATGCGCTGCAAGAGCTTCAACCCTCTTTATTGGTGTAATCATCTTCCTATGCCTGATTACTCGACACTTACTGTTACTTTTTAGAACTTGACTAATTGTTTTGTATCTCTCGCCTAATCAAGGACACTGCACTATTCAGTGTTCGAACTCGCCGGCCGTTGATGTAACATCTCCTTTACCCAGACTGGGTGAGTTCTCTTGATGCTAGGAACAAGCGTATTTTACACTATTTTTACATAATGCTCCTGTGTTTTCATAGTTTTTAATTCTCTTTGCTACTCCATATCGCTCTGTGCATGGTCACTACCACTGTGTGTGATGCATGCTCTTTTATCACCATTTTTATTAGAACACTAAGCAAGTATAGTAGGTTTATACATTGTCCTGATATACTTCTATACTTATATTTTTCTACATGTTGATGTCATAGATCTACAGGTACCACTTTTTAGGGTGCTGTAAGGGTGGTCACTTTATTAGTTTATTGTGTACCCCTACCAAAAAGTGTGGATAGACATAGATCTTGATTTGGTCCTGAAGAATTGCCTTCTAATTGAAGTATCGGCAAGAAACATGTTGACCTTAATGCGCACAAACCCCGTGACCTTTTAACAGGGGTGCGCGATTTTCACGTTTTTAATGAAGGAGAGTGGCCACGATCATTAAAGTTGTTTTGGGTGGACCACCCCCTTTTTGATTTAACCTCACTTCTACACTCACTACATCTACACTCACTAGGGCCCTCACACGCACGGCACCTTACGGCAAAAGGAAATAAAGATCTCCGCCAAAAGGCCCCGTCAAGGCGCCGATCGGGTATTGCAGCGCCGACCCGATAAGGAGCAGACCCGATGATGAAGCAAGACACCCCACTGATGGGGGGTGTGTGAGGGTCTCTTTTCCAAAAGGAGGCAATGTTCTCCTGCCCTTAGTGTATAACTTATTATACTAACCATACGTCAACCTACAGTGTTCACTAGGAACTGCATACCATACTGTTTTTTATCATCTGCACATTGGCATGGGTGCATGGTATACGCATATGCACACGCATGTCATCTCTCACTATGTACATCTGCCACTTGGCACGTGCAAGGTTACGTGTCAAATGTGATGTGTATTTGCAAGCACACAGCCGTGTTGGCATGGGGCTGTCAATGTGTACACCTGACAATGCTCCTGGAGGTGTGATCCGTACAGTGCTGCACATAGGGTGCAGTGGTGACACCAATGACTGTCTCATATCCCCTCGTGCCACAGGTCCCACTTGTCTTGGCCACTCAGCCTGTGCCCACATCGTCGTTGGTGTGTGCCATACTCATCCTGCCTCGGAAGCAGTGTGATGCACAGCAGCCAGTCATGTTGCCGTGGTGTTGCCGCTTGCCGGATATGCAGTCAGTCCCCATCAGCACGCCTCACAGGTCATTGAGGCCTGGATCCCCATGTGCATGCACATAGCAATGGTTTGTGTCACTGCCCATTGCTATTGGTGGGAGACCTGTGTAAGTGTATTGTGGCTGTGCTGTCCCTGCATGACAGCTGTTCTGTGACTCATGTTCTTGCTCTGTCATATCAGTTATGTGTATGTGAATATGCCATGTGGCGTGTTGCTTTGACATGTGTCCACTTCCATCTGTCCTAGGCGGAGACCAAACATTTACCGCCCTTACCAGTTGTTGGCGGACATGGAGGATTCTGAGGTCATCCGGAAATTTCGTCTGGACCGACCAACCCTGCATCGACTATGTGCCATGTTGGATCCCCACCTCCGTCCTCGCAGGGTGTATCCGACAGCATTCACCCCCACGGCTAAGGTGATGGTTGCACTGCATTTCTTCGCCACTGGGTCATTCCAGCACACAGTGGGCAGTGGAGGTGGGATGTCCCAGCCCATGTTCAGCATGGTGCTGAGAGATGTACTGGCAGCCATGATGCTGTACAGGAACAGGTACATCCGATTCCCCAGGGCACGTGAGTTGGCGGCAGTGAAGGGTGCATCCTATGCCCTTGGACGGATCCCACACGTCGTTGGTGCCATAGATTGCACCCATGTTGGCCTTGTCCCACCACAGGCCACTGAGCAGCTCTTCCGCAACCGGAAGCACACGCACTCCCTGAATGTGCAAGTGGTGTGCCTTGCGGACATGGTCATTTCCCACGTGTGTGCAAAGTTCCCAGGCTCGGCCCATGACGCGCACATCATGCGCAACAGCATATTACCACGACTGATGACCAATCTGCAACAGGACCGTGGCTGGATTGTCGGTGAGTATGTGGAGTTGTGTAGCGTGCTGGCTTAAGGATGCTGTCTACTGTCCTGTTTGAATTGCAACGGTTCTCTGTGTCCCTCACGCCCAGGTGACTCGGCTTACCCGAATGGGCCCTGGCTGCTCAGTCCATTACGAAATCCTCGGACCCCAGCAGATGACCGCTACAATGAGGCACATGGGAGGACCAGACGTGTGGTCGAGCGTACCTTTGGCCTCCTCAAGTCCAGGTTCAGATGCCTGGACCGCACCGGAGGTGCGCTGGCGTACTCCCCACAGAAGGTGTGCCAGATAGTGGTGGCTTGCTGCATGCTGCACAATCTGGCCATTCGGAAGCAGATCCCCCTAATTGTGGATGACGGAGATCAACCAGGGCCCCAGCCTGCAGACCAGGACAGCTCGAGTGAGGAAGACAGCGGAGAGGAGGAAGCTGTGAATGTCCGTCAGCAGCTCATCGCCCGCTAGTTCACTTGACGGTGAGTGTCCATGTACGACGGCTGATGTGGCTGTAGTTGTGCAGGTGTCTGTGTGCTGTGTCACGGAGGCCTTTTGTTCACTGTGTGCTGTGTGTCAATGGTCCATGTCCAGGTTTGTATGCCACTGACGGTGGCTGTGGCATTGTGCCCTATTGCTCTGTGCGATGTGTGTACATTGCTTGTAGTTGTTGACATGTACTGTGTGATGGGTGTGTGTGACACACTCATTGAATGTGCTCCTGTTCTGTCTTCCCCCCCCCTAGGTCCCTACTGCCCCTCCTGTCCCATCGCCATGCCACACATCCGATGCTTTTCTGCTCAAGGTGGCGGTTGATCATCGTTCAATCAACACAGTGCACAGACAGCAGTTTGTGTAAAAGGTGCATTTATTTTCAACTGTGACATGTCATTGTGTGCAAGGTGATGACATGAGTGTTGCGTGCAGTGACAATGAGCTGTCGGCCATGGCTGCGTGATGCTCAGGGCGTACCCACTAGTTCTATGTCCCTAGTCCAACAGACACATGCCATTCTGATGGCTGTGTGGGGTGGGATCGTAGTCCAAGTCAATGCAGTGGGTGGTCAAGGATGGCTGGCTGCCTCACTTGCGTCTGGAGCGTGCGAAGTCCTCCCGGGACATCTGTTTCCACTTTGGACGGCCCCTTCCACGTTTGGGAGGGGGGGTGTGGTAGCGACCTGCTGGTGGTGGGTGAGGTGTGCTCACTGGCTGTGGACGCAGGGGAACTGGACACTGCTGCCCGACCCTGCGCCCTAGCAGGTGGTGGCGGAGGTGGTGTTGCTGGCCTTGCCTGTGACCTCACCGCCACCACCAGCTGGCCCATGAGGTCCACGAGTTGGTCCATACGGGACACAAATTGGCCCATATGGGCGTCCATGGACCTCAACACCCCCAGGACCTCCCGCGTGTCGGAAGCAGACCTGGCCCATTGTCCTTGGGCCTCTTCATAGGCCCCAAGGACTCTGGCCATTTGAGGCAGGGCATGGCTCCCAGGGGAGGCTGGCGTTGGCCTGACCCTGCTCTTCCCACCAGTACTGCTGCCACCGGCCTGCCCACTAGCCACATTGCTCACCACGGTCCTCGCTGTGGCTCCCAGGGTGGACCCAGTCGGCCGGACCACCACTTGCGCTGGTGCTGGGGCCAGTGATGACGTGGTGGTGGTCGCGGCGGTGGTGGTTGTTTCGGCGATGGTGGTGGTTGCGGCAGTGGGAGTGGCCGCCACAACAGTGGGAGTGGCCGCAACGACAGTGGCAGCAGGGGGCTGTGAGTGGTCATCAGCCCTGGCTGATGGGTTGGTGGGTAGGAGGGTGCCTGGGGTGCGGTTGGGCCCTGCCACACCAGATGGGCCTGCTGGGTGGTCCGTGTCCGAATCGGAGGACAGATCCTCCACATCCGTGAGTCCTTGTTGGGGGCTTGCAGGCTGGCTGTGCTGGCTGCTGTCTCCATCTCCAGCATCCAGCAGTTCGTCACCTGTGGGGGGAATGAGATATGTTATTGTGTTGCACATGACAAAGTATGTATAGGTTGTCTGACATCCACAGTTCGTGCACAGTCGTGCACAGGTTTCCCGGAGCCGTGTGTGTGGCTGTGCTATTTGTTGTTGTGTGGGCATGCCAATGGGACTGTGTGCTGTGGACATGTGGCATGGGACGGATTGGCAATGCCGATGGGTGTGTTGCTGTGCTCCTGCTTTTTGTGGCTCTGGTGTATGCGGACTCCAGACCCATTGTGGAGGTTGGTTTGTACTATGCTCTTGGGGTTCAAATGTAACGCTTCGAAACGCAGATGGCAAAATGGGGGTCAGCCCCCTGAAACGCATTTGAGATGAACTATGCTTTGGGGGTTCATATGGAACGCTTAGAAACGCAGATGGCATAATGGGGGTCAGCCCCCTGAAATGCATTTGAGATGAACTATGCTTTGGGGGTACATACTGTGTGCCATGGGTGCAGAACGTGGCATGTGTTGTGGCAACATGACAGTGCATGGTCTGAGGTGTGTGTATGTCTGACATACCCTGCATATTTGCTGTCTGTTGTGATTTCTGGCCATGTAATTGGACGCATTGTTATGGGTGAGTGATGGTTGTGTGCCACACGACGTATTGCAGATGGTCCAATTCCTTGGTGTGCGTGCTGCCCTGTGCCATGTGCATCACTGCAGTGCTCGGGGGTGTGTGGCCCATGTTATGTGTGTAGTTGCTCACAGTGTGACGTGCGCTTCATTCACTACTGGCACATGATTTATCATGGGCATGTTTCTTTGCGTGACTACTGTGTGTGGACCAGCTGTTCGGATGACATACCTTTCATGTGACTGGGGCTGACGGATGAGATGGATGGTATGTTGTATGTGCATTGTGTGTCTGTGTGTTTGATGGGTCCAGTGGTGTTCGTGTGCATTTATGTTGTTCCACGCTGTTGCGTCTAGTGTGGTATGTCTTACATGGGCATAGTTGTGGGATGTGTGCTTGACAGGCAGTGGGGGCTACATGGACAGGACTTCGATGGTGTTGCAGTTGTGTGTGATGGGTTGCACTGTGCCTGCCGTGTGGTTCTGTAATCAGTGTGACTTGTGCATGCAGACGTGGCTCCTTGGGTGTTGCTGTGTCTGTGATGGGTCATGTGGGGTGTGACTCTGTGGTTCATGTCCGTGTGCACATTGTTCACATGGTTGTGGCAGGGAGCAGTGCTGCGTGTTCCTCTGCTACTTGACATGTCCCATGTGTTAGTCGTAATTCAGTCCTCATGCCTCCAGTCACCCCGCCCTGTCCAGTTTCCCACCTGCAGGTTGTTTTTGAGCATGCACTGGACTGGATGCAACATGGTTATGGGCGGGGGTGCTCCATGTTGCAGGTCTGTGGGGGTGGGGGCGGTGTTATGGGTCGTGGTGATGGCTGGACACCCACTGACACCGTTTGTCCTGGGGCGGGATGTCTACCTGTCGGCTGCCGGTGTGCACTGCAGTGGCTGCTACGTGGGTGTGGGGTGTGGGGGGTGCTCCGCCTTGCTGTGCTGTAGGACTAGGGGCCTGGTGTGTGTTGTACTTCAGATGTCCCCCCTCCCACCCACTGCCTCTGTGTTGCGGCTACTTACCTGTTACTTGTCGGTTGGTGCAGCTATGGCTGCCACATGGGTGTGGGGGGTGCTCGTTGTGGCGCTTCTGGAGTACTAGGGGACCTGTTGGTAGTTACGTGGCTGGCTGGGTGTACACATGCCCCCATGGTTTTGTTAGTTGATATGTTTGGGCTGTGTGTGTGGTGGTGCCTGTTGCGTGTGTGAGTAATGTGTTGTGTATTGTGTACTGGACATGGGGGTGTTTGTCCCTCGGAGCTATGGCATGGTGGTAGTGCATGTGAGTACATAGCGGTGTGCTGGTATACATTTGTTTGTACTTACCGGCCTCCACTCCCCTGGTAATCCGGTGAGGATCTCCGGATGGATGATGACTCGCACCTTCTCCTCCCACGCTTTGAAGGTCTTGTAATGCGCGGGATTCCCTCCGCCAGTCGTGGCAGCCAGCTCTCGGTTTTTGCTCTCCTTCTTCTTGACCAGGCTTTTGATGTCGTTCCACCGTTTGTTTATCTCTCCTCTGTTTCTGGGTACGGTCCCGACTGCATTGACCTGGTCTACAATTCTGTTCCACATTCTGTTTCTGGTGGCTAGTGGTGTGTGCTGGACCTGGTTGCCATAGATTTGTGTGTGCACCTTGACGATCTCGTCGACCATGACCGTCAGCTCAGTGGAAGTGAACTTGGGCATTCTGTGTGATGCCATGGTGTTTGTGGTGCTGGTGCGGTGTGTGATGTGTGATGTGCAGGGGGTTTGTGGTGCCGGTGTTTGGTGGTGGTGGTGGTGGTGGTGGGTGTGATGTGTGCGTATCTGTGGTGTGCTGCTGTCGTTGCTGTGTCACTGTGTCCTCTCCTCTCTGCTTTGCAATGTTGCAAGGGGTTGTGGTCTGTGGAGGGGCTGCTTTTGTACTTACCTGTTTGGGTGTGTCCTGATGGTCTGTTGTTTTCAGGTGTGTTGTGGCCGGTGTTCTGGGCTTTGTGTTTATTTGTTTGTCCAGGGGTGGTGTGTTTTCGGGATGTGTACTTTGTCTGTGTATTTGTGCGTGGGTTGCTGTGTGGACTTGTTTGCCTTGTTGTGTGTGTTTGTTTGAGTCCGGGGCTGTTTCTGTGCAGGGACGTGGCCGCCATGGCTTCTGCCGTGTCCATTTTCTTCAGTGTTGTTTACGCTGGCGGGCGGTGTATTTGTTGTTTTTCCGCGCTCATGTCGGTGCGATCGTAATTTCACGTGCGGTGTCTCGACCGTGAGGGCGGGCGGTTTTGTGTTGTCGTGTGTCTTTCCATCCGTGGCGGGCGGTTTGACTCCGACTCGGGCATGGGCGGGCGGTATTTTGTGTGTTTTTTCCGCCGCTGGCGGTTTTCGGTTCGAGGCATCATGATTGCTGGGTCGGTATTCAGAAGGTGTAGGCGGGCGGATTTTTGCCGCTTTCATGGGTGGCGGATTTTTTTACGCCCGGTATCGTAATGGGCCTTTTAATTATTAATTTTTAGGAATTATAGATTAATTGTAATTATTTTTTGCGTTTAAGTTCTGTAGCGGGTTGTGGGTTTATAGGGGAATAGGCTGGGAAGTAATTTAATTGTAATTAAGTAATAATTTATTTTAATTAATTGGTATTGATAATTATATTATTGTTAATTAATTAATAATTGGTAATTCATTTTTATTAATTGGTTATTAATTTTTATTAATTGATTAATTGATCATTATGTTAAGTGTATTATTTTATTATTGGAGTGTGTTGTGCGTTTATAGGGGAATAGTGTTGGAAGTAATTGAAATCTAATTAAGTAATTATTAAATTTATTGTTGGGTATTGATAATTTATTGGACATTAATTATTAATTGGTAATTTTTGTAAATTATAATTTTTTTGTTATGAAAATTAATGTATTGTTGTTTTATCATTAATTGGTAATTAAATATTATTAAATATTATTTATTGATAAATTTAATTAATATATTAATAAGTAATTATTAATTGGTAATTAATGTTTAGTAATTATTATTATTGGTATAGAAAAGCATTTAATTGTTCAATATTTGTTACTTGGTAATTAAGTATTAATAATTAATATGTTTTTTGTTATTACAAATATTTTATTGTTCAATATTTATTATTTGGTAATTAATATTTATTCATTATTATTTATTGGTATTTATTATTAATTTATTGTTAATAAAGTCTTCATTGGTAATTATGTTTTTAATAATTATTTATTGGTATTTGTAAATAGTTTAGAGTTATTTAATAATTAATTCATTAATTATTTTTAAAAATGTTTTTATTTATAAGTATGTTATTTTTAACTTCTGCGCTATCCAACACTTTCCCTACTGTTGCACTCTCTGGAGTTGGAATAGTAATTTTTACCCCTAGGCTATCCAACACTTTCCCTACTGTTGCATTCTCTGGAGTGGGAATAGTAATTTTAAGCTCTACGCTATCCAACATTTTTCTTACTGTTGTTTTTTTTGGAGTTGGAATAGTAGTTTTATTCCCTCCGCTATTTAATATTTTTTGTATTATTTTAGTTAATGTAGTATATAATTAATTTTAAAAATATTAAAAGTACATTTAATTTTTTTAATTTGTTATACATAATTATTTAATTTTTATTTGTGTTATTGTTTTATGTGTATAGATGTATTTGTAATTTTTAATATTTTTTAATAATTTATAATTTATTAAAACAATTATTAAAACTGATTATTAAGTAAGTATATATATTATATATTAGATGTATATGTTTAATTAATGTTTTATTAAATTATATATATTACTTATTAATTTTAAACATTATAAAATATTTTTAACTATGTTTATTTTATTTATAAGTATTATTTAGTTTATTTTACATATTTTTTTTAACAAAAAAAACCCGATATTTTTAATAACGATATTTTTGACATCGAAATTTTTTTTCTCGATATTTTTGTACTTACTATGTTGTAGATAGGATAGCGATATTCTTGACATCGATATTCTTGCTCCGATATTTTTGTAGGTCGATTTTTTGACCTTCGATATTTTGTCAGTGATCCCAGCGGTGCATGCCCACCCCTGCGCACCCAGGCCTCACTGCTCACCTTCCGCCCTTGGCGTGTAGCAATGAGGGCCCACCACGTGCCGCTGCAAGCCACATGCCCGGGGCCCGCGGACATGGCACCCTCCACATCATGCAGCCCCGCTCCGCAGGCTACCAGGTCTCACATATGATTCTTGGTCTTGATTTCGCCATGGCAGAGGACATACCAGTGCACCCGGCATCATCGCAGGCTGCACACCCGCTCAGCCCTTGAGGTGCCAATAACTCTGTGATCCGGGATGTGATGCCACGTGGCGGTAGGCCCGCGCTGCCGGCTGGCTCTGGCCTACACTGCGGTCCAGCAGGGCACACAAATCCTGAGCAGTCCAGACAGCCGGGACGGGCATCATCACAGGCTGCACACCCGCTCAGCACTTAAGGTGCCCCTACCTCAGTGCACCCAAAGTCACCGTCCCGTGGCGGTGTGCCTGTGCCGGCCACAATGTATCCAGTGCCACCAAGTCTGTGTCCCAAAGTCATGGACCCTGTATGATTGTGTATCGTGTTGCGGACGCCATCATGTCACCTCAGGTCCTGGGGAATGTGATGTTGCAGGGCCCGAGCCCCTCATGCCTACATTAACACCACACGGATGCACCCAGATAGAGAGTGGAAATGGCGTCGAGCACGTGCACCCGGCCCTTTAAATTGGCAGGGTCACATGTCCTGTGACGCGTGTGCTGGATGGGTGTGGTGTGGGTGTAAACCAGCCATGAGGGAGTGGCTGTGGCATGCTGACAACTAGACCTGTGAGCAGCAGATCACTACAGGAAAGACATGGGACATGTAGCGTTGCCGCCCCCCCTGTGAGCGTAAGCGGAGTGGGCTGGCCTGGCGTATGCCAGTCCAGCGTAAGGGTTTGTAAATGACCCCGGGGCCCTGGGAGTGGTTCCGTACTGGGCTGGACAAAAAAGTAACTCATGCGTGTGTCCCTGTTGTTGTGTCAGCGCCACCCGGACCGCATTGGGCAATGTGTCACCCTGTGACCCCTGTTCTACGACATGAGCCACATGGACGTAAGAGGAGTCCAGTGAGCCTACATTCATCCATACTTCCACACTTGAAAGACCATAGACATGACACATCTGTGTGAATATGAATGTTTAATGCACATTCAGTGGAGTGTTGCATCTGGAGCAGTACAGGGCCATGCAAACCCCACATGACGATGTTGTCCCGTGGAGGGCCAGCCAGGGTCCCTCAGGGAATGACAAGTCCAAAGGAAGAGGAAGAGTTCAGCCCGCAGTCTGATTGCTGTGTCAATGGCGATCAAACAGCATATGGCAGTCCATGTCGAGGTCCAAGGTGAGTGTCGCAGAGTGCATCGGGGACAGTGGAAGGTGATGATGCAGAGGGCATTACCAAGCTGAAGCCTGACCTATGGATGAGATGCATGCTGCTGCGTCCTTCTTACCACGAGGGCAGAATCATCCACATCTTCGTTCTCTGCTGTTTCATGTGCCTCACGTGTGGGTGGTGGTGTTCTGTCTCCAGCACTGTGTGGCAGTGACACATCAGTGGCCGGAGGTGGAAGGTCTGCCCCACTGTGTGGCACTGACACTTCAGGGGGCGGAGATGTGGATGCAGTGGTGGCAGCAGCATGCATCCGCGCCAGGCCTTGTGGCAGCAATGCCATGAGGATGGTCCTGAGGTCATTGAGGAACCCAGCTACCTCTCGCTGGTGTGCAGCCGTGGCAGCCGCTCGTTCCGCATTCGCCCGCTCCATGGTCTCCATTAACCTCCGCATGTTTCCCAACTCCCGTGTGACATCCCTAGAGCCACTCTGACTGGACAGTTGTACTATTCTCTGAGTCAGGGCTCCAGCGATGTCAGCCATGGTCCATTGGAGAGCATGGAGCGGACTGTGGGTGTCCGTTAGGGACCGTGAGTGGTCCCTGATGGGACTTAGACACCCACGTATGGCATCTAGTTTGTCTGCCATGCGGTCGAAGCCCACCCGCACCTGTTCAGCCAGATTCTCCTGGCACCCCAAAACACGGTGTTGGAAGGCCATGTGTTCTTCGTGGGGGTCCTGGGAGGCAGCAGTGGTGGTGGGTGCTGCCTGCTGTGTGGTCTGTGCAGGGAGTTGGGTCTCCTCGTAGCAGCTGGGCTGCCCAGCACCTGGAAGTGGGCTGCGTAGGCTGTCCACGAGCAGTTGGAGGGCGTCAGAGTCGAAGCTTTGGTGGTCCTCTTCGTCTCCAGAGCAGAGAGGGTCGGGCTGTTCTGCAGGAGGTGTTGATTCTCCCTCTGCAATGTGAAGGGGAGATGCAGTTTAACAATGTGTCCACATGTATGTTGTCGCATTGTACATGTTTTCATACAGACAGCATGACTGGGTACAATGTGGCTGTTTGGGAGGAGCTGCCTATTTGATGGGTGACAGTGGACATTTTGACAACAGACGTGTGTGTGTTTGTACTTGTACATTATCACCTCACATTTCCCTGTAATGCCAAATGTGATTGGCCAGTGTCTGCACCCAAGCGGCACAGTTGTGTCCTGTGTTCTGTTGTAGGTGTTTTGCGGATTGTGTCACATCGTTGTCAATGTAGATGTGCTCTGCATGTGATGTGTGTGCTGCATTTTGGGGGAGTCGCCCCTGCAGCTCAGATTTTGCTGCCCCTTATCCCTTTCATGAGGTGTGCCTTTGACTTCTGTGCTTGTACAGTGCTGACATGTTGCATACTTGGGTACATTGGTCTCTTGGTGGGAGTTGGTGGTCTGGGGCATGGTTTGTCCGCAGATGTGCTCAACTTAATTGTGCATGTGTGCCATTGTACCCATCTAACCCGTCCCCCCAGGCCCTGGTCGCTACTCACCCTGTTGCTGTTGTGTCGGGTCCTGTTGAGCAGTGTCCGGGCCCCCAACTCCTGCCACTGTCTCCCCACTGATGACTGTGGACACCATTTCCTCCATGTCGTCCAGCTCCTCCTGTGGCGCTGGGCTCCCACCTCCAGTCTGCATTGCTGCCTTCAGGTTGTTGGCGAGTTTCAGCTTGGTTTTGCGCTTGACATCATTCCAGCGCCTCTTGACCTCGTCCATTGTCCTCTTCAGCACTCCGACTGCATTCACCTTGTCCACCATCGACTGCCATAGTCCATTTTTTGTTGCCAATGACACAGTGGAGGTGACGAACAGTTGTTGATGGTGTTCTATCACCTCCGTTATCAGGATCCTGTTTTCCTGCGGACTGAACCGCTTCTTCCTACTCTTCTTGTCCTTGCCCTTCCCTGACCCCGAAGTCCCAGGATGGTCCTCCGGGGGGCTTGTGGGGTTCTGGTTCTCCTCCGTACTTGCTCCAGCAACGTCCATTGTGCTTCGCTGTTGTTTGGCATTTGTTTGTCTGTTTTTTTCTATTTTTATGGTGATTGTTCCTGCCTGACGCGTGTGAATTGCAGGCCTGTAGCTGGTTTTCGCTGATTTTCGTATCGCGATTGGCCTTATCGTAGCTATTTTTGCATTCGTGTTTCGCATTTTTGCGGCGTGGCGTTGATTTTAACACGGTCAGTTGACGCGTTATCTGGAGACTATCGCATGGTACCGGCGTGTTTTGAATAGTTGGTTAAGACGGCGTAAATTTCCCGCGATAGACTGCGATGTTGAAGGTTGCGTTAAGTTACTTTTGCGATGGTTATCACACGTTCTTGAGAATATGCCCCTGGGAGTACAGAAAGGCCGTAGACAAATCCAGTGATGCACAAAAACGCAGGGTTTGCAAGTGCAAAATTGATTTTTCAATGTATTAACCCCATTGTGTTACTCAGAAAAGTATTTTTGAATTGCAAAATGAAAGGTTGCATCCCCTACCGAATTACCATTTGGAAGGGGTGTGTTTTTGGTGCTCCTTCCAAAGTGCATGTTGGTGAGGTATGTATCAATGGTTTGAAATCACAGTTCTTGTCACAAATCATTGATGAATTACCAACTAGCAAATTGGGTTGGCAACTGATTTGCAAAGGAGAAGAGGTCACCTTTAGACCTCTTACCCTTTGGGAATCAGGGTAGCAACGGCGAGAGGAGAAGGCAGTGGTCCAGTGGACCACTGCCAACTCTCACTAAAGTTTTTCAAAATGGAAAACCTTTTTTTTTTAAAAGGAGCTCAATTTCCCTTAAGAAATGCAGGCTGTTTAAAAAAAGTTTTTCAATTTAGAATGCAATCACAGTCATGGTGGTCTGCTGTACCTTGTAGGTGCCTAGCACTGTGACTGTCACAATCACAGAGGTTCACAAATTCAGATTGGATTCACAAAATGACGGTGAGCAATTTGTAACCATTTTTTGCAACTCCAATCTAGCCCTAGGCTCTATAAATATTATAATGGGCTTCATCTGGATTCCTAGGATTCCTGTTTCCATACAGATCCTTTATGCCCTCAAGACGGACTATGTACATTACCATACTCACTTTACCACGTGACACGGCTAAGCTGCGCGGGGTGAGCAGCTGAGTGAGAGGCAGCAGTGAAGTGCAGTCGAGGTGCTCCGGTGGACCGTGACATCCCCCCCTCGCGGAGGAGCACAGCGTCTCGGCAGCTGCGGACGGCGTTGTACCCGCGAGGGGCTCAGACTGGGAGAGAGCAGCAACGGAGGTGAGCCAGAGAGCAGAGAGCGCGGTCGCCATTAGCGGCGACCGCTGAGTGAAGAGCCCGGCGAGACCGCAGAAGCGGCCCAACTAGGTTGGGTGTGGCTTGCGGTTCGCCAGTGCGCCCTGCTCCCTGCTCTAACCCCTTTTTTTCTGACCCAGCCTCAGGTAGCCACCCGCCAGCCCACCGGCTCCACTCAGCCGTACTTGCCCCCGCATTGCCTCAACTTAGGCACCAGGCATTCATTAGGTTCCTCCACAGGTTCCTCCAGAGCTCCCGCTCCTGCTCCTGCTCGGGACCAGGACCAGACGAGATCAGACGTGAAAGTAGAGTATATTCTGTGCATATTCTGTGTGACTTGGAGCCAGACTTGGAGCGAGAGCCAGCAGCCCATGACAAAGCTGCACAGTCATAATCAAACTAAGCCGGCAGGAAGTTAAAAACGCCATTGCAGGTGATCCGCGAAAAAGCAGTCAGTGGCATCGTCTCCTCCTTCCTCTCCTCCTTCCTCTCTCGACTCACTTCACTTTAAAAATCATACAAGCTCTTGGTCACTCAGTCATTCAGTCACAGCCAAGAGGCCTCAAATGGAAATTGGCAATTTGACATGACTGAAACAGTACAGACCGCGCAGTACTAAGAGCACCATTAATCCTGCGGGAGCCGGGTGCGGCCTGTGGTTGGTGGGTCCATCTTGAGTGCATCGCTCGCCCATCTTATCTGTTCTTCGCTTTTCTGCCACAAGCCCGCCTGCCTACCGTCTTACCGATAAGACAACAGGAACAACAGGAGCAGCAGCAAGGCTACAGAGGCTGCTGAGAGCGTCTCAGCGTTGGAGCGAAACATTCCATCGCACATACCAGGTGACAAGGGAGGACATAAGGTCTGGTAGAGTAAGGCAGCCACCTACAAGACCAAAGCTCAAATCAACAAAAAGGAAAGCCAAGTGCGAGGACACGCTCGAATTAGAGCTGGTCCACGATAAAACAAGTAAAAAAAGCGATACAGCAATGGGCAGCAGGGTTACCTGCATCCCTACAAGCTCCGCCATCGATGGAATTAGCCCCTGTAAAATCTACGGCTCAGTGACAACAAATCTCCAAACCACAACTGACCTGAAGCCATCACCAAGAAGCCAAGAACCAAAAGATCTCATAAATATTGAGGGGGCGTCTCAGAGAAAAAATCCATGTACCCTCCAACCAAAGATTTATACTAACCAGGGAAACTCGATCATACTCCATTGATCAACAACAAGCCAGTTGAGTCACCGTCATGTGTAAAGGACAGCCCCTTCAACCCCTACGGAACGAGCATGGCAACAGAAGGCACAGTTACCCGGATAAATAGCGAGGCCAATAACCTGATAGGGGCCAGAGTCAGGAGAGACGGTGGCGAGCCAGAGCAGGGGACCCCCAGCAAGGTCAAGGAGACGCCCTGCAATGCAAAAGGCAGCCCGATGAGCCACCAAGAGGCTGACAGATCCCCTAAAACGGATACCAATAGTCAGCCAGACACATGCACCACAAAAAACTTGGGGCAAGCAGAAATCAATGACTGGGTGGACCCCAATGACTCCCAAGCCCCCATTTTCGAACCGTGTCAGCGGGCAGATCAAAAAGTTTTTTCCTTTCTGTGCCCCCTTGATGCCCTGATTGTGCTCGTTTTCCCTTCTGTGCCTGTTTCCCGCCGCTGCGCCCCTGCGGCCCCGCCCCCTCACTGCCCATTCGCTGCCCCATTCCCTGCTCCTCCCTCCCACCTCCCCATTTATGGCGGCCGCTGCGCGGCCGCGCAGCGGACGTGCGCAGCGGGTGCGCCGCTGGTGCGCCTAAGGCAAGCCCGTCTGCGCCCGTCCACGCCGTGACCGCGCCCAGCGCCAGACCCCCTGGTCCGGGCATCCCCCGCACCCGCCACATCAACAGATGCCGATACGACGCCAGCACCCTCCACGCACTCAACCCCGGAAAAGATCACGCCTGCTACCAGGCCACCCCGAAGCGCACCCAAGGGCCCTTCACCTGCCGGAACTGCAGCTTCGCCAGCACCCGCCCCGCCAAACCACCGCCCAGGAAAGAACCCAACTACCTCAGATGCATCCTCCTCAACACCCGCTCCGCCCGCAAACACGCCATCGAACTCTGGGACCTTCTCGACTCAACCTCCCCAGACGTCGCATTCCTGACGGAGACCTGGCTGAATCCCGCTTCAGCCCCCGACATCGCCATTGCCATCCCGGACGGATACAAGATCACCCGCAGGGACCGCACCAACGGAGTCAGAGGAGGCATCGCCATCGTCCACAGGAACACCCTCAGAGTCTCAACCAACACCGACGACACCCTCAGCACCGCCGAACACATGCACTTCCAGATCCACACCGATCCCAACACCACCCTCAGAGGAACCCTCATCTACAGACCCCCGGACCCCGACCACAGTTCAGCGATTCCATCGCTGACTTCGTCAGCACACACGCCATCGCCTCCACGGACTACATCCTCCTCGGGGACCTGAACTTCCACCTCGAGAACAACAAGGACACCAACTCCACCACCCTGATCGACAACCTCGCCACCCTCGGACTCAGACAGCTCGTGACTACACCCACCCACGCCGCCGGCCACACGCTAGACTCCATCTTTTCCGCAAGCCCACACGTCTCCTTCAACCACACCTCCGAACCCCACTGGACTGACCACCACTGCATCCACTTCACCTACAGGAAGCCCACCACGCACCACCGCACCGAACAAATGCCTCGCCGCTGCTGGAGCAGAGTCACGGAAGACCAGCTAACCACAACCCTCGCCCTGAGCCCACCCGCCGAACCCTCCGACCCCGACACCACCGCCCGCAACCTCAGACAGTGGATCGACGACTGCGCCAACACCCTCGCCCCGCTCAAGAATCCGCCCAACAGCCACACCAGCAAGAAAGCCACCTGGTTCACCGAAGACCTCCAGGCCTCCAAACGAACATGCTGAAAACTGGAGAAGATCTGGCTCCACGAACGGACAGCGGACAGCTACGCCGCCCACAAGAGCGCCACCCGCAGTCACCATCAGCTCAACAGATCCGCCAAAAGGGCCTCACTCAAAGACCGCCTAGACAACAACGCACACAACAGCAAAGAGCTCTTCAATATCGTGAAGGAACTCTCCAACCCCAGCTCCAACACCAACGACATCCAGCCGTCGCGAGACCTGTGCGACTCACTGGCCACCTTCTTCCACCGCAAAATCGCCGACATCCACGACAGCTTCAACACCACGACCGCCCCGGCAACCACCGAGACCACTGCCCCCACAACCACCAACCGCCTGCTCTCCTGGACCAACATCAACGACGAGGACACCAGCGAGATCATGAACACCATCCACTCCGGTTCACCGCTAGACCCGTGCCCTCACCACATCTTCAACAAAGCCAGTACAGCCATCGCGCCCCATCTCCGGAAAATAATCAACATCTCCTTCGAGACAGCAACCTTCCCGGAAAGCTGGAAGCACGCCGAGATCACCGCCTTACTCAAGAAACCCAAGGCAGACCCCAAGGACCTCAAGAACTTCCGACCCATCTCTCTGCTCCCGTTCCCCGCGAAGGTCACCGAGAAAATCGTCAACAAACAACTGACCCGCTACCTCGAGGAGAACAACATCCTGGACCCTTCCCAGTCCGGCTTCCGCAGCAACCACAGCACCGAAACCGCCCTCATCGCCGCCACCGATGACATCAGGACCCTGCTAGACAACGGAGAAACAGCAGCCCTCATCCTCCTGGACCTATCAGCCGCCTTCGACACGGTCTGCCACCACACACTACGAACACGCCTTCACGACGCCGGGATCCAAGAGAAGGCCCTGGACTGGACCACATCCTTCCTTTCCGGCAGAACACAAAGCGTCCGCCTCGCCCCCTTCCGATCCAAGGCCACCAAGATCATCTGCGGCGTACCCCAAGGCTCCTCCCTCAGCCCAACGCTGTTCAACATCTACATGGCACCCCTCGCCCACGTCGCCCGACAGCACAACCTCAACATCATCTCCTACGCCGACGACACCCAGCTGATCCTCTCCCTCACCAAAGACCCTCACACCGCCAAAGCCCACCTCCACGAAGGAATGAAGGCCGTCGCCGAATGGATGAGGACCAGCCGCCTGAAGCTGAACTCGGACAAGACGGAGGTCCTCATCCTTGGTTCCAACCCTTCAGCCTGGGACGACTCCTGGTGGCCAACATCACTGGGAACAGCCCCGCCACCCACCGACCACGTACGCAACCTAGGGGTCATCCTCGACCCCACCCTATCCATGACTAAGCAGGTCAACGCCGTTTCCTCATCCTGCTTCAACATCCTCCGGATGCTCCGCAGGATCTTCAAGTGGATCCCCACCGAAACAAGAAAAACAGTCACCCAGGCCCTCGTCACCAGCAGGCTGGACTACGGAAACGCCCTCTACGCAGGAACGACGGCTAAGCTCCTGAGACGGCTGCAACGCATCCAGAACACCTCTGCACGTCTTATCCTCGACATCCCCCGACGCAGCCACATCACACCCCACCTGAGAGACCTGCACTGGCTCCCTGTCAACAAGAGGATAACCTTCAAGCTCCTCACCCATGCACACAAAGCACTCCACAACTCCGGACCAGCCTACCTCAACAGACGACTCAGCTTCTACACCCCCACCCGCCAGCTCCGCTCGACCAGCCTCGCCCTCGCCACAGTCCCCCGCATCCGGAAAACGACCGCCGGCGGCAGATCCTTCTCCCACCTCGCCGCCAAGACCTGGAACACCCTCCCCACCAACCTCTGACAGACCCAAGACCTACTGGCCTTCAGAAGACTCCTCAAGACCTGGCTCTTCGATCAGTAGCAGCACCACCCCCCTCTTCCCCCAGTGCCTTGAGACCCTCGCGGGTATGTAGTGCGCTTTATAAGTGACATGATTGATTGATTGATTGAGTACGGGTCTCATTATTGGAGCCAAAAAATAGTTCCCCCCCTCCAGACTCAAATCACACAAGCTGATGCCCGGGCAGACCTGGCAGCGTTTAACGATTCAACAGACAACATACCTCCAGTGCAACGTACGCTGCTTCCTTACGAAGACTCTCACTCGATGAATACTGATATGACCTTTCTAGCTTCACAGAAATGGGAGGATCTTGTTGCCTCTTATAACCTAAAACCCGCTCTGCATCACTCCCCCGTAGCAGTCACAAAAACACCATGGGCAGAGTGAAGCAATCCCACTGGACGTTCAAACCCAGAATCCATCTGGGTAACAATATTAAGCACTTTGCAATATTCAGCTACAGCGCTTCAATGTCAATCGCACAAATTGGACCTACAGCTCACGGTCCTCCAAACCTTGGCAGACTCTATTTCAGGGATTCATTGGAAGTTATTAGAACTTAATGGCCTTATAAAACGAGGGCAAGAAGCAGCTCACGATAACCAAATCCCACAACTAGAATGCACTTGTGCTCCAATAGTTGACAAATTAATAACATTACCATTAATGATAGGTGACCTAATATCAGACTTAAAAACAAATGCCCCATCGAGCATCTATCCGAGTGACGGACCTTTTAGGGCAGAAACAACTATACCTGAGCAACCAAAAACAGTGCCGACACCAACCAGCCCGCACCACCCCCCCCGATGGCAGCGAAGCAGCAGTAACCATAATAGAGAGTGCAGCTAACAAAAACCACTCACCTCCGAAAGTTTGCCGGAAACAAAAAAGGAAGGGAAGAAACAAGAAGTTAGCAGACCTGGGTCTTCGCGCCAAGAATCAGCCCCAGGCAACTCCAACTGCCCCTGAATCCGATTTTGAGGCCATCAGGCATGCTCCTACTTCCACCTCGGCTGATAGGCCAAAGCACTCCTCCGTAAGATCTAATACTATCCTGCCACCGGACGAGGGCCCATCTCTAAGATTACCAACACAAAACGTACCAACCGATGATAACAAGCAGGAGTCAACTCCAATTAGAAAGGAGCCAGTTACACCAAAGCAAGATCTAAGCAAGATCACTAAAGTAGAACAAAATCCAAGGTCGAAGCACCGCGATGACACACAGATGAATCACATGGAGTCACTACAACAGCCAACAAGAGGGAATGAGAACATATTCTGCGAGTCAGGGAAAATAAGGACACAAAGTGACCCTTTGCAAACCTTCCGTACTAATGACAACCTAGGAGCTAGCACAAGCTGCTTCATCCATCCAAGGCCCCCGCCACACGAGGAAATTTCCACCTAGGAAACGGAGGCGCGATACGCAGAAGAAACAACCACCATCATTTTCATCCCCGAGTATGAATACCGGGGAAGAGCTGATATACTAAACAGAGGGAACGTCTTGCGGCTCTTACATTCCATTACGAGCCTCGAAAATATAAGCTCTGTAGATCTCCTCTCCATAGAATTCCAACCAACCAATAATCCGCAAGACCCAGAAGCAACTAAAACAAGATGGAACTCCAGCGAGGTAGTCAACAAAATCATGAAAGAAGAAAACAAGTTTAAACATTGGGGGATAAAACTGAAAGCCGAATCAAAACCACCTTACCCGACACCCTTTTTAAATATCCACATCAACAAATCAACCAAAATCACCACCTCAGTATTAAAAGGAGCAAGGAGCAGTACCCCTGGCATGTACACCACTCGCACAAAAGCATTTACATTGAATACAGATCTTAGGGAACCATGTATTGCTTCATGAACTATACCGAAAAATTGGAAGCAAATACAGCGAACAATAATAACAGAGCGAACTAACTGACAAGGGGAGTGCAGTTCGCTGACAGTCCCGGCAGAGTTGGGAAAAATTAGCATATGTATTTGAAATATCAATGGCTTAGCCAGTAAAACCGAGGACCATGAGGTACTAAATTATCTACAAGCATTTGACATGATATTGCTCCAAGAAACCTGGGAAGACAAGGCTTTTGAGCTTCAGGGGTACACCTCCCATTGCGTTCCAGTAACAAAGGGCTCTGACTTTGGCCGTCGCTCGGGGGGATTAATGATACTGGCGTCTATAATCAAAATAGGAGCTATTATACCTATAGAGGCCCAAATTAAACCTCAAAGCTCCATTCAGGCAGTGACGACAACACTCGAGTTCAGCAAGGTACGCCAAGAAGTCATAGTAATTAACACCTATGTGCACCCTAAACAAAAATTGAAAGCAGCTAAAGAGCTGATTGAAGAAATAAAAAGGATTATGGATGAGCAAGACACTGATCACATCATTCTGGCAGGCGACTTCAACATGCACCTTATAGGGTCTGGAACAGATGCTGCCGATGCGCAAGATCTCACTGCTGCATGGGAAATACCGAACCAGGGCTCAGCAAAAATCGAAAAATCCACAAGATGCTCAAAACACCCGATCCAGCAACTCGAACATCTTAACCTAAGAGCATTGAACGGCCGCTTTCAGGGGGATAATACACCGGCAGCCACATTCCACTCATTAAAAACATCTTCCTACTTAGACATTACATTCACAACCCTAAACATGTTTAGTAAAATTGCTACCTTTAGAATAGGCAACAACGAACATAGCGATCACCTACCGCAGGAAGTGACGTTAAAAGCCAATGCAGCCTTTACACTAGAGTCAACCAAAACGATCAATATAGAAGGGGCCTCAAATCTCAAGCGACTAAGGTGTAACACTAGTAACATTGATGCAATATCAGCCGCTGCTAAAACATTATATAACCAAGGGAAAGACACCCCAACCCAACCAGTGAAAGCATGGGGAAGCTTTATTGCGACCCTTGGTGGAAAACTGTCAAAGGGTGTAGTGACAGTCAGGTCAGCCGGAGGACACCTCAACAAGGCTGTCAATCAGCCCCAAATCAAAAGAACTCAAACGTACCATAAACCAAACATGAAGACAGTTACGCAAAAATCCACTAAACCTGGACCTGCAAAACGCCCTTCAGAGAATGAAGGCACAAATAAAAAGGAAGAAATGGGAAAGAAAAAGAGCAAAGAACGACGAACTATGGGCCAAGCTACTTCATGAAGCCAAACAAAAAAAACAGTGCCAGGTTTTGGCAAACAATCAACAGAATCAAGCGTCCGAATCATCCTGGAATAAACTCTAACATAACAGAGGAAGTCTGGGCTGATTATCTTTTCAATCATTTTAACAATAAAGCGGAAAAAAATGATGACGCAGACAAGGAAAAAGGGAATACGAGAAAGGATAGTGGCGACATTAGCAGGGAAAAAAAACGTGCAACCTCACTCCAGCAGAGCAGCATGACCCACACAGGAAAAAACAACACAACAGGGAGGGAGACCCGGCAGTAGGCTCAAACCTCTCATCCTCCATCAAAGAAGAAAGCCCCGGTCCAACAGCAACTCAGATAAAGAGGCAAATAGCCAGGGGCAGACTTACAGGTGCCCCAGGCCCTAGCGGGATCCCCCTATGCTGTACAAACACGACGCGGAATTTTGGAGCAAAGCAATATCACTGATCTTTAAAGACATAAAAGACACAACAGTAATCCCTGAGTCCTGGAAAGGATCATCATCTGTAAGCCTGGGCGTAGTTCGCGAAGTAGCGCTACGCGAAGCTACGCAAAGTGCAGTTCGCACTACGCGAGCTACGCGTAGCACTACGCGAACTGCGTAGTGCACTGTTCGCAATGATTGCACAGTGCCGGATGCTTGTCCGCACTGTGCAATCATTGAAAACGGCATCTTGCACAGTGCGAGCTCTCTTTACTGCCGCTCGAGTAGATTTTTACTCGAGCGGCAGCTTCTCAACGCGGACTGGTAGTTTCTCATCGCGAGCGGTCGCGAGCATACGCGACCACTCGCAATGAGAAACCTGACCTCCCCGCGTTGAGAATCTCGCCGGGAGGTTTATTTTCCACGCTCGCGATCGGCAACTTGATGTTGCTGATCGCGAACGAGGAAAAAGTCTCGCCGGGATGTCATTTTGCTTGCTCGCGGTCGCCAACTTGACGTTGAGGACCGCGAGCAAGCAAAAAATGACCGCTGCACTACGCTATGCTACGCTACGCGTGTTTGCACTGTGCTACGTGCAATTCGCGTTGTGCGAAGTAGCGCAAACTTCGCAAACTACGCGAGCGTAGCGTAGTGCTTTGCCCAGGGTTAATCATCTGTCCAATTTTTAAACAGGGCAACAGGAAAGCCTCAAATAATTATCGACTAATCGCTCATATTGACGTAGAGGCAAAGTACTACGCTGGAACAATTCTAGACGAACTAACATCTTGGGCACTTGAAAACTCCATCATCCCAATAAATCAAACGGGGTTCTGCCGGGGCCAAGGAACCACAACAAACATCATGGCACTAGCCCTGTTAATGGACGCAGCTAAAGAGGCTAAAACCCCCTTATTTCTCTGTTTTATTGACTATACTGCTGCCTTCGACCATGTTGACCGAGTCAAACTGTGGCAAAAATTGGAAAGTTGGGGGATACCAAAACTACTCCTGGACCGGCTCAAACTGCTACATACAGATACTTGGATCAAGATCAAACTAGGAGCAGGAACACACCTCTCTAAATGAATACCGACATCCAAAGGGTTAAAGCAAGGCTGCGTACTAGCGCCTCCACTATTTAATCTTTTCCTAGCAGACCTACCAGGGGAACTGGATAAGTGCACATCACATGCTCCAAAATTGGGGAATACGCCATTGTCAAATCTGCTATATGCGGATGACTTAGTGCTGATAAGTCGGACTCCCATTGGCCTCCAACATCTCCTGAACATGACTAACAGCTTCTCAAAACGGAACGCCCTTCAAATAAATCTTAAGAAAACCAAAATCATGGCAGTAAATTATTTAATAAAGAAAAAAATCAATTGGTATTTAAACGGGCAATGCCTGGAACAGACAACCACCTATAAATATCTTGGAGTACTTCTGGAACATAAAAACACATTCAAACCACAGCTGGAGTCCCTTCGGGGAAAGGGAACCTAGACTTACCTGGCGATGAAATCACTGAAAGAAAAACTACCCGATTTAACACTTGACCCCTTGCTACAGGTATTGCGTGCAAAACTGCAGCCGACTTTAACATACGGGAGTGAATCTCTTAAAGGAAAAGATGCTGCAGCTCTGGGCATAACAATAGCCAATTCCTATAGAGCAATTTTCCATCTACCAAAATATGTTCCACCGGCCCAATAGGGTTGAAATTTGGGCTCCAAAAACAATCGGTGGAAAGAAGGGGCGTGTACGTAAACATTTGGCATAAGATCTGCAGCGCCGGGGTCGGATCCTTAAATTCCCATCTTTGGCTCGAGTTACTCCGCCACGGAAAATCACCAACCAGGGAATATTTGTTTGACTCCCTTAAAATACTGGGATTGTCGGATTTTTGGGGAACCCAAACTGATCATTTATCCTTTAAAAAAATTGTGAAAAAATCAACACAAATTGTATCTGCCATAGAGGACAAGGAAACGCTTGCTAAAAGGGCACACGGCTGGATAGTGCTCAGCGATTATGAAGAACTGCAACCGCAATCCTACCTCAAAACAGGAGTCAAAATAAGGACGAAGGAAATTTTTTTAAAGTTACGATTAGGCGTCATTCCGATTACCCCACATCTTCCACCTTGGGAAAAGAAAGGAGGTCCAGCAGTTTTGTCGCCTATGCGGAAGTGGTAAGGAGGTCATTATCCATGTCATTTGCATTTGCCACAATTTAAAGGATATAAGAAGTATTTTATTACGACCATTCTTCAAGCGGCACGGTATCCGGACTTGCAGGCAGGCAGTAAAGCTGTGCTTCAAGTCCGGATACCGTGCCGCTTGAAGAATGGTCGTAATAAAATACTTCTTATATCCTTTAAATTGTGGCAAATGCAAATGACATGGATAATGACCTCCTTACCACTTCCGCATAGGCGACAAAACTGCGGACCTCCTTTCTTTTCCCAAGGTGGAAGATGTGGGGTAATCGGAATGACGCCTAATCGTAACTTTAAAAAAATTTCCCGCCGAGGTACAGCTAAACTGCCGGCTCACAAAAGTTTTTGAGACAGTAACAAAGAGACTCAAAAACACGCCGCATGTGGATACACAAAATATAGCTGAACAGGGCACTGCTTGATGTTTGCTCAAAATACCAAAATTGCACTTTATAGCTGCACTGGCACTTTAACCAACGAAGACAACATATGCAAAACAATGGCCTTGAAGCTAGACCCATAATGCTACAAACAACACCTTACAGTCGCACTGGCACTTTAAAACCAATGATGGCCACTACGGGCGAGTGAATCTGATTAAAATGTGGGTGCTCCCGAAGTATGCCTATTTGTTTAATAAAATTCCTCTGGAGTTTGGTAAAGGTGATTTGCTTAAAATACAGGGCAAGATTTCCTCCTTCATCTGGGCAGGTAAAGGGATCAGGCTGTCTTGGAAGAAATTAAGACGCAAATTCACACATGGGGGTATGGGCTTACCAGATCTTTACTTGTATTGCTGGGCCTACCAACTAAAAACTGTAGGATGCTACTTCTTACTCCAGATAGTTCGCTGATTGGTAGTATGTTTAAAGCCATGCTATCCGACATAGAGGAGGTAGGATTTATGTATAAATTTGGCACTCCTAAATTTTTTTTAAAAGTTCGGTTGAAGACATTGTGTATGGCGGCCAAGCTTTGGTCGGACTGTCGGGTTTGTTTGGGTATTTCCTACTATAGTGACTGGGCCCCAGTGTGGGACTCCCCTGGAACACCGGAATGTCTTTTGGACTCCTTAGTTCAGCCACTAAAAGAGGTGGGAGTCACACACTGGAAGGACATTGTGGTGGGCAACAACTGTCTTCCCTGGGACTTTTTGAGGAATCTCACCAGTGGAGCTCTCTCCAGGTTTAAGTTTTACCAAATTTCATCATGGTGTAAGAGCCAACATTGGTCATCCCTAGAGGAGAATTCTATGGAAAATGAGCTACAAGACCTGACTCCAAAAAAGAAAGAAGTAGCACAGTGGTATAATCATCTCCTTGCTGCAGCAGACAGGAAGTTGGAACATCCACACGTGGTCTGAGAGAAGTGCTTGCAGAGCGAGGAGCTGAAAGATCTTTGGCAAGTATCTGTAGACACACTTTACCCATTGATTAAATCTGCTTCACTCAGGAGAAACCACTTTTTTACGCTCCATAGGATATACTGGTCCCCACTTAAAATTTCCAGAATAAAGGGCAGTGGAGAAGCCAGATGTATGAGATGTGGTGCCCAGAAGGCGGACGATATCCATGTGTTTGCTTCCTGTCCCAAGATCCAAGAATTCTGGGGAAACGTGGGTAAGACTCTCTCCAAGGCCCTGGGTACCAAGGTTGAGGTAAGCCCTACTCTTATTCTGTTTGGCACTGTATTGACGCCTGAAGGGGTGTTAGGATCTATGGGGTTACAGAACAAATTGGTGTTTTATCTGATCCTGTTGGCTAGGAGAGAGATCTGTAAACTATGGCGTCAGGTGGTACCCCCAACGTGGAGTGCCTGGTGGAACTCAGTAAGATACTATAGAGGTTTAGACCAGAAGGTTAATGCATATAGAGAAAGATCAGACTCTGGGTTATTTTGGAACCTGCTAGATGATTTACTCTCTGATTAGACTGGACTAGTTTAAAGGATAAGCTCCAATGATTATACCTCTTGGTCAGCTCAGGATGTATGCTGCGGGTGGTTCCCGTAAGAACATCAGCTGAGACTGGTACCCCAAGTTATAAGCAGCAGGGGTGGATCACGTCGAGAGGTTGCTATAGGTACGGAGGTCATATGAGGAAAAAAAAAAAAACCCCAATGATGGCCAAAAAGCGCAACAACGCTCTTTTAATTACGCTGTATAAGGACTGCTGCCCAATTCAGGACAACTATAACCAGCTTACTTTTCCCTGAAGCACAAGCACTTTAAGACTTGCTGACGAGCTCTAAACCCAATTGTGTAATTTTAAACAATGTTTAATGAGGGTTTTAATACTGTTTTAATTATTGCAAAGGTTTTAATTAATCATGCATAGTAAAAAAATTACTACATACTACTACTTACATACAGATCCAACCTACTTACTTCTAATGGTCTCAAATTGACCTAACCTCTTATGGAGTGATACTGTCCTTCATACATTCTATTTATTCTAGTGTTTTTGGAGACATACCACTTGTGTTATTTCTCATTTGTAGTATTTTGGTCCCATTTTTGCTGCTCTGCAAAGGATGTTCCATTTTGAGGCCAAATGTTGATGGATCTACTACACGACCAGCTGTGTCATGAAAGCATGATACAGGTGTTTGGAGTATCTGTGCTTCAGAAACTGAACAATGACTGGTTCCTGTCCTTTAGACCAGTGTGGTATACCTGTGTGCAGCCTGTGTTCTGCTGTCTGTGGTGCCCTTTCGAGTGTGCACTCGGCATTTGCCTTGCAATGCAATTGGAACCAGCTATGGACATAGATCTGCTGATGCATCTGATGAGGACCCATTTTCGGAGTTGTCCCATGAGACTTCCATTGCTTCAGGATGCTTTCTATGAGCCATTCTTCTCCTTCGATCAAGGTGCTATGGATCCTCACTTCTTGGATCCCAGCTCTTCTAATGCAGGCACACTCAGGATGATGCGCCTTCGGCATCGGCTGAAGGTGCTGACCACGTTTGTTCTTTAGAGCTCATCAACGAGGCCATTATGGAAATATCGTCTGTAGATGTGGAGGCCATCTTGGATTCCTTTGACACTGAGAATATGGATAACATCCTGGGAGCCTCCTTTGAATTTTTATTCAACCCTTATTTTCATAAATTGCTTTTAACGTATATTCTTTTTATAGCACATTTTTAATTGCCATATTTTTAGATGGCTTCTGTTTGCTTAGATTGTGAACGTGACCATTTTCAAAATATGGTTTGTCGTTTTTTTTGTATTGTTTATATAGAAGCTTTGTCTTTTCACAGCCAAAGAGAGGGAGTCTTGAGGCCTTCTTGGCCTACTTTTGTTCTCCTTTTTAGTTTTATATTTTATACAGTTTAGCAAACATCAATTTAGCAATGTTATTTTTACATGTTTTACTTGCACAATATCATTCTGAGAAGACGCTGTACATGTTGCTTGTTTTTAGACACCCTTTCCCGCTATGTAATCAGTACACTCAGTTCAAGGCAAGGAACACAGAACAAGATATCCTAGTGCTTGCATTGCCCGTCCGGAGAAAGCTTCTAACATTTAGACATATCATTTCATCAGAGCTGTACCTCTAACACAGTGGTTTTTATTATACAAATGGTGAAACTGCACTTTTACGGGTCAGAGGAGCACTCCGGTCACAACTGTCTTCGAATGAATACTCTGTTCGACATGCATCTCCGCTGATGGTGATCTTCCATCCGGCAGAGAATTGCCAAACCCACTACAGGCCGGTTCCCTGGCCAAGTTATCCAGTTAAGGGGGCTCAGGCTAACCTAGGAGCTCGAGCAGAAGGTACACCCTCTATGCTCTCAGGGTGGTATGCAGACATAATATCGACTTTTTACTATCAACCTACACTAATATCGAGTTTTAAATATCGTAGGGACAGAATATCGAAGTCAAGAATATCGTTGACCAGAATATCGACCTTAAGGTAAGTAATATCGTTTTTTTTATATCGCAGTAAGTAATATCGAAGTAAGTAAAATCGTTAGCAAAAATATTGTTGTTAATAATATCGATATTTATATTAGGGTTATGTATTTTAGTATGTATTTTATATGTATGTGTTTAACATTTTTTGTAATGTTTTTAAATTATTTTTAAATATATGTATTAAATGTTTAGAAATTAGTAATTTTTTTTAAAGTAAATTTTGCGTTTTAGTATCAGAGCGGATTGTGGGTTTATAGGGGAATAGGGTGGGAAGTAATTTAATTATCATTAATTAATTAATTATTTTTATTGATTATTCATTTATTGTTAATTAATTATTAATTGGTAATTAATTTTTATTAATTGATTAATATATAATTATATTAATTCTAATTATTTTATATATTTTTTTATTTATTGTTATTGTTAATTAATGTATTGTTAATTAATTATTTATTGGTAATCAATTTTTATTAATTGATTAATTGATAATTAAATTAAATGTGTTATTTTTTATGTGTAGCGGGTTGTGGGTTTATAGGGGAATAGGGTGGGAAGTAATTTATTATAATTAAGTACATTTTAATTTTTATTAATTGGTATTGATTATTAATTTATTGGTAATTAATTATTAATTGGTAATTAATTTTTATTAATTGATTAATTGATAATTAAATTAATTGTGTTATTTTTTATGTGTAGCGGGTTGTGGATTTATAGGGGAATAGGGTGGGAAGTAATTTATTACAATTAAGTACATTTCCATTTTTATTAATTGGTATTGATTATTAATTTATTGTTATTTAATTATTATTTGGTAATTAATTTTTATTAATTGATTAATAGATAATTTAATTAATTGTGTTATTTTTTATGTGTAGCGGGTTGTGCGTTTATAGGGGAATAGGGTGGGAAGTAATTTAATGTTATTTAAGTAAATATTTATTTAATTTTATTGGTATTTATTATTAATTTTTTTGTTAATTAATTATTAATATGTTATTTATTTAAAAAAATTATTTAATTAATAAGTATCTTAATTTAACCCCTACGCTATCCAACACTTTCCCTACTGTTGCACGCACTGGAGTGGGAATAGTAATTTTAACCCTTACGCTATCCAGCACTTTCCCTACTGTTTCACTCACTGGAGTGGGAATAGTAATTTTTACCCCTACGCTATCCAACACTTTCTCTACTGTTGCACTCACTTGAGTGGGAATAGTAATTTTTACCCCTACGCTATCCAACACTTTCCCTACTGTTGCACTCACTGGAGTGGGAATAGTAATTTTTACCCCTACGCTATCCAACACTTTCCCTACTGTTGCACTCACTGAAGTGGGAATAGTAATTTTTACCCCTACGCTATCCAACACTTTCCCTACTGTTGCACTCACTGGAGTGGGAATAGTAATTTTTACCCGTACGCTATCCAACACTTTCCCTACTGTTGCACTCACTGGAGTGGGAATAGTAATTTTAACCCCTACGCTATCCAACACTTTCCCTACTGTTGCACTCACAGGAGTGAGAATAGTAATTTTTACCCCTACGCTATCCAACACTTTCCCTACTGTTGCACTCACTGGAGTGGGAATAGTAATTTTATTCCCTCTGCTATCTAATATTTTTTGTATTATTTTAGTTAATGGAGTATATAATTAATTTTAAAAATATTAAAAATAATTGTAATTTTTTTAATTTGTTATTTATATTTATTAAATTTTTATTCATATTATTGTTTTATGTGTAGAGATGTATTTGTAATTTATAAGATATTTTTTAACAATTTATAAGTTATTAAAATAATTATTAAAAATATAATTAAGTATGTATATATATTATATATTATATGTATATGTTTAATTTATTTGTACATGATATATATATATTAGTTATAATTTTAAAACATTTTACAATATTTTTAACTATGTTTATTTTAATTATATGTATTACTTACTTTATTTTACATTATTTTTGTAACTTAACAAAAACGATATTTTTAACAACGATATTTTTGACATCGATATTATTTTTTCGATATTTTTGTACTTACCATAATGTAGATAGGATGTCGATATTCTTGACTTCGATATTTCTGCGTCGATATTTCTGTAGGTCGATATTCTGACTCTCGATATTCTGTCAGTGAACCCTCAGGGTAGGGGTAGTGATAGGTAAACATATATTTTATTTTATTTTATTTTTAGTGTTTTATAGAGCGCGAACTTGACCTGTGAGGGTATCAGAGTGCTTTACACGGTATACAGGGGTGAACAAACAAAAAGTCTAAAATACAGAAATATATATACAGGGGTGAACAAACAAAAAGTCTAAAGTACAGAGGTATACAAAAATATACAAAACGGCAGGCGAGGGGCAGGGGTGTTGGGAACATGGGGGAAAAGGGGATACAAGTTTATGGTTACAGTTATGGTTAGGATCAATAAAAACAAGAGCCCCACATTATCTCGGCGGGGTGAATTGGTGGTCTGAGGTAGAAGCGATAGTCTTAGATTCGTCGGGCACATTTTGGTGGTTGAGGGCGGCCTTAGACGAGGAATTTACCCATGAGGAAAGTTTTGGCCTCCTTCTTGAAACGTGCTAGAGAGGGGATTCTTCTGATGGCGGGGGGAGAGAGTTCCAAATTCTTGGTGATGCTCCGGAGAAAGCCCTATTGTAGGTTCTTTTTTCTGAAAACGGGCAGGTTGGAGCAAGAGGTTTCTAGCGGACCGGGAGTTTCTGCTTCCCCGGATACCACTAGTTTCTGTGCCAGGTAAGTGGGGGAGTTTGTGTGTAAAGCCTTGTGTGTGATGCAAGCCAGTTTCAGCTGTATTCTGGCCTCTAGAGGGAGCCAGTTCAGCGCTTTCATATGTGGAGAGGTGTGGTCGAATTTCCTGGTGCCGGTGAGTAGTCTGGCGGCCGCGTTGAGGCAGGCTTTTAGAGGTGCCAAGGAGATCTTGGGTAATCCCGTGAGGGTGGAACATCCATATTCCAGTCTAGAGATGACTAGTGCTTGGGCTGCCATTTTTAGGTCAGGAGCATCGATGAAAGGTTTCAGCTTCCACAGGTAGTTCAGGTGGAATCTGGCTGATTTAGCCATTGAGTTAATGTGGTCTCGCATGTTCAGGTTACAGTCGAGGATTATGCCCAGAGATTTGGCAGAGTCCACAATGGTCGGCGGGCAGTTTAAGGCTGTGATGGCCTTGATCCACAACTGAATCTCCGGGTTGGCCTTTGAGGGGGAGATTAGGAGAAATTCAGTTTTCTTTGCGTTGAGTTTGAGTTGGTTAGCGGCTAGCCATTGGACTGTCAGTTTCAAGGTCTCGTTCAGGGAGAGGATCTCCTCGAGTGATGAAATATTGATGTATATTTGGGTGTCATCCGCGTACATATGGTAGGAGATGTTGGCAGTACGAAGAACTTCGGTGAGTGGCTCTAGGTAAAGATTAAAGAGGGTGGGGGACAGGGTTGAACCTTGGGGGACTCCGACAGTGACCGGGGTGGGGGCTGATAGGTTGCCGTTAATGAGGAATCTCTGAGATCGGTTGTGGAGGAAGGACCTGAACCATTCTAGGACAACACCATCCAGACCCATCCTGAGTTCAAGGCGTTCGAGTAGTTTTGCATGGTTCACAGTATCGAAGGCGGAAGATAGGTCTAAGAGGATTAGAAGGCAGGTTTTGCCTTGGTCTATGGCTTGGAGGGCGTCGTCCACGATGTGGAGCATAGTGGTTTCAGTGCTGTGCCCCGGTCTGAATCCAGATTGGAAGTCATCAAGTAGGTGGAAGTTGTTGATGTGCTGACATAGTTGCTGTTGTACACACTTCTCTAATACTTTGGCTAGCAGAGGGATATTGGAGATAGGTCTGAAATTGTCGGGGAGGCTGGATCCAGCGATGGTTTTTTAAAATAGGAAGGACTTGACCGGCTTTCAAGGGGTCCGGGATCGATCCCTGTTGGAGAGAGGCGTTGATTATTGCAGTCCAGCAAGGGACAATGGATTGGGAGGCAGCAGCGAGGCAGTTGGATGGTAGTGGGTCATTAAAGTGGTTGTTTGGGTTTAAGGTAGAGAGGATTTTAGAGATGGAGTCTTCGTCATAGTATTCGAAGTCGGTCCAGCGTGCTTGGTTTTTAGGTGAGGTCAGTGGAGGTAGCGCGGGAAAGGGGGCAGGTCTGGAAGGGGTTGAGAGTGAGTGGAGGTATTGAGTTCAATTCCTAATGCCGTGATTTTATCAGTGAAGAAGGAGGAGAATTCTTCAGACGATATTAGAGACTTGGGATATTCTTTCGGTGTTTTAGCCAGTTTATTTGATTGGTGTTTGACCAGTTCAAAGAGCTTGCGGGGTCTATTCTTGGCATTCTCCAATTCCGATCTGAAGTATTCTTTTTTTGAATTGAGGATATGTTTGTTGTAGGAGTTTCTCGCCTGGCGGAGAAGTTTTAGATGCGTAGCAGAGGGGTGCTGTCTCCAGATTCTTTCAGATTGCCGTAGGGATCTCCTCTCCAAGTTGAGGGAACCAGACTGCCATGGTTGAACTGTTCATTCTTTTCACCATGTTCATAATGCTAGTTACATTGCTTTGTTTTATCTGTCTAATAATCGCAGCTCATTCTTTTTATGCAAGACTACGATTGTTTGAATAAATGTATTGAAAACTTTATTTGTATCTTTCTTGTGTTTACCATGGGCATGCATAAGTAAACAACGAAAGGGATAAGATCTGTTTCCACAATTCCTTTGGGGATCAGAGTGTCATGTTCGAGGTTGCCAAAATCACCTGCCTCCCCCGGAAGGGTAGGGGTTCAGGTGGGGCACTGCGAGCTAGCTAGGAATTGGACCGAAATTCTCTGATGTGGTAAATGAACTCAGCCTGAAGTTCTGTCGTCCTAATACGCAGTCCCACCTTTTTTAGTGGAAACCGTATAACACTCAGGTATATCCCCCTCTGAGGTAAGACCTCTGACTTCGGTCTCTGGCCTGCTCTCTCCCCAGGAGCTCTGCGCCACCTACACCGCCGCTTGAGCCTCCAGCCTCCTCCTGGCAGGATTCGAGGCCACTGTCTGCCCCGTGTGTGTCTGTCCCTGCCTCTGCCTGACTCCATCTCCCTGGTGGGTCAGCTGGGCGTCTAATTGCTGCATCTGTTGTAACTGAAATTTTGGTAATTGTATTTTTTGTATTGTTTTCCCTTTGTAATTGTCACTTGGTTTTGTGCCCGCTTTTTTTTCCCGCTTTTCCCTCTTCCCCCTTCCCGCCGCTGCTGCTCCGGTGGCCCCTCCCCCCTGTACTCGCCCGTTCCCGCCTCCCAGCTGCGCGTCCCTCCCCCTCCCCTACTTAATGACGGCCGCTGCGGGGGAGCGCAAGTAAGACCTTTGACCTCGGTCTCTGGCCTGCTCTCTCCCCAGCAGCTCTGCGCCACCTACACCGCCGCTTGAGCCTCCAGCCTCCTCCTGGGAGGTTTCGAGGCCACTGTCTGCCCCGTGTGTGCCCGTCCCTGCCTCTGCCTGACTCCATCTCCCTGGTGGGTCAGCTGGGCGTCTAATTGCTGCATCTTTTGTAACTGTAATTTTGGTAATTGTATTTTTTGTATTGTTTTCCCTTTGTAATTGTCACTTGGCTTTGTGCCCGCTTTTTTTCCCGCTTTTCCCACTTACCCCTTCCAGCTGCTGCTGCCCCGGCGGCACCTCCCCCCTGTACTCGCCCGTTGCCGCCGCCCAGCTGCACGTCCCTCCCCCCTCCCCTACTTAATGACGGCTGCTGCGCAGTCGCGCTGCTGGCACGCTGAAGGCACGCCTAAGGCAAGCCCGTCTGCATCCATCCGTGACCCGACCGCGACCAGCGCCAGGGACCCTGCATCTCGACCCACCCACCACTACAGCACAGCCACCCTCCATGCACTCAACCCCGGAAGACTTAGAGACTGCCAACAGGCTTTGCCAAAGACAACCCATGGCCAGTTCTCCTGCCTCCACTGCCGACAGACCCTTACCACCACCCTGGCCTCCAACAACGCCAACACCAGCGACACCCTAAGATGCATCCTCCTCAAGGTGCACTAGGTGCACAAACACACTGCAGAGATCTGGAACCGACTTGACTCCCTCTCGCCCGACATCGCCTTCTTCACGGAGACTTGGACCAACGCCTCCTCTGCCCCGACATCAACACCTCCATCCCAGATGGATATAAGATCCAGAGGAAGGACCGCCCAACCATCCGGGAGGGGGCCTCGACATCGCCCACAAGAGCACCCTCTGCCTCACCACCTCCAGTGAAACCTTCCCCTCCACAGAACACCTGCACTTCCAGATTCAGACCAGCCCCAACTCCACACTCCGAGGAACCCTCATCTACAGACCCCCGGACACCCTTCGCCACCATCATCACCGACTTCATCGCACCAGACGCCATCGCTTCAATGAACTACATACTCATCGGAGACCTGAACTTCCACCTCGACAGCCCCAGCGACCCCAACTCCACCATCCTTCGTGACAACCTTGCCAACATCGGACTCAAACAACTCGTCACCACACCGACCCACAGAGCCGGACACACCCTCGACCCCATCTTCGCTGCAGGAAACAGCGTCCACTTCAGCCACACAACACAACCGCTATGGACAGACCACCACTGCGTACACTTCGCCGTCGATAAACCCAAGGCACCCAAACCAGCCCCACTCCCACCACGAAGGAACTGGAGCAAGGTTACTGACGAGCAACTCAACTCCACCCTCACCCGAGTAAACCACACCTGGGCATCCGACGCCAACGTCGCAGCCAGCGAACTCCACACCTGGATCTCCAACTGCGCAGACGAGCTCGCCCCGCTACGCAACCCCGAAACAGCGGCCCAGTAAAGCCGCCTGGTTCACCACAGATCTCCAAGAAGCCAGACACACCTGCAGACACCTGGAGAAGAACTGGAGAAACACCAAGACACCAGAAAACTACACCACCTACAAGGATGCCATGACGGACTACCACAACCAAATCAGAACCACCAAGAGGAACTTCATCCACAACAAAATCCTCGCCAACTCCACCAACTCCAAGGAACTCTTCAGTGTCATTCAGGAATTCACCAACCCACGCAGCGAAGCCACAGACATCACCCCGTCCCAAGACCTCTGCGATAAGCTCAGAACCTACTTCCACCTCAAGATCAAAAACCTCTACGACAACTTCGTTGACCATCCACCAGGCGCCACAGCCGGCCCCCGCCCCCCAGACACACCAGCCAGCCCACCATCTCCACCTGGATGCCGGTCATGACCAAAGACACTGCCTCGACTATGAAAGGCATCCACTCGGGGGCCCCCACCGACCCCTGCCCTCCTCACATCTACCACAAAGCCGCGGCTGCCATCGCACCCGAACTACAATGCACCATCAACACCACCTTCAAAACAGGCACCTTCCCAGACGACTGGAAGCGCACAGAAGTCAGGCCCCTGCTCAAGAAGCCCACAGCTGACCCCACCGACCTCAAGAACTACCGGCCCATCTCGCTCCTCCCATTCACCGCCAAAGTTGCAGAGAAAACAGTCAACAGAGAACTGACACAATTCATCGAAGACAACACTGTCCTCGACCCGTCCCAATCTGGTTTCCGAAGCAACCACAGCACCGAGACCGCCCTACTCGCTGCCACAGACGACATCCGCACCCTCCTGGACCAAGGCCACTCCGCAGCCCTTATCCTACTCAACCTATCAGCGGCCTTCGACACTGTCTCCCACCGCACACTAGTCGCCAGACTACACGACGCCGGCATACAAGGAACAGCCCTAGACTGGATCCGATCATTCCTCACCGGAAGAAGCCAAAGGATCAGACTGCCACCCTTCCTCTCCGATCCCACGAAAATCACCTGCGGAGTCCCACAGGGGTCATCACTGAGCCCGACCCTCTTCAACATCTACATGGCCCCCCTTGCCGCCATCGTCTGACAACACGGCCTCAACATCGTATCCTACGCTGACGACACCCAGCTCATCCTCTCCCTCACCAAAGACCCCACCACCACCAGACTCATTTTCCAGAAAGGAATGCAAGACGTCACAGTCTGGATGACCAACAGCTGCCTAAAGCTCAACGCCGAGAAGACAGAAGTCCTCGTCCTTTGAACCACCCCTTCAGCATGGGACAACACCTGGTGGCCGACCGCCCTCAGACGCCCACCTACCCCCTAGGACCACGCCAAAAACCTCGGCATCGTACTCGACTCATCCCTCAACATGAACCGACTGGTCAACGACGTCACCTCCAGCTGCTTCAACACCCTCCGCATTCGCCTCAAGACCTTCAAATGGATCCCCCCTGAGTCAAGGAAGACAGTCGCCCACGCACTCATCACCAGCAGACTGGACTATGGAAACGCACTCTACTCCGGCATTAACAAGTCCCTACTCCGCAAACTCCAGACAATACAGAACACCGCCGCCAGACTCGTCCTCGGCATCCCCCGGCACGAACACATCAGCCAACACCTACGAAGACTCCACTGGCTCCCCGTGGAGAAAAGAGTCACCTTCAAAATCCTCACTCATGCCTACCAATGCCTACACAACAACGGACCCAAATACCTCAACGACAGAATCAACTTCCACGTACCCAGAAGAAACCTCCGATCTTCCAACCTCGCACTGGCCGAAACCCCGCGCATCGACAGATCCAGAGCAGTTGGAAGATCCTTCTCTCACATTGCAGCCAAGACCTGGAACGAGCTACCGGCAGACATCAGACGCGCACCCTCCCTGAACACCTTCAGGAAGACCCTCAAGACCTGGCTCTTCGGCTAAACAGATGTGCGGACCCTCCCCCCCTCAGCGCCTTGAGACCCTCACGGGTGAGTAGCGCACTTACAATTCCCCTGATTGATTGATTGATTGTGCCTTTCATAATGCCAAGAATCTGCATACTCCCTCAGCGATGATGATTCTCATGGGCTACGTGTCTGGCAAGCACAAGGAACATTTTTCTGACAGAGCATCTTCCCAAGTAGTGCACTTGGATTTGATTTCTTTCCTTTCACCAATCCATATCATAGCTATTAGACTGTCAGCCTCACAACTGTACTGAGCAAATAGAGGATCAACATGTCTCAACTGGTCATGTACACAATGTCAGATACACTTTTTGTGCAGAGTTTTCAAGAGGGTTGATCTGAGCCATTCAAAGGGGCAACAGTGCTCTGTAGATGTCACACATTTCATAGTACACTAGATATGGCTTAGATCAGATGTAGGTGTTAAGAGCGTGTAGGAAGAAAATATGATCCTGGCAATCAGGGCCAGTTGGTTGACAGCTGATAGTTCTTCAGCAGCTGAAGTATGAATGCATCACATATGTTCATATAGTCTCAGATGTTGAAGTATGAGAGCAGCAATGCAGGGTGCAGAGCAAAATCACAGCGGATATTAGGTTGTAGAATAATGATGGCACTGCAGAGCACAGCTATGGGTATACATGGTCATCAGTCATTAAAAAAGGAGGCAATGCAGGTTGCAGGCACGCCCTCCCTCACACGACCATTGGAAGTCATATAAGTAGCTCTCACATAATGGCAGCAAGACCAAGCACAGCTGCTTTGAGGCCTGCTCGTGGGAGAAGGTTGCATGTCAGGCTTGCCATAAGTTAGAGGCCCCAGTCTCAGTAGGCTCAGTGCCTCTGACCTCCTTATGGAAAGATTCTGAATGGAAAGATTCTGAACGTTAAACCAAGGTTATTGCGGGACATCATAGATCTCTCCATGGATTCATTTAGCAGTAGCAACAGAGTTTCTTACTCAGTCCTCAAAAGGTAAATAATCAGGAAGTCTGCTTCTGGTCTTTGCCTTCCTCTACACAGGTATGCCAAATTTCCTATAGTGAGAGGGAAACACTGCCTATTCCGCAAGGGTCAGCTTTTTTCTAGTCTGGGGTAGATGTATCTAAACCAATTGTGGGTGAAAAACAATGGTCTGAAATATGGCCCAAAGGATTGCCAGTGGCTGAGACCAATTCAAGCATTCCTTCATTCACCTGTTGTTGTTGCAATACATGCCCTAAGTGGGATGGGTGTACCCAGACATGAGACCTGTGCTCACTGCACCACAAGACTCAAACTGTACCTCACTGTTGCGATGCAAGTATGCTGAAACTCATCTGTGGTTGCTTGTGTTCTCATTGGAGTTGACCTGCTCTCGCAGATTAAGGTGGATGAAACCTTGCCTAGCAGTTCAGGCCGGACTTTTCCTACTGGGGTAGAACCAAAACTGATTTGTATATGGCTTGTCTCCATCTGAAGTGGCACAGAGTGCGAAAACAAAGGTCTAGAAAATGACCTTGCTACCCCTTGTGTTGTTGCAGTACATGACATAAGTGGGACAGGGATGGCTAAATGTGGGTCCCTTGCTCACTGTGCCGCAGGACTCAAGCTATACCTCACTGACTATACTGAAGCCAATATGGGACCTGATCTGGCAGATTAGGCTGAACTGTTCCTATTGCAACAGGACAAAGGCTGATTTGCATATAGTTAATCTATCTAGAGTGACATAGTAGGCAAAAAACAATGGTCTAAAATGAACCAGAGTGATTGACAGTGGCTAAGATTAATTCAAGCACTCCTTACATCACTTTGTTCTTATAGCAGTATCAGCTGTAAGTGTGACAGGTATGCCAGGTCATGGTTCCTGTGCTCACTGTGTCACAGGGTTCAAGCTATACCTAACTGACGAGGATTAAGTAGGTCGAAACCGGTCTGGGGTTGTTTATTTTACCACCTGGAGTTGACCTGGCTGGGCATGGTGGGCTGGATGGTTTCTATTGGAGCAGGACAGATACTGATTTGCATATGGCCTCTTGTGGCACAATGGGCAAAAAGTAATGGTTTGATATGTGGCATGAGTTTTTGACAATGGAATAAAAGCATTTTAGTGTTTAATTCATGCTTTTCTTCCATCACCTTGTTGTTGTTGCTCTACTACAATTAGTTGCCACCAGCTCTTACTGCAGTCATGACCTAGTCTTAAGGGTGGTAGCCTGCCACTTTGAAAGGAGTATCACTTCAGGTGGACACCAAACTGCCTAATAGAGTCTAGTACCCATTTGATAAGAAACATGTCAAAATCATGTAGCACACTTGACTGGAGACTTGTGACAAGAGTTTCCTGAACAAGAAAACAATGGGCCTGATTCACAGAACTAACTTACGTCAAAAACGTAAAGTTAGTACTTTTTGGTATTCACAGAATACACTTACTCATTTTGGTATTCACAGAATGAACTTACTCATTTCGGTATTCACAGAAGTTAGTAGTCCTAACTTTAAGACTCCTAAATGCCTTCTGTGAATACCGAAAGTCTTAAAGTTAGATTTTCTCAGTTTAGGAGTAGTAAAGTTAGGAGTCCTAACTTTACTACTCCTAAACTGAGAAAAATCCTAACTTTAAGACTTTCGGTATTCACAGAAGGCATTTAGGAGTCCTAAAGTTAGGAGTCCTAACTTTACTACTCCTAAACTGAGAAAAATCCTAACTTTAAGACTTTTGGTATTCACAGAAGGCATTTAGGAGTCCTAAAGTTAGGACTACTAACTTCTGTGAATACCGAAATGAGTAAGTTCATTCTGTGAATACCAAAATGAGTAAGTGTATTCTGTGAATACCAAAAAGCACTAACTTTACGTTTTTGACGTAAGTTAGTTCTGTGAATCAGGCCCATACTGCATATGCCTTAGTGATGAAATGAGGAGCAAGTTGCCATACTTACACAGCCCCAGGGACTGGTGGCCCTACACCTATCTAACTCTGATTCACTAAGTGGCCTGCAGAGGATCCCCAGCTCTTCAGCCACAAAGACTATTCTCCCATTTCTACAAAGGGTATTCCCCAGACCTGTTTCATTCTTGTCAGCGCTTAACCCTGAACACTATCCATATAGTTTAATCTCTCTCAGTACTGCAGGTGTCACTCAAACCCAGGTCCCCATCTCGTACGTACCACACAATGCCATAAATCAATGGGGGATATTCTCAAGAACGTGTGTTAACTATCGCCAAATTCGCTTAACGCAACTTCTCACATCGCAGTCTATCGTGGGAAAATAACACCGTGTTAATGCAGTATTCTCAACCCGGCGGCACCATGCGACAGTCTGACGATAACACGACAAATGCCCGTGTTAAAATTAACGCGACGCCGAAAAAATGCAAAACACGAACGCCCAAAAAGTTGCGATGTCCCAAATCGCGAAACAAAAATCAGCGATAACCAGCGACAGGCCTGCGATTCCCACGTGACATGCGGGAAAATGCACTATAAAAGCTGAGAAAAAAAAAAGAGATTTTTTTTTAACTGTGTAGCAACATGGACACACCCGGACCGAGTGCAGAGGACAACGCGAACCCCACAAGCCCCACAGACGACCAGCCAGGAACCCCGGGGAAGGGCAAGGAGAAGAGGAAGAGGAAGACGGAGTTCAGTCTGCAGGAAAACCGGATCATCTTCACGGAGGTGACAGAACACTACCAACAACTGTTCATCACCTCCACTGTGTCATCGGCAACACAAACAGAAATATGGCAGCACATCGTGAACAACGTGAACGCAGTCGGAGTGTCGAGGAGGACAATGGAAAAGGTCAAGAGGCGCTGGAATGATGTGCAGGGCAAAACCAAGAAGAAACTCTATGCCAACATGAAAGCAGCAACGCAGATTGGAGGTGGGGACCAGCGGCCCACCAGGAGCTGGATGACATTGAGAAAATGGTGGCAACAGTCATCAGTCGGGATACGGTGCCAGGAGTCGGGGATCGGGACACTGCTCAACATGACCTGACACAACAACAACAGGGTGAGTACCGACCAGGGACTGGGGGGACGGGGGGAGATGGGCACAATGGCACACATGCACAATTAAGTACAGCACACTGCACACCCACAATGACTCTGGATCATGTCCCGGATCCCCGTGCCACACTGCAGCACACTTACAGAAACTCAGGGAATGTGTGTTGAAATGAATTTATTTGCACATGCTGTGCCTGTGGTCATTTTGTACTGTCTCATGATTGCTAAGGACTGTCACAATGTGACGTCCTCATGTGAAGAAATTGTCAATGATGTTGTCCCTACGGGCTATTCCTGCTGCAGCTGCAGTGGGGTGTGGTCCACCTGCCTTATCTTCCTCATCATCGTCCGGTGCATCTGGCACTTGTAACCATGGGGCATTGGTGCGTACACATATGTTGTGCAACACACAACATGCAACGATCATCTTGCACATGATGTCTGGGCTGTACAGGAGCCTCCCACCTGTGATGTCCAGGCACCTGAAACGTGACTTCAACACGCCAAATGTGCATTCCACGATGCCCCTGGTGCGTTTGTGGGCCCAATTGTACTGCCTCTGGGCCTGTGTCTTCGGGGCTCAGAGGGGTGTCATCATCCAAGGGCAGAGTGCATATCCTTGATCACCTGTGACAGTGCAGAGAGACATGAGTCAATAGTTGGTTCTGCACGATGTGTTGGTAGGCTCACTAGTTGATTGGCGTGTGATATGTGTGTCATAGTGATTCCTGTGTGACATGTACTGCTTGTAGCAAATGAGTGCCATCAATGTGTATTACGTAGCCTTACTGCTGCTCCTCCCTCCCCCCGAGCCTAATTACTTGTGTGCGCTGCGCGGTTGCATCACTTGCACTCCTACGGCACACCATTGTCATGCCTGTCTGCGCATGTCCACAAGCCTGACAATGACACTGTGATGTTGTGCGTTGAAGGTGGGCGGCCACGTGTGTGTAGGCCTATGGTAAAGATAGGGCAGACACAGATGTAGAGTTCATGGCTGGCTGAACTCGCGATGCGGTCGAGGCAAGACCTTTGGCTTATGCTGCGGCAATAGCGATACACACACAACAGTTGGCATGTATGATCCCAGACCCCGAGCGGGCTTGCGCTCATTCATTTATCTCTTCGGCCGAGCCCGCACTCCGGGGGCATGTTACATTGCAACTTTGTCCATTGCGGGACGGGTGGCGCCGACACTACAACAGAGCCACACGCATTAGGTACTTCATTGGTAAGCCCAACACTTAACCACGCCCAGAGCCCCGGGGTGATCATCCACACCCCTACGCTGGACTGTCGTACGCCAGCCCACTCCAGCAACGCCTACAGGGGGGTACGACACAGCTACATGTCCCAGGTCTCACCCACTGCCTGAGGTGACATGGTTGCGTCCGCTGTACACAGCACAATGCAATGTGGTAGGGCCCGGGGCCCTCATGCATACACAATGACCACACGGACACACTTAGATAGTTTGTGGAACTGGCTACGGGCACGTGCGCCCGGCCCCTTTTATTGCCAGGGTCACATGTCCAGTGACGCCTGTGCTGGATGGGTGTGGGGTGAGTGTGAGCCAGCCCTCAAGGAGTGTTTGGTGCTGGCAACAACTACAATAGTGATCAGACAATCAGAAGTTCACAGTTCAAACAGCAAGGGTCCATGACTTGAGCTGCCAGGAGTTAGTGGCCCCGGATGCACAGCGGCCGGCACATGGAACACCGCCACGGGACGGTGACTACTGGTGCACTGAGGTAGGGCCACGAGCGCTGAGCGGGTCCTCGTCGATGTCCAAGGTGAATGTCGCGGAGGGTTTTGGGGGACAGTGGAAGGTGATCTTCCTGGGCATGATACAGAGGGCAGTACCAAGCAGACACAGGCAATATGGAGGAGATGAATGCTACAGACTCATTTTTGACACCCAGTCAGTATCAGCTACATGATGATGAAGACAACCCCCAGGCCATAGACTCAGACACCACCAAAGTTCAACCAGAGAGTGTCCATGAATTTCGGGGCACGGAGTCAGTGGCACCAGAGCTGAAAGTGGATGCAGTCTGCGATGAGGCCTGTACAATGGTATAAACTCTGCCATAAATAAATCAAGACTCAGTTCCAAATGTGTGACCTACTTGATCGTAGTGTAGGCCGGAGGCAGCGGTCAGCAGAGGCCCCCAGCCACGTGTCCTTGGCTTGCGATGCACAGAGTTAGTGGCACCAGAGCAGTTGTTGATAGTGTTCGGTCACCTCCATAATGAGGATTCTTTTTTCATCCGGACTGAACAGCGTCTTCCTCTTACTTCTCTCCTTGCGTACAATGATATGGACTCTGCCATTGAACAATCAAGACTCAGTTCCAAATGTGTGACCTACTTGACCGCAGTGTAGGCCAGAGGCAGCGGTCAGCGCGGGCCAACCGCTGTTCAGACAGCTCCTCCTGGAACTCTCACACATGACGTTGGAATGCCACGTGGCGATGATTTGTGGTTGACGGAGGTAGAAGCACCAGAGCTGAGCACGTGTGCAGCCTGCGACGATGCCGTGCCCTGCCTGGTCCAGACTGGATTGGATTGGTGTGAGGCCTGCTGGACTGCAGTGTAGGCAGTAAACGGGTGACCCCGCAGTGCTGGGCCGCAGTGTAGGCCGAAGGCAGTAGTGAGCAAGGGCACACAGACACGTGTCGTTGGAATGCTATGCACAGAGTTGGTGGCACTACATCGAAGGGAGTATGGTGATATAAAATCTGCCATAAACGTATGTACTCTGCTATTGTATAATAAAGACTCAGTTCCAAATGTGTGACCTACTGGACTGCAGTGTAGGCCGGAGGCAGCGGTGGAGTACGTCAATGAGAAAGGAGTACTGGGGGCCTGTGTCGCGGAGGCCGTGATGGTCTGAGGAGGCTGCCATGGTTGCGGGCCTCGGGCTTGGAGCTTGCACCGGCACGTGGTGGGCCCTCTTTGACACACGCCGGTGTCAGCAGGTGAGCAGTGTGGCCTGGGTGCGCTGGGGCGGGCAAGACGGGTCTTGGGACCAGCGGCCTGGGGTGCAGCAGGCGCACAGGATCGCAGGCACCGCCGCTCACGTGCGTCGGCCTCGTGGCTGGGTAAGAGGCACCACCCTGGCAGACATGTTGGCCATTCCGGAAGAAAACCACGCCCAGAGTAACAGGCTTTTTATTCACACCCCTACGCTGGCCTGGCATACGCCGGGCCAGCCCACTCCGCTCACGCTTACAGGGGGGGACGTAACAAGCTACATTTCCGCATTCTTCCCCACTGGCTGCGGTAACATGGTTGCGTCCACTGTCCAGTACATTGCAGACACCAGCAGTGTATGTCGACATGGAAATGTCTGTGGTCTGCATACTCAAGTCTGTCCAGCACATCCACACCACACTTGGCATTGTGTACATTCACATTCATGGGTCACTTGCCTCCTTCGCACATGCCTGGTTCCCACCTCTCCCCACATTCTGCTATTGTGTGGCTGTGGTGCCATGCCGTTGATGGCTTGTGTACATGGCTAGCCCAGGTTGCCACAGTAAGTTGTGTTGTCGTGTCTGGAATGTGGGGATGTTGGTTGTCATGTTGTATGTGATTTTGTGACGTGTGCATTCCCAGAGTTGTGAGTTGTATGTTGGTGGAGTTGAGGTGTGTGGTGTGTTCAGTTGTTACTTACCGACGAGCAGTGCATTTCCATAGGTGCCATCCTGAAAGCGCTGGTTGATGATGGACTGTCGGAAGATGAAGGAATCATGCACACTGCCTGGGTAGTTGGCGACGACATTGGTGAAGAGTCCCCGGTGGTCCACTATTGCCTGCACATTGATGAAATGCGTGTGTTTCCTGTTGCGGTAATTGTGTGCAGTGGCGGCAGGGGGCACGAGGAGTACATGTGTGCAGTCGATTGCCCCCAACACGTGCGGGAAGCCAGCTATGGCGTAGAAGCCTTGCTTGATCTCCAGCTGTTCCTGCGCAGTGTGTGGGAAGTAAAGTTGCTGGGGTACCAAGCTGATGATGGCATCCAAGACAGGTGTGAGGAACTTTGACAGGGCTGGCTGTGAGACTCCTCCGACTATGGCAGTTGTTGGTTGGAAGGTCCCAGAGGCCAACAGGTGCAGCACGGCCAGCAGCTTTGTCTGCGGAGTGATGTTGGTTCTCCGCTGTGTTGGTACCGTCAGCCTGTGGGCAATGAGGGTCAGGATGCGGAGGATGGTTGTCCTTTTGAGCCTGTAGTGGGCAATGACTTCCTCTGGCGTTAAGGCTCTGAGGCTGGTGCGTTTTCCGAAGGTCCGGTGTCTTTTTCTGCGCTGCCTCTGTGGTAGTCCAGGGGGGGGTGGGTCCTGGAGGGGGTGGGGGTCCTGGCGGTGGTGGCGGTGGGTGTTGTGGCCCTCTTGGGGCTCCGAGCTGCATGATCAGTAGCTCCATGGCATCTGTTGTTCTGATGTGGCTGTGGGTTGGGCTCCCTTTTATGGTGCAGGTTGTCGTCCGACTTAGCACTAGGTAGGAGCAGGTGTTAAATCCATGCTGCTAACGCGCCTTATCGCATGTTTTTTAATCTTATCGCCGATCTGGCTGGTCGTTGAGAATGTTGCGGAGTGGTGTTTTCGCGGGTTTTTGCACGGGAACGTCTACTCTGCATCTCATTAGCACTAGGTGCCGGTGTCATCCGTGGCTATGTTTTTTGCGGCTGCTATCGCGGGTATACTGGTGATATCGGCTGTTAGCACCTGCTTGTGAATGGTGCGATGAATTTATCGCCACTTTGGCTGCGATAAAGTGCCGCTAACTCGGCGATAAGTCCTTGTGAATATGCCCCAATATTTTAAATGTTCTGCCATAGATCTGCTTTTCAACATGTAATCATAAAGTGGGAATTTATTTATTAAAGTGGTTTTGAGACGACAAGGATCCAACCAAGCATAACATATGTTTCCTGGATACATGTAATAATTACAATAGAATGAACATGTCTGAACATCTCACATATCACCTGGTACAACTTGAAATTACTGTCTGATATATCTGAAACAAAATCTTATAGGTGTCTGAGCGACTTGATCATGACCCTGTCCATTGATGTTTTCTCACTCTCTTGCAGTGGGACCTTGTGTGTGATTTCCGACGGATGGGACAGATGGCGCAGTCTATATACATGTTTGGCATGCTGATGGGAGCGGTAGTCTATGGGGCGGTGTCAGACAGGTATGTTTCACTGCACTAGGATCAATGAAAAAATTATGTCTATTGTTCCTTCTGTTATCAGAAACAGTCTCCCCTACATTGTCACCATCAGGCGTCATTAGATATAGGCAGCCACAGTAACCAGTTTATGTTGCCACCACAATGATTTTTTCATTCCTAAATGCGCATGTGTGGAAGTTATTAAAGAGCTAATAGTTGTTTTCCATCTTGTCAAAGCACGAACCAATTCATTGAAAACTTGGCAGTTAAGCATAAAAGTGGTAAAATGAAAGTCAGGAAGATGAGTTCCCCGACATTTGTAACACTTTGCTGCTTTGTGACTTTGCCAGTAATTACCGTGATCTCACAGTAAGTTTAAATCAATGATAATCAAGGATTACCAGCAGGAGAGTATGCCAAAAACGAGTTAACCAACAGTGAAATTGTTGCTTGCAGTGATTACCCTTTTTTACTGCAAAACCGAAACCAAAAAATACGGTTGAAATTGTGTGCAGGACTGCTATTACCGCAACAGTGATTTAAAACAATGGGGGATATTCTCAAGAACGTGTGTTAACTATCGCCAAATTCACCTAACGCAACTTCTCACATCGCAGTCTATCGCAGGAAAATAATACAGTGTTAACGCAGTATTCTCAACCCGGCGGCACCATGCGATAGTCTCACGATAACGCGACAAATGCCCGCGTTAAAATTAAGGCGACGCCGAAAAAATACGAAACACGAACGCCCAAAATGTTGCGATGTCCCAACTCGCGAAACAAAAACCAGCGATAACCAGCGACAGGCCTGCGATTCCCACGCGACATGCGTGAAAATGCACTATAAAAGCAGAGAAAAAATTGTAACTGCGTAGCACCATGGACGCACCCGGACTGAGTGCAGGGGACAACGCGAACCCCACAAGCCCCACAGACGACCAGCCAGGAACCCCGGGGCCGGGGAAGGGCAAGGAGAAGAGGAAGACGGGGTTCAGTCCGCAGGAAAACCGGATCATCGTCACGGAGGCGACAGAGCACTACCAACAACTGTTCGTCACCTCCACTGTGTCATCGGCAACACAAACGGAAATATGGCAGTACATCGTGAACAACGTGAATGCAGTCGGAGTGTCGAGGAGGACAATGGAAGAGGTCAAGAGGCGCTGGAATGATGTGAAGGGCAAAACCAAGAAGAAACTCGATGCCAACATGAAAGCAGCAACGCAGATTGGAGGTGGGGGACCAGCGGCACACCAGGAGCTGGATGACATGGAGAAAATGGTGGCCACAGTCATCAGTCGGGATATGGTGCCAGGAGTTGGGGATCGGGACACTGCTCAACATGACCTGACACAACATCAACAGGGTGAGTACCGACCAGGGACTTGGGGGACGGGGGGAGATGGGCACAATGGCACACATGCACAATTAAGTAGAGCACACTGCACACCCACAATGACTCTGGATCATGTCCCTGATCCCCATGCCACACTGCAGCACACATACAGAAACTCAGGGAATGTGTGCTGAAATGAATTTATTTGCACATGCTGTGCCTGTGGTCATTTTGTACTGTCTCATGATTGCTAAGGACTGTCACAATGTGGCGTCCTCATGTGAAGAAATTGTCAATGATGTTGTTCCTACGGGCTATTCCTGCTGCAGCTGCAGTGGGGTGTGGTCCACCTGCCTCATCTTCCTCATCATCGTCCGGTGCATCTGGCACTTGTAACCATGGGGCATTGGTGCGTACACATATGTTGCGCAACACACAACATGCAACGATCATCTTGCACACGATGTCTGGGCTGTACAGGAGCCTCCCACCTGTGATGTCCAGGCACCTGAAACGTGACTTCAACACGCCAAATGTGCATTCCACGATGCCCCTGGTGCGTTTGTGGGCCCAATTGTACTGCCTCTGGGCCTGTGTTTTCGGGGCTCGGAGGGGTGTCATCATCCAAAGGTAGAGTGCATATCCTTGATCACCTGTGACAGTGCAGAGAGACATGAGTCAATAGTTGGTTCTGCATGATGTGTTGGCAGGCTCACTAGTTGATTGGCGTGTGATATGTGTGTCATAGTGATTCCTGTGTGACATGTACTGCTTGTAGCAAATGAGCACCATCAATGTGTATTAGTAGCCTCACTGCTGCTCCTCCCTCCCCCCGAGCCTATTTACTTGTGTGCGCTGCGCGGTTGCATCACTTGCACTCCTACGGCACACCATTGTCATGCCTGTCTGCGCATGTCCACAAGCCTGACAACGACACTGTGATGTTGTGCGTTGAAGGTGGGCGGCCACGTGTGTGTAGGCCTATGGTAAGGATATGGCGGACACAGATGTAGAGTCCATGGTTGGCATGCATGATCCCGGACCCCGAGCGGGCTTGCGCTCATTCATTTATCCCTTCGGCCGAGCCTGCACTCCGGGGGCATGTTACATTGCAACTTTGTCCATTGCAGGACGGGTGGCGCTGACACTACAACAGAGACACAGGCATTAGGTACTTCATTGGCAAGCCCAACACTTAACCACGCCCAGAGCCCCGGGGTGATTATCCACACCCCTACGCTGGACTGTCATACGCCAGCCAACTCCGGCAACGCCTACAGGGGGGTAGGACACAGCTACATGTCCCAGGTCTCCCCCACTGCCTGAGGTGACATGGTTGCGTCCGCTGTACACAGCACAATGCAATGTGGTAGGGCCCGGGGCCCTCATGCATACACAATGACCACACGGACACACTTAGATAGTTTGTGGAACTGGCTACGGGCACATGCGCCCGGACCCTTTTATTTCCAGGGTCACATGTCCAGTGACGCCTGTGCTGGATGGGTGTGGGGTGAGTTTGAGCCAGCCCTCAGGGAGTGGTTGGTGCTGGCAACAACTACAACAGTGATCAGACAATCAGAAGTTCACAGTTCAAACAGCAAGGTCCCATGACTTGAGCTGCACAGAGTTAGTGGCCCCGGATGCACAGTGGCCGGCACATGGAACACCGCCATGGGATGGTGACTACCGGTGCACTGAGGTAGGGCCACGAGAGCTGAGCGGGTCCTCGTCGATGTCCAAGGTGAATGTCACGGAGGGTTTTGGGGGACAGTGGAAGGTGTTCTTCCAGGGCATGATATAGAGGGCAGTACCAAGCAGACACAGGCAATATGGAGGAGATGAATGCTACAGACTCATTTTTGACACCAAGTCAGTATCAGCTACATGATGATGAAGACAACCCCCAGGCCATAGACTCAGGTGCCACCAAAGTTCAACCAGAGAGTGTCCATGAATTTCGGGGCACGGAGTCAGTGGCACCAGAGCTGAAAGGGGATGCAGTCTGCGATGAGGCCTGTACAATGGTATAAACTCTGCCATAAATAAATCAAGACTCAGTTCCAAATGTGTGACCTACTTGACCGTAGTGTAGGCCGGAGGCAGCGGTCAGCAGGGGCCCCCAGCCACGTGTCCTTGGCTTGCGATGCACAGAGTTAGTGGCACCAGAGCAGTAGTTGGTAGTGTTCGGTCACCTCCGTAACGAGGATCCTTTTTTCATCCGGACTGAACCGCGTCTTCCTCTTACTCTTCTCCTTGCGTACAATGATATGGACTCTGCCATTGAAAAATCAAGACTCAGTTCCAAATGTGTGACCTACTTGACCGCAGTGTAGGCCGGAGGCAGCGGTCAGCGCGGGCCAACCGCTGTTCAGGCAGCTCCTCCTGGTACTCTCACACACGACGTTGGAATGCCATGTGGTGATGATTTGTGGTTGACGGTGGTAGAAGCACCAGAGCTGAGCGTGTGTGCAGCCTGCGACGATGCCGTGTCCTGCCTGGTCCGGACTGGATTGGATTGGTGTGAGGCCTGCTGGACCGCAGTGTAGGCAGTACACAGGTGACCCCGCGGTGCTGGACCGCAGTGTAGGCCGAAGGCAGTAGTCAGCAAGGGCCCACAGACACGTGTCTTTGGAATGCTATGCACAGAGTTGGTGGCACCGCATCGAAGGGAGTACGGTGATTTAAAATCTGCCATTAACATATGTACTCTGCCATTGTATAATCAAGACTCAGTTCCGAATGTGTGACCTTCTGGACCGCAGTGTAGGCCGGAGGCAGCGGTGGAGTATATCAACGAGAAAGGAGTACTGGGGGCCTGTGTCACGGAGGCCGTGATGGTCTGAGGAGGCTGCCAAGGTCGCGGGCCTCGGGCTTGGAGCTTGCACCGGCACGTGGTGGCCCTCTTTGACACACGCCGGTGTCGGCAGGTGACCAGTGCGGCCTGGGTGCGCTGGGGCGGGCAAGACGGGTCTTGGGATCAGCGGCCTGGGGTGCAGCAGGCACACAGGATCGCAGGCACCGCCGCTCACAGCGTCAGCCTCGTGGCAGGGTGAGAGGCGCTGCCCTGGCAGACACGTTGGCCATTCGGGAAGAGAACCACGCCCAGAGTAACGAGCTTTTTACTCACACCCCTACGCTGGCCTGGCGTACGCCGAGCCAGCCCACTCCGCTCACGCTTACAGGGGGGGACGTAACAAGCTACATTTCCGCGATCTTCCCCACTGGCTGCGGTAACATGGTTGCGTCCACTGTCCAGTACACTCCAGACACCAGCAGTGTATGTCGACATGGAGTTGTCTGTGGTCTGCATACTCAAGTCTGTCCAGCACATCCACGCCACACTTGGCATTGTGTACATTCACATTCATGGGTCACTTGCCTCCTTCTCACATGCCTGGTTCCCACCTCTCCCCACATTCTGCTATTGTGTGGCTGAGGTGCCATGCCGTTGATGGCTTGTGTACATGGCTAGCCCAGGTTGCCACAGTAAGTTGTGTTGTTGTGTCTGGAATGTGGGGGTGTTGGTTGTCATGTTGTATGTGATTTTGTGACGCGTGCATTCCCAGAGTTGTGAGTTGTATGTTGGTGGAGTTGAGGTGTGTGGTGTGTTCAGTTGTTACTTACCGACGAGCAGTGCATTTCCATAGGTGCCATCCTGAAAGCGCTGGTTGTTGATGGACTGTCGGAAGATGAAGGAATCATGCACACTGCCTGGGTAGTTGGCGACGACATTTGTGAAGAGTCCCCGGTGGTCCACTACTGCCTGCACATTGATGGAATGCGTGTGTTTCCTGTTGCGGTAATTGTGTGCAGTGGTGGCAGGGGGCACGAGGAGTACATGTGTGCAGTCGATTGCCCCCAACATGTGCAGGAAGCCAGCTATGGCGTAGAAGCCTTGCTTGATCTCCAGCTGTTCCTGCGCAGTGTGTGGGAAGTAAAGTTGCTGGGGTACCAAGCTGATGATGACATCCAAGACAGGTGTGAGGAACTTTGACAGGGCTGGCTGTGAGACTCCTCCGACTCTGGCAGTTGTTGGTTGGAAGGTCCCAGAGGCCAACAGGTGCAGCACGGCCAGCAGCTTTGTCTGTGGAGGGATGTTGGTTCTCTGCTGTGTTGGTACCGTCAGCCTGTGGGCAATGTGGGTCAGGATGCGGAAGATGGTTGTCCTTTTGAGCCTGTAGTGGGCAATGACTTCCTCTGGCGTTAAGTCTCCAAGGCTGGTGCGTTTTCGGAAGGTTCGGTGTCTTTGTCTGCGCTGCCTCTGTGGTAGTCTGGGGGGGGAGGGCCTGGGGGGGTGGGGGTCCTGGCGGTGGTGGGGGTGGGTGTTGTGGCCCTCTTGGGGCTCCGAGCTGCATGATCAGTAGCTCCATTGCATCTGTTGTTCTTCTGGTGTGGCTGTGGGCTGGGCTCCCTTTTATGGTGCAGGTTGTCGTCCGACTTAACACAAGGTAGGAGCAGGTGTTAAATCCATGCTGCTAGCGCGCCGTATCGCATGTTTTTTAATCTTATTGCCAATCTGGCTGGTCGTTGAGAATGTTGCGAAGTGGTGTTTCCGCGGCTTTTTGCACGGGAACGCCTACTCTGCATCTCATTAGCGTTAGTTGCCGGTGTCATCCGTGGCGATATTTTTTGCGGCTGCTATCACAGGAAAACTGGTGATATCGGCTGTTAGCACCAGCTTGTGAATGGTGCGATGAATTTATCACCACTTTGGCTGCGATAAAGTGCCGCTAACTCGGCGATAAGTCCTTGTGAATATGCCCCAATATTTACTGGAATGCTTCAAATGAAGGCGTGACTTTGGGTACTGGATAGATTTCAACCCATCACACACACATAGAAGCATAGCTTAGTAAGTGAGATTCGGGGGGTGTGAATCTCAAATTTCCCAACTAAAAAAGTCATGGGCCCCAGGGTGAATGCTGGAGGTGACCAATTCTCGGGATGGACTGTTCCCAGGAGGAGCATAGTCAGTATTGATTTGCCTTAGGTGGACCTATGGGGCCAATTTGGAGTTTGTTTACTCTGTTGCAACGGTGATGGAGTACCCTGTGCGCCAAATTCAAGGTTCGCCTGCCCGTCTGTGTTGACCGTATCACAAGTTTTACGCTGATGAAGTAAAATTTACTCTGTCAGAGTAAAACTTCCTTAGACGGACCGCAGGAGCAGGTGCCAGTGGAAGTAAGCCATCCGATCGTCATCCCATTTAGAGGTGATGGTCAAATGGCTTTTTTTCTGTCCTTCACTACCAGTTATAACCTGGCAGTAAGGGACAGGAAAAAAGAATATGATGCCCACACCATTTGAGAAAACCTGTTGTAAGGGTCATTAGTTGTTTTTTTATTTTTCAAAAACAAACTCCTGCTTTAGGAGTTTGTTTTTGATAAAGAACTATAGAAAAGTTTGACGGTCAGCCATCATGTTTGACGGAGTCGTCTGTTAAACTCTTCTTGCATTTTCAGGAACTGCCATGATGGCAATTTCTACCAATGTGTAGAGATGTCATCGGACTGGCGGATATCTCTAAATTTGGCAGGCAGAGTAAAGGCAGTAAAGTCCTTAGCGACCTTGTCTGCCTTTACTCCAACTGCTATAATCCTAAATCATCCAAGCTTACTACTGCCAAAGTGTGTGAATTCTAAAAAGTAGTAAATTTGCAACCATTCAAGGAATGCTTTTATGAGTGCAAATTTGCTACTTTTTTGGTAAACCGGTCACTATCAGGCATAATTGTAAAGACGTGGCTCAACGCAGCGCAGGAAGCAAAGTTGTTGCACTGCGTCACCTGAAGGGAGCACAACTGCACCATATCTTCAAAGAAATGGCACAGTTCTACTCTCTGCATGCGCTGGTGCTCTTTGGGATGCCTAATGCCAACCCAGGAACCCTTGCGCCATAGTGCAAGGGTGTCTGCGTTATGCTCAGGAATCGGATAGTTTTTGTTCAGGAAGGGGTTACCTTCTGGCACAAAGAATTCCTTGGAGGCTTTTTCCTCTTTGTATGTGCGCTGCAGAATGCAGCACATTTACAAAGAGGAAATAACGAGAAGAAATAAAGATATTTCTCACAGTTACACCGGTCCCTGGCAGGCACAACATTTTGGCGCAAACCCATGTCTATAACTCTTTGTAGATATAGGTTTGCATCAAACTATATTGGTGGATGCACAGGAATGCCCATGCACCACCCATGGAACGTACCCATATGCATCCAGCCTCCCTGAGTCTAAGGTTGAAGAAACACAACTTGCGTTAGGAAATTGTCTTACAATGGGGTGCTCCCCAACCATCACACAGGCCTCACCTGCCTCACCATGCCTACCAACGGCCGCTCTTAGCAGGGTAACCCCACTCCCTCCTGACGAAGGAGCCACCTCACTTATCTCATGGAACATAGCTGGTTTTAAAAAGGAAAAGGGCACTCTGGTGTGGGACTCAGAGCTGAGTGATGTCAGCATTATTTGTTTACAGGAGACATGGACACTAAAGGCCCCATGCATCATCTGAAAATCAAGTCGCAAACGGGCAGATTCGCAGAATCTGCCCCTTTGCGACCTGTATTTTTGCATTTGGGATGCATCGTCCCAAATGCAAAAATCGCAATTTAAGGAATCGCAAAATTGTGATTACTTAAATTGCGATTGCATTTAAGGAATCGCAAATTGAGATTCCTTAAATGCAATGCAACAAAGTAAAAAAATTAGTGATTTCGCTACTAGGGGCGCAATTTACCATGAAGTTGAACTTCATGGTAAATTGCAAAACTTTGAGAAATGCACTAAAGTGCATTTTCAAAGTTGAAGGTTACACACACACATGTCCTTGGGACATGTGTGTGCGCAACTATATGTGCACGGATCAATTTCCGGGTGCAACAGGGTGTCCTTTTGACACCCCTGCTCCTTGAAATTGCATGCGCAATTTGCGAGTAGCTATTGGTACTCGCAAATAGCGCTCGCTATTTCCCATTCATTCCTATGGGCCTGTAGGCCCATAGGAATGAATGGGAAGCCATTCCTTATTTGCGACTCGCAATTTGCGAGTCGCAAATAAGGAATGTGAAGGAATCGCTATTATTATAGCGATTCCTACATGCATAGGATTTTGCGAATCCTTAATTGCGAATCCTTAATATTCGCTATTAAGGACTCGCAAAATCATAGCTTGATGCATGTGCCAGAATAACCTTTCTTTTAAATGGTTATCGTTCCTTTTTCACACCAGCTATCCCCTCTATCGCAGGCAGAGCCAAAGGGGGCCTAATAACATTCATTGCCAATACTCTTTCAGGTGACAAAATAGTATTCGTCAATAGCTCAAATTATTTCCATATCATTGTAGCCAGGGGACAAAAAAGCCCTGACTTGTATTAATAAACTTCTATAATAATAATTTTTCAAACTTCGTAGAGGCAATAGAAGAGCTGGGGCACACTTTGGAGGACCTACTATCTAAATATAGCAGACGGCCATCTATTATTTGGGCTGGGGACTTTAATTCCCATATTTGCCACTACATAGATCATAATGTATGTGGGGTCACCGATGAACAGGGCCATCCTTTGACTCATTTTTACCATCATAATTATGGCAATGCTCTAAATAGTCTATTGGTGACAATGGATTTGGAAATCGTCAAACCAAAATGCAGTACCTCCGGGGAAATGGAGGCCACATTTCATCGGGCAGGGGACTCCTCATGTATTGACTTTATTTTGTTCCCCATTGCCTCCCGTGGAAATGTTAAGAACTTTGAGGTCATACAGTCTGCATATAGTGATCACTCCTTCCTGTATTTCACGTTTAGCTGGCCCTACCTAAAAAACTGGGCACCAATTGCTTATTTAAACCCAAACTAGCCAGGAAAGATGGGTACACCTTAAAATGGGTGAACATCGATCCCATAAAGTTACCCCTGAAAATAGTGTCCACCTCATACAAGGAGATCTCCCTATGTTTAAATTCAACTTCCACTGCTAGCCAAACTAAGGAAGCATTTAACACGATTTTAACTTCCATAAAGGGACATCTTACTTGCCGAATATCCCAAAAAACTCCCTCTACACAAAAATGGTTCAGGAAAAATTGCTTACTGGCACTAGCGGATCTACATAAAGCACTTAAATCGCAACCTTGAGATCAAATTCTTATCAGAACTCTTAGGTTTGCTTATAAATCCACAAGGAGGGAAAGGAAAAAGGAGATTACCCAGGACGCCTGGGAAAATCTGAGAGCAGCATCTATTTCTAAGGACAGCAAATCTTTTGGGAAAATAATTAATAGCCCTCTTTTCCAGGAGGAGAGTGGGCCTTCATTGGACCTCCATATTGATGAGGCCACGTGGATAAAGCATTTCCAAAAAATCTTTCAGGAACAACCAGCCAATACCACAGAGGTATCCGAACAACACTTGAGGTCCCAACTAGCAATGGAGTTCTCCGTAGACGAAGTAAAACTCGCATTAAACCAATCCCCAGCACTGAAGGCACCCGGGCCAGATGGGGTCCCATTAGACATCTTTATGACTAATAAACCTCTCTGGGTACCAGTCCTCACAACCGCCCTTAATGCCATAGCGAAAGTCATCCCTCTGCCGTCCTGGAGATAGTCCGTTATAGTCCCAATCCATAAGAAGGGAAGTGGCGCAGACCCGGCTAATTACCGCCCAATTTCTTTGCTGGATAGCACAGCAACGTTAATAGGAAGACTGCTACTGAACAGGCTGGAGGAGTGGGCATCTGAGAACAAAATCCTCATTGAAGCCCAGTACGGCTTCAGGAACGGGAGAGGCACAATAGATCAGTGCCTCAACCTCGCCCTAATTGCCGCAAAATACTCTGTCACCAAACAGGGGCAGCTATTTCTGGCATTTATGGATTTGCCTGCGGCCTTCAACTGCGTGAGCCACAATAAACTGTGGCTTATCATGGAGTCTTTGGCCATGGACCCACCCATAATCTTATTCATCAGAGACCTGTACAGACACGCAGAGGCAGTAGTCCAGCACGGGAAAAAAGGGGAGTGTACAAAAACTTTTAGGATTGATAAAGGGATAAGACAGGGTTGCATCCTCGCTCCCTTCCTCTTCTCCCTTTATACAAATAAACTTTCTGAAGTCCTGATTGAAAAATGTAAGGACGTCCCAGTGGTAGGTTCACATCCTGTACCCGTCATGCTCTATGCAGACAACGCCGTCCTTCTAGCCAGAACCCCAATGGCCTTACAGCTTTTGATTGAGACATACTCCACATATATGGCAGACCTAGGCCTACATGTTAATAAAACAAAAACTTATGTGATGGCAATGGGCAGGGTGAAGAAGCAGAAAGTAATGGGCTTTTATATTAATGGCAGAAGACTGGACAGAGTGGACAATTTTATGTACTTGGGAATTTTCTTCGATGATAAATTAAATTGGTCCACCATGGTGAAAAACAGGCTGCTCTTGGTGTTCAAAAGTATAGCGGGTATTTGGAAGTTTGCAGCAAAAGTAGGGAATAAACCAGTAAAAGAAACGTTAGAAATTTACTATGCAAAAACAAGATCTATAGCTATATATGGTGCAGCTGTTTGGGGAATTGCAGATATTAACTTCTTACAAGTAATAGAAGATACATTTTTAAAGAGATTACTAGCCACCCCTAAATCGTGCCCAAGCATTTTATTCCACAAGGAACTAGATTTCCCGTTTATTTCCGATACCTTGAAAATTGCTCCCCTTCCAGCCTGGCTCTCAGGTTGAAAAAGGGAATCGGTCCCTTTAAACCATCTAGTGCTAAGGGACATTTTTAATTTGGATCGCGCTTCTTCGATTCACTGGCTAGCTTACGTAAAACTGTCCTTTACAGAACTAGACCTGGAGCATTTGTTCAACTCAATGTAAATAACAAGGACCCCCTGCAAAAACACTTAAGATTCCTAGGGCAGGGCAAATATGCAATAGAGAAACAACCCCTAGGCAACAGAAGGTCTATGGAAATCAACAAACCATATTAACTAATGACATGATACAATGACCTCAGTGTAAACAGAATACATTTTTAAAAATTCATTTCTTTAATTCAAAGATAATAAAAGTATGTCAAAACATGATTCATAAGAAAATATACATTGGAACATTCTCATCAATGTATACATAAATATCAATGACAAAAAGACAGAAATTACACATAACAGTAATACCAATTTACACACAACAATTCTGTTGATGTGATCAAGACAGATCATGACAAACATATAATACAGTGATGTTGAAAAAGTGGCTGTGAGATGAATCTTCTACGCGCGTTTCGGCGCACACTGCACCTTCATCAGGAAAGCCACAATTATCCTAAAAAAAGTGAATTAAAAATACACTGAGATTCATGATAAGCTTTAAAAAGGGTCAGTTACATACCTTCACCAAAATAAAAGAAAAAGTTATTAATGAAGCTGAGCACCAGTTCAGCTAAAGCTCAAAATAAAAGGACACTTTTGCATAATACTGCTTAGTGTAATGTTCTTCATATGATCACAATTTCTGAGTTATCTTTTCACTTTTCCTTAATAAGTGTAAATATTATTTCACTGTTAACTTTCACAGTCTCCCTTTTTCTGAGTTAACGGTATGAGTACTATACATTCCTTTTATTTTTAGCTTTTAGCTGAACTGGTGCTCAGCTTCATTAATAACTTTTTATTTTATTTTGGTGAAGGTATGTAACTGATCCTTTTTAAAGTTTATCATGAATCTCAGTGTATTTTTAATTCACTTTTTTTAGGATAATTGTGGCTTTCCTGATGAAGGCGCAGTGTGCGCCAAAACGCGCGTAGAAGATCCATCTCACAGCCACTTTTTCAACATCACTGTATTATATGTTTGTTGTGAACTGTCTTGATCACATCAACAGAATTGTTGTGTGTAAATTGGTATTACTGTTATGTGTAATTTCTGTCTTTTTGTCATTGATATTTATGTACACATTGATGAGAATGTTCCAATGTATTTTTTCTTATGAATCATGTTTTGACGAACTTTTATTATATTTAAATTAAAGAATTATTTTTTTTTTAAATGTATTCTGTTTACACTGAGGTTATTGTATCATGTGATTAGTTAATATGGTTTGTTGATTTCCATAGACCTTCTATTGCCTAGGGGTTGTTTCTCTATTGCATTTGTTCAACTCGCCGTCCGAGTGCACATCCTTTTCTAAATCGCGCCTAAAAGAACTCTTTTTTAACAAATGTAATTCATATAGGTGGCAACAAAATCAAAATAAAATTACCGTGACCTCATACTTTGCATCACCTATTCCAAGCAGCGGTCATTTATCCTACATTTCATTTGTCACGAACATCAGTCACCGTTTTGTATTGACTAGATTTAGACTGAATTACATACCATTAATGGCCGCTTATCCGGCACAGGTATTTTCGTTAAACCAGTTATCTGTTTGCCCCTGTGACGGTCTTTCCCCCCAATCTATCTCACATCTTTTATTTTTTTGATCATTTTACACAGCAGAGAGGAAAACATTCATCATCCCACTTTTGAAAAAAATTGTATTCGATCACACAAATAAGCCCTTGAAACCTTCCGACTATTGGAAACTCAGTACTTATGTTTTATGCTTGCTAACTTTCTGCTCGCCGTTCTTAAAATCAGGAAAAGGCACTTTAACTCATATGGGCACATTTTTTGAATCTGTACTATTATCTATCAGAGGGGGAAGCCGTTTTATGAACACGGTTTTATGATCCTTTTAAATCTATTTCATAGTTGCTTTATGAATTTAGCATCACCTTTTTTAGTAGTCACTATAGCTGTTTTATATGATGTATATTACACCACGATGATTTTATGTACTTTTTATGCATTTATTTAAATGCAAAATAAAGATGTGATTGATTGCATATATGCATCATTGCTGGGACATCCCCACTATCCACATCGTTACAAATATTGGTGGAAATATAAAAAAAATATTAGTGAATCATTAATACGTATTGTTGTAGAGATATTGAGATTTTGAAAAATGTTTTTATACACTTAGTTATATAGTGAGTTATCTACTGTGGTGGTTAGAATTAATTATATAGTTATAATTTTGGAATGTGGTGGTGGCTATTGAATTCCTGCTTTTGCATTCCTCTTTCGTGACGTAACCGCGGGGTTCTTGATGACCAACGTCATCGAGATCTCCGGACACACTGCGAAAACCAACCAAAAATAGGTTTTAGAGATGGTTGTTCTAGAAATACACTAAAAAACATGAGTTTGAAGTGTACAGTAATAAACCCCTAGTATGTAAAATACTGTAAACATGTGTGCATATATGTGTTTTCACTTTATGGAAAAGGCGCGACTGTCGCGGTTAACGGTGACGTTGCGATGTCCCAATAACTGTGAAAACGGAAAATAAGTCTGAAAGATGGTTTTTAAAGAAATTTAGTAAAAAATATGAGTTTAAGCATGCTTTGAAAGGAGTATGTATATAGTAATATGTGTAGGGCAATGTTCAGAATGGATTTTTTTACATATTATTTTTGTATGTGTTGGTGGTCATTGAATGTCTGCTTTTGTTTTCTGTTTTTGCAATGTGTCCGCGGGGATCGGGATTATCGACATCATCGGAGTCTCCGGAGGCACAGCAAAAAGATAAAATTGGTTTTAGGGATGGTTTTTATAGAAAGTCTGTACTAAAGCACGACTTTAGAGAATACTGTAAGAAACCCCTAGTGTGTAAAATACTGTAGTATGTGTGAATATATGTGCTTTACAATTTATGGCAAAGGCATGATCGTCGCAGTTAACGACACCATAGCGACGTCCTGAATAACCGCAGAAAAAGAAAATAGGTCTGAAAGATACATTTTAAAGAATCTTAGTACAAAAACATGAGTTTAAACATGTTTTTAAATAAGTATGTATGTGTAGGGTAATGTTCAGAATGGATTTTTTTACATATTATTTTTGGATGTGTTGGTGGTCATTGAATGTCTGTTTTTGTTTACCGTTTTCACGAACTGTCCGCGAGGATCGGGACATCGTCACAAATATATTAAAAATATAAAGAAAAAAAGCAATGCTTATTAATCCACTGGGGAAAATAGAAGCTTATAAAAATACCTCTGATAGAGCCATTTTAGATAGAAAATACAAGTTAAAAACCTTAAAAAATCAATTAAAAAATCATAGGTTACATGGACATTATAGTTGGGAAATAGAATTCGAAAAACCTTAGAAATTCACTGAAAAGAACAAAGGTTAAAGAGACGTTATAGTGAGGATTTAGTATTTAAAAAACCTCAGAAATTCAGTGAAAAAACCCAAGGTTACAGGGACGTTATAGATAAGGCTGACGTGGACTGACAGCTGACACCCAATCCAAACAATCAGATATAAGTCAATAAGGAAACTCAATGATGAGCAATACACCAATAGTGTGCACAAATTCGCTTTAATGAAACAGTAAAGTAAATATATGTGTTAGCACAAAAACAAGGTAATTACGCACATCATGGTATAATGAATGGAAATAACAATCAAAACATCAGATTCACTAAATATACTATGATTGTATGCACAAGTATGAAGTACACCAAAATAACATTTAAAAAGCTTGGCTGTTCAGTATCTAATACCTAATTGGCAACTATGCAACAATTGAATTAGCATTCCATTGTTCTTGATTTGCAAAACAACATTAATTGGCTGGCTATGAAATGCACAATAGCTACTGCATTACATTGGAATATCTAAAGCTATCCCGTAAGTATAGTAGTCAGAATAGAGCATAATACATTTGATCACAGATGCGACACTGACACTTTAATCAATTAGAATAAAGCAGTGAAATAAAGGCCCTTCATCCCTGGGTGGAACTTAAGATAGAACTTAACTTATCCACAGTGCTGGGAAGCCCTCTCCTTTCTCTCGTGCCTCTCTCTCGCTCGAGCGTTACAGCAAGGAACAGCACAGCCAGGTAGCAGCTACGTGGGCGATGGCAGTTTGCACAACTCCATCTGCGAGCTTCAATCCCCCACACGTGCCTCTGTGCTTAAATATCCTGAAGCTTGGCTTGTTTCAGATTCTGTTCCTTTCTTGCAATTTCTAGCTGTGTTATCAGTACGTGTCCTTTGGCTGCCCTGACGCTCACTAATCATCTCTTTGGACATCTTTTGGCCTTTTCATGAACTCTCTTTCTCAGGGTTAGCACAACCTTTGCCTGCATCTCTCCCACATTTCCTGCTTCTCGTAGCTTCTTAGTGTATTGTAAATAACCTGCTGGCCGCAGATAACTTTGTCTATGGAATGCTGAAAACAAGCTTGGAAGCGACAGCGTGAACCTTATGTGCTGTTCAGGTTTTCTGCATGTATTACCGCTCATCTACACTGTTCAAACTAATTAACCCTTCGCGTCACAATGTCTTCCGCACACTATCCCTATACTACACACTCCACCCCTTTAGATGAGCGCTAATACATGCGAAAAAACATTCACTTTATTGTTTCTCTAGTTAAGTTGCTACGAATTCCAGTAAACATTGCATTAAATGCCTGTATTTTTTTTTTTTGTAAAGCTGCTTGGTGCGTGCATATAGTCTACATAACAGTAATCAGTATAATACAAGCAATGAATAGAATACAATATGGTTGAATATGCTTGCATGCAAAGCTTGTATACATCCTATTCTATACCGAACTATGGAAATATTACCTAAGTTGCTAACCATGCGTCTTTCAGCAACATAAAGCATAAATGCTGGCGGTTTGGAATATCAAGCTCCTTTTATTCCATTGTTCATTGTGACAACTACCATATGCCCTGGCAAAATACTCTGTTTATCAGAACATTCATATTGTTTGCACAGATATGTTGATGCTAGTGTGAATAGCACAATTGTATCACTATACTTGCATATCATAGTTAAGGTGTGATTTAATGCTTATACTATTGCAGGTGTTCCTTGCAACTCATTTAGTCCATTAGCATGCCGAATCTGCTGTCCCATTACTTTCCAAGATATAGTCTTGGCAGCCATCCACTTACTTCCAGGCACTTTTACATTACAAAGTGAGATTGTTCCTGTGTTGTCTGCAACATTAGTCACTCGTGGTGCACAAATGATGTTGAGGTCCGTGACTACATTTTCTGCTATGTTTGGCCGAACCCATATGGCTTTCCCAGTTGCAATTATCACAGCAAACAGGAACCACATCATTGACTCAAGCTTCATCATTCACGATCAGTCTCACTGCAGGTATAAATACAGGTACATTAGAATTTTTCAAAAGTACAACATATAAACGTGATGTCGCCACCTGGAAGAAACTTCCGCTCTCGCTATTAGGGAGGGCGGCATTATTTAAAATTATGTCATTGCCGCGTTTCTTATACGCACTGCAAAACTCCCTCGATTTAGTCCCAGCCAGATACTTTGGCGAGATAGAGAACCTGCAGAGGGATCTGTTGTGGGATGGACGGCCTCGCATTGCAATGCAGAAATTGGTACTGGGTTGGTATGATGGGGGTATCGGTCTACCTGACATAAAACGATACTATTGGGCCGCACACTTGGCGGCAATCAACCACTGCATATATCGACATGGGGATGACCCTGAATATAGAATGGACAAATGGCTGTTACCGGGAGGTACTTATTACAGAGCTCTCTACTCTAGGCCCCAGAGATATCATCTTACGGGACCGACCAAACACTCAGTGGCAATTTGGCACGTTGCTAGCAAAAGTCTGGGGTGGGATAAGAAATTCACCCAGGCCACCCCCCTATGGGACTCGGAACGACTGGGTACAATGGGTACCACAAAAGGGTTTGACAAGTGGGACTTGATCGGAGTCTCTACCATCGGAGACCTGTGGAAAAACGGTGCGATGATAATGTTCTCCGCTCTGCAGCAGAGCCATGAGCTCGCAGACTCAGAGTACTTCCAATATTTACAAATCAGACATGCACTGCAATTGAACCTACCCAAAGACACCTCCCTACCTGACGTTTCGCCGCTAGAGGACAGACTCTTAGACGGTTATCTGCCAGATGGAGCCATATCTTTGACGTATAAAAAACTGATAAATAACACTCCAGATCCTCTGACACTCTTGAGACGACGCTGGGAGGGAGACGGGTTGGAACTGGATGACGAGGAGTGGCAGGAGTCTCTGGCCTCCCCAAAGGAGTTTGCAATCTCTTCTAGACTGCGCCTGGTCCAGTTAAAGATCCTCCATCGGGTATATGTTTCCGGACCAACCCTGGTTAAAATGGGAAAGGTAGATGAGGGCAGTTGTAGGCGCGGATGTGGGCAGCTTGGCTCATTTATGCATATAATGTGGGAGTGCCCACTTATTCAGTCCTATTGGTCACAAGTGCACGAATGTATGAATCATGTGTTGGGGGTAGTCATACGGCCAGAAGCTAAGAGATGTCTCTTGAATATTTGGGAGCCCACTGACCTCAACAGTAAGGATAAACTCTGGGTTACGCTGGGCCAAATGATAGCCAAACGGAACGTTGCACAGCTGTGGGGAGCCGGGGAACCGCCCAGGGTGGACTCCTAGAAAAACGACATGGACTGGTGTATGTTCAGGGAAAAAACGGTCTATGTTTCCCGAGGATGTCCCAGGAAATGGTCCTCTATATGGAATAAATGGAATAGCTATCATGGAAGTATCTGTACTGCCCCCCTTGATCCTGTCTCAGATGACCAACTTACATCATAATCATTGTTATTAGTTGAAATACCTGTATACTTGTACCCATAAATGCTCTAGACTCGAAGTATGTATACATTTTCAATGTCCCGTAATGTCGACTTTGATGGTTTAATAAAAAGAAAAACAAAAAAAAAAGTACAACATATGTGCTTCTCACTCCCTGACTTAGTATCTCTCCTGCTTCTCGTCTTTTCCCTGGATGATGTACCCATACTTTCTTTCCTGTGCTTCCGAATCCCCATCCCCTCTCTGGGTAGTATCGGGGGCCAGATCTCTCTTCTACGTGTGGAATTTGTGCTCTCTCACAAATTAACTGTGCAAGTCTGTCATGTGTTTGATACGATACAGCAGCATCCCCTTGATTTAACAGCACTATTTTAATTTCTTCTCTATAATCTCGGTCAATGACTCCTCCAAGTACTGACACCCCTTGTGTTGATAGTTTCTTCAGCTGCCCTTTCAACAACCCCTTGTATCTCTCACTCATTCCTGCAGCTTGTGGATAATAACTAAGATGTAATATCCATCGAATCCCCTGCTCTTGGGCCCAATCCTGTACAGCTTTCCCTGAAAAGTGCTTGCCCCTATCTGTTTGGATTTCATCAGGCACTCCATAATGTCTAATCAGGTAGTCTAGCCCTCGCAAAGTGGATTTTTGATCCGCAGACTTACAAGGCACGCCTAACATGAGGCCAGAGTAGGTGTCCACCATGGTCAATATGTAGCTTTTGCCCCCTTCCTTTGGCAGTAGTTCAATATAGTCCAATTGCCACACTGTGGCAGCTGCAGTTCCTCTTTTGATATGCCGGCTGGGTTTCTTGTGCAAAGGCATCTGTCTGATTTGGTTACATGTAGGGCATTCCTTCACTGCTTGTTGCACTTGCTCTTTAGACACTGGGATTTGCCGTTGCTGCCCCCATGCGTAAGTGCCATTCTCTCCTAGATGCCCTGAGGTTGCACGAGCCCAGTTTGCCAAGGCTACTTCTGCTTCTTCATTAATGACCACAGTTCGTGTTTTGGCCATCTGGTCTGCGGTATTGTTGAATAGAGATGCAAGAGAGGTGTTCGACGAACAATGGGCGTCCACATGGCCCACATAGATCTGACACTCCTGCCCTTTCTTCCACATCTCTTCCCATAGCTGCTCACCACCCCAGATAGGAGTGCCTTTAATTTTCCATTCGTTTTTGTGCCAAATTGGGGCCCAGCTTACTAGTCCTTGATAAGTGGCCCAACTATCAGTGTACACAAATGTTTTCTCTCCAATGGGGGCTTGCTCAATTACTGCTGCTACCCCCTGCAGTTCAGCAAACTGGCTTGATCCATTATCTCCTCCTCACAACAACAGCGTTTCCGTAGCAGGCTGGAATGCAACTGCCTGTCATTATCTTTTGCCTTGATGATACCGAGCTGTTCCATCTGTAAACCATGCATTTTGTTGTTCTTCTTCAGTAAGTTGCTCAAAAGGTGGGGCTGTCTTGAATGGTGAAGATTCCATTTCAATAACTTCCGATGAGGGGGCTATCGCTTGCAAGTCCACTGCCCCCAGCATATCTTCTTGTAACTTTGACACTCCTGCTGGCCCAGGCTTTGCTCTCTGCTGTAGATACCATTTCCACTTTACGATGGCAGACTCCTGTGCTCTACCTACTTTAGCATCAACCCTTCCTTCTCTTATCCAACCTAATAAAGGGACTTGTGTTCTTATGGTAACCGGCCGGTCACCAGTTATGCGCTCAGTTTCTACCAGTGCCCAATATGCTCCTGCTAACTCTTTCTCTATCAGGGCATAGTTACTCATTGATGGTGTCAATCTCTTCAACCAGAATCCTTGTGGCACTTTCTTTCTTCCCTGCCTTTGCATAGGCTCCACATCACTACATCATCCTGTATTATCATCTCTAACTCAAATGGGTCTCCTTCTGTGATAGAACCTAGCGCAAAATTGTTCTGTAATGCATCTTTTGCCTCTTCAAAGGACTCTTTTTGTTTGGGCCCCCATTGAATAGCATGTTTTTTTTCTAGTCACTTGATATATTAGTTTCAGTATTAATCCTAAGTGAGGGATATGCTGCCTCCAAAACCCCATCAAGCTAATGAATTGTTGTGCCTCTGCTTTTGTTGTAGGAACCTTTAACTGCTGTACCGTATCAATCACTTTTTGTGATATTCTTTTTACTGGTCCTGACCAAATAGCACCCAAGAATTTGACCTCCTGTGCAGGGCCTTGGACGTTTTTAGGGTTAATGGCCCACCCTCTTTGTTGTAGGTATTCAATTAACCTCTCTAGTGTTTCTGAGACCTGTTCTTTATCGATTGAGAAAAAGGCATTCGCTAAATTGATTACAGCATGCCATTCCCCCACTTCTCCCACTGGTCGCCCCTGGGCAGGTCCTAGGAGGGCTAATAAGGCACCTTTCATTTGTGGAGGGGCATTTCAAATAAACCGTGCTCTAATCCTTGCAGTTAAAGGTTCAAAGTCAGGTCCTGCGAATTGCTGGGAATATACTGAACTCTGCATTCCCATTTCTCTTAGTTGCTCATTTTCCTTTGTAATCGTCTGCCAAGAACCCCAATTTTCTTCTACATTCATAGTGGTTGGATATAATTGTCTCATTCCCTCTATCAACCAGATCATCAGGGAATATGCTTGTTGTCCCTGCACACCTCGTAATCGCTGTCCTGACATGGCATGGGTGATTTCAGACCCCATTTTTAAAAGTTCAGTTGGTGATAAAAATGCACCATCCGCTCCAGTATTCCACAATCGCACTAACCATTTAAACAGGGTCTCCTCTGGCCTCTGTCTAAACATACATGTTATTTCTAACAATTCACTCTATGTGGAGTCTCTCACCAAACGGGTATTTCCTACCTGTCCTCCACCCACCCCCTTTGATTTGTTTTGCACAAGAGGGTGAGTTTTTAAGATTCCCTTTCTCACTTACATCTTCCCCTATTTCTGCTACACATACTTCCACTTCATCCTCCCAATCCCAATCATCGTCATCAGAAACTGTTCTGTCCCAAGTATTGGGATTCCAATTTCCTTTGCGTACTGGTACCCTCGCTTGCACAGCTGAGGATACTTTAGGCTTTTGCCTACTCTTCTGTTGCGCTACTCGCACTGCTAATGTGGTGCACCTTGCCTCCATTTGATTACCATGAGTTACTGCACTCCCTACAGTCTCTCTCATAATACGTTGCTTCTCTTGCAAGGCTGCAACCTCATCCCGCAATTTTCTTATCTCTGCATCTTGAGTTAATGTTTTCTTATACACTGTACGGAGCGCAGACAGGAAAAGCCATCCCACTTGCCCTGCTGCTTTCAGCTCCAGCTTCGCCCCTTTTAGTTTCACACTTTCAACTGCATCTTCCACTAAAAGAGAGGTCACTTTCTCATCAAATGCTTCCCATAGAACCGGCGCTGCCCACCAGCTCAAGATTTCTGCAATGCCAGAAAACGGGTCAGTCGATAAAAACGGGTCAGTCGATAACCACCCGGGAATGGATCTGGCTTCTGCCCCTTTCTGCCCTTCACTCTCTGCTTTACTGTTTTTACGTCCCCACACAGGCATTACTGACTTATATCCCACTTCTGACACCAACTGACGTGGACTGACAGCTGACACCCAATCCAAACAATCAGATATAAGTCAATAAGGACACTCAATGAGGAACAATACACTAATAGTGTGCACAAATTAGCTTTAATGAAACAGTAAAGTAAATATATGTGTTAGCACAAAAACAAGGTAATTACGCACATCATGGTATAATGAATGGAAATAACAATCAAAAGATCAGATTCACTAAATATACTATGATTGTATGCACAAGTATGAAGTACACCAAAATAACATTTAAAAAGCTTGGCTGCTCAGTATCTAATACCTAATTGGCAACTATGCAACAATTGAATTAGCATTCCATTGTTCTTGATCTGCAAAACAACATTAATTGGCTGTCTATGAAATGCACAATAGCTACTGCATTACATTGGAATATCTAAAGCAATCCCGTAAGTATAGGAGTCAGAATGGAGCATAATACATTTGATCACAGATGCGACACTGACACTTTAATCAATTAGAATAAAGCAGTGAAATAAAGGCCCTTCATCCCTGGGTGGAACTTAAGATAGACCTTAACTAATCCACAGTGCTGGGAAGCCCTTTCCTTTCTCTCGAGCCTCTCTCTCTCTCTCGAGCGTTACAGCAAGGAACAGCACAGCCAGGTAGCAGCTACGTGGGCGATGGCAGTTTGCACAACTCCATCTGCGAGCTTCAATCCCCCACACGTGCCTCTGTGCTTAAATATCCTGAAGCTTGGCTTGTTTCAGATTCTGTTCCTTTCTCGCAATTTCTAGCTGTGTTATCAGTACGTGTCCTTTGGTTGCCCTGAGGCTCACTAATCATCTCTTTGGACATCTTTTGGCCTTTTCCTGAACTCTCTTTCTCAGGGCTAGCACAACCTTTGCCTCCATCTCTCCCACACTTTCTGCTTCTCATAGCTTCTTAGGGGCATATTCTCAAGGACTCATCGCCGATTTATCGGCACATTAGCGCCGCAAAAGTGGCAATAGATTTTCCGCCCTATTCACAAGCTGGTGCAAACTGCCGACATTGCCAGTTTCCCTGCGATAGCTACCGCAAAAAACATCACCACGGATGTGTGTGACAACTAACGCTAATGATATGCAGAGTAGGCGTTCCCGTGCAAAAGCACACGAAAACACCACTTCGCGCGATTCTCAACGACCAGTCAGATCTGCGATGCGAACCAAGAACAGGCGATAAGGCGCGTTAGCTGCAGGGATTTAACACCTGCCTTCTGCTGGTGCTAAGCAGGACGACTACCTGCAGTATGAAAGGGAGCCCAGCCCAGAGCCACATCTGAAGACTCACAGATGCCATGGAGCCAATGAACATGCAGCTCGGAGACCCAAGAAGGCCACAACACCCACCGCCATCACCCCCAGGACACCCCCCCTCCGAACACCCCCCCCCGGACTACCACCGAGGCAGCGTAGGACAAGACAACGGACCTTCCGAAAACGGCATGGCCCCTCAGCCACACAAGTGCAGAATGTGGGGAGAGGTGGGAACCAAGTATGTGTGAAGGAGGCAACTCACCCATGAAGAAGAATGTACACAATGCCAAGTGTGGCGGTGATGTGCTGGACAGACCACAGAATGCAGAGCACAGACATGTCCATATGGACATATACTGCTGGGGTTTGTAGTGTTGGGGACAGTGGACGCAAACATGTTACCTCAGGCAGTGGGGAAGACCTTGGACATGTAGCTGTGCCGTCCCCCCCTGTAAGCGTAAGCGCAGTGGGCTGGGCCGGCGTACGCCACTCCAGCGTAGGAGTGCGGATAAAAAGGCTGGGGCTCTGGGTGTGGTTCTCTTCCGTGATGGGCAACGCATCTGCCAGGGCGGCGCACATCACCCTTCCACGAGTCCGCCGCAGTGACCTCCAGACTCCGCGACACAGGCCTCCAGCGTATCCAGTGGCACAGCAACATGGAGTCATGTGTGTGCCGGATACTGCCTTAGTCCTACACTGCGGTCAGCAGGTCCCACAATTCAAATCATGCCACATTTCTATTAATGGAGGAAACCACTAGTCAACAGACATTGCCCCCAGTACGGCCCGCCCGGACGACGCATCATCGTTGGCTGTGCACCTGCAGAGCGCTCCAGGTGCCACTGACCCTGTGCAACACAAGTCGACGCCACGTGGCAATATTGAGGCAGAATTCAGTAGGCAAAAAAACATTGCTCCCAGTGCGGCCCGCCCGGACGACGCATCAATGTTGGCTGTGCACCTGCTGAGCGCTCCAGGTGCCACTGACCCTGTGCAACACAAGTCAATGCCACGTGGCAATATTGAGGCAGAATTCAGTAGGCAAAAAAACATTGCTCCCAGTGCGGCCCGCCCGGACGACGCATCATCGTTGACTGCGCACCTGCTGAGCGCTCCAGGTGCCACTGACCCTGTGCAACACAAGTCGACGCCACGTGGCCGTTGGCCCTTTCTAACCGCTGCCTCCGGCCTACACTGCGGTCAGCAGGGCTCACAATTCAAATTGAGTCTTGATTCATTTATGGCAGAGTCCAGTAGGCAACAGACATTGCTTCCAGGGCGGCCCGCCCGGATGACGCATCAGCACAGGCCGCGCACCCGCCGAGCGCTCCAGGTGACACTAACTCAGTGCACCACAAGTCATCGTCACGTGGCTGTGGGCCCTTTCTGACCGCTGCCTCTGGCCTACACTGCGGTCAGCAGGGCTCACAATTCAAATTGAGTCTTCATTTATTCATGGCGCAGTCCAGTAGGCAACAGACATTGCTTCCAGGGCGGCCCGCCCGGACGACGCATCAGCGCAGGCCGCGCACCCGCCGAGCGCTTCCGGTGCCACAAACTCAGTGTAGCTCAAGTCATGGACCCTTTATGATGTAATCATATGTGTGTGAGTCCAGTTCTGGTGCCCCTACCTCATTGCACTGCAAGTCATGGACCCTTTATGATGTAATCATATGTGTGTGAGTCCAGTTCTGGTGCCCCTACCTCAGTGCACTGCAAGTCCTGGACCCTTCATGAGTGACTCTGTGTGTGTGATCCGATGATCACTGTTCTAGTTGTTGCCAGCACCAACCACTCCCTGAGGGCTGGCTTACACTCACCCCACACCCATCCAGCACAAGCGTCACTGGACATGTGACCCTGGTAATATAAAGGGGCCGGGCGCACGTGCCCGTAGCCAGTTCCACTATATATCTAAGTGTGTCCGTGTGGTCATTATGTATGAGTGATGGCCCCTGGCCCTACCACATCACATCGTGCTGTGGACAGCGGACGCAAGCATGTCACCTCAGGCAGTGGGTAAGACCTTGGACATGTAGCTTTTTCAACCCCCCCTGTAAGCGGAGTGGGCTGGGCCGGCATACGTCGGTCCAGCGCAGGGGTGTGTAGAATTAGCCCGGGGCTCAAGGCGTGGTTCAGTTCTGGCCTGGACAAGGAAGTCACCAATGCATGTGTCTCTGTTGTAGTGTCGGCACCACCCGGCCCGCAATTGACAATGTTGCAATGTAGCATGCACCCGGAGGGCGGTCTTGCACGAACAGAGAAATGAAGGAGCGCAAGACCGCTCGGGGTCTTGGCTCATACATGCCAAGTGTTGTGTGTATCTGCATTGCCGCAGCATGAGCCAAATGCCTAGCCTTAGTCGCAGCGCGAGTTCAGCCAGGCATGAATTCTACATCTGTGTCCGCACTATCCTTACCATAGGCCGACACTCACATGGCCGCCCACCTTCAACGGCCAACATCACAGTGTCGTTGTCAGGCTTGTGGACATGCGCAGACAGGCATGACAATGGTGTGCCGTTGGAGTGCAAGTGATGCAACCGCACAGTGCACACAAGTGAATAGGCTCGGGGGAGGGAGGAGCAGCTGTGAGGCAACGTAACACACAGTGATGCCGCTCATTTGAAACATGCAAGTCATGTCAAACATGAATCCCAAAGTCGCACACATCCCACCCCACACCCAACAAGCCACATCACACTTCATGAATGCAAGCAGATGACAAACTGACATTAGGGATGAAAGCTCCTTTGTCTGAACTATCAGGCGGAAGCACATCTGCACATCTGACCTCGGAATTGCATGTGCCCCGCACCCCCTGACAGATACGATAGCAGTTGAGGACGACTCCCACACTACGCACAGCCCGACGACAGAACAACGTATACACACCCCACACACAGAAGTCCTTGCTCGGAGTTATCTTGCATGGAATGGCCTTCACACTTACTCCCACACCATCCCAGGCGTACAACCGTTGCACACTTCAACAACTCATTGATCCGAGCTGTGGCATTTCATCCACAGAACTGGCGCAGGTCAGAACAGTGCCGCTTCAACCAGAGCCACTAACGCAATGGCAGACCATCCCGGACACATGCACAACCCCTGTCACGTGGAATTGTACTGTGCACGTATGCTGCATTTACTGGGGGCACTGCCATTGGTAGTGCTGCGGATCAGTTACCGGCTAAGCTTCCGCCTTGCCAACATCACCTGCGTGCAGCCTGTGTTGCATTGTCGCTCGTGCATATTCGAGTGGTCCATGGATGTCTGCCTATCCAACAGGACGGTAGCTGAACTGGATTTCGACATGTGTGTGCGCCCCCTGTTGGCCCACGACCATGAGTGTCACAGTGACACCCGTCTATGGGATGCCTGGATACTTGGCATACATGCTGGCAGCTGGACCTGGGAGATTGCAGAACTCCTCGTGTGCAGTGACCAACTTGAGCCGCTCCCCTATTGGGCTGTAGTGCTAATTGGTGAAAGGGGGTGGACGCAGCACATCTGTCCGGACCTGCTAATGGTTAGCCTCGCCGTCCTGTTCGATGAAGTCGACAACGACCTCATGTTGGAAATGATTGCCTACGACGCTGCACTAGCTTTCATGGACGTGTAACTACGTTCCTGCAGACACAACAGTTTGGAACACATTTCACATGTCCCGACACCATGTTGGAACTTGGGGTTCTGGTCACATCTCCCACGACGACAGTGGACATGGCTGCATTCGCCTGGACTCCGAATATATGAGCGGACAACAACGTGGGTAAACACACACCTGTGAATTGTGCGGCACTCCCCCGGAGTGGACAGCAGCGCTTGACAACGTTCCACGTTCTGACATACTGCTGCATTGGTCTGCATGTTGTGGCACTTATCTTGGCCGTACTGACACGCATATGCTAATAAAGTCTACGCACCTTCACTTGTATTCAACTGTGATGAGTGTTGATTTGTATGACAATGTGTGTCTCACCGCCTATCTGGGTCACGGCCATATATGCATTACTACACCATCAGTGATGTGGGGTTGTACTAGTACATTATCATCTCACAGTTTCCTGCTATGCCACATGCGAATGGCCATTTTCCACACACAAGCGGCAGCAGTTGTGTCCTTTGTTCTGTTGTGCTGGTGTTGCTGTTTGTTCAACATTGTTGTAAATGTTGCGGTGCTCTGGATCTTATGTGTGTGTGCTGCATTGTAGGTGAGTTGCCCCTTCAGCTCTGATTTGGCTGGCCCTTATCCCTTTCAGGCAGTGTGCCTTTCACTTCTGTGCTTATGCAGTGCTGTGATGTTGCAGACTTGGGTAAATTGGGCTCTTGGTTGGAGTTGTGACTCTTGGCCATGGTTTGTCCGCAGATGTGCTCTACTTAATTGTGCATGTGTGCCATTGTGCCCATCTCCCCCGTCCCCCAGTCCCTGGTGGTTACTCACCCTGTTGCTGTTGTGTCGGGTCATGTTGAGCAGTGTTCGGTCCCCCAACTCCTGCCACCGTCTCCCCATTGATGACTGTGGTCACCATTTCCTCCATCTCATCCAGCTCCTCCTGTGGCGCTGGACTCCCACCTCCAGTCTGCATTGCTGCCTTCTGGTTGTCTGCGAGTTTCGGCTTGGTCTTGTGCTTCACATCATTCCAGGGCCTCTTGACCTCGTCCATTGTCCTCCTCAGCACTCCGACTGCATTCGCCTTGTCCACGATGGACTGCCATATTCCGTTTTTTGTTGCCAATGACACAGTGGAGGTGACGAACAGTTGTTGATGGTGTTCTATCACCTCTGTGATCAGGATCATGTTTTCCTGCGGACTGAACCGCGTCTTCCTCTTCTTCTTCTCCTTGCCCTTCCCTGACCCCAAGGTCCCAGGCTGGTCCTCTGTGGGGCTTGTGGGGTTCTGGTTGTCCTCTGTGCTTGCTCCGGCTACCTCCATGGTGCTTCGCAGTTGTTTGTGTTTTGTTTGTGTTTTGTGTTACCGCTTTTATTGTGCTTTTTGCAGTCTGACTTGTGGGACTTGAAGGCCTGGCGCTGCTTATCGCTGGATTTTTTATCGCGGTTGGGCACATCGCAACTTTTTTCACGTTCGGGTTGAGATTTTGATCGCTGTCCCGGTAATGTTATCGCGGACATTTGCCGCATTATCGGGGTACTATCGCATGTTACAGCCGTGTTGAGAATGCCACGTTAACACAGAGTTATTTTCCCGCGACAGACGGCGATATGAAAACTTGCGTTAACCTATTTTGGCGATGATTATCGCATGTTCTTGAGAATATCCCCCTTAGTGTATTGTAAGTAACATGCCGGCCACAGATAACTTTGTCTATGGAATGTTGAAAACAAGCTTGGAAGCAACAGCTTGAACCTTATGCGCTGTTCAGGTTTTCTGCATGTATTACCGCTCATCTACACTGTTCAAATTAATTAACCCTTTGCGTCACAATGTCTTCCGCAAACTATCCCTATACTACACATAGGCTGACATTTCACTCACATAAAACCAGAGAAATTCACCAGTTATAGTTATCTGAGCTACCTATAACTCGCACCCTCGCAATGCATTGCTTAAAATAGATATATATAGTGGGTTCATGAGTGGGTGAGTCAGTGGCTGTATGGGTTCATGAGTGCCTCTGAGAAGGGCTGTATGGGTGAGTGAGTGTGCGTATGGCTGTCGGTGATTGAATGGATGTCTCAGTGGTATATGGGCGAGTAACTGCATATGTGAAAGGCAGTATAGGTGAGTGTTGGAGTATATGAGTGACTGTATGTGTGAGTGAGTGATTGTGAGAGTGGCTGTATGGGTGAGTGTGTGCTTGCATCAGTGACTGTATAGTTGAGTATGTGGTAGTATCTGTATGAATAAGTGAGTCAGTGTGTATAACTGTAAGGGTGAGTTAATGGCTGTGTGAGTGATTCTCTGGGTGAGTGAGTAGGTGTGTGAGTAGCTCTATGAATGACTGACAGTGTGTGAGTGGCTGTATGGGTGTATGAGTGGATATATCAGTGGATGTATTAGTGAGCAAATTGGTGTATGAGTGACTGTATGGGCGACTGAGTGGATATGTGTGTAGACCTATGAATTAGAGAGTGGGAGTGTAAGTACTGTTATGGGTGTGTCAATGGTTTTGAGAATGGTAGTGTGGAAGTTGGAGTGGGTGTATGAGAGGTTATATGGGGTGTGAGTGGGTGCGTCAGAGATTCTGTGGATTATGCCACCAGTGATGTCATCTGAGATGTCATCATTGATGTCATCAGTGATGTCACTGACTATGTCATGAGTGATGTAATATGTGAGGTCATAGCAGTGCATTACGGGGGCGTGAGTTATAGTTGGCTCAGCTGACTATAACTGCTGAATTTCTCTGATTTTGTATGAGAAAATGTCAGCCAAACTAAGGGGCATATTAGCAAGGAATAGCGATATTTATCGCTAACCGCGCTTAGCGCGACTTTGGTTAACGCCGCCTATCGCTGGAAAATATCACTGAGATAACACCCTATTAGTAAGGTTTATCTCCATAGCGATATTATTTCCAGCGATAGCGGTAACATGTGAGAATATCGCTGGAAAAGCAGCGATATTCTCGCATTATCGCTAAGGTGGATTCAGCATTAGAATCCACCTCCTATACCTTAAACAGGTAAGTCATCCTCACTAGCAGGAGATAAAATATAGCGATAAACGCGCTTAGCGCGAATTATTTTATCGCTTCGCCTGCCTTGCTAATAGGGGGTAGTGGGATTAGCGACTGTTTTCAGTCGCTTTTAGTAGGGAACGCCTTCCTTGCATGTCATTAGCGATAATTATCGCTGACATGCAAGGCGATGGTTAACGCGGCCTCTAACGCCTGAAAGCTGTCGCTAACGCCTGTTAGCGACAGCTTGCTAATAGGGCGATAAAATTATCGCCGCTTTAGCGGCAAAAAGTGCCGCTAAAGCGGCGATAAAGCCCTTGATAATATGCCCCTGAGTTTTTTAAAATGCTAATTCCTCCCTATACGTCCCTGTAACCTTTGACTTTTCCAGTGAATTTTTATTGTTTTTCAAATTCTATTTCACAACTTTAACATCAATGTAACCTATGATTTTTTTATTGAATTTTTAAGGTTTTTAAATTGTCTAAAATGGCTCTTTAAGGGGTATTTTTCTAAGCTTGTATTTTCTTTAGTGGATTAATAAGTGCTCTTTTTTTATCCTTTACATTGTTTATATTCGTGATGACGTCGCGATCCCCATGCACATGTTGCAAAAACATAAAATAAAGGCACACACTCAATGACCACCAAGCAGCCAAAAATAATAAGAAAAAAATACATTATGAACATTGCTCTACACATATTACTATATACATACTTCCTTCAAAGCATGTTTAAACTTATATTTTTCTACCAAGTTTCTTTAAAAACCATCTTTCAGACCTATTTTTAGTTTTCGCGGTTATTCGGGATGTCGCGATGCTGGACATGCCCTTCAATGGCCGTTGCCTTTTTGGTGACAAGGCAGACTCAGCGCTGGAGCGCTTCAAGGATTCTTGAGCTACGGCCAGATCCTTGGGCCTCTCTGCGTACTCACGTACCCCACAGTCTGCCTTTCACCCCTTTCGTGACTATGGAAGGGGCACCCCACCATGTCCAGCGCAGTCTGGCTACCAGTCCACGGAAGCTACCCAGCCTCTGCGTGGCTGCGGACGTGGGACACAGCAACCTCGCAGGTCCGGAAGCCAGCGGACGGGCCAATCCACCCTTTCCCTCCCTGCAGCAGCCTCCAAACCCTCCTAATCCAACCTTTCCGGGCCATCAACGGCCAGTGGGTGGCAGAATTCGCCATCACCTCCCCCACTGTCAAACCATCATGTCGGACAGGTGGGTTTTTCCGATAGTCCGAAGGGGCTACTCTCTCCCTTTTGAGACTACTCCTCCCTCCATGCCACCGTCTTTTGGTCGCATGTCAGAGGATCATTTGGCGCTTCTCCGCCAGGAAGTTTCAGCTCTCATGGCCAAGGGAGCTATCGAAAGGGTCCCTGTGCCAGAAGAAGTTTGTGGTTGCTATTCCCATTACTTTCTGGGGCCCAAGAAGGACAAAGGCCTGCGTCCTATTGTAGACCTCAGGGCCCTCAACCGCTTCCCCCAGAAGGAGAAGTTCAAAATGCTCATGTTGGCTCAGGTCCTGTCCGCCCTCGACCCTGGAGACTGGATGGTGGCGTTGGACTTGCGGAACGCCTACTTCCATATCCCAATCTTGCCAGCCCACAGTCCTACCTACGGTTCATGGTAGGCCATGAGCATTTTCAGTTCACTGCGCTCCCCTGTGGCCTTACCAGTGCCCCACGAAGGTGGTGGTGGTGGTCGCAGCTTATCTACGCAGATCTTGGGCTCCAGTCTTCCCCTATCTCGACGACTGGCTGTTGAAGGCGGGCTCGCCCCAGGCTGTCATCTCCCACCTCCAGACTACGGCTGACCTCCTGCGCTCACTGGGGTTCACTACAAATGTGCCAAAGTCACACCTAACTCCCTCTCAGTTGCTCCCTTTCATCGGAGCTGTTCTGGACACAGTCCTGTTTTGGGCTTATTCTCCCCAGCAGCGAGTCTGGGATATTCAGGCTATAATACCGATGTTTCAGCCTCTGTCCTGGATTTCGCTGAGAATGACCCTGAGGCTGCTGGGCCTCATGGCCTCCTGCATCCTGCTGGTGGATCATGCCGGATGGCATATGCAGGCTCTGCAGTGGGACCTGAAGTTCCATTGGGCGCAGCATCAGGGGAATCTCTCCGACTACGTCCAGATCTCAGAGGGGACTGCACAACAGCTGCATCTGTGGTTTTAGGACCAGGATTGGATCAGAGGCAGATCCCTCTCCCTTCCCCAACCAGAACTAACAGTGGTGACCTATGCTTCACTCCTGGGATGGGGCGGCCATCTGGGAGAGGCGGAGATCAGAGAAGTCTGGTTTCCGGCGGAGTCCGGGCTCCATAACCTGTTGGAGCTCCGGGCGATTCTCCTGGCACTGAAGGCATTCCTTCCCTCCCTCAAAGGGGAAAGTAGTGCAGGTGTTCACAAACAACACCACTGCCATGTGGTACTGCAACAAACAGGGCGGGTGGGGTCCTGGACACTATGTCAAGAGGTTCTTCGCCTCTAGACATGGCTTGAACATCAGGGCATGACACTGGCTGTTCAACACCTGGCAGGTTCTCTGAACGCCAGGGCGGATGAACTTAGCCGTTGGTGCCTGGTGGATCACAAATGGCGTCTTCACTCAGAGGTGGTGCAAGGTCTCTTTCAGTGGTGGGGAGAGCCTTGGTTAGATCTGTTCGCCACCGAAGAGAATGTGCAAAGTCAGCAGTTTTGCACGTTGGAGTTTCCAAGGCGGCACTCGTTCGGCAACGCTTTTCGTCGTGAGTTGAATTGCGGCGTCCTGTACACCTTTCCGCCTGTACCACTTCTGCCCCGAGTGCTGAAGAAGATCAAGCGTGACCGGGCCCAAGTCATTTTTGTGGCTCCGGACTGGGCACAAAGAGTTTGGTACCCAGAGCTCCTGAGCATGGCCATCGATCCTCCAATAAGACTGCCCCTTCGGGAGGATCTTCTGTCGCAGCAGCAGGGGACGGTCCTCCACCCGAACCTGTCCAGCCTCCACCTCATTGTGTGGGGATTGAACGGTGATATTTGACAGCTTTTGACCTTCCGCCCGAAGTCTGTAACATCATCTTGGCAGCCAGGCGTCCTTCCACTAAGACGGCATACGCCTGTCAATGGAACAAGTTTGTGGCATGGTGCACAGCAAAGGCTGCGGATCCCCTCCCTGCCCATCTTTCTAAAGTTCTCTTGTTCATTCTTTCTTTGGCCCAGCAGGGCTCTGCTTTGGGCACTCTTAAAAGGCTATCTGGCAGCCCTTTCAGTTTTCCTTCGGCTACCAGATCAGCCCTCTTAATTCAAGTCCCCTATTGTAAATATATTCTTTAAGAGCATTATTCACCTCTTTCTGCCATCTCCTTTTTATAATGCCCCAGTGGGACTTGAACCTTGTCTTGACTTACCTTATGTGTGCTCCTTTCGAGCCTCTTCACAACTGTCCTGTCAGGCTCCTGACTCTGAAGACTGACTTTCTTGTTGCCATCACCTCTGCTCGCAGAGTGAGTCAGCTTCAGGCTATTTCTTCTAAGCCCCCTTTCTTCTCTGTGCATCTGGACAAAGTGATGCTTAGGACGAGACCCTTGTTCCTAATTAGTTACACCTTTTCACTTAGGACAGACTATCACTCTGCCCACCTTTTTCCCACCTCCGCACCATTCCAAGGAGGAGGAGAGACTCAACCGTCTGGACCCAAAACATGCGCTGTCCTTCAACCTTGACCGCACAAAAGATTTCCGGGTGGACGATCAACTCTTCATTGGCTATGTGGGTGCCAATAAAGGTCGGGCTGTCCAAAAGCGTACCATCTCAAGATGGGTTGTCCTTTGTATAAAAATGTGTTACGCCTTAGCAAAAAAGGAACCTCCAGTGGGGCTGCGTGCTCATTCCACTAGGGCTACGGCAGCAACTACTGCTTTGTCACGTGGAGTTCCACTCATTGATATCTGCCAGGTGGCAACGTGGGCATCTATGCACACGTTCACCAGACATTACTGCCTGGATAGTCGAGTCTGAAGGGACGGCTATTTGCCAGTTCTGTCCTCCAGGACTTTCTGGTATGAACTTGGTTCGCAGACCCTCCTCCGGGGTTGGTATTGCTGGGGTTTCTATTCTAAGGTAAGGAATCTATAACTAACTGTCTCTTTCAGATGAACAAGTTACTTACCTTCAGTAACGATATATCTGTAAGAGACATAGGTTAGTTATAGATTCCTTACCGCCCCACCCATCCTCCCTGCTCTGCGAACTGACTTCTAGGGATAGGGGCTCCCTTACAGGGTCCCAGGTGTGGCGCACCAGTGATCAGTGTCTTTCATGGCTCTGCGCTTCTGGCGTGGAAAGTTATGCCAGAACTGACATCAGCGTGCAGGGGCAGCATCTAAGTAGGCACTGCGACGTCATCCCGGCGACCACGACGCTGACGACGGACGTGGAGTCGGCCGACGCCACCTACCGAAGTGCAGGGGTACTGCTAAGAAAAAATCTCCGGATCCATTCTGACGTCTGGGGGAAATTCTAAGGTAAGGAATCTATAACTAGTCTATGTCTCTTACAGATACATCAATCAATCAATCATGTCACTTATAAAGCGCACTACATACCCGCGAGGGTCTCAAGGCGCTGGGGGAAGAGGGGGTGGTGCTGCTACTGATCGAAGAGCCAGGTCTTGAGGAGTCTTCTGAAGGCCAGTAGGTCTTGGGTCTGTAGGAGGTTGGTGGGGAGGGTGTTCCAGGTCTTGGCGGCGAGGTGGGAGAAGGATCTGCCGCCGGCGGTCGTTTTCCGGATGCGGGGGACTGTGGCGAGGGCGAGGCTGGTCGAGCGGAGCTGGCGGGTGGGGGTGTAGAAGCTGAGTCGTCTGTTGAGGTAGGCTGGTCCGGAGTTGTGGAGTGCTTTGTGTGCGTGGGTGAGGAGCTTGAAGGTTATCCTCTTGTTGACAGGGAGCCAGTGCAGGTCTCTCAGGTGGGGTGTGATGTGGCTGCGTCGGGGGATGTCGAGGATAAGATGTGCAGAGGCGTTCTGGATGCGTTGCAGCCGTCTCAGGAGCTTAGCCGTCGTTCCTGCGTAGAGGGCGTTTCCGTAGTCCAGCCTGCTGGTGACGAGGGCCTGGGTGACTGTTTTTCTTGTTTCGGTGGGGATCCACTTGAAGATCCTGCGGAGCATTCGGAGGATGTTGAAGCAGGATGAGGAAACGGCGTTGACCTGCTTAGTCATGGAGAGGGTGGGGTCGAGGATGCATCATTACCAAAGGTAAGTAACTTGTTCTTTCAGATTTGAGACTTAAAATCCAACTTTACATTTAAGGAGGATTTTAAATTATAATTCATTTGAATCGAAACATGAAACCTCTACCTGCTCCCAACTCAAAGGTTAGCATTTATTAAATGTAATACGACAACCCACTAATAGTCAATGGGATAGATAGGCCTTACAGTACTGAAAAATGACTTTAGGAGTCTTTCACTACCAGGACATGTAAAACTTAAACCCACATGTCCTACTTTTTAAATACAATGCACCCTGCCATATAAACATTTATGGTCTACCTTAGAAAGGGACTTATATGCAATGAAAAGGAAGGTATAGGCCTGGCAAAAGATTTACTTTGCCAAGTAGAAATTGAAGTTCAAAACTGCACTACAAGCTGCAATGGCAGGTCTTTGACATGTTTTAAAGTGGATGGCACAATGAGTGCTGCAGGCCCACTAGAAGCATTTAATGTATAGGCCCTGGGTACATGTAGTACCATATACTAGGGACTTATAAGTAAATTAAATATGCACATCAGGTGTAGACCAATTTTACCATGTTTTAGGTAGAGAGCACAAAAACCTTAGCACTGGTTAGCAGTGGTAAAGTGCACACAGTCCTAATGCCACTAAAAACAAATTCAGAAAAACAGGTGGGGTGAAGGCAAAATGTTTGGGAGAATACCACACCAAGGATGCCAGATCTAACACATGCCATTTAATTGCTTTTCTATAAATTCTTTTTGGGTTAAAGTATTGGTTGATGTCTGCTGTATTTCCTGGTTGCTTGCTTTGTTGACATGTTATTATCTCACCCAGTAAGGACTGGGATGAGTAAGACATGCAAGGGGGTAGTGGCCCAGTTACTTGCCAGTAATCTTCATTATCCTAAGTACATGTCTTCCTTGTCATAGTCCTAGATTGCCCTCCCGAACCACCCATCATTTGCGGGGGGCAACAAGAAAATGTAGCAGTTGCCTTTTTGACTAAGCACGGTGTGATCAGGCAGTGGTGACAGGCTTTTTCCTCGATATATGCCACAGGCAGGAAGAGGAAGTCAACCGACTTTGTAGTTTTTGCTTAATTAGGTAAAACGTTTCTGTAGGTGTAGATGTCATCTCATCCAGTAACGACTGTTACACGGAAGACCTGGACTTAAAGCAATGAATATGACCGCTAAGTAACCTTGCTATCAGTGAGAGGCCCCATGGAGGTAAGACTGTGATTCTAGTACCTCAATGCGCCACACATACTGCATGGTTCTTAGAATTGACCCTGGTCTAATGAGCAGCTGTACACATGCTAAGAAAAGAACATTCAACTTTTCAGCCCTATACAGCAGTGGTTTGCTTGCCCTTGGTTTGAAAGCTAGAACGGAAACAGGTGACCTTACCTGTCACTTCCTTTTCCAAGCCGGCCCTACCGGGCCATGTGAATGAAGACTCGGCCCTGTGATATACCCATGGGCAGGTGATTGCACCCTGCTATAATTTATGTGAACCAGCAGATGTGGCCCAGGTAATCACTGGCCTAGAGGAATCTTACGCTATATCCCATGTGGATGTAGCGTTCATGTCATGCTGTGCTGCTTGTCGTTCTTGTCATCCCCCTGATGTGTTTATTAGTCACCTCACCCCATATTATTACCCTCTGCCTTTTGTCTCATTACACTCAGAGATTCCTGCAATGTTTCCCTTGATCCCTTGTCTGCACCAGAAGATGTGGTGGCCTTCACTTTGGCTGTTGAAACATAATCACTACAGCGCCATTTCTGATTTAGAAGCTTCATTTTGTTTGAAAGTTTTTCATTTCATCTCCATTAAATGGACATTTTTTCCAATTTCTCTTGGAAACATTTTTTTTGCCCTTATGGATTGATTTTTTAATTGATGTTCATTTGTTACAAGGTATTTTATGGGCAATTCTATAGATATTTTTAAGATACTCCCAAAAGTTATCCAGTCCTTGCGGGTGTCAGGACTTTTTTTGTTATTTCTCGTATTTGAATTAATTTGAGGCATCTAAATCATTTTTACACCCATTTCCCTTTTTAGTGGACCCCATTACTTGCCCCTTGTTGATATTGATAAAAACAAAGGCAATGCTTACAATGGTAAACTTGTATACACAAACTAAATCTCACCACTATTATCAAATTTGCCCATCATGAACTCTCCATCAACCCCGACTCAGAAATACATGATTAGGCAGGCTCTTCAACCTAGGCCCGCAGCAACATCCCATCTGACAAATCACAGGTGGGATGTATAAGAAAGTAGGATCTGCTTTTATGGTTACCCTCACTTTTTGCCTGGTGCTAAGCTGTTATTGACTAGTCTGACTGTGGGATCCTGCTAATCAGGACCTCAGTCTCTCTGCTTTCTCCCCTAAATTGTTATGCTCAGTACTTAAGTACATCCCAGATTGGATATTGAGGTACCCTTATCAGTCCCTAGTATATGGTACTAAGGTACCCAGGGCTTAGGTCCCCCAGAGGCCCCCCCTTGGGCTGAAGCATGTATTATGCCACCCATGAGAGACCATTCAAACTGTAACTACAGGCCTGTCATTGCAGCCTGTGTAAGCTGGTGCTAGCACCACTTACGAAAGATATAGGCCTCCTATATCTAGGGTCACTACATTTAAAACCTAGAAGTCACCCCTATAGCAGGTCTTTACAATCCTGAGGGAAGGGTGCTTGGTTCTAAGTGTGAGGATGCCCCTGCATGAGCAGGACACCCCTACAGCCTACGGAGTCCATTCTCCCGGGTTGTAAGTGAAGCAGCCCTATACCATAATTAATTAAGTAATTACGTGTTGACCATCTCGAAATTGGCTGCAACAAATCCTATTTTGTTTGGTATCAAACATGTTGGAATCATACCCCCACACCTTAAACGGTTAGGGAGGTAAGATTCCAAGCATTGGAACGGGCTTCCGTTAGGCTCTCAGTGCTCCCGGTACCAGTCTTCTAGACCCAGACAGCAAAACATGGCTGCTGCCGACCAGAGACACGATTCTGCCCTCCTGCTGCTGAGCCAAGCTCAAGCAGGGGAAGGCAGAACAATAGGTATCCTGTCACAAGGAGGTGTGACCACCTCCCAGACAAGATTTAGTGTATTGGGGCCGGGTGGGTGCGCTTGTCAGGCCACTCAGTCTGCATAAGGTGCACATTTGGTGCCTCCTTGCATAGTCCGGTCAAACCAGCTCGGAAGCCGTTGGCTCCCACTCTGGCAAGAAACTGGACAAAGGACATGGGAGTATCTTCCCCCCTGTCCAAACCCTCACCTGGGAGGGTCCCCTGAATCGTCCCAACCCTTTCCTTAAGGTACTTAAGGGCTTACCTGGGTGTAGGTCCCTAGATTCCTCATGGGATGCGATCCAATTCAGACACCACTTCAACTTCTACCGTCTAGGCACTCTGGACTTCGCTGGACTTCGTTTGGGCTCGACTTCGTCTCCCTTCCAGTCTGCGGCATCGTCTGTGCCTGTGCACCATACAGGAACCTTCCAAGGCCTGTGGGCATCCAAGACACCTGAAGGAATCTCCCTTGGAGTGAAGGAGTCACTTCCCTGCATCTGCAGGGACTGCAACTAAGCTGACCGGTCTACTTATCCTGAGCTCCCACAGACTCTGAAAGGCTCAGCAACACAGGAGGTGGTTCTTCATATCTCTAAAGGCCTGCCCTGTCCTCTCACCAAGTGTAAGGCCAGTATCCCTCGTAGGAGATGCAGGAACCGAACCCCTGTGCACCGCATTGACTTGCCGTTGCAAAGGCTTGTTGGCTTCCTTCCACCAAGATCTTCGGGCTCCCAGTAGACCCCACCTCAAGCATCTTTAGTGACCAGAAACTTTGTCCACACCGCATCGTCTGCACTGTGGCCTGCATCTTTTGGTGAGCTGCTCAATGTCCTCTTGCGACTCCAGTGCCTGGGGTCCTGTTGAGGGTCACCTTTGTTTCTTTTAGGCTCCCCTGATTGCGCAGGCCTGCCCTGACTCCCCTGCTTATGGTGAGTCCCCTGAACCTTGCTGGTCCCGACATTGCGCCTTCTTCGACATCCACATTGTTTGCAGTTGCCAAGGCTTGTTGGTGCTCCCGACGGACACCGATCCCTCAACTCTCAACATCCAACGTGGGATAGCTCGTGCACGGCTCCTGGTCTTCCACAGCGTTGCCTGGTCCTCACAGCTGCAGAGTCAAGGTCACCGTCAACTCTCCTGCAACTCCCGACATCAGTGGGCATTCGTCTTCCAGGTATCCGGGTCACTCCTGAGTGACATAGACTCTGTCCCCTCTATTTGTAAGTACTCTTCAACTTGAATCAACCTTCAATTTCCACCGGACACTTTCTCCTTCTCCAGCTGTGGCATTTTCCTGAAGTCCTCCATTGGGTTCGACGGCAGTTTCCAACACCACTTCACACCTATGCACCCGGCTTCCCTGGTGTAGGTAATGTGGGTAAAGACAGAATTAGAAAAATTTGGTGACCTGGCTGGAGTGACCGCACATCTATGATCAATAATAGGTGTGAGTATACGCACATCATATCAATAAAGGACAAGGAGTTTTTTTTGGTTAAGGTGGTGCTGTCATGCTATGCACCCAGTCACCATAGGTGCTAAAACAAACAAGCCCGCAAGGGTGTGTTCATATCATATCATAAGAAACAAGCAAATAAGCACACACTGGTCAGTTTCCTATAAAGTCCAACTCGTCTTGAGTCAATCAATAGTTTAGTGAAGAATCAAGTCCAATCCACTGTTGATTTTAGAAAATCTTCTTTTACTTCTTAAAACAAGTCACAGGTGTCAGTATCCAAAACACAGCAGCCGACAGGTGTTTCGTCCCCCCCGGACTTTCTCAAGGCTGCAAAAACATATAACAGTGGCATTATACATGTTGTATTAATGGTGAGAGGATACTCAAATGGGTATCTACAGATAGCCCTCACCATGTGTAGAGGCCAGCCACACGTCATGCGATTCATTGGTGAAGGGCACAAATGTGCTCCAAACGCTCGCAAGCATCTCAAATGTGAGCTAAAGTGAGTTAAAATCCAATAAAAATTCAAAGATGTGCTGAAAGAGAAGAGGAAAGAAAGAAACATCGAGTGAGGATAGTGACATCTTCTTTACTATAGGTGCACATTGTGGCTAGTCCGTGTGATTACACAAATCATCACCCACCACCAAAGAAAGAAATCCACCATGTCACCAGTTGGACACAGTCCTACCTTGAGGACAGTGACACGATTCCTAGATAAGTCGGATCGTATGTCAAATTACATGGACATTTTAGAAATTTCATGAGCAAGTCTTCTCAATAAAGGTCCCTGTATGAACAACAGTATGGACTCCAATTAGGAGACAAAAAAGAGCCACTCAGTACAATTGAGTGTAACACGAGATGTATGACTCAAGTGGAGGGAGTTCGTCAAAATAAGGGATGAGCAATCCGACAGTAGAGATTGAAGAAATGTTCTTACCCTCTGTTACTGTTCATTATTTGAAATATCGAATGTGCCAGAGTTCAACTAGGACCTTGATAAGTCGGCTAAGGAAACAAAGACAGGTATGGGCACCATTAGTAGACCAAGAGACCCAACCAGTTACATAGGAACGTGATATTATTCTGGCTGGTCATGAGATTTGTCCTAATAACCATAGGTCCTCAATTGGCTAGAGCATAGCAAGTATGTACTATGGAGGGAATTGGTGAAAGGCCTATGGTTTAAAATGCTATCACTAACATCAGAGGTAAAGAATGGCAGCCAAGTAATCTAAAGGCAACATGTACAAGGCAAACAAGCAGCGACCGTCCGCCTCTCGTATTTCAGTGTTTAGACCCAAATCATTGACTTAAGGCATTCCAGTGCCTGAAAGGGCATGGTTAGTCGCCACCCCCCAACCCCGTCGGTAAATTTAAAGTGCTTGAGGCGCACTTGACCCATGTAAAATGCCCACTGTAAGAACGTACCTTCTTTCCTGATTTCTGCAATACGTAACGCGGCGTGTACAACTGAACAACCTCCGGCTTAAAAGCATGCCGCACAGGGGGAATACTAAACATAGTTAACGGTAGGGGTCTGGGATCGATTTAAGGATCCTATGCGGGCGCCATCTTAGAATGGGGTGCTTAACAAGTCCTAGAGTCTATGTGCCCTCACTCGTGAAATAGGGCTAATGCTCAAGAGTTAAGACCAAAGAAAGAGGGAGGAAAAATGCGCTACAGTTCCAATAAACGCATAAATAGACTTGTCAATGTGCACAGACACACCCTAGAAGTGTGTCATCCCATGTTCGGACTAGCAATCCTAAACGGGCGCCATCTTTAAATGGAGTGCAAAACGAACCTGAGGTCTATATGTACTTGCTAATTTATTGAGACATATTCAAAATTTGTGAATTCAAAAAGAAAACGTAGAAACAGTGATTATGATAGTCCCATGGAAAGAATTAATCAATGGACAATGAATAGTACTGATAGTGTATCACCATATATACTAAGAGGTATACCCAATTGCGACCGCCAACTCAATCAGGCACAATAGGCCGGCTAAAAATGGTGTTTGTATATGCAAAACTAATTACCATGGTGAAAAAAGAAAAAAGGGCAATATGAACCAACAAATCTGCGGTACCTCCAATGCGAATTAGAAGCTCCTATTGATATGGAGTCCTCTGGTTAAGCAAGAAAATACAACTAAGTGCTCCAAGTATCAAAATAGTGTGGAGCATGGAAAACACAATCAAACGTGTGTCAAGAGCCAAAGTTGGAAAGGCAATGACCCTTACTCAAGATCCTTATGGGACAAGGCACCACAGATTTATCGTAAATAGCATATTTCCCAAAGGGGATTCTGATTATAGAGATAGTCAACCTGATCCGTCTGATAAATGCACTTCAAGTGTTCTGCAAAGTACCCTAGGGACAAAGAAGCAAAGAGAATGCACAAAATGTGCATTCAACCTTGAAAAGCACCCGTACGGGTGACGTCCATCATCTATCAGTCACATATGTAAATAAGACCTGTTAAAGGGTGATACCGACGGCGCTCAGTCGATATCAGTAGATGAAAGGTCATAGGTGTTTAAGATATGGTGATATTAGAAGAAATATGACAGCGGTGGGTTACAGTAAATGCAGATATTTGACGATGGCATTATACTTTCAAAGCATTTGGATTCTTCTGCTCATTTACATTCTAACTGTATAAGGGAGTCTATTTTCATATCGTACATGTTCATACAGCATATAGACACATAGATCAGAGAAAAACATGCAGTTCCTTGTCCACATTTAGTCCTTCTTCCACTGCACGCAGCTTGATAATCCAATGACTCTCACGCTGCCTCAATCTAAGTGTTCTATTCCCTCCTCTAGGAAGTGGCTTAATCTGTTCAATGCCATAAAAGTTAATGTCCAACAATTCATTGCCCTGGTGTGCCTCATGAAAATGTTGTGCAATTGGATGATTCAGAGTCTTGTTGCGAATAGCTCTAACGTGTCCTTGAATCCTCTCCTTTAGAGGCCTAACTGTGCTGCCCACATATATCAGATCACAAATCCATTTGATACAGTAGATAACAAATTTAGTGTTACAATTGATGAACGAGCTGATCTTAAACTCTCGACAGTTGTTATCCATAAAACTAGTGGTCTTATCAATTGCATAACAACAAACACAACATGATCCACATTTATGAAAACCCATAGGGGGTCAAGGTAACCAGGAATCTCTCCTCTGGGCTAGCAAGAAGCTTGGGCATAAGTGTTGTCTGAGTGTTGTTCCTCTGCCATGTGTCAACAATGGTTTGTTACTGGTAACAAACCATTGTTGACACATGGTTGAAACATGGTTTCTACGTTTTCTTTTCGAATTCACAAATTTTGTATATAAGTCTCAATAAATTAGCAAGTACATATAGACCTCAGGTTTGTTTTGCACTCCATTTAAAGATGGCGCCCGTTTAGGATTGCTAGTCTGAACACGGGATGACACACTACTAGGGTGTGTCTGTGCACATTGACAAGTCTATTTATGCGTTTATTGGAACTGTAGCGCTTTTTTCCTCCCTATTTTTTGCGTTACGTATTGCTGAAATCAGGAAAGAAGGTACGTTCTTACAGTGGGCATTTTACATGGGTCGAGTGCACCTCAAGCACTTTAAACTTACCGACGGGGTTGGGGGGTGGCGACTAACCATGCCCTTTCAGGCACTGGAATGCCTTAAGTCAATGATTTGGGTCTAAACACTGAAATAGGAGAGGCGGACTGCTTTTTTGCCTTATACATGTTGCCTTTAGATTATTTGGCTGCCATTTTTTACCTCTGATGTTAGTAATAGCATTTTAAACCATAGGCCTTTCACCAATCCCTCCATAGTACATACTTGCTATGGTCTAGCCAATTGAGGACCTATGGTTATTAGGACAAATCTCATGACCAGCCAGAATAATATCACGTTTCTATGTAGCTGGATGGGTCCCTTGGTCTACTAATGGTGCCCATACCTGTCTTTGTTTCCTTAGCTGACTTATCAAGGTCATAATTGAACTCTGGCGCATTCGATATTTCAAATATTTGGACAGGAACAGAAGGTAAGAACATTTCTTCTATCTCTACTGTCGGATTGCTCATCCCTTATTTTGACGAACTCCCTCCACTTGAGTCATGCATCTCGTGTTACACTCAATGGCACTGAGTGGCTCATTTGTGTCTCCTAATTGGAGTCCATACTGTTATTCATACAGGGACTTTTATTGAGAAGACTTGCTCATGAATTTTCTGAAATTTCCATGTAATTTGACATACGATCCGACTTATCTAGGAATCGTGTCACTGTCCTCAAGGTGTCCAACTGGTGACATGTTGGATTTCTTTCTTTGGTGGTGAGTGATGATTTGTGTAATCACACGGGCTAGCCACAATGTGCACCGATAGTAAAGAAGATGTCACTATCCTCACTCGGTTTTTCTTTCTTTCCTCTTCTCTTTCGGCACATCTTTGAATTTTTATTGGATTTTTACTCACTCTAGCTCACATTTGAGATGCTTGCGAGCGTTTGAAGCACATTTGTGCCCTTCACCAATGAATCACATGGCATGTGGCTGGCCTCTACACATGGTGAGGGCTATCTGTAGATACCCGTGTGAGTATCCTCTCACCATTAATACAACGTGTATAATGCCAATGTTATACGTTTTTGCAGCCTTGAGAAAGTCCGGGGGGACGAAACATGCGTCGGCTGCTGTGTTTTGGATACTGACACCTGTGACTTGTTTTAAGAAGTAAAGAAGATTTGCTAAAATCAACAGTGGATTGGACTTGATTCTTCACTAAACTATTGATTGACTCGAGACGAGTTGGACTTTAAACGAAACTGAACAGTGTGTGCTTGTTTGCTTGTTTCTTATGATATGATATGGTATACTAGGGTATCCACGGGTGGGGTGGCTCTCCAACCTCCTGTCTTCCACGGGGTTTCTTCAGGGACCACTGGAAATGGACCTTAATCTTTAAAATTGCAACCGCGACTTACACATTGAGCTGGACGGAGAACATGGTCGTGTTCTCAAACTGCACATGATGTCCGTGGGGTTCCTTATCACTCACCTTGGGTGGTTCCTTGGGTCCCCGACACTTCTATGTCCTGACATGAGTCGTGGTTCTTACACCACTTTCTTAGTATATGGTTTGGTCTCCCCCTGGGTCCACTGTGTATTTTGTGCTATTTACGTGATTTGTATGCAGAGTATTGTGTGCATTGTGCATATCTCTGGGTAGGAGATATCTGTATGTGTTAGTGAGTATTCTATAATAAATACATATTTTTATAAATACATTGTGTGGGTCTTTTTCACTTAATCTATATCTATAAGATTGCATTCTGGTAAAACAAGCTGCTTTACACTCCTTCTGGACTAAGCCTGAAGGCTGCTCTCCACAGCTACCACTTAGAGAGCTTTCTAAAGTTGTCTAAGACCTCCTAAATCACCATAAGGGTTGTCTGGACTGGTGCAGGGAGTCCACTTGCACACTATATCAAACAAGAAACTAATTTTTCTGGATCTAAACATCATTTCAGAAAGTGGAGAACTGAAAACTACAGCACACATAAAACCAACTGCAAAGAATTGCCCCCTGGTCTACGACAGTTTCCATCCGAGACACCTAAGGGACAATCTCCCCTTTGGCCAATTACTGAAACTGAGGAGAAACTGCGCAGACCTTAATAATTTCAGACAACAGGCAGAGGAGTTACGTCACAAATTGATGACAAGGAATTACCCTACCGAGTCATAGACAGGGCCATGAAGCGAGCAAAGAACGACAATCGGGAGACCCTTCTGGAGATAAGCCCACAAAAACCAAGGGAGGACTTCCGATCTGTATAACCACTTACAATACAGCGTCAAACCAGGTTAGCAAAGTAATCAACAAACAATGGCGAATCCTGAATAGTGGGACCCTAGATTTCCTGAAACCTATGTTTTCACATAGAAGAGGCAGGAGTCTAAGGGACATGATAATTCACAAAAGACCATTCAAAAACAAGGATGGAAAACCATCACAAAGTTTCCACTCCCCGCTCGCCGGCCACTACTCATGCGAGAATTGCAGTGTCTGCCATTTGACCACCCGGAGTTATGAAATAACATTCAATAATAACACCAACTGGGAACAGAGGAGGTTCATGAACTGCAACTTGAAATGTGCCATTAACATGATTACATGTCCATGTCAGCTCCACTATATCGGGATGACGAAACGCATGATAAGGACACGAATTTGTGAACATTGTATTAATCTCAAGTGTGAGCAACAACAACAAAAACGTCAGCACACTACATAAAGAAAAAACACACAGCACTGGACCTACGGTGGACCATCATAGAACAGGTCGACAATGACTGCCAGCTTTTTGAAAAAGAACAGCGCTAGGTCTTCCACCTAAAAACGCATACCACCGGGTTGAACGATGGCATACCATGGAGTCAATTTGGCTGATCCTATATGAATTCCTCTACAAAGCAAACCATTAATGAGCAACAGTATCGTTTGCTCCAAACATGGGACAGATTTGCCTTCCCAGAACATTGCTTTTTGTTTAAAGGTTGTTTAAAGGTTTTTACAAAAATAGGCATAAAAAAGGAGACCACATGGTCTTTCTATCATTTCTAGAAATACCCCCTTTTAAAAAAAAAAAAAACCCTCTAGACATAAATACCCCCCTTTTTTTGGCTTAGCACTGCCTTTAATCCATCCTCAATCCTTATAGTAGCGGATCAGTACCTCAAACTTTCTGCTGGATGTCATTTTTTTTTTGCACAAATATGTGCATTTAATACATCCCAATCTATTCCATCGTACGTCCTCCTGTGGTGTAACACACCACAAGTTGCCGGGAACAAATTTGCCTTTTTGATGCCCAACTTATTCACATCCCTTCATTGAAATCCTTTATCTCACCCGAGAGCACACAACCAAAGACTTCGCACCTTTTAAAATTTAATTTAGAACATCATCCGATTTGTTTTCGAAAACTGCCACCTGGATAGCACCGGCTCATATGTAAAACAATCCAGAAAGTGTGCCACCGACTGGTGGCCATTTTGTAGAGGTTAGTGGTCTAGACCCCAGAATCACGAGGACGTTGAACGTGGGATCTCCTGTCATTTAACAGGAAGAGCTCCACTCTCAAATCTAACATTGGAGCCACGGAAAGGCAAAGTAAGCTGGGCGAGGGTGCTGCTTTGACAAAGTAAATACAGCATAGCGATCCTGATAATGAGCATTCCGTAACAGAATCTACAAAAAATATTTCTCTATGGAATATCCAAGGTACGCCGTGTTTTGAAATTAGTTCAGTTCCCTGATCATTGATTTAATTATTATTATTTTTTCGGTGTGTGACTACAAGCGCCCCTTCCCTCCTGTGAAGAGCTCATGAGGCCTAAATCAGGCAATAATTCGTGGGTAATTCTTTTAATTAGATCCTGCAACTTTTTGCTTTTCTCCTCTCTCTGTCAAGCGGCGCCGGGAAACCTTTGTGGTAGCTGTGCGCCTTATAAGATTAAAGAACAATAACAATAACAATATACGTGTATATTCTTCATCAGCATTTTTTGCTTCATTGCATTTAATCTGATCCTTGCCAGTCTCCCATCAGGAATATCGATACATACAGGGGTACGATTCCACCTATGACAGGCGGAAAACTACTGCATAGAGTGTGTGATTTATGTTTTATGTATTGTATTGTCTTGTCGGACTTTCAAGGGCAGCACAACACCACGTGCACTAGAAAAATATATCACTTTCTTTTCCACAGTTGGTGATGTGTTTAGACTGCATAACTTTATTGAACAGTTAGCAATAATTTACTGTCCTATCTTTCTAGATCATACGCCGGAAATATATCGACTAGGTATCGTATGTGCATGAAAATCTCTCACCTTAAAAATAATTAAGAAGGCCAATAAGGTTTTTGTTCTAGCAGTGGAATTTGGGATATTTCAATCTGGTTCTGAAGAAAAGCCTTAGGGGTAGGCTTGAAACATGTAGACCGGGAGAGAAACACCCATCACAGTGTGTTACTCAGTTCTCTCCCTTTTTAAGAATATCACCTACAGGAGCCAATAGAAGACATTTTTTCCTTGTAGCCAGGTATTTTTTAAACGCACAAGTTTGACCCTCCCACTCTTATCACTTATTACTTTATAGTCCACACCCTACAAAGTGCTCCCAGGTCTCCGTCGGTCGCAGCACGCCCCGTCCCGCAGCTGGGCGGGAAGAACCCGATGATGAAGCATGCCACCAAGGGACATTTTGATGGGTGAGGGTTATTTTAAGAAAACAGATCGCTTTTCTTAAGTACTATATAATACCCTGGAAAGATAGCTAATTTGTCTTTGAGTATGGGTGGACTCTTTTTGGTACTTGTATTAGAAAGGAGGTCGAGTCCACAATAGAACCTTACCTCTCTCTCCCTTTTTGAATTGATTTACACTTGCAGAAGTGTACATCATATACCAGGCCAGCCTCTCACAGGATGACACGTATCTGGCAGACAAACATGCAAACAGGAAACTCAGGTCTATTTCCCAGATAACTGCAGCAACACCACAATGGTCCAGGAAAACTGGCCCCAATAGAACACACATGGCCAGATTGGTGCACACATTCCCAAACACCATAAAGTCAGAAGCCACATGGAGTTAGGAACAGGCAGTCAATCAGGACACAGCACATACTGTACATGCAGGGATCACACACCCCTCATGCCGGACATCTGGACACCCACATTGTATCAACGCAAGGTCGAGGCTCACCTGCATTTGTTATCAGGGACCTTTTATTTATGACTCAACAGACAAGGCCCGCATTCTTTTACCAAGCAAGGATCAACGGATGTACTTCTTTGACACCCAAAACTGTATAAAACTCACTCCGATTGATTGTACTTTGAGACAATCCTGGTTTAATTAAACCAACTGTTCCTGTTTTGCCAAACACCTCCTGCCTTTTGTTTTTTCAAGGTAAATTTATATTTGAGCAACATTTTGGCAAGCCAGCCAGGAGAGATTGGCACCTCAAGTCCCACTGCAGCCAAATGAAAGGGACGTGCCCAGACGGATTCACATCTGCACTGCAAGGGAGGTGAGCAGACACCACAATTGATTGGAAGTACTGCTGAATCCGCAGGGCCGAGGTCTGTCCTGAAGCCACCGTCAGAGGGTAAAAGACCACATGCAAACCTTAGTTACCAACATTTGGCATATGGCAAACATGGAAGAAGCAGAAAAATTTACCTGAGCGCCCTGCCACTGACAGAAATCTGGCATGTTACCTATTTTATGTGCACCTTTTTTCGATAGTCATCATGCTAGGAAGGGTGAATTGGTTGTTGCTTGGACCGCTGGGCGTGACATAGATGGTACGCTTGTCCCTGGGTGTGATACAGGGTTGAGGCATCACTGCTTGGACCACTGGACGTGATGCAGATGGTACGCATGGGCCCTGGTTGTGATGTAGAGCCAATACCTCAATATTATTTTTTAGTCTAAAAGGGTTTTCTCAGTACTACCGGTCTCTTAAATGCTGTTTGTATCTGAAAGAATAAGAGGTGTTGTTCGCTGGACCACTCGGCGTGACACAGATGGTATGCCAAGCCCCTGGGTGTGAAACGGGGTGCAATTCTGATTTTAGGGAAAGTTTTGGATCTGGGAGATCAGGTGTAGCTTGTGTTTGGCCAAGAAGGGCCTGTTGTTCTTTGAGTTATTCCTTTTCTCCGTGAAAAAATTGTGGTATTCTTTGTCCTGGAGCCAATATTGACAGACTATCGGGCTCACTTAGTCCCATGTACCATGCAGGGCTTTCACTGGTCACCGGACACCATGTGCTGGGAGCGGGCTCAGGTATTTTTGATAAAGATCATATTCTCTCTGTCAGTTTTTTCTAACTATAGTTTTTAAATTGTTGCAAGGCATTTGATTTTGTGATGATTTGATAATGTGGTGCTGGTAGATTAATACAATTATATTTTGTCTGAATATTGTGTTTTGTCAATGTCTCAATGTGCTATATGAAGGTGTTGCTATTTTCACAATCGTTATTTCAAATCACAGTAAAGTCTGCTATTTGCAGTCAATTTCATGACACTTTAACCCCTTCGGTGCTCATGACGAGCCCAGCTCGTCATGAGTCACAGTGGAGCTGTGCTCATGACGAGCTGGGCTCGTCATAACAGCTGCGAACCTCCCACGCAGGATTAATTCCCCGCCTGTGCGGGAGAATTAATGAGTGGGCGGGGTTGTGACGAGACCAGCTCGTCATGAGCACAGCTCCACCGTGACTCATGACGAGCTGGGCTCGTCAGGAGCACCGCGGCGCCGCGCTCACCCCCCTGGCCCCCCGCACCCGTGGGGGAATTACCCCCGCAGGGAAGGGGTTAATAATTGCACTTTCTTCCAGGTTGTGACTCTTCATACACATTTGTATTTTTTGTTTCTGAAATGTACATATTGATGCATCTGTATATAACTTTGAGCTCATAATAAGTAGTTAGGACCAGCAATCCCCATGCATAATATTTTCCCACGACCAGAGTAGAACTTAAAAATTCCCCGAAACCCGCCCACAGAAAAACTAGGGTATGTCTTTCCCTTTAAAAGTACCCAACCAATTTTGGAGTCGCCACTAAAACAACACAGGCAAACCAGGTTCCCCACACAGGCAAAAACATAGAACAAGTATTGCCACGAATGGCACGCACACAATAAGGCACACACGTTTTCCTAACCAGAAGAGGGAAACTTCGACACTAACATAATCGAACACACGAGGACCCATATACAGACTTAATATGTAGGACAGGAGAAGAACAGGAGAGAGAAACTATTAGAACTGCGGGCCATCTTTGAGGAGGCGCAGGCCGATAATCCTATCCCACAGACAATAAGCAAAGCATCCCGACCTCCCCCGCCATCTGCATGTATGGAGGCGCTCTCCCCGATGCCAGCTATTCCCTCATTAGGATACAACAACTTGGCAGTTAAAGGGGCCGGAGGATCCCCAACCCAAAAACGGACTGCTAGGTCTAGGCATGAGGGCCTAACAGGCTGGCAGGCCCAGCACCACCCCAGTCCAGTCCAGTGCTAGGGCCCCCCAAAGCTCGACTCCTGTCCGTCACATTCGGAATAGCAAGCCCCAGCGGAGCAAAGAACGCACACTCCCACTGGGTCAAGTGAACACACTCGGGTAACAGTGAGATTCATAGCAGTTCTGGGCAATTATATGACTAGCGGGGGTGAGGAACGGGGTCACAGTCTTCCGGGATCCGATGACAAGGTGGAAGCCACATGGTTTGCTCAGGTAGCCGTAGTAATGACGGGCAGCGAGTTTGAAGGTAAGTGCTGACCAAGAAGAACCAGGCATAGCTCGGAAGGAAGCAATCTAGGTGGGAATTAGAGGAAAGGAATGAACTAAGAAGAGAGAGCCATAGAAGCTCAGCCAGAACGCAGAGCAGTGCGCCCTCCTCATGAGGAGAGCGGGGTAGACACAGAGCACCATTTGCAGAAGAGTCCAAGGCAGAACTAGAGGAGAGGCTTCCGGCTGAGATCAGAGCCTACCAGATCATCAGCGTAGGAGAGGGGCTGACTAAAAAATCAGAGACCAAGATACCCTGGTGTAAACTCAACTAACACATAGGAAAAGTAGGATGGCACCTTTGCGTGTGTATGAGGGGAGTAGTGACGAAGATATCCGCTGCTTCTCCCAAACACGCGGGACAGATAGGCTGACTCCAAGAGAGATTGTGGCCTAAGAGGAAGGTGAGATCTTCACATGGCCATTTTGCCACCGGCTAGCCGGATGGACCGAGGGACGAGGACCAGTGTGAAAGGCCCTTGCCAGAGGAGGTATCATTCGAGCCAGAGGACATGGCTGTGGCAGAAGACTGCATCCAGCATGGAGGGAGATATCCCAAGTGTAGTTTCTCCTACATCAAGGTTTGCCTAAGAAGATGGGAATGCTATGTTAGGGAAAAACCAGTGGAGCTCACCCATGCCCACATGTACCCACTACTTCAGAAGGGTATGTCTGGGACCATCTACATGCCCTGGGCTCACATGGATAAAGCAGGGCTGAGGGCCAAACTGACACTCTTGCTGGATAAGTGGGGAAATAGATCTCATGTTATGAGAAGAACACCTCATGAGTAAATCTAGCAATAGGCGATGGTAAAAGTCTGCTAAACAGCCTCATCAGAGAACAGACTAGCACGGTTTTCGCCCAAGCTCGCACCCCAGCAGTCACGCTGCCGAACATTAGGCATGATGGGAACACATTCAAATCGTGCAGGCACCAAATCTGGAAGGCCCTGAGAGATATGTTCCCTAACTGCCCAGATGTTGGAGGTGTAATGGTGGAAACTATGAAACCTGGGGATACCATGTGAGAAGCTGGCTTGGTATATGGTGTACACGTATGTAAGTCGGAACCTTGCACTAATCCAGACAACACTTACGGTGATTTTAGTGGTCTTAGACAACCTTAGAAAGCTCTCTGAGTGGTAGCTGTGGAGAGCAGCCTTCAGGCTTAGTCCAGAAGGAGTGTAAAACAGCTTGTTTTACCAGAACATAATCTTATAGATATAGATTAAGTGAAAAAGAACCACACAGTGTATTTATAAAAATATGCATTTATTATAGGACACCCACTAACACATACAGATATCTCCTAGCCAGAGATATACGCGATGCCCACAATACTTTTCAATAGAAACAGATAAGTAGCACGAAATACACAGTGGTCACCAGGGGGAGACCAAATCATATGCTAAAATAGTGGTATGCGAACCACGACTCAAGTCGAGACTATACCCAGAAGACATAAAAGTGCCAGGGACCCAAGGAACCACCGAGGTAAGTAACCAGGAGCCCCACGGAGGCCATGTGCAGAGTGCGAACAAGACCGCGGGATCAATACAAGTCAATGGGTAAGTCGCGGTTGCAATTTTAAGAAGAAGGACCCTTCCCAGTGGACCCAGAAGAAACCCCATGGAAGACAGAAGGTTGGAGAGCCCCCCTACCCGTGGATACCTTAGGAACCAGGATACCCACACCAGGGAAGCCGGTTTCATAGGTGTGAAGTGGCATCAGAAACCGCCATCAAACTCAATGGAGGACTTCAGTAAGATGCCACTGCTGGAGAAGGTGAAAGTGTCCAGTGGAACCCAAAGGTGGTTTCAAGGTGTGAAGAACCTGCAAGCAAAGGGGACAGAGTCTATGCCACTCAGGAGTGACCAGGAGGCACGGAAAACGAATGCCCACCGATGTTGAGTGTTGCAGGAAAGCTGACGGTGACCTTGAAACTGCAGCTGTGTGGACCAGGTGATGTCGTGGAAGTCCAGGAGCCATACACAAGCTGTCCCATGTTGGATGTCGAGAGTTGAACGTTTGGTGTACGGCGGGAGCACCAACAAGCCTTGGCAACTGCAACCAACATGGGAGTTGAAGTAGGTACAATGTTGGGAACAGCAAGATCCAGGAGACTCACCAACAGCAGGGGAGTCAGGGCAGGCCCTGAGCAATCAGGAGAGCCCAAAGAATTCAAAGATGACCCTCAAGAGGACCCAGAGGCCAGGGGCACTGGAGTCGCAAGAAGACCTCTAGCAGCTCTCCAGAGATGCAAGCCCACGGTGCAAGTGATGTGGTGAGGACAAAGATCTTGGTCACAGGAGATGCTTGAGGGTGGGGATACTTGAAGTCTAAAGATCTTGGTGGAAGGCAGCCAACAAGCCTTTGCAACTGCAAGTCAATGCAGTGCACAGGGGTTCAGTTCCTGCGGCTCCAACGAGGGATACTGGCCTCAAACTTGGTGAGAGGACAGGGCATGCTTTGAGGGATGTGAAGAACTACCACCTGTGTTGCTGAGCCTTTCGGAGTCTGTGGGAGCCCAGGATCAGCAGACCAGTCAGCTTAGTTGCAGTGCCTGCAGATGCAGGGAAGTGATTCCTTCACTTCAAGGGAGATTCCTTCAGGTGTCTTGGATGCCCACAGGTTCCTGTATGGTGCACAGGCATGGACGTTGCAGCAGACGAGCAGGGCGACAAAATCAGGAGCAGCAGGAGTCTTCCCAGTTGCAGCCTTGATGCCCAGAGCGAAGTCCAGCGAAGTCCAGAGTGCCCAGATGGTTGAAGAAGTGGTATCTGAAATGAATCTTGTCCCATGATGAATCTAGGGACCCAACCACAGGTAAGCCCTTAAATACCCTAAGGTAAGGGTTGGGACGATTCAGGGGTCCCTCCCTCAGGAGGGGCGGCCAAGGGGAGGATACTCCCCAGTCCTTTGTCCAATTTTTCACCAGAGTAGGAGCCAACGGCTCCCTGAAATGGTTTGGATTGGACTTTGCATGGAGGGCACCAAGTGTGCCCTGCATGCAGACTATGTGGTGCTGGCAAGTGCCCCCACCCTGCCCCAATACACTAAACCCTGTCTTGGAGGTGGTCACACCTCCCTGTGACAGGATACCTATTGTTCTGCCTCCCCCTGCCCAAGCTTGGTCAGCAGCAGGAGGGCAGAAACGTGTCTCTGGACGGCAGCAGCCCTAGCTTGCTGTCTGGCTCTGGAAGACTGGTACCGGGAGCACCTAGGGCCTCCCAAAGGAACTTTATGGTGCATGGAATCATACCTCCCACACTGTTTACGTTGTGGGGGTATGATTCTAACATGTTTGATACCAAACATGATAGGATTCGTTACAGCCAGTTTCAAGATGGTCATCGCGTAATGATGCTGTGCCCCTCTATATGTTATATGGCTGTCTCACATACAACCCGGGAGAATGGACTCCGTAAGTTGTAGGGGTGTCCTTCTCATGCGTGGGCACCCTCACACTTAGAACCAAGCACCCTGTCTTCAGGATTGAAATGCCTGCTCTAGGGGTGACTTATAGGTTTTTAGTGCAGTGACCTCAGATATAGGTAAACCTATATCTTTCGTAAGTGGTGCTAGCACCAGCTTACACTGGCTGCAAAGGCAGGCCTGTAGTTACAAATTGAGTGGTCTTCCATGGGTGGCATAATACATGCTTTAGCTGATGGGGGACCCCTGGTATACCTATGCCCTGGGCACCTTAGTACCATATACTAGGGACTGATAAGGTTACACCAGTGACCAGTCTGGGATGTACCTAAGTACTTACCAAACCAATTTAGGGGAGAAAGCACAGAGACTGGGGTCCTGATTAGCAGGATGCCAGACAGACTAGTCAGAAACAGCATTACATCAAGCAAAAAGTAGGGGTAACCATAAAAGCAGATCCTACTCTCCTACACATCCCCCTCCTGGTACTGCAATTCTGGATAGAATGAGGGAACAATGGGGACAAGAGGCAGGACAGCAATGCACTGACATTGGAATGCAAGTCGTGTTCTTTTATGACATCCTCAAAAAAGTACTACCCACCGAGATACAGAGCGGTTTGGACAGCATAGTAAGGTTAGATACCAAACCCTGGCAGGAGATACAGGCCCACTTATTGCACTATTAGAAAAAGAAACAAGAGAAGGATAGGGAGAAAAAAGAGCAGATCCAGAGAGACACTGCTAAAATGGTCCAACACAAGTTGAAAAATACCACCCTAGAGGGGGCTGTGTTGGCTACAGGCATACAAATGGCACAAGTCATGAAGGGGACTTCACTGCACAACCCCAGTGGGTTCCAAATAGGTGTGGGCGGTAAACTCCGCTCTACCGATGGAGTTAATGGGGTTTGCCCACTCCATGCTCCGCTTTGGAGAGCAGAGTTCAGCAAAAAACTCAGGGGCATATTAACAACGGCCAGCGATAATTATCGCTGGCCGTGCTTAGCGATAATTATATTATCGCAGGCTATCTCTGGCATTTATCGCCCTGGTAGCGCGTTATTAACAACGCGTTACTCCAGGGCGATAAAAATTCCAGAGATAGTGAGGTTATCGCCCTTTTGCAGGGAACATCGCTGGTTTTCCAGCGATGTTCCCTGCAAAAGGGCGTATAACCTGCTGATACGACCCTGTGGTCGTATCAGCAGAATCCACCTCCTATGCCTAACATAGGTAAGTCAGGATTATAGCAGACGTTAGATTTTGGCAAAACGGCCGTTTTCGCCAAAATCTAACGTCTGCTATAATCCTGTGGGCTGCCTTGTAAATATTGCGATGTGAACATCGGCGATATTTGCAACGTAGCCCATCCGGGGTACGCCCAGTAACGCCCACTTTGCATCTCATTAGAGATGCAAGGATGGGCGTTGGGGGAAAGGGCGATAGTGCAAGGATTCACGCGATAGCGTGACCTTGCTGATTAGGCGATAGAATTATCGCCGCTTTCCGTCCGAAAACGGACGCTAAAGCGGCGATAATTGCTTATCGCCTCGTTGTTAATATGCCCCTAAGTTACCGCCACGTAGCAGAGTTTATCAGCATGGCGGCACCCGACCTTTAACAAAGTAATTATCTAAACAAGCAAAATGTGTGCATAAAAGCCTATGAAATCTCCACTCATTTTGTTTTCCGTAATCTGCTCTCATCTAAATTATGAAAATATTTTCTTTAATGTGGATATTCACAGCTCACACGTGTTTCACTCCAGTACATCACATCAGCTGATTAACTGAGCAAACTACGCAACATGAAAGAAGACAAGTACACTCTCCCTCTCACGCTAAAGGTCCGCACGCGCGCATCAGTTTAATACCAGCACTGACCAAACAATATTCTTTTACTTTTCAAGCTTGTTGACTGTCCCCCGTAGTAGGGGATTTTCTGTATGCTAAATGAGGCATGTGGTGACTTTTTCAGTGGAATCCCAGAGCACTTTGGTTATTATGAAAGGCCTGCTTTCAACAGCCCCTGTATGTGTGAGCTGCGGAGACATGGCGTGCTTTATCACCTGAACAGCAGCTGACACCAAGTTTTGAAATAAAAGCCAGGTCCTTGGTGAGGGAATCCATGGGGAAGAGGTCACTGACAGGCGCCTTAAAAACACTGTCACCACCTGAGCTAAAGCCCGCCCTTCTTAAAATATTACAATGATGATTAAATGATGTTACTAAATCTAGTAAAGTGTGTTCACTTTTTCCTACTGTACCTCTTTTTTGTTTAATCTTCTCTCACATTTCCTTTTTCATCTTCACTTTCTTGCTCATTTTCTTACTTTCTCTCTTACTCCTTCCTTCTATATATTTCACTCTCTCACCCTCTCATCCCTTCTTTTCCTTAAATCTCTCTTCCCCTCGCTATCTTTCTACCTCTCCCCCACTTCTCTTCCTAGCTGCCTCTGTCTCTCTCTCCTCTGTTTGGCTTGTCTCATAGTTTCTTTCTCTTCTTGTAACCTCACTCGTTCTGGTTAATGTTCTCTCTCTATCCTTCTATCTCTCCCGTTAATGCTTTCTCTCTCCCACTAGCTCTCTTTCTGCATCTTCCTTCTCCTGCACTCTTTTTTCTCTAATTCTGCCCTGATCTTTTCTCTCTTTTTCATTATATTTTCTTGCTCCCTCCCTTCATTTCTTCTCCTCCTTCCTCCTCTAACACAATCTCTTTTTAATCGCTTTCTAACTCACTCGGTCTTTCTCATTTGCCCTCTCCCTCGCTCTCTTTGTTTCTATTTCCGTTTTCTTCTCTCTCATTTTCTCTCTTCCTCTTAGTCTCTAGCCAACTCCCTTTTACGTGTTTCCTTTTGTTCCGTCTTTCTGTCTCCATAGTAAGGACAGACAAACAATACAACCGCTACTTGGGGTGTGCTCTGAAATATAGGTGGCTGAATGCCATTCACCAACAACGTGAATGTTAATAAGGGCCTAAACTACAAAAGCGCTCAGAATGCATAATTTTTAAACAGAGACAGAGGATGGCAAAGTGTTCATCCAAGATCACACGGCATGACTGAGTGGTAAGCAGGGGCTGAACCCATGGCGGCTCCTCCCCTAAGGCGGAGGAGCGTTGCCCCACTGCCTTCAAGCAGGAAAAAAAAGGAAAAAATAAAATGATGATAACGTAATGTTATTCTCATTTTATTTTGGCCCCCTGCTGCGGCAGCTTGAATGAGGAGGCGGGGCGGGCAGGCTGCAGAGCAGGGGAGGAGTGGTAGATCCATCCTTCAGTGCGCAATGGCTGTTTATTTAACCCTCTCGGGCCACCCAAAACAGTCATGCGCACTGTCTCTGTTCTCCATGCAGGCTGCATTATAGCCTACATGGAAAACATGCCCACCCCTCCAGCCCCTGGCTTAGTGCCGTGTCACGGCGCTCAGACCAATCACATCGCTGCATTGCACTGTTGTGAATGGACAGGGGAGCCTGTGTGCCGGGTGCTTCCTGTTCTTGGAGTCGACGAGAGCAGGAGCAGAGATGCGGGACCCAGGGGGAAGGTAAGTGCTTTTTAAATTTTTTATTGTGACCCGTACGTCCCCCCTAACCCCCTGCCCTGCCACCTGCGAGCCGTGCCGGCTGCCACTGGGCTGAACTCTCTTTGGGTGATTCAATGCCAGATGCTTCACCAGCAGCTCATTATGTAAGCACATGTGCTTTTTCCTTGGAATGTCTTAAAAAAGTATTTTGATCCTGGAGGCGTTAATTCTCCTGGGGGGGATAGGGTGGGGTGTGTTTCTGGGAGGGGGGAGTGAGCACAATAGGAGTGTCACTGCCAACGTGGTAAGGTGGGCTCATGATGGAGAATTCTGAGGCAAAGGTGGTATGTGTGCTATCAGGCTGTCATTAACCCATTGCAGTTTGCCCAATCATTCATTGTTGGTGCCGTAGCAACAGGGGTCAGATCGAGGGATCAGGACTTCATAAAAGGGCAAAGGTTAACTGTTGACAAGAATGCACCACACTGTAGACCCTCTTCCATCAAGGTAACCTTAGAGAGATGATTCTAATAACACTCACGGTACAATGAAGGTCTGGCCATTACCTTCTGGTTTCAGATGGCCGCTTCGATGCTAATAGTGTGCTCCAATCCCTAGAGTCGGAAACTACTTCTCCCGGCAGTCTCCACGTGGTGCATTTTTCGCTCTAACCCTAAGTGACGTGCAACATAACTTCCGAGCTCTCTCCGTAGGCCAGAGTGAGGGCTAGAGAGAGAGAAAGATGGGGTTGGTGGTGCTTCCTGACAATTGGATTAAGAAGAACTGGGAGAAATCTGAGAAAAAATATTTCACAGGCTCAATATTTTTGTACTAAGGGTAGTGTACTGGTTATATTGATAGGCTTTGTAACTGAGGAAAAGGCTAGCATGGCATGGGAAAATAGTGGGCTCCGCCCACCTCTTGTTCCAATCTAACTATAATGGCAGGAGTCAGGGAGGTTGGCAGCAGCCAGACCTCAGAGAATGTTACTATTGTCACAGGATGGGCCACATGGCCAACTGATGCCGGCTAAAAGCATATCATGCATAGAAGTCTATAGACATGGGCCAGTCACCTCAAAACCCCCATCCACAAAACCAAACACACAGGGAACCGAACCAACCATACACACAGCCTCAGGGAAGTCAGCCAGCTGCCGCACCACAGCAACAGGGATCAGGTAGTTGGGCAAACGCGTGGCAACAGTGATAACATACAGGGAACCCAGCCAAGCAGGGACTGGGTCTACAACAACGGCAGGGAGGAATAACTGTCTAGGGAAGCAATGCCTTTGTGCAAACTGAGAACTCAAATATGCAGAAAGTCAAAACCCCCAATAGCGAACCAACCATTTCATGTGCACCTCACCATTCACTGTACCAAAATTAAAAAGAAAGACCAATGAGACCATATTAGGAATCTAAGGGGCCGATTCCGATTCAGGCCGGAAATCTCCCCGACCGAGCCAGACCAGGAGAGATTTCCGACCGAATCGGACCCTAGCAGTCCGACCGAATGAGTACGATGCGTTTTCATGCAATCGGACTCGATTCGGTCGGACTCCCATTGAAGTCAATGGGAGCCGGTCATACAATGCGTACGTGGGCTCCCATTGACTCAATGGGTGTGAGGCGAACAAGGGCGCCCCCTACAGCGGGTACGCGTCGAAGCGACTCGCGCCGTACATACACAGGTAGGGGGGACTCATGGGTCCCCCCTGTGTGCGACTCGCGCGGCTATGCATACAGAGGGGTCCGACACGGACCCCCAAAGTCTGGCTCTGACTGCTCTTTTGTGCCGGACTGCGCGAGTCGGTCGGACTGCTCGAGGCGCGCATCGTACTTACCCGGCCGGGGAACGTCTCCATTGCGCGGTGCGAGTCGTGTCCGTGCGAGTCGGTCGGAGCGGTTGGGTCCCGCGAACGTGTCGGTCGGGGATTTTGCGAGCGCTCGCATCGTACTCGCTCGCCCGGACGCACGTCCGAATCGGTCGCGAAAGAGGGCTCCGAATCGGATCCGGTAAAGCCGAATACGATTCGGTGCCCTACCGGCCGAGATCGGAATCGACCCCTAAGCCTTTACTTGGTGTGGGAAATCAGGGCTGCTGGACATGGTTTGTCGATCAGGTATCCTCACTAGAGTCCACCAATCCGGGTGCCTGCAGGAGCCTAGTGTTAGGAGTTAAGCCTCTTACCCTCGTTTTTTGTCCCGTTTTTGTCTGCCATGCGTGCTTGATTGGGCGTGCACTTGGGGATGGGCGGGGTATTTGTGTATATAACGCTCTCCCCTACTCTGAGTTAGCGCTTGGTTTCTTTCCCGGTCCTGTGACCCGGAAGGTCTGTGTCAGTAACCTTGGGGTCTGGGGACTTCCTGTATTGCCTGACTTCCTGTTTCCTGGATGGACGGACGGAGTACCGAACGCTGGCGAATGCCGCTAGCTCGTGAACTGCCTATGCTCGCTGGATATTTGGACTCAACAGACTCAACAGACTCAGCGGACATCAGTTCTTGTTGTTTCGAGGTCGGGGTTGAGTGCAGGTAGTTTTGCCTATTGATTCTTACTTCCGTTTAGGCTATTATCTGCTTAATCTATGGCCGCAACATATGGGATCATATGTTGCGGAGAAAATAAACGCGGTTGCGTTTTTTCACTGTTTCCCCATTTTTGACTTGTTCTTTGTTCTTCACCAGACCATAGACACCTGGAGATTCCCAGAGTTCACTGAGGTCTCCAGTTGGTCATTGTCATTACGGGTGCACCCATTAAGAGGATGGGCACAAACCATATCCTCTTCTCTTAGTTTGTAGAGGGTTTTTTGCCGTGTTTTGGCTTTTTCCCCTGCCCTTCTTTTTGTTGAGATACGTGGAAGGTGTTTTTGGGGTCTTTCTGTGGACATTGGAAACCTGTATCAACTCTGGATCAGGGTACAGTGTGGCCCTAAGTACTCCTGTTGGAAGACACTGCAATGGGACAATACTTACAGATCCATACATCATCATTGAAACCTGTGCAAGGGGTAAGAGTGTTGTCCTGTTGTCCAAGTGCTAGTTCAATCATGTGCGTATGTGTGATTATGTGGTGTTAACCTGTCCTGTGTGGATTTTTGTAGGTTATCCTGGGTTCCCGGTAGCGTACAGAAAACAAGGAATATTGCCACCTGTGCTGGTCTACAACCTGGTCCTCTTGTTTTGTTTTTTCCCCCCACCTTCTTCCATGGTTCTTGTTTGCCATCGCCGGTATATCAAGATAGGCAGTGGCGAAAGGAGCTTAGGAGGAGGACTGGGATTATTCTTCGCTCCCGCAGTATTGGGTGGTTTTACAGTGGTGGCAGGACAGAAAACCAAGCCCACGAATTGACATACTGCCTGAGCGAAGATGGACCTAGGGGAGGGCACACCCAGAGTAGGGGAAGACGGGGTTCCCTCAATGCAGGACTTGATGGCTGCTTTTACGTCCCTTCAGTCGGAGGTTCAGGGCTTGAGACAGGAGAATGTAGGATTACATCAGGAATTAACTGCCCTTAGAGCTAGGGAACGTACATGGGGGGCAGGAGCAGGCCCATCTTCTAAGGTTCTGGGGCCTGTGTTGCAGCCAGCTACATTTCATTTTGATCGTGTGTCTGGTCAGGGTGCGGGTGGGGGCAATGCTCTTGCTATTACCGTTAATACTCCGGTTCCCGTCCCTTTGGCAGTCCCTGAAAGATTTACAGGGGACTGTAATAAGTACGCAGTGTTCATGAACCAATGTCATCTACATTTTATGTGTCGTCCCTCTGCTTTTCCTGATGATACGGCTAGGGTGGCTTTCGTTATCTCTTATCTGGCCGGGTCTGCAGCTACCTGGGCTGTTCCATTAGTTGAAGGAGATGATCCTGTGTTATACAATTATCCGGCTTTCAGGGAACAGATGCGATGTTTGTTTGCGAAGCATGCTTTTATGCAAGCAAGCGACGTAGAGTTGTTGAAATTGCGACAGGGGAAGCAAGACTTACTGACTTATATTGCTTCTTTTAATCGTCTTGTGTCTGAAACTCAGTGGCCTATGGCAAAGCGAACCTCAATATTCTATCAGGGATTAAGTGAGGAGTTAAAGGATGTGGTGTCACAGGTAGTGGATCCTCCTGAGGCCTGTGCAGAATTCATCGATTTGGTGGTTAAGTTAAATCATCGACTCCTTGAACGACGTGGGGAAAAGAACCGTTTCATGGGGTCTCGTGCGGTGGTGGTGAGGGGTGATACCAAAGAACATGTGGAGGTCAAGCAGACATCTGAACCCATGCAGATAGGTGGGGTGAGAGGGCCATTGACTAGCGATGAAAAGAGTAGGAGGCGCCTACACAACCTATGCCTATATTGTGGCAAGGGTGGTCATTTCGCCCGTGAATGTCCCATAAAACCATCTTCTTTTCCGAATTTCAAGGCAGTGGCATATATAGGAAGAGATTATGGTGGGTTAGCCTGTGGAGAGGTAATTGGGAGTAACCCCTATGATATTCCAGGAGCTGTGCAAAGGGTACCCAGGCACTTTACTGTAACCATTTGTGTGGTACTGTCCAGTAGTAGTAGATTGTCTTTGACGGTATTACTTGATTCTGGAGCCACTGGCAATTTTATGGATAACAGTTTGGCTGAAACCTTGAAGGTTCCCTATGTGTACAAGGAACAACCAGAACCTGTTCGGGCCATAGATGGAACTGAATTGTCATCTGGGTTAATAACGCGTCAGACAGAACCCTTGCTGTTGATTTGTGATAATGGGCACTCAGAGACGGTAAGTTTTGATTTGATTGATGCTCCTTCTTTTGGGGTGATATTGGGAGTACCTTGGTTGCAGTTGCATAACCCAAAGATAGACTGGGTGCGGAGAATGGTGACTTTGGATTCTGCACATTGTTTGCAACATTGCTATCAGGAAGCGGCAGATTGGGTTGTGCCCTTGACTGGTGCAGCTAGTACGCAGGGTGAGCTTCCTGGTATCCCTTCTCCTTACAAAGATTTCAGTGAGGTTTTTGATGAGGTACAGGCTGTTGCGTTACCTCCTCATAGAACATTCGATTGTCGTATTGATCTGCAGCCGGGTGCTACTTTGCCGTGTTGTCGGGTATATGCTTTGTCTGAACCAGAGGAGAGGCATTTACGGGAGTATATAGATAACATGCTGAGTACTGGGTGTATACGTCCTTCTGTGTCTCCCGTTTCTTCGTCTATTTTTTTCATTCCAAAGAAGGAGGGTGATCTCAGCGCGTGCGTGGATTATAGGGCACTTAATAAAGTGACGGTAAAGAACAAGTATCCCCTTCCCCTTATTCCAGTGTTGTTGGACCAATTGCAGCATGCCACAGTATTCACCAAGCTAGACTTACGCGGTGCGTACCATCTCATTCGTGTCCGTGAAGGGGACGAGTGGAAAACCGCTTTTCGAACTAAGTTTGGTTTGTTTGAATACTGTGTCATGCCCTTTGGGTTATGCAACGCCCCAGCCTCGTTTCAGTTTTTTATTAACGAGGTCTTGCGTGAGTTCCTGGACATAAGTGTTATCGTTTACCTGGATGACATTTTGATTTTCTCTAATAACATCGAGGAACACATTGGTCATGTCACACAGGTATTGCAGAAGTTACGTGAGCATCAGTTGTATGTGAAGCTGGAGAAATATAAGTTTCATGCTACTTGTGTTGAGTTTTTAGGATTTCATATATCCGCCAAAGGTATCAAGATGGATCCCCGTAAGATTGAGGCAATTATTTCATGGCCTCCACCTACGTGTGTGAAGGATATTCAGGTTTTGTTGGGGTTCGCAAATTTCTATCAGCGGTTTATTTCCCATTTTTCTGATATTGTGTCACCTATGACTGCTTTGTTGAGGAAAGGTGTCCCTTTCATTTGGTCCCCGGTGGCTCAGGCAGCTTTGACATTACTGATAGAGAGGTTCACCTCTGCTCCTGTTTTGGTGCATCCGGATCCAGCATTGCCGTTTTATGTGGAGGCGGATGCTTCCATGTATGCGGTAGGTGGCATATTATCTCAGAGGGATGTGGAAACTGGTTTCATGCACACCATAGCTTTCTTCTCTAAGACATTGTTACCTGCAGAACGTAACTATACGATTGCAGAGAGGGAGCTTCTGGCAATCAAGTTGTCTTTTGAGGAATGGCGACATTATCTGTGGGGAGCTAGACACCCCGTTACGATTTATACGGACCATTAAAACTTGGAGTTTTTTCGTTCAGCACGGGCTTTAACCCCCAGACAGATGCGATGGGTGTTGTTTTTTAATGAGTATGACTTTGTCATTACTTATAGACCTGCAGCCCCACAGGTGAAGTCGGATGCCTTGTCACGGATCCATGGTGGATCCAGGTAAGATCTGGTGGGTACAGAAGAGAAGACAATAATACCTGCAGGGAAGATTGTGGGTGGGACTTCTGAAGGGGATTTTATTAAGTCTGTACAGAAAGAGATTGGGAAAACAGATTTGACCCCTTGGTTGACAGATCCGTTGTTTGAATTACGGGCTGGGTTGTTGTATCACGATGGTCGCTTGTTTATACCACCTGAATTGCGGCAACAGGTTCTTACGTGGTGTCATTCTTCCTCTTTGGTTGGCCACCCTGGAATACATAAGACCAAAGAGATATGTTTGCGTTGGTTTTGGTGGGAAACGATAGGCCATGACGTACAGGTGTTTGTAGGGTCATGTCCTGTTTGTGCAGTTAGTAAGGCAACACACACTCGCCCTGCTGGTTTGTTGACCCCTTTGCCGGTGCCCCCCTCCCCTTGGCATACCATTAGTATGGATTTTGTCACTGATCTTCCTGAGGTGGGGGGGTACACAGCTGTTCTTGTTGTGGTAGATCTATTCACTAAGACTGCACATTTTATTCCGTTACTACAGATACCTAGTGCCCGTGTTTTAGCGGAGGTGTTTATCTCACACATTGTGAGGTTACATGGATTGCCATCCGCTATCGTGTCCGATAGGGGTCCGCAATTTGTATCGCATTTTTGGACTGAGTTATGTTCCTCATTGAGGATGGAATTGCGTTTGTCTTCCGCATATCATCCTCAATCGGATGGACAAACGGAGCGGACAAACCAAACGATGGAGCAATATATACGCTGTCTGTTGACTTCCTTATCTTGTGATTGGCTCTTGGCACTACCCTTAGCTGAATTTGCGTACAATAACAGCTTGCATTCAGCTTTGGATATGACCCCTTTCTTTTGTTCATCAGGCTTTCATCCAAAGGCCATTCCTATACAACCCTCAGGGCGGGTCCCTGCATTGGATACTTTGAGTCGTTCTTTGGTGGCTATCTGGGAAAAGGCTCAAGAACAGTTGTTGGCCACTAAGGTGACTATGAAAAAGCAGGCTGATAAACATAGAATCCCAGCCCCCTTGTATGTAGTGGGAGATATGGTGTGGTTGGCCACAAAGAATTTGAGGTTGGATGGGCCAAGGAAATTACAGCCAAGATTTGTGGGGCCTTTTCGTATAGGTAAAGTGATCAATCCTGTGGCCATGAAGTTGGTTTTGCCTGATGAGTATCGCATACATCCTGTTTTTCATACCTCCTTGTTGAAACCCTATACTCCCACTGTTCTGTCTCTGCCCCCCCTCCTCCTGTGTTAGTGGACGACCATGAGGAATATGAGGTACATGCTGTTCTGGACTCTAGGAGAAGGGGTGGGAGGCTTCATTATTTTATTGATTGGAAGGGCTATGGACCTGAAAACCGCACATGGGAACTGGCTAGTGATGTACATGCCCCTAGGTTGGTTCGGCTGTTCCATCTTCGCCATCCTAGCAAACCTCGACCTGTGGGGAGGCGTTTGGGGGGAGGTACTGTTAGGAGTTAAGCCTCTTACCCTCGTTTTTTGTCCCGTTTTTGTCTGCCATGCGTGCTTGATTGGGCGTGCACTTGGGGATGGGCGGGGTATTTGTGTATATAACGCTCTCCCCTACTCTGAGTTAGCGCTTGGTTTCTTTCCCGGTCCTGCGACCCGGAAGGTCTGTGTCAGTAACCTTGGGGTCTGGGGACTTCCTGTATTGCCTGGATTGCCTGACTTCCTGTTTCCTGGATGGATGGACGGACGGACGGAGTACCGAACGCTGGCGAATGCCGCTAGCTCGTGAACTGCCTATGCTCGCTGGATATTTGGACTCAACAGACTCAACAGACTCAGCGGACATCTGTTCTTGTTGTTTCGAGGTCGGGGTTGAGTGCAGGTAGATTTGCCTATCGATTCTTACTTCCGTTTAGGCTATTATCTGCTTAATCTATGGCCGCAACATATGGGATCATATGTTGCGGAGAAAATAAACGCGGTTGCGTTTTTCACTGTTTCCCCATTTTTACTTGTTCTTCGTTCTTCACCAGACCATAGACACCTGGAGATTCCCAGAGTTCACTGAGGTCTCCAGTTGGTCATTGTCATTACGGGTGCACCCATTAAGAGGATGGGCACAAACCATATCCTCTTCTCTTAGTTTGTAGAGGGGTTTTTTGCTGTGTTTTGGCTTTTTCCCCTGCCCTTCTTTTTGTTGAGATACGTGGAAGGTGTTTTTGGGGTCTTTCTGTGGACATTGGAAACCTGTATCAACTCTGGATCAGGGTACAGTGTGGCCCTAAGTACTCCTGTTGGAAGACACTGCAATGGGACAATACTTACAGATCCATACATCATCATTGAAACCTGTGCAAGGGGTAAGAGTGTTGTCCTGTTGTCCAAGTGCTAGTTCAATCATGTGCGTATGTGTGATTATGTGGTGTTAACCTGTCCTGTGTTGATTTTTGTAGGTTATCCTGGGTTCCCGGTAGCGTACAGAAAACAAGGAATATTGCCACCAGTGCTGGTCTACAACCTGGTCCTCTTGTTTTGTTTTTTTCCCCCACCTTCTTCTATGGTTCTTGTTTGCCATCGCCGGTATATCAAGATAGGCGGTGGAGAAAGGAGCTTAGGAGGAGGACTGGGATTATTCTTCGCTCCAGCAGTATTGGGTGGTTTTACAGTGGTGGCAGGACACCTAGGCCCCACTCTTTACTGCTGATCCCCCAGGGTGGGGCTGGCTGACCATACCCCAGGGGAGAGCAGTTTGACAAGGGGGAGCAGGGCCACTCCCGTCCAGTCCTTAAAAGTAGTCACCCAAGCCCCGCACCCACAAGTCAACTGGGATGGGTTCCAATAAGGAAATCAAAAGTACCCCATTCTCAGGCCCCCAGGCCAGGACCAAAATTCCTTCTTGGCATGTGGTTCCAACGGTGCCCCCATATGCTAGCAGCCTCTAGCCAATGGTGGGCCACTTTAAGTTCCAAAATGTTGCTGTCCTCTAGTGTCTGGAGCCAGGGTTCCCGTACACTCAGGATAGGGAAGACCCCATCACCTTCACCGCATAGGATCCAACAAGTTGCGAAGTGTGCTCCGAGTGAGTCGGGAGGGGAGGTCTGCCCAAACAGCCAACTAGCCCAGTCCATCACCTTCATTGGACGAATGTCAACAAATTCTTCACCTTAGATTCCTGGTTCTCCATGTAGCAATGTTTTCTACTTCTTTCTCCCTCAAAGTTTTCCAGGCTTCCGAAAGCCTGCTCATCGGTTCTTGCCACTCCCTAATATCAAAATCAGCATGCTGCCAGTTAAGGAGGCCCTGGCCACTGTTGGGAACTGCAGGCCCAACTACCCAGGAAAAGAAGGGTCCGAGGGAGAGGGTATGTCGGGGGAGGGGAAGGGAGTCCGCAAAGATCCATCACAGCTCCGCACAAGATTAGGACTCGAGAATGTGCTCACTCCCATATCGGGCCTAGCAGGCAGACAACACCCCAGGTCTTACACACACCATCTGAAGAAGACAGTAAGCACAATATTAGACACTGCAATATCAGAATCACACAGAGGCCTCTGGACAGCTTTCTGACCACCTCCACTCTCACCTGATACAGTGGGATAGCCAAATAACACATGATCTAGGGAAGTGCCCAAAAGACAAACAGAAAGAAGCTCAAAGCTAGCCCAAAAGGAAGTTTCTGGAAGAGGGGCGTAGTCAAGACGCCTGACGCCACTTGGAGGGTCACGTTGCATGCCAAATGCCAGGACTAGAGGGGTGTACACGTGACCTCAGGGCACGTTGCAATCGCCACCTGCATTCATTTGTGACACGCCCCCTCTTATACACCATGCTGCGCATGTGTAGGTCAAAACCACTGCCCACATCAATAGCACCTCCCATATACACCTTGGAGAGAGGGGCTGGCGATGCCCATGGAACCCTAGCTAATACTGATGACACCTCATGTTTACAGATTACACTGTAAAATTGTTGCACCAACTTAACTGCCAGCTAGGCATGGTGAGCGGGGAGGCCTGAAATCCCGTAAAAATTAACAGGCCCAACAACCCCTAGAAATGAATGCGTCACATAAACAATAACGCGCTTTGCAAAATAAGATTCCCCAACTGGGGCCACCTTCCAATGCCCCACTAAAAATGGCGAGAATGAATGGGGAAAAGGCACACCCCTTAAAAGAAAAAGCACAGGAACCCCAAAGGAAAATGAAGGTGCATGAAGTAATGCACTGTTTTTTTTTAAGTAACAAAACAAACACAGCTCTTATTCAAAATGTTGCCAATCGAACGTCTAAGTGCACCACCTTTTCAGCAGCCACATCAGCATCCGACAGGATCTACAGTGTGCAAATTAAGGACTATGAACTGTTCAGTGAACTTTTGCCTTGAACTTTTTGACTTAAGACACTCCCTATTGCCGGAGGATCACCCGGATCTCCCCTGGATCCAGTTCCAAGACCTGCATTGTTCCATAAGTTATGTATAGTTGCACTTCTATGTACCTTTTCTTTGCTATGGGTGTTTCTGCATCCATTCATCATCAAAGAACTGCCTAGTCTGATGGAGTCTATCCCGAAGCTTTCACCGCGCTTGTGTAGGTACCTCTCCCACATCACTTACACATACACATACACCAAAAACAGCACTAGCATTCCACACACAATACAAAGCGCCCTCTTACACAACATGTGGTATCAACGGTAAGTGGACATAATATTGACTTTTTAATATCGACATACATTAATATCGAGTTTAGTATATCAATAGTATTAAATATCGATGTTATGTATATCGATGTTAGAAATATCGATTTTTAGTGTTGTAAAAAATATCGAATTATTAAATGTCGACTGTAATAATATCGTTATGTCAAAATATCGTTATTGTACTTTTGTTAATATGTTTTATGTTTGTTTTAGGTAGGGCTGGGCGTAGTTCACGTAGTAGCACTACGCAAAGCTACGCGAAGTGCACTTCGCACTACGCGAGCTACGCATAGCTACGCGAACTGCATAGTGCACTGTGCAAAATGCTGTTCGCACTGATTGCACAGTGCCGGATGCTTGTCCGCACTGTGCAATCATTGCAAACGGCTTCTTGCACAGTGCAAGCGGGTCAGTTTCTGCCGCTCGAGTAGATTTCTACTCGAGCGGCAGCTTTCTCAACGCGGACTGGTAGTTTCTCATCGCGAGCGGTCGCGAGCATACGCGACCACTCGCAATGAGAAACCTGACCTCCCGCGTTGAGAATCTCGCCGGGAGGTTTATTTTCCACGCTCGCGATCGGCAACTTGATGTTGCTGATCGCGAACGAGGAAAAAGTCTCGCCGGGATGTCATTTTGCTTGCTCGCGGTCGCCAACTTGACGTTGAGGACCGCGAGCAAGCAAAAATGACCGCTACGCTACGCGTGTTTGCACTGTGCTACGTGCAATTCGTGTAGTGCGAAGTAGCGCAAACTACGCGAGCGTAGCGTAGTACTTCGCCCAGGCCTAGTTTTAGGTATAATATTATTTATTTAAAGTTATAAAAAATAAATTTTTATTTTATTATTTAGGAGCGGGATGTTGGATTTATAGGGGATAAGGGTGGGGGAGTGTTTTAAAATAATTGATTTAAAATTTTAATAATTTCGAAATATTTAATATTTAAATTAGAAATTTTTGTTTTAGGAGCGGGATGTTGGGTTTATAGGGGATAAGAGTGTTTTAAAATAATTATTTTGAAATTTAAAAAATTCGGAATTTTAATATTTGAAATTTTTGTTTTAGGAGTGGGATGCTGGGTTTATAGGGGATAAGGGTGGGGAGTGTTTCAAAATAATTGATTTAAAATTTTAATAATTTCAAAATATTTAATATTTAAATTAGAAATTTTTGTTTTAGGAGCGGGATGTTGGGTTAATAGGGGATAAGGGTGGGGAATGTTTTAAAATAAATTTTTATACATTATAATAAATTCGAGATTTTTAAATTGAAAATAGAAATTTTTGTTTTAGGAGCGGGATGTTGGGTTTTAGTGTAAAAGGCTGGTGATTGTTTTTAAAAAAATTAAAAAATTGAAAAAATAAATATATTTAAAATTATGGAATAAGATTTTGTTTTAATTCTTTTTTAAAAAATTTAGATTGAATGTTTGCATTTTTTAAAAATTAATGTAAAATTGAAAATAATAATTAAATTAAATTATTTGTTTAGGAAAATGAATTTTAAAATAAAAAAATAATATAATGTGTTAATATTGGAAAAATGTAATTAAAGTATTATTTAAAAAATGTATTAGTATTTATTAATATTTATATTTAAATGTATGTTATTTAATATTAAAAGATATTATTTTTTGTTTTTTAATAATTCTGTTATAAATATTAATATTATTTAATATTTATTAAGAGTTTAAAAATGAAACATATTAATTAATTTGTTGAAAGATAGAATATAAAATTAAGTAATATGTATAGTAATTAGAAAAAATATAATTTATATGTGATATATAGTATTTTGGGATATTTCATATTATATTTAATAATATTTAGAATATTATTTTATTAATGTTATATGTTCAAAAAATATTTGAGTAATGAAATTATATAGTTTAATAAATTGTTATAGTGAATATTAAAGAAAATAGGTTTTATGTATTGTATAGTTTGTGTTATTATATTAACTGGATTGGGAAAAGTAATTTATATATGTTTAGGGGCCGATTCCGATCTCGGCCGGTAGGGCACCGAATCGGATTCGGCTTCACCGGATCCGATTCGGAGCCCTCTTTCCCGACCGATTTGTACGTGCATCCGGGCGAGCGAGTACGATGCGAGCGCTTGCGTAATCGCCGACCGACTTGTTCGCGGGACCCACCCGCTCCGACCAACTCGCACGGACACGACTCGCACCGCGCAATGGAGACGTTTCCCGGCCGGGTACGTACGATGCGCGCCTCGAGCAGTCCGACCGACTCGCGCAGTCTGGCTCCAAAGAGCAGTCGGAGCCGCACTTTGGGGGTCCGTGTCGGACCCCCTGTACGCGTAGCCGCGCGAGTCGCACACAGGGGGGACCCATGGGTCTCCCCTACCTGTGCATGTACGGCGCGAGTCACTTCACCGCGTACCCGCTGTAGGGGGCGCCCTTGTTCGCCTCGCACCCATTGAGTCAATGGGAGCCCGCGTACGCATTGTACAACCGGCTCCCGTTGACTTCAATGGGAGTCCGACCGAATCGAGTCCGATAGCATACGTACGCATCGTACTCGTTCGGTCGGGCTACTAGGGTCCGATTCGGTCGGAAATCTCTCCGGGTCTGGCTCGGTTGGAGAGATTTCCGGCCCGAATCGGAATCGACCCGGAAAACGTACCGACCAACTCGGAGCCGGAATTTATTCCGACCGACACGTACCGGTGCAGCCCGACCCGCAAAGTACGACCGAACCGCGCGGAAAACAGCTATCCGGCCGGAAAAGCACGCAAATCGAACCGACCGACACGCACCAGGAAGAATCCCGAACGAAACGTACCCGCGTACTCCGACCCGCCAAGTACGATGCAACGCGTGGAAAACACAACCGAGTCGCACGGAGCTCAAGCCGTACGACCGACACGCATACAAAACAGCGAGCCGAAGCAACCCAATACACCGCGACCGACGCGTACGCAGCTCAGAAAACAGCACAAACACAGCGTGAACGAATCGGAGAAGCTCGCACGAGACAACTGCAGGGTCCGACTCGGTCAGAAGAACCTCTCCTACATGCACAAAAAGTACAAAGGAAAAAACACACAAAACGGGGAAAACAAGCAATTACAAAGCCAATAAATACTGGGGGGGGACATGGAACAAAGACACACCCACAACTCCACCCATATAAAGGACACAAATCCCTACCATGATCCTTTGCAAATTCAACTGACCTGCCAGCACTCAACACCAACAGACATCAACCACACACACATTCACAGCTCATCCATCACACAAGCCACACACCATCAGCACCTCAACAAATAGCACCCTCACATACACCCAGCAAAACACACACTCACACACCCTCACTTGCACACCCCCACACACATCACTCACCACCACCACCCATCACCATGCCCCCAAAGAAGATTCCAAAGTTCCTAGATAGTGAATGGGAAGTCCTGGTAGATGAGATCCTCAGGGTAGAGCCACAGCTGTTTGGTACACTGGTCCAACAGACCCCCATGTCGCAGAAAACCAAGATGTGGGAGAGGATCGTCGACAGGGTGAACGCACAATAACCATGTTTGCGCACAAAGGAAGACATCCAGAACAGGTGGTATGACGTGCGCAGGAGGGTCAGGGACCTAGTGAAGAAGGACTACCTCTTGAGCCAACACACCGGCAGTGGCCCTCCTGCCAAACCAGTATACCTCAGGCCCTGGGAGGAGAAGGTGCAGGCCATCCTACCACCAGTGAGCGTATATGGACTAGAAAACATCCCAGAGCCTGGTGAGTACACAACAAATGTACACAATATTGTGCGACAATACACACACATCACTGTCAAGGGGAGAGTCAAACCATGCACCCTTAGCAAATACACACCAACCAAAACATAATCATCCCAAGATGTGTATGTCAGTCAGATAAACACAACACATGCCATCTCATAGTGATATGTAACTGTGTCATCACATGTACAAACACAACTACAAATACAGCTAGGCAGTGCCACAAATATAACTAACAAACACAGCCAGACATGTAGCCACCACTACAACACCACCTCACAGGGAAGCCCACTGAAAGGAAGGAATCCTGTGTATGCTGGGCAAGTCAGTGTAGCCAATAGCATCATGGGAGTTGTAGTCACAGATATTGCCCACCCTCACAATACGCCCATCAACACCACCATGAACCATGCTCACATCACAGGGAGTGGAAAACAACTGACAAGATGGCTGACACTGGCTACTGCTGTGGGGAGCACAAGGCCCTGCTGGCAACTGTGCACCAACAAACAGCAGGACACCACTGACTGACATCCTGAGAGCAAACTTGCACTCCCTGCAATGGAAGCACGTTCCATGGTGGGATATCTGGCTGGGTGGGAAGGAGGACTGACAGCACTGACCATAGTTACCATCAGCTCTACTCACACACACCCCTAACACAAACTCCACACAACTCACCTGGGAGAATGCATTGCCTCACACTCTAATCAAATATCCCACAAAGAACCACAACCCTGGGTCATGCTGTGTGAAGCACAGGGACACACATGGGACTTGTAGCCAAACTAACCCCAGGATAACACTGTCAGCCATCTTGTCAGCAGAGGCACACAACCCCACAGGGAAGTAGAGTCAAAAGGAAGGAAGCAATGGCATGCTGGGAAGGGTGGTGGAGGCAATAGCATGATGGGAGTGGTAGTCACAGCCCAACATTCCCCACCCACATGGCCCAGCAAGCTCACACCCAAGCATGCACACCTCACAGGGAGTGAAAAGCCACTTCAAAGATGGCTGACACTGGTGCTCAGTTGTGGGGAGCACATGGCCCTGCTGGGAACTGGGTACCAACAAACAGCAGGACACCACTGTCAGCCATCTTGCCATTGCTGTCACACTCACACACAGTGAAGTCCACTCAAAAGGAAGGAAGTATGGGCATGCTGGGAAGGGGGGTGTAGGCAATAGCATGATGGGAGTGGTAGTCACAGCTCAACATCCCCCACCCGCATGGCCCAGCAAGCTCACACTAAAGCATGCACACCTACCAGGGAGTGAAAAGCCACTTCAAAGATGTCTGACACTGGTGCTCTGTTGTGGGGAGCACAAGGCCCTGCTGGGAACTGGGCACCAACCAACAGCAGGACACCACTGTCAGCCATCTTGCCATTGCTGTCACACTGACACACAGTGAAGTCCACTCAAAAGGAAGGAAGTATGGGCATGCTGGGAAGGGCGGTGGAGGTAATAGCATGATGGGAGTGGTAGTCACAGATATTGGTCACCCTCACAACTGTCCCATCAACACCACCCTGAACCATGCGCATTATCAGGGAGTGGAAAAGAACTGACAAGATGGCTGACACTGGGTACTGCTGTGGGGAGCACAAGGCCCTGCTGGGAACTGTGCACCAACCAACAGCAGGACACCACTCACTGACATCCTGAGAGTCAACCTGAACCCACTGCAAGGGTGGCATGCTTCATGGTGGGATAACTGGGCTGGGGGAGAACCAATGCAGGCCATGTACACACCCCAACATTCATATTGAAATGCTCAAAGTATGCAGGACAATGTGCTACACCAATATCAACATCTGACTGTGACAACTTAGGACAATGCAATGTACAGGCCCGCATCCAGAGGTACAGTCACAACTGTCAGGTGTGTGAACCATTGATGCCTGCAGAATCATAACATACATTGTGTGTGTCTCCCAAAAACAGGTGATGATGGGGACACAGCAGCAGATGCTGAGGAGTCCCTGTCCCAGGCTCCAGGGGAAATGGAGCTCACTGGTGTGGAACAGCCTCTGCCCTCCTCGGATGACGAAGACCTACCTGGCACCTCCGGAGCGAGTCATCATGCAGCACCAGCAGGACCACCAGCTGCACCCCCTGCACCCACCCCTCCAACGACTGACAACACACAAACCACCCCTGCCGACACGGACAGACCAAGGAGCACCACCACCACCAGCACACAGACCCTGGTCCAACGTGGGGCTATGGACACCAACACCACCAACAACCCCCAAGGGGGCCCAGGGTCACCTGTGCGTGCTACCTCAGGTACTGCACATGTCGCCAGTGGTGGTGGGAGGGGTGGTAGACATAGGTCGCTGCTCGCAGAGGGGTCTGGACTGCATGATGACCCACAACTGGTACGCATAGCCGATGCGTACCAGACCAGCACCGGAGAGCTCAGCCAGGTAGTGGGGATCCTCAGAGACATGAAACAGCAGCAGGCTGCCCATCATGCCCGCTTGGACTCCCACATGTCCCACGTGGAGTCACACATGTCCCGCGTGATGAGCTGTGTGCGGACATCACCATCATCATCATCACTGGCATCGTGGTCCAGGCCAGGATCCTCCACAGGTGGCGGATGTTGGTCATCGTCATCCAGGATGAGAGGCAACTCCTTCCGCACAGCCAGGTTGTGTAGCATGCAGCAGACGATGACAATCTTGCACACCTTTGCTGGGGCATATGGGAGGGCCCCTCCTGTCTTGTCCAGGCAGCGAAAGCGGCTCTTCAGGAGACCAAATGTCCGCTCAATCACTCTCCTGGTCCGACCATGTGCCTCATTGTAGCGCATCTGGGCTGGTGTCACAGGGTTCCTGAGGGGCGTCAGCAACCACGGCATGTTGGGGAATCCGGAGTCACCTACATACGGACAATTGCACATTAGCTGATTTGGAAAAGAGGGTGGAATACTACATTGCAGAACACACACAATGGTAAAAAGTCAGTACACACCGACAAGCCAGGCACGCTGGTTCCGCATCTGGGACATCATCCTCGGGATGCGACTACTCCTCATCACGTAGGCATCGTGTGCAGAAACGGGGAAACGGGCACACACGTGTGAGATGCTCATATCTGCAAGACATACCACCAGTGCATTGACCGAATGGTAATGTTTGCGGTTCCTGTATGCCTGCTCATGTGCCTGTGGTGGTATCAAAGCCACATGTGTCCCATCAATGGAGCCAATGACATGCGGCATCCTCCCCAGGGCATAGAAGTCACTCTTCACGTCAGTGAGTTGTTGAGGTCTAGGGAAATAGATGTACTGGTTCAGGTATCTCAACATAGCCTCCAAAACATTGCGTAGCACACGGCTGAACATGGTCTGTGACATCCCACCAGCAGACGCCACAGTGTGTTGAAAGGTACCGGTGGCAAAGAAGTGTAGGGCTGCCATCACCTTCACCTTGGGGGTCAGCGCTGTGGGGTATGTCCGGCAAGGTTGCAAATGTGGGGCCAAGCGCACCGTCAATTCCTCAATCAGCGGCCTGGTGAAGCGGTACCGTCGGATGCAGTCCAGTTCCACCATGGATGCAAGGTCAGGGAATGGTCTATGGACAGCTGGTGCCCTGCAGTGCATAGGTGAAGAAAGAAAGATTGTCAGTCACCCCGCATATGTGGCATTGACCATACTCAATATCACATGATACATCATTATGAGACACAAGTACATGATGTGTGCAGTTCCGTAAGGACATGTATGGCACCTACATGGCCAACATCTAACATCACAGTTTAACAAGTGGCATCAACAAGTCCCAAGTTGTGCCATGGGATATCATGAGGCCGTGTCACAGTTCCCATCTACTGCTGCCACGTTCCAAACACACCCCACAGTGACATGTGAGGACAGATGTGCCCCAGGCATCACAGCTCATCGACAGGTAGATTCCCAGGGACCCTGTATTGCCACATGGACACTGGCATGACATGGTGCATCATGAATACACCACAGCAAAACAACCATGACCCCCACAGGTAGTGGTTCCTGTTGCCTCGGCAGGACAGACATGGACGTCTGTGACACACACACGCACAACATCAAAGTTCATGCACAAACAACGTGGATGTGGAGACTGTCTCCCATTGTGCACATGGAATCAGAGACATTGTAAACACAACATGCGCACAGACTGTGGAGGACCATCACTATTGTGGCAATGGGTCACCCTGGGACGTACATACCGTCCCACATGGGACTCAGGGGTATGTGACATGACATACACATACACCACTGTGAAATGTGACCATGCCACATGCTCAGGAATGAACAGTTGCACATCACAGTGGTCATGTGCACGACACACCAAGGATTCTGTCCCCATGAACACGTGCACAGCCTGGGAGTGGCTGCCCCCAAGTGACACCCACAGAACAACATGTTCACCCCCATACACGGAATAGGTAATGCAGCCTTACATGCCTTAGGATACAGTGTGGACAGGCTGTGGTGTTGTAGGTGTGCCCCTCACTCCCTGGGAAGTATATGTGGCTGGCATATGTTCACCTGTGACAGGCATGGTGACATATGCCAGTGACTTGTACAGGGACGTGTTGTACAGCAATGGACCGATCGGTGCGCACACATTGGCCATTGCATTCAATGCGAGCGGGTACGCGTTGGACAGCAATGGACCGATCGGTGTGCACACATTGGCCATTGCATTCAATGCGAGCGGGTACGCGTTGGACAGCAATGGACCGATCGGTGTGCACACATTGGCCATTGCATTCAATGCGAGCGGGTACGCGTTGTAGCCCGGGTACGCATCGTAGAGCAATGGACCGATCGGTGTGCCCGGCCGGCCCATTGCATATGATGTGAGCGGGTACACGTTGTATCCCGGGTACGCGTTGTAGAGCAATGGACTGATCGGTGTGCCCGGCCTGCCCATTGCATATGATGTGTGTGGGTACGCGTTGAACTGCAATGGACCGATCGGTGTGCCCGGCCGGCCCATTGCATTTGATGTGTGCGGGTACGCGTTGTATCCCGAAATACGCGTTGTACAGCAATGGACCGATCGGTGTGCCCGGCCGGCCCATTGCATCTGTTGTGAGCGGTGCAGCGTTGAACTGCAATGGACCGATCGGTGTGCCCGGCCGGCCCATTGCATATGATGTGGCGGAGTGCGCGTTGTATCCCGGATGCAGCGTTGTAGAGCAATGGACCGATTGGTGTGCCCGGCCGGCCCATTGCATATGATGTGAGCGAGTGCAGCGTTGTATCCCGGGTACGCGTTGTAGAGAAATGGACCGATCGGTGTGCCCGGCCGGCCCATTGCATATGATGTGTGCGGGTATGCGTTGAACTGCAATGGACCGATCGGTGTGCCCGGCCGGCCCATTGCATATGATGTGAGCGGGTACGCATTGTATCCCGGGTACGCGTTGTAGAGCAATGGACCGATCGGTGTGCCCGGCCGGCCCATTGCATATGATGTGTGCGGGTACGCGTTGAACTGCAATGGACCGATCGGTGTGCCCGGCTGGCCCATTGCATATGATGTGTGCGGGTACGCGTTGAACTGCAATGGACCGATCGGTGTGCCCGGCCGGCCCATTGCATATGATGTGTGCGGGTACGCGTTGTATCCCGAAATACGCGTTGTACAGCAATGGACCGATCGGTGTGCCCGGCCGGCCCATTGCATCTGTTGTGAGCGGGTATGCGTTGAACTGCAATGGACCGATCGGTGTGCCCGGCCGGCCCATTGCATATGATGTGTGGGGGTACGCGTTGTATCCCGAAATACGCGTTGTACAGCAATGGACCGATCGGTGTGCCCGGCCGGCCCATTGCATATGATGTGAGCGGGTACGTGTTGTATCCCGGGTACAGCGTTGTAGAGCAATGGACCGATCGGTGTGCCCGGCCGGCCCATTGCATATGATGTGAGCGGGTACGCGTTGTATCCCGGGTACGCGTTGTAGAGCAATGGACCGATCGGTGTGCCCGGCCGGCCCATTGCATATGATGTGTGCGGGTACGCATTGAACTGCAATGGACCGATCGGTGTGCCCGGCCGGCCCATTGCATATGATGTGTGCGGGTACGCGTTGAACTGCAATGGACCGATTGGTGTGCCCGGCCGGTCCATTGCATATGATGTGTGCGGGTACGCGTTGTATCCCGAAATACGCGTTGTACAGCAATGGACCGATCGGTGTGCCCGGCCGGCCCATTGCATATGATGTGAGCGGGTACGCGTTGTATCCCGGGTACGCATTGTAGAGCAATGGACCGATTGGTGTGCCCGGCCGGCCCATTGCATATGATGTGAGCGGGTACGCGTTGTATCCCGGAGTGCAGCGTTGTAGAGCAATGGACCGATCGGTGTGCCCGGCCGGCCCATTGCATATGATGTGTGCGGTGCAGCGTTGAACTGCAATGGACTGATTGGTGTGCCGGCCGGCCCATTGCATATGATGTGGCGAGTGCAGCGTTGAACTGCAATGGACCGATCGGTGTGCCCGGCGGTCCATTGCATATGATGTGTGCGGGTACGCATTGTATCCCGAAATACGGCGTTGTACAGCAATGGACCGATCGGTGTGCCCGGCCGGCCCATTGCATATGATGTGAGCGAGTGCAGCGTTGTATCCCGAGTGCAGCGTTGTAGAGCAATGGACCGATCGGTGTGCCCGGCCGGCCCATTGCATATGATGTGTGCGGGTACGCGTTGTATCCCGAAATACGCGTTGTACAGCAATGGACCGATCGGTGTGCCCGGCCAGCCCATTGCATCTGTTGTGATCGGGTACGCGTTGAACTGCAATGGACCGATCGGTGTGCCCGGCGGCCCATTGCATACGATGTGTGCGGGTACGCGTTGTAGCCCGAAATACGCGTTGTACAGCAATGGACCGAACGGTGCGCACACATTGGCTGGGACCTGGCATGGCAACGGACGAGTTTTCGAAGCTCCAACGAGTCTGATGCAGTGAATTCAGTTGGCCAGCCACAACAATGTTGCAAAATCATGGGTGTCATGAAGTTGAAGATTTGAAGGATGCTGTGGGCGTGTATTAGTGCTGCTATTCCATGGATTGGTCAGATTCAGAAGATGCAAACGACTTGGACCTATCACTTTGGACACATGGGACAGTATCTGCCTCTGCAGCACACATATAATGCTGGCTGTTCCCCTGAGAGCTCACTTGCCTGCACTACATGCTCCAGGACGACATCTGCCACCAACACTGCTGCTGTTTATGCATCCTCTGGCTCCTGCAATGGCACGTACTGTGGAGAGAGCCCCAGCCTTCAGCCTTGAGGAGAACCAGGCCCTGCTGGACAGCCTCCTTCCACAGTACAGCAAGCTGTATGGGAAACCAGGGGAGCAGGTGAGTGTGCTGTCCACTGCATCACTAATTGTGCATGTTGTCTGACTAGCAGGACTTTCAGTGTGCACACCACTGGCTAGCATGCCCACTGAGTAGTTGTCACACCCCAAAGTGTGTAGTTACATGCACTGAACTGGTACAGTGCAGTAACAGTGCATTCCAACTAGGTTTACTTCCCATGCAATGATACCATGTAGGGACTGCTGGCAAACTGTTCATAGCCATTGTTGCACTGCCTGTGTACATCATATGCCCCTGTGATTGAGACATGTATATCCAACTGTGTGATGCACGTATATGTTGCATGTGTAGTAATGGCCTTTTCACTTTGTCATCCTCACAGGTTGATGCCCACCAGAAGCAGGAAATCTGGCTGACCGTCGTCCGGAAAGTAAGATCCGTGGGGGTCTACAGGCGCAGGATCCGCAACTGCCAAAAGAGGTGGCAGGACCTTCGTGGCTGGGCCCGGAGGATCGCAAGGGTCCAGCTGAAGCTGTCGCCTCCTCGCAGGAGGGGCGGACACCGGACCCTGACCCTCCACATGCTCCGGATCCTGGCGGTGGTCTTCCCTGACCTGGATGGGCAGCTGAAGGACAGACAGCAGCAAGGAGGGGGTGAGTCCATGACTGCACTGTGCACTTTGTCTGACATGCTATGTGCCCTCCTCTGGCCTGGTTAAACTTCCACAGTACATCAGTCATGTGGTCCAGGACCCATGTCCCTCATTTGTGACATGCTCACTTCTCCTCTGATACGCATATGTGTGGCCCTTATAGTCAGGAAATTGTGTCATTTGGGGACTGTGTCATTGCATTTTGCTTTGCTCAAGGTGGGGAACAGCATTTGTTCCTGTGACTATGTTGTGCGATTCAAGGGTGGGTCAATTGCTTACACAATGCCTAAGTTCTGACATGTGATGTGGGTGTAACTTTGATATGTGGTCCGCTTGCTGCTCTGACTCACCACATGTCCCTGGGGAATTTGGCACACACCCATGCTGCTGGTGGGAACAATATTGGGCCTCAGGAGTATGTGTATCCAGTGTGTCATGCTGATCAAAAGAAAGGGACAGTGGGCTTTTTAAGGAGGTCCAGCATAAGGGCCCAGAGACACGGTTTAAACAAAAGAGTTATGCTGTTCCTACAAGATGTGAGACAAAACCAAGGAAGAGGAGAACAACTGGACCCTAAAGGTTCACAGTTGGGAATCCATTTGATTGGATTATATTGCCCTCACACACCTTCTCAGGTGTCATGCTTCATCATCGGGCTGCTCCTCGTCGGATCGGCAGGTGCAATACTCGACGGGCTCCCTATAGTAGGGGCACTTTCTCGGAGATCTTTTTCCAATTGCCGATGGGTGAGGTGGGAGTGAGGGCGCTAGTATGTGTAGATGAGGGTATGAGTAAGTGAATCTAAAATAGGGTTTGGAGTACTAACGACAACAATTTTAATCAAGGAGTCTCCTACCCTAACTAAAAACAAAAACTATAAGGCGCTGTGCTGAGTATTATGTCTCAGATCGTGGTGCTCTTATAGATGGTAGGTCAACATGTTTCACGCCTCTTGGATATTCTGTGGGCGATTCGTCAGGACCGGGGTGAAATTCTATCTACAACTTAAAACCTGTGACGTGGTTACACACTCACATCACCATATGACTCAATAGTCAGATACCTGGTAGTACTGGAACTACCACAAATTCAAGGAATGTCCAGGTATCACAGTACCCGGTAGGTTCACACACAAGGGGTTCCTCATGTGTTGTATGCCTTTAGCACGTCGTCTATACACCTACCCTCTGCTACCGGGACCGAGAAAGTGCCCCTACTATAGGGAGCCAGTCGGGTATTGCACCTGCCGACCCGACGAGGAGCAGCCCGATGATGAAGCATGACACCTGAGAAGGTGTGTGAGGGCAATATAATCCAATCAAATGGATTCCCAACTGGTATGTTTATCGGTTAGGGCTCAGCATGCCATCTGAGATGTGACCATGATAGACGATACTTCTGTGACTTATAGGTGTCTGATCACTTGACTGCACACAGGTGTTTGCGACTGTGACTTTCAGGCAGCTGTATTTTCATTCACAGCACACTGTGAGGTGCTCATGTTCAGAGAGTTGTGTTTCATGTCCCCCATATGTCCAGTTGGTATGACGTGGACAAATAGTAGTACAGATGATGTGGTTTTTGGGGGATGGACATGTGCACTTGTCAGTCACTTAACTTGCATTCCGCATGCCCTCGGATTGTGACACAGTGCAGACTGTTGTTGGCTGGCTGCCATGGCCATGTGACTTGAGACAGTAATGTATGACTTTGCACGCATTCCTGTGTCATGGCATTAAACTTCCTGGGACTGATCCTGCAGGGGAGTGACATGTGCAACATGCACCCCATTGTGGCATTGACTATCCGGACATGGGTGCATCATGGTGTCTGGTGCTGGTATGCATCACATGCATTTCTAATTAGACTCTGGCCAACCCTTTATCCGGACACCTGCACTGACTCAGTGGCAAGAGATGTGATGTGTGCATGTTCACATTCTTCACCGTGTTCCCTGCAATGTCCAACAACTGTGTAGGTGGTGCATATGTCCACACTGGGGTCTTACCATCAGACAGGCACCAGACAGATGGGTGCAAGGGCAGGAGGGGTGTGAGTCCCATGGTTGACCATCAGACTGACAATTGGCTTCCCCGAATCTGTGTGAGGACTTTAGGCAATGTTCAACTAAGGATGCCAGGGCTTGCTCTGTAATGTGCTGTACTTACTGTGGTGTGTGCGGTCAGTGCAGGTGACTGATGTTTGTCTGTTTCCCTAATTGTTTGCAGATACATCCACGGCCACAGGAGGGGACAGCTCCACGGACCAGGAGGAGCAGCGGAGCCAGACTGGGTCAGCATCCTACGAGTGGTCAGAGGGACCCAGTGGCACGGAGGGCGAGGGGAGCCACACCGAGGAGTCCTCAGCACCATCCACCTCAGCTGGGGACCACAGCAGCTCAGAGGATGACTCCCTTGTGGAGGCGGGTCTCAGCAGCCACCAAAGGCCAGCTAGTCTGTCTGGCCCCGCCACCACCACCACCGCCCTCCCATTGGCTCCCATTCCTGAGGTCCATGGAGGCTCCCGTGCTCGGGAGCGTGTCTCCTTCGTGCCAGGCACCGCACCCCTGCCCCTGTGTCCCCTGCTGCCCTGAGTGAGGAGTCTGTGTACCTCCTTCGGCAGCTCCATGTAGGGCAGACAGCAATGCTGAGTGTCCTCCATGCACACACCACTCTGTTGACACAGCTGGTGTCTTTCATGGAGGGCATCTCGACGGGTATGTCTGCCCTACAGAGGAGCAATAGGTCCATGGACTCCTCCCTGACAGCAGCAGTGTCCCTCCTCCAACAGTCCCTCACCCCTCCCACCTCTGCCCCATCCACACTTCCTGCCCCCCTACCTGTCCAAAGCACATGCACACCTGCACAGTCACCCAAACACACAGACACGAGCAGCACAGACACACCCAAGAGTAAGGCAAGACGTGCACACAAGCATCCTCAGGGGACTGATACCACAGACACAGGGGATGGGGAACACACACACACACAGGCATCCACATTCACTCCGCAGTCCTCCAAATCCTCTACCTCCAAGACCCCTTCCCTTGCCTCGCCTGCTACCCCACCTACACAGCAGATCTTCCTGTGTGACCGCGGCCTCTTCCCCACCATTCCTGCTGATCCAGCATACCAGGGGAAGAGGAAGTCCACCCACACAGAGAGGAGTGCCCCTTGCCCCCGGACACCCTCCCCCAGGCGCAGGCAGACACAGGAGCCCATTAGGAAGTCCCCCCGGAGCAGGAAGAGGAAGACCCACCACCACGCAGCTCCAGCACCCAGTCTCTCTCCTCCATCCCCCAGGCCACCACTGCACAGGTTCCCCCGCCACACCCTGCCCCAGGTTCCCCCACACACCGATACCGCATCCCCAGACTGCTTAGGCCCTCCCCCCTGCCACTTGCTCTTCCATCCCCAACCCAGACGCTCTGCCTGTTAGTGGCACTGTTGTGGGGACCGGGTCCCCCCTCTGTCCTGCCCACCTCATCTGCCCACCCTTCCACTCCCTTGGAGTCATGCACTGCAGTGGAGTCCACAACAACCACGTCTGACTCGGGCACTGCAGTGGGTACCCAGTCCACTACATCAGTCCAGCCCACTTCAGTGGTTGCAGCACCCACACCAACTGACTTGTGTACCACAGTGGTGACGGCCCCCCTGAGTCAGACACCTCCACTGCAGTTGCCGGTGACACTCCTGCACCCACCACCCCTTCACTGCCTCACTCTGCCATCCCCTGATCCTGTCCCTGCGGTGCCTGGCCTGCCCCTTGTATGCCCCTCCAAGGGGATGTCCCCCAACCGTACCAGTGCAGGCAAGCAATGTGTGACCAGTTGTCACTTTTCACCCCATTGGTACTGTGATTTTGGACTGGCCATTGGCCTTAGTTTCTTTTGGACTTCCGTGTTTACCCTGATATTTGCTGAATAAAGCCTCTTTTTGTTTACTTTTGGGTTTTCTTTTGATGTACATGATGTGGATGAGTAGCATCCTGCATTTGCAGTTGTAATAGTGTTCACATCAGGACGATGAAGTGTTGCAGTGATGGACTCAATGTGGTCCATGGGATATGTGTCCTGTTGTAGTCTGGATCTATGGCATCCTTTGCTACAGTCTGAGGGTGTAATGTTCAGCATTTGACACAGGGATGTCCTTTTTGCATTTGTAAATGAACATCTTTGTCTTACACTGATGCACATCTGGTGGGCTTACCACTGTTCAATGTTCCGATTTCCCTGACTGTGTGCCCAGCTCCACTGGACATGCAGTTTTGCACATCAATGTCGAAGGACTCATCTGTGTATACAGTGCAACTTGCTTGACACGTGTTTGGTGTGTGTGCAGATGACTGACGTGACACTCCCGTACCCAGGCTGATGTGAGCAGAGCCTTCTGTGTGTTGTGGTTGTTGACTCACTGACGGAGTGTTCTGCTGACATGTTTGGGTCGTGCACAGACAAGGTTTGGCACAGCGGACCTTCCACAGGAGTGGAGTGCCCTCATGGCAGTGTGTAATCTGGTGACATTGCGTGGGCCTGTGTTGTGTAAGCATGTCTGTGCGTGTTCCCTTCCCTTTTCCTACACAGGCTGTGTCCCTAGGGATGTTCCTGTTTGTGATGCTTGCTGAGTTGTTCTGTGTTCATCCAGCATATTGGACCTGGTTTCTCTGTGATGTGGGTGCATGGCAAACTAATGTTCATGAGGTTGTCATCCCAGGTTGTCTTTGTTGTCAGTGCTGGGGATGTGGGCAAACGCAGATGGGACACATTCAGGATTCCCCTTGGCACTTGTTGTTTACACGAGTCATGTGATTTACAGTTTGTGTTAGCTTTCAGTGATCGTGACACGTTGTGTGTGTGACTGCTGCCACTCCTCAGGGTCAGAGCTGCAATGTTGGTAGTTGTGTACGTGTGTTCTTCGTGTGTCACCTTCGCTTCTTCATTGGTGTGTGACTATGGCCAGGATCCCATTGATTGTGGTGGATTTCACATCATGCCCATGTACGGCATACTGTGCTGTGTGTCAGACATTGACGAGTCTTGTTGACTGGCCATGTGTGATGGGTTTCTGCACCTTAGTTCCCACCACCACCCCTGGTATTGTCATGGGTGCATGTGCAATGTCACCAGTCCATGTGAGCTTCACTGCTGCACATTGATGGAGATCAGGGTGTGTGGTGTTGAGTGTGTGCAAAAGTGAGTTGTTGCACGGCCAGACCCCTACCTCCATATTGGCCCTGGCTGGCAGGCCATGCTGATTGATTGGAGCTTGTGTAGGTGTGATGGTAGTTAGTTGCTCAGGACACATGGCTGGGGTTCACAGTGTGAACGACATCTAACATTGTCATCACAGTGGGATTATCATGCAGGCTAGTGTCAGCACAATATGGGGTCCCTGGGGGTAGTGCTGTGGTGGGTCTGTCTCTTGCTGTGTTAGTTGCTGTTCCTACAAGCTTGTGTGACATGTGTAATTTGTGCTCCCTCTCATCTAACAATGCCTGATTGCCCACATAGGGGATTTGGATCCATGAGTTACTTTTGTGTGGCACTGTATGTGCATCTGTGTAATTGGTATTCAGGCCTCATCATGTGTTGTGTGGTTGCCTGGGGACACTGGCACCCCCTCACCTGTTGTGTTTGATGTGCAGTGTGGGTCTGCCTGTTTGTGTTTGTGCATCTGCACCACTGCATTGGCATATCTTTAGTGTGCCATTGACTGTATGTTGTTTGGTGGGTTTCACCTGCTGTCCCTGGGACTCCTAGGTCATCAGTCAGCACAATGATCATTGTTTGTGTGTCCCATTGCTGCCATGGTATGTTATTTGTTCACCTCACATCTACAGTCTCCACAGGGTATCTACATTTGTGTGCCCATTGGTGCAAATATGTGGGTCTGCATTATGATGGTCACTTCTGTCATTGTGTCATTCATGGATGTTGACAGTGTCAGCCCCCATGGGTGATGTTTGTCTGCACATGGCCAAAGGTATGTCTTATTTGCACTGCACTGTTTGCCTCACACAATATATGTTGCTATGGGACACAAGCACTACTTTGCCACTGATGTGTTTGTTGTTCTGTGACCAGGAATCATCCATGCAGTTTGCCAGTTGCAGCTTTTTCAATGTCAACACTTACATTTTGGTCACTGTGATGATGGGGGTTTAGACCCCATTGCCACAATGTTCAAGATGTGCTTCAGCTATGGGCCCCACACTTACATTTTGGTCACTGAGATGATGGGGGTTTAGACCCCATTGCCACAATGTTCAAAATGTGCTTCAGCTATGGACCCCACACTTACCTTTTGGTCACTGTGATGATGGGGGTTTAGACCCCATTGCCACAATGTTCAAAATGTGCCCAGCTATGGACCCCACACTTACCTTTTGGTCACTGTGATGATGGGGGTTTAGACCCCATTGCCACAATGTTCAAGATGTGCTTCAGCTATGGGCCCCACACTTACATTTTGGTCACTGTGATGATGGGGGTTTAGACCCCATTGCCACAATGTTCAAAATGTGCTTCAGCTATGGACCCCACACTTACCTTTTGGTCACTGTGATGATGGGGGTTTAGACCCCATTGCCACAATGTTCAAAATGTGCCCCAGCTATGGACCCCACACTTACCTTTTGGTCACTGTGATGATGGGGGTTTAGACCCCATTGCCACAATGTTCAAGATGTGCTTCAGCTATGGGCCCCACACTTACATTCTGGTCACTGTGATGATGGGGGTTTAGACCCCATTGCCACAATGTTCAAAATGTGCTTCAGCTATGGACCCCACACTTACCTTTTGGTGACTGTGATGATGGGGATTGGACCCCATTGCCACAGTGGTCATGGTCTGCTTGCATTGTGGGGGCCACACACATTTATGTGTGACACATGTGATAGGGGGTCACATTGTATGTTCAAAGTCATGTTCAGTGTTGTAGGCATTTGACACAGTCTACACACGCTTGTCATGGTGTTGGGGGGATATCTTTTTGTTGCATTCCTTATGTTGGTGTGTGCTTGTTGTGTCATGCATTACCCATCCTATGAGTGGGGGTGTTGTTGGTGGTAGGCATCCTGCCCCCAATGGGTAGGGGTGGTGGTAGTGGTAGGCATCTGGCACCCCCTGAGTAGGGGTGGTAGTGGTGGCAGGCATCCAGCCCCCCATGGGTAGAGGTGGTAGTAGTGACAGGCATCCTGCCCCCCATGGGTAGAGGTGGTAGTAGTGACAGGCATCTAGCACCCCCTGGGTAGGGATGGTGGTAGGGGTAGGCATCTAGCACCCCCTGGGTAGGGGTGGTGGTAGTGGTAGGCATCTGGCACCCCCTGAGTAGGGGTGGTAGTGGTGGTAGGCATCCAGCCCCCATGGGTAGAGGTGGTAGTAGTGACAGGCATCCAGCACCCCCTGGGTAGAGGTGGTAGTAGTGACAGGCATCTAGCACCCCCTGGGTAGGGGTGGTGGTAGGGGTAGGCATCTAGCACCCCCTGGGTAGAGGTGGTAGTAGTGACAGGCATCTAGCACCCCCTGGGTAGGGGTGGTGGTAGGGGTAGGCATCTGGCACCCCCTGGGTAGGGGTGGTGGTAGGGGTAGGCATCTAGCACCCCCTGGGTAGAGGTGGTAGTAGTGACAGGCATCTAGCACCCCCTGGGTAGGGGTGGTGGTAGGGGTAGGCATCTGGCACCCCCTGAGTAGGGGTGGTAGTGGTGGTAGGCATCCAGCCCCCCATGGGTAGAGGTGGTAGTAGTGACAGGCATCCAGCACCCCCTGGGTAGAGGTGGTAGTAGTGACAGGCATGTAGCACCCCCTGGGTAGGGGTGGTGGTAGGGGTAGGCATCTAGCACCCCCTGGGTAGGGGTGGTGGTAGTGGTAGGCATCTGGCACCCCCTGAGTAGGGGTGGTAGTGGTGCTAGGCATCCAGCCCCCCATGGGTAGAGGTGGTAGTAGTGACAGGCATCCTGCCCCCCATGGGAAGGGGTGGTAGTAGTGGTAGGCATCTGGCACCCCCTGGGTAGGGGTGGTGGTAGTGGTAGGCATCTGGCATCCCCTGAGTAGGGGTGGTGGTAGTGACAGGCATCCAGCCCCCCATGGGTAGAGGTGGTAGTAGTGACAGGCATCTAGCACCCTCTGGGTAGGGGTGGTGGTAGGGGTAGGCATCTAGCATCCCCTGGGTAGGGGTGGTGGTAGTGGTAGGCATCTGGCACCCCCTGAGTAGGGGTGGTAGTGGTGGTAGGCATCCAGCCCCCCATGGGTAGAGGTGGTAGTAGTGACAGGCATCTAGCACCCCATGGGTAGGGGTGGTGTTAGTGGTTGGCATCCAGGCCCCTATGTGTATATGTGGCATTGGTGATAGCCATCCCGCCCCTATGGTGCTGCTGTTGCTGGTGTAAGTAATTTCTGCATCCCTATGTGTGTGTGTGATATGTCGGGTACGTGTGGTTTGTTTGTGTGGTGGGTGTCTGACTTACCTTCTGCGTCGTACGCATCCGTGCCAGTTCCGGTAATAGATGTAGAATATTGGTAGGATGGGCACGATGGGATTCATGGTTGGTTCGTCTCGTTCGTCTTTCTCTTTGCTTCGCCTCGTCCTCATCGCTGGCGTGTTCGTCTCGTAGCCGTGGATCGTCTTGTGGCGCGAATCGGAGCTTATGTGCGCCTCTCCCGGATGCTTTGACGTGCCGTGCGTAGCGACGTGTTCGGTGCGTACGGAAGGCGCATCGTACTTGTCCGGCCGGACGGGGCTGCATTTTGGCTTCCGTGCGACTCGATTCTGCGTTTCCGGATCCGCCTCGGTCAGAGAACAGGACCTGTATTGGGTGAGTACGACTGGGTCGGGATTTGGGCACTTGTGCGCATCGTACTTGCTCGTTCGGACGTATGTGCGAATCGGTCGGGAAACAGGCATTCGTCTGGCTTTTTTCCCGGACGAATGGTATTAGGTGCGCCTCCGACCGGGATCGGAATCGACCCCTTAGTGTCTAGCATCTTCAGTGAATTAATAATAATTGGAGTGGGAATAGTAAATTAATTAAGTTTAGTGTCCAGCACCTATCCAGATTTAATACTAACTGGAGTGGGAATAGTAAATTAATTAAGTTTAGTGTCCCGCCCCTACCCTGATTTAATACTAACTGGAGTGGGAATAGTACATTAATTAAGTTCAGTGTCCAGCACATTCTCTGACTTAATACTAACTGGAGTGGGAATAGTAAATTAATTATGTTTTGTGTTCAGCACCTTCCTTGAATTAATACTAACTGGAGTGGGAATAGTAAATTAATTAAGTTTAATATCCAGCACCTACCCTGATTTAATACTAAGTGGAGTGGGAATAGTAAATTAATTAAGTTTATTGTCCAGCACCTACCCTGACTTAATACTAACTGGAGTGGGAATAGTAAATTAATTAAGTTTAGTGTCCAGCACCTACCATGACTTAATACTAACTGGAGTGGGAATAGTAAATTAATTAAGTTTAGTGTCCAGCACCTACCATGACTTAATACTAACTGGAGTGGGAATAGTAAATTAATTATGTTTTGGGGCCGATTCCGATCTCGGCCGGTAGTGCTTCGAATCGGATTCGGATTTACCGGATCCGATTCGGAGCCCTGTTTCCCGACCGAATCGTACGCGGGTCCGGCCGAGCGAGTACGATGCAAGCACCCGCGAAATCGCCGACCGACTCGTACGCGGCTACAAGACGCTCCGACCGACTCGCACGGACACGACTCGCACCGCGCTATGGAGACGTTTCCCGGCCAGGTAAGTACGATGCGCGCCGCGAGCAGTCCGACCGACTCGCGCCGTCCGGCTCGAAAAAGCTGTCGGAGCCGGACTTTGGGGGTTTGCGTCGGATCCCCCTGTACGCGTAGGCACGCGAGTCGCACACAGGGGGGACCCATGGGTCCCCCCTACCTGTGCGTGTACGCCGCGATGCGCATGGACGCGTACCCGCTGTAGGGGGTGCCCTTGTTCGCCTCGCACCCATTGAGTCAATGGGAGCCCGCGTACGCGTCGTACGACCGGCTCCCATTGACTTCAATGGGAGTCCGACCGAATCGAGTCCGATAGCATGCGAATGCATCGTACTCGTCCGGTCGGACTGCTAGGGTCCGATTCGGTCGGAAATCTCTCCGGGTCCGGCTCGGTCGGAGAGATTTCCGGCCGAGATCGGAATCGGCCCCTTAGTGTCCAGCACCTTCCTTGAATTAATAGTAACTGGAGTGGGAATAGTAAACTAATTAAGTTTAATGTCCAGAACCTATCCAGATTTAATACTAATTTGAGTGGGAATAGTAAATTAATTAAGTTTAGTGTCCAGCACCTACCCTGATTTAATTCTAACTGGAGTGGTAATAATAAATTAATTATGTTTAGTGTCCAGCACCTTCCCTGACTTAATATTAACTGGAGTGGGAATAATACATTAATTAAGTTTAGTGTCCAACACCTACTCTGATTTAATAATAACTGGAGTGGGAATAGTACATTAATTAAGTTTAGTGCCAGCACATTCTCTGACTTAATACTAACTGGAGTGGGAATAGTAAATTAATTATGTTTTGTGTTCAGCACCTTCCTTGAATTAATACTAACTGGAGTGGGAATAGTAAATTAATTAAGTTTAATGTCCAGCACCTACCCTGATTTAATACTAATTGGAGTGGGAATAGTAAATTAATTAAGTTTAGTGTCCAGCACCTACCCTGACTTAATACTAACTGGAGTGGGAATAGTAAATTAATTAAGTTTAGTGTCCAGCACCTACCATGACTTAAAACTAACTGGAGTGGGAATAGTAAATTAATTATGTTTAGTGTCCAGCACCTTCCTTGAATTAATAGTAACTGGAGTGGGAATAGTAAACTAATTAAGTTTAATGTCCAGCACCTATCCTGATTTAATACTAATTGGAGTGGGAATAGTAAATTAATTAAGTTTAGTGTCCAGCACCTACCCTGATTTAATACTAACTGGAGTGGTAATAATAAATTAATTATGTTTAGTGTCCAGCACCTTCCCTGACTCAATATTAACTGGAGTGGGAATAATAAATTAATTAAGTTTAGTGTCCAGCACCTCCTCTGATTTAATAATAACTGGAGTGGGAATAGTAAATTAATTAAGTTTAGTGTCCAGCACATTCTCTGACTTGATACTAACTGGAGTGGGAATAGTAAATTAATTAAGTTAAGTGTCCAGCACCTATCCTGACTTATTACTAACTGGAGTGGGAATAGTTAATTAATTATGTTTAGTGTCCAGCACCTTCCTTGAATTAATAGTAACTGTAGTGGGAATAGTAAATTAATTAAGTTTAATGTCCAGCACCTACCCTGATTTAATACTAATTGGAGTGGGAATAGTAAATTAATTAAGTTTAGTGTCCAGCACCTACCCTGACTTAATACTAACTGGAGTGGGAATAGTTAATTAATTAAGTTTAGTGTCCAGCACCTACCATGACTTAATACTAACTGGAGTGGGAATAGTAAATTAATTATGTTTAGTGTCCAGCACCTTCCTTGAATTAATAGTAATTGGAGTGGGAATAGTAAATTAATTAAGTTTGATGTCCAGCACCTAACCTGATATAATACTAATTGGAGTGGGAATAGTAAATTATTTAAGTTTAGTGTCCAGCACCTACCCTGACTTAATACTAACTGGAGCGGGAATAATAAATTAATTAAGTTTTGTGTCCCGCACCTACCATGACTTAATACTAACTGGAGTGGGAATAGTACATTAATTAAGTTTAGTGTCCAGCACCTATCCTGATTTAATAGTAACTGGAGTGGGAATAGTAAATTAATTAAGTTTAGTGTCCACCACCTATCCTGATTTAATACTAACTGGAGTGGGAATAGTAAATTAATTAAGTTTAGTGTCCAGCACCTATCCTGATTTAATAGTAACTAGAGTGGGAATAGTAAATTAATTAAGTTTAGTGTCCAGCACATTCTCTGACTTAATACTAACTGGAGTGGGAATAGTAAATTAATTAAGTTTAGTGTCCAGCACCTATCCTGACTTAATACTAACTGGAGTGGGAATAGTAAATTAATTATGTTTAGTATCCGCACCTTCCTTGAATTAATAGTAACTGGAGTGGGAATAGTAAATTAATTAAGTTTAATGTCCAGCACCTACCCTGATTTAATACTAATTGGAGTGGGAATAGTAAATTAATTAAGTTTAGTGTCTAGCACCTACCCTGACTTAATACTAACTGGAGTGGGAATAGTAAATTAATTAAGTTTAGTGTCCAGCACCTACCATGACTTAATACTAACTGGAATGAAAATAGTAAATTAATTTAGTTTAGTGTCCAGCACCTATCCTGATTTAATAGTAACTGGAGTGGGAATAGTAAATTAATTAAGTTTAGTGTCCAGCACCTATCCTGATTTAATACTAACTGGAGTGGGAATAGTAAATTAATTAAGTTTAGTGTTTATCACCTACCCTGACTTAATACTAACTGGAGTGGGAATAGTAAATTAAGTTTAGTCTCCAGCACCTACCATGATTTAATACTAACTGGAGTGGGAATAGTAAATTAATTAAGTTTAGTGTCCAACACCTACCGTGATTTAATACTGACTAGAGTGGGAATAGTAAATTATATATATGTGTAGTTTTGTAATCTTAAAAAATTAATATAATTTGTAGTAGCAATGTGTATTAATTATAACAGTTATAAATGAAAATTAATAAAATTATATATATATTTAATTAAAACATATTTCATACAGTACATTTAATTAAAACATATTTTTTATACTAAATACAACATTAATAAAATGATACACAAAAAAACACACATATTATTTTTTAATTGATGTTTATTTAGTGTCAATGATATAGTAATGGTAAAAAATTTTTTTTATTAAGTGCATATAATATAAATTAATACACAGAGAAAAAACAATATTATTTCTTTTACAGAAAGAAATATTTGGTACATATCTATGCTTTTACATATAATATTTATGTAAACAAATGTTTTTAACATTGGTAAACTTTTACATACAGTTTTGTAAAATTTGTAACATGAAATAATGTAGTTTTCTATTGTTTTACAAATATTTTTGTAAAAAATATATATTTTAATCACAGTTGTACAGTTTATTCTTGTATTATGAACATTTATTTTTGGTTACATACATCGTAAATGATTAATAATTTTACTGTTTTCACATTTTTTCAATGCATTTTAAGTTTTAAATTTTGTAACATTTTTTTAACAAATAATAATACTTTTTAATTAATATTATTAATTTATAAAATATTAATTATAATAATTATTACATTGTTCAATTTTTATACATATTTCTTTTAATAGGTAGACATTTTTTAAACATTTAATAAATTTAATATATGTTTTTAATCAACATTGTATATAACTTGTATACATAATGAATTATAATAATAATTATTATATGTGTAATAATATTTATTATTATAATTGTACAATGCAGAAAAAATGTTCAATAATTTTTAACATATAAGTTATAAATTGGTAGATTTTTATAAAATATTTTAGCCATGTTATAATTATGTAATAACATGTTTTTAAAGAAAAGATATTAATTTATAATGTTTAAAGCTGCCATATTTGTTTGCTGCTTGTATTTTGTAACCGCTCGCGTTTGTTTTGGGTTATTTCGGAGGGGACAAGCTCGCGGTTGGAAGCTGTGTCGCGTTGAGGAAGGTAAGTTTAATTTTCTTTTTTTAAAGTACAGTTTTACTTTAATTTGAAGGTAGTTAGGTTGTAGTTAGTGTGTGTAGTGTTAGGTTTTTGGAGTTGTGGTGTTTTTTGTGTTATTTAGGTTTTAGCTTTTTATCGATCATTATGTTTTTGAGGCCAAGGTTAGAAAACTTTAAATATGTGAGAATATGCGTGGATATGGTGTGAAAAATGTTTGAAATAGTATTATGTTGTAGACTATGGGGTCGATTCCGATCTCGGCCGGAAGTCCTCCGAATCGGATTCGGCTTTACCGGATCCGAGTCGGAGGCTTTGTTTCCGACCGAGTCGTACAGAGGTCCGGACGCCCAAGTACGATGCGAATGAACGTGAAATCGCCGACCAACTCCTTTCCGGGTCCGACCTGCTCCGTACGACTCGGTCGCAGTCGAACCGCACCGCGCAATGGAGTCGATTCCCGACCGAGCCAGCACGATGCACGATTCGGACAGCCGGATCGAGTCGGAGTCTCCGGGACGAAAAAGCTCCGGGAAGCGGGCTTCGGGAGTCCGTGCCGGACCCCCTTCACCCGTAGCCTTACGAGGTCGGACACAGGGGGACCCAAGGGTCCCCCTATACATGCATGTACGGTGCGGATGGCACCAACGCGTACCCACTACAGGGGGCACCCTTTTGCGCAACGTACCTATTGGGTCAATGGGAGCCCATGTACGCATCGTACGACCGGCTCCCATTGACTTCAATGGGAGTCCGACCGAACCGAGTCCAGCAGCATGCGGCCGCATCGTACTCACTCAGTCGGACTGCAGGAGTCCGGCTCGGTCGGAAAACAATCCGGATCCGGATCGGTCGGAGTGCTTTCCGACCCAGATCGGAATCGGCCCCTATGTGTATATTTGTGTGGGTGGGATTGTTTGTATTTTTTTTACAGGTCTTGGTCGTGAGAAGTGGCAGTTACGAGAAGATAGCAGGATTTTTTGTATTAAGGAAGTGTGTATTAGTTTAAGTAACTAATAATTATTTTACACTTCCTTAATGTTTTAGGTTTTCATGGAGCGTTTCCTTTTTAAAACACTTTTTCTGGTTTTTTATGGTTTATCGTTTATGGATTTATGGACGGAGGATTAATTTTTAAACAGTTGGATTTTTCCATTTTTTAGGGGGGTAATTTTTCGTTCACTTGGGACTATGAGATACTTGGATTGCTTTACAAGAGTTGGGATTTCCTTTCTTCAGCTACGGAAACGGTAAGTTATTTTAATTATTTATTGTGGGAGGGAAATGTTAAGAAAATTACTGTGATTGTGTTTTGTATTTTCATATATATAATTAATATGTCTATATATATTTATGGTTTTAATAAAAATATATTAGACAAAATAATTATTTATGTGGAAAGATAAAAATTATATATATCTATTTAAATTGATTTCAGAGAAAAGTATTATATTTTTAGTGGTTTTATAAGTTAAAGTAGGCTTCTGGCAATTGTTTTTAGGTATTCTAGGCCTTTTGTTGTTGGATATAGTCTGACTTGGTGTTGTAGGTATTCAAACATTTGTTTAGTTTGTTTGGATAGTTTGGGCCCTATTTGTGTTACAGATTGCTCCATTCTTAGCTGTTGGTAGCTGTGTTCTTTTTGGAGGGATAGTAGGAGTTTGTGTAGAGTAAGTGGACCTCTGCCTGTTGTTGCTTGGAAGGCATTATGCCAACCTTCAATAGCATTGTTTGTTTTTGCCTCTTTATTTAGTATGCTGAGGTATACAATCCACCATGGTATGTGGTATTTAGGTTGCCTTCTATGTCCTGATCTGTGGAGTCTTCCCACCCAGGTATCTTCAAAATAGTCTAGAAGGGGACTTAATTTTTGTTCGTTTTGTTGGTAGTATGGACTTTCTTTCAATAAGTTGTAGTGTTCGGCCACGTCAATAACTGGGACGTAGGCCAGTGCTATAAGTTTTTTTATTTGATATGCGAAGGAGCTATTTGTCGCATATTCAACACTTAGGGGTCGATTCCGATCTCGCTTGTAAAGCCCTCCGTCCGACTCAGATCCGTCCGGCTTCATGAGCGAATCGTGCACCTGGAGTCCGAGCGAGCGAGTACGATGAATTCACATGCTGACAGACTAGGTTCGCCGGACTCCCATTGAACTCTATGGGAGCCTGTGTACTGGACGTGTACACAGGCTCCCATTGCGAAAATGGGTGGGTGGGGAAAGCGTACACCCTGTGGCGGGCATCCCATGGTGCCCACCACACTGTGCATGCATGGGAAGGGGGGACCCATGGGTTCCGCCAGTGGTCCGAATTGGAGGGCTCCAGGTGGTGGGGGGCCTGCTACGGGCCCCAAAAGCACGAATCCGGCAGCTTTTTTGAGCCGGACATACCGGATCGTGAAGGCTGTCCGAATCGTGCATCATACTTGCTCGCTTGGAAACAGACCCAATAGAACTGTACGAAGCGTCTGCGTAAGAGTCGTACGGACAGGATCTCTTGCTCGATTCGGAGTGTGCATGTCGTTCGGGATTTGGGCACATTTACGCATCGTACTTCATCGTTCGGATGGACTGGCTCCCGGAACGAGTCGGTCGGCAGGTAACGCTACGGACAGCTCTGGGAGGGCTGTCCGACCGGGATCGGAATCGACCCCATAGTGTTGATTTTTAAGGTGTCTCCATATACACTGATTAAAATGATAGCAGCAACCCTGAATTGCTGTGTGTGGGTAGGATTTTAGGATCGCATTTATCATTGCCTGCTCGTAATCAATAATTATTTTTTGGGGAAAATAATTATTGGTTTCTTGTTTAATTTGAGATAGTACTTCTATATAGGTGGAGTTTTGTTTATTTGGTAGTAAGGCGTAGATAAAAGGGATGTTAGTGTTTTAATATAGTGCATGGACAGTATATAATTGATAGAATGGTTTGGGACATAGTTTAAAAGTCCCGTCCATCATCCACATTTCTGACTGTTGGAGTTTTAATAAATTATTGGCGGTTGCAAACATAATGATTCTTTTATCTTTAGATTTGTTGTCGTAAAGAAGAAATGGTTCTTTGTTATGTGTAATTGATAGTTCTGGGGGAATTTCTACCTCTTCAAATGTTTTTGGGGCAGGTGTGGTGGTGGTTGTGGCTTTTTCCTTCGAGCTATAGTTCTTTTTAAGGAAGCAATAGAGGGCATTTGGCCAGTAGCATGTTGGGGTACTCTGGGCAGCATTTCTTTAAGTATTTGAGTGGTAGATTTCTGTGAGCTAGTGCTAGCTTCTCTAATGTTGTCTAGGGCATTTCTAACCTCTATTTCAGTAACATTTGGGGGTTGGTTATGCTCCCTAACATACAGAACAGTTGTTTCTCTAGTTGTAGCCCTCTCATAACATTTATTAGAATAGTATTTGTTACATTTCCAGTTTACTTTCAGTCCACTTTGCTTTTCTTGGGTATAGACATACCCCATGTAACATAGCAAAAACTTTCCTTTCTGGGAAGTGATAAATTGGGCGCCTTCAGTCATTGTGATGTTTTAAATGCTAAGAAAAATATATATAAAAATTAATAAAATGAATATTGTACATATTCTTTAATTAATATATACAAATTGTTATTAATATACTTACAATGTCGATTTTGGGTTCGTTTTTAATGCTGATGCTTTTTCTTTGTTGTTTGATTTCAGTTTTGCTGCTAATGTTTCTGTTGGTAGAATAAAAGATAATTTTAATAATTTTGTTCAATTGTGCACAAGGTGGGGTGGGGGTTTGGGATAAAGTTGGGGTTTGGTTGGGTGTTTTAGGTAATTTTTAAATTGAATTTAGCTTAATACTTACTTTATTTGTTAGTCAATTTTTCAAACTGCTCTGTAATTGTTTAGATGATTTGAGAATTATCTGTAGAGGAGACATAAATAGGAAAAATATATATATTAATTATTTATGCATGATAAATAGTAGTTTTTGAAGACTAGCAGTAGTGTTAGATTCTAACTGGCATTTTACTTACTTTTGTGAAGTAGGAAATAGATTTTTCGTTACTGAAGTCCTGTGTTCTGGCAGCAATCCGGCAGAGTTTCGTCTTCTTGTTTGTTTTTGGTTTGAGGTGTAAAATACTGAATAATTTTTTGTTCTTTATATAGTGTTTAATTAATTGTTTGTTTAATGTGATTGGTTTATTTTAATATTGTGTGTATTTCCTTGGTTGATATTTATTGTTTTAATTGTTTTGGTCGTTGTTTTCCATGTATGGAAAACGCTAATTAAGAGTTAGTTAGTGCTTTTATTTTTTAACAGATTTAGGGGCCCATTACGATACCCGGCGTAAAAAAATCCGCCAGGCATGGAAGCGGCAAAAATCCGCCCGCACACACCGTCTGAACACCGACCGCGCCATTACGATTACACAAACCGAAAACCGCCATCGGCGGAAAAACCACACAAGATACCGCCCGCCATCGTCCGAGTCGGAGTCAAACCGCCCGCCACGGACGGAAACACGCACGACAACACAAAACCGCCCGCCCTCACGGCCGACACACCGCACGTGAGATTACGATCGCACCGCCATGAGCGCGGGAAAACTACAAATATACCGCCCGCCAGCGCAAACAACGCCGACGAGAATCGACACGGAAGAAGCCATGGCGCCCACGTCCCTGCACAGAAACCATCCGCTGACAAAAACAATCGCAAACAACATGGCCAACAAGTCCACACAGCAAGGCACGCACAAATACACAAGCACAGTACACATCCCGAAAACACCCCCTGGAGAAACAAAAACTACAAAGGCCAGAACCCCAGACACAACACACCTGAAAACAACAGACCATGAGGACACACACACATAGGTAAGTACAAAAGCAGCACTCCCACAGACCACAACCCCTTGCAACATTGCAAACTAGAGAGGAGAGGACACAGTGACACAGCAAGGACAGCAGCACACCACAGAAACGCACACATCACAACCACCACCACCACCACCACCACCAAACACCGGCACCACAAACCCCCTGCACATTACACAACACACACCGCACCAGCACCACAAACACCATGGCACCACAAAGAATGCCCAAGTTCACGCCCATTGAGCTGACGGTCATGGTCGACGAGATCATCAAGGTGCACCCACAAATCTATGGGAACCTGGTCCAGCACACACCACTAGCCACCAGAAAGAGAATGTGGAACCGGATCGTAGACCAGGTCAATGCAGTCGGGACCCTGCCCAGGAACAGAGTTGAAATCAACAAACGGTGGAATGACGTCAAGAGCCTGGTCAAGAAGAAGGAGAGCAAGAACAGAGAGCTGGCAGCCGTCACTGGCGGAGGGAATCCCGCGCTCTTCAAGACCTTCAAAGCGTGGGAGGAGAAGGTGCGAGTCATAATACATCCCGAGATCCTCGCCGGATTAGCAGGGGAGTGGAGGCTGGTAAGTACAAACTAATGTATACCAGCACACCGCTATGTACTCACATGCACTACCACCATGCCACAGCTCCCAGGGACAAACACCCCCATGTCCAGCACACAATACACAACACATCACACACACATGCAACAGACACCACCACACACAGCCCAAACCGAACAACTGTAAGATGCGTGGGGACATGTGTACACTCAGCCAGCCACGTAACCACCAACAGGTCCCCAAATATGCCAGAAGCGCCACAACGAGCACCCACCACACCCATGTGTCCGCCATAGCTGCACTAACCGACAAGTAACAGGTAAGTGGCAGGAACACAAAGTGCAGTGGGTGGGAGGGTGGACAGCCCAAGTACAACACACACCAGGCCCCTAGTCCCACAGCACAGCAAGGAGGAGCATCCCCCACACCCACGTGTCAGCCACCGCAGTGCACACCGACAGCCGAAAGGTAGACATCACGGTCCACAACAATCGGTGTCAGTGGGTGTCCAGCCACCACCACGACCCACAACACCCCCCCACCCCCACAGACCTGCAACATGGAGCACCCCCCGCTTAGAACCATGTGGCATCCAGTACAGTGCACGCCCGAACAACCTGCAGGTGGGAAACTGGACAGGGCTGGATTACTGGAGGCATGAGGACCGTAACACGACCAACACATGGGACATGTCACGTAGCAGACGAGACACGCAGCACCGCCCACCGTCACGAACAAGTGAACAATGTGCACACGGACATGAACCACAGACTCACACCTCACATGACCCATCACAGACACAGCAACACCCAAGGAGCCACGTCTGCATGCACAAGCCACACTGAATATAGTACCACACGGCAGCCACTGTGCAACCCATCACACACAACCGAAACACCATTGAAGTCCTGTCCATGTAGCCCCTACTGCCTGTCAACCACACACCCCACAACTACGCCTATGTAAGACAAACAACACTAGACGCAACAGAGCGGAACAACATAAATGCACACGAACACCACTGAACCCATCAAACACACAGACACACCATGCACATACAACATACAATCCATCCCATCCGTCAGCCCCAGTCTCATGAAAGGCATGTCATCCGCACAGCTGCCACACATACAGCAGTCACGCTAAGATACATGCCCATGACCAACCATGTGCCAGAAGTCAATGAAGCGCACGACACACTGTGAGCAACAACACACAACATGGGCCCCCCCCCGAGCACTGCAGTGATGCACATGGCACAGGGCAGCACGCACACCAAGGAGATGGGACAACTGCAATACGTCGGCCGGCACACAACCATCACTCACTCATAACGATGCGTCCAATGCCATGTCCAGTAATCACAACAGACAGCAAATATGCAGGCCATGTCAAGCATGCACACACCTCAAACCATGCACTGTCATGCTGCCACAACACATGTCACGTTCGGCACCCATGGCTCACAGCATGTACCCCAAAAGCATATTCCATCCCAAATGCGAATCTGGGGCATGGCCCCCATGTTGCCATATGCGTTCCTAAGCGTCCCATCTGAACACCAAAAGCAAAGTACAAACCAGACCCAGGATGGGCCAGGAGCCCGCATACACCAGAGTCACAATAAGTAGGGCACAGCAACACACCCATCGGCATGGCCAATCCGTCCCATGCCACATGTGCACAGCACACAGTCCCATTGCCAAGCACACACAACTACAAATGGTACAGCCACACACACGCCTCCGGGAAACCCATGTACGAGATAGCACGAACTGTTAATGTCAGACGACAAATACATACTTCGCCAGGTGCAACACAATAACAAATCTCATTCTCTCCACAGGTGACAAACTGCTGGATGCTGGGGATGGAGACAGCAGCCAGCACAGCCAGCCTACAAGCCCCCAACGAGGACACACGGATGTGGAGGATCTGTCCTCCTCTTCGGACACGGACCACCAAGCAGGCCCATCTGGTGTGGCAGGGCCCAGCCGCTCCCCAGGACCCCTCCTACCCACCAACCCATCATCCAGGGCTGCTGAACATTCCCAGCCCCCTGCTGCCACTGTCGTTGCGGCCACACCCACGGTCATTGCGGCCACACCCACGGTCATTGCGGCCACTACCACTGCCGCAACCGCCACCATCGCCGCACCGACCACCACCGCCGCCACCACCACCACGTCTTCGCTGGCACCAGCCCCAGCGCAGGTGGTGGCCCGGCCGACTGGATCCACCCTGGGAGCCACAGCGAGGACCGTGGTGAGCAATGTGGCTAGTGGGCAGGCCGGTGGCAGCAGTACTGGTAGGAGGAGCAGGGTCAGGGAAACGCAAGTCTCCCCTGGGAGCCATGCCCTGCCTCAAATGGCCAGAGTCCTTGGGGCCTATGAAGAGGCCCAAGAACAATGGGTCAGGTCTGCTTCAGACACGCGGGAGGTGCTGGGGGTGCTGAGGTCCATGGACGCCCGTATAGGTCAACTCGTGGACCTCATGGGCCAGCTGGTGGTGAGGTCACAGCCAGGGACAGCAGCTCCACCACCGCCACCACCTGCCGGGGCGCAGGGTCGTGCAGCTGCGTCCAGTTCCCCTGCGTCCACAGCCAGTGAGCACACCTCAACCACCAGCATGTTGCAAGCAGGCACCCCCCTCGCAAACGTGGAAGGGGCCGTCCGAAGTGGAAACAGATCTCCCGGGAGGACTTCGCACGCTCCAGACGCAAGTGAGGCAGCCAGCCAGCCTTCCTTGACCACCCACTGCATTGACTTGGACTACGATCCCACTCCACACAGCCATCTGGATGGCATGTGTGTGTTGGACTATGGACATAGAACCAGTGGGTACACCCTGAGCATCACGCAGCCATGACCGACAGCTCATTGTCACTGCACGCACCACTTTTGTCATCACCTTACACACAATCACATGTCACAGTTTGAAATAAATGCACCTCTTACACAAACTGCTGTTTGTGCCCAGTGTTTTATTTGTACGGAATACAACGGCCACCTTGGGCGGAAAGGCACCTGATGCGTGGCATGGCAATGGAATCCGGAGGGCCTGTAGGGACCTAGGGGTGGGAGACAGAACAGGAGCACATTCAATGAGTGTGTCACACACCCATCACACAGTACATGTCAACAACTACAAGCAATGTACACACATCGCACAGAGCAATAGGGCACAATGCCACAGCCACCAACAGTGGCATACTACCCCTGGCCATGAAGCGTTGACACACAGCACGCAGTGAACAAACGGCCACCCTGACACAGCACACACACACCTGCACAGATACAGCCACATCAGCCGTCGTACATGGACACTCACCGTCAAGTGAAGTAGCGGGCGATGAGCTGCTGCCGCACATTACCAGCTTCCTCCTCTCCGCTGTCCTCCTCACTCGAGCTGTCCTGGTCTGCGGGCTGGGGCCCTTGTTGATCTCCGTCATCCACGATGAGGGGGATCTGCTTCCGAATGGCCAGATTGTGCAGCATGCAGCACGCCACCACTATCTGGCACACCTTCTGTGGGGAGTACGCCAGCGCACCCCGGTGCGGTCCAGGCACCTGAACCTGGACTTGAGGAGGCCAAAGGTACGCTCGACCACACGTCTGGTCCTCCCATGTGCCTCATTGTAGCGATCGTCTGCTGGGGTGCGAGGATTCCTCAATGGACTGAGCAGCCATGCCCCATTCGGGTACGCAGAGTCACCTGGGTGTGAGGGACACAGAGAACCGTTGCTATTCCAACTGGACAGGGGACAGCATCGCACAACCAGCACGCCACACCACTCCACATACTCACCGACAATACAGCCACGATCCTGTTGCAGATTGGACATCAGTCGTGGCAAGATGCTGTTGCGCATTATGTGTGCGTCATGGGCCGAGCCTGGGAACTTTGCACACACGTGGGTGATCACCATGTCCGCAAGGCACACCACTTGCACATTCAGGGAGTGCGTGTGCTTCCTGTTGCGGTACAGGTGCTCAGTGGCCTGTGGTGGAACAAGGCCAACATGTGTGCAGTCAATGGCTCCCACGACGTGTGGGATTCTGCCAAGGGCATAGAATGCACCCTTCACTGCCGCCAATTCACGAGCCCTGGGGAATCTGATGTACCTGTTTCGGTACAGCATCATGGCTGCCAGTACATCCCTCAGCACCTTGCTGAACATGGGCTGGGACATCCCTCCTCCACTGCCCACTGTGTGCTGGAATGACCCATGGCGAAGAAATGCATGGCGGCCATCACCTTAGCCGTGGGGGTGACGGCAGTCGGATACACCCTGCGGGGACGGAGATGGGGTTCTAACATGGCACACAGTCGATGCAGGGTTGGCCTGTCCAGCCGAAACTTCCTAATAACCTCTGTATCGTCCATGTCCACCAGCAATTGGTATGGGCGGTCAATGTTCGGTCTCCGCCTAGGGAAAATGGCAGAGGACACATGTCAAAGCAACACAACACATAGCAATTTCGCATACACATCACTGACATGACTGAGCAAGCACATGAGCCACAGCCCAGCTGTCAAGCTGGGACGGCACGGCCACAATACACTTACACAGGTCTCCCAACAATGGCAATGGCTAGTGATACAAACCACTGCCATGTGCATGCACATGGGGATCTAGGCCCCAATGACTTGCGGGGCGTGCTGATGGGGACTGACTGCATATTCGTCAAGCGGCAACGCCACGGCAACATGAATGTCTGCTGAGCATGGAACTGCTTCCGAGGCTGGATGAGTATGGCACACGACGACGACGATGTGGGCACAGGCTGAGCGGCCAAAACAAGTGGGACCTGTGGCACGAGGGGATATGAGACAGTAGTAGGTGTCAGCACTGCACCCTATGTACAGCACTGTACGGATCACACCTCCCGAAACATTGACAGGTGTCCACATTGACAGCCCCATGCCAAGACGACTGTGTGCTTGCAGTCACACGTCACAGGTGAGAGGTTACATTGCACGTGCCAGGTGGCAGACGTACATAGTGGGAGCTGGCATGTGTGTGCATGTGTCTCCTGTTCAGGATCCACCAGATGGGCGCTGACTCTGTACTGACCATTGGACACAGCATGTTCCGTGGAAGGCTTGTGTGTGTGGGATGGTGGCACTGGATGTGCCTCCGTTGGGTGGGGGGCCATGCACAGGGCGGGTACGTCGATGATTGCGCATTGTTGGTCACGGTGGGTGCACCAACTAAGATGTGTTGCCCTGTGTTCAATTCCTATGTCCGCATGATGATGGACTGTAGATGTGGGCAGACTACACATTGGTCGATGTGCTGTCTATATGCATGTGCCTTCACACCAGGCACAGCTGCCCCTGCACATGTGACCCCTGCTGGACTCGCTGCTGGGTCTGTGGAGCTGATGCACCTTCTGTGCGTGGGGCGGACAGCTCTCCTCACTTCCCTCATTGCGCATGTCATGACTTTGCCGCAGGTGACATGGATCATGGAGGGCCCACATGTACGCGTGGGTAGGCTACACATGATTGTTCACTGGTCGCCACCCCCAGTCAGTGTTTCGAATGGGAAGGTTGTCGTGCTGGTGGTATATTCGATGTGGCGGATGGGCGGGCCTAGGTGCGGGCTTACATTCCGGACATGGGGGGGTAGTTGGATTGGTGACTAGTTGCAGTACACACGGGACACGTCTCTTCCTTTCCACATCTGGGTCATCCCTTGTACTCACTGACAGTGATACAGTCATCTTCGCCCCAGCCCTCATGTCCTCCCCTCGCTCCCCCAATATGCATGTGCACCTGCGAGGCTGGCGCTTGCACAGGCAGCCCCAAGCTCGCACCAGAGAGGGCAAGGAGTGTATGTGTGGGTCCAGTTGCACGAGTGGGCTGTCTCAGGGTATGATGTGTGGCGGGACGCCGTCCACCTGCGTGGTGCCCCAAATGGAGACCCGGCCTGCATGGACTATGCATCACAGTCTTCGCCTTCCGGACCCGCCACCTGCGACACCCAGTGGCTGTGGCTGCCCTTGCGGCCAGGCCGCGTCCGTCTGTGACTGATGGCCCACACATTCACTCTTTGGCCTCTCTGGGGAGGGCTCGGGGGTGGTGGCGCACGCGCTTGCACTTAGTCGCAATGGCATGTGGCGTGGTTGGTATAATGGGCAATGGATGGGATGGTGCGAGCCACCTCCCGTGACATCAGTGCTGCTCGTGCTGTGGTGCGTCCCCCTACACTTCCATTTGACTTGTGCCATGCTAGACGTTGAGGTTCTATTGCCTGCGTGATATGACCAGGAGGAGCGCGAGGAGACCTCACACACACCATGCTCCACTGCCATCCCGTGCCCTGTATCGCCTGTGCGGATTGACTATGTTGGGGTTACACCTGGTCGACTGGGGCTGTGTGTGCCTTGTCAAGGGGCATGGCGTGCGCACAACAGGATCCAGCTTGTCCACGGAGGGTGGGCTGACGTGTGCGCCTGGTACCGCATTGTTCGTGTGCCCGGCTGATGTGCACACACGTGTTCACTCCCCCCCCCGACAGGTGTCCTCTCACAATGCCCAGGGAAGCGGTGGTGTACTGTTCATGACCCCTCCCAACACGGCGTGCTCCAACTTGGCATGTGCGCATCTACCCGTCACACCCACCCACCTGAGCACTGCGTCCATACGACTTCACACAACACATGTGTGTCTTCCACAGTTGTGCTACTCATTTGCGTTGACATCCAATACCAGTGGACTACATGGTCATGTCACGACTGCCGTGTACTTCACATACTCTCATCCTCTCTCATTCGTACTTGTGAAATGAGTCAGCGGAGACAGTTTTGGTTTCAAACATTATATTGAGTCTTCTGTCCTCTGTGATGCAGTATAGTGGACACTACTGGCAGCGGAATACATGTTGAGGATATACTGAGCATGATTACAAATGGGATAGGGTGTGGGGTTACATGTGATTGGCTGTTGCATGTGGGATGTGGGCTTCAGAGTTACATCTGCTTGGCCAAGGCTGTGCTAATGTACATTTACGTATAGCTGCGGACTTTGACACAGACGGTATACATGTAGCCTACCAGACCGCTTGGCATCATGGGCACAGTCCATCTCAGTTCCATGTGACAGGTTTGCTGCGGTTGTTCCTCATGCACGCGTGCATGTGAGATGACATCAGGGCATGTGCTTGCGTGCATGCAGCGGCGTGCCACTTGTTGTTGCAATGTGGTGGTTACTGGACATGTCACAGTCACTGGGGTCGTGTTGTTGTTGTATGCACTTGTCGTCCATGCAAAGGTCCTGGTATGGGATTCCCGGGGCGGGGGTGGGAGGGGTGCAGCACCCACAGACTCCAGGCGACCTATTCATGTCCACTGAGCGGTGTGTGTGTCCATGGGCGCTGGATCCATGTCGTGTCCTGGTTGTTCGTGCAGTTCCGTCCATGTGGGTGCGATACACAGACCCCATGCCACTGCCTCCCACGATGCATGCGGTGTTCCTGGATGTGATGGGGAACAGTGTGCATGTCCCGGTCATATCCGATGTCATGGCGATGTCGTTGATGGTGTGGTGACAGTTGCCGGTCGTTTGGTATGGCTGTTGTGGTGGTGACTGGCCAGTCCGTGCGGAAGCTAAGCATTGGTGCGGGGTTGCACATCATAGGTCAATCGGTGAACCTGCGTTGTGGTCCGACGAATTTACAGGTTGTCAGGTATGCGATGCCGTCCAGCAGGGCTTCCATGTCATTGGTGGTGTACATGTTTGCCAGCCAATGTAGCGGATGGTGGCTGTCAAGGTGTTGTTCGTAAGTTGTCCCTTGGAGGACCATGATGGGGCATGCTGGGTGACATTCGATGTAGCTGTTCTCGATGATCCGTCGTGTGGAGGCACAGTGGTCCCATTTCAGTGCGGGTGCGATGTTGGCCACATACGCCATGCCCCCATAGGCAGAGCAGGCCCTGTCGTGTGCGTCCAGAGGGAGGAGTAGTGGTAGCAGGTCCGCCTTTAGACATGCCGGGTTGGAGAGGCACATCTCCACGGGATGCTGGTAGGGACACCTCCGACAGTAGAAGACGGGCATGACGCAGCTGAACAATGTGATGCGGTAAGTCAGTCGGTAACTTACGTTCAGCAGGGACAGGAGATCGCATCCCAATATATGTTTCAGGTTGGTTTTGTACAGATTGACCTGTCCGGCGTAGTTGGGTAGGTGTGTTGCGGTTGCCATTTTGCAGCGGTGCGTTGTGGTGGCGTGCTCCGGCTGTGTGTGCAGTCTGCAATGTGCACGCTCCGAGGTTGCTGTGAGCTCTGTGTAGTCGTAGGGAGACAGGACTTGTGTTCTGTTGGCTTGTGCGGAGGACACGGGCCCTCATCCCACATGCTTCTCAGACAGTTCAAGGTCAGTGATGTGTGACTCCTTCCAATTAACTTGCATGTGGCCGACATGGGGGAGTGTTTTCTTTTTCTTCCCCGTCCGTTGTGTGCTTCTGTGATATGCGCTATCTGCCCTGTGGTCGGTCTCCTCGGCATGCCTGTGTTGGTCTTTTCTTGGACAATGGCTGTATTCACCGGCTTCTTTGGTAGGGCTGTGGTTTCGGAGTTGGAATGGAAGGTCATTCAGTGCTGTCTGCTCTCCCTTGTGTGGGCGGCAGGCTGCCTTTCCGCTCTGCGTTGGGCCTTGTGTGTGAATGTTATTCTTGGGCCACCTGTTGTCGGTCCCCGGGCTCTTCGGTGTTCCGTTTTATATGTCTTGTTCATATGTGCAGGGTGGTATGGGTGTTTCAGTGTGGTACTGGCGTTCCTCTTCCCGAAGGGGCCCTGCTTCTCCTAGTTGGTGTTGCCGCCGCTGTGTGCTACGCCATGTTTGTTACACTGGGGTGTGTCCTGCTGTTGCGTGACTTCACTGACATGTGTGCGTCGGTTGTGTGGCGTTGGGTGTTGTCCGTGAATTGGGCGTTGGGGACATGTCTGTGGCAGGCCTGTCACGTGTCATGTGCGTTCGGGGTGGGGCTGATGTGTGTGCTGCTTGGTTGTGTCCCTGTGTCTGTGTGCGACGCATGCATGGCGCTGCGGTTGGCCTCTGCGTTGTGCGCATGTGTGGCGGCGTCATAGCCGCTTTGGGGCCGTGACGGGGTCGTTGGTTCCTAGTCCCAGGTGGTGTGTACACATGTGTTACGCGATGTTACGATTTGGCCTGTGTGTCATATGTGGATGCAATGGTGGATGTGTAGTGTACACGCGGGGGTGGGGGTTGTCCGCTTTTCCGCCCTTGCACTGTGTGCGCTGTTTGCGTGCACTTGTTGTGTGTGTGCCTACCTGCGTCTCCGCGGTACGTTGCGTCCTTGGTGGTGCATCAGCAAGAGCATGGGGAGGGCCTGCAGTGCTGGATTCATGCTCGGGGAGCCGCTTCTTCGTTGTCCGTGCTCGGCGTCCGTGTTACCGCCTCACTTTCACGTGCGGTGTCTCTTAGCCGTGGGAGCCGTTTGTTTGCGGCATCGTAATTTATACGCCGGGCGGGACGTGATTTCGTCGGACGGTGTGTGTCAATTGGGCTGCGCCGCTACGTGTACGGGCGCACTTTGATGGCGGACGGTGTCGCTGGCTTGCCGGCGGTGTTTGGCTGACTTTTCGCATCGTAATCGGGCGGGCGTGTGGACTGCTGCGTGCGAACGGTAACTGGTGGTTTTTGCATCCGCCAGCACGGCGGTTGTGCTTCCGCCCGCCATTGTAATGACCCCCTTAGTGCTTTAAATGTGTATTAGATTGCATTTGATGTAAAATAATGTGTGCATAATATTCATATACAATATTTAAATAGTTATTAATAGTGTATTTATAATATTATGTATTCATATATGTTTTAGTATTTTAAAATAGGTTTATTTGATATATTTTGTATGCAGTGTATGTTTTTGATTGAAATATATTTTTGGTGTGAAGTTTTGTTAGTTTTATCTGTTTTGAATGTGTCGATATTTTTTAAGAACGATATTATTGCTGTCTATATTATTGTGATCGATATTTTTGACAAGTTGTATATTTTTAGAGTATCTTCGATATTTTAGATAACGATATTTTGATGTTCGATAATACTGATATCAATATTAATGTTTGACGATATTTAGGTGTCGATATTAGTGTATATTTTTAATTAAGTATAGTTTGTCGATATTAGTGTAATCGATATATTTGTGTCAATAAAAATGTAGGTCGATATTGTGTCTGTCGATATTATGTCAGTGATTCGGTATCAACACATGCCCACCGTGGGCTCCAAGACAACAGCCAGGTCATGTTACATTTGTTCGCTGTTACCGCACACAGAAGGTGCAGACAGGCTTTACTTGTCCCAAGAGGTAGCCCCCGAAAAAGCAAAATGCCTTCTCCACCTATATCTATGTAGGATTAGGGCCAAGATGCAACCCAACAGAGTAGAACCCCATAGCATAATAATGAATCTGATCCGATATGAGCCAAATCCCGCAGCATTGTTTTTTACCGAGCCTAGCAACATTCAGTCAGATCTAGATAGGATACGCAGGAGGGGCACCACAGGGGAGGATCCTGTTTGGCCCGAGACTTTCCAGAAAAAGGTTCTTGGAAGTAGCTAATCTGCCACACCAATGCACAAACACATCCACTCCTGCCTCCATCTGTGGTCCCAAGGTGGCCCTTAGCATTTTAGGGGCTGTCTTCTTTAATAACAAATAGACCACAGACATGGAGTTCCAGTGTAGGGACATCCACCTCAATGATACATACGGAAATGAGTCTCATAGGGGAGGATTAAACAACAGCATAGATACCCCATGTCAGGAAATCTGGGATACTGAGGTGAATAGATATACATGGTTAGAAGGGAAGAGGCAACCCTTAATTCTACTGAAACTTACACTGTATTCCTTGTGTTTCAGAGGAAAAGGAACAATTCCACTAGAAACGAATGAGAACTGTGGTACAGTGCTGCACATTCCAGACATGCAAGGGGGCACCTCCACGCTGATGGATAGTTACTGGCAATGCAGCAAGTTTGCTTACACTCAGTTCGTCCTGGGATGGAGTGGCCTCTGCTCCATCGTCACCATACACACTTCCACCCTGGTCATTGCTGGAGAAGATCTGTCAGAATTGCAACAACACTAGCTAAGAAAGAAGACCACTCTTTTGCTTCAGACTCAAGAGAAAAGAACAGCTGAATCTTTTGGCTGGGCTCAATACAAGGACTTCCAGATGAAATCAGACTGTTTTCTGGCACACAAATCAACACAGGGGGTCCATACCCTTCTTCACAGTGCAGACTAAAGCGAACCCTAATGGTTAACGATAACCAGGTGAGAGATGCTCAAAATGATGAACAGCACTGAGCTCAGCCTTAATGCGATCAAGGAAAAACCGCGAGCCATCGACATCATGGTGATGCAACATCGATATGGGATGGACTTAATGACCGCAATGGAGGGAGGTGTGTGTTCCAAGATCAGTGCACCCTGCTGCATGTTTATCCCAGGTAACGACCTGGATAACGGCACTCTGAATCTTGCCATTCAAGCATTACACCATTCACAAAAAGACATGCGTGAGGAGGGAGGTGCCCCTGAGCAGGCATGGTATTTAAACTGGTTTGCTGGCTCCCCCGGTGGCTGACCGAACTGTGCACATCACTGTTGCCCATTCTCATATTTTTATTGTTCTTGTCTGGTTTCCTACCTAGGGGGTTTCCTACTGTAAAAATACAGTCCTCAAATTTGGTAGCATGCAAGTAAGTAAGAAAATAGTATTAGTCAAAACTGAAGAATAACATGTCCCCAATAATGTGATTGTCATGAAGTATGGGTTAGATAATGTACTTGAAAATTTAACTAAAGTGGGGAATGTATATATTGTTAAAAAACAAAGCAGAAGCTTATAATGGTACACTTGCATAAGCAAACGAAATTGCATCACTACTATCAAATTTGTCCGTCATGAACTCTCCATCAACTCCGACTCAGAAATATGTGATCAGGCGGGCTCTGCAACCTAGGCCCGCGGTAACTGATTGACAGGTCACAGGTGGGGTGTGACGTAGCTGGCAGACAAATGCGCGAACAGGAAACTCAGGCCCATCCCCCAGATAAGCTTAGCGACAAAACAATGGTCCAGGAAAATTGGTCCTAATAAAGCACACATGGCCAGAGAGGTGCGTGCATTCCAAAAACACCATAAAGTCAGATGCCACATGGAGTTAGGAACAAGCAGCCAATCAGGACACAGCACACACAGTACACGCAGTGATCACGTGCCCCTCATGCTGGACATCTGGACACATTACCCACTAGTCCACATTCTGTCCACGCAAGGTCGAGGCCCACTTGCATTTTTTATCAGTGACCTTTTATTTACCACTCCACAGAAAAAGCATGTATTCTTTTACCAAACAAGGATCACCGGATGTACTTTTATGACCCCCAAATCTGTATAAAACTCACTCTGATTGATTGTACTTTGAGACAGTCCTCAGACCCGTTTCTGTAAGCTGTACTCCCTGTCGAAGTGGTTAAAATTAAATCAACTGTTACTGTTTTGTCAAACGCCTCTTGTCAAAGCAGATACATCCATTGTTGAAGGTAATGGCTCTCACAGCAATAAGGGGTAATGATGCCTCTAAACTGGAACTGCACCTGGAAGTCAGCAGTCTTTTTGGGTAATACTGGTGAGAGACAAAGAGGCAGGCTATGCCTACAACATTCCCTTTAAAGAACAAAGGAGAGACCCCCATCTCACCTACCAATACCTGCCATCAGCCAAAGAGCATAGCTTAGAAATGTTAGCAAGAGCCTGCATTTCAAAAGAAGCCCTGTCTCAAAACTCCAACAATTAGGTGTACCAAGCGTGGCCTCATTTGATTGACAGTGGAACACCTTCCAGGTCATAAGTTTAGCAGTGTGGCAAAGGCAGCATGCTGTGTTCTATGATTCAGTAGTTGTGAGCAAGCCTTTTTGTATTTTCACTGGAATAGAGGCCTACTGGTCCACTGTTGGAACCAGTGGATCTGTTTGGCTGAAGGAATGCCTCCAGCCAGGCATAACTACAGTTCCAGTCAAGGGCAGGTGATTACACTCACTGAATACCCCATGCTCACCCTTGGGTAGCTTGGGTCTGAGCAGTCAGGCTTTCTACAGAGACAATGTGCACAGAAAAGGCACAGCAACCACATGCGATAAACACACTGAGCGTCAAAAATGAGACTTCACACAGGATGTATGTAAAAACATTTATATTTAACACACACATTCAACCATTATAACATGAACATCATATACATTTGGATATAAAACACACTCGGAAATATTACTAGCAGTACTAGGCCTACTCATATAGTTATGATATCAATAGTATGCACACTGTGGACAATTCCTAATCTAACCCCCCCTCAATTGAGAGAGAGCACCCTTATGTGGTGCACAATATCAAAATTATGTACATACACGAAAACAGAATACTTTTTAGCAGCACCGCGGGCTGGAGCCATGCAGGAGAACCCAATGTCAAATGTATTGTGCTTTTGGGGTACAATGAACATATGAGGCAGCACCGCCGGTCAGTGTCATGAATCACAGGCACACGATCACTCCCACTCACCCACACTCACTCTGCACCTCTATGCAATGGGACAGGTTTCAGCCAGTCCATATGGAACACTCTTACACACACATAAGCACTTGGCACCCTAATGCGGTGCCATTGGTACCCAGGAATTCAATGTTCCCACTCTGTAGACTCCGTGGCCCAAGTTTCCCTCCACCCTCTGATTCACCCTGATTGTCCTATACCCCCGGATGGAAGATAACCAACCTGCACCCCCGGACACTTGGACGCATTTGGCCCAAGTCACAATTAGTCTGGGTCCTCGGGAAGCAGGTGGGAATATGTAGTATTTTTAATTAGGGGGTAGACATAAACAAGGGAGGGTTTAGCAGCCACTCAGGAAGTTGACCCACAGGTCTCAAAACACAAAGGTGTCACGCAGTCTCTTGACCCACTTCCGAACTGTCTCTGAGATACTCCTTCAACCCAGTCAATGTCTCTCGCTATTATTTGGTGCCAAGATGTCTTCAAGCGGGGCCAGGTGTGGATAGGGCAGTTGGTCTGCCATGATGAGGGTCAAAATGGGAACAACTGATGAATGGGGGGTAACACAGGGGAGCCGCCAAATAGGATGAAGTGCCCCGATTGGTTTACGATGATCCGGGTCGTGCCCTGGCAATCTGAGCACAACACCTGGTGCACGCTGGTATGAGTCACACCAGGCACTGCAGATTTCGAACACTATGATCTGCAAATTTTGAACCTCCCTGCAAAGGAGGCACAATGATTGGAGCACGTTGAGATGGGTTGCACCAGGCAATTCTGGTCCCACACAGAGAAGAGATGCAATTCCGTACCTACCTGGAAATAAGGCACAATGTCTGGTGCATGATGATACCGGTTGCACCAGGCTAGTCTGGTCACGCACACACAGGCGCAAGTTCAGCAGAACCACATGAGGTAGAATGAGGCACTACTATGGGTACACCCCCACCTCGGAGGGTTGCACCCTGTGAATGGAACACTGCACACAATGAGCATGCAGGCGGCATGTCGCATGAGAGAGATGCGGCACGGTTGATGAAACGGGCCACGTAGGGTCCCGTAACCGGTGAATCTGCTCACCACCACCTAGACACTAATGAGTGTTGGGGTCCCCGCAGTACAGAAACCACATGCCTTAGATGCGGGCAAGATTTCAGGGGCTCTGCTCTAGAGAATCCGGTCTTCAGACACAAGTCTTAGTTCCATGCTCACACCACGCTACCAGTTGGGATTCAATAGCTGAGGTGGGCACTTGAGAGGGGACCGCTATCCGGATGTCACAGGTAGATGGTATAGGTCCCTCGCGGGAGATCTTTGATAGCCGTGTTTCAACAGTTATCCTTCATGTACACAACAGAGTCCTCTGGCAATGTGCACCACACGGTCTGGGTTCCCTGATCCCGCATCTCCCCTTGCTGGAAGATGGCGGTCGGAATTGAAACCGGTCGGTCATTACGGCTGGCTTCCGAAGGGCTCAAGGAGCCCGTCGGCCAGTCAGAAACGGCACGTAATCCCATAATGACGGTGTTTCCGCCGTCGGGATTATGATGTCAATTTCCCAAAGGCTTTTCATGTTGGGCTTTCCGACATGAAAAGCCTGTCGGAAAGTGACTTTGGGGGCCCTTAGCAGGGCCCCCTTACAACAGTGGCCTCTGGTTGGGTCCTGGGGGCACATATGGTGCCCCCTGTCAATCCCTGCACCGAGTGGCAGGCACCATTCGGCCCTCAAAGGTAGAGGTCTGCTGTTCCCGTGGGATGGCCATGGTTTATGGCGGTCACGGGGGGATGCACTCATCAGGGGTAGTAAGCGCTATGTAAATGCAATTACAATGCAATACAATACAGATGTGCTTCCTCTGACTCCTGGTGTTCACTGGAGCCATGCACCACGGCACCCGAGACTCTTGGAGCATAGAAATGTCCATATATCTGTACTAAGTGAGTTATGGCAAAACTCCCTTTACCAATGGAAAGGGTTTGGCACTGCAAATACATTGATATGACACATCATGAGGCTGCTCGACTGCAATCCACTACTGCAGTCCAAAGTAATGTCAACCACCTTCCCATATTAGCCTATAGGAAGAGCAGGCCTCATAGAAGACACACATAGGTATTCCTCACTACCTGGGTGCATGTGCACTAGTGTGCACAACAACCTGCGATGGTAGGTGGGACACATAGTTTCCAGCACCAGGGGTACAAGTGCACCCACTTGAGTCTGCACAGCAGACTGGACAGGTGTTAAACTAATACATTTATTTGTGTGTATGCACAAGCCTGCGTTGGCAGGCGGCACACACAATCATGGGCACCATAGGTGCAGGTGCACACTTACAGCAGCCTACAATGGCAAGCTGCTCATGAGTTTACTCTTGACAGATACCAGTGCACCCCCCAGGAGTCTGCAATGACAGATCAGCAAGTGTTTCAGAACGCTGAATCAGTGCCACTTCCCAATATGGATAGGAAGGGCTTGTGCACTTTCACACGACAAGGACAGGCCGGGCACATGGCTTACCTAGGCCCTAGCACTTTTGGTGCAGGTCTGTGCACGCCACCCTGCCCGGACCAGCCGGACATGGGTAGACCTCCTTACCGGTGCGATTGAGCACTCCCGGCCAGCGACAGTGGACCGGGTGCCATGCCACTAGCACCATAAATGCAAGAGCGCGGACAAAGGCCTGCACCGGCAGGCCTGACCCTGAGGTTAGAACACCGGAGATGCAGGTATATGCTCACCAGCCTGCAATGGCAGGCCAGGCACCTATCCAAAAGGCCACAGGTGCCAGGGCACGGCATCCAATTTAATTAATTTTATTGTTTGCTTATTTAAAATCATACAATATATACTTATAAAAAAATAAAGACAGATACACATTTAAAATGTACCTTTAAGCATAAAAACGTGTTGTTCATAATTTGGATTAGGGATTCCACATTTAAAAAGGTAAACAAGTCATCATAATATATCTCTAATAAAAAGCTAATTATAGACTCTAACTTCCCTTTTACCGATACCGGTACTTGAAAAAGTGCAAATCTTATTGTGCAATTTCACTGTTGTGCATGCCCCATTTGTGTTCTTTAATAATAGTTCTGTGAGTTTCCTCTGCAGGATTACTGGTGTCTAATCACCGGAGTCCAGTTTCTTTTTGCCATTAATATTAATTAATATAACTTTTGAAAAAGCAGAGTTCAGAACTATATCTGTTGATTCAAGACATCTAATAAGTGCATGTCTACAGGACCGAATTCCACGAGTGCTAAATGTCAGCGTCCAGCCTGCAACGGCAAGTGGGACACCTATTCGAAACAACATCAGGGCCGGTGCGCAGACGAGCCACATTTTGGAACATCATGTCAGCGTCTCTTCCTAATTTGTGTAGGAAGGTGCATGCACTTCCACATTGCCTTGACAGTGAAGACATGCTCAGGGCCCAGAGGCAGCACAAGAGAATCATCAACACCCCAAGAGTATCCCGTGGAAAGAGCCAAACACCAAGGCAGGGGAAGCCCCATTTGGGAGGGTCCTCACAACCTGAGCAGGGAACATCCATATGTACCCGCCTAGCCTTCAGCCTACCACCCCCGTGACGCCTATCAGGGCTTCCCTGGGGGTGGGCACGCTCATGGTATGGGACGACCCACTCAAGGTTGGCTAGGCATAAGTGATGCCAACTTAGGCAGGGGCGCAAACACGCCCCGCAGAATTGCAAAGGCAGACCCGATACAAGGCTGACAGGCTATCTGGTGGGTGGCACAATCAGTGCTATGTCCCACTACTATCCTGCGCCGTCCCCACCTGTGCCTGTTAACGGGGCGCCCAATCGGTATGACACTTAAACCCATTGTGTACACACCTCCAGCCGAATGCAGGCGAGGCGGGTGCGTGCACCTTCCCCCTGCAGTACAGTGGCATTGTGCACAGATTGCTAAGGTTATGGGGATAGAGTCAGTAAAGACTAGTAGGAAGAAAGCAAACACATTTCGGGGTAATTTCCCCTAAGAAGGCCATGTCTGACACCCACTCATATAAAATGGCACTTCTACGTGTAACCCAGATTCTAGTACTAATATCCCAAGTGTATGTTATGCATATGCTTGAATAGCCTGTGTGGCACAAAGATTGATTGAATGAGTGAAACAGCGTTATGGGGCCTGCGTGTTCAGTTTTCAAAGTCCCTTGCCTGTCCCTGTGCACAAGATAGAGATGAGGTTGTTCTGTCAAACAGTGGAAGAGAATTGCTGAAGACCTAGACACTGAAGTGGGGAAAGAGGAGGCAAAAGAGGGGAAAGAGGAGACAGAGCTCATTTTAGAAATTCAATTGGTTTCTTTTGCAGAAAGGGGCTACTAATTAGTCTTCCCGAGCACTGCCATTTGGGAGATGGTGGGGGTGAGGGATGGCACTACAGTCTCTGTTGTTCAGAGTGTGATGGGCCCTTTAAGAGAGGCCACCCATTTGTCCCTTTATTGATCACTACTCAGTGTGGCTAAAGTTAACCAGATGCAGAAAGCTCACACCTCTTTCTGACTCTGTTGCGGGAAGGAGGAAAGTGGGGGCAAAGCTCCTTTTAGAAATTTGATTAGCCCCTTCTGCTGAGAGGGGCTGATAATTAGTCTTCCTGAGCACAGCCATTTTGGAGATGGTGGGGATGGAGGGTGGGACTGCAGTCTTTGTTGTTCAGAGTGTGGCGGGTCCTTTCGGTGAGGCCACCCTTTTGTCTTTTTCCTGATCACTTTTCAGTGTGGCTGTTGATAGCCACGTGCAGAAATCTCAGACCTATTTCTGCCTGTGTCCTGTCAGCGCCTTGAGACCCTCACGGGTGAGTAGTGCGCTTATAATTCCCCTGATTGATTGTGTTGAGGGTACTTCAGGCTGGAGACTTGCCTGCTGTGAAGGGGTTCAGTCTGCACAAAGGCTCCCTGGAGAACAGCTTGGAAAGGCAAGATGACAGAAGAACTGACCCAGACCAGTTCCAAAAGTAAAAACAGAGAATCTGTATACCCTTTCTGCTGTGCCTTAATAAAAGTGGGAGACTTTGACCCGTTTGTTGTTCCAGTTCAAAATTCTCTTTGAGCAGGGAAGAGAGTGCTCCACAGAGTACTCAGAGGACTGCTGTGTAACCAGAGCTGGTGTCCGCCTGACAGCTTGCTTCCCAGAGGTGAGTGGATATCACCTGCATGCTGGCATGGAAAAAGGAAGTTGCTGCCCCGTCCTGAAGCACCTAGAGACCAACATGTCTGCTGAAAGAAGGTAGGAGCATGTCAACCCTGCAAGAGGTGTGATTGTCCAGGGTGAGCCAGATGCATTGGACCCCAGAGCTTTAGGATACGTCCACCCAGGAAGATGAAGGAGAGCAATCTGAGGGCTCCAAGGACCACATAGTGCAGTCTCTCTGGATGAGAAGCTGGCACAACAGCAACCTTGTGAAGTTGTGCCTGAGTGGAATGTGCCGTTGCCACAGCTGTGGCCAATCAGACTGTGCAGCTGTGACATCGTCAAGTTGCGCCTAAGCTGACTGTGCCACTGCAATATTGTGAAGTTGTGCCAGAATGGAATACACTGATGCAACATCGTGACATTGTGCCTGAGTGGACTGGGCTGCTGTGACTTTTAACTGCCCTTGAGTAGATTGGGGCACATGCACAGACACCAGGTGGCGGACTGCTTCGTGTACATGAACTCAGTGCTGGCACACCAGCATCCAGTGAGTCTCCTCCCAAAAGAGGAAGTCAGAGCCACATGCAAGCTGTGGGTCCATGCCATGGTTGAAGAGCAGCCAAAATTCCAAGTGGTAATATTAGGACGGTTGAGACTAACAAGAGTAGCCAAGTGCACAAACTCAGTAGAAGGAGTAACACTGCACGGTGCATGACACCTGCCCAAGAGAGAACTTGAACCTGGAACAGGGAAAAATGAGGGGAGCATGGAAGGGCAGATTACCAGCCCCAAAAACAGTTGCCCTCCACCAGTGAGTCATCCGTATCTGTAAATTGTGGCGGATAGTATTGAGTTTTCTGTGTGTATTAATGTATTTTCTTTAACAAAGACGAGCTGTGGCGTACAAACCAATATTGCGCTGCTGAGTGTTTGTTGAGTTCTGAGCTTGAAGCATCCCCATACTATCTCCCTTAGAAGCCTGTGACAGCTCTGCATCACTATCATTTAGAGTCAAGTGCTGAAGGAGTTGTACTTGGTCCAGTTTGCAGAGCCACAGTTCAGCAGACTCCGGATTGTTTAGCGGCAAACAAACCCAACCCCACATTTGAGGACCAGTAGCCCTTGCTTGCCGAGTGGCCCCCTGAACATGGTCTGAAAGCCACTGAATAAAAATAAGAGGAGAGAACTGAAAAAATAATGGAATATTTGAGCTTAGTAGACATTTTAATATACTGGTTATTCCAGACAATGTTACTCTGGGATGCTGACAATTCGCTGTGCAAACTTCACATGGTAAAACAAAGTAAACTATGAAAAAGGGTTGTGCTCAGTCAACAAAAAGTAATCCAGTCTACCATAGGTTTCTTTTGCACACTTGTGTGAGTGCTTGGATTCAGTATAGTGTGCTCAGTTATTTGGTTCTGTACAGTGTACAGAATAACCAGCACCATCATTAACCTAGCAAGGGAGACATGGATCTAGTGCAAGCAAGTAAAATGGATCCCCTGTAGCCTGCTTAGGTCACAGAATACTGCAATAACCATCATACAGTGGCCCCTCTGAGCACCTGTGCCACTAAGCTGTTCTACCTTTGAGAGCTATATCCCTGGACAGAACAGCAAGTTAATTTAAACTGGCCGCGGAAGTCATATTTTTATATTAAATGCCAAACTGTAAGGCAAGTGATGTTGAATGTTAGATGTGCTACTTCTGAAAGACGGGGATCTATTTAAGCATAGTGTTGAGAGGAAATAAGTTCTTCAGGATGTAAATATAGAACCAGTTGATAATGCAAAGTGGATGGCAGCAAACACACTTGCACTCTCTCTCTCACACACGCGCATGAATGCGCACACACACAGATATGCACTGGCAGACACTCTTGTACTCTCTTCCCTACATACACAGTCAAGCACAGGACACAGTCTAGTGGACATGCTCATGCACAGACTTGCATGTACACACTCTTGCATGCATACTGCAAACACACACAAGACAGCTTTCCATCAAATTCTATTTCTAGCTTTCCATCCCATCTCAATTCAAGCTCCCTTGTGGTAGCATTAATGCTTTCCTTCGCATACCTGTCTCTCAATCTCTTGTACAAAATGGGGTTAACATCGATCATTTTGTTAGGAAGCAGTTCCCACTTTTGAACACGGACTGCTTTCAAATGCTGGGTCTGGAGGCCCCAACTGCTCTTCAAAATCAATCAGAATAAGTTTGAGAGGGTGGTCTCAACTAAGAATAGCTATGACTTAAAAAAGACACAAAACAAACAAAATCCACTTGCAAGTAGCAGCCAAGGGGTGCCTATCGTACAGCACCAGGTGGGTGCGCACCAACGAAAAGAGGGAAGAGAGCCAATTGACGGGCAGAGATTTGCATTGGCAGAGAGATGAAAAACCTGGGGTTCTCCTTCACATGATTGGTCAACTCTATGTGGTGGAAGAAGGAGGCGTGGCCAAGAATTAGGAATGGCCCTTTCCAAGAGGGTGGCCTGTCAGTGATTACTGCCTGAAGATCCCAATTCAAGTTGGAGTTAACATTTTTCCTATTTGCACCATATATAAGAAGGCATTAACAAGCGATGAACGCATCACAATGGAGTCTTTCCCTTATTTTTCTTCATGTTCGTCACCCAGTTTGTGACCCTAATGTTTGCTCATTTGCAGATAGGCTTCTTTTGGAGTTCTCCTGCAAGATGTTGTTCGGGTCTTCCCATTGCCAGTGTGTCATGGAGGGTTTGCTGCCTTGTTTATCTGTCTGCGCAAAATATCTTCTTCATTTAAGAGCCACACAATTGCAAAGAAGACTTTTTCTGCCTCTGCATCTTTTTACTCCTACATATAGATGAGGGGCAACCAGACAGAAGCATTGGCTATAGTTTCAATATCGGCCAGTATAAAAAACACAATTCAGTCCGCTGCTTGTACATGTTCTTCTTATTCAGACTATTTTCTTCACATGCGAGCAGAAAATACGCTGCCAATGCGATTCTCCAATGAAAGCCTTCTTTAGGGTCGCAAACATGTCAAGAACACCACAATAAGCACAAAACGTGCTATTGGTGTATTAAAAACAACACCTTTCCAAAACACTCTCTATTAGTATTTTTTTTAAAAGCAGAAAATTTAAAAACCATTAGGACAATCAGCACTACATTTTGGAACATGTAATATGCAACAGAAAACACAATCATAAACAATAATCAAGTTGTATGACAAACCACAGACCTGTGTATATAATAATGAAAGATTAAATCACCAAAACCCACAAACAATGGGGATAGATCAGTCAAAACGTATGTGTAAACAATAACAAACAGACAGATTTAAACACAAAAACAGACAGAGAGAGTGCATGTATTTGAGTTAATAAAATAAAAAGTGAAAAACGTGCAAGCCAAAGGTCTATAGAGCCAACTTGGAACCCAAGGAAAAATGCTACCCAAACATTGTGTAACAGATATGCAGGCAGCCATGATTCAGAGTATTCTGTACTGTGCAACCGTGCAACAGATGTGCAAGAGACCATAAACCAGAGAATCCGATACTTTGCAATGTCATATTCTTACCCTAGAAGAGTATATTGACAGTGGTCACAAATGTTGGTCCACAACGTCACAGAAAGTAATCCAATTATTCAAAAATATCTATAATATAAGTTGAAAACACCATAAGCGTAATACAGTACTTAAGTTACACTTAAGTTTTTTCCCAACCCTAAATTGAAAACCCGCAAAGAAGGAAAGGTTAGTAGAGTAATACTCTTAAGTATTTCCCAAACTATATGTTGAAAACCAGAGAAAAGGGAAAGACCAGTAAGGTAAAGAGATTTAATGCACCCTCAGTGCTTAAGAAACACAACAGTACTTCATGACTCAAAATTGCTTCCATAGATTTTGACTTATAGATATTTTTGAATAATTGGATTAATTTTGTGACGTGTGGACCAAAATTGGCGACCACTGCCAATATACTCTTATGGGGTAAGAATATGACATTGCAAAGCATCAGATTCTTTGGTTTATGGTATTTGCACATCTGTTACACGGTTAAAAACAGTATCGTATACTCTGGATCATGGCTGCTTGCATATCTGTTACACAGTGTTTAGCTAGCGTTTTTCCTTGGGTTCCCAGTTTGCACTATACACGTTTGGCTTGCATGTTTTTCACTTTTTAATTTATTATCTTAAATACATGCACTCTCTCTGTCTGTTTTTGTGTTTGAATCTGTCTGTTTTTTATTGTTTACACATACTTTTTGACTGATCTAGCTCCTTTGTTTGTGGGTTTTGGTGAATGAATATTTCAGTGTTAGGAACATAGGTCTCTGATTTGTCATATAACTTGATTATTGTTTATGATTGTGTTTTTTGGTGCCTATTCCATGTTCCAAAATGTATTTTTGTTTGTCCCAATGGTTTTAAATTCTCAGCTCTTAAAAAAAAAACATATAGAGTCTTTTGGAAAGGTGTTGCTTTTAATACACCATTGACACGTTTTTGTACTTATTGTGGTGTTCTTGACATGTTTGCAGCCCTGAAGAAGCTTTGTATTGGTGAAACGTGTTGGCTGCATGTTTTCTGCTCACTTGTAAAGAAAAAAGCATGAATAAAAAGAACATATACAAGCAGAGGACTGAATTGTGTTGTTTATACTGGCCTATATTGTGACTATACTCAATGCTTCTGTCTGTTTGCCTCTCGTTTATGTGTAAATGTATTTAATGTTCGACTAAATTGTTTGGCAAACACAGTGACTATATCAGGTAGTGCAGCACAAGGTTCACTGGCTACCAAAATCTGTTCATATTTTACTCCTAACTGGAAACCTCTTAAGCAGACACTTAACAACTTTAACGTGTATTATTTAGTGCAGGGTGGGGCTGTCTTTACTGTGAGGAGTCATTCTTTCTACAACCAATCAAGAATGAAACTTGATGGATGTAATTTGCTAGTTGCCCTGACTGCAGGGGGTCACCTAACACAAAATGGCTTGTGAGTCTTAAGCCAGGCACCAGCAGCCCGTGATCAATTAAAGCTGTGAAGTAACAGAGTTTGGAACATCTCATGTGATAGCACAAAATTCCAATCCCTGGGTATTGGGCTTGACCCCAGTTAGACCTGGCATCTTTTGGCCTGTTTCCCCTCTCTTTTTGTTTTCTGACCTCCTGTTTTTGATGGTATGCTGGAATTCGTTTTGCTGGTTTAGTGTCTCTGTACACTTTTATACTGCCATTCAGTGCTAAAGTGCAAGTAATCCTACAGTAAATTGTGTTATGATTGGTTTTCCATGATTGGAATATTTGATTTACTAGTAAGTCCCTAATTCAGTGCACTGTGTGTGCCAATGGCCTGCAAATCAAATGCTACTAGTGGGCCGGCAGCACTGGTTGTGCCACCCACACAAGTAGCCTTTCGAAGGTTTCTCAGACCTACCACTGCAGTGTATGCGTGCAGTTTTTACTGCCATGTCGACCTGGCAAGTGCATCCACTTGCTAGGCCCTAACCTTCCCTTTTATTACATGTCAATCGCCCCTAAGATAGGCCCAAGGTAGCCCCATGGTCATGGTGCAGTAAATGTGAAAGGTAGGACATGTAGTAGTGTGTTTTACATGTCCTGATAGTGAAATACTGTGCATTATGTTTTTCACTATTGAAAGGCTGTCTGTCCCATAGATTAACATAGGAGCTGCCTTGTAACATCTTACAAGTATAACTTTCCATTGGGACAAGATAGAGAAATGGAGTTTAGGCTCTCTGAACTCAGAATTTAATAACACATCTTTGAATAAAGGGGTTTTGTTTACATTGTGTGTGTGAAAATGGCACTTTTAGAAAGTGGCCATTTTCTTATTCAACCATCTTGTGTGCCTCTGCCTGTTTGTGTATTCACCATCTGGTTTTGGAGTGACAGGAGCTGGGGACGTGCATTCACTCTTGGCAGTCACAAGGGGGAGGGGGGAGGTTGAGGTGTGTCCTGCCTTTCCTGGGTGACTAATAGCCAGGCTGAATTGATATTTCTGCATCTAGAGTGGTGGGAGGAGTTTTCACTAGCACCCGAATAAGCTGTGTCTGCTCTGCACAATGCTGTCTCTACCTCCTGTAGTGAAGCTGGACTAGGAAAGACAAAACTGGTTTTTACTGAGCTCAAAGACTTCCTGCCTAAAACTTCAAAGGGAAAAGTAGTATAAATATTGGGGCGCTGACCCCAGAACTTTAGAACTCTTTTGGAATAAGGAACCTGCCAAGAAGAAGAGCTGGAGAAGCTACCAGGAGGAACTGCCACTTTGCTGTGTGCTTTGCTGTGTTGGCCTGCAGTGACTGCTTCTGTCTTGGGCAGTGAAAGGACTAGACTGGACTTTCTGCAACTTATTTTTCTGAGTTTCTCCAAGGGCTTGAGGTAGAGCTTGCCCCCTGTTCAAGAAGTGATAGCAAAGGCTTCAAGATCATCTGCTACCAGCACTGGGAACTGTGTGTTTTATGCTGCAGCAGAAGAAAAAGCATCCTGATGGCGCGCTGACATCATTACATTGAAAATGAACCTGAAACTTAGTTTCAGTTTCACTGTTTCGGTGATCGTGGTGCTATCTTAGCGGTATCATTGGAAAGTGAAAAATCTCCCCTTTCCAATGGTACCCCTCCCTAGTGGATCTCTGCTTGGAGATCACCGCAAGAGGGCGATCCCCAAGCAGGGATCCACCCACTAGACACCAGGGAGGGGGGAGTGGCCCCTTGGGCAAGGGCCTTTGCTCTCCCCATTTCAAAATAGGGATATTCAGTTTTTCTGCCCCTCCTGGGGGCAGATAGGGCAGTAGCCCCCAATTTGCCCCCACAATGGCAGAAAGCCTACTAGGCACCAGGGATTATTTTTTTTCAAAGTTCAGGGGTGGGGTCTGCATAGAATGGGCATGCCAATGCCTCCGACCCCCCCACAAAAAAATGCCACAGTCTTTCTGCCACCATAGGAGGCAGATGGGGCAATATACCTGTGTGGCAGAAAGCCCACTAGGCACCAGGGATTGTTTGTTTTTTCAAAGTTCAGGGGTGGGGCCTGCTTAGAATGGGCATGCCAATGCCCCCCCCAAAAAAATCCCACAGACTTTTTGCCCCCCAGGAGGCAGATGGGGGCAACATTTTTTTTTTACAATACGTAGGGGTGGGGGCTGCCCAGAATGGGCATGCCGAAGACCCCACCCCCCAAAAAAATTAGCCATGGTCTTTCTGCCTTCCCTGTGAGGCAGATGGGGCAATAGCCCCTGATCTCCCCCCCCAGGGGGGCAGAGAGCCCACTAGGTACCAGGGATTATGCAGTAATTTTTTATATGTATGGGTGGGGGCTGTTCAGAATGGGCGCACCAATGCCCCCACCCCTCACCCAAAAAAATGGCCACAGTCTTGTTTTCAGAAAATTCTGGGATTGGTGGTTTCGCTAGATGGTTGCCAAGCCCAGGATCAAAAAAGCAGGTTACTCCCTCGCAAAACAAGGCCTTTTTGTAATCGATAATTTTGAAGTCTCCACAGTATGTTTTGGGTCGTTTCCTGTCGCGGGCACTAGGCCTACCCACACAAGTGAGTTACTATTTTTATCCAGAGACTTGGGGGAATGCTGGGTTGGTGGAAGCTTGTTGCTCCCCTTAGATTCCAGAACTTTCCATCACAGAAAGGTGAGGTAAATGTTTTATTTTTTACAAAGTTGGAGGTTTGTAAGGGATCTGGGTAACAGAACCTGGTTAGAGCCACACAAGTCAACCCATCCTGGATTCCCCTGGATGTCTAGTTTTAAAAAATGTACAAGGTTTGCTAGGTTTCCCTAGGTGCAGGCAGAGCTAGGGTTCAAAATCTACAGCTAGGAACTTTGCAAAAAAAGGGTCAGTTTTCTGTGGAAAAATGTGATGTGTCCACGTTGCGTTTTGGGCCGTTTCCTGTCACGGGCACTAAGCCTACCCACACAAGTGAGGTACCATTTTTATCGGGAGACTTGGATGAATGCTGGGTGGTTGGAAGTTTGTGGAACTGCGCAGATTCCAGAACCTTCCATCACAGAAATCTGAAAAAAATGTGTTTGTTTCTTTTACAAAGTTTGAGGTTTGCAAGGGATTCTGGGTAAGAGAACCTGGTGAGAGCCCCCCAAGTAACCCATCCTAGATTCCCCTGGTGGTCTAATTTTAAAAAAATGTATAGGTTTGCTAGGTTTCCTTAGGTGCCGGCAGCGCTAGGGTCCAAAATCCACAGCTAGGCACATTGCACAAAAAGGGTCAGTTTTCACCGCAAAAAATGTGATGTATCCACGTTGCATTTTGGGCCGTTTCCTGTCGCAGGTACTAGGCCTAATCTATCCCGGAATGAATCCATCCATCCTCTTGCCGATCTTCTTCTCTCCTTTGGTGCATTGCACTTTCCTCTTTCTTCAAACTTCTTTATAGCTCTGTTGCTGCGCCTTGTGCATGTCCCTCCATCCTCACTTTGCAACAATTACCCTCCAATCTGCGTTTTCTGTTTCTGCTCAATTTTTCCTTTCTTTGTGTACAGGGTGATTACCATAGTCTTGTGTTAAGGTCCTTGAACTATGATTTGTTTAATATTGGTAATTGTTCTTTCTATCGTTCCTTGTAAGGGATACTTGTAGCTCTATCTGTTGTTGTTATGTACAGGGAACTGACAACTTCTTACAGAGTAGTGCTTTATAAAAATTAAAGATCGAATTAAATGGGGCGTGGCCAGGCTGCCGACCAAGATGGCCGCGCAGCGCTGAAACTCCGCCAGGGATCCCGACATCTGAGCCCCATACTGCCTTCAATCCATGCCACTCTACCTGTCGGACAGCTCCCCTGGGTGCAGGAAGGTGCCCACAAGCCGTGGAGCCGTCCAGGGCGGCTAGATTGTTGAAGATCCCACGTACGGAGGCCATCAAGCTTGAAAGGTGGCGCTGGAGTACGGAGCAGTGCGCGGCCTGGAGCGAGGCCGCGACGAAAGAAACTACTGGCCTCGGTGCTCCGGCAGCATTATCCGGATAGGAGAGGAGACAGCCGTCCCCCGCTGGCTATAGAGTGAGCGCGTCCTGAGGTCGGGTCCCCCCCCCGATTCAGCCTCCGTACTGCAACTTTTAAGCAGTCCAGCCTGCATTGCTCCCAGAGGCCCTGCAGTGTGAGGGGCCGCGGGTGAGCCTAGGGACCAGCCATCCGGCTAGACGGGCCGGTTGGGGGGGGGTCGCGCTTGCCTGGCCGGGTGGGGCGCGGGCGCTGCCAGACGCCGCTGTTCACCGGGGTCAGCGAATTGCAAAGTGCGCAGCGCTGGCCTGGTCTTTGCATGGCACCCTTGCATCGGTGTGCCGCCTCTTCCTGCGCTGCCGTTGCACTGTGGCCCTTCAATCTGAGCCCAGTCTGAGATGAGACAGCACCTGTACAGCGCCACGAGGACTCTGGCCGGCTCCGTGGAATGATATGAGGCTCATGCGGATGCACAATCTCCTGCCACCTTGTGCTGCTTGCTGCTAGGCCCCAAGAGGAAATTCGGCCGCTATAGGCCAGGCGCGCATATCGAGTCTGTAGTATCCGGCTCCTGCAGCTGGGCCCAGGGACAATCTGGCCACCACCAGTTTCGTAGGGAAGTTATGGGTCGCAAAGACCCCAAACAAAGGCTGTTACAATTTGGCAAACCATGCGAGAAGTCTGTGGAGTCTGGAGGCAACATGGCTGAGGGGAGAGCAGAGGAGGCCAATTTTAGCGATGCCCCTTCAGGATCGGGCACTCTGCTGCTGGAACTGAGAGCTGGCTTCAAGGCACTAGATGGTCGCTTTGATACCCTTGAAAAGCGTTTAGACACCATGGGCACCAAATTGGATGCACATGAGAAGCGCCTGGACAATGTTGAGGGCAGGGTGTCTGACCTAGAGGATGGCGCGTCCCAATCCACCAAGCGCCTAGACCGCATGGAAAAGATCCTCAAAGATGTCGCCATAAAAACCGAAGATTGGCAGGCGTGCAGTAGGCGCAACAACGTACGCATTTTAGGCGTCCCAGAGTCGACCAATACTGGGCGGATGGACCTATTTGTAGAAACCCTGCTCACAGACATCTTTGGTAAAGAGGCCTTCACCTCCAATTTCCTCGTCGAGCGAGCTCACCGCTCACTTGGCCCTCGTCCCAACCCGGGTTGCCCACCTAGACCCATCATTGCCCGCCTTCTAAATTTTCGGGACAGAGATACGGTGTTAAGGCTGGCGAGAGAGCAGGGCTATGTATTCTGGCAGGGCTCGACGTTGGCACTGTTCCCGGACTTTACCGCCATGGTGCAGGAGGCGAGGCGGAAGTACACCGGCGTGAAGGCAACGCTCCGCAATTTGGGACTCCGATATGGCATGATATACCCAGCGCGCCTCCGGGTCGATATCGAGGGTCGCTCCCGTATATTTGACACCCCTACAGCGGTGCAAGAGTTCTGCACAGACTATAAAGGGAGCGGCAGCCACAAGAATAAGGACATATCTAGAGTTTCCACCCCCTCACAGTGGCTCGGTGGCAAGTGTGGAGCTCTTCTTCACTGAATAATCCATGCTGTCCGCTCTGGAGGGCTATGGCTAAGTAATGTGTGAATCTTTGTGTTAAGGTGAATGATGCCTTTTTATTGATCATTGCAAAGTTGTGTAACTGGCGTGGCGTTGCCACACCCCAAGTGTATCACTTTTAGTTTGCTTCAATAGTTGAAATGTATCTTGTTTTGCTCCTTCTTTATTCTCTAGGGTGTTTACATGATGCATGTTACTGCTTGGTCAATGGGGATACTCCCTGCGAGGGGGTGTGCAGGGATGGGTGGGGGGTGGAGGGGGGGTTTGTTAATAATCATTGGTTACCATTGCTTCTATTTCAGTTTACTCACTGCAGAACTTTGTGTTCTAACTGCGACGCACAACTACAATCACTGTTAATTTGCTTGAATGTCGATGTGGGGTAGGTTGTCCACTTTTTCAGATCTGATGCTGATCACCTGGAACGTTAGGGGTCTCAATAATGCTAGAAAGGGGAAGCAGGCTTTGCACTACTTACAGCACCATAAGGTTGATGTTGCATTTCTACAAGAAACACACCTGCCCAAGTCCGCTCCTACGATTTTGCCTCGAGTTGGGGCCCGCATCGCTGTTTTGCAAATTACAGCACATATGTGAGGGGCACGGCTGTAATGATTCACAAACGTCTGCCCTTTCAATTTTCCAAAGTCTATAATGACTGTGAGGGCTGCTATATGATGGTACTTGGTCACTTGATGGGACACCGCATGGCATTTGTTTGCGTATACGCGCCTAATGTGGATAGCCTAGAATTTTTCCATTGCCTTCATGCACAGCTCCTACAACTAGACGCAGATTATATATGCAGGGGTGGGGATTTTAACCTCCTGTTGGACCCTGCGCGTGACAGTACGTCCAACTCTCCGGATACCAAACCCTGCGTGCGCCACGTGATGTTGGATCTATGTGATTCTGTGGGCCTAGTTGATGTGTGGCGTTTGTGCAATCCGGGAGAATCCGCATATACTCACTACTCCGCTCAGTACAACACATGGACACGGTTAGATTATTGGCTAGTTACTCCTAATTTGGCAACCTGGTATAGGTCATCCCAGCATTTCCCTAGCACATACTCTGATCACTCCCCGGTAGTATTGCAAGTCCGGGTCCCCAGGCCTGAGGGCTGTGAGAGACAGTGGAGATTTCCCAGACAGGCACTGATGGATGAAATGTTCAGTACGGAACTTCGGGAGGCCATCAGGGAATACTTCGATCTAAATAAAGAATCAGTGTGCTCATGGGCCACACTTTGGGAGGCCTTTAAAGCCTACATGCAAGGTGTCTGCATCTCTAAACCTGCTGGGGTGTTGAAAGACTTGAGAGGTACGATAGCTCGCTTTGAACAACAACTAGATACACTGGACAGAGAGCAGGTTGAGCGTCCTGATCCATCTCGACTTGGCCAACGATTGACGCTCTTGACAGAGTTTAGGGAGGCAGCGGAGCGTGAGACTCACTTCCTGAGTAAATACGCCATTGCACTGCATTACGGGGAGGGTGACAGACCTGGCCGCACATTGGCGCGGCATCTGAGACCCTCGGCCGGGTAGTCATACATTTCTTGTATCCGCTCCTCAACTGGGCAGACCTTGACAGGCACCCCAGACATACGGGATGAATGTTTAGCATATTACTCCGCATTATACGCGATGCGTGTGACACATAGTGAAGAGGACTAAAGGGACTACCTTGCAGAGATTGCTATGGTATGGCTCGAGATGTTCATGCAACAGTTTTTAGCTGAGCCATTCTCCACTGAGGAAATTATCAGCGCCATAGAGGCCATGAATGGCTGGACCACCCCGGGTCTGGATGGATTCACTGGCGTTTTTTATAAAACATATAAGGACCTCTTAGCGCCATACCTTCTTGAGGTTTATAATGAAGCACTCAAACGCAAAGAATTACCCCCCACTCTACGTGAAGCAATAATAATTCTTCTCCCAAAAGCCAGGAAAGATCCGCTCTTATGCGGCTCGTACAGGCCGCTGTCACTCTTGAACCTGGATTACAAAATTCTTGCTAAAATGATTGCGTTGAGACTGGCCTTGCTGCTGAATCGTATTATCTCCCCAACCCAGTCGGGTTTTGTCCCTCTCAGGTCGACAGCCTTGAATTTGCGAACATTATTTGCGGTGATACATAGAATCTCACCGGATGTTCCGGCAGCCGCTGCAGTTCTACTTGATACTGAAAAGGCCTTCGACTCCTTGGAGTGGCCTTTTTTCTTTGCGGTAATGAGGAAGTTAGGCGTCCCTAAGGGAGTCATTGACCTTACTGCACTGCTTTACACTGCACCCACTGCTAGGCTTCGACTGAACGGCACGCTGTCCCCTCCATTTGCTCTTACCCGCGGCACCAGACAGGGTTGCCCACTCTCCCCGCTGCTTTTTATATTGGCTCTCGACCCTCTGGTTCGACACTTTCAGGAGCGACATCTGCATAGAGGTCTCCAGTTCAAAACGGGTCCTCTCTTAATCTCCCTATACACGGATGATATCATTCTATATGTCCGCAACCCTCAGGCGAATTTGGAACCGCTCATTAGTAAGATTATCCGATTTGGTGTTTTTTCTGGGCTGGGTATAAACTGGGGCAAGTCGGAAATTTTCCCCCTGACGCCAAGTACTGCTCAGTGGGGTTGTGAGTTCCCTCTGGCGTGGTGTGAGGTGTCTGCTAAATACTTGGGAGTTCAGATCCATAGAGAAACGGAACAGATTATCCTGCTAAACTACGGCCCAGCATTGCATAGCCTAGAGCAGCAGGTGGAGCGCTGGCTGCGACTCCCTCTTTCGCTAGCTGGTCAAGTCGCACTTATAAAAATGGTAGTCCTTCCAAAATTCTTGTATCTGTTTCACAACATTCCCATTCCGCTCCCCAACAGCTTCTTTCGCACTCTTTGTTCCCATCTCATCAGACTGGTTTGGGGGGGGCTGGAGGCCCAGGGTTAGCCTGGACACAATGTCCTTACCGTATGAAAGAGGGGGATTTGGGGTCCCTAATTTTCAAATGTATTATCTGGTGGCACAGTGCAGTTTTGCACATTCCTGGTACCACCCGGACGCGCGGATCCCATACACTAGACCCGAGGCTGACCTAGTGCTTCCAGCTCCCCTGCGTAGGGTGTCCACAGGGATATCCCAGGGACCCCCGGGATATTCAAACTCTATCCACCACTAGCTGGGCCTGGCAGAAGCTGGCGCGTGTTACTGGCGGTCGCGCCCTATACTCTTCTGAGATCCCCATCATTAACAACCCATGGCTCCCCATTATGGAAGAAAAACTGGTCCAACGCACACTCACTTAATACTCATTAGACAAGATTAGGGACCTGTTTCCAGAGGGTCAAGTCTTCTCTAGCACAGAGGACGGGAGGTTCAGTGACGCAACATTTATGGACCAATTTATCTTCCGTCGGGCTCGTAGGGCGCTCAGAGCTAAGATTCCGGAATTCCCATTGGAGCCCGAGTCCTTCCCTCCACTGCCTCTCTTAATCACGAGTGCCGGGGCAGATCATCTAATTTCTAAGTTATACAGAGCATGTACGTCTTTAGTCCCTAGCAAGGATGCCAAGATCCCGGAGGCATGGGAGCGAGACCTTGGGCACCCAATTCAGGATTCCCACTGGTCCTTTTGTTGTACTCAGACTAAAGAGGTCTCCCTAAACAGCAGAGACAAATTAATACATTTTAAATATTTGTGGAGGGTTTACATGTCCCCGACGAAAATTCATTCTGTTGACCCCAACCAACCACACACGTGTCCTAAGTGCGGAGGTCCGCACGCGGATTTTGCTCACTTGTCTCGGAACTGTGCTAAGATTGGGGAGTACTGGAGAGCCATCTTCAGATTGTTATTAAAAATGGCACACCTGGAGATGGACCCTACGCCTGAGGTTGCCTTGTTGGGATATGTGAATGATCTCCCAAAGAAGCTGCGCAAATTCACGGCCATTGCCCCTTTGCTCGCAAAGAGGGAAATAGCTCTCAAATGGGGCCGTAGAGCCTCCCCCACAGTGAAAGCTTGGCTTAATAGCCTTACATTTTGTAATATGAATAGTGAACTTTATGCTACAACTCAACCCCCGGCATCCCAACCCAAAGATATTTGGGGGCCTCTTAAAAGCTATTTGCTGGACATCGATTCTGCCCCTACTTCACAGCAGCCCGCAGGGATAGTCCCCACTGGGGTGCGGTAATTTATGCACTACGAGCTTTCTCAATAGCTGTGTTTATTATGTCAAGGACGGCGGGGGTTGGACCTTTGGGGTGCACTCTGTTGCCTTCCTCCTTACCCAATTACTCCAAGAAAAGAGACCCAAAGAGGAGAAAGTAGGCATTTAAAATTTATCTCCACTATCCTTTATTAATTTACCAGTCTAGCGATCGGAGCCCAAATTCTCTCCCCCAGCTCCCTTTTCCTTCGTCCTCTTAACTTGTATACCGAAGATGCTATATTATATATAGCCAACATCTTAGGCCGCCAATTGGTAAAAGCAGGAGCGTCATTACTTATCCATTGAGAAGTGATACATAGACGGGCAATAGCCATTGCAATAAACAAAAACCCTATCTCTGCCCTTACCCTTTTATTTATCTCCGTACTATCTAATAGCCTCAAAATTAAAAGAGCTGGGGTAATCGACACAGAGACCCCTAAAACCATAGTTAAAAAGGCCTCAAGGTCCTGCAGAAAAGTAACCAATTTGGGGCAAGAGTAGAACATATGTAGGATGTCAGCTGCTTGGAGACCGCATCTGTTTCATTTCCTTCTCCTCATACCACCCCATTTAAATATCTTCGCTGGGGTGTAATAAAGATCGAAAAGAGACATAAAATGTTGGCTCCTAAGACTCCCTGTTATCAATACCTGGTTTGCCAGTTCCAATGAATCTTCAATGTATATTGCTTCCCTTCCCAGCCTACTTTCCCATTTTGAATTCTGGGCCTCAATGTCAGCTGGGGATGCTTGGATCAAAATCCGGTAAATTTGCCCAATCCGGGACTTGCGCCTCACTGTCTCCGCCAAAAGTATTTTTTCTAGTATCAGAGCTGCCCTGTTCCCACTTCCCCCAAGAAAACTCAGTATTTTCAGATATTCGAAGAAATCTTGTTTATCTACCCCATACTCTTCCTGTAAATTTATAAACGATAAAAGCTGGCCTTCCTTATATAGATCACCCAGAGATTCAGTCCCGTCTCTCCCCCATCTGAAGGTGACTTGATCCTGAAAGATTGGCAGGAGGATACCCGGAGCAGAGAGTGGAGTATATACGTTTAGGTTTGGGATCATCAGTTTCCGCCGGACCTGTCTCCATACTCTGAAAGCAGCTTTTAGTATTTTAAATTTAGTCTTTTTATAATAGCTGGGGTCAAGTATCCTGACCAGACAACCCTTGGCTCCAATCCTGAGCCCTAATTCGTATATAGTCGGCCTCTCCTCCACGGGGACTTCTGCCTTATCCTCCACTAATAAAATACCCAGGTGTTGCAGAAGGCACGCCCAATGGTAATAGAGAAAACTGGGAATAGCCCAGCCCCCTCCCCGCCGTCTTGGAAGGGTCATCCATTTTGACGCCCTCCTTGGTCTACGATAAACCCACAGAAATCTTTAGCATGTCCTTTCTAAATTTGCTAAGCAGAGCGAGGAAAACTCTAGAGGAACAGTTCTGAAGACATATAACAGTTTTGGGAGGACCGACATTTTAAGAACATTGCTTCTGCCAAATAATGAGAGATGTAGATGGTCTAGACTCTCTAATTTTTTACTTACATTATCTATCATTGGGGCAATATTCAAATCCGGGATTTTATCTATAGCAGCTGTAATTTTGACCCCCACATAAATTGCCTCTTGAACAACTGATAAGCCTGTACATCGGATATTCCCTGAGCAAAGGATCTGAGTTTCCCTATATTCAATTTATATCCTGACAAGGCACCAAACTGCTCGGCTAGAGTCTTCACCTCAGGAAGTGCAGAAACGACATCAGCCGTGAGCACCGCAATGTCGTCCGCATATGCCAGTGCTCTATAGTCGATACCATTGACCCTCACTGCTTTGATAATAATATCCAGCTCTAGCTTTCTTTTAAAAAGGGTCAATATAGAGAGCAAAGAGCAGAGGAGAGCACATAAACCCCTGCCTTTTGCCCCTGCTGATATCAAACAGATTTGAATCCTGCCCTGAAATACGGATTGCAGCTTTCGGTAGTAAGTATAGTGCCTTGATTGCTTGGATAAATTCTCCACATATTCCCTTCCACTGAAGGACAGACCACAGAAACCGCCAGGAGACCCTGTTGTAAGTTTTCTCAACGTCCAGCAGGACTACCCCCAGCGGTGATTCCGTGGCCTGAGCTTAGTCAAGAAGGGCTATGACCCGGCTTACATGATCTGCCGTGTCCCTGCCAGGGATAAACCCATGCTTATGAATTGAGACCAAAGGGGTGATGATCTTACCCAACCTAGTTGCAAGTATTTTAGAATATATTGTGCTATCACAATTTATAAGTGATATGGGTCTATATGATGCTGGAGTCAAATCCAGCTTCCCCTTTTTTTAAAAATATGACTATAGTAGTCCTCTGCCATGAATTGGGGACATATCCCCTTCGAGCCTGCTGGAATATTTGCAGCATATCTTGTCGTAAAGATTGCGAAAATGCTCTATAAAACTCTAAGGGGATGCCGTCAGTGCCGGTGGCTTTGCCCAGGGCTAAAGAGGTTAAGGCATCCTCCAGTTCTTCCCAGGAGCTGCAAGGATTTCTTTTTGTACATGCATAACCTTCATTGTCTCTAGATCTTTAACAAAATATTCCAGAGATTCAATCCCTAGTGAGGTTGCTCCCTCAGTATATAGCTGTTTGTAATAGTTCTTAAATACATTCAGTACTTCTGCCGGAAAGTCTTGAATTTGGCCTAAGTGGTCTCTGATGTTACAGATTCGATTGTTCACCTCTCGTTTCCGCAAGCGTTTTGCCAATACTCACCCAGTACTTTCCCACAGCTCATATAATTCAGTCCTATACTTTATATATTTGGCTGCCACCTCTGTCCCAAAGTGTTGATGGATTTTAGATTTAATAATCACTATTGTCTGTTGACAGTCCTGAATATTTTGGCCCTTAATTACTTTCCCGCTAAATTCAGATTCAGCCGTTCTTAGTTGCTCAAACCACTCTCGAATTTCCTCCTGTAGCACTTTTTGACGAGAGAGAGAAAAGCTCAGGGTGTCCCTTCCGACCCCTGCCTTAAAGGTATCCCAGACTATAGTATCTAAGGCTGTGCCTCTATTAATATCAAAGAATTCGGATATCCATTTGGCCATATGATCACAATATAATTGATCACACAGACGTTTCCTTTCAAAGGTCCAAGGCTTCTGAGCTCTAGTAGTGCCAATCAGTGGAAATTCAGCTACTAGAGGGTTATGATCTGAATGAATCCTCGGACAGCTCTCTATTTTGACTATTTCGGCTAATTTGTTGGAAACAAAAAATAGTTCAACCGAACTAGTTTATTATGAGGGGCCGAATAAAAGGTAAATCCTGGATCAGGTGTTCTATGCTTACGCCAGCTTCGACCAGACCGTGTTCTCTCACCAAGCCTTTCAGGGCCTTAAAAACCCTTACTTTCCTACCCTGGTATGGTAGATCGGCAATTAAATTAAAATTGCTATCTAAATGGATATTAAAGTCACCACAAAAGATCAAGGGATGCAGCCATAAGGCAAGTTCAATACTCAAATAATTCAATATATCTGGATCGTCTACATTAGACCTGTAGATAGAGCAGATTGAAAAAGAGGCATTATTAGCTACTAGTTTGTATTCTGCAATGGCCCAACGCCCAAGCTTATCTTCCTTAGTTCGTTCGCAAATACCCATGCCATTTCTTACTAGGATAACCACCCCTCTGGTGGTTGTCCCCTGATGAGTAAAAGCTAACATATTATAACCTAAATCCCTCAACCACCATTGCTTGCTCCAGGGTATATGGGTTTCTTGAAGGCACACTAAATCGATCTGCATAAATCGGAGGCTCTTAGCCAACATACCCCTTTTTTTTAATCATTGAGGCCACATATATTCACTGAGCAAATAGGGATTTTACCCACCATCCTTATATTTAAGATTCTTACTACCAAATCTCTCCATAGTATATATTGGTTTGCAATTCGCCACAAAAATCATTTAATTCCTCCTTACAGAAATAAGAACGCCATGACATATATTACAAAAAAAGACAATCAACAATTGCTTGCCCCCCTCCCCGCAGCTCCTTGCTCTCCCTCCCCCCACCCCCCACCCCCCTGCCCCCACCAACCCTCACAGACAACTGGACCTTCCAGGTCAGGTGATGGAGTGGGGCCCCTCCCGCATGTCCAGCCCGACCGCAAATCTATCAATAATGCCCTAAAGGAGACCAAAGAAGAAAAAAAAAGAAGAAAAAAAAAACACCATTACTTATTCCCCCCTAACATAAAGAGAATTTAATCAAGAGATTGTAAAAACTCTTTAGCTTGAATTTCTGATGAGGAAAAAATGTGGGCTCTCCCTCCAGATTACTTTGAACTTAGCAGGATTCAATAAAAGAACCTGAGCTCCCTTACTTTGAAAAGGTTGAATCAACTGGCGAAGTCGCCATCGACGTTCTACTGTGGAATGGCAATAATCAGGTCTAACAAAAAAAGTATGCCCATTAAAGGAGCGCCGCCGGTCTGGTCTGGCTAGATCATAGATTGCCTGGCGAAAGAGAAAATTCCCTATGTAGATCAGAATTGCACGAGGTTTACCCCCTGCTGACAATGAGGGTTTCTGCTGCTTAAATGGGAATCTGTGTGCATGCTGGATTTCTTGAGCCCAATCCCAATTTCCCAACTCGGGGAGAGCCCCTTTAAGAAGATCAACAGTAAATTTGGAGACATCACCCCTCTCAGACCCCGCTGGAATGCCCAAGACCCTAAAGTTATTCTGTCTCATTCTATTTTCAAAATACTCGAGCTTCCATTGGGTGTCTGATATTTGATTTTCTAGTGACACTGTCATTTCTCTATGAGCCAAAGATTCATTTTCCAGCGTGTCCACCCTGTTCTCCACCTCAGTCATTCTTTCCATGAACTGCAGATAGTTCCCTCCATCTTCATGCAGGCTGTCTGGACTCTCCGACTCTCAACCTGTGTTTCTTCTCTGTGGGCCATGATACTTTGTTATATGGACTCCAGAGAGACCGGCTCAGCTGCTCCTACAGTATTGCCAGCTGCTGCCTTGTTTCCGTCTCGTACTGGGGAGATGGAGTAATCCCAGAGAAGTCCTTAGGTTTTTGCTTCATTTTTACTACCTCTATCTCAAGGATTCCCCCCTTCTTTACTGTGGCAGCATCAATCAGAGCTTCGTCTTGTCTCCCGTTTGAGTTACTAGAGTCCGATACATGGCCCTGGCTATCTGATTCAGACCAATCTGAAATATCCAAGAGGGAAAACAATGTATCTCCACCTTCTGTTTCAGGCCCCCGGTTAACAATAAGTTCTCCACTTGGAGTGCCCGCCTTAGCATTGGGACCGGGCAACTTGTTCGGCTCGTGACCCCCAGCTGTATGTAGATCATCTCCATTCTGCTGGACACATACCCCCCCTTTCCCCCAGAAACCTCTGGAGCCTGCACTGTCCCTTGCCCCACTGTGCTTTCAAGATCAAAAGTCTGGCTCACTTCAGGGTCCGTGGGAGTCAGTTGTAGATGTGTCTCAGAGAGCGTAGCTTCTGTCTGATGTAAACTGCTGGAGCCAGTGTTACATTTTGTGAGGCCGAGTTGACGGGGGAGGGTTGATCTGGCGTCAAAGATGTTTTCCTATTGGGGGTCTTCTCTGATTCACTGATAGTTGTGCGGGAAGGCTTTTTGAAAAAGTTTGGCCAGACACCTTCCGATTCTGGTGCAGCAATCCCTTTTGATGCAGAGCCCAAGTCTGCTTTTGCTGTGGGCTTTTTCCCAATTAATCCGGTCTCCGTATGGCCCTTCATTGCCTTAGCTACCTTAGCTGGAGAAATTTCCAAAGTAACGGCCGGGAGCGCTCCAGCCCCAGCAGTCACCCTACTCACGAAGGAGTCCAGCTGGCAGGCAAGACGACGCCAGCCATGGCAAACCTGCACTGCACGGAGTGCAAGCAAGCCGAAAACTGTTCCACGTTGATCCGCTCGTCTTCCGGTGAGAATCGCCTTTTTCATCATTCTACATTTGCCAACGTGGAGGGAAAGTCAAGGCACGGTTGCGGGTAGGACTGGACGGGAGGGTTCCCAGCAGCCGCAATCAAACAGCCGCCATCTTGTCGTTCCACAATATACGACTGTGAAAATCTTCTAAGTTTATTTTTTACTACTGTAAGGTCAATCTTTACCAGTGGAAACATTGGGTTGCCCCATTACATTTATTAAGTGCCAACCTTTCATTGGGAGCAGGTAGAGTTGTCATGTTTGGGCTCAAATTAATTATTATTTATAAGTCTCTTTAATGGTAAAATTGGATTTTAGATTACAATTTTGAAAATTCCACTTTTAGAAAGTTGGCGTTTTCCTGCTGATAAACTTCTATGCCGTTCTAGGAGTTTTCAGTTGCCTAGGCCTGTTAATGGCTCTCCCATCAAGAATGCATATTTGGCCCAGCCAATGAACAATGGGAACTAGGTGTGGGCAGGATGAGCCATCTTCCCAACATGGCCGAGGGTGGAGCTGGTCCCTGACCCACTTACATTCCAAAGGCTTGCCTCCAGCACACACAAATTAACCTTACACTAGTCTTTTGTCACCCCAGACTTCCTGGAGCATTGACAGCAGAAGGAAAGAACTTGCCAGAGCCAGAAGTTCGGGGAAGCACAGGGACTTCCTCACTTCAAAAGTCTGCATCAGGTATAAATATTGGACCTCCATAGTTACTCTTTAGTACACTCCTGAACCTGCAGACACCGCAAAAGGACAGCCTTGTTCCCCAGAGGACTGTCCTGCTGCTTGAGGCCTGCCTTATTCCCCAGAGGATTTCCCTGCTGCTTGAGGCCTGCCTTTTTCCTCAGAGGACAGATCCGCTGCTACCAGAGGACTGTCCTGCTGCGTGAGGCTTGCCTTGTTTCCCCAGAAGACAGCCCTGTAGCTTGAGGTCTGCTTTGTTCCCCAAAGGACTGACCTGCTGCTTCAGGCCTTCCTTGCTCTGTTAGAAGAAAGACAGGGCCTGCTCTCTAAATGCCAAGCTAACCTGAGTGATTCAAAGGGGTCAGTTGGCTGGCCTCCTGTTCTGACCTACAACAAGCTCCAGAGGCCTTTCTACAACTGCCCAGATGACCTGCTGCAACTGGCCTTGCTTGGACCGCCAACTGGACATGCCTGGACCTGCAAATGGACATGCCTAAGCCTTACTGACCTCTGCAGGAGTGAGTTCCTGATCCCCAAAACGTGCCTCCCCAGGTCCTGGACCCTTAGCTGGCATGAGTTTGCACTGGACTTTGAGATTGTACATTTTTGTGCTGAACTAACCAGCTCCTTATATCCGGCCCGCGCTCCATCACAGTCGGCCTGAACTTGTGACTTTCACCCGGTTTAGCATGACCAGGTGACCGTGTGTGGCACTTTATGCTTTTAGGTGCTATTTCTTCCCAAAACACTTATATTGCATATCTCCGGTAGGGGTGGGCGGAACTCATTGAATTTTCATGGAGTTACATGAAAACTCTGTGAGATTCCACAGAGTTCCGCGAATGGGTGGAAATTGAAACATCAAGCTGCTCATGCTGATTTTTAGTGCCAGGAGCTTGTTCTGCGCTGCAAAATCAGCGCCTACAGCACCACGTGGTGCGCCAGATGGGTGCTGCTTATTTGTTGTTGCTCATGGAGATTTTCTACTCGAGCAGCAGCTTTCTCACCGAGAATGGTCGCGACAGCCCTTGTTCAGAAAGTCTTGCCAGGTACCCTCCTAGCGCCCGAAAATCACGCTAGTGGAAGCCAATTCTGGCTCACGCTTGCCAATTTACCACTGGCAAGTTGCGCGCAAGAAAAAACTCTGCCACGTGGCGGTTGGTGGAATTTGCCTGGAACTAAACTCTGCCAACTCCGCTGGTGGAGCAGAATTTATCACCCACCCCATAGCTCCAGTTCTACTAATTGGACTTTTTCATTCTGGTATCATTTTATATATTAAAATCTACTCTATTGTTCTAAATAGGTTTCTATTTTTCTTGTGTTGTGTTTTCACTTTATAAATGTTTGTGGGCTGCATAAATTCTTTACAGTTAAGCCTGTCTACTTTTGTGCGAAGCTACCAGAGGGTTAAGCACAGGATAATTTAGTGACTTTCGAATTCACCTTGAAAAGGATTGTGGTTGTTGCGCGAGTAGGGCTAGTACCCCCCTCCACCAATAACACCATGTCTTACAATAGGTATTTTGACTTTCTGCGACATGGCACCTATGGCACTCAGCCATCTGTGTATGTGTGATTATTTTCCCAGTGTGAGACTCATATGAAGGGATACTTGGGCTCTTGTTAACACTGAGGCACTATGATTGTCTAGGTATCATAATGCCTAGTTTCCAGAATTAATTTAACACTTCTGTACAGGGTGTGAGCCCACTGCTGTAGAGGCCAGCACTGTCCAATAGGGATAGCTACTGCATGTATTGGGAAGCCAGGACTTCATGACCAAATTTGTATGAAAGTAAAAGTCTGATAAAAATGTTAACTTCCTGTTTTTCTTTATTGCTAGTGAATGTTTTAAGCCTACTGTTGAGTGATTCCATCTTTTTGAAACAAGGGAACTGTGGTACACTGAAGTAACATCATTGCTCAGGTACACTCCTTTCTTGTTAAGTGGGTAAGCTTGGGGTGAGATCAGAGGATTTCTGTTGTCTGGTTTGACTGACAACAACAAAGTCCCTAGATCATACATCCTTCCAAGGATAGACACTAACTGAATGCATCTCTGAAACTTCTAAGAGGGTGTTGAAGTCAATAGTGGCTGGCGCTCAGATGGCATCTTTTATGCCCTCACCAGACCAGAAACTGCATGCACATCCACTGAGTTTTTCATGCCCTTTCTCACTACAGATGCGGGAGGCGGATAATAATCATCCTCTGCTACTTTCAAATAGCGGTGGCCGGATCTTGTGCTGCTTTTTCGCCAAATTACATCTCCTACTGCATCTTTCGCTTCCTAACCGGAATGGGCACATCTGGAATTGGACTGAATGCAATATGTTTAAGTAAGTAACCTTGAGTGTCGAAGTAGACTGAGTGGAAAGAAGTGTGCTGAAGGGTGGAGGTGTGTAACCAGCCGCCTCTTCTACCTTCAGGAGTCCTTTGCTTAGATTTGTTAAACAAGGCTTTCAAGGCAGTTTAAATGTAGATAGTTGCAACATTGCCGATACAATATCTGGCATAATAAATGACAAAGGTAAAAATAATATGGAACATTTAGATCCCCTGGAGGAATTACCTTGAGACCTAGGTAGGGTAAATGTCTAAATGGGTGGTCTGCAGAAAGTTCATGTTTACGAAAGGCTGAATTATCCAGGTTCCTGCTGTACAAAAATTGGGCTGCAGCAATTGAAAGTTGCCTACGTTCATTTAGCCCTTTGACATTTATTAACTGGTATTTGAACCCTAAAATGAAAACGTGGTCGCATACCCAGGTCTGACAGGAGGCTGTGGACTTTATCTCTGTGGCAGTACCAAATATACCACATTGCTCCAAGCTTCCATTTATATTATGTTCAGCCTTTGTCCACTAGAACAACCCTATAGCACTTTCCCGTTAGAAGGGCCCCAGAGCCCAAAGTTAACAGTTTGGAAAAATGCATAAGTTCCGTCATTTTTGCTGGCTGTGGCTCTAATACTGCTGCAGGGCCATATCATGCAGGTTGCTGCCGTAAAGCATAGCAGTAGCAGGACTTCTTGTCAAGTGAAGCCCTAAACACTCATGGGTGATGGGCTTCGGGGACAGACGCAAGTGTTTGTGGTTCCTAAAAATTCAGCTAGCCTTTTCTTTATCCCAACAATCATTGACCTAATATTTCGTGCAATATTGTCAAGGTATAAAGCCTTCAACCACAGTCCGGCCAAAACGAAATAATAAAAAACACTTTGACTCCCAAACAAAAACTACTTTTATTTGGCTTTATTCCAACCTTTGTAACTGCAGACCTGAACAATGCCTTTGTTAACATAATGATAACTAAGTACTACCACTAAACCCAAGAGAAAAGTGAAGGCGAAGTAGTGGTCCTACAGAATATATGCTTCCTAACCATGCATGATAATGAGTAAAGAAAGGAAACACATTCAAAATACATAGAAAATTGAAAAACGCTACAATTTAAACGTTGCGAGCAACCAATTTAAGATTTGGAAACTGGGATGTGTTATTGTAAGTTATAGTTCACTATAATATGTTATGTCACTTTATTTGACACTTAGAAGCTTATTTATGAGAGTTTGCGCCACCAGAGTGTTCCTTTTTTTGACGCTCCAGCGGCGCAAGTTTTTCATTCATATCTATGAGGCCACGCAAAGCCACTCAGCATGGCTTTGCATGGCCTCATAGATGAGGAGTAAGACAAAGCAACCCAAATTGCTGCGCTGCCTTACTCTGCAGCAAGGAAGAGTTCCATGAGCGTAGCCGTGGGTTTTCCAATGCAACACCCATGGATTTCAAATCTGCCCTAGATTTACTTAATCACGTAAACCTGGGGCAGAGCCAAAACATTACGCCTCCCCAGAGCATTCTGCAGCACACATAGAAAGAGGAAAACATCTCTTGGGTCCTGCCTGCAACAAAGGGACCCTTGCACCAGTGTGCAAGGGTGCCTATGATGGCCCTAGGCAGCAAATTGTGCAACAGTGCAGGGGTAAAGGATAGGAATGCCCCGCATTTCACAAATATGGTGCATTCCTGCCCTTTCACATTGGCATAGGGCAGCGCAGCAAGAAGACTTGTGGTGTTGCCCTACACCAATACCTTATAAATGATGCCCTTAGGGTCTTTTTATGAGAGCCCTGCATCATTTTTGCACCACTTTAAGTGGTACATGCATGACAAAGGGCTCTCATTTCGATTTATGAAGCCACACAACACCACACTGCGTGGCTTTGAGTGGCCTCGTAAATCATGAGTAAGGCGACGCAGCGCAAATCTCTGCGTCACCTTACTGTGCACCCGGGAGGTGTTCCATGGGCATTGCCGTCGGTTTTCCCACGCAGGACCCATGGAATTTGACACTGCCCCAGATTTACAAAGTGCTGTAAACCTGGGGAAGCTCCAAATCCGTACGCCACCAGCACAGGGAGAAAGGACAGGAATGCACTGCATTGCTTAAATACAGTGCATTCCTGCCCTTTCTCTTTGGCGGAGAGCAGTGCAGCAAGGGGCCTTGTAGCGCTGCCCTACTCCAAAATCCCATAAATAAGCTCCTAATAGAGCACTATGATACAAATTCCTTGGCTTTCTGGCGCTGAGCAGAAAGAAAGCATGAATGTTACAGCTATCAGTTTATGAATAAATGGTACACAAAGCACCTGGACTGCTATCTTAGTGTTAAAGGGGAGAATTTTAGATGGTGTTTGCTAAAACCGAAAACTATTGTCTGTTAACCACTCGGGGACTATTTACAAAGGGATTTTTGGCTGTAAGTGCACGGTTACGATCAAAAGTTCCTCTGTTAGACCTGGCATCCTTGGCGTGGGTCTCCCTTCCATTTTTTCATAATGCCTCCACGGTTGCCGATATGTTTTTGCTGGACTAGATGCTCATGGGCACTTTGCCGCTGCTAATCAGTGCCAAAGTGCAAGTGCTCCCTATCGTTAATTGATACATGTATTAGTGACTCCATGATTGGATGATTGGTTTACTTGTCAGTCCCTAGTACAGTGCACTCAGTGTGCCCAGGGCTTGTAAATCCAATGCCGCTGGTGGGCTCGCAGCACTGGTTGTGCCACCCACAGAAGCGGCCTGTAAAATATGTCTCGGGCCTGCCATCGCAGAGCCTGTGTGCAGCCTCGGGCTGCCATGTCGACTTGGTGAGTACACCCACTTACCAGTCCCTAAACCTTCCCTTTACTGCATGTTGGTCACCCCTAAAGTAGGCCCTAGGGCAGGGTGCATTGTAAGTATAAGGTAGGACATGCCCTGGTGTGTGTGGCATGTCCTAATAGTGAATTACAGCCATTTTCGTTTTTCACTATTGCAAGGCTACCTGCTCCCCATAGGCCAGAATGGGCAGACTGACTATTACACCTTATAGTCAGAACTGACCCAGGGAACCTGGTAGAAAAACGAATTTAGTATGCCTGAACTCAGGATGATAAAATACATCTTTTAGTGAAGTTGGTTTTAACATTCTGTGTTCGAAAATACCACTTTTAGAAAGTGGGTATTTTCTTGCCTAACTATCCAAGCCTGCCTCTGCTAGGTTGTGTATTCCTTGTCTGGAGATTGAGTGACAGGGGCTGGGGGTGGCTACAGGAGACAGGGTGAGTCAGCGCAGGGCTGAATAGAAAGATCTGCATCCAGAGTGGAGGGAGGAGTTGCACCTGGGTCTGAATAGGGCTGTGCCTGCCTTCCACAATGCTGGCTCCACCTCCTGCCGGGCGGCTGAGCACTCTGCCCCACATTCTGAAAGGAAAGAAGGAGTCAGAAAAACAAAGTGCTCCAGAACTGACCAGAACTGGTTTTGGACTAGGCAGAGGCCTCTCTGCCTCCAGAGAACAAAGAGAATCAGGGTATAAGAGGGGCACCCAGACCCCAGGAAAATTGGATCACTTTTGGGAACAAGAAGAAACCTTTACTGAGGAGCGGAACCAAGAAGAAACTGAGGAGAAACTATCCCTAAGCCTGAAGTGCTGCTTGGGGGATTGGCCTGCAGTGGTTTGCCTGACTGCCAAAGAGAGGAGAAAGGAACTTTTGCTTTGCTGGGACTTTCATCAACTTGTGAAGGATCTCCAAGGGCTTGGAAGAGAGCTTGCCCCCTGACCGAAGTCCCAGGACCATTGGACTTCACCCCTTTGTGAATTGCTGCTGGAAACTCTGTTTCAGTGGCTACAGAGGTAGGGAGCTGTGACCGACTCTCACGACCGACTCGGTGTCCTGCAAGCACCGCATCGAAGCACCGTCTCGCCCTGCAACGCACGGCCCTGGTCTCACCGACTCCGTCAACGAGCCGCTGCCTGCACCGCATCGAGGGACAACGCGTCCTGCAACGCTCGCTACGCCGAATCGAACTGGTCCGACCGACACGGTCACTGCTGCTGAGTTCGAGTCCTGTGACCGCACCGGAGTTGGGCACCGCTCGCACGCTTTGCGACGCACCGCCCGACTCGCACTGCTGTCCGGACTGATCGACGCCAGCTCCTGAATCCGGCTCCGTCGCCGCACCGCAACCTGCCAGCACCGCATCGAAGCACCGTCTCGCCCTGCAACGCACGGCCCTGGTCTCACCGACTCCGTCTCGACGAGCGTCAACGAGCCGCTGCCTGCACCGCATCGAGGGACAACGCGTCCTGCAACGCTTCCATTTTTGCATCGCGACCGCGACGAACAGCCATCCGGCTCGCACGCCCGTGCCTGCCGCTTCAAGTAAAGGTACTGTGACCGAGTCTGTCTACGCTGTGTTGGCCCGTCTCGACGCGGTCAGCTGGATTTGTTAGACTCTGTTTGTTCTCGACATCGCCGTAGCCGGAGGAGGCTACCGACTCGCACAGAACCTTGAATTAAGCCTTTTTGATCAGAACTAAGTATTCTTAACAGTATTGTGGATTATTTTTGTCGTTTATGGTCTTGTGATAAATCTATATAAAGTATACCTATTTTTATAAATATATAACCTGTGTGGTGTCCATTTGTAGTGTTGTCACTGGATTACTGTATGTGTTCACAAATGCTTTACACACTGCCTCTGAACTAAGCCTGTCTGCTCGTGCCAAGCTACCAAGAGGGTGAGCAGGGGTTATTTCGGGAGTGTACCTACTTTCCCTGACTAGACGCAAGGGTCCCTATTTGGACAAAGGTACATACCTCTGCCAACTAGAGACCCCAAATCTAACATTGGTGGTCAGCGGTGAGGATTCTGGACTTGCATTTGTGACTCATGTACAGTGATTGGTGAACACTACTTAGTGAGTGCAGACCAAAACGCAACCACATACTTTAATAGCATTTTTTCTGGGATTTCCTATTTTTGCAAATGCCAAGTTCAGTCACTATGGAGAAACCAGCATCAGTAGCCTCTGTTGAATGTGATTGGGAAGAAGAGAGGCTAGAATGCTACACCCTTAAGCAGCTCAAGCAATTCTGCAAAAAGTTTAAAGTGTCCATGACCGGGATCTCCAGGAAGGAGGACCTCCAAAAGGCGCTGAGGGCCTGGGTCGAATCAAGGAGTGCCCCTGTGGAGGGGCTGAGAATGCAGAAGGGCAGCTGGAGGGGCTATTGGGTCCAGGGGCTAGAAGACCACCTTCCCCAGTAGGTAGCAGTGTTTCTGCCAGAGGACTGTCTCCAGAAGAGTTGGAGGACAGGAAAGAGAGTAGGATGCACGAAATGGAGCTGACCAAACTCAAGCTGAATAAGCAGTTAGAATTCGAAATGCAAACAAGGAAATTAGCCCTAGAGGAAAAGAAAATGCAGTTTGAACATGAGAAAGTTTTGAGGGAGTTGGAATTGAAGGCCAAGAGCTTAGAGATTACTCCCTCTGGTGGCAGTGTACCGCCTGTGCCTGTTGAAGCTAGGGTGTATATTCCCAAAGATGTGGTGAAGGAGTTTTTAAAAATGACGACATAGGGCAGTGGTTCAAAGCCTATGAGGTAGCCATGTCTTCCCACCGGGTCCCTGAGAAGGATTGGGGAGCGGGGTTGTGGGGACGGTTCCTCAGTGAAGGGCGGGATACCTTGTTGGATTTGCCCTCTGAAGTCTATAATTCGTACAGCCACATGAAGGAGGCCTTAATGACTAGATATGGTTTGACCCCTGAGCTTTATAGGCAAAGGTTCAGGAACTGTAGTAAGATTGAAAGCAGTACCTGGGTTGAATATGTGACCTTCTTTTGCAGAGCCTTGGATGGTTGGGTAAAGGGTAGCAAAGCGACTGATTTTCAGGCGCTCTTTGATTTGATTGCCTGGGAGCACTTGTCCGGTAATTGTTTTCCTGAGCTACGCCAGCACCTGATTGATAGTAAGCTGACTAACCCTAGGCAGCTTGCTGAGGAGGCGGACCGCTGGGTGAGTACCCGGGTCCACAAGGGTCACGTGGGAGACTCCGCCAAGGGTGGGCAGGGTCCCCAGCAGAAGAGTGGGGGGACAAGGGTAAACAGAAGGAGTTCCATAAAGGGCCCCAAAGTAGACCCCAAGGGAACCAAGGGAAAGGTTCCCAGCCTCCCCCTGAGAAGAAGCCAGTGGCCCTGACAGGCCCCCTTGTTCACCAGGGACCACTGGTATGTTACAAGTGTGGCGCCCCTGGCCACAAGGCAAACGATCCTCGTTGCCCTTTGCATGGAAAACCAGCACCCACCAGTGCAGTCCCCCGGCAGTTGGCTAGTGTAGCCCTGGGGGAGGAGTTGGGTGCCCAAGGTGGGGGGATCCCACAGTGTTTTCCCTTGTCTCATTAGGAGACTCTGAGATGGTCCCTAGGACCCCGCTGCCTGAGAACACTAAGAAATACAGGCAGTGGGTGACCATCAATGGCCATAGGGTGGAGGCTCTGAGAGACACAGGAGCCAGTGTGACAGCTGTCAAGTGTCACCTGGTGTCTAAAGAGCAGGTTATCCCTGATGCATTCTATCCGGTTGTTGCCGCTGACAACACAGAGAGTCACTGCAAGGTGGCTCAGGTTCCCTTTGAGTGGGGGGTCTCGGGTACTCTTCAAGTAGCTGTGAGGCCAGCCATGCCTGTTGACTGTTTGTTAGGGAACGATTTGGAGAGCTCACCTTGGGCTAAGGTGGAGCGGAGTGCGCATTTAGAAATGTTGGGCTTGCCTGATTGGGCATGTGTGACCACCCGGTCAATGGCAGCTAAAGGTGTTCAAGAGGACCTGGAGCCTGAGAGGGAGGCCCAGGTGCCTGCCGGAGAGAGAGGAGGCAGGGGGCGCGGGAAACCGGCCCCCGAGGTTCCCACGGTCCAGGAGGAGGCAGACCCTGAGGGGGATGCCCTGGAACCTACAGGGGAACAGGTAGCTGAACTGGGGGACCTACCTGAGCTGACCCATTGGCAGCAAGAAGGAGGACCCTCCAGGGAAGAGTTCTGCAAGGAGCAGAACACATGCCCTTCTCTCGTGGGTCTGAGGCAACAGGCCACAGACCAGGCAGCAGGTGATCAGTCTGGATCACATTGGGTTTACTGGGAGAATGGTCTCCTGTATTCAGAGCCTAAGGTTGCTGAGCCTGGGTCAGCCCGTGTGCTGGTGGTACCCCAGCGCTTCAGAGCCTTCCTACTGGGGTTGGCTCATGATGTACCGTTAAGCGGGACATCTGGGGCAGGACAAGACCTTTGACAGGCTTGTTACCCATTTCTATTGGCCCCAGATGCGCAGGAGTGCCGCCACTCACTGCAGGACATGCCAGACTTGCCAGGCAAGTGGAAAAAGTGGGAGGAAGCACAAGGCTCCTCTCCAGCCATTCCCTGTGGTCAGCACCCCCTTTGAACGGGTGGGTATTGACATTGTGGGGCCACTGGACCCCAAGACAGCCATGGGCAACAGGTTTATCCTGGTCTTGGTGGACCATGCCACCCGGTACCCTGAAGCCATCCCTCTGAGGACAGTGACGGCCCCCGTGGTGGGACGGGCACTGATGGGAATTTTCTCACGTGTGGGATTCCCTCAAGAGGTGGTGTCTGACAGAGGTACCAACTTCGTGTCTAAGTACATGAAGTCCCTGTGGCAGGAGTGCGGTGTAACTTACAAGTTCACCACTCCTTACCACCCTCAGGGAAATGGTCTGGTTGAGAGATTCAACCGGACCCTCAAGGGCATGATTATGGGTCTGGAAGAACCCATGAGGCGTAAATGGGACGTCCTCTTACCATGCCTGTTGTTTGCATACCGGGAGGTGCCACAGAAGTCTCTAGGGTTCAGTCCCTTTGAGCTCCTCTATGGACACCCGGTGCGAGGACCTCTGAGTTTGGTCAAGGAAGGCTGGGAGCAATCTCCCAGGAAACCTCCCCAGGATGTATACAGTTACATGCTGGCCTTCAGGAACCAGACTAGGCGTTTCAGAGAGCTTGCTGAGGCAAATCTGGAAGCCAGCCAGGAGGAGATGAAGCGGTGGTACGACCAGAATGCCACTCTGGTAGAGCTTCAGCCTGGTCAGAAAGTGTGGGTCATGGCCCCTGTGGAGCCCTGTGCGCTCCAGGACAGGTGGACCGGCCCTTTTACGGTGGTGGAGCGCAAGAGTCCAGTTACCTATTTGGTGGACTTGCAGTCTCCCAGGAACCCCTTGCGGGTCCTGCATGTGAACCGCCTGAAGCCCCACTTGGAGAGGTCCCAAGTGGGCATGCTCTTAGCTACAGATGATGGAATGGAGGAGGAGACCGAGCCTCTTCCTGACCTCCTGTCAGCCCGAGAGCAAGATGGATCAGTGGAGGGAGTAAACCTCTCTACCTCCCTGACACCTGAGCAGCAGGGTGACTGTCGCCAACTGTTGGGACAGTTCCCTGACCTGTTCTCCCTGGTTCCCAGTGTCACTCATTGGTGCGTCCATGATGTGGACACTGGGGACAGTCTTCCTGTGAAGCACAAGGCTTACAGGGTGACTGACAGGGTCAGAGCCTGCATCAAGGAGGAGGTCTCCAAGATGTTTGCGCTAGGGGTGATTGAGTCCTCTAACAGCCCTTGGGCCAGCCCCGTGGTCTTGGTTCCAAAAGCTGCCGCGCCTGGTGCCACACCAGAACTCCGGTTCTGTGTGGACTACAGGGGACTCAATTCCGTCACCAGGACTGACGCCCACCCCATCCCCAGAGCTGATGAGCTCATAGATCGGTTAGGGGCTGCGCGGTACCTCAGCACGTTTGACTTAACGTCTGGGTACTGGCAGATCGCCTTGACTGATGGGGCAAAGAGAGGTCAGCATTCTCCACACCAGATGGGCACTACCAGTTCCGGGTGATGCCCTTTGGGATGAAGAATGCCCCTGCCACCTTTCAGAGGTTGGTCAACCAGGTGTTGGTTGGACTGGAGGATTTCAGTGCCGCCTACCTGGATGACATCGCAGTGTTCAGTGCCAGTTGGGAAGAACATCTGCGCCACCTCTGGGAAGTGTTGATGGCGCTGCGGAGAGCAGGCCTCACAATCAAGGCGAGTAAGTGCCAGATTGGGCAGGGTTCTGTGGTGTACTTGGGACACCAGGTTGGGAGCGGCCAGGTGGCGCCCCTCCAACCGAAAATTGATACCATTCTGGCTTGGGAGCCCCCAAGACCCAGACAGAGGTGAGAGCCTTCCTAGGACTCACCGGGTATTACCGGAGATTCGTCAAGGGGTATGGCAGCATTGTTGCCCCCTTGACCGAGCTGACTTCCAAGAAGCAGCCCAGGAAAGTGATTTGGACTGACGCCTGTCAAAAGCTTTTGACACCTTGAAGACTGCCATGTGCACGGCGCCTGTGCTCCAGGCACCCAACTTCTCCAATGAGTTCATTGTTCAAACCGACGCTTCAGAGCATGGTGTAGGGGCTGTTCTATCACAGATCAATGAGGAGGGCCTAGACCAACCTGTAGCCTTCATCAGTAGGAGGTTACTTCCCGGGAACAGAGATGGAGTGCTATTGAGCGTGAGGCATTTGCTGTGGTCTGGGCACTGAAGAAGCTGAGACCATACCTGTTTGGGACTCACTTCCGGGTTCAGACAGACCACAGGCCCCTCAGATGGTTGATGCAGATGAGGGGTGAGAATCCAAAGCTGTTGAGGTGGTCCATTTCCCTACAGGGGATGGACTTTACGGTGGAACACCGCCCTGGTACAGAACACGCCAATGCTGATGGACTGTCCAGATTTTTCCGCCTTAGCGATGAGAACTCCCTAGGGGTAGGATAGTTCTCCCCACATTTCAGCTGGAGGGGACACGTGTTAGACCTGGCATCCTTGGCGTGGGTCTCCCTTCCATTTTTTCATAATGCCTCCACGGTTGCCGATATGTTTTTGCTGGACTAGATGCTCATGGGCACTTTGCCGCTGCTAATCAGTGCCAAAGTGCAAGTGCTCCCTATCGTTAATTGATACATGTATTAGTGACTCCATGATTGGATGATTGGTTTACTTGTCAGTCCCTAGTACAGTGCACTCAGTGTGCCCAGGGCTTGTAAATCCAATGCCGCTGGTGGGCTCGCAGCACTGGTTGTGCCACCCACAGAAGCGGCCTGTAAAATATGTCTCGGGCCTGCCATCGCAGAGCCTGTGTGCAGCCTCGGGCTGCCATGTCGACTTGGTGAGTACACCCACTTACCAGTCCCTAAACCTTCCCTTTACTGCATGTTGGTCACCCCTAAAGTAGGCCCTAGGGCAGGGTGCATTGTAAGTATAAGGTAGGACATGCCCTGGTGTGTGTGGCATGTCCTAATAGTGAATTACAGCCATTTTCGTTTTTCACTATTGCAAGGCTACCTGCTCCCCATAGGCCAGAATGGGCAGACTGACTATTACACCTTATAGTCAGAACTGACCCAGGGAACCTGGTAGAAAAACGAATTTAGTATGCCTGAACTCAGGATGATAAAATACATCTTTTAGTGAAGTTGGTTTTAACATTCTGTGTTCGAAAATACCACTTTTAGAAAGTGGGTATTTTCTTGCCTAACTATCCAAGCCTGCCTCTGCTAGGTTGTGTATTCCTTGTCTGGAGATTGAGTGACAGGGGCTGGGGGTGGCTACAGGAGACAGGGTGAGTCAGCGCAGGGCTGAATAGAAAGATCTGCATCCAGAGTGGAGGGAGGAGTTGCACCTGGGTCTGAATAGGGCTGTGCCTGCCTTCCACAATGCTGGCTCCACCTCCTGCCGGGCGGCTGAGCACTCTGCCCCACATTCTGAAAGGAAAGAAGGAGTCAGAAAAACAAAGTGCTCCAGAACTGACCAGAACTGGTTTTGGACTAGGCAGAGGCCTCTCTGCCTCCAGAGAACAAAGAGAATCAGGGTATAAGAGGGGCACCCAGACCCCAGGAAAATTGGATCACTTTTGGGAACAAGAAGAAACCTTTACTGAGGAGCGGAACCAAGAAGAAACTGAGGAGAAACTATCCCTAAGCCTGAAGTGCTGCTTGGGGATTGGCCTGCAGTGGTTTGCCTGACTGCCAAAGAGAGGAGAAAGGAACTTTTGCTTTGCTGGGACTTTCATCAACTTGTGAAGGATCTCCAAGGGCTTGGAAGAGAGCTTGCCCCTGACCGAAGTCCCAGGACCATTGGACTTCACCCCTTTGTGAATTGCTGCTGGAAACTCTGTTTCAGTGGCTACAGAGGTAGGGAGCTGTGACCGACTCTCACGACCGACTCGGTGTCCTGCAAGCACCGCATCGAAGCACCGTCTCGCCCTGCAACGCACGGCCCTGGTCTCACCGACTCCGTCAACGAGCCGCTGCCTGCACCGCATCGAGGGACAACGCGTCCTGCAACGCTTCGCTACGCCCGAATCGAACTGGTCCGACCGACACGGTCACTGCTGCTGAGTTCGAGTCCTGTGACCGCACCGGAGTTGGGCACCGCTCGCACGCTTTGCGACGCACCGCCCGACTCGCACTGCTGTCCGGACTGATCGACGCCAGCTCCTGAATCCGGCTCCGTCGCCGCACCGCAACCTGCCAGCACCGCATCGAAGCACCGTCTCGCCCTGCAACGCACGGCCCTGGTCTCACCGACTCCGTCTCGACGACGTCAACGAGCCGCTGCCTGCACCGCATCGAGGGACAACGCGTCCTGCAACGCTTCCATTTTTGCATCGCGACCGCGACGAACAGCCATCCGGCTCGCACGCCCGTGCCTGCCGCTTCAAGTAAAGGTACTGTGACCGAGTCTGTCTACGCTGTGTTGGCCCGTCTCGACGCGGTCAGCTGGATTTGTTAGACTCTGTTTGTTCTCGACATCGCCGTAGCCGGAGGAGGCTACCGACTCGCACAGAACCTTGAATTAAGCCTTTTTGATCAGAACTAAGTATTCTTAACAGTATTGTGGATTATTTTTGTCGTTTATGGTCTTGTGATAAATCTATATAAAGTATACCTATTTTTATAAATATATAACCTGTGTGGTGTCCATTTGTAGTGTTGTCACTGGATTACTGTATGTGTTCACAAATGCTTTACACACTGCCTCTGAACTAAGCCTGTCTGCTCGTGCCAAGCTACCAAGAGGGTGAGCAGGGGTTATTTCGGGAGTGTACCTACTTTCCCTGACTAGACGCAAGGGTCCCTATTTGGACAAAGGTACATACCTCTGCCAACTAGAGACCCCCAAATCTAACATCCTCCATCTATTCTTGCCTGGAATTTACAAAAGGATTCCTGGCATTTACTACTGCTGATTTCTCTGCCACTCAAGGGATGTGAAGGGGGCGTTTCAAGACATTCCAATGCGTGGTTTACCTTGAAAGTTTGGAACCACCCACAAACGTGCATGGTTTGGGGATTTCTCAGACTCCAGTCTGACTATTCCTACCCTAGAAATAACGGGGCATATTATCAAGGAAACGCGATAAACATCGCATTTCCGGCTTTGCGCGATTCCTGTTATCGCCGTGTATCGCAGGATCTACGAGATATCGCGTTATTATCAACGCATATCTCCACGGCGATTAAATCCTGCGATAGCGGCGTGAAACAGAATCGCGCAAAGCGGGAAATGCGATGTTTATCGCGTTACCTTGATGATATGCCCCGTTGCCTCAGCCGTACAATCCACCTGCCATAATAAGTATGGCTAAGTTGGATTCAAACCAGGCGTTGCAAACCCGCGATAACCGCAGTTAGCGCGGTTAATTCTATCGCATCGCGGGTTTGCTCGAGGCTTGTTAATAGTGCGCTGCATGTCAGCGCAGATTTCCAGGGAGGAATGGAAAGGAACGCCCACTTTGCATGTCATTAGCGCTATTCTTCGCTGACATGCAAAGTGGAGTTAAATGGGCTGCTTACTCAAGGAAACACGCGTTAGCGTGTCCTTGATAATTGTGCGGAGTAAAATTCGCCGCTTTTCGGCCGAAAACGGCCGCAAAAGCGGCGATAATGGGCTTGATAATATGCCCCGATATCATAAAGTTACACCAGCCACTGGCTGATGAAATTGAATTCACCTTGAAAGATGGGAAAGGGGATATTCATTTGGTGGGGGTGTAGGGGGATGTCTTTCTTCACTGGAAAAATAAAGTGCACGGGGGCTCCATTCCCCATATGTGGAATTCTATAATATGCCCCTGATTTCAAGTTGCACAATTCTATGGTAACAGTAACATCGCGTGTGATTGTGCTGTAACCGTAATGTAACTTCATACCAGTACACTGCAGTTACAAGTAGGACCCAGTAGAATAGGGAATTAACATTTACAACCGATTTGCTAAAAGTAGAACCATACGGATTTCGTCAGTTAATGTGGTTTTATTACATTCATTTACCACCTGTTCCTTCGAGATGGCAATTGCATGCTAGGGTCTGTGGGTGAGGTGGGGAATAAGGGAAGGGGTTGGGAGAGTAAGGGAAGTTTTTTTTAAAATATTAAGGTAACATTTTTTGGGTCATCACTGGGGCAGTCAGAGAATGGCAGGCTGAAGGACCCAATCAGATCAGACTGTCAGTGACCATATACATTGAAAACAGATGGAGACGGGCTGGAATCATAGGGCACTCCAAAGGATGAGCTTTATAAAAAGAGTGGCAACATTTTTCAAGGGTCATTATATAGAATGAGTCAGAAGCATACAATCCACCAAAGAGTGGCTCTCTGAAATACCATCACTCCCTGACTCCACCTGCTGGAAGTATTGAAGAATGTTTTTTAGTATCAATGGCGTCAAAGGCTCCTAAGAGGTCTATGAAGACCAGTTATCCAACACCATTTTGATTTGCAATATGGCGTGTTCTGTCCTCGCCTGATACCTGTCTGATGAGTCTAACTAATATTTTGATCCTATAAAGTTTAAAAATTACGTTCTAGGAGTTATATGTGTTTACAAATCTGCCTACGAGATTGGCTTGGTACTCACTTGCAACTTCGATAAGGTCCTTGATTGCAATCTACAGCAGTTGCATATATGTATAAAGGACCATCAATTCTGATCAAGGACAGAACATTATTCATCATCATCAGGTCGAGTGCCCTAAAAGGTTTCCAAAAATGTAAGCCCTTGGCATGACACACACATCCAATTCTTTTTATATGGGTTTTAGGGTCCACTTCAGCTATATCTAAGATAGTGCTGTCTCTAGTGTACATCGAAAAAGACATCCCTGTGAGTGTGTACTGTAAAAAGAGAAAGGTCTGGTGCTGAGGGGCCTATTGAGGGCAGCTGTTGAAGCTAAATAAAATAAAATGTTCGCAGACACAGGTGAATTTCAAAGTCAGCTTTATACGTATATACAGGGACAGATGGCATGGAAAACCAAATGTCTGAATTGCAGAAGTTCAACACAATCTTTTATTCCTGCAAACCACAAAAAGGCGTTGTGTCCAATGAAAATACAGTAAAAGGTAATTTCTTCACTATTATGGACAAATAAATACATGGAGTGTTGCTGATCGAAATATGCAAGTATAACACAAGCAAGCATCTAGCCAATCACAGTGAAATAACACCTTGTGGTATATGCATAATGTAGACGGCTGAAGGTAATAGTGTCTTTATATCCTGGTGTCTGGGAGCATGAGATTTGTCTAAATACGGGTTTACACATTACCAGTGCAATCAACTTTCAGCATTTGTTTTTGCTATATATGGACCTAGATAGACACATTCCATGCTCGGAAAGTTTGGCAGCAACTTGCTACGGGAATTATACATCGTGTGATATTTCATTCTGAAAGCTAAAAGGACACAAGTTCAACCTTAAGGGCATATTACTTGTTCTGCACGTATTGTTCAGGCCTTGTCATCATTGAATATCACAAAACCAAGCAAGACAAAATGGATTCCATGCATGACAGAAAAACATAATTCCACACAGCTATAAAACACCCTTAGAAGAAAACATAGGGAGTGCCTCATGTAAGCAACCACAAGGGAGCAATTGGGAGGGTCCTACGTATGGGAAGGAACCAACACCCAAACAAGTTTAGAAAAAATGTGTGTGTATGTTGTAATCTATTTACTTGTATTGTATTAACAACACATCTCAACAACCCCCTAAGGTCCCCAAAGAGGGAGGAGAAGCTTCTTCCTCACAAGAACAAGTTAAGAATTTGCGAAGGCACTAAGCATATGTCTTTAATTATCAATGCACGCACTCATGGTTAAAAACACAGTGCCATGTTTAGACCATATTAAGAAGAACGGCCGGCCGACATGTTTCTTTGCCATTAATATTTCCTGGCAATTTCTACAGGGAAGGAGGACCTCGTGTCACCCATACGTTCACTAGACCTGTATATGTAGGAAAAATAAAGGAGAACAGACCACACGGAATGTGGTCTGTTCTCACATACTGAAATGCATTGAACTTTCTTTTCTCACATATTGAAATGCATTGAACTGGCACTGACAAGGACATTTTTCAGCTATAAAGACCAGTTGTTCTTACAGACATCAGGGACTTTGATGGGGGCAACTTTTGCCCCCAGTCTTGCCTGAACTTATGTACAGAGAGTTTAGGAGAATTGCATTTTCTACGACTCTAAACCATTCCTCACAAATGTGTGTTTGTGGAGACAGTATATTGATGGCGTGCTGTACATCTGGTCTGGGACCGAAAGAGCCCTAATGCGATACTTAGGTTGGATCAACGGGATGGACCCCTGTCCCCACTTCACATAGACCATAAGCAGAGACACAGCGGTATATGTAAATGGTGTCTTCAATGTGTGGAACTACTAATTCACTATGGATGATGTATGAGGGCGTAGAATGTGGTACTGCCAAAAGTCAGTGAAAAATATTATTCTCCAGTGTTTGTAAAACTTTGCTTTTTGAAAGCCCCCACAGACCTACCCTGTATGTAAAACTGTTATACTGAATCAATTAAACATTTAATTATACATTAATAATAATAATGTTTTTAATTATTATTTAACTTCCCACTGAATACTCCTACCAATCAATCAATCAATCAATCAAGGAATTTGTAGAGCGCACTACTTACCCGCGAGGGTCTCAAGGCGCTGGGGAAGAAAAAAGGGAAGAAAAGGGGGGGGTGCCGCTACTGGTCGAACAGCCAGGTCTTGAGTAGCCTCCTGAAGGTCAGCAGGTCTTGGGTCTGTCGTAGGCTGAGTGGAAGGGTGTTCCAGGTCTTGGCGGTGAGGTGGGAGAAGGATCTGCTGCCGGAGGTGGTTCTTCGGATGCGGGGGACGGTGGGGAGGGAGAGGTCGGCGGAGCGGAGCTGGCGGTTGGGGACGTAGAAGAAGAGCCGTCTGTTGAGGTAGGCTGGGCCGGTCTTGTGGAGTGCCTTGTGTGCGTGGATGAGGATTTAAAGGAGATTCTCCTGTCGACGGGGAGCCAGTGCAGGTTTCTCAGGTGGGGGGTGATGTGGCTGTGGCGTGGTACGTCGAGGATCAGGCGTGCGAGGCGTTTTGAATGCGTTGCAGTCGTTTGATGAGCTTGGCCGGGGCTCCCGCATAGAGGGCGTTTCCATAGTCGAGTCTGCTACTGACGAGGGCCAGGGTGACTGTTCTTCTTGTATCTGTCGGGATCCACCTGTAGATCTTGCGGAGCATGCGAAGGGTGTTGAAGCAGGAGGAGGAGACTGCGTTGACTTGCTTGGCCATGGAGAGCGTTGAGTCGAGGATGACTCCCAGGTTGCGTGCGTGGTCGGTGGGTGTTGGGGCTGCCCCCAGTGTCGTAGGCCACCAGGAGTCGTCGCAGGCTGAAGGGTTGGAGCCGAGGATGAGGACCTCCGTCTTGTCCGTGTTCAGCTTTAGTCGGCTGCTCTTCATCCAATCGGCGACGGCCTTCATTCCTTCGTGGAGGTTGGATTTGGCGGTGAGGGGGTCCTTGGTGAGGGAAAGGATCAGTTGAGTGTCGTCAGCGTAGGAGATTATGTTGAGTTCGTGCTGTTGGGCGATGCGTGCGAGCGGGGCCATGTAGATGTTGAACAGTGTCGGGCTGAGGGATGATCCCTGGGGTACGCCGCAGATGATCTCGGAGGCTTCGGATTGGAACGGGGGGAGGCGGACGCTCTGGGTTCTGCCGGAGAGGAAGGAGGCGGTCCATTCCAGGGCCTTGTCTCGGATCCCTGCGTCGTGGAGGCGTGCGTGTAGAGTGCGGTGGCAGACAATGTCGAAGGCGGCGGAGAGGTCCAGCAGGATGAGGGCTGCGGTCTCACTGTTGTCCAGCAGGGTCCTGATGTCGCCTGTGGTGGCGATGAGGGCAGTCTCCGTGCTGTGGTTGCTGCGGAACCCTGACTGGGATGGGTCCAGGATGCTGTTTTCTTCGAGGTATCGGGTTAACTGTCTGTTCACGATCTTCTCGATGACCTTGGCTGGGAACGGAAGCAGGGAGATGGGCCGGAAGTTCTTGAGGTCTCTCGGGTCCGCCTTGGGTTTTTGAGCAGGGCGTTGATCTTGGCGTGTTTCCAGCTCTCTGGGAAGGTCGCGGTCTCGAAGGAGAGGTTGATGACGTTGCGCAGGTGGGGTGCGATGGAACTGCTGGCTTTGTTGAAGATGTGGTGCGGAAAAGGGTCTGACGGGGAGCCGGAGTGGATTGTGCTCATGGTCTTGATGGTGTCATCGATGTTCACGTTGGCCCAGGCTGGCAAGGGGTCGTGGTCGATGGTGTGTGGCGAGTCTGGTGTGTCGGTGTCTGTTGGGGCTGTCTGGGTGTTGAAGCTGTCGTGGATGTCGGTGATCTTGTGGTGGAAGAAGGTGGCGAGGGAATCGCACAGGGCTTGCGACGGCGGGATGTCGTTGGTGTTGGAGCTGGGGTTGGAGAGTTCCTTCACGATGTTGAAGAGCTCCTTGCTGTTGTGTCTGTTGTTGTCGAGGCGGTCTTTGAAGGAGATCCTCTTGGCGGCCCTGATGAGGTGATGGTGGTTGCGGATGGCGTCTTTGTGGGCTGCGTGGCTGTCCGGTGTCTTTTCACTGTGCCATTTCATCTCTAGTTTCTGGCAGGTACGCTTGGATGCTAGGAGTTCCGGGGTGAACCAGCTGGCTCTCTTGCTGGTGTCTCTGTAGGTGGGTTTTTTCAGCGGGGTGAGGGTGTTGGCGCAGTCGTCAATCCATCGTCTGAGGTTGCGGGCAGCATCGTCGGAGTTGGAGAGGTCGGTGGGTGGGCTGAGAGCGAGGTTTGCCTGTAGTTGGTCTTCGGTGACTTTGCTCCAGCAGCGGCGTGGGATCTGTTGGGTGCGGTGGTGTGTGGTGGGTTTCTGGAAGGTGAAGTGGATGCAGCGGTGGTCGGTCCAGAGGAGTTTGGTGGTGTGGCTGAAGGAGACGTGGGAGCTTGAGGAGAAGACGGGGTCGAGCGTGTGGCCGGCGGAGTGGGTAGGTGTTGTGACGAGCTGTCTCAGTCCGAGGTTGGCGAGATTGTCGATCAGGGTGGTCGAGTTGCTGTCGTTGTTGTTCTCCAGGTGAAAGTTCAGGTCTCCGAGGAGGATGTAGTCGGTGGAGGTTAGGGCGTGCAAGCTGATGAAGTCGGCGATGGAGTCGCTGAACTGGGGTCGGGGTCCGGGAGGTCTGTAGATGAGGGTGCCTCTTAGGGTGGTGTTGGGGTCCGTGTGGATCTGGAAGTGCATGTGTTCGGCGGTGCTGAGAGTGTCGTCGGTGCTGGTCGAGACCCTGATGGTGTTCTTGTGGACGATGGCGATTCCTCCTCCAACTCCGTTGGTGCGGTCTCTGCGGGTGATCTTATAGCCGTCTGGGATGGCTATGGCGATGTCGGGTGCGGAAGAGTCGTTCATCCAGGTCTCTGTCAGGAACCTAGCAACCCGCAAGTAAAATATAACTAAAATTAATTGATACTTAATTAACTACAAACGTAGCATTCTGCACCTAAAATATAAGTATAATAAATCAATATTGCATAATATACATAATGATTATCAATCACATACTTACTTAAAAATTATTAATTCATTATTACTTAATTATCTTCCCACTGTATCCCCCTGCAAACCCATCAACCAGCTATGACACTATAAATTAATATTAACAATTAAATAAAAAATTCTAAATCACTTAAAATTACAAACCATAATTAAAATAATGAATAACAATTATACTATATTATTGAAAACAATATTTACAACATGATATTTTTCTTAACAGAGATATTACCTAACAATATTCTTGAAAACGATATTTCTGCACTACGATATATTTGCATCACAATATTTTTTTATTATTATTTCTGTCCCCCGATATTTACAACTCAATATGTTGTCCAAATACACTCCTGAATGCTCAGATTTATGTCATTATTTTGAAGAAAAAAAACATGCGCTTGCATACACCGCACCTGTTTCCATTTTTTCCAAAACAAAGTTGATATATTTTGGCTATTTTCTCAGTTCCCTCCAGGATCCCATAAACCAAGGCACCTTTAGAGTATCAAACATGTGGGGAAAAAAGGACATACATTTTGTTTAGATACTTTGTGGAAAAAAAGTTTGCAAGGTATGTCATTTTACACTGTTATGTTATGTTATGTTGATTTGAGTAACACACTAATCGGCAGAGAGGGTATCAAGGCCCTTGGGTAGGTGTGTAGGTGTGTGGTCAAGAAGGTGCGTATACAAAGAGCTAGGTATTTAGTTTCTTGCAGAGCTCAAGAAGTGAGGCTCTGATGTTTTGAGGTAGGTTGTTCCATGTCTTGGGTGCAATGTGAGAGAATGAGGGTGTTGGACAAAATATCGGAAAAAATATTGTGATACAAAAATATTGTAAAGAATATCAGGATGTCAAAAATATCGTTGACAGGAATATCAAAGGTAAAAAGATTGGTTTTAGTGTTGTTTTTAATATTGTTGTACAAAATATTGATGTAGAAATATTGTTATATGTAATATCATTTGTAAGTGTCAATTAGTATGTCATTTATTGTACTGTGTTTGATACTATATGTTTATTATTATTTTTTTAGAAAGATAATTTATTACTTACAAAATTGTAGAAATTTGTATTTTTAGTTGTATTAATGAATATAAATAATGGTTTTATACTTTTTAGTAGCTGGATATTGGGTAAGGTAATACTTTAATGTATGATTAATTAAAATCTTTACAATTGTTTTTAAAAAGAGACATTGGCGAGCAATAGCCCAGTAAAATCCATTATACATAAAACCAATAATTACATAATTCATTATAGATTTAAAAATATGTTGCCTAAGCTCTTTAGGGAAGGATTAGGATTGTAAACCTGGGGGAGGGGAACAGAAGAGATAGCTTTGGATCATGGAACAGAAGAAAAAAGGGGTGCATTATCACAGGCGGGTATGGACTAAATGATCCAGTGCTTGCTGGATTGTACTAGTATAAAAAGTTCCCTTTGGTCGGACTTATGGGATGGCTCAGAGGGAGAAGTTAGAGGCCACCGGCGCTGGAAGTTTAGTTGCCGAACTCCATAGACTATGCTGCAAACCGCCTGAACCGACATTAAATTCCTGATGGTTGCATGGCGGCTGGAGGATCAGCTGCACTAGCCTGCTGTTGTTACAACCTGTACGTGAACCTCTGTAATCAACCAGTTCCTGAGCAATGTGACCCCTTGAGCGTCTTTGTGATGCATCGCTGCATGCGGCTGATATATTTGTCAAATTTCGCCAGTTCCATTGGCTCAATTAAGCTGAACAGCAGGCATGTGTCCTCATTACATGTTCTTATTCCATGCGCCAGGAAAAGTGGTTTTAATAGTATGATGCATGAATTCAGGGCTGCCGGATAACAGCATAAAAGGTGACTAAAAGAATCGTACTTATAGGCATAAAGTCTGCAGTTGGAGGTTTTAGCGAGTCACTGCCACTTCAGGTTTTCTTCTCTGAATTGTAAACCCATAAACTTCGAAAACATTATGGGGCCGATTCTGATGCGGGTTGGAAAAGCTTCCCGACCGAATCGGTTGGGAAATGGTGTCCGACCCACTCGGATCGGGAAAGTCCGACCGGCGGAGTAGGATGCATCCGGATGCTTCCAGATACGATTTGGTTGAACTCCCATTGACTTCAATGGGAACATTTGTTCCTAACCGCATCAGAATTGGGCCCTCGGTCGGGAAGACATGTTCCCGATCCGATTTGGAAGGAGCAAATGCCGTTAGGAGGCCTTCCTAACCGCATCAGAATCAGGCCCTCGTTCGGGAAGCTTTTCCAACCCGCATCAGAATCGGCCCCTACGTGTTTCAGGCACGCTTTCCGAATGGCACAGCTTCGGCAGAGTTAAGGTCTGAGGCAGTCTGATTTAGTGTTAGCATATTATTGCCACACTGCATGTCATAGCTTGGATTTACTGAGGTTATCCATGTCACTTGCCTTGGACAATCTTTTCGTTTGTTTTTTCAACTTCGCTTTGAAGGCGGCACACGAAAGCTGCAGGCTGTCCAGTACTGACTGGTCTATTTGAAGGATGGCAATAGATCTTTGAAAATATTGTGACCATGGGTTCCCTTCCTGAAAGAAAATGTGCTGGAGAACGGCTTTCATAGTGTTGGGGGGGTGGGGCTTTTGGATATATAGTAATAATCAACAAAGGACGCCATACTTGCCCAGGTTTGGCCCTCTAAGCCAAATTCCATCCTTATTGAGCAACTCCAGAGAATGTAAGGAGTCTAAAGGCCATTTTGAATTTCTTGAGCTGATCCATTATGTTGACTAGTTGGCTCAGATAGGCTTTATGGCCAAACCTGATAGTTGGTAAGAGGGTTGCAGCAATTCCTCGTCTGATTGTGACGGTGGAAGGACTTTCCAGGGCATTTTTTAATTTGCACGTTCTGATTACAATTGCTTCCACCTTTGTTTCAGTGTGTGTAAGGTGCTCTTTGGCCTCTCCTTTCGTTGATACCCAAGCACATAAATAGTTGTAGCTGGCCGCTGTTTCTATTTTTAATGAGCCCAGTCTCCAGTTGTAGTTTGATTTTTTGGTTAAGTTATCAAAATCTAGTACTTTGGTCTTGGTACCATTCGTCACCATCTTTTTGTCCTGATTGTACTTCTGCAGGGCATTTAGGGGCCTCTGTAGGCCAACTCCACAGCGGTCCAGGAGGATGATATCGTCAGCATATTGTAGCAGTAGAACCTTAGTAGTACCAATTTTGAGTGGGATTAGGTTCACATGTTTCAAGGCTGCACCGATCTCAGCAGTGTAGAGATTGAAGAGCAGTGACGCTAGCAAGCAACCTTGCTTAAGGCCACTTTCTGCCTGGATTTTCCTGCTAACTGCTCTCAATGTTAGCTTGACCCGTACCCAAGTCAAGGTGTAAAGAGAAATGATGGCCTGGAGCAGGTTGTTAGGTATGCCCCAGTCTCTGGGCTTTTCTCCATGAGTAGTTCCTGTCAACCAGGTCAAAGGTGGATGAGTAGTCCACAAAACAGAAAAGGGCGGGAGTTGTTTCTTGTGTGTTTGCCGGTGGGTTAGGTAGGATAAAGCCACTACATTGTCTAGAGTGCAGGAATTAGCACTAAATCCTGTTTGACTAAATGGTATATTTCATTTGATTTTGCCCAACGTTCCTGATCCTGCAATAGGACTGCGGCTTAGGCCTTAGTTTCAATATCCAGAAGAGCGATGAGGTGATAATTAGATGTATTGCTTCGGTCACACTTCTTGTATATGGGTTTCAGGTTGGAGCCCCTCCAGCTCTACAGGACTTGTTTGATCACTAGGCATGATTGATAGAGTGAGGTTAAGATTGCGGACCTCAGGCCGAGATCACCCTTGAAGACCTTGGCAGGTATCCCATTTGGTCCTGGAGATCCTGTCACTCTTGTATTATTCAGGAGTTTAGTGACAGAATTGTTTGTGATCTAAACCCTTACGTTTTGGGCCTCCAGTTCTGTTTAGATGGAAGTTTCAGGTGCCCATACAATTTGTATGTGCAGAGTCCACTGCTGTTCAGTGATGATATAGATTCTAGTAATTGGTGGACTCATTTTGTCCTTGAGATACCTCCATAGCTCAGCTTGCCCCTGTTTGCCCATCATTGTATGTACTCAGGTCCAGTCTGTTGTCAGCTGCTCGCATTTTTCTGCCCATACTATCTGTTTATGCAGTTTGTTTAGGGTCCGCAATTAAGCTTTTAATTCTTCCTTTGCTGTTTTTTCCTGTTCTTTTTGGCAGGCTTTTTGGAGTCTGTGGATCTAAAATTTACTGCCAGTTATACGTGGCTGTTTTATGTTCTGTGAGGAGTTAGCAGATGTTCTGTAAGAGAGAGGATTATTCCTGTATTGATGTACTTCATTGAGGATTGGAGCCCATTCTGCGAAAAGAAGTTCTCAGTTCATGGTCTTGATATAAGGGCTGTGAAGGATTCCCATGTTTTGAGTTTCTGCTAATTCAGTGGGCCCCATTTTATCCTCCTGAATATTTCCTCAAAGCACAGATTTAAGAGAGTTACCAAATTGGCACAGTCAGTTAGTACGGTAGTGCTAAAGCATACATTAACCAGCAGGGTCTTCAGAGGATGGCCATTTATGCACATACCTTCCACAATAGCTAACTGGATAATTTCTTCTTGACTTTCGAGGGATTTGACACTAGGTACACGCCCAGGGATGAATTGATTCAGAAACCAACTCAGGTACTTCCAAATATGTTCGATCGTGTAGCCTGTTGGTGCAGTCCATGAAATCCCCGGATTGTGATGAAGCGAGTTGCCCACATTTCCTGAAAGCAAAGGAGGTCTGCCGTCTGGATGAATGTCATGGTGTCTGGAGATTCAAGTAACTTTGATAGCCTGCCACATTCCATGATATCAGGTTTGTGGTTTCCTCTTGAGATTTACCTGGCGTGGATCGCTGTTAGGGCTAGGAGTGATTTTTAATGTTGCTCAAAAGTGTGCCTAACAGCCAGCTCCCGTCATTGCTAGGTTTTGATCTGTCTGTAGTTTCTAGGGCTATCCTCCTTGCTGGACCTATTCGACTGGAGTAGGAACATGATATTTGCAACTTGAAGCAGGAGTTGGGAGTTTCCACCCCCTTTGAGAATGCTAGATGAGTGTGCTTTGCTGTTCTCATGAGGCCCTCAGTGGGTAAGGGTATTTAGGGCTACTGCTTTTGTGAGCTCTATCCCCCACTCTTTAAAGGGCTCCTTACTGGTCAGAATTTCTGCTGCTAGTGAGGGGGATTTGAGTGTTAATATTGTTGGTTCTATACCACTCTTGTTGGTGGGCAAGATTTAAAATTCCGCTCCTAGAATATCTTCAGAGGTTACCTAAATAATATTCCTGAAGTTTTTAAACAGCCTCAGCAGGTTTGATCCATTGAATGTGTCGTGCAGTCCCTCAGACTGGTAGTGCAGGGTCAGAATCAGTTTTGTTGGTGTCTGTTCACCTCTGACCTCCATGTGAGTTGCGTTGCTGTTGTCATGGTTGGTAGTGAGATTCCCCCTCGATTTGTCTTGCATGGACCAAATGAGGCTAGTACAGGAATTGACCAAAGACGGAATGACAAGTGTTTTGCACAGTTACTGAAATCTGTAATGCATTTCCAGGACCCGACCTGGTTTGGTCCTTTGCAAGGAGGGTGACACTAGGCTGGCTTTGTGGCACAGTTGAAGGCAGTGTCTGTGCTACGGAGCCTGACTCACAGTCGGCATTGGTAGGATGAATGCCCCTGGAGTGGGTTTGCGAAACTGGTGGCGCATCTGATTCCTCTTGTTTGGACCAGAGGAGGCAGGAGTTGGAATTGGCCAAGGGGAGAGGCACCTGAGTGTTTTTTATGACTGCTGGAATTAGCGACTGAGATGGCAGAGTTTCAGGCACTGCCCTGCTTTGGATCTTTGAAGGGTAAGTAGCATTAGGCTGGATTTGGGACAAATTTGGAGACCTTGACTGAGTTTTGGGACCTGGCCTGCAGTGAGCATTTATAGTTTGATCACTCCTGGGCTAGTTTTGTGACACTGCAGGAGTATCAGATGCCTCTTGACAACTAAAGATGTTGGTGAAAATTTCAGATCCCATGATATACTGTGAGTTGCTTTCAGGGTATTGGTTTGGTTTCTGGGTGCTTATTTCCTAATTTTGGGAGGTAGTTACCCTTGAAGATTGGGTACAGGATGGCCACATTATCACGCAATGTGTTAGCCTGAGATGGAAGCGCTGGGTGTTGTATGCCATATTGAGATTGTTTAAATCTTTAGTTTGGGCTTTTTCAGCCTTTTCCTTGTTCTTTTTGAGAGAGGTCGAGACCATTTATGTTCCTGCTGTTCTGCTGAACCTTGGGTGCCATGTGGGGGTTCACTGTCTTTAAGTACCGTTGCCTGGTGGTTAGAATCGGTTGGGTACCTTATCAAAGTACATTCCCAACTTGTTGGAACATTCTGGTTCACAGTGGTTGGACCAGAGTGACCAACGGATCTGGTAAGCCAGGCTGCTCTCTTCAGTAGCGGCCCGTGGTGGGAGTGCTGCCGGGCGCTGACGTGGGGCGGGGGAGGGGCAGGGTGGGGGTAGTAAACTTCGGATTATGGCCGATTAGAGGTAAATAAACATATAAATAAATAAAACGAATTTCGTTGCGCGAGCTGCATCGCATTTGGCGATGCAGCTCGCGCAACGAAATTCGTATTATTTATTTATATGTTTACTTACCTCTAATCGGCCATAATCCGTAGTTTACTATCCCCCACCCTGCCCCTCCCCCGCCCCACGTCAGCGCCCGGCAGCACTCCCACCACGGGCCGCTACTGGCTCTCTTACATTATCATGAGGGCCACTGCAGGAGTGGCTGCCAATACTTGCCTTTAGAAGATGGTTAGAGTTGATTGCATTCGCACTGGGAGTGACTTCACTAGCTGTTAGTACGTGTGGTGTCACGGTTGTATCTAACATAGTTGCTCCAGCTGTTGACACTGGATGTGAAGTTTCCATGCTAAGCTTTACTGGACAATACTGGCCTGTTTCCATTTCATTACCATGGATGTTAGGACCTCAGGCAGCGTGCCCAAGTTTTCTACTATTGGGAGGCAGGAAAAGGTCAGTACGCCCTTCCCAAGTGGTCTAGTAGGTAGTTTGCCTAAGCCCAGTGAGTCCATTTTACGCTCCATCTTGGTTATGGGTGATGCCAGGGTTTTATTCAGGTCCAATTGAATCTCCAATTCATCCGATTGCCAAGTCAGGGCACTTATCACTACGATCAGGGTAGAGTTGATTGAGGCCAATAAACTGCCATGCCTAAGTCCAGCAAGTCCATTTTACACTCCATCTTGGTTATGGGTAATGCCAGGGTTTTATTCAGGTCCAATTGAATCTCCAAGTCATCCGATTGCCAAGTCAGGGCATTTATCACTACGATCAGGGTAGAGTTGATTGAGGCCAATAAATTACCCTGCTTGGCGTTTGACCTGGGTGCAAGTTAGTCTTTTCTCATGGGGCAGTTTTGAACTGCCGCCTGGTTGAAGTTCTGAATGGTTGTTGACTGGTCGTTTTGTGACAAGGGCAGGCCTGGGCGTAGTTCGCGGAGTTCTGCTACGCGGACCTCTGCGAAGTGACAAAAAAACTCCACGGAGTTCCACAAGTGGCGGAGTGCAGTTCGAACTGTTGTACGCGCTGGTTTTCCTGCCGCTCGGGTAGAAATTCTTCCTGAGCGACAGCTCGCGCTGAGCGTGGAAAAAACTCCGCTGCACTACGGGAAGCAGATTTTTCTGCACTCCGTGAGCTCCGCAGAGCGCGAAGTGCAGAAAACTCTGCAAACTCTGCGAATGGAGCGAAGTTTTCCACTCAGGCCTAGACAAGGGGACTCTTGGACTTACATGGTGGATAGGGGTTCGGGCGGCACCAGTCTGTTGAGAGTCACTGCCCAAATTGTTGCAGTCATCTAAGTTACCAGCCACTCAGGCCAGGAACTCTCCAGGTCTGGCTCCCCTCTGAGGGGGTTATGTGAGTGAGCATGAGCCCCATCGAGTCCCAGATTTCCTCCAGAGGGCGTAATGACAGTCTCGCTTGTGGTGGTGGCAAAAGTGGCAGATGGATGCAATTTGAAGAGCACGGGCTGGCAGAGTTCCTGCAGGTGCCAGTGCTGCAGGTTGTGGGTAATCCAAATTCTCTGTGTGATCTTAGAGGAGCACAGGCCTCGGCTGTTGAACTGGGGATCGCTTCTAGCGAGTTGTTTAAGATGCTGTCGGGGTACAGCTCAATTATCCTGTTGTCCCATCTTGGTGGGTGGCAGACGGAGTTGCATTTTTGTGGAGATATTTTAGTACCCTTAAAGATAGAATACAGGGCAAACTCTGAGGCCCCAGTTGCTGCTGTAAGTTGTGAATCAGAGGGTGGATCTGGGAGGTCTTGAGGGCTATGATCCCTCCAGAGGAAGTTCTTACTTAATAGTCCCTTAGTATTGCAATTAGACTTTCTTGCAGATAACAGCTTGTGACTTGCTGGCGGACATGTGTCATGTAGATGGATTTCTGTTTTCCCCTGAAGCTTGTTTCTGGTGGCTACGCTACTCTTCAGTGAGCTAGGCCATGGAATTTCCATGTTTAATCCCAATGCTTGCTTGCCCTTACATGTGCTTCCCCTTTCCAGGGGCCCCCTTGGAGGGGTGGGCTGTCCGCGCCAGGCGACTTGGGGGACTGGGACTTGGGCCACACCATCCTGTGACTTACCCCATGTTAGGCCCCTCCTTTTGACACTTTCTACCCAGATAGAAAGCGGTCCTGGGCCCGGGCACATTTCCTTAGGGTTGTTCGAGCTCCCCTAATGTGTTGCTGCGATGCTGGCAACATCCGTAGGCAGCACTTTGCTCACCCCTCATTGGGTTCCCAGATACTTTCCTTTATGTTGTTCAAGCTATAGTCTTCCCCTTGGGGTATTCACTGGACCAGGGATGACTAAAACTGATCTGAGTGTGATGTATAGATTTGCTGGAAATGACAGTCCTTGTTTGTAGGTGAGGCAGATGGGGCAAGGCTGTTGTGTTGTGGCCAAAAAGGGCCTATGGAGAGCAGGGGCATAGCACAGGGGAGGGAGAGCACACGGAAGGGCACAGGCTGCACCGGGCTCTAGACTGGCTGCTTCCGCACTCCACCAGCTCTACCCTAGGGCTGTGGCTCTAATGCCACAACCACGCTCACCACTGATGAGGCTGAGTTCTACTCTGAATTCCCTCCAGATGTAGCATTTCTTAGTTACCCGTTCATCTGCAAAAGCTGTAGAGGCAGCAAAACTACAGAAAGCTGCAGTAAACTTTCCAAGTCCTTGTGCAAGTTAATGGCACCCCATGACAATGCTCGGCCATGGGGGGTGAGTTAAACGTTTTGTACAGGCTTCGAGCAGAGACGCAAGACAGATTTAGCTAGGAGGGCCGCCGTGGGGGCTGACTCCTCGTTGGTGCAATGAGCGTGTGCGGCAAAACGGGCGTCGCCCCCTTACTTCCACTGTGGGGTCCATTGAAATGCCCCGTACTGTGCCCGGTACTGTGCCCAGTATGGCCCCCTGGGCCAGCACACCTTGCGGTCTTCAATGCACTCCTTCAGGGCAGCCCCAGTCGCTGCACAGTCTGCACCTCCCATGCTGCGCTTCACGCTCAGAGGCATGGCCAACAGGGTAGCAGCATCTCGTACGTCCCAATTTCCAATTCGCTAGCGGTAACTCCAATGCAGGGACTCTAATCCAAAGCAGTGGAAATTCCATAGGGATATTGGGTTTTTGGGCGATAAGGGTGAGGAAATTAATTTATTTTTCATATTTTAAAGTACATTTTATGTTAATTATATTAACGAGATGCAAATTAAATATTTAAAAAAATTTAAAAGTATTTTGTACATAAATATTCGTAATACATTTTAATTTGAAATTAACAAAAATATATATTAATGGTATGACATTAACAAATTGAAATATTAAAAAATATCAACATAAAAAAATGAAAACTATATAAATATTAACTTTCATAAAGTAAAATAAATCAAATTGTATTATAAAATTTGTAAATTTTATAATTTTTGTGAAAAATAGATGTAAATCATTCTAATATCTTACATTTTCTTGTTTTAAAATTTTAATTAAGGTTCCCAGTTTTCCATTTTTATTGATTGTTACACACAGACAGAAAACAATTATGTTTATTGCTTGTATTTATTTTTAAAAACAGAAACATTCTGAAAATTGTGCTTCATGTGAGAGACTCTACAGGCTGTCTTTAATGAACTCCAGGCAAAAGCTGAGCAGATAGAAAGAATGAGGAGATTACATAACAGGATGCGATTTCCATAAATACAGGCATTTGTTAACATATATTTCCAGTATAACACTAATACGTATCTGTGGCTCTAGTGTTTTGTTATATGTGGCTGCTTAATTTGCTGAAACGTTACAGGCATCCACTTATGAGTGCACATCTAAAAGTTAAAAAAATGTGGAAATATACCATTTTACGACCTCATTTATTCTCAAAACACAAAATAAATCAAGTTAAATACCAATAAGATGGCCAAAAGATAAATATGGATTAATACAGACAGAAATGTTAGAAAAATAAATACCATAAAACCGGGAGCCCTAATTATAATTTTATATTAAACATTTATTTAAAAAAAAATTTTAAATAAAAATTGGTTTTATATAATTTTTTATTTTATGGTTGCTAATTTTCAATTATGATTTTATTTTTTATTTTATGGTTAAAAGAGTAGTAATGGTGGTAAATATTTTAAAAATATTAATAATTACTATAAATCAAAATATTTTTATATGTTAATGTGTAAATGTGCATATCTAGGTTTTTAGTTTTAGTTAGTATGTTTTTAGTGTATGAGTAAAGAAAATTGATTGTGTCTTACCCTTTTAGGGGCCGATTACGAGTCTGCCAGTCCGAGGACTGCCAGACTCCCGTGGGCATCAGTGGTACAACCGCCCCATTACAAGTTGGGTGGTCAGACTGCCCTGGGACTGCCGACGCCACTAGCGAACCGTCGTTCCCTGGAGGTGGTGCAGCGGTCACTGGCCGCAATATGCTTGGCGGGACCGCCGCAGTCCAGCCAAGCATATTACGAGTTTCCTCATCTGCCGGCGGTGGCATTGAGGTTTCTACCTATGTCAACCCTGGTGGAGAGGAAACAAGGGGGTGCGCTACAGGGTCCCCTGTGCCTCCTCTGCTTGTGCACCTACACAGGGGGGCATAACATGTGCCCTCCTGTGTGCATGCACAACAGTTCCTGCAGGGCATGGACTTTTCAGTCCATGCTGTGCAGGAACCTTGTGAGGCATTCCCATTGCGGTGCCTTTTTTCATGCGGCCAGTCCGCCAGACTACAAATAACTTGTAATCTGGAGGGCAGAGGCAAGTCTCAGTGGTGCGGGGGTGCAGCGGTGGAGTACCACCCGCCCCCGCACCGCCAAAACTCGTAATCGGGCCCAAGTGTTTAACACCTTTCCTAAATTAGAATAAGTTGGAGTAGGAATAGCAAATTACACCCTTTTAGTGTCTAATGCCTTCCCTAAATTGGTACAGATTGGAGTGGGAATAGTAAATGTCACTCCCTTAGTATCCATCACGCCCCCAAATTGCTATAGATTGGAGTTGGAATAGTATGTTTCACCTCTTTTGTGTCCAACACCTTCTTCAATTTGGTATAGATTGGAGTGGGAATAGTATATGTTGCCCTTTCAGTGTCCAACACATTCACTAAATTGTATAGGTTGGAGTATTAATTGTAAATTACACCTTTTTAGTGTTTGACGCCTTCCCCAAATTGGTTTAGATTGGAGTGGGAATAGCAAATGTCACTCTTGAATGTCAAACACTGTCCCCAAATTGATTTAGATTGGTGTAGGAATGACATTTTTCACCCCTCTAGAGTCCCACACCTTTTTCAAATTGGTATAGGTTGGAGTGGGAATAGTAAAAGACACCCTTTTAGTATCCAAAACTTAAAAGTGGTTTCTGTTACAGTGAATATTTAATTTTATAACTGTAGTGTGAAGTCCTTTGTTTTAATATTATTTGAATATAGTAGAAATAGGTTGTGTTCTTTCATTAGTATTGTTGGTGTTTAGAAATATAATAAAAAATAGTTGCATGTTTGAAAGCAATAATATTATGAATTACATATTTGTATAGAATAAAGACATATAACACATTTCTCATTTTATTTATGTGTTCAGAAATGTATTTAATGTATATTGTTATATTTTATACATCTATATTTCAATTTAAAAATAAACATTTATATATAGTTAAATAAATAAAACATTTTTTAATGATTTTTCATTATTAAATAAAAAATGTAAATTATATTTAGATACTATTATATGTTGTACATTTTCAACTTTTATTTTCTATTATTTAACAATTTTTAATATTTCTTAAGTTGTTTTTATACATATTTCATCATAATTTTAACAGTTTTTTCAGTATATATTAAATAATTGTATATATTTTATAATATTATTTAGGTTATACTTTACAATTTCTTAACACTTTGTGCAACTTTTTTTACATGTTTACTAATTTTCTACATTTTGTCATACATTTTGTCATACATTTATTCAAATGTTTACATTATTTCCCATTCATTTCTATGGTGAGATAGTTTTTTCTGTTTTATTTAGCAGCATTTTTCTTATCACTAACTTCTATTTTGTAATCTATTTGTGTTATTCTTAGTCTATTTTCCCGAAACCAGGTCACTGTAAACTGCTGCTGTTCGTCGGAACAGGTAAGTCTACGAACGTGTCCTGTGAGCATTGGGAGTTTGCTTTTTTTATTTTTTTAAAAGGAAATCAATTTTGGTTTATAATAAATCAATACTTTTTACTTTGATTTACTTTTGTCGGATTTACTGGAGCATTTTTCTTTTTTAAACCCTTTTTCGGGCTTTTTTATGTTTCCAAGATACTTTGGAATGCTATGAGGGACCTCTATTTGAATCATTTTATTTTTGTATTTTTTGGGGCTTTTTGGACAATATTTTTCCAGTTTTTGGTGGATTACTATTTTTGACTATGTGGATACAGAGAAAGATCTGCAGCTATACAACATTTAGAGCCTTATTACGAGTACGGAGATCCATAGGACTGCCGTACTTGTGATGACGGTCCAACCACTGCCACACTGCGGACCCGCCCACAGTATTAGGATTGCCACAGGACCGTTGCATCTGCCGGGGATCCAGAGTCCCACGGCGATCGTTCAGCAGACAGGGGGCAGCAATATGATGGCGGTGCCGCTGCAGCACCGCCATGCATATTACAAGTTTCCTGTCCACTGCCCCTTTCATGGAGGTGAGCCTGCCATGAAAAGGGTGGCGGAGAGGCAGCGAAGGAGGCCTTAACAGGGCCCCGTGCTGCTCCTGGTCCTAGGGGGCATGCGGGGGGCACATGTCGTGCCCTCCTGGACTTACACCTCAGTTCCTGCATGGTGTGGCATGCATGCCACACCATGCAGGAACTTGCTGCAGGTCCTCTCACAGTGGCGGTCTGCATGTTCGGCTCTCCTATGCACCTAACAGACCACCGCTGTGAGACTGCCTCACCACAGCCCGCCTATAGGAAAATGTCACTTTTTGCATGGTTACCCCCCACTTTTTGCCAGACATCTGATGCAACCTGACTTGATCTGGCCTGGGTCCCTACCAATCAGGTACCCAGGACCTGTGTTATTTCCCAAGACTGTACCTTTGTATCCACAATTGGCACATCCCTGGCCACAGGTAAGCCCCTTGTAAAAGGTACCCTGGGCACCAAGGGTACTGTGACCAGGGAAGGTCTCTAAGGGCTGCAGCACCCTTGTGCCACCTTTAGAGGCCCGCACCTGAACTCACACACACTGCCACTGCAGGCTGCGTGTTTTGGTGCAGAGAAAAGTGAAGAGTTGACATGGCTGCAATCCACTGCCTGAGGCCTAAGTAAGTCACCTCTCTAGCAAGGTACACTTGCCCTAAGGTGAGGGTTCTGAGGCATGAATCCTGTACCCCTACAGTGTCTAAGCCCATTCTTAGACATTGTAAGTGTAGTAAAGCCATTAAGAGTATATGGTCTGGGAGTTGGTCACTACGAACTCCACAGGTCCATAGTGGCTTTACTAAAAACTAGGAAGTTTGGTAGCAAACTTCTCAGCACATTAAACCCACACTGATGCCAGTGTGGGATTTAATGTAAAATGCACTCAGAGGGCATCTTAGAGATGCCGCCTGAAAATCGACCAGCCCCAGTGTGGTTCCTGAATGGATGCTCACCATTTGCCACCACCAGACATGTTTCTGGACCCCTGGGTAGAGAGCCTCCGCTCTCTGAGTCCAGAAACAAAGCCCATCCTGGGCAGATGCGCCATGCCTCCTCCGCCAGGATGTGCGGGTCCACGAAAGGGGAAAGCTTCTAAGGCCTGCCACCTTTGGAAGCTGACCCTGCTTATGCTGCTCCCAGCAACTGGCTCCCACCGGTTCTGGCCCCCACTTTGGGCAGGAGAATTGGCGGGAAAACCAAACTAGGAAGAGAGGTGTGCCCACCTTTGCCAATGCCACCCCTCAGGTTGGGGCGGTGAGGTGAAGCACATATCTCAGTCCCCTCCATCTTGAAGATGAAGGGACTCAGTCAATTAGGGAGAGGGTCATGCCCCCTCCCCCTGGAGGGTGACATACTTGGGGGTGTACCCACCCCAAGGAAGGGTCCCATTGGTCCGACCTGCAACCCCTTTAACGCCCCTAAATCTAGTATTTAGGGCAACCCTGAACCTTGCCTCTTCAGATTCGAGGAAGAAATAAGAAGGACCGAAGTGCTTTGCTGACCCAGGAAGGAGAAGAGGACACCTAGTGCCTTGGCCCAAGGCCTACCGGCCTGTCCCGTCTACTACCTGCCTACAGCAAGAACCCCAGCGAGTCCAGCAGCCAACAACCCCCAGTAGCGACCTTCTCATACACTCTGTCTCCTGTGAGCTCCGGATTTACTCAAGCAAACATTCACCTTCAGAATCCGCATTCCGTTGACTCTGTGATTCTGCACCTGATGCCTACGGTTCGAGTTCGAGTGGCCCAATACCCCAAGGTGGTCAACCCAGCAATCCTGACGTGAGATCTGGTAATCCCAACCGCCCTCAAGACTCCTGACGACGCCTGCGGCCGCAACCTGAAAGGTGTCACCGACCGTGACCAGAGCTGGTAAGAAAGCCCAACGCCAGAAGACACCCCTGCACCTGACGCCCCACGGCCTTGGGTGGCCCAACCGATGGTGTCCAGGCATCCCCCCAGATCCCAACTTACTTCTCCAGCTGGTGGTCAACTTCAGGGAGCCTCCCTTCCCGAGCCTGCAGCATCTTTCCAAAACCGAAGTTCTCCATTGGAAAGCACAGGGTACCCGACGTCCGTTTTGCACCCAACACCCGGCCGCCCAAGTGGCGCTGGTAGTGCAGCCCCTATGCTGGTCGTTGGCCCCTACAGTGCTGAACTTAACTCCAGGAGCTTGGCTCCCACAACCGAGTGGCCCGCTCGTTAGCAGTCCCTAACCAAAAGTCCCCTTAGTCCCATTGGCTAACATTGGGCTCCTGCACTCTGCACCCGGCCACCCCAGTGCCATTGGTAGTGCAACGTGAGTGCCCATCTAGACCTTAGGGAACCTTGGTCTTAAACCCAAAACTCACCCTTGTATGTCGTGCACTTATCTTCAAAACCACTAACACGTTTTCCCCTATAGGAACCCATGTAAAGAAATTTTGGGAAAAAAATAACAAAAGTGTTGAACTGTGTTGTATGAAGAAAAGGGAATCCTATTGCAAAGTATAAAAAGTCATATTTACCTTGTATGCAGAGATACTAAGGTGCGGAATCGAGGCATACCACCCCAAGTAGTCAAAGTAATCCTGCAGTAGCTAAAAAGTATTCTGAAAGTACTTACTGTATAATACAAACTGCATTTAAAAGTGAATCAAACCTGTAACAACTGCAATTTCTAGCACAACTGCATTTCCTTGAATAGTCTTGCATTTGAAAGTATATTTTACTCACCTGTGCCTCGTTCTGCTTGGTTCTAAAATAAAACATACGTATACCTTTTTAATACTTACCTAATTGGTCTGGATTCTGTCTCTGAGTGTGTGTATCAGTACCTGATTGAGTGAATTCAATAAATGCTTAACACACCCTCTGGATAAGCCTAACTGCTCTCCCACACTACCACAAAGAGAGCCATTAGTACTTACCTAATTTAGCCTCTGCTATAACTCTGGGGACTCCTGGACTCTGTGCACACTATACCTTACTTTGGTATAGCATATACAGAGCCAGCTTCCTATACTGCCTGACCCGGATTAAACCCATAATCTAGCAGGTAGGTGCACCATGGCAGTCCTCCTGCAGATGGCACAGTGGAGGCGCTGCAGGAGGCCCACCAAACTCGTAAGACGGCCTTAAGTCATATTTATTTTGTTTCTTTTGAGTGGGAAATGTCATATTTTATTGTTGTGTAAATATTATATGATTGTGCACCCTCAGACCCCTTCCGCCTCACATCTTCCACAGGCCGCCACAGCCATCGCACCCAAGCTACGTCGAACGATCAACTGCTCCCTCAAGACCGCCACATTCCCCGATGACTGGAAGCACGCCGAGGTCAACCCCCTCCTGAAGAAACCCTCCGCAGACCCGACAGACCCCAAGAACTTCAGGCCCATCTGTCTGCTTCAATTCACAGCCAAGGTCATCAAAAAGGCTGTCAACACCCAGCTAGTATATTTCTTCGAAGTCAACAATGTCCTAGACATCTCCCAATCCAGATTCCACAGCAACCACAGCACATAGACTGCCCTCCTCGCCGCCACTGACGACATCTGCGCCCTCCTCGACCAGGGCCAAACGGCAGCACTCATCCTCCTAGACCTAGCAGCAGTCTTCAACACCGTCTCCCAGGGCACACTAGCTACCAGCTTCCACAACGCCGACAACCAAGGAAAGGCCCTAGACTGGATATGCTCATTGCTCACAGGCAGAACACAGAGAGTCAGACTCCTGCCCTACCTCTCAGAACCGACAGAGACCAGATGCGGAGTACCCCAGGGATCCTCCCTCAGCCCCACCCTATTCAACATCTACATGGCTCCCCTCGCAACCATCGTCAGAAACCACGGGCTCAACATCGTCTACTACGCCGATGACATCCAACTCATCTTCTCCCTCACCAAGGAACCCAACATCACCAGGCACAACTTCCAAGAAGGGATGAAAGCCATCACAACCTGGATGAAAAACAGCTGCCTGAAACTCAACTCCGAGAAAACAGAAGTCCTCATCCTTGGCTCCACCCCCTCAGCTTGGGACGACACCTAGTGGCCCCCAGCCTCTGGAAACCCACCCACCCCGACAGACCATGCACGTAACCTCTGCATCATATTGAACTCATCGCTCACTATGAACCGCCAGATCAACACCGTCTCCTCGACCTGCTTCAACACCTCTGCGTACTCCGTAAAACATTCAAATGGATCTCCTCAGAATCAATCAAAATGGTCATACACGCCCTCATCACCAGCAGGCTGGACTACGGCAACGCCCTCTATGCCGGAATCAACAGAAAACTCCTCCGCAAGCTCCAGACCCTCCAGAACGCCGCAGCCAGACTAATCCTCGACATCCCTCAGCACAATCACACCACCCAACACCTCCGCGATCTCCACTGGCTCCCCGTTGAAAGAAGAATAACATTCAAGCTGCTCACGCACGCATACAAGCCTCTCCACAGCATCGGACCACAATACCTCAACAAGCGTCTCTCCTTCCACGCCCCCAAGAGAAACCTCTGTTCAGCCAACCTCTCCCTGGCCACCGTCCCATGCTTCTACAGGACCAGAGCGGGTGGAAAGTCCTTCTGCTACTTCGCAGCAAAGACCTGGAACGATCTGTCCCTCCACCTCCGGCAAAGCCCTACACTGCTTCAGTTCAGGAAAGACCTCAAGACCTGGCTCTTCAGATGACCCCAACGGAGCCGAACACTCCTCCCCCGCAGGGCCTTGAGACCCTAATGGGTGAGTAGTGCGCTTTACAAACCCCTGATTGATTGATTGATTGATTGTTATTTGGAATTTTCTGGTTTATGTATTGTAATAAATGTATGTGATGGATTGAGTTTGTGTTTTAGGTTCTTAGGTTCCAATTATGATGTTGGCGGTAATACAACCACCCGATTATGAAGAAGACGGGAAGACCACCTCAAGACCACCACCACTGCCGACATTCTTGTTACCGCGGGAGAGGCAGAGGTGGCCCCCGGAGGAGGTGCCAGCCTGTGTCCTGCTGGCCATATTACAAACTGCCTTTCTGCCTACCTTTCCCTGGCAGGAATACCGCCAGGCATGAGTCAGCAGAAAGCCAGTAATTGTGCCCAAAAAAGGTGCTGAGGGTGATTGTGCCCATGTGTACTGGCACTGGTACACATGTTAAGTGCTCCAGTACCTTTTGTTTGGCTCGCCATTAATTTTTTAGCTCCTCTTTCAATGTACACATACTGCCGACTGGCTGGATTCATGGTGTGCATGTCCAGCGGTCAGCAGTTTAGCCAGCATTTCATTCTGGCTCGCGCCATCACGTACCACCTTTATCATTCCACCGCACTGAAACAGCCAGCCCCACGGGAAAGTCATAATGCAGCAGGCGGGGAGGTTGCCTGCTTGGCAGAGTACTCAGTCTCAGCACCATGGCAGTATGGCGGTGAGACCTCCAACATCGTAATCGGACCCTTAGTTGGTGAGGATTACATTTTTTGATAAAATAATTTATATATAATTTTGTTATTTCCGTCTTCATTAACATTGTACTGTTATATTCTTGAGTTAGGCCCATGCTGCAAAGCAGCTTTTTCTTACATTGTCCTAGAAAACAACATTTCAGCGGTGAACTTTTGCACACATTTGCATGCATGACAATGTTGGATTCGTTTATCTGAAGCTACTTTGATTACACATCCAGCTTCGCACAACATTATCACGATGCCTTGAACATCATGTACTAGGCCTCTCTACACACTAGGTACAAAAGTCATCCTATCTTCATCCACGGGGCGATAGTGCTATCTACATATCCATAACATTACTAATCTAGCGTGCACATTTTGAGGGCTGCTTTTTATTATAAATATTAGGCATCCCAATAGATTGGCAGAGGAGGCACTTCTGCTGACACTGAAAGTTTCTGCATGCTGAGAAATCACCACGCACCGTCCTGACATTCCATGAGGGGTGTCCAACTCGAGACCAAGACAGGGTCCTACACTCTATCCGATCAGGTAATGGGGTTGAATAATCCCTTGGGGTGATTCTTGGCTCTACACCCATACACACTCTAGGTACATGCAGATTATGGTCCGCACCGTAGGAGTACGTTAGATTACCACATTGCATTTATGCCTGCATAGTTTCATTGCTTCAGCACCATGGTAGAAATGTATCTACTGTTCACTCTTTTGGTGCTTGTAATCTCCTTTATTTGCTTCTGTCTCCTAATCATTGCAGCACATGTATTTTATACAAGAATACCGCTGGTTCAATAAATATATTGAAAACGTCCCACTGTGAATTCTGTATACATCTCTGAGAGAAAGTAAGCATGAGTGACTGAGCGAAAGATTCTGTACTGTCTCCACAATCCCTGTATAATCAGGGTTGTCATGTTCAGTGGTTGCCAGAGTCCATTCGCTCCCTGGTAAGGTTGGGGGGGCTTATGGGGTACTGTGAGCTAGCTGGTCTATAGGCCAACATATCCTGTGGGGGTGTTCGGAATCAGTCTTGACACAAAGCCCTTAGTTTATGTTGTCCAAATAATACACAGATCCTACGGATTGGTAAGATCTACACAGCAGTACTTTTATTTTATTTTTAGACTGATATAGTAAAATATTATATTTATTATTTATAAAAAAGATTTGTGAAGTTGGTTTAGAATTTATGATAGTTTTTGGGACTTTGGTAGGTTTCTATTTATTTTATATTATGCTTTGGCTTTCATTCTTAAGTAATTTACTCCTTTGTTATTTATGGAGAGTTTGACTTTAAATTGTAGTATGTCGTACATTCTTTCAGTTTGTTTGCTAAGTTTAGGGGAAAATTTGGCTAACAGATTGCTCCATTCTTAGTTGTTGATAGCTTTGCTCTTTTTGTGATGCTTCTATAAATTCATAGAGTGTTGGTTGGGTTCTGCCTAGGGTGAGTTGGAAGACATTATGCCATCCTTTCACTACATTAAATGTTTTCGTTTCCTGTGCCAAGGTGCTGTCATAGACAATCCACCATGGTATTTATAATTTTGGTTGGTGTCTCTGTCCGGAGCACTGCAGTCGGCCAGCCCAGTCTTTTCAAAATAATCCATTATGGGGCTTGGTTTGTCTTCATTTTGTTGGAAGAAATGGCTTTCTATCAGCAAATTGTAATGGTAAGCTACCTCTGTAACAGAGGCATAGGCTAATGCAATCAAGTTTTTTTATTTCAAAGGCAAATTGGCTGTTTGTTTGTAGAATGTTCTACACTTAAGGCTTTATTACGAGTTTGGTGGCCCTCCTGTTGGCTCACCAATGCCACACCGACAGGAGGACCGCCAAGCCTCTCCAGTGCCCGCCGAGGGATTTCAACCGTTATCTATGGCGGGCAGGCGGTGCTGCAGCGGTCTCACCGCAGCAGCTGTATAAGGCTCATAGGTGAGCCTTAACTGCAGATGCTGCCATGACAGCACCTGCAGCACATTCCTGTATGAGAACTGCCTCAATGTCAAAAATAGACTGATTACTGGGGATGGGGGAGATCAGCAGTTAAGTGGTTAGCCAGCTCAAACCAGCCAAAGAGAAGCTACAATTGATGATCCATACTTGCTGTGCTCAATTAGTGCTTGTGACCCTCAGGAACAAGATAAGCATTCCAAAACACAATATTCTATCCCCCAAGATGAAGCAGCAGACTAGTAGCGTAGATAAGAAAGAGTGTAATCCAGGGGTGCAATCTTCCTGGTTTCTATCAATCATACAGTCTAGACACAGGTCTGTATTGAGACATGAAGAAACAGTCATTATGATCGACATGTACAAGAATGGAGACCTGTCTACCTGTGGACAATATTTGAACTTCCTTTTCAACAGTGTGTGTCAGCAAAGTAAAGGGCCCACCTAAAGAAAAAAAAACATATGGGTGCTGCTGTTTGACTATGCCTACTTCAGATCCAAAAGGTCATCCACAACCAACTGCTTAAGATTTGACTGTCATCCACTGCACTTCACCACCAGGCTCAGTAGAGCAGCCACGTCCTCTCACTGTTGTGACAAACTTCCTTCTTCACACCTTAGTAATAGGGAACATATGTACATCTCTAGTTTTCGTAGAGGTTTTAAGGTTTTCTTTGACTTCACTCACGAGCATGGGTATTCGGAGAAGTAGCATTTGGAGGCTTTGGGGCCGATTCCGATCTCGGCCGGTAGGGCACCGAATCGGATTCGGCTTTACCGGATCCGATTCGGAGGCCTAGTTTCCGACCGATTTGTACGGGCGTCCGCGCGAGCAAGTACGATGCGAGCGTACGCGAAATTGCCGACCGACATGTTCCCGGGTCCGAACCGCTCCGACCGACTCATACGGACACGACTCGCACCACGCAATGGAGACGTTACCCGACCGTGCAAGTACGATGCGCGCTTCGAACAGCCCAACCGACTCGTAGCGTCCGGCTCCAAAGAGCTGTCGGAGCCGGACTTCGGGGGTCTGTGTCGGACCCCCCTGCACGCGTAGCCGCGTGAGTCGCACACAGGGGGGACCCAAGGGTCCCCCCTACACATGCATGTGCAGTGCGAGTCGCACCGATGCGTACCCACTGTAGGGGGCCCCCCTGTTCGTGACGTGCCCATTCAGTCAATGGGAGCCCGTGTACGCGTTGTACGACTGGCTCCCATTGACTTCAATGGGAGTCCGACCGAATCGAGTCGGGCAGCATACGGCCGCATCGTACTCGCTCGGTCGGACTGCGGGAGTCCGGCTCGGTCGGAAATCTCTCCGGATCCGGCTCGGTCGGAGAGGTTTCCGGCCCGAATCGGAATCGGCCCCTTAGTGTTAGCATTGTTTGGCATTCTCACTCTAGGCAGGAAGTGGCTAGAGTCTTCTGCTTTTCATTTTTTCTTTAGTTCTTTTGAATATCAAGCCCAATTATGGACAAAATATTGAGGGACAAAATAAGTGCACAGAGGAAAGTATATATTTACTATTCTTTACTCCACATCTCCATACCTTAAAGATACGTATTTATTCAAGGTACATAGATGTGGAGTGTGGAGTTCGGTAAAAAAAAATCTGCACTCCTTTACCTTTTGATGTTTTTCCAAGATATTAGTGTCTCATTATATCCTGAACATGCTATACAGGAGCCAAACCCGTTACTTCATTCAATTTAGGGTCCAATAGTACTGTGAACTCAGGATGCCAGTGGAAGATTACTCTTGTTGTCACAGATGGAACCAAATAATATCTGACTATTATATGATGCCAGGAACCAGGTTTCACAGTATGAATTTTGCCAGAGGATGGGTATTCTTTTATTCCAATTTTATGCCAATAATTACCCTGAATATACCTGGGTCAGCAGCATTTGAGCGCCATCACGCCATGGGCACCCCCAATATACCAAGATTAAGCACCAATATGTCAGGACCAGCATTTTGCCAAGGGGATAGCATTATTATGCAATTGAGGTCACTAACAAGTGAAGAAATACCACAAATATGCCAAGGTCACGAACTAGCACAGTCACGTGTAACCACATATATATTGCATCTATATGCGCACACACACACACACACACACAGACATTCAAACGCAAACACACACATAGCAAACAGTGTTTAAATCTACATTTTCTTACTGATTTTCACCTGGCTTTTTGCATAGGTCCAGCTACTTCCCCTCTCTATTAGCTTTGATGCACCATTGCTCACCAGCCTCCCACACATTAAGGCAGCAGTGATGACTGGCTAAATTAACTTTGCTGCTATATGTGTCGTACGCAGTCACAGAACAGTCTGTCATTTGAGTACCAGAAATCTCTAAAACAAATGCTTCCCAGTATGCAATGTGCATCTGTGACCCGCCTACTCTATGCATTAGAAGGACCTGTCCGGGTTTCCAGATTTGTACACAAAAAAAAGCAGAGGCATTGCACCAGACTCAGATGGTATGGTGTCTATGTTTATTTTTTCTGCCAGGATGCAGGCAGTAATACTTTCTTTCCTTTCCCAGTGAGGGCGTGAACCCCCATACTTTTTCCAGACAGCTATGGATCCGTCTACCCCTCTGCCCCTTTTGGTGCTGCTGATTTTGTCTATGATGGTTACTCGACAAAACTAGTTACATGCCTTTGATGCTAAAGCAAATTCATTATATTTGTATGAACCATTACCTAGAACATAGAATTTCCTGGGTCAAGTTTGATTACATAGATTATAATAATTAAAATCACTGCCAGCTCTTTGCAATTCTGTGGGTAGGCCACCCTTAAATTGATGGCTTGCCAGTTTTTGGGGGAGTTGCCCTACAGCTTGATGTCACAGTACAGAGATAATGACTTTTCCAAGGGAGGAAGATCAAACCACTCACTCCTATCAATGGCATGGCGTTGGATCTACCATGTGCAGTCTCGTAAACTCTGTGCTTAGGCTGAGAGGACTGCAATGTCTCCCACCTCCTCTTGCCTTATTGAAGACTAGATCCTGTAAATACTAACGAAATTGAAACCTATTCCCTAAAGATTATACTTTTGTTGTATAACATTTTTCATCAATATAAATTGTGTGTCATTTGATTGACCTGGCATCCTTGGCGCGGTTTCCCCAGACTTTTTGCCCACTCATCTCCTGTTTCACTGACTTTGTTTTTGCTGGCTTTAGGATTCTGAGCAATTTACCACTGCTGTCCAGTCCTAAAGAACAGGTGTTCTTTCCCTAAAACAAGGTAACACTGGTTTATCTGCAACTGGCATATTAAATGTACTTATAAGCCCTAGTTAAATGCAGTACATCAGCCCAGAGCCTGTAAACCTAATGATACTAGTGGGCCTGCAGCTCTAATTGTGCCACCCATTCAAATAGCCTTTTAACATGTCTCAGTCCTAAAGTTGCAGAGCTGTGTGGGCAGTTTTAAACTGCCATGTCAACCTGGTAAGTTAACCCTCTTGCCAGGCCCACACCTTCCTTATTAATTCACAGTCACCCCTAAAGTAGTGTAACTCCCCATTGGGACAAGATAAACATTTCGAGTTTGTTGTTTCTAAACTCACAATTTAAAATCACAACTTATGGTGAAGTCAGATTTTAAATTGTAAGTCTGAAAATGCCAATTGTACCCGATCAAGCTGACTGACGCGGCTTTTTCTGAATCTACATTTGGAGCGCTGTCCCTCTTTTCCATTCCTCTACCGAGAAATACTCTCAGTGCATTGTCACTGTTAATCCACAAAGGGATTCTACAACGCTACAGCTGTGGCGTAAAACTAATTGAACCCCTATGGCCCACCTACATACCCCATTGGATTGACAGCCTGTCCTCACATTGAGTACCCGGACGGGTCCTCATGTGAGTAAACCTTTTCCTCTTTTCTTCACGTGTGGCACATCATTTTCACAAGGCTGCGCAACCATATATTCAGATGTCCCTTCATCAATAGTCCTGAAGAGACCCCACATTGTTTTGAGGGTCGAAACGCCGTCGGCAAATAGAAGAAGCGAACCATTTCCCCAGCACATATCATTGTATATAGTTGCTGTTCACATGGAATTATTTTGATAATGGTCGACTTGTATAAACTGTGGAAACCTTGTATTTAATATTCACATTGTCACTTAGGTTTAGGTTCCCTTTGTCACTTGGGACACTATGCACAAATGTTGTTTTGATGTATAATGTTTACTCCTAACTTTATTGTTTAAAAAACCCATAAAATATACTACACTGGAATCGGTGTGTTAGTGGTTCCTTCGTGCTCTGCCATTATCTAACCCTCTATATCGCGATTGTGCTTATGTATCATAACCTCATAGTATATTATTCCACAGGAACCATTGTTTTTCCTATATAACCATTACCCTGGTTCCTTAGTGAGTAGGGTTCCCCTGTTCTTTCTTGAACTATTAGAAAGCTGGCATTTTCTTACTTTAACCATTCTGTGACTCGGCCTGTCTCTGAATACATGTCTGGGGCAGGTGACAGCTGCCCTTTGTGCATTCCCTCTAGACAGTCACACACAAAGAGAGCTGAGATGTGTCGTTCACATCTTGATGGACCATCACCAGGCTGATGGGCTTTCCTGAGCTAGATGGGAGGCTGATGATCCTTCCTGAGCAAGCTGACACTTGCACCTGAGTAGGGCTATGCCTGTCCCCACACAAAGGGTTGCATACTCCCCTGTAGTGAGTCTGGAGCCAGGGCAGGAGGGCCAAAACCTAGTGGTCTTCAACGGCCTCTCTTTCAAGTCTCCCCCACTCTACGGCACAACTGGGTATACGTACTGGACCCCTGACACCATGAACTCAGTACACTCTGGACCTGAGGACACTCTGCCAGGAAGAAGGACTGCTGTGCTGCTGAAAAGACTGACACTCTGCTGGACTCTGCTGGATTTGCTGGACTCCTGCTATGCTGTGCCTGCCCTGCTTGCCTGCTGCCTCTTGCTTGGTAGTGAGAAGGACTGGACATGAATCTCAACATCCCCAGAACCAAGTGGCTCCAGGTTCTTTCTGGCTTGCCCCCTGTTCTGAAATCTCAGGGACATCAAAGACTTCCTTCAACACTGCTTCCCCTGGTGGACTCTGCCAACTGTGAGTCCTGCCCTGCCAAAAGGTGCCAATCCAGCCCTGGGCCTTTCAAGGGGTTTTTGCAGCTGCCTTCCACAAAAACCCATGCATTGCATGCTTTGCGCCAGTCGGAACCGACGCAGTCTGCTTCAATGCCGACGCGGTATTCAGACAAACTATTGAGTAAAAAATATTGAGATGCGGAAATAACACATTTTTAGTAACGTGATCCACAAATATCGTGATGCAGGAATATCCTTGACAAGAATATTGATTTTCTAAGGTAAGCATTATTGATGTAAAAAATGTCTATGTTGTGAATATTGTTTACAAAAATATCTATGTTCTTAATATCAATGTTAAAAATATCCACGTTGATAATATTGTTTACAAAAATATTGTTGTTAATATCATTTTTTGATTATCTTTATGTATTTCAGTATCTGTTCTAATTTTATGTTATAAATTGTTTGTTACATTATTGTTAATGTTTTTAATAAAGTTAGTAAATTTTTAGATGTTTTTAAATATAATTTCATTGTTTATTATATTTTTTAGTGTTGTAGCAGGTTGTGGGGTTTGTAGGGTTATAGAGTTGGAATTAAATTAATTATAATCAATTCATTTTTCATTATTATTAATTATTTATTTTATAATTATGTAAATTGTGTAGATAATATGTTATTTAAATTATGCTTTAGGTGTAGGTTGTAGTGTTTGTAGGGGTACAGGGTGGGAAGGACATTTATTATAATTAATTCATAACTAATTTTCAATTATCAATTCTTTACAGGGAGGGAAGTAAATGAATTATAATTAATTAACAATTATTTTTTAATTATTTAATTGATAATTCTGTAAATTGTGTAATTGAGATATTTTTTAATTATCTTTCTGATGTGGTTTGTTGGGTTTGAAGGGATAAAGGGTGGGAAGATAAATACATTTAATTAATTCATTATTAGTTATTTATTGCTAATTGTTTAATTGGTAAATAATTTGGTAAACTGTATATTTATTATAGTTTTTAATATATATTTTAGATGTGGGTTGTTGTGTTTTTATGCTTACAGGATGGGAAGTTAATTAAGAAATAATTTATTGATAAATTAATTATTAGTTTATTATTCATTATTTAATTGATAATTATGTTAATTGTGAAACTATCATAACATTTGTTAAGTTATATTTTAGGTGTGTGTGTTTACTTTGTAGGGGAAGAGGGTGGGAAGTTATTTAAGTAATCATAAATAAAAAAATATTTATTCATTTATTATTTTTTATTATTATTTAATATGTTAATTGTGTTATTCTTTGTTTATTTCCATTATATTTTAATTGTTGGCTATTATGTTTGTGGGAATATTGTGTGCTGTTTTAATTATATTAATAATATATGTTTTAAATGATAATAATTATAAAAAATTGTAATATTTATGTTATTTTTTATTTTATTTTAAAAATTTAGACATTTAATTTTTATATTTAGAATTTGATATTTTTGAGTATTTATCAAAGTTGGTAAAGATGTTATTAGTTTTAAGTGAAGTACTCTCTCTGTACTGCAGCAGTGAATGGAGTGGGTATAGTAAATTCTACCCCTCCTGACTCTAACGCTTTCCCTACTGTTGCACAGACTGGAATGGGAATAGTACATTTTACTCTTCCTAGGTCAACGCTTTCCCTAATGTTCCACAAACTGGAGTGGGAATAGTAAATTTAACTCCTCCTGAGTCCCACACTGTCCCTACTGTTGCACCAACTGGAGTGGTAACAGTACATTTTACTCCTCCTGGGTCCAACGCTTTACCTAATTTTGCACAGACTGGAGTGAGATTGGTAAATTTAACCGCTCCGGAGTCCAACGCTTTCCCCACTGTTGCATGGACTGGTGGGGGAATAGTCAATTTTACCCCTCCTGCGTCTAACGCTTTCCCTACTGTTGCACAGACTGAAGTAGGAATATTACATGTAAACCCTCCTGAGTTCAACGCTTTCCCTACTGTTGACCAGACTGGATGGGAATAGTACATTTTACCCCTCCTTCATTCAACGCTAGGGATTGCGTGGGGGAGGGGGGTTGCGGGGGGGTCACACTTGGTTCAATAATAAAAAAATATTAAAATGAATAAACGTACCTTGCCGCCGGCTGGGTCCCACGTCTCTGCTCCTGCTCTCTTCTCTTGCACATCGTGGAACAGGAAGCAGGCCCCACTGACCATTGCTTTTGAGCGTCCTAGTTCTACGCTCAACCAGGGAATGGGGGCCTAGGCAAGTTCTCCATGCAGGCTGTAATGCAGCCTTCATGGAGAATGGGGAATGGTTTGGGCGGCCCAAAAGGGCCGACCAAACAGTCATTGCGCACTTAGGAGTAAGCAAACCACTCCTCCCCTGCCCTGCTCCAAGAGCAGAGCAGCCCTGCCCACCCACCCGCCCGCAAAACAGCAGGAAGCAGCATAAAATGATAACGCAAAGTTATTATCATTTTATGTTTCTGCTTCCCAATGCTTAAAAGTAGTGTGGCGATGCTCCTCATGCCATAGCGGAGGAGCCACCAATGTCCAACGCTTTCCCTACTGTTGCATAGACTGGAGTGGGAATAGTAAATTTACCCCCTCCTGAGTCTAATGTTTTCCTTTCTGTTCTACAGACTGAAATGGGAATAGTAAATGTAACCCTTCCTGAGTCCAACGCTTTCTTTACTGTTGCACAGAGTGGAGTGGGAATAGTAATTTTACCCCTCCTAGTCCAACATTTTTCCTACTGTTGCACAGACTGGAGTGGGAATAGTAAATGTAGCCCATCCTGAGTCCAACACTTTCCATACTGTTGCACAGACTGGAGTGGGAATAGTAAAATTTTGCCCTCCTGAGTCCACCGCTTTCCCTACTGTTGCACAGAGTGGAGGGAGAACAGTAATTTTACCCCTCCTTACTCCAACCCTTTCTCTACTGTTGTACAGACTGGAGTGGGAATAGTAAATGTAGCCCATCCTGAGCTCAGCGCTTTCCATACTGTTACAAAGACTTGAGTGGGAATAGTAAATTCCAAAGCAAACAAACCACGCTATCCTCAAGATTTGAGGAGCGTCTCCAACTAGCACTCAAATAAAGATCAATCCATTTATCCTAATTTTTTCTTGATGAATTCAATAGTTTATTCAATTCATAAACACTTCATTTGAAAAACCGTAGATTATTCAATTGTAGCAGAAATTATATTGTTGATAAATAACAATGTCTCATTGTATCTTTTTCATGTGCCCAATGCATTTCGGGCAATAGCCCTTCTTCAGGGGCTCAATATCTGTAACTTAGAAGAAACAGGACATCAGTGGGACTACCTGTTTGAATCGGAATGTGATTTCAAATAGTGAAGGGAAATGCACATGGTGAACAGTGAAGTTAGTGCAAGTCGATGCGGTAATACAATGCGGAGTGAAAGGTGTAAAGTCCGAAAACGAGAAACCAAAGAGGTGTGGGTGAACTAGAAGTCCGTACCAGATGTACTACGGTGAATAAAAAAAGAAAATTTAGTGCCATACCTGTTGCAGAGGTCAGAAACCGTGAACTGTAAGTGAACTGATAAGTGCCAGACCCGTAGCGATAAATGCAAGTGAACCTGTGTACAAAGGTAGGAAAACGGCGAGTGTAACACCCGTTGTGGAGGGTAAAAGTGACCTGATTTACATGCATATTTATGAAAAATGGGAAGTGCACTCACGTTCCGCTAATGATTCGAGTTGTATACGCGTGGTGAAACTTCACATTGGTATGGCTAAAAAAGGAACAACCCTCGTCACCACGTTCAAAAATTGATTCGGGTAAGCCAAAAATTCAAACAATTCAGTGCGGTATAAACTCTCACCCGTATGGCATCTGCCAAGTAGACAGCCGGTCTCTGTATCACCAAGTAAACTGTCGGCTCCGCGTCCGCGTAAAGCTCATGTTCGTGCTGACCGTGTTTAAAATGAAAGGTGACCCGGAAGTGAGCGTGAACAATGCGAGGTGATGAAGATAAAAGAAAGACTATCCCAACACCAGAATACGTGATGGGTCTAAGAAAATACCGACGGTAAAAATGCGTAAAAGGCAGTAGCGGTCGGTGGTGGGAGTTCCGCCGGGCGCTGACGTGGGGTGGGGGAGGGGCAGAGTGGGGGGTAGTAAACTACGGATTATGGCTGATTACAGGTAAGTAAACATATACATAAATAAAACGAAGTTCGTTACGCGCGCTGCATCGCCAAATGCGATGCAGCGTGCGTAACGAACTTCGTTTTATTTATTTATATGTTTACTTACCTGTAATCAGCCGTAATCCGTAGTTTACTACCCCACCCTGCCCCTCCCCCGCCCCATGTCAGCGCCCGGCGGAACTCCCACCACCGACCGCTACTGGTAAAAGGGAGTGAATGTAGTGACATAATAGAACAACCAGACAAATATGAAAAAGTAACATTGTGAAAAATGATAGGAACAAAATGTCAACCAGTTAATATAACTCAGCAACATAATGACTGGAACAAAACTATCCGAAAATCTCAAGGGTATATGGATGTTGAGGGCCATACTGTAAAATAAAACAAATAAATCACATTTGCTAATAAATATCTCAGGAAACTGAAAAACCAAATGTCGACCAGTTAATATAACTCAGCCACATAATGCATCTTAGTGACTGGGACAAAAATATCCGAAAGTCTCAGGGGTATATAGATGTTGAAGACTATAATGTAAAATAAAACACATAAATCACATTTGCTAATGAATTGTGTAATAATACATCTCAGGAAACCGAAAAGTCAATAGGTTAAAGAAAGCAACTGAAGTCTAAATGTTCATTTAATCCTTTAGGATTAACGGTGTCCTTGGGGTTTATCCAAAATGTTTCTCTTTGTAAGAGAAATTGTGTGTTGTCACGACCTTGCAATACAGGTACCTGTACAAGAACTTGAAATCTCAATTGGCTCACGTTATGATGCAAAGAATTGAAATGTGCCGCAACCGTGGATTTAAAATTTCCAGTGCGAATATTACTCTTATGCTCGTTTATACGGATTCTGACCTTTCTTTCTGTTTTGCCCACGTAGGCTAAACCACATGGGCATTTTAATAAGTATACCACATTTTGGCTGTTACATGTGGCGTTGAATCTTTGATATTCAACCCAGGTTTGCTTACCTGAGAACCAAAAATTTAAAACAAATTCTAAAACAGTCTATGGACATCAATAATAAACTATACCGTGGAACAACACCGTGTATGAACTGCGGTAACTGTAATTCGATCATCAAGGGCAATACCTCACGGCATCCCAGCCGAGGAACCGCAATTAAACTGAAGGTGAACGCCACTTGTAACAGCCAAAATGTGGTATACTTATTAAAATGCCCATGTGGTTTAGCCTACGTGGGCAAAACAGAAAGAAAGGTCAGAATCCGTATAAACGAGCATAAGAGTAATATTCGCACTGGAAATTTTAAATCTACGGTTGCGGCACATTTCAATTCTTTGCATCATAACGTGAGCTAATTGAGATTTCAAGTTCTTGAACAGGTACCTGTATTACAAGGTCGTGACAACACACAATTTCTCTTACAAAGAGAAACATTTTGGATAAACCGCATGGACACCGTTAATCCTAAAGGATTAAATGAACGTTTGGACTTCAGTTGCTTTCTTTAACCTATTGACTTTTCAGTTTTCTGAGATGTATTATTGCACAATTCATTAGCAAATGTGATTTATGTGTTTTATTTTACATTATAGTCTTCAACATCTATATACCCCTGGGACTTTCGGATATTTTTGTCCCAGTCACTAATATGCATTATGTGGCTGAGTTATATTAACTGGTTGACATTTGGTTTTTTGGTTTCCTGAGATATTTATTAGCAAATGTGATTTATGTGTTTTATTTTACAGTATGGCCCTCAACAGCCATACACTCTTGAGATTTTCGGATATTTTTGTCCCAGTCATTATGTTGCTGAGTTATATTAACTGGTTGACATTTTGTTCCTATCATTTTTAACAATATTATTTTTTCATATTTGTCTGGTTGTTCTATTATGTCACTACATTCACTCCCTTTTACGCATTTTTACCGTCGGTATTTTCTTAGACCCGTCACGTATTCCGGTGTCGGGATAGTCTTTCTTCTATCTTCATCACCTCGCGTTGTTCACACTCACTTCCGGGTCACCTTTCATTTTCAACACGGTCAGCACGAACATGAGCTTTATGCGGACGCGGAACCGGCAGTTTACTTGGTGATACAGTGACCGGCTGTCTACTTGGCAGATGCCATACGGGTGAGAGTTTATACCGCACTGAATTGCTTGAATTTTCGGCTTACCCGAATCAATTTTTGAACGTGGTAACGAGGGTTGTTCCTTTTTTAGCCATACCAACGTGAAGTTTAACCACGCGTATACAACTTGAATCATTAGCGGAATGTGAGTGCACCGTCCCATTTTTCATAAATATGCATGTAAATCAGGTCACTTTTACCCTCCGCAACCAGTTGTTACACTCGCCGTTTTCCTACGTTTGTACACAGGTTCACTCGCATTTATCGCAACGGGTCTGGCACTTATCAGTTCACTTACAGTTCACGGTTTCTGACCTCTGCAACAGGTAGGGCACTAAATTTTCTTTTTTATTCACCGTAGTACATCTGGTACAGACTTCTAGTTCACCCACACCTCTTTAGTTTCTCGTTTTCGGTTTCGGACTTTACACCTTTCACTTCGCATTGTATTATCGCATCGACTTGCACTAACTTCACCGTTCACCATGTGCATTTCCCTTCACTATTTGAAATCACATTCCGATTCAAACAGGTAGTCCCACTGATGTCCTGTTTCTTCTACGTTACAGATATTGAGTCCCTGAAGAAGGGCTATTGCCCGAAATGCATTGGGAACGTGAAAAAGATACAATGAGACATTGTTATTTGTCGACTATATAATTTCTGCTACAATTGAATAATCTACGATTTTTCAAATGAAGTGTTTATAAATTGAATAAACTATTGAATTCATCAAGAAAAAATTAGGATAAATTGATTGATCTTTATTTGAGTGCTAGTTGGAGACACTCCTCAAATCTTGAGGATAGCGCGGTTTGTTTGCTTTATTGATTATCCTCACACTCAGGAGGATTCACCTCCTAGCACCACCGACCTCCCTTGAACATAGCTACGCCATTTCATACAGAGTGCGTCAGTTAACCCATGATTTGCAATAGTAAATTCCATCCCGCCTTAGTCCAACACTTTCCATACTATTGCACAGACTGGAGGGGGTATAGTAAATTGTACCTCTCCTGAGTCCAACTTTTTCCCTAGTGTTGCAAACACTGGAGTGAGAACAGTAAATTTGACCCCTCCCGAGTCTAAAGCTTTCCCTACTGTTGCACCGACTAGAGTGGGAATAGTAAAATTTGCCCCTCTGGTGTCTAAGGTTTTCTCTACTGTTGCATACAATAGAGTGGTAATAGTCAATTGTACTCCTTCGGTGTCCAACGCTTTCCCTACTGTTACCCATACTGTAGTGTGAATAGTATATTTTTTATTATTGGAGTTTAATCGTTTGTTTAGTATTTAGTTTTATGTTTTTATATATATAAATGTATGTATTGTTTAACATATTTTTAGTTATACATATTGTTATCTATTGTTTACTTTTTATGTATAATTAAATTGGAAATATTTAAATTTTTTTGCAATTTATTTCTTACATTTATTATTTATTTTTACGTGTATGCAAATATCTCTCTCAATATATATTATCTACTGGCGGTCGCCAGTAGATAGTTATAGTTAGGACCTATTTTCCATAGGAAATCCGCAACATTCTATTTGAAATAACGTTGGCGCCGGTTGACGAATCTTCGCGAAAGTTTCCAACTTGTTGGGGCACAACGGTCCGCTCCTATCCTGAAAGTCTCGGGGTGATTCGTCAAGCGGGGGCCGAGAAAAAGGGGGTCCCAAAACGTGTTTTCCCCATTCATTTTTCCATAGGAACCTTTAGTCGCAGCTACAGCCCGAACTGCTGAACGGAATTACACCAAATTTGGCAAAGAGGTAGCCCTTGGTTCAGTGTCGTGCCTTTTGCTTAAATGGTGTAAATCCGTTCAGTAGTTCCTGAGAAAATCAAAAGTAAAATCACATATATATCTGGGCGGAGCCTAACCACACATGTCATTGTGAGATCTGATTGGCTGTCAGCACTTCATCCTGGAATTGCTGGCAGCCATCTTGAGACCAATATACATGATAGTACCCCATTGAAATGCATTGTAGTGAATCAAAGATTTTGAGGGTTACCAAAAGGAGAACTATAAAGGGTGATAACAGACTTTAGTTACATTAGAATTCATTTGTTGATGGTACCATACTAATTTCAGGAATTGTGGTGTGTTCTAAGGTGATTTTACCCTGTGAAAAACCTTCTGCTGGGATATCATGAATCATGTTTGAGAGAAAACTATTTTCACATGCTTGTCCCATAGAGTTTTGGAAGGTGCTCCAGAAGCTAAAATGAGAGCATATTTTCTGTAAATTCACATTATTTTTCTCAGTCATGTGAGAATGAAGTCTGACATTCTCAGTAAAACATGTACATCCAACAAGGGCAGAGACTGTCAGTTGATTCCTTTGTGTTCTACTGCAGCTTCCCAGAGTGTTCTAAAGAACAACTAGAGTGCTAACAGCCTTACTTATGACAAAAGTATGGCACACCTGAAGCCATCTTGATTGGAATAAACTGGTAACACTTAAAACATTTAATTTAAAAAGGAACAAAATGATGGGGTTCATTTTGTCATAGAAATTATGGTTAGTGCTGTAGAAAGAAAAATTAGGACATGTTTCAAGTGTGATCTCAAATATCTTCCTGTTATATTTCAACATGAGCAGCCTGCCAGTTGATGCCTTTGTGTTCTACTGCAGCTTCCCAGAGTGTTCTAAAGAACAACTAGAGCGCTAACAGCCTTACTTATGACAAAAGTATGGCACACCTGAACCCATCTTGATTGGAATAAACCGGTAACACTTAAAACATTTAATTTAAAAAGGAACAAAATGAGGGGGTTCTTTTTGAAATAGAAATTATGGTTAGTGCTGCAGAAAGAAAAATTAGGGCATGTTTTAAGTGAGATCTCAAATCCTCTTCTATTTCATTAGAAAATTGTGACATGCAGACTGAAACAATCACTTTCAATACCAGCAGCAGACTTCCAGTTAACTCCCTGGTGAGCAGTAGCTTTACTACAGTGATCTAATGAGCAACTAGACTGCTAACATTCTGAATTTATGGCAAATGTGAGACACATCTGAATGCCTTCTTGATAGAATCAAAGTAAAAAACTGAAAGCATTTCCTACTGAGGAGACTGCAGTAAATGAGGAAATTAGGAAACTTCATAACAAAGAAGTCTTCCAAGATGGCCACCAGTGAAAAAAGAGCCCAAATGTAGCACAAATATTACCCAGATGTAGCCCACATATAGCCCAATGACAAAAGTGTGCAAAACACTTTTTATTTTTAGTTTTTTTGCAGTTTTATGTAGTGCAGACTGGTCAGGTATTGGAGCGTTGCATCTTAAAACATGACCCCCTACACTACAAAAACACCACTGCACTACCCTAAACCCTAAAACACTACCCCAGCATGACCCCCTACACTATACAAGCACCACTGCACCATCCTAAACCCTAAAACACTACCCCCAGCATGACCCCCTACACTACACAAAAACACCTGCACTACCCTAAACCCTAAAACACTACCCCCAGCACGACCCCCTACACTACCCAAACACCACTGTACTAACCTAAATCCTAAAACACTACCCCCAGCACGACCCCCTACACTACCCAAACACCACTGCACTACCCTAAAACATGACCCCCTACACTACACAAGCACCACTGCACTACCCTAAACCCTAAAACACTACCCCAGCACGACCCACTACACTACACAAACACCACTGCACTACCCTAAACCCTAAAACACTACCCCCAGCACGACCCCCTACACTACCAAACACCACTGCACTAACCTAAATCCTAAAACACTACCCCCAGCACGACCCCCTACACTACCCAAACACCACTGCACTACCCTAAAACATGACCCCCTACACTACACAAACACCACTGCACTACCCTAAACCCTAAACCACTACCCCCAGCACGACCCCTACACTACACAAGCACCACTGCACTACCCTAAACCCTAAAACACTACCCCCAGCACGACCCCCTACACTGCCCGAACACCACTGCACTGCCCTAAACCCTGAAACACCAGAACCTGCACAACCCCCTACACTGCCCGAACACCACTGCACTGCCCTAAACCCTGAAACACCACCCATAGCATGACCCCCTACACTGCCCGAACACCACTGCACTGCCCTAAACCCTGAAACACCAGCCCCTGCACAACCCCCTACACTGCCCGAACACCACTGCACTGCCCTAAACCCTGAAACACCACCCATAGCATGACCCCCTACACTGCCCGAACACTACTGCACTGCCCTAAACCCTGAAACACCACCCCTTCACGACCCCCTACACTGCCCGAACACCACTGCACTGCCCTAAACCCTGAAACACCACCCCCAGCACGACCCCCTACACTGCCCGAACACCACTGCACTGCCCTAAACCCTGAAACACTACCCCCAGCAAGACCCCCTACACTGCCCGAACACCACTGCACTGCCCTAAACCCTGAAACATCACCCCCAGCAAGACCCCCTACACTGCCCGAACTCCACTGCCCTAAACCCTGAAACACCACCCCCAGCACGACCCCCTACACTGCCCGAACACCACTGCACTGCCCTAAACCCTGAAACACCACCCCCAGCACGACCCCCTACACTGGCCGAACACCACTGCTCTGTCCAAAACCCTGAAACACCAGCCCCAGCACGACCCCCTACACTGCCCGAACACCACTGCACTGCCCTAAACCTTGAAACACAAGCCCCAGCACGACCCCCTACACTGCCCGAACACCACTGCACTACCCTCAACCCTGAAACACCACCCCCAGCACGACCCCCTACACTGCCCGAACACCACTGCACTGCCCTAAACCCTGAAACACCAGCCCCAGCACGACCCCCTACACTGCCCGAATACCACTGCACTGCCCTAAACCCTGAAACACCATCCCCAGCACGACCGCCTACACTGCCCAAACACCACTGCACTGCCCTAAACCCTGAAACACCAGCCCCAGCACGACCCCCTACACTGCCCGAACACCACTGCACTGCCCTAAACCGTAAAACACCAGCCTCAGCACGACCCCCTACACTGCCTGAACACCACTGCACTGCCCTAAACCCTTAAACACCACCCCCAGCACGACCCCCTACACTGCCCAAACACCACTGCACTGCCCTAAACCCTGAAACACCACCCCTGCACGACCCCCTACACTGCCCGAACACTACTGCACTGACCTAAACCCTGAAACACCATCCCCAGCACGACCCCCTACACTGCACGAACACCACTGCACTGCACTAAACCCTGAAACACTACCCCCAGCAAGACCCCCTACACTGGCCGAACACCACTGCACTGCCCTAAACCCTGAAACATCACCCCCAGCAAGACCCCCTACACTGCCCGAACACCACTGCCCTAAACCCTGAAACACCACCCCCAGCAAGACCCCCGACACTGCCCGAACACCACTGCACTGCCCTAAACCCTGAAACACCACCCCCAGCACGACCCCCAACACTGCCCGAACACCACTGCACTGCCCTAAACCCTGAAACACCAGCCCCAGCACAACCCCGTATACTGCCCGAACACCACTGCACTGCCCTAAACCCTGAAACACCAGCCCCAGCACGACTGCCTACACTGCCCGAAAACCACTGCACTGCCCTAAACCCTGAAACACCAGCCCCAGCACGACCCCCTACACTGCCCGAACACCACTGCACTGCCCTAAACCCTGAAACACCAGCCCCAGCACGACCCCTTACACTGCCCGAACACCACTGCACTGCCCTAAACCCTGAAACAACAGCCCCAGCAAGACCCCCTACACTGCCCGAACACCACTGCACTGCCCTAAACCCTGAAACACCACCCCCAGCAAGACCCCCTACACTGCCCGAACACCACTGCACTAAACTCTGAAACACCACCCCCAGCAAGACCACCTACACTGCCCGAACACCACTGCACTGCCCTAAACCCTGAAACACCACCCCTCAGCACGACACCCTACACTGCCCGAACACCACTGCACTGCCCTAAACCCTGAAACATCACCCCAGCACGACCCCCTACACTGCTAAAACACCACTGCACTGCCCTAAACCCTGAAACACCACCCCTGCACGACCCCCTACACTGCCGGAACACCACTGCACTGCCCTAAACACTAAAACACCACCCCCAGCACGACCCCCTACACTGCCCGAACACCACTGCACTAAACCCTGAAACACCACCCCCAGCAAGACCACCTACACTGGCCGAACACCACTGCACTGCCCTAAACCCTGAAACACCACCCCCTGCACGACCCCCTACTCTGCCCAAACACCACTGCACTGCCCTAAACCCTGAAACACCACCCCCTGCACGACCCCATACACTGCCCGAACACCACTGCACTGCCCTAAACCCTGAAACACCACCCCTCAGCACGACACCCTACACTGCCCGAACACCACTGCACTGCCCTAAACCCTGAAACACCACCCCCAGCACGACCCCCTACACTGCCCAAACACCACTGCACTGCCCTAAACCCTGAAACACCACCCACTGCACTAACCCCTACACTGCCGGACCAACACTGCACTGCCCTAAACCCTGAAACACCACCCCCAGCACGACCCCCTACACTGCCCGAACACCACTGCACTGCCCTAAACCCTGAAACATCACCCCCAGCAAGACCCCCTACACTGCCTGAACACCACTGCCCTAAACCCTGAAACACCACCCCCGGCAAGACCCCCTACACTGCCCGAACACCACTGCACTGCCCTAAACCCTGAAACACCACCTCCAGCACAACCCCCTACACTGCCTGAACACCATTGCTCTGCCCTAAACCCTGAAACACTAGCCCCAGCACGACCCCCTACACTGCCCGAACACCACTGCACTGCCGTAAACCCTGAAACACCACCCCCAGCACGACCCCCTACACTGCCCGAACACCACTGCACTGCCCTAAACCCTGAAACACCAGCCCCAGCATGACCCCCTACACTGCCCGAACACCACTGCACTGCCCTAGACTCTGAAACACCAGTCCCAGCAAGACCCCCTACACTGCCCAAACACCACTGCACTGCCCTAAACCCTGAAACACCAGCCCCAGCATGACCCCCTACACTGCCCGAACACCACTGCACTGCCCTAAACCCTGAAACACCAGCCCCAGCACCACCACCTACACTGCCCGAACACCACTGCACTGCCCTAAACCCTGAAACACCAGCCCCAGCACAACCCCTACACTGCCCGAACACCACTGCACTGCCCTAAACCCTGAAACACCAGCCCCAGCACGACCCCCTACACTGCCCGAACACCACTGCACTGCCCTAAACCCTGAAACACCAGCCCCAGCATGACCCCCTACACTGCCCGAATACCACTGCACTGCCCTAAACCCTTAAACACCACCCCCTGCACGACCCCCTACACTGCCCAAACACCACTGCACTGCCCTAAACCCTGAAATACCACCCCCTGCACCACCCCCTACATTGCCCGAACACCACTGCACTGCCCTAAACCCTGAAACACTACCCCCAGCACGACCCCCTTTACTGCTCGAACACCACTGCACTGCCCCAAACCCTGAAACACCACCCCCAGCACAACCCCCTACACTGCCCGATCACCACTGCCCTAAACTCTGAAACACCACCCCCTGCACGGCCCCCTACACTGCCGGAACAACACTGCACTGCCCTAAACCCTGAAACACCACCCCCAGCACGACCCCCTACACTGCCCAAGCACCACTGCACTGCCCTAAACCCTGAAACACCACCCCCAGCAAGACCACCTACACTGGCCGAACACCACTGCACTGCCCTAAACCCTGAAACACCACCCCCTGCACGACCCCCTACACTGCCCAAACACCACTGCACTGCCCTAAACCCTGAAACACCACCCCTGCACAACCCCCTACACTGCCCGAACACCACTGCACTGCCCTAAACCCTGAAAAACCACCCCTCAGCACAACACCCTACACTGCCCGAACACCACTGCCCTGCCCTAAACCCTGAAACACCACCCCCAGCACGACCCCCTACACTGCCCAAACACCACTGTACTGCCCTAAACCCTGAAACACAACCCCCTGCACGACCCCCTACACTGCCGGAACAACACTGCACTGCCCTAAACCCTGAAACACCACCCCCAGCATGACCCCCTACACTGCCCGAACACCACTGCACTGCCCTAAACCCTGAAACACCACCTACAGCACAACCCCCTACACTGCCTGAACACCATTGCTCTGCACTAAACCCTGAAACACTAGCCCCAGCACGACCCCCTACACTGCCCGAACACCACTGCACTGCCCTAAACCCTGAAACACCACCCACAGCACGACGCCCTACACTGCCCGAACACCACTGCACTGCCCTAAACCCTGAAACACCACCCCCAGCACAACCCCCTACACTGCCCGATCACCACTGCCCTAAACTCTGAAACACTACCCCTGCACGACCCCCTACACTGCCGGAACACCACTGCACTGCCCTAAACCCTGAAACACCACCCCCAGCACGACCCCCTACACTGCCCGAACACCACTGCACTAAACCCTGAAACACCACCCCCAGCAAGACCACCTACACTGGCCAAACACCACTGCACTGCCCTAAACCCTGAAACACCACCCCTGCACGACCCCCTACACTGCCCAAACACCACTGCACTGCCCTAAACCCTGAAACACCACCCCCTGCACAACCCCCTACACTGCCTGAACACCACTGCACTGCCCTAAACCCTGAAACACCACCCCTCAGCACAACACCCTACACTGCCCGAACACCACTGCCCTGCCCTAAACCCTGAAACACCACCCCCAGCACGACCCCCTACACTGCCCAAACACCACTGTACTGCCCTAAACCCTGAAACACCACCCCCTGCACGACCCCCTACACTGCCGGAACAACACTGCACTGCCCTAAACCTGAAACACCACCCCCAGCATGACCCCCTAGACTGCCCGAACACCACTGCACTGCCCTAAACCCTGAAACACCACCTCCAGCACAACCCCCTACACTGCCTGAACACCATTGCTCTGCACTAAACCCTGAAACACTAGCCCCAGCACGACCCCCTACACTGCCCGAACACCACTGCACTGCCCTAAACCCTGAAACACAACCCACAGCACGACGCCCTACACTGCCCGAACACCACTGCACTGCCCTAAACCCTGAAACACCAGCCCCAGCAAGACGCCCTACACTGCCCGAACACCACTGCACTGCCCTAGACTCTGAAACACCAGCCCCAGCAAGACCCCCTACACTGCCCAAACACCACTGCACTGCCCTAAACCCTGAAACACCAGCCCCAGCATGACCCCCTACACTGCCCGAACACCACTGCACTGCCCTAAACCCTGAAACACCAGCCCCAGCACCACCACCTACACTGCCTGAACACCACTGCACTGCCCTAAACCCTGAAACACCAGCCCCAGCACAACCCCCTACACTGCCCGAACACCACTGCCATGCCCTAAACCCTGAAACACCACCCCGGCAAGACCCCCTACACTGCCCGAACACCACTGCACTGCCCTAGACTCTGAAACACCAGCCCCAGCAAGACCCCCTACACTGCCCGAACACCACTGCACTGCCCTAAACCCTGAAACACCAGCCCCAGCATGACCCCCTACACTGCCCGAACACCACTGCACTGCCCTAAACTCTAAAACACCACCCCCTGCACAACCCCCTACACTGCCCGAACACCACTGCACTGCCCTAAACCCTGAAACACCACCCCCTGCACGACCCCCTACACTGCCCGAACACCACTGCACTGCCCTAAACCCTGAAACACCACCCCAGCACGACCCCCTACACTGCCCGAACACCACTGCACTGCCCTAAACCCTGAAACACCACCCCATCACGACCCCCTACACTGCCCGAACACCACTGCACTGCCCTAAACCCTAGAACACTATCCCCAGCACGACCCCCTACACTACCCGAACACCACTGCACTACCCTAAACCCTAAAATATTCCCCCCAGCACGACCCCCTACACTACCCAAACACCACTGCACTGCTAAACCCTAAAACACTACCCCCGCATGATCCCCTACACTACCCAAACACCAATGCACTACCCTAATCCATAAAACACTACCCCCGCACGACCCCCTACACTACCCAAAGCCCACTGCACTACCCTAAACCCTAAAACACTACCCCGCACGACTCCCTACACTACCCAAAGACCACTGCACTACCCTAAACCCTAAAACACGACCTCCTACACTACACAAACACCACTGCACTACCCTAAACCATAAAACACTACCCCCTACACTACACAAACACCACTGCACTAACCTAAACCCTAAAAACTACCCCCAGCACGAACCCCTACACTACCCAAACACCACTGCACTACCCTAAACCCTAAAACACTACCCCCAGCAGTACCCCTACACTACCCAAACACCACTGCACTACCCTAAACCCTAAAACACTACCCCCAGCAGTACCCCCTTCACTACACAAACACCACTGCACTACCCTAAATCACTACCCCCAGCACAACCCCCTACACTACCCAAACACCACTGCACTACCCTAAACCCTAAAACACTACCCCCAACACAACCCCCTACACTGCCTGAACACCATTGCTCTGCACTAAACCCTGAAACACTAGCCCCAGCACGACCCCCTACACTGCCCGAACACCACTGCACTGCCCTAAACCCTGAAACACCACCCACAGCACGATGCCCTACACTGCCCGAACACCACTGCACTGCCCTAAACCCTGAAACACCAGCCCCAGCAAGACCCCCTACACTGCCCGAACACCACTGCACTGCCCTAGACTCTGAAACACCAGCCCCAGCAAGACCCCCTACACTGCCCGAACACGACTGCACTGCCCTAAACCCTGAAACACCAGCCCCAGCATGACCCCCTACACTGCCCGAACACCACTGCACTGCCATAAACCCTGAAACACCAGCCCCAGCACCACCACCTACACTGCCTGAACACCACTGCACTGCCCTAAACCCTGAAACACCAGCCCCAGCACAACCCCCTACACTGCCCGAACACCACTGCACTGCCCTAAACCCTGAAACACCACCCCGGCAAGACCCCCTACACTCCCCGAACACCACTGTACTGCCCTAAACCCTGAAACACCACCTCCAGCACAACCCCTTACACTGCCTGAACACCATTGCTCTGCCCTAAACCCTGAAACACTAGCCCCAGCACGACCCCCTACACTGCCCGAACACCACTGCACTGCCCTAAACCCTGAAACACCACCCCCAGCACGACCCCCTACACTGCCCGAACACCACTGCACTGCCCTAAACCCTGAAACACCAGCCCCAGCAAGACCCCTACACTGCCCGAACACCACTGCACTGCCCTAGACTCTGAAACACCAGCCCCAGCAAGACCCCCTACACTGCCCGAACACCACTGCACTGCCCTAAACCCTGAAACACCAGCCCCAGCATGACCCCCTACACTGCCCGAACACCACTGCACTGCCCTAAACTCTAAAACACCACCCCCTGCACGACCCCCTACACTGCCCGAACACCACTGCACTGCCCTAAACCCTGAAACACCACCCCCTGCACGACCCCCTACACTGCCCGAACACCACTGCACTGCCCTAAACCCTGAAACACCACCCCCAGCACGACCCCCTACACTGCCCGAACACCACTGCACTGCCCCAAACCCTGAAACACCACCCCATCACGACCCCCTACACTGCCCGAACACCACTGCACTGCCCTAAACCCTAAAACACCACCCCCAGCACGACCCCCTACACTGCCCGAACACCACTGCACTGCCCTAAACCCTAGAACACTATCCCCAGCACGACCCCCTACACTACCCGAACACCACTGCACTACCCTAAACCCTAAAATACTCCCCCCAGCACGACCCCCTACACTACCCAAACACCACTGCACTGCTAAACCCTAAAACACTACCCCCGCATGATCCCCTACACTACCCAAACACCAATGCACTACCCTAATCCATAAAACACTACCCCCGCACGACCCCCTACACTACCCAAAGCCCACTGCACTACCCTAAACCCTAAAACACTACCCCGCACGACTCCCTACACTACCCAAAGACCACTGCACTACCCTAAACCCTAAAACACGACCTCCTACACTACACAAACACCACTGCACTACCCTAAACCCTAAAACACTACCCCCTACACTACACAAACACCACTGCACTACCCTAAACCCTAAAAAACTACCCCCAGCACGAACCCCTACACTACCCAAACACCACTGCACTACCCTAAACCCTAAAACACTACCCCCAGCAGTACCCCTACACTACCCAAACACCACTGCACTACCCTAAACCCTAAAACACTACCCCCAGCAGTACCCCCTTCACTACACAAACACCACTGCACTACCCTAAATCACTACCCCCAGCATGACCCCCTACACTACCCAAACACCACTGCACTACCCTAAACCCTAAAACACTACCCCCAACATGACCCCCTACACTACCCAAACACCACTGCACTACCCTAAACCCTAAAGCACTCCCCCCAGCACGACTCCCTACACTTCCCAAACACCACTGCACTACCCTAAACCCTAAATCTACCCCCAGCCTGACCCCCTACACTACACAAACACCACTGCACTACCCTAAACCCTAAAACACTACCCCCAGCAGTACCCCTACACTACCCAAACACCACTGCACTACCCTAAACCCTAAAACACTACCCCCAGCAGTACCCCCTACACTACCCAAACACCACTGCACTACCCTAAATCACTACCCCCAGCACGACCCCCTATACTACCCAAACACCACTGCACTACCCTAAACCCTAAAACTCTACCCCCAACACGACCCCCTACACTACCCAAACACGACTGCACTACCCTAAACCCTAAAACACTCCCCCCAGCACGACTCCCTACACTTCCCAAACACCACTGCACTACCCTAAACCCTAAATCTACACCCAGCATGACCCCCTACACTACACAAACACCACTGCACTACCCTAAACCCTAAAACACTACCCCCAGCACGACCCTCTTCACTACCTAAACACAACTGCACAATTTGTTACAGACGTTGCAACGCAGGCCTGTGGTGCTTACTGGAAGTATCTGGTGGGCTAGTTGGGCCCCAGGGACCCTCAGGATTCAAGGTGACCTAATCCCCCAACTTAAAACGCTCCACGGGGCGCGTTTGCACAGTGGTGAAGGGAGGGGCGGGGCCTCAGGTGACATGTGCGCAAACACGCCCTGTGGTGCGTTTTAAGTTGGGGAATTAATTCCCTTTGAATCCTGAGGGACCCTGGGGGCCAACTAGCCCACCAGGTACCTTCAGTAAGCACAACAGAGTTGCGTTGCAGAGAGGTGAAAAAAGGTGCGTGGCCTCGGAACGCCCTAAACCCTGAAACACCAGCCCCAGCAAGACCCCCTACACTGCCCGAACACCACTGCACTGCCCTAGACTCTGAAACACCAGCCCCAGCAAGACCCCCTACACTGCCCGAACACCACTGCACTGCCCTAAACCCTGAAACACCAGCCCCAGCATGACCCCCTACACTGCCCGACCACCACTGCACTGCCCTAAACCCTGAAACACCAGCCCCAGCACCACCACCTACACTGCCCGAACACCACTGCACTGCCCTAAACCCTGAAACACCAGCCCCAGCACAACCCCCTACACTGCCCGAACACCACTGCACTGCCCTAAACCCTGAAACACCACCCCCGGCAAGACCCCCTACACTCCCCGAACACCACTGCACTGCCCTAAACCCTGAAACACCACCTCCAGCACAACCCCCTACACTGCCTGAACACCATTGCTCTGCCCTAAACCCTGAAACACTAGCCCCAGCACGACCCCCTACACTGCCCGAACACCACTGCACTGCCCTAAACCCTGAAACACCACCCCCAGCACGACCCCCTACACTGCCCGAACACCACTGCACTGCCCTAAACCATCCAGTGAATGTGTGTTTCTGTAAAGTTTAAATATGTTTAATGTATATAGGGAAAGGCGTATTGAAGAATGAGTGGGTGTATAAGTGTCTGAATGGATGATTTAGTACGTGCGTGAGTGACTCTACAAGTGAGTGATTAAACGTATCTTACTGAATGCATGGGTTAGTGACTAAACTGTGTGAATGTCTGTATCCGTCTGTCTGTTGGTGTGTAAGTGGATGCATGGATGTGCGAATAGCTACATGAGTGTCTATATGGGTTATTGATTGGTTCTCTGAGTATCTGTATGGGTGCCTGAGTGTTTGTGTGGGTGGGGTGTGTGTGACTCTGTACATAGATGTGTGAGTGGGTGATTCACTGGGTGCATGATTTCAAGAGTGCATCTGTGATGGACTGCTTGGGTGGGTGAGTGTGTGTGTTAGTGAGTGAATGTATATCTCAGTGGTACATGTGCGAGTAACTACATATGTAAAAGGCAGTATATATGTGTGTTAGAGTATTTAGATGGCTATAAGTGAGAGTGTGTGATTGTGAGAGTGGCTGTATGGATGCGTGTGTGCTTGTATCAGTTATTGTATAAGAGCGTAAGAATGTGCTAGTATTTGTATGAGTAAGTGAGCTGGTGTGTGTATAACTGTATAGGTGAGTAAAGGGTAGTTTGAATAATTATTTGTATGACTGACTAGGTGTGTGAGTACCTCTATGGATGAGTGGCGGTGTGTGAGTGTTTATATAGGTGTATGAGTGCATATGATAGTCCTGTACTGAGTGACTGTAAGTATGAGTGACTGTACGGGTGAGTGAGTAGATGTGTGTGTGTAGTAGACCTAAGAATTAGTGAGTGGGTATGTAGTTATTGGTATTGGAGTGTGTATGGTTTTGAGAATGGCAGTCTGTAATTTAGAGTGGGTGTATCAAAAGTTATATTAGGCTGTGAGAAGATGCATCAAATTTTCACATGGATGATGTCATCAGTGATGTCATCAGTGATGTCATTTGAGATGTCATCAGTGATGTCATCAGTGATGTCACTGACCATGTCATGAGTGATGTAATATGTGACGTCATCAGCAGTGCATTGCGGGGGCGCGAGTTATAGTTAGCTGAACTAACTATAACGGCGGAATTTCACGGGTTTTGTACGAGTGAAATGTCCAACTAACTATAACTTTCCCTAAAACCTATGGTTTTTCAGTGAATTTCTAAGGTTTTTTAAATGCTAATTACTAACTATAACGTGCCTGAAACCTATGTTTTTTTCAGTGAATTTCAAAGGTTTTTTAAATGCTAATTTCTAACTATAACGTGCATGAAACCTATGGTTTTTTTCAGTGAATTTCAACGGTTTTTTAAATGCTAATTTCTAACTATGCCTACAGAGGTAGGACATGTGAAGAAAGAAGAAAAAACGCACAGAAAGAAGCAAAAGAAATGCACAAACAAGCAACAGAAGTCCACAAAGACGAAGAAAAGTGCAGGAAGAAGCAAGACGTGCAGAAAGAACCAACAGAGGAGCAGAAAGAGGCCTTGTTGCAAAATCATCCTGTGCCCACAACTTTTTCAGATGGGTACTGGTGTTAACTGGCTCTGACTAACCAGGCCTAGAGCCAGTGCTATGCTAAAAGACACTTAGAATACAGTGAAAACACCTACATACACTAGGGAACACTATGCGTTGGGGTACCCCTGTGATTAGCATGACCTCCTCTATAAGTCCCTAGTACATCATAGGGCAGGGGGATTAAAACTAACTAACTAACTTGTCACATCACGCCCCGCCCCCTCCCTTCACCACTGTGCAAACGTGCCCCGTGGCGCATTTTAAGTTGGGGGATTAAGTCCCCTTGAATCATGAGGGTCCCTGGGGTCCAACTAGCCCACCCTGTACCTCCAGTATGCGCCAGGGAGCTGCGTTGCAGAGAGTTGTTCAGAGGCCACGCCCCTTTTTACACCTCTCTGCAACGCAGCTCTGTGGCGCTTTCTGGACGTACCTGGTGGGCTAGTTGGCCCCCAGGGACCCTCAGGATTGAAGGGGATTTAATTTCCCATCTTAAAACGCGCCACGGGGCCTGTTTGCACACATGTCACCTGAAGCCCCGCCCCCTCCCTTCACCACTGTGCAAACGCGCCCCGTGGCGCATTTTCAGTTGGGGGATTAAATCCCCTTGAATCCTGAGGGTCCCTGGAGTCCAACTAGCCCACCATGTACTTCCAAAAAGCGCCACAGAGCTGCGTTGCAGAGAGGTGTAAAAAGGGGTGTGGCCTCTGAACACCTCTCTGCAACGCAGCTCCCTGGCGCATACTGGAGGTTCCTGGTGGGCTAGTTGGCCCCCAGGGACCCCCAGTATTCAAGGGGAATTACTTCCCCTTCTTACAATGCACCAGGGGGCGCGTTTGCAGACTGCTGCAGGGAGGGGGCTGGGCCTCTGGCACGATGCCGGTCTTTTTTTTTTATGGGAGGGGGGCTGCCTGGCCCCCCTTCCCTCGGCCACTTTTGGCCCCGGGGACCCCATCACCCGGGGCCTGAGGATTTTTTTTTTAAACGGGAAGGGGGCCGCGTGGCCCCCCTTTCCCTGGGCCTCTATTGGCCCCGGGGACCCCATCCCCCGGGCATGCCCTCTTTTTAAAAAAAAATATATATATATATTTGGAGGGGGGCTGCGTGGCCCCCTCCTCAGGCCATTTAAGGCCCCGGGGACCCCATCCCCCGGGGCCGGCCTTTACGTTTTTAAAAAAAAATTATTTTTGGGGAGGGGGCTGCGTGGCCCCCCTCCCGGGCCACTAATGGCCCCGGGGACCCCATCCCCCGGGGCCTGGCCTCTCGTTGGGGACCGTGGGGGGTTCTCCAATACCCGCACGGTCCCGCCGGCTCCCCGCGTCCTGCGGGAGCCGGCATTGCTTTTCCATAAGGGGAGCTGCTGACATGCAGCTCCCCTTATGGAAAAGCAGTCTGCTTTGCTTCATTGAAGCGAGAGCAGGTTTCCCTGCTCTCACTTCAATGAAGCAAGCAAGTTTGCAATGACAGGACGGGAGCCGCGCGGCTCCCGTCCTGCCATTGCAAACAGCAGTGTCCCGGGGGTAGGCACCCCGGGACACTGCAGGAGCCGGCCCTGGGGGGTGGCGGTCCCCAGGGCCACCACAGGCTCCAGGAGGGGGGCCGCGTGGCCCCCTCCCAACAATTGCACAGCCCCGGGGAGGTGGTGATCCCCGGGGCCGGGGGTCCATTACGGACCCCCGAATTTAAATACTAGTGCCCCGGGGAGGTGGCGGTCCCCGGGGCGTGTGGGGGGGCTGGAGCCCCCCCACACAGGCTATTTTTTTTTTTTTTAAATTAGCCCCGGGGGTGGCGGTCCCGCCAGCATTATTCATTTGAAGCCCCGGGTGATGGCGGTCCCCGGGGCTTTGGGGGGCCTTAGAGGCCACCCCCTGAAATATAAACCCACCCCCCGCATGCCCCCGGGACTTGGCCCACCTGGGGGCAAAATACCCTCGAAGCGCGGGAGTCCGCGCTTCGATTTTTTTTTAATCACGGCGGGATCCGCGTATCCGGCGCGCATCCCGCCGTGATTTTTTTAAAAAAATGCTTTTTTCTGCCCAGGGGTCCTTGTGGGACCCCCTGAGCAGGCCTAGGGGGTCAGGGTGTTTCTACCCTGCCCCGTTCGCTTCTTTTGCGCATTTTTTTCCCCTGTTTTATTGTGACTCGGTTCTACCGAATCACAAGATGGCCGACAACACTTCCTGGTTTGGAGTGTTGTCAGCCAATTAGCATGAAGCTAGTGGTCAGGAGGGTGCGCTCAGGGTGCGCGGATCCACCGCGGCCATAGATATATATGTGATTTTACTTTTGATTTTCCTAGGAACTACTGAACGGATTTACACAATTTAACCAAAAGACACGACACTGAACCAAGGGCTACCTTTTTGCCAAATTTGGTGTAATTCCGTTCAGCAGTTCGGGCTGTAGCTGCGACTAAAGGTTCATATGGAAAATTGCATGGGGAAAACACGTTTTGGGACCCCCCTTTTTTCTCGGCCCCCACTTGACGAATCACCCCAAAACTTTTAAGATAGGAGCGGACCGGAGCGGGCCATAAGTTTTGAAAATTTCGTGAAGATTCGTCAACTGGCGCCAAAGTTATTGGGAATAGAATGTTGCGGATTTCCTATGGAAAATAGGTCCTAACTATAACTATCTACTGGCGACCGCCAGTAGATAATATATATATAGTTGTTATAGTGGTATATTTAAAAAACATTAGAAAATTAAAATATAGATCATAATTAATATTTTTTTTTAAAGTTTTATATTATTTGTATATAAATATATATATATATATACATTCATATAAATGTGTGTGTTTGTGTAATTAAGTATGTATTTATATATATCTTTAAATATTACTTAAACATATTCAATATACATTATATTGATGTTATATGTTAAAATAATTAGGGTATGTTTACGATGGTGGGGACACCGCCACTGGCTGTCGGTGGCGGTCTCCCCGCCATCGGAACAGGGATCTCCGTCCGCCATATTAAAATGGCTTCTGGGCGGGTGGTGGTCGGAAACTCCGACTTCCACGGTCCCGACAGGCGGTCTGTATCCGACCGCCTGTCGGACCTCCCTGTAGTCCCACAAGGGCGGCGGTGCCTGTCAGGCACTGCCATAGGGATTACGATATCCCTTTCTGCCAGTCGTTTTGCAGCGGTCAACCTGCCGCCAAACGGCAGGCGGAAACGGATTTGGAGGCCCGTAGTGGGCCCCCCTATCCTCCTGGGCCAGGGACTTTGGCACTGGGGGGCACCTATGGTCCCCCCTACATGTCCCTACACCATGTGGTAGGCACCGCATGGTGCCTGCCACGTAGTGCAGGGATATGTGTGGGGTGTCTGTGTTATCTTGCGGCGGGTGCTGCAGAGCGCAGCACCAGCTGCAATACAAAACATGGGCAATACGACCGCCACAGTGGCGGTCGCATTGTAATTTGCTCTGTGGGACCGCCGCATTGTAGGCAGGCGGTCCCAAATACGATATGACACATCGTAATGACCCCCTTAATATTTACTGAAAAAATAAAACCATTCTATATATTTTTTTGATATTCATGTAAAACAATATTTTTTTCGATATTTTTGTACTTACTATTATATGTATAGAAAAACAATATTTTTGTGATCGATATTTTTTACACGATATTTCTGTATCATGATATTTTTGGTTTCAATATTGTGTCAGAGAACCCGCTGGTGCAGCGCAGCTCGACAATGACGATCCAGAGCCTTCATCACAAAGGGATTCGACTGTGACATGGATCCTACTGCGTGACTTGCAATAAATGCAGCTACTCCTCGACATTGATGCATTCTCCGGAAAGGTACTGTTTTCAGCATGGCCTGCGTTACTTCTGTATCTGACCCACGTTCCATCGCGGTTGGCTTGACTTTTCTGATTTGACCCGGTCCAATGCGGCATTAAATAATTTCTAAGCACTATTTGACTCTAAGCCCTAGATTTTGATTTAATCTTCGAAAATTCATAACTTCGATTCTACTTACTGGTTTTTTGCAGTTTTTGTCTTGCTTTGTTCATTAAATTAAGCTCTATTTTTCTAATATGTTGTGGATTATTTTTGTGTGGTGTTTTTCACTGTCTTACTTTGTTGCACAAATACTTTACACATTGCCATTCAAGTTAAGCCTGACTGCTCTGGGCCAAGCTGCCAGTGGGTGAGCACAGGATAATTTAAGGTGTGTATCTGTCTTACCCTGACTAGAGTGGTGATCCCTACTTGGACAGGGTCCATACCTCTGCCAACTAAAGTCCCCATTTATACCATTGGTGGTAGCGGTGGGATTGAAGTTCTGTTTGTGCAGTGCCTTACAATAATTTGGGGTACACTACCATCCACATATAAGAATAATTCAAATCAATTGTCTTTGCTCCTCATTGGCATATTTTTTCCCTACTTTTTCTGATTGGCATTTAAAAAATTCTATTCTCTCTGATTTTTGCTTTTTCTAAATCATGGCTCTCACTGGAGTTCCTCCATCTGCATCTGCAACTATGAAGTGTGAGCTGGCCCTGTTGGAGGGTTACACAGCAACCCAGCTCAAAAGCTTCTGCAAATGGTTTGGGGTGTCCTTGAAGGGCTTCACCAAGAAGGTGGATCTGCAAACGGCGCTGAGGGCCTGGTTGGAAGCCCGGGATGCAGCGGTGACCCCTAAGGAGGAAGATGTGGTGATAGAGGAGGATGATATGGAGCTGAATTCACTGGAGAATCTAGATCTGCCTGTGGGGCAGGGAGCCAACGGAGTGGAGGTTCCACCCAGGACAGGGAGCAGCGTTTCATCCAAAGGCCTGTTCCCAGAGGAGCTGGAGGACAGGAGAGTGGAGAGAAAGTTCAGATTGGAGCCTGCCAAATTTGAGGAAAAGTAAATGAAATTGGCCATGGAGGAGGAGGAAAATAAATCAAGGTTGGCCTTGAAGGAGAAGAAAAGGACGTTGGCTCAGAAACTGAGCTTGAGGGAGCTGGACATCAAAGCCAGGAGGACTGAGTCCAGCCAGTATGGTGGCAGCATTTCTTCAGTGTTTTCTAACAGGAAGGTCCACATACCCAAGGATTTGGTGTCTGATTTTGTGTTGGGAGACAACATAGACAGATGGTTTTAGGCCTATGAGATAGCCCTGCAGATTCACAGGGTCCCTGAGGAGGATTGGGGAGCTAGTCTGTGGAAGCACAATCCTATTGAGGGGAGGAACACCTTGCTGGCCCTAGAGGGGGTGACAGGATGTGGATTCCCATCTCTAAGGAGGCACTGATCAAGAAGTTTGATCCGACCCCAGAGAAATACAGACAGAAATTCAGGGATAGTCAGACGCTTTCCCAACAAACCTGGGTGGAATGTGTGGATTTCTTTTGCAAGGTACTGGATGGTTAGGTGAAGAGCAGTGAGGTAAAAGACTACTGGGGGTTGTACAATGTGATTGCACAAGAGCACTTGTTCAGTCTTTGATTTGCATACCTGCACCAGCACCTTGTGGATAGTAATCTCACTGACCCAGAGGAGATTGCTAAGGAGGCAGACTGCTGGTTCAGCACCAGGTTCCATAAGAAGGTATCTGGGGGAATCACCAAGAGGGTAGGCAGGGCCCTCACCAGAAGAAGGAGGAGGGAACTAAATTAAAAACAAGGAGTTCTGTAAAGGGCTATACACTAGTTCTGTGGGTCAGGGCTCCCATCTTCCTACTGAGAAGAAGAAGAAGAAGTGATTCCCTGACAGTACGTCTGCAGGGAAGGGACCCCTGAAGTGCTTTGAGTGTCAGCAGGAAAGGCACTTCAAGGGGGATCCCAAGTGTCCCAAGCGGGCACAGCTCCGGAATGGTGGGCAGTCACTGGGTATCAAAAGTCAAAAAGAGCTTTATTCAATTTCAAATTCGATAATCATAAAAGCAAAGCACAGTTAATATACATTCTTAGATTTTTCCAAAAAATACCACATCCAGCAGTAAAAAACATATACAAAAAAGAGAGTGTACACAATTTAAAAAACTGGAGTGGAATTTTCATGATACATTGTTCATATTCATATACCCATTTATCATACAGGGATGGAAAGTGTCCTTTCTCTTGTTAAACCACTCTTAAATGATCAGACACCAGAACAAATATTCACTTTTTTTTCCTTTTTAATAAAAGGCTAAAAGGTAATTTTCAGATATATTAGTCATATTCATATATCAATTTATCGTACAGAGATAAAGTTTTCCTTTCTCTTATGGCACCACTAATAAATAATGAAACAGCAGAACAGATAAGGTCAGACTCAAAGCTCATTAAAACCATGTAGGCTTCCTGATGAGCTCAAACATTATTGGATTGTAGTACTGGACACAGTAAACGTTTCCTAAGAGTATGATAACATTTGCAAAACAAGATAAAGTGCATTGTTGTTTGGTTAGAGACTCCGTCACACGGGCATCTAGGGAGTCGATTTGGCCATGCATCTATCTTCGGGATAGGTACAAGCCGGTGTGTGATGCCAAGTTGGAGCCTTGTAAGATGAAATCTTTTTGGGACATCAGAAACCAAGGTCAAGGTCAAGGTAATGTTTATTTAGACCTTCGGTCCTTAAACATAAAATAGAACAAAAAAAGAAACATTTCCGTCTTTCCGTAATACAGTATCATTAATCGTTTATACACAGTAAAATTACAATACCATAATAAATAGTTATTTCATTTTTTAATCCTATTATCCTACAGTGAAATTCATAAAATTCCAATTTTATAAACACTAAAAGCTTTTTTCACTTCAAGCATAAATCTTCCCAGTGCACATGATATGTCCATTTGGGTCATTTCCGTTAGTAATTCTATTGCATGTGCACGGTGCTTTATACTATATTTTAAAAATATTGGTCGTAAAAACAATTTCCGTGTGTCAAGAACCTTAAGGCAGTCTAATAATATGTGCAAGATATCGCATTTCGTGCCTAAGTTGCAGGTGCAGTTTCCTTTGGAGTCCATCATAACCTCTTTTATCCCGTCATTCATATAACAAGGGTTATTCCCTATTCGTAATCTTAAAACCTAATTTCTTAAATAGCGGTTTGGTAATATATCTATATACGGGAACTGTTGATCAGATTTCCATGCTTTTATCCTAAAACCCACCGATTTTTTCCCCTCCAGGTGCAGGCAATCCTGATCTTGGGACGTTTCTTTCCCTAATGCCTTCAATTCTCGCCTTGCAATGTAAATTTGTAAGTCTTGAGGGTTAAATTTAACTCCTAGTTCCCTGCATACTGTCTCTAACAAATTCCTAACCTCTGATGCCCATTTCAGATCACTCTGCAAAATTTCCCTTTTACACCATTCTGCTATTTTTTGCCCCTCCCCATTTCCCAGGTGTTGCCAAAATATTATTAATGCCATACGTGCCATTACCTCCCAAGACACCATGCCTTTTCTATTCTTACTGCCTGAATCATAGATGATCTAGGAAGGGATAGTAGGTTGGGCATACATTTTCCCTCTTCAGTATCCCACCTCCTTTTGCCACTGATATACAATATTTCGGCTCCATATTGAAACTGAAGCGGTATCATGGCCCTATAAGCTGTCAAAACTGGTCTATCTGACCTTTCTCCATAGTTCCGATTACATTTTTTCAATCCACTGACTGAGGCCTGCGCTCGTATTCTTAATGCATTCAGATGAGTTTCCCATTTTAGGGATCTTTCAAACCACATCACTAAATATTTGTACTCATTCACTTCTTCCACTTTAGTGGAGCCCAGAAACCAACTGAATTTCTTCCTTTTCTTACCAAAGCTCAAGACTTTGGTTTTGTCCAGGTTTGCAACAAGTTATTTCTGACTGCCATATTCATTAAACGCAATCAGCTTCCTTCGCAGGCCTATCTCTGTTCGATCCAAAATTACCAGGTCGTCTGCATAGAGTAGGCAAGAGATGTGTTTCCCGTCTAATTTAGGGCTAACACCCCGTACATTCTTTAGTATATCTGGTAAGTCGGCTATGAACAAAGAGAAGAGCAAAAGGGCCAAGACACACCCTTGTCTTAACCCGTTTTCAATTGGTATCTTCTTCGACAGTGTCCCATCTGTGCCCTGGACAACATGTGCCCAATTGTTCCTATCGAGCTCTTGTATAATGGCCAAAGAGTCCTTAGGGTTGTCGATATTTATCAACATTTCCCACAGCCGGTTGCGGTCAACCAAATCAAAAGCTGCCCGAAATCAATAAAGCAGGTAAACAGCGTGCCCCCCTGCTCCACCGACTTTCACACGATGGACCATAGGGAGAAACAGTGATCTATAGTAGAATGCCCCTTCTTGAAACCCCCCTGTTCCGGGGGTATTGCTTGGTTAACCTCTACCCATTCTTTTAGTTTTTCTAAGATTATTTTAGAAAATACCTTCTCTCCCACATCCAAAAGGTTAATTAAACTATAATTTTTGGGGATCTTTGCATCTCCTCGTTTATGGATGGGTGTAATAATCGCTCTTTTCCAAGTCTGAGGCATCTTCCCTGTCTCCAGAATACCGGAAAACATTTTTGTAAAAATGTTTGCCCACCATTCTGATTGGGTCTTTATAATTGCTGCAGGGAGATTGTCTGGGCCAGCTGCTCTAGTCAATGTTAGATTTGCTATAATGAGTTTAACATTACTTTCTGAAAATGACAACCTGGTATCGTCCCCCATCTCTGGCCATATTGCATGTTCCGTAGTTACTTGCCGTTCTCCTATGCTATATATTTCCCTCAAATATTGTTTCCAGTCACCTTCTGTCACTACGCAGTTCATAATTGCCTGTGTCTTCCCAGACCCTCTTGGACCAGTTTCCAAAACCTTTTTATATCCTTTGTTTCTATTGTCTCTAATAGGTTCCGCCAACATTTCTCTTTATATGTTCTTTTATGATCTCTTATGACCTTTTTATATGTTTTCTTTAATTTCTGTAGGCTAATTGCCGTATCTATATCATACTTCAATTTCAGTCTTCTTTCTCCTTTTCTTATATTTGATTTTAATTTCCTACATTCCGCACTAAACCAGTTTTCCTCTTTATGACTTTTCTTATCCCTATCTCCCTCACAGGTTTTCCCTTTTAACTTAGCTATTAGATATTGGACCACTTGCATAATTACATTTTCGAACCAACCTATGTTCCCAGTCCCTAGGAATGTTGTCTAATATTTGATTCTGCTGAAATAACCTCAGTTTCTCCAGGGTCTCCTCCGTCATACGAGTAGTCAACCTTTTAGGGTACTCCATTTGTGTTGGGATAATTGTATCTCTTAAGTTTTTATTTCCTCCGACTATCTTAGCACTAAGTGGGAAGTGATTACTTCCTTCGACCCTCATCACCTCAAAATCACTCATCAATTCAAAATTCCATGCATGGATAAAGATGTAATCTATTGGGCACAATTGGTTGCCCATCTTAAATGTACAGCTAGCTGGCCGATCTGACTCCATCCTCCCGTTTACACAAACTAGGCACCTTGAGCCCATAAAGTTACATAATGCCAGATCACGCGCAGTAAATCCCCCCTAGGGAAACTGGCGACATTTATATTGTAGGCCATCAATATCTCTTTACATCCTAGATCAACTCTACAAGGATCTAATTTGTGATTAAAGTCACCTAGTACTAAAACCAAGTCCTTTTGATAGACATCTGTGATTTCCTCAATATCCTCTTTGAACTTACTCAAGTCTGCTTTGTATTCTTTATAGCCACCTCCCTGCATATAAACATTTACGATGGTTATACCATCATAATCAGGGTTAGGGTCCCGAAGGTGTACTCTACCGGCCACCAACCATTTGCATTTAAGTTTCAGAGGGACCACTTGTTTGGCAATTTTAGTCGATATCATAGTTATTTGCCCGTCCGCTTGACGGCCAAACTGGCTTCTCCTAGCTGGCGTATTCAATTGTACGCACCCTTCCTGCAGAGGGGTTTCGTTGCACAGCCAAGTTTCTTGTAGGCACATAATTTCGAAGCATTTGATTGTTTTTTTTTAAATCATCTATTTTAGATATTCTATTGTAACCATTGATATTCCAACTAAGTATGCCCAGGCTGTGCGACGACCCTACCTCCTAATCAGTCTCGCCCAACCCTCTTTTTTCGTCGTTCTCCCATGATGTTAAAGGCCTATATCTATTTGTTAGTTTTAGTCCTTCTCTGTACTCCTCCCTTACGTTTGTTTGTAGCGTAATTTTTAGATATTCCTTATTTCCATATGCCTGCTCAATCAATCAATTCTGCCTCATTCCCAGTCCTGTGTGATTTTTTAGGAAGGGTTGCTTATCTAAGTCCCTATCTCTTACTTCCTGTTCTGGGACTAATCTAATTCCTTCTTCCAGCAAGTCCATTTCTTCACTCAGTAATACTACCTTTACCACTCGTGAGTATAGCAAGACCTTTGTTACTTCTTGTCCCTGTCTATTTACTGTGAATCCTACTTGTCTAAGGTCTTCTGTCCCTATGTCTTTCAGACCTCCACATTTAGAGAAGGTGTGAAGCAATTGAGATCGATTTAAGGGAATTCGTTTTCTTCCTCTCTTTCCGTTGTTCCTACGATTTGTAGATTCAAGATATAGCAGTAAATCGTCGTCCATTTCCTCTCTGGCCCTTCCCTACCCTTCCTTTTCTTTTCCCTCTTTTGTTCTTCAATTTCTCCTTCTCCTCCAAGCCTTCCCACCCACTCGTTCTTGTTCATGGGTAGTAGTGTCGGGTTCAGTGTCGTTCTCTTAGGTTTTTCAACTAGTGTTCTTCTCTTTATATCCTTATGTTTTACAGCTTTATTCACTAATCTCTGTTCCTGTTTATTTAGATCATTCGCTAGACCCTTATATCCTTCCACTGTAATCACATCCTCCTTTCTCTTTTGTTTTATGATCGAACCCTTCTTACCCCTTCTCACTTGTCTCCTTGTTCTGGGTATATATTGTTTATATCTTGTTGTTTCTCCCTGGTTTTTTATAAGCATCGGGTATCGTGATATATATATGCTCTGTTTACCCTTATCTGCCTGATCTTTCATCCCCTCCTCCCTCTGTAACAATATTTCTTCTCCTGTGACCGGTGTCACTATAGAAGGCATATGATCCTTTATCTGTTTCAACTCCCCCACAATTATTTGTAATTGTTCTTTTTGATCTTTCAAAATGTCATTATTCATTACAGAGACTTCCAGCAGGCCTTGCAAGGTCTTCTGTAGGATCAACATTACTTCTATCATTGAAGCACTAGATGACGCTGTAATTTCTAGGTTAGATATTGACCCTTCCACGGGGCCATTCACCCTTGCTGGGGGTGAGCTCCTTCTCTGTTGTTCCTCTTCCTGTTCTTCAACTCCTGTGCTATCATGCTCCATATCTATACTCCTCTTCGCCTCCCCTTCCTCTGCATTTTGCCTCTCGAGCCCGGAAAATAGCTGAGGAGATGACGACAGTCTCGGTTCGAGTATTAGATCGCTTATATTTGAGATGTCATAATGTCTTGAGTCTGGCATTTCCAGTTTCTGTAGATCAAAACTATTAGACACTAATTGTTTTCCCTCACATATATTAGTCTCCAATGATAGGTTATTTTTAAAATGCTTATTCGCAAAATCTTTTATTGATTTGGTGACTGATGCGCCCCCCTCCATGTCCTCCTCTTTGTTCCCCTGTTTCAATGCACTGTGGGGTTTTAATCTGGGGCAGTGTTTTCTGATTTTTGCCACTAGGGCCTGGGGTCGTTTCTTCCGTACAGCTTTTATTTATTTATTTCTTGTTGCCCTGCAGTTCTTTACCATCTTCTCCCTTCTCTGTGGGGCTATTTGTCTTTCCACGACTGTTCTGTCTCTACCGTACTTTGGATTTCCAGTGTGCCATGTTTGTCCTTAGCTCGTCAGTCTTTCTATTACCCTTGTTTCCAAGAATCAGTTAAAAATGTCTCTTTGGGCGTGGCTAGCAGCCGAAGGGAATGGCCGCAGGCTAACGTGGCTCCGGAGCCCTCGCTGCTAATCCTGAGTAATATCCCAGCAAAATCCTGATCTAACACCCCCATCTCAAGAGGGTCCCGGCCCTAGAGTCCCGGGGCAACGATCAAGGATGTTTATTGCTAAGAGGGGGCTGTACTCTATCCGAGCGACGTCTGGTGCAGCCGGAGCCCCAGGACATCATGGCGGCGCGCCCTTGCTCCACTGGCTGTTAGTGTAGAAGCGACGAGCGTAAGAGAGCACCACACATCTCCATCAGAGCCGCCCAACATCAGCGGTGGCGCGGGTGGGCAACGGACGGCCCGCAGGTTACCACAGTTTTGGCCGCCCAACGTCCCCGCCGATCACCGGTGCAGGAAGAGCCCGTGGTGCCGAGTGTGACCGCACCCAGCCGGCATCAGCATAACTTGAGGCCCGGCTTTGCGGGCCTAACAGACTGCCTTCCCAGACCTTAATTGCTATCGGGGAGGCCAGCGGTATAGTGCGGTGAGTGTGCACCACGACTTATCCTTTTCCACCTTTTCAGCTCCCGTGCGGACCCGCGGGACGCACTGGTGGAAAGTGCGATGGCCGCCACTAGGCCCGATACCCCGGCCTCTGAGGCCTACCAGGCCGTGTCCCATACTTGTTGGCACTGGCGGACGGATTTGCGAGGCAGCAGCGGTGAGCGCTGCGAATAGCAGTAAGCGGCCCAGAACCCCACGGGACGCCGGGGGGGACATAGTACGTGCTGATTTGCCTGGACACGCACGCAAAGATTCCTGTCCTGCACCAGGTTTTCCACGTGAGTATCTATGGAGAACCCCCACCAGACAGACCCGCATAGCATGGGGGAAGGTGGCATCAAATACGACTGGCAGAAAAAGTGACATTCCCCGGGGTACCGCTCTCAATGTGTGCAGCCATAACCTGTTGGAAATATTGTGTGGTGGATAGCTACAGACTCTAAATACAAAAGAGAGATCAGTGGATGCTCTTCATGTTTATTTAACTGCCTTATTTGACTACTCCATTGTTGCCCCACAGAGAAATAGAGACCCATAGCCTTGCTGGCAATGGCGGAATAGAGAACCGATGCATTCTGTGCCTATGGTCTGCTGCCGAGTGCTTTGCATTACGCTCAGCTCTTCATCCTTCAACCTGCTGCTGGTGGGTCAGTAGGCCAGGAAACCTGATAGGCCGTCAGGGGGTTTCACTTCCCCCCTGGGCAGGCGGCGGTGAGTACTGGGGCTGATCCCACGAACATCAGTCGTAACTGGGCCGAATTACCCTACTCCATGGTGACCGGTAAAGGCGCCAGAACACAGGCGCAGAACAAACTGGCCAAATTCGCATGGTCGGCCACTGGGGAGGAGAAAGAGACCATGTCGCAGGAGGTGTCCGAGTCGCAGCAGAACCCGCCGCCACACAAAGAGTTAACACTGCAGGACATTATGGCGGCCATTACGGTAGTGCGGACCTCCTTAGAGACTCGCATTGACACTGTGAATCAGAGCCGACCTTCGGAAAATGGACTCTCGCGTGAAAGAGGTGGAGGACATTACGGCGGAACTACACAAAGACACTGCCGTTCTGAAACAGCAAGTCACTCAACTGCTAGATCAGCAAACCAAGATGGCACACCAGCTTGACGAGTACGAAGGGCGGGCGCGCAGAAACAACATACGAATCTTAGGCGTCCCGGAACGCGTGGAAGGACCTGCGGTGGACCTTTTCGTTGAGGAGCTGATCCTGAAGAAGCTACAACCGAAAAGACTCTCCAACTATTTCTCCATTGAACGCGCCCACTGCGTCCCCAGTGGAAGGCGTAGACCTGGAGCCCCGCCGAGGCCTAATATAGCGCGAATCTTCAATTTTAGGGATCGAGACATTATACTTCAAACCGCGCGTGCTATCCCACCGATCAAGCTGGAGGACAGTGCTGTCACCTTTTTCCCCGACTTCACTGCGAGAGTCCAAGCTCAGCGTCGCAGTTTTCTGGCGGTCAAACGGGCGTTGAGGGATAAGGAGGTGAAATATGCCATGCTGTTTCCTGCAAAACTCCGAGTGGAATCATATGGCAAAGCATGGTTCTTCTCCTCCCCTGAGGATGCGTGGGACTGGTTGGAGGGCTGGCGCCATGTGGAAAAACCTAACAGAGACCGCAATGGTGGTCCTCGGACCAGCAGATTCGAACAAGGTGCTGGCCAGCGTGGCGACCTGGCCAGAAAAGAGAAGGAGTCGGACTGAGTGTCACGCAGCCAAACTGATGGAACTCTGAGGTCTGGTATGGACAAATTTAGCCATGCATAATGACTCTGAGGTGGGGCGGTGCTAAAATTGGAGCACTGGGGGGCCTTTTCTTCGCACTGAGTTCTCATCTATGCCCTCGATATATACGCAAGGGGCTGGATAGTTGTTTTTCCAACATGTTTTGGTTATTATGCTATGCGCTGGGGCCGGGAGTCTCTCACAATATGCAGTATGCTATGCAACTATCCTTGCAATGCAGTGGAGGGGAGGACACGGCACCTTTAAATCGAGGGGGGGATGATAGGCACTCTGCCTTGTTGGGGAGTGGGTAGTTTCAAATCCACTGGCAGGGGGGCAGGGAGGGGGGAGGGGAGGGCGGGGAATGTGGAGTTGTTGTTTTTGTTTTGTTTTTGTTATCCAGTCAAAATCCGTGAACAGTCGGACTTGCCTATCCCCCACTCCGAACTTGTGGTATGCAATCAGGTTGATTCTCAAACAGTCTCTGCCCATGGGTAATCTTCAATATTTACATCCAGTGCACATGCCGAATGGTCTGTCTGTTGTTCCTCCCGCGGGGCCTCTGAGCTCCTGTAGATCGCACATGCCTACCACATGGTTGAAAAAACAACAGAAACTTTACTGTCCGTACTGACGTGGAACGTAAATGGACTAGGGGACAAAATTAAAAGAGGTATAGTGCTACAATGTCTCAGGAGACATGCCCCGGATTTGGTTCTTCTACAGGAGACACATCTTATAGGAAACAAATGTCAGGCCCTTACATGGTGGGGATACAAGCTCCTGGTTCACGCAGGGTTCACCTCCAGCTCTAGAGGCACAGGTATCCTTGACAGAAAGAGCCTTGCACTCACTCCGACACGCACATGGGCAGACCCCCAGGGAAGGTTCGCAGTATTAGAGGCTAGCTGGGAAGGAAAGCTGCTTAGTGTGATATCAGCGTACCTCCCCCAGCCCTGGGCAAGGAGGCGCTTGAAGATCTTGGGAAACTCATTGTTGACCTCCCGACGGGAACACTAATAGTAGGGGGGGATTTTAACATGACTATGGATGACCAGAAAGACAGATATCCCAGACGCCCCCTAACCTGCCCAACAACACAAATAGAGGATTTCACTCGAGCAATGGGCCTGACGGATGTGTGGCGCTCCCTACAGCCCGACGCGACACACTATACGTTTTATTCCAACGCACACAAGAGCATGTCCCGCATCGACTATTTCCTTACACACCTGACGGGCACTTTAAGCACCCATGGGCCTTGCCGAGAGGCATTTCGGACCACTCCCCAGTGTGGGTTGAGCTTACTTATTTTCAGCGCACACACCGCAATACTATAGTCCTTAATCCATGGTTGCTCAGGGTCCCAGACATAAGGGAGAGCCTGACCACTCAGACAGAAAACTACTTCACCGAAAATGTCGGTTCCGTAGACTCGGCACAGATCTTGTCAGAGGCCTATAAGGCAGTGATGAAGGGGCATGCATTAGCGATAAAAGTGGGATATGTCCAAAAGCAGAACCAGCAGTTGCTTGCTTTAGAGACCGAGCTCCAACAGTTGGAAACACAAAATACACACTCACCTAGTGAAGCCACCGCACATCAATTAGCCATCAAACAGCTGGAATACAAAACTTTGGCCGAGGAAGAGACGCGGGCCCGGTTGTTACAAATGCAACACAAGGCTTATGAGATGGGTGACAGGGCGGGGAAGATGTTAGCTTGGTTGGAGAAACGAGAACAAGGGGAGCACTGGGTACCTAAGCTGACTTTACCTACAGCAAGACAGATCACTGACCCGCAGGGTGTTGCGGACGCCTTTGCAGACCACCTAGAGAAGGTTTATACCTCCTCAACCAAGTACACGTCAGGGGATTTGCATCAACTGTTAATAGACATACCCCTACACACTCTATCCGCGGTTGATAGGAATGCCCTCGAAGTAGACATTTCGGAAGACGAAATGTGCCTGGCAATTACTACTATCCAATCGGGGAAGGCAATGGGACCTAACGGCGTCCCTATTGAATTCCTCAAGACTGTGTTCTCGCGAGTCGCCCCACACCTTAAAAACATGTTCACTGAGAGCTTTAACAAAGGTGTTCTACCTGAAGATCAGCGACTGGCATCTATCGTTGTCATTCGGAAGCCTGGCAAACCTGCTGACAGTTGAGGTTCTTATCGACCGATCTCTTTGATCAATGTCGAGGCCAAGGTCCTGGCCAAACTCCTGGCTAATCGTCTTATCCCGATAATCTCATCGTTAGTACATGCCGACCAATCTGGCTTCATGCTGGGACGGAACACAGCATTGAATATCCGCCGTCTCCACAGTGTTTTGGGGAGGCAACGATATATAGATGAAGATGCTGTAGTGCTCTCCCTAGATGCCTCAATGGCGTTTGACTCCATTGAATGGCCCTATCTCTTTCAAGTGCTGGAACGCCTGGGGTTTGGCCCGAAATTTCAGGGCTGGATCAGACTGCTCTATTCGGAACTGCGTGGCCAAGTCAAGGTTAATAATCGCATATCCCGGATGTTTGTATTGGGTAGGGGCAGCAGGCAGGGCTGCCCACTATCCCCCCCTATCTTCTCTTCGATCGTGGAACCATTGGCATCCTGGGTGCGAGGGGATGTGCTACTTAGAGGACTGAAATGGGAAGAGGGATGGAAAGACAGAATATCGTTATATGCAGATGATATACTGGTGTATTTGGTGTCCCCCATGCATCCCTAAATCGACTCCTAAATATCTTCACCAACTTCGGCAAATACTCAGGCTATGCCATTAATTGGGCTAAGTCAGTTTTATTTGTTCTCAAGGGCTCAACTCCTCGGCTTCCCACGGGATGCGAGCTGGAAGTGGCCACTGACAGTTTTCGCTACCTCGGGATCTTTATCACCCCTGATCCTCAACTTTTTCATGACAGGAACTTAGCTGCCCCATTGGATAGACTTAGGAATGATGTCGCTCATTGGCGATCCCTGCCACTTTCGTTGCTAGGCCGGGCGGCCTTGTTTAAGATGCTCGCTCTCCCACGGTTTTTGTATGTCCTTCAGAATTGCCCATACAAGATTTCAGACTTGTATTTTAATAGTATCGACAATGAGGTTAGATCACTGCTGTGGAGTGAGAAGGCGCCCCGTATAGCTCTGAATAAATTAACTAAAGGGTGGTACGATGGGGGGATTGCCCTTCCGGATATGCGACTTTATTACTGGGCGTCGCAGCTCGTGGTGGTAAACCACTGGCTGTATCGCTCTCGTTGGACCCTGCCTATATGCTTGATAGGTATCATATGGGGAGGGAGGGTTACCTTGGTGCTCTGTATGCAAAGGTCCGAAAAGGCAGATATTTGGGCCCCACAGCCTGCACGGTGGAACTCTGGCATCAGGCTACTAAACGCTTAGGCTGGGCTGACGTCCTGACTTAGTCCACTCCGTTGTGGTACACCCAGAAGTTGGGACTTTTGTGCTACCAACCAGGGTTCGACAAGTGGGATGCAATCGGACTCTCCAACATAGGCCACCTTGTCCAAAAAGGTAAAATCCTAACGTTCCAGGAACTACAGGAGAAATATGAAATGGCTCAGGGGGAGACGTTCCGATATTTACAGATCCGTCATGCCCTAACGACTGCTATCCCAGATGTGGATGGCCTTCCGGAATCATCCCCACTGGAAGACCGGCTCCTCTCTGAACCAATCTCAAGTAAAGCTATTTCTTTAACGTATCGCAAGCTGTGTAATAACCTGCCTGACCCTTTTCGGGCTTTCCATAATCGGTGGCAAGCTGACATCGGAGATATTGATGATGAGGATTGGCAAACAGCGCTTATGTCACCGAGAGAGGCAGCCATCTCGCTTCGCTTCCGTTTGATCCAATTAAAAGTTTTACACAGAACATACCTCACTGGGGCCATACTGGCAAAAATAGGGACTAGGCAGGATGCATTTTGCCTGAGGGGGTGTCACCAAGAAGCCACCTTTTATCATACTATATGGGACTGTCCATCCCTACGATCCATTTGGGAGGGGGCAACTACTCACATGCAAGACGCACTTGGGAAAGCGATTAACCTCACTCAACCACTGGGGCTCCTCAACATGTGGGAGGTGACTGATCTCACAGAAGTGGAACAACAACTGGTCACCTTAGGTTACACATTAGTAAAAAGAGCAATAGCAATGAAGTGGGGGGTACCAGGGCAACCATCGACAAATGCATGGGCGGCTGAACTGGATAAATGTATGATTGTAGAAAAAGAAGTGTTTAAATCTAGGGGATGTCCCAAGAAATGGGACAAAAAGTGGAACGGGTGGAATGCATACCGAGGGGACCTATGTATATCTCCGACTGTGGAAATGGAAATGTCTAGGAATAATCATTATGCATCTGATCTGATTGTATGAGTCTATACCTGTGTAAAACAATGTGCACCTGATGTTCTACGGTCAACTGGTTTGTAAATTAATACGTGCAATGATTGGAAGTTTCTATTTAATAAAAAAATTATTAAAAAAAAAAAAAAATGTCTCTTTGTTCCTACTCCCACGCTCCGTCTTCCAGCCTTTCAGGTCCCTTTCTGGTGCTAGTCCTCTTTCCACATGTTTTTATACTCAATCAGATGGTTGGTTCTTACCTCTGCTCACCCCCGTTCACTAATCCCTATTTCTTCGCACTGCTTCTGCACTTGCCGCTTTATTGTTCCCTGCTTTCCGTGTTCCAATATTTGGCCTGGTTTGCAACCCTCTTACTGTGGTTCAATTCCTAGTGCCATATGCTAATAAACTCATTTAGTTTTTTTTTCACTTTATAAGATTATGGTTCAGAAACCATTACAAGGAAACTTTGCAAACCAGGTTGCATAGGTACGTCAAAGAATGTCATTACTGAAACTTTCTGTCTTTCCTTGGTTTCTCTCATAGCTGCTCGTTTATTCATAATAATGGCTTTGATTTATTTTTTTCTAAACTTTAGAATATTAGCTGGATATTTAATTTTAAAATCTGCATCAATTTCTTGCATTAGTCTATCAGCTTGAGCCAACCAAGGAATTTTCTTATAGTTCTCAAGTGTGAGACAGTTGGTAATGACTGATCTATAGAATTTCGTACCTGCTTTGCTCCAGATGTTATACCAGCCAGTTATCACACTCAAGTCAATTATATCTTCCATAAAATTTATATCTAATTCCCTATGGGTAATTATGGTAGGTATTGTACGCGGTACAGCAAGGAGCCAAGCCAGAAATAGATTTTCCTGAATTTGTAACAATGTGTTTCCCCTTGCCCCCCAAAGTGTTGCTCCATAACGAGCTACTGGAATGCATTTGCTCTTATAAAGTTGAAGCATTTCTCGGATGGGCTTATTTCCAACTTTCCTTGCAAATCTGAACAAAGCCTCAAAAGATCTTACAAACTTCAATTTAGCTAATTCCAAATGTGGATTCCAAAAACCAGAATTTGAAAAGAGAATACCCAAATAGGAGAACTTATCAACTTCAAGTAGTTTATGGCCCCTTACAGATGTATTTTCTTTTTAAGCCTACCGCTTCCACATACCATAGTATAAGTCTTCGCTAGATTCTGTTTTAATTCTTTCCGCTTCATAAATGCCAAAAAAACAATAATCAGTTTTTGAAGACCATTTGCGTTTCTGGACATTAACACTGCATCATCGGCATATAAGAGCACTTGAGTGACACAGGATCCAATTTTAGGTGCATCTGCAGCTAAAACTTCGAGCTCTATGTCAATCTCATTTATATATAAAGAAAAGAGAGTTGGGGCCATCACGCATCCCTGTCTAATCCCTGTTTCAATGCTAAACCTCGTGGTGCATTCTCCCCCCAACCCAAATCTAATGTGTGAAGTCAGTGATGAATACATTTGGGATAGGTGGTCCAGTATGTCCATTGGTGCGCCCATGTCAATCAAAGTTTTCCATAAGAATTGTATGGTTCACCAAGTCAAAGGCACTAGAAAGATCAGCAAAGCAAAGATAAATCCCTGCTTTGCTAATGAGTATTTACTGATAATGAGATGCAAATTTATACATTACTCTGTAGTCCCGATGTCCTTCCTGAAGCCATATTGTAGGTCAGTTAAAATGCAGTTCTCACTCATCCACTCATCGAGTCTATTCAGAATTACCCTCCCTAAAATCTTAGCAGAGGAGTCCAAGAGGGCTATCGGGCAATAACACCTAGGTTCCCCCACGTCTCCCTTTTTAAAAATAGGAACAATAATGAAATCAGTCCAGGTTTTGGGAATAAACCCCCTGCCTACAGTGTTAAAAACATTTGCAAGGGTCGGTGCCCATAAATCAGTTAAATCCTTGAACACATCAACTGACTGGGACACCATCAGGGCCTGGGGATTTCAAGGCAGTAAACTTTCCAACGGCTATAATAACCTCGTTCACAGAGATGGTTTGTAAGGGAGTTGATATCATACTAGCTATATTGCTCTGTGATGCTGCCGGGTGGGCCATGCAGAAAAAAATTCCTTTGAAATGTCCACCCTGGTAAGTGGAGCGACGAGGACTTCAATTTTTGGATCGGCTCTATCTGATAAGTAAGGGGAATTTATAATTTTCCAGAAGAGCTTACTGTCTTTAGTATATGCTGCTTGTTCTAAGCCTGCCCATGTTTTTTCCCTCAGCTCATTTTGGCGTCGGGGTATGGCATGTTTGTATTCTACCCTAAATAGCCTAACTTCCTCTCTGTCTCTTGGTAATTTTTGCAGGGCCCTTCTTAGTTTGTTGTTTGCCTGAGTACAATATTGATCGAACCACCCCGTGCGACGCAGTTGCTTGGTGGAGTTTGCCTTCTTCAAATTTCCAGCTATGGGGATGCGGTGATTCTACTAAAGGCTAAAATCAGTTTATCTGGTTCGGGTTCTAATTCAGTACTGACATTAAAATCATCTAGAATATTTTTACCAGCTTCTCCAGAAATACTGGGACATTGACTCCTAACCATTTCAGGCTGATACCATTCCTTTTTGCAATCGCAACTGAGGTGGGCATCTGATACACCTCCCGGTACTGAGTTTTCAACTCCATTGTAAGAATGAGTGGAAACTGATCTCTATAGTAAACTGTACCAATAGTTAATGTTGCAAGACGTAAGAATGTGATCATTATTCGACAAGCCTCTAGTCCCACAGAAAGTTGGTAACGAAGTACCCCCATTCTGGTTCATTATCTCCGTATTGTATTTATATAACATCATATTTAAAGTTTCCCCATAGTTATTATGGGGAAAATGTTCCAAGCTGTTGCTATTTGGATCTACATGTCCACAAATATCACTAAGTAAATGTGCACAGAGATCAATATTAAAATCACCTACCCAAATGAGGGTCCAATCTCCAGCAATATTTTTTATGAAAGTATCTATTTAGTTCCCAAGTGACATTACCACCTCGCAACTCTAAGGGGCCGATTACGATGCCATAGGAAACGGCTCCGACCCTTGGTCGGACCCGTTCCTACGGCATCGTAATCTCCTGTTTGGATTAATTTCCGACGACCCATTTGGATGGAGTCGGTCGGAAATTAACCCAAACAGGATTTCCGAATGGCTTACGACGGACTCAGAGAGCCCGTCTGCCATTCGGAAAGGGGCCTGTAATCCCAAGGGCAGCTCCTTCCTGTGCCTGCAGCCTGTCTGTGCTGGCCTTTCCAACGCAGAAAGGCTGTGGGAATCTGACTTTGGGCGCCTCCAGCAGGGCCCCCATGGGTGCAAGGCCTCTGGGTGGCGGCCTAGGGGGCACCTATAGTGCCCCACTGTTGATCCCTGCACCTCTTCTCTTTACACTGAGAGCATGCATTCCGGTCGGAATGCATGCTCCCATTGTAAAGAATAGGAGTGCGACCGAACAGTGTTCGGTCGCACCCTACTTGCTGGGTTGGGACCGTCGACAGGAGGTCGGTCGGTCCCAGTTCCCAAACGATGTCGGACGGACTCAGGTCTGTCCGACATCGTAATCGGGCCCTTAGTGTTAAACACGTTATTATAGAAATTAATTAAAACAATGGAATATCTTGAATTTGCCTTAAGTAAAACCAGTTGGAAGAAGGGAGAATTAACAAAAGGCTTTTTAAGAGATACCAAAACTGTAGTTGAAACCAGGACAGACAAGCCCCCTTAGCACGTCCATATATTGGATGGAATGGCTGGACTATTTATGGCAATATACCCATTGATTGTATAATCCTCGGTGTGCCAAGTCTCTTGGAAGCATAAAAAATCTGTTGTACCTATATAATTACACCAGTCAGAATTTGCTTTTTACACCAACTATATTCCAGGATTTAAGAGAAAAATGCTTCTTAGCAGTATTTTCCTGGGGGCGCATCTTCCTATTTGCTTCAGTGTCGTGCCATTTTGTCCTATTTCATGTATAGTAGTCCTTCTGTTCAGGTCATCTACCTCCAAGGATACCGCACTGTTTTGTCCTATTTCATGCAAAGTAGACCTTCTGTTCAATTCATCTGCCTCCAGAGTTAATATACCAACACCATCATCAATATCACTCTGGTGCATGTTGTGGCATCAGTCCTGATCGTCAAAAGACAGTAGAGGTGCAAATCTATTTGGAGATGTGAACAAAACAGTTGGTCTAGGATCACTATGGACGACTACAGGTTTTTGTGCCTGTGTTCTCCATCGAGGCTCTTGTAGCTTGTAGAAATATGCAAGGGAAACAGCTGTCATCATTACACCATGGTGGTCAAAAAACTTCGGTCGTTGCTGCAGATGAAAAAGAAGCGATTGTACCAAAGCAGGGTTTTGAAAATTAATTATGACACAATCGCCCCTTTCTTGTTTCTGGCTAGGGCCAACCCAGTTTATTCTCTTTACCATAATAATCTCAGCCTGTAATAAATTTACATCGAATTTTTGGGACAACAGCCAGTGCACCACTTTGTTTTTTAAGCTATCCCAACTTTCTTTAATTCTTGACTCAAGCTTGGGGACACCTTTTAGCTCTATAGGGCGCTGCATCAGGAGGTAGATGGCGTGTTACTTGATCATCATGAGCTTTTCGTTGTTGCGGATTTCCACCCTCCACGTTTTTCTGTGTAGATGCTTTGACCATAGCCTCCCTGCTTTTCCCTCTACTAGGATCTAGGGGGGATATTAGCAACAACTTGCAATAATTATCGCAAACCGCGCTAAGCGCGTTTTTTTTTATCGCCGCCTATCGCTGGATTTTATCGCGGAGATAACACGCTATTAGCAACGTTTATCTCCAATGCGATAAAATATCCAGCGATAGCGGCGAAATGCATGAATATCGCTGGAAATCCAGCGATATTCACGCATTAACGCCATGGTGGACTTAGCCTGACAATCCACCTCCCATTGAAGAAACAGGTAAGTCATGTTTTTAGCAGGTGTTAAATTCTAGCGATAATCGCACTTAGCGCGACTTTTTTTATCGCTTCGCCTGCGTTGCTCATAGGGGGAAGTTGTGTTAGCGACTGTTTCCAGTCGTTTTTAGTTGGGAACGCCTACCTTGCATGTCATTAGCGATAATTATCGCTGGCATGCAAGGCGATAGGGAAACCGGCCGCTATCGCCAGAAAGCTGTCGCTAACGCCTGTTAGCGACAGCTTGCTAATAGGGCGATAAAAAATTGCCGCTTTAGCGATAAAGCACTTGCTAATATGCCCCTAGATTCTGTCGTTGTGTTGGATTACTCAGGCTAACTATAGGGTTAGATGTGGGGTTTGATGCCAAAAGAGCCCAAGTGGCAGATAGTTCCAATTTATTTGTTCTGTGATTTGTTTATGATGTAAAAGGTTAAAAATGTCCCCTTGTGTTTTACTCATCTGTACCAAAGCATCCTTACAGTCCTTAGAATGCGTTTCAAGAACGGCTACTCTGGGGCCGATTCGGATCTCGGTCGGAGGCGCACCCAATACCATTCGGTCGGGAAAAAAGCCATGCGAGAGCCTGTTTCCCGACCGATCCGTACAGCACACCGAACGAGCAAGTACGATGCGCACAACAGCAAAAATTCCGGCCGAGCCGTACTCACCCAAACCAGGTCCTGTTCTCCGACCGAGGCGAATCCGGAAACGCCGAACCGAGTCGCACGGAAGGGAAAATGCAGCCCCGTCCGGCCGGACAAGTACGATGCGCTTTCCGTACGCGCCGAACCCGTCGCTACGCACGGCACGTCAAAGCATCCGGGAGAGGCGCACATAAGCTCCGAATCGCGCCACAACACGATCCACGGCTACGAGACGAACACAGCACAGACGAGGACGACGCGAAGCGACGAGGACGAAGCGAAGCGACGAGGACGAAGCCAAGCGACGAGGACGACGCGAAGCAACGAGAAGGACGAACGACACGAACCAACCATGAATCCCTTCGTCCCGATCATACCAATATTCTACATCTACTACCGGAACAGGCACGGACGCGTACGGCGCAGAAGGTAAGTCAGACACCAACCACAAAACACATACAACACGTACACGACACATCACACACATACACTGGGAATCTGAATATACTTGCAACAGCAGCACCATAGGGGCGGGATGCCCATCACCAATGCCACATATGCACACAGGGGCCTGAATGCGCGCCACCACCCCAACCCAGGGGGGCTGGATGCCTACCACTACTACCACCCTTAGCCAGGGGGCAGGATGCCTACCACTACTACCACCCTTAGCCAGGGGGCAGGATGCCCACCACTACTACCACCCTCACCCAGGGGGGCAGGATGCCCACCACTACTACCACCCTTAGCCAGGGGGCTGGATGCCTACCACTACTACCACCCTTAGCCAGGGGGCAGGATGCCTACCACTACTACCACCCTTAGCCAGGGGGCAGGATGCCCACCACTACTACCACCCTCACCCAGGGGGGCAGGATGCCCACCACTACTACCACCCTCACCCAGGGGGGCAGGATGCCCACCACTACTACCACCCTTAGCCAGGGGGCAGGATGCCCACCACTACTACCACCCTCACCCAGGGGGGCAGGATGCCCACCACTACTACCACCCTCACCCAGGGGGGCAGGATGCCCACCACTACTACCACCCTTAGCCAGGGGGCAGGATGCCCACCACTACTACCACCCTCACCCAGGGGGGCAGGATGCCCACCACTACTACCACCCTTAGCCAGGGGGCAGGATGCCTACCACTACTACCACCCTTAGCCAGGGGGCAGGATGCCCACCACTACTACCACCCTCACCCAGGGGGGCAGGATGCCCACCACCACTACCACCCTCACCCAGGGGGGCAGGATGCCCACCACTACTACCACCCTTAGCCAGGGGGCAGGATGCCCACCACTACTACCACCCTCACCCAGGGGGGCAGGATGCCCACCACTACTACCACCCTTAGCCAGGGGGCAGGATGCCCACCACTACTACCACCCTTAGCCAGGGGGCAGGATGCCCACCACTACTACCACCCTCACCCAGGGGGGCAGGATGCCCACCACTACTACCACCCTTAGCCAGGGGGGCAGGATGCCTACCACTACTACCACCCTTAGCCAGGGGGCAGGATGCCCACCACTACTACCACCCTCACCCAGGGGGGCAGGATGCCCACCACCACTACCACCCTCACCCAGGGGGCAGGATGCCCACCACTACTACCACCCTTAGCCAGGGGGCAGGATGCCCACCACTACTACCACCCTCACCCAGGGGGGCAGGATGCCCACCACTACTACCACCCTTAGCCAGGGGGCTGGATGCCTACCACTACTACCACCCTTAGCCAGGGGGCAGGATGCCCACCACTACTACCACCCTTAGCCAGGGGGGCTGGATGCCTACCACTACTACCACCCTTAGCCAGGGGGCAGGATGCCTACCACTACTACCACCCTTAGCCAGGGGGCTGGATGCCTACCACTACTAACACCCTTAGCCAGGGGGCTGGATGCCTACCACTACTACCACCCTTAGCCAGGGGGCTGGATGCCTACCACTACTACCACCCTTAGCCAGGGGGCAGGATGCCTACCACTACTACCACCCTCACCCAGGGGGGCAGGATGCCCACCACTACTACCACCCTTAGCCAGGGGGCAGGAAGCCTACCACTACTACCACCCTTAGCCAGGGGGCTGGATGCCTACCACTACTACCACCCTTAGCCAGGGGGCAGGATGCCTACCACTACTACCACCCCCACTCATAGGATGGACAATGCATGACACAACAAGCACACCACAACCTAGGGAATGCAAGATTAAGACATCCCCCCACCACCATGACAAGCGTGTGAGCAGGCTGTGTCAAATGCCTACAACACCGAACATGACATTGAACATACAATGTGACCCCCTAGCACATGTGCCACACATATATGTGTGTGGCACCCACAATGCAAGCAGCCCATGACCATTGTGGCAATGGGGCCTAAACCCCCATCATCACAGTGACCAAAAGGCAAGTGTGGGGTCCATAGCTGAAGCACATTTTGACCATTGTGGCAATGGGGTCTAAACCCCCATCATCACAGTGACCAAAAGGCAAGTGTGGGGTCCATAGCTGAAGCACATTTTGACCATTGTGGCAATGGGGTCTAAACCCCCATCATCACAGTGACCAAAAGGTAAGTGTGGGGTCCATAGCTGAAGCACATTTTGACCATTGTGGCAATGGGGTCTAAACCCCCATCATCACAGTGACCAAAAGGTAAGTGTGGGGTCCATAGCTGAAGCACATTTTGACCATTGTGGCAATGGGGTCTACACCCTCATCATCACAGTGACCAAAAGGTAATTGTTAACAAAGAAAGAGCTGCAACTGCCAAACTGCATGGATCATTCCTGGTCACAGAACCAAAAACTCATCTGTGGCAAAGTAGTGTATGTGTCCCATTGCAACATAAATTGGGGGAGCCAAATACTGCAGTGCAAATGAAACATTCCTTTGGCCATGTGCAGACAAACAACACCCATGGGGGCTGAGACCGTCAACAGTCATCAATGACACAATGACAGAAGTGACCATCAGAATGCAGAACCACATATTTGCACCAATGGGCACACAAATGCAGATACCCTGTGGAGACAGCAGATGTGAGGTGAACAGATACCATACCATGGCAGCAATGGGACACACAAACCATGATCACTGTGCTGACCGATGACCTAGGAGTCCCAGGGACAGCAGGGGAAACACACCAAACAACATACAGCCAATGGCACACCCAAGATATGCCAATGCAGTGGTGCAGATGCACAAACACAAACAGGCAGACCAACACTGTCATCATACACAGCAGGTGAGGGGTGGGGGTGCCAGTGTCCCCAGGCAACAACACAACACATGAGGAGAGCTGAATACCAATCATACAGATGTGCATACACTGCCACACTAAGCTAACTCATGGATCCAAATCCCCTATGTGGGCAAGCAGGCATTGACAGGTGAGAGGGAGCACAAAACACACATGTCACACAGGCACGTAGGAACAACAACTGACACAGCAAGTCACAGACACACCACAGCACCACCCCCAGGGCCCCCACAATGTGGTGACCCTGGGCTGAAGAAAAATACCACTGTGATGACAAAGCTAAATGTCGTTCACACTGTGAACCACAGTCAGGTGTCCTGAGCAACTAACTACCATCACACCTACACAAGCACAAATCAATCAGCATGGCCAGTAAGCCAAGGCCAACATGGAGGCAGGGGACTAGCCGGGCAACAACTCTCATCTGCACACACTCAACACCACACCCCTCGACCTCCAACAATGTGCAGCAGTGAAGTACACATGCACTGGTGACATTGCACATGCACCCATGACTATTCCAGGGTGGTGGGTGGGAACCAAGGTGTAGAAACACATCACACATGGACACTCAACAAGACTCCTGAATGTCTGACACACTGCACACTACTCTGTACATGGACATGACGGCAATACCACACCGACCAATGGGATCCCAGCCACAGTCACACACCAATGAAGAAGCCAAGGTCACCCACAAAGAACACACATAGACAACAACCAACATTGCAGCCCGGACCCTAAGGAGTGCCAGCAGTCACACACACAACGTGTCACAATCACTGAAAGATAACACAAACTGGAAATCACATGACAGGGGCAAACAACAAGTGCCAAAGGGAAACCTGACTGTGACCCATCTGCGTCAGCACACAAACTCTGCCCTGACAGCAAACACACCTATGGGTGACACCCTGATGACCAGTAATGTGCCATGCACCCACATCACAGAGAACACAGGGAGAAGACTTTGGGGGAACATAGCTCAAGTCAGCAAGCATCACAAACAGGTACAACACTAGGGATCACAGCATGCGCAGATGAATGGAAGTGAACACACAGACATGCACATACAACACACACCTTGGGCGCAGGCAATGTCACACGTGTACACACTGCCATGAGGGGACTCCACTCCTGTGTGAGGAAAGCTGTGCCATATGTTGCCTCAGTAGGGCCCCATCATGTCAGCTGAGCACTTGGTCACACAATCAACAATTAGCACCAAATGAGGGCTCCCATCACATCAGCCTGGTCATGGATGTGCCAACGGAATCATCAGCACAGATCCAACACACTTGTATAGCAATGTTGCACTGACTACACGGATGAGTCCCTCCCCATTGATGCCCAAACCTGCATGTCCACTGGAGATGGCAACACCGTCAGGGAAGTAGACAAATGCAACGATGGCAGGCACAACAGATGTGCAGGGGTGGAAGCCACAGATATGAAATTGCCAATGTAAGTAGGAAACCCATTGCCAAATACTGAACACATGACACCCTCAGATGCTGCTATTGATGACATGGATACACCACATGATAGGACACATTCCCCCTGGACCACATGGGTTCCTGCACAGTAACACTTCATAATCATGAGACCAGATATCACCATCACTGCAGCAAGGGCATGGTTAGCTGCACCAACAACATGTACATCTGAAGCATGAGCACTAGAGAAAAGAAAGTTGCTTTATTCAGCATATGTGTTGAGGCCAAACGAAGTCCTGAAAAAGAGCAAAGGCCAATGGCCAGTCCATTGTCAAAGTTCAAACAGGGTGACACTGGCAGATGTCACCCTACGCATGCCTGCACAATACCAGGGACAATCCACTAGGAGGGGCAACCGGGGGGCAGGCCAGGCACCGCAGGGACAGGATCAGGGCTCACCAGGGGGAGTCAGGGAAGGGGTGGTGGGTGCAGGAGAGCCACTGACAACTGCAGTGGAGGTGTCTGACATGGTGTGTGCCGGCACAACTGGGGGCATGACACAGATGTCGTGGGTGCCGGCACAACTGCAGTGGACCCTGCAGATGGGGTGGACAGGTCCGCCACTGCAGTGCCCAAGTCAGACAGGGCGGTAGTGGACTCCACTGCAGTGCCTACCTCCAGGGGAGGAGAATGGGGAACAGGCAAGGTGGGTTGGACAGAGGGGGGACACCCTCACCACATCAGTGGCACAGACAAGCGCAGCGGGGGGTGTGGTGCTGGGAGAGCAAGTGGCAGGGGGAGAAGGCCGGAGCATCTTGGGGATGGTATATCTGTGGGTGGGGGAACCTGGGGCAGGGTGTGGTGGGGGCACCTGTGCAGTGGGGGCCTGAGGGATGGAGGACGGAGACCTTGTGCCTGAGCTGCAGGGTGGTGGCGGGGTCTTGCTCTTAGCACTCCGGGGGACTTGCGGGTGGGGGCCTCAGTCCGTCTGCGCCTGGGGGAGGGTGTCCGGGGGCGAGGGGCACTCTGCTCCGTGTGGGTGGGCTTCCTCTTCCCCCGGGATGCTGGAGCAGCTTCATCGGTGGGGAAGAGGCCGAGGTCACAGAGGAAGAGCTGCTGTGACTTTGGGGTTGCAGGTGAGGCAAGGGAGGGTGCTTTGGAGGGAGAGGGAACTGAGGACTGCGCAGTGCATGTGGATGCGTGTGTGTGTTCCAGGGCCCCATCCCCTGTGAGTCTGGCTTCAGTCCCCTGAATGTGCGTGCGTGTGCGTTTTGTCATTGGCGTGTGTGTCAGTGTGCTGGATGTGTGTGTGCTGGTGTGTGCCTGTGCCAGTGTGTGTGTGCCTGGGATGGGTAAGGTGCTGGGGAGTGTGGATGGAGCAGAGGCAGGAGGGGTGAGGGACCGTTTGAGGAGGGACACTGCTGCCGTCAGGGAGGAGTCCATGGACCTATTGCCCCTCTGTAGGTCAGACATGCCCGATGAGATGCCCTCCATGAACGACACCAGCTGAGTCAACAGCGCGGTGTGCGCATGGAGGACACTCAGCATGGCTGTCTGCCCTACATGGAGCTGGCGAAGGAGGTACACAGACTCCTCACTCAGGGCAGCAGGGGACACAGGGGCAGGGGGTGCGGTGCCTGGCCCAAAGGAGACACGCTCCCGGACATGGGAGCCTCCACGGACCTGGGGAATGGGAGCCGATGGGAGGGCGGTGGTGGTGCTGGTGGTGGCGGGGACAGCAACACTAGCTGGGGTGTGGTGGCTGCTGACACCCGCCTCCATAAGGGAGTCATCCTCCGAGTTGCTCTGGTCCTCAGCTGAGGTGGATGGTGCTGAGGACTCCTCGGTGTGGCTCCCCTCGCCCTCCGTGCCACTGGGTCCCTCCGACCACTCCTCGGCTGCTGACCCAGTCTGGCTCTCCGGCTCCTCCTGGTCCGTGGAGCTGTCCCCTTCCGTGGCCGTGGATGTATCTGCAAACAATGGGGAAACAGACAGACATCAGTCACCTGCACCAAACGCACACACCACTGTGAGCACAGCACATTACAGAGCAAGCCCTGGCATCATTAGTTGTACATTGCTAAAAGTGCCCTAATTGAACAGGAGAAGTCAATTGTCAGTCTGATGCCAAGCATGGCACTCACATCCCACATGGCCTTGCACCCATCTGTCTGGTGTCTGTTGGATTGCAACACCCCAGTGTTGACACATGCACCAAGTACACAGTAGTTGGACAGTGCAGAGGACACGGTGTGGACACATCACAGCTCTTGCCACTGAGTCAGTACAGGTTTACGGATGTAAGGGATGCCCAGAGTCAAATAGGAAATGCATGTGATGCATACCAGCGACAGACACCATGATGCACCCATGTCCTGATAGCCAGCGCCACTATGGTGTGCATGTAGCACATGTCACTCCCCTGCAGGATCACCAATCAGTAGACACATGCCATGGCGGAGGCATGACTGCAAAGTCATACATCACTGTCTCAGTGATGTATGACTTTGCAGCCAGACAACAACACTCTGCACTGTGTCACAATAGTAGGTCATGGGGAATGCAAGTCCTGGAGCTGCACAAGTGCACATGTACATCCCCCCACAACACATCCTCTTAACCCTCATCTGTCCAGGTCATACCTATTGGACATATGGGAGACCTGTGACACTACCCTCTGAACCTGAGCCCCTCACACTCTGCTGTGCATGGGGAACAGCTGCCTGAACTTCACATTTACATGCCCCAGTCTGCATGGGCAGCTGATCAGACACCTATGTGTCACACAAGTATCGTCTCCTATGGTCACATCTCCAGTGGCATGCTGAGCCCCTACCAAGAAACTCCACAGCAGTCCTGGCGACTAATCCACAGCACACTGACACAGAGGCAGACACCTGAGGGGTCAAATCACTGTGCACAATGTGTCCTCTGATACACGGGAGTGGGAGTACAGAGTGTATTGTATGGCCTGGAGTAGGCATGACTGTCCAGCCCCACATGAATGAGGGATGAGCCCTGGACTGTAGGCAGCTGGCTAAGTATGTGTGACACACGTCATATACATACTCCTGGGGCCCAAACATTGTTCCCACCCGCAGCATGGGTGTGTGCCAGGTACCCCAGCCACATGTGGTGGATCAGCTCAGCAATTGGACCACAGATCAAAGTAACACGCTGAATACATGTCAGAATACAGGCATTGTGTAAGCAATGGACCCACCCATGATGCCCACCACAGAGTCAGGGAAACAGATGCTGTCTCCCACCTTGAGTCAAGCAAACTGCAAGGACACAGTCCTAAGTGACAGAATTCCCTGCATGTAAGGGCCACACCTGGGTATCAGATGAGGAGTGGGCAGTGCACAATAGAGGGACATGGCTCCTGGACAACATGACTGCTGTACTGTGGCAGTTCAACCTGGCCCGAGGAGGGCACATAACATGTTAGACAGAGTACACAGTGCAGTCTTTGACTCACCCCCTCCTTGCTGCTCTCTGGCCTTCAGCTGCCCATCCAGGTCTGGAAAGACCACCGCCAGGATCCTGAGCATGTGGGGGTCAGGGTCCGTGTTCCGCCCCTCCTGCGAGGAGGCGACAGCTTCAGCTGGACCCGTGCAATCCTCCGGGTCCAGCCCCGAAGGTCCTGCCACCTCTTTTGGCAGTTGCGGATCCGGCGCTTGTAGACCCCCACGGACCGGACAGCCCGGACGATGTCCTTCCAGATCTCATGCTTCCGATGGGCAGAAGCCTGTCAGGATGACAAAGTGATAAGGACATTACTACACATGCAACATATCCGTGCATGACACAGTTGCATATACATGTCGCAATCACAGGGGCACATGGTGTACCCAGGCAGTGCACGGCTGCCCATGGACAGTTTTCCAGAAGTCACTACATGGTATCATAGCATGGGGAGTAAAACCCTGTTCAGAAGCACTGTCACTGCACCATACCTGTCCAGTGCAAGTCACTACACACTATGGGGGGTGACAACTACTCAGTGAGCCTGCTAGCCAGTGGTGTGCTGACTCTCAGCCTTGCTAGTCAGACAAAATGCACATTCAGAAAGGCAGTGCACAGAACACTCACCTGCTCCCCTGGTGTCCCATACAGCTTGCTGTACTGTGGAAGTAGGCTGTCCAGCAGGGCCTGGTTCTCTTCAAGGCTGAAGGCTGGGGCTCTCTCCACAGTACGTGCCATTGCAGGGTCCAGAGGGGCAGAGACAGCAGCAGTGCAGTGGCAGATGTCGTCCTGGAGCATGTAGTGCAGGCAAGTGGGCTCTCAGGGGAACATGCAGCAATATATATGTGCTGGAGAGGCAGATACTGTCCCTTGTGTCCAAAGTGATAGGTCCAAGTCGTTTGCATCTTCTGAATCTGGCCAATCCATGGAATAGCAGCACCAAAACACGCCCACAGCATCCTTCAAAATTTCAACTTCATGACATACATGATTTTGCAACATTGTTGTGGGTGACCAACTGATTTTCCAGCAACCGACTCGTTCGAATATTCGAAAACGCGTCCGTTGCCAGGCAAGCCCATTGTCAATGGGTGCGCACCGATCGGTCCATTGAGGTACAACGCGCACAGGGGTACAACGCGTACCCGCACACATTGAATGCAATGGGCCGGCCGGAGGCACCGATCGGTCCATTGCAGTACAACGCGCACAGGGGTACAACGCGTACCCGCACACATTGAATGCAATGGGCCGGCCGGAGGCACCGATCGGTCCATTGCAGTACAACGCGCACAGGGGTACAACGCGTACCCGCACACATTGAATGCAATGGGCCGGCCGGAGGCACCGATCGGTCCATTGCAGTACAACGCGCACAGGGGTACAACGCGTACCCGCACACATTGAAAGCAATGGGCCGGCCGGAGGCACCGATCGGTCCATTGCTGTTCAACGCGCACAGGGGTACAACGCGTGCCCGCACACATTGAATGCAATGGGCCGGCCGGAGGCACCGATCGGTCCATTGCAGTACAACGCGCACAGGGGTACAACGCGTACCCGCACACATTGAATGCAATGGGCCGGCCGGAGGCACCGATCGGTCCATTGCTGTTCAACGCGCACAGGGGTACAACGCGTACCCGCACACATTGAATGCAATGGGCCGGCCGGAGGCACCGATCGGTCCATTGCAGTACAACGCGCACAGGGGTACAACGCGTACCCGCACACATTGAATGCTATGGGCCGGCCGGAGGCACCGATCGGTCCATTGCAGTACAACGCGCACAGGGGTACAACGCGTACCCGCACACATTGAAAGCAATGGGCCGGCCGGAGGCACCGATCGGTCCATTGCTGTTCAACGCGCACAGGGGTACAACGCGTACCCGCACACATTGAATGCAATGGGCCGGCCGGAGGCACCGATCGGTCCATTGCAGTACAACGCGCACAGGGGTACAACGCGTACCCGCACACATTGAATGCAATGGGCCGGCCGGAGGCACCGATCGGTCCATTGCAGTACAACGCGCACAGGGGTACAACGCGTACCCGCACACATTGAATGCAATGGGCCGGCCGGAGGCACCGATCGGTCCATTGCAGTACAACGCGCACAGGGGTACAACGCGTACCCGCACACATTGAATGCAATGGGCCGGCCGGAGGCACCGATCGGTCCATTGCAGTACAACGCGCACAGGGGTACAACGCGTACCCGCACACATTGAATGCAATGGGCCGGCCGGAGGCACCGATCGGTCCATTGCTGTTCAACGCATCACTGTACATGTGACTGGCATATGTCAGCATGCCTGTCTCAGATGGACATATGCCAGCCACAGATAGCTCCCAGGGAGTGAGGGGCACACCTACATCACGACAGCCTGTCCAAACCTTATCATAAGGCATGTAAGGCTGCATTTCCTATTGTGTGTATGTTGGTGTACATTTTGTCCTGTGGGTGTCACCTGTGGGCAGCCACCCCCAGGCTGTGCACGTGTTAATGGGGACAGGATCCTGGGTGTTACGTGTACGTGACCACTGTGATGTGCAACTGTTCATATCTGTGCATGTGCCATGGTCACATTTCACAGTGGTGTTTGTGTATGTCATGTCACATACCCCGTGAGTCCCATGTGGGACGGTATGTTTGAGCCAGGGTGTCCCAGTGGCACAATAGTGATGGCCCTCCACAGTCTTTGTGCATGTAGTGTTTACAATGTCTCTGATTTCATGTGCACAATGGGAGACAGTCTCCACATCCACGTTGTGTGTGCATGGACTCTGATGTTGTGCGTGTGTGTCACAGACGTCCATGGCTCTCCTGCCATGGCAAGTGTGGCCACTACCTGTGGGGGTCATGTTTGTTTTGTTGTGGTGTACACATGATACTCCAGGTGATGCCAGTGTCCATGTGGCATTACAGGGTCCCTGGGAATGTGCCTGTCGTTGAGCTGTGGTGCCTGGGGCACATCTGTCCTCACATGTCACTGGGGGGTGACTGTGACACAGCATCATGATATCCAATGGGCCAACCTGGGACAAATTGATGCCACCTGTAGGACCGTGTTGACAGATGTTGGCCATGTATGTACCATACATGTCGTTCCGGTACTGCACACTTCATGTAGTTGTGCCTCATGATGATGTATGTTGGGATCTTGAGTGTGTTCAATGCCGCATATGTGGGGTGACTGACGATCTTGCTTACTTCTCCTCTGCACTGCAGGGCTCCTGCTGTCCATCGGCCATTCCCAGACCTGGCAACGATGGTGGAACGGGACAGCATCCGACGGTACCGCTTCACCAGGCAGCTGATTGAGGATTTGGCAGTGCAGTTGTCCCCACATTTGCAGCCTGGCCGGCCGTATCCTACAGCGCTGACCCCCAAGGTGAAGGTGATGGCAGCCCTACACTTCTTTGCCACCGGTACCTTCCAACATACTGTGGCGTCTGCTGGTGGGATGTCACAGACCATGTTCAGCCGTGTGCTCCGCGATTTCTTGGCGGCAATGTTGCTCTTCCTGAACCGGTACATCTATTTCCCTAGACTGCGACGACTCACTGACGTGAAGAGTGACTTTTATGCCCTGGGGAGGATGCCGCATGTCATTGGCTCCATTGATGGGACACATGTGGCTTTGGTACCACCACAGGCCCAGGAGCAGGCCTACAGGAACCGCAAGCACTACCACTCGGTCAATGCACTGGTGGTGTGTCTTGCAGACATGACCATCACACACGTGTGTGCCCGTTTCCCTGGTTCAGCACACGATGCCTTTGTGATGAGGAGTAGTCGCATCCCCAGGTTGATGGCACAGATGCAGAACCAGCGTGCCTGGCTTGTCGGTGTGTACTGACTTTGTGCCATTGTGTGTGATCTGATCTGTAGTATTCCGCCCACTTTTCCAAGTCAGCTGATGTGCACTTGTCTGTCCGTAGGTGACTCGGGATACCCCAACATGCCGTGGTTGCTGACACCCCTCAGGAACCCTGTGACACCTGCCCAGATGCGCTACAATGAGGCACATGGTCGGACCAGGAGAGTGATTGAGCGGACCTTTGGTCTCCTGAAGAGCCGCTTCCGCTGCCTGGACAAGACCGGAGGGTCCCTCCCATATGCCCCTGCGAAAGTGTGCAAGATTATCATCGTCTGCTGCATGCTCCACAACCTGGCAGTGCGGAAGGAGTTGCCTCTCATCCAGGATGACGATGACCAACATCCGCCACCTGTGGAGGATCCTGGCCTGGAACACGATGCCAGTGACGATGATGATGATGATGGTGATGGTGATGTCCGCACACAGCTCATCACCAACTTCTTTAGCTGAATGTGAGTATCCTGAGGTGTCATGTCAATGATGTGAGTTGGCATGATGTGTGGGTGGTGCTCTGGTGCTGTTGGAGTGTGTCCATGGGCTACTTGACTGGATGTGTGTTGCGATGTGTGCTTACAGGTGGGCTGTACTCCCCAACAGTGTTCACATGCTAACTTGGTTCTGGGTGGGTATCTTGTAACATGTATTGTGCATGAGTTTTGCTGTTCTGTCCTGTACTCCATTGCTTTTGACTGTGTGTCATTTCTGTCCTTCACAGGGTACTTTCAGATTCGTTTGGTCAACTGTGTCCACCGACAACGTGATTGCACATCCAGGCTGGTAGCTGTTGTGTCCCTACAGGTGATGTGCGCCACACCCATGGACTTCCTTCTGTCTACAGTTGTTGACTGTGTGCCCGCTACCAGGTGGGGTTACCTTGCATCTGTAGTGGTTACGGCATGTTGCTACTGTGTAATAAACCTGTGCTTCACTTAGTGATGTGCGTTGTCTGTGGTCACACATTTGACTGCCATTTGCTTACTGCACCTGTGGGCTACTTGACTACAACTGGGAATGGGTGTGGTGTCTGTGCATTGCACCGTCTTCCCTGGCAACATCAGTGTAGGCAATGAGTCAGATGGCCTAGGTGTGTATGTGTTGTGTAGCCCTGGTGGTGTGTCTCCCTCATATGTGTCACGTTGCCTGTACTCACATGCCTGTGTTGTCCTTGCTGTTGCAGTTCGCATACACAGTGTAATTTTGTTGTTCATCATCCCCATAACAGCACCCACGTTGGAATCACGACAGAGGCAAGTATGGTGTATTATTGTGTTTATTGTGATACATCTGTGATAATAGTGCATAGGATGGATTGTGCTGTACATGAATCTTGCAATCCCAAGTTCCTAGATGAATAGAAAGTCCAGGTAGACAGGATCCCCAGTATCGGGGCCACAGTTGTCTGACACATTGTTCCAACTTGTACTCCCCATGCAATGTGTGGGAGTAGTGTTGCCATCAACAGGGTGAACAGTCTGTGCACAAAGGCGAAAATCCAGAACAGGTTCAGGCTTCCTGGGAGTTGCGCTTGGCCATCAGCCTCTCACTTTCCCCTCCTCGGACGACCCCTCTTCTTGGGGGGGGCCCTCAAGTGCAGGCTGCTGCGGTGCAGGGGACTCTCCGCCAGAGTCCTCCTCCCTCCCTGTGGCAGTTGCAGTTTGTTCGGTACCAGATGTTGTTGGCACACAGGGAGGTGTGGACTGGTTGCTGTTCATCTGGCGGAGGCATTGTAAAATGTCCCTGTGCACCGCCGTCATCTCATGTAGTACATCCCACTTGGACTCCACGCGGGTCATGTGGGAGTCCACACGTGACATGTGGGAGTCCACACGTGACATGTGTGACTCCACATGGGACATGTGGGAGTCCAAGCGGGCATGATGGGCAGCCTGCTGCTGTTTGATGTCTCTGAGGAGCCCCACTACCTGGCTGAGCTCTCCGGTGCTGGACTGGTACGCATCAGCTATGCGTACCAGTTGTGGGTCTTCATGCACACCAGCAACGTCTGCAAGCAGCGACCTCTGTCTCCCACCCCTCCCACCACCCCTGCTGACATGTGCAGTGTGTGCAGTTGCACGCACAGATAACCCTGGTCCACCTCGGGGGTTGGTGGTGGTGGTGGTGTCCATGGCCCCAGGTTGGTCCAGGGTCACTGCGCTGGTGTTGTTCCTTATTCTGTCCATGTCGGCAGGGATGGTATTCGTGGTGACAGTCGTTGGAGGGGTGGGTGCAGGGGTGCAGCTGGTGGACCTGCTGGTGCTGCAGCTGGTGGTCCTGCTGGTGCAGCATGTTGACTTGCACCGGATGTGCCAGGTTGTTCTTCATCGTCCGAGGAGGACAGAGGCTGTACGACGCCAGTGAGCTCGGCATCCTCTTGAGCCTGGGACTGGGACTCCTCAGCGTCTGCTGCTGTGTCCCTATCATCACCTGTTTTTGGGAGACACAAACAATGTATGTCATGTTTCTGCAGGCATCAGTGGTTGACACACCTGACAGTTGTGACTGTGCCTCGGGGTGCGGGCCTGTACATTGTATTGTCCTAAGTCGTCACAGTCAGGGGTTGATATTGGTGTGGCACATTGTCCTGCATTATTTGGGCATTTCTATGTATTCTCTGGGGTGTGAACATGGTCTGCATTGATTGTGTTTGGTTGACAGCCAGACCTCCTTCCCACCCACCCACCCACCCAGTCAGTTATCCCACCATGGAACGTGCTTGCATTGCAGGGAGTGTAAGTTGTCTCTCAGGATGTCAGTCAGAGGTGTCCTGCTGTTTGTTGGTGCACAGTTGGCAGCAGGGCCTTGTGCTCCCCACAGCAGTAGCCAGTGTCAGCCATCTTGTGAGTCCTTCTCCACTCCCTGTGATGTGAGCATGGTTCAGGGTGGTGTTGATGGGCCAGTTGTGAGGCTGAGCAATGTCTGTGACTACCACTCCCATCATGCTATTGCCTCCACCCCCTTCCCAGCATGCCCATGCTTCCTTCCTTTTGACTCTGCTTCCCTGTGGGGTGGGCTGGCTGTGCTGACAGGATGGCTGGGAGTGTTGTCCTGGCAGTTGTTTGGCTAAGAGTCCCAAGAGTGTCCCTGTGCTTCACACAACATAACCCAGGGTGGTGGTGCTTTGTGGGATCTTGTGTTAGGATGGAGGGCATTGCATTCTACCAGGTGGGTACTGTGGAGTTTGTGTTGGGGGGTGTGTGAGGGGAGGTGCTTGTGACTATGGTCAGTGCTGCAAGTCCTCCTTCCCAGCCAGCCAGCCAGCCAGTTATCCCACCATGGAACGTGCTTGCATTGCAGGGAGTGTAAGTTGTCTCTCAGGATGTCAGTCAGTGGTGTCCTGCTGTTTGTTGGTGCACATTTGCCAGCAGGGCCTTGTGCTCCCCACAGCAGTAGCCAGTGTCAGCCATCTTGTGAGTCCTTCTCCACTCCCTGTGATGTGAGCATGGTTCAGGGTGGTGTTGATGGGCCAGTTGTGAGGCTGAGCAATGTCTGTGACTACCACTCCCATCATGCTATTGCCTCCACCCCCCTTCCCAGCATGCCCATGCTTCCTTCCTTTTGACTCTGCTTCCCTGTGGGGTGGGCTGGCTGTGCTGACAGGATGGCTGGGAGTGTTGTCCTGGCAGTTGTTTGGCTAAGAGTCCCAAGAGTGTCCCTGTGCTTCACACAACATAACCCAGGGTGGTGGTGCTTTGTGGGATCTTGTGTTAGGATGGAGGGCATTGCATTCTACCAGGTGGGTACTGTGGAGTTTGTGTTGGGGGGGTGTGTGAGGGGAGGTGCTGGTGACTATGGTCAGTGCTGCAAGTCCCCCTTCCCACCCAGCCAGCCGGATATCCCACCATGGAACGTGCTTGCATTGCAGGGAGTGTAAGTTGTCTCTCAGGATGTCAGTCAGTGGTGTCCTGCTGTTTGTTGGTGCACAGTTCCCAGCAGGGCCTTGTGCTCCCCGCAGCAGTAGCCAGTGTCAGCCATTTTGTGAGTCCTTCTCCACTCCCTGTGATGTGAGCATGGTTCAGGGTGGTGTTGATGGGCCAGTTGTGAGGCTGAGCAATGTCTGTGACTACCACTCCCATCATGCTATTGCCTCCACCCCCCTTCCCAGCATGCCCATGCTTCCTTCCTTTGACTCTGCTTCCCTGTGGGGTGGGCTGGCTGTGCTGACAGGATGGCTGGGAGTGTTGTCCTGGCAGTTGTTTGGCTAAGAGTCCCAAGAGTGTCCCTGTGCTTCACACAACATAACCCAGGGTGGTGGTGCTTTGTGGGATCTTGTGTTAGGATGGAGGGCATTGCATTCTACCAGGTGGGTACTGTGGAGTTTGTGTTGGGGGGGTGTGTGAGGGGAGGTGCTGGTGACTATGGTCAGTGCTGCAAGTCCCCCTTCCCACCCAGCCAGCCGGATATCCCACCATGGAACGTGCTTGCATTGCAGGGAGTGTAAGTTGTCTCTCAGGATGTCAGTCAGTGGTGTCCTGCTGTTTGTTGGTGCACAGTTCCCAGCAGGGCCTTGTGCTCCCCGCAGCAGTAGCCAGTGTCAGCCATTTTGTGAGTCCTTCTCCACTCCCTGTGATGTGAGCATGGTTCAGGGTGGTGTTGATGGGCCAGTTGTGAGGCTGAGCAATGTCTGTGACTACCACTCCCATCATGCTATTGCCTCCACCCCCTTCCCAGCATGCCCATGCTTCCTTCCTTTTGACTCTGCTTCCCTGTGGGGTGGGCTGGCTGTGCTGACAGGATGGCTGGGAGTGTTGTCCTGGCAGTTGTTTGGCTAAGAGTCCCAAGAGTGTCCCTGTGCTTCACACAACATAACCCAGGGTGGTGGTGCTTTGTGGGATCTTGTGTTAGGATGGAGGGCATTGCATTCTACCAGGTGGGTACTGTGGAGTTTGTGTTGGGGGGGTGTGAGGGGAGGTGCTGGTGACTATGGTCAGTGCTGCAAGTCTCCCTTCCCACCCAGCCAGCCAGCCAGATATCCCACCATGGAACGTGCTTGCATTGCAGGGAGTGTAAGTTGTCTCTCAGGATGTCAGTCAGTGGTGTCCTGCTGTTTGTTGGTGCACAGTTGGCAGCAGGGCCTTGTGCTCCCCACAGCAGTAGCCAGTGTCAGCCATCTTGTGAGTCCTTCTCCACTCCCTGTGATGTGAGCATGGTTCAGGGTGGTGTTGATGGGACAGTTGTGGGGGGGGGCAATATGTGTGAGTGCGACTCCCATGATGCTATTGGCTACACTGACTTGGCCAGCATACACAGAATTCCTTCCTTTGAGTGGTCTTCACTGTGTGTTGGTGTTGTTGTGGTGGCTACATGTGTGGATGTGTGTGTTAGTTCTATTTGTGCCACTGCCTAGCTGTAGTTGTGGTTGTGTTTGTACATGTGTTGGCACAGTTGGATGTGACTTTTTTGATGGCATGTGTTGTGTTTATCTGACTGACATACACATTTTGGGATGATTCTGTTCTAGTTGCTGTGTAATTGCTATGAGTGCATGGTTTGACTCTCCCCTTGACAGTGATGTGTGTGTTTTGTGGCAGTTTATTGTGTACATTTGTTGTGTACTCACCAGGCTCTGGGATGTCCTCTAGTCCATATACGCTCACTGGCGGAAGGATGGCCCGCACCTTCTCCTCCCAGGGCCTGAGGTATACTGGCTTGGCAGGAGGGCCACTGCCGGTGTATTGGCTCAGGTGGTAGTCTTTCTTGAGCAGCTCCCGGACCCTCCTGCGCACGTCATACCACCTGTTCTGGATGTCGGTCTTTGTGCGCCGACATGGTGATTGGGCGTTCACCCTGTTGATGATCCTCTCCCACATCTTGGTTTTCTGCGACATGGGGGTCTGTTGGACCAATGTGCCAAACAGCTGTGGCTCCACCCTGAGGATCTCGTCTACCAGGACTTCCAATTCACAATCTAGAAACTTGGGATTCTTCTTGGGGGGCATGGTGATGGTTGGTGATGGTGGGTGATGTGTGTGTTGGTGTGCAGGTGAGGGTGTGTGGGTGTGTGTTGTGCTGGGTGTATGTGAGGTAGGTATTTGTTGGTGTGCTGCTGGTGTGTGGCTTGTGTGAGGGATGAGCTGTGGGTGTGTGGTTGCTTTCTCTTGGGTGCTGGCAGTGGAATGGCATTTGCAAAGGCTCATGGTAGTGATTTGTGTCCTTTATATAGGTGGAGTTGTTGGTGTGTCTTTGTTCTCTGTCCCCACCCCCCCAGTATTTATTGGCTTGGTAATTGCTTGTTTGGCCTTTTTTTGGTTGATTTTTCCTTTGTGCTGTTTGTGTATGTTGGAAACGTTCTTGTGACCGAGTCGGACCCTGCATTGGTCTCGTACGGTGTTTTCCGTTTCGTTCACGCTGTGTTTGTGCAGTTTTGTATGCTGCGTACGCGTCGGTCGCGGTGTATTGTGTTGCTTCGGCTCGGTTTTGTATGCGTGTCGGTCGTACGGCTTGTCCTCCGTCCGACTCGGTCGTGTTTTCGCGCCTTGCATCGTACTTTGCAGGTTGGAGTTGGCGGGTACGATTCGGTCGGATTTGTTCCGGGTGCGTGTCGGTCGGTTGGATTCGCGTGTTTTTCCGGCCGGATTGCTATTTTCCGAGCGGCTCGGTCGGTCGGCTTGGTTTCCTGACGTGTCGGTCGGATTTATCGCGGCTTGCATCGTACTTGGCGTGTCGGGCGCCACTGGTACGTGTCGGTCGGTATTTTTTCCGGATCCGAGTCGGTCGGTGCTTTTTCCGGCCCGAATCGGAATCGACCCCTCTGTCTTTAATATCCTTCAAGTCCTGCATGACTTTATGTTCAATATGGTCTTATTTTAAAAATAGCTTTTCCACCAAGATTTTATTGCTGTGTAACTCTGGATCTGGAGTTTTTCCTGAAGGATTGTTGTTTTCTTTAATTTTAGGCAAACAAGACCTGGTAATTTCCCAGTTGTTTTTCGGTAATTTTTCATTCGTGGATACATTGCCGCGGGTTTGCTTCTTTTCAGTGGTGAAGAAGTAGATTCAGAAGTGTCAATAAAGCCCTCAATTTCTAAGGGCATATTCGATATGCACAGGTTTTCATTGTGTCCCTTCTGGTTTACACTGGCTTCTCCCAGCGGTAAATTAGGGCTTATAGGTGCGTCACTATGGCGCATACCAGGGCTGTATTTGCAGCTTGCTTTGCTGCTGCTGGTTGCTCTTCCGCACTAAGAATCTAATTTTCTATTAACCCCACAGCCCCTGTTAGGTAGTTTGTGATGGAATTCATTGGCATTCCCATAATGTGCTTCCTTATGCTGGTTGTTACCAGTTTTCTTTTTATCATGATTTTTTATGTTCCTCTGTCTGTATGATGTTTAAAAATAGTGAAATTTAAAGAATAAAGTAGGGCTTTTTTCCTACCTTGACAGGCTGTCTTCTCATTGAGGAGAGGAACAGAGAAATACGAAGCCAATGCGGAGTCTTTTAAATCAGGTGGCCCCCTCACCTTGCTGGCAACAGAGTCTTCCATTCAAACAGGGTTTCCAAAGTCAAAGTCAAAGTAAATTTTTTTGTTTGGTCAGTTAAAACCTCAACAATATAAAAGACATTTAAAACATCAATAAAATTTGCCAGTTTTTAACACTTGACATCAGTATGTTGCTGATAAAATATTACACACTATTAATTAAACATGCTCTAATTGTTAGTCCAGGTCCCTATCTATTTGTACTTCAAAGTATATGATGCGCTAATGGGTGATTCACCGTGCTGCGCCGTTTGATTGGGCTGTTAGAGGCGCAGCTTGATGCTGCGTAAAGCGGCGTGGGCACTGGCTAAAAGACCACGAGTCCAAAGAGCTTGAGGATCAGTTGCAGAAAGTTCAGGGGCAGCTGAGTGAGCAGGCTGCGAAGGTGCGATGAGTGTAAGCGTGAGCGGGGGCTGAGGGGCGAGCTCCTTGTCGGGGCAAGCCGCATTGGCCTAACGTCGGCCACCTCCATCCCAAGCAAAGCGCCACAAGCCCAGCCTTACCTCGCCACTGGTTAGAGATCTCTCCCCTCCTCCTCTCTCTCCTCCATAATGCTGAAGCCGCTGCCCCCTTATTCCACGTAAAGAGAAGTGCTACCTCCGCCAGCTGCCCACCACCACAAGTAAGTAAGGCAGTGGGGGAAGCAGATGAAGCGGGGTTGCTGAGGCACAGAAAAATGAGGCAGTCTCATGCAGCTCTGAAATCCTAACTTCCTCACGATCGCGTCCTCACGTCCTCACCTTGGATCGCTGTATTGCGGCTGTATTTCTGGCATGGTTCTGTGGTGCTGTTGATTTGCATACAGTTGCATCCTGTATGAGGCAGTACAATGGACCAAAAAAATGAATGGACCGGAAACGGAAAGCGGCATCAAGTACTTACGAGAGGCTGATATTAATCCAAATATAGCACCTATCACCTTTTTAGTTTTTTTCCGATGGTATTTCAGTGTAGGAGGAACGCAGTGACACGTTAGTCCCCAACGCTCTTGCAATGATCTTGCATGCACGATTTGGCCGAAATACAGGTGAGGCTTGTCACGTTCATTGCATTTTGATCTCCATGGCACAATGCCTCTGAATGCAAAGTAACCAACCGCATCACCAGTAGGTTTCTCTACAGAAAGATAGAAGCCACTTTACCAGGCACACACTACAGAACGTCCAACGTGTTCATGCGCGTAGCCCTGAGGTTATCTAATGTAGCGCTTGGGGAGGAGATGCTCCCAGAAAGGATGGGGGAAGACGCACAGTTGACCTTAGAGCCCCTGGTTGATGGAGAGGTGGTACAGAGGACCCACATCCCTGATAATACTAAGAAGTACAGTCAGTGGGACTCCATCAATGGGCAGAGGGTGGAGGCTCCGAGAGACACAGGAGCCAGTATGACAACCGTCAGGTGTCATTTGGTGTCTTCAGAGCAGGTAGTCCCTAATGTGTTCCACCAGATGGTTGCAGCTGACAACCGTGAGAGACACTACCCAGTGGCTCTGGTTCTCTTTAAATGGGGGGTCTCAGGTCTGCTTAAGGCAGCTGTGAGTCCATCTATGCCTGTGTATTGTCTGCTGAGTAATGACCCGGAGCATACCGCCTGGAAGGAGGTGGAGCTCAGGCCCCATGTGGAGATGTTGGGGTTGTCTGAGTGGGTATGCCTGACCATGCAGTCCATGGCAGCCTGTCAGAGTGGTCAAGAGACCTGGGAAAATAGCCCAGGCACCTGCCAAATAGAGAAAGGGCAAGGGGCACTGGAAAACCCACTCCTGCAATTCCCACTATCCAGGAGGAGCCTGAACCTGAGGGAGAAGCCCCGGTGCCTACAGAGGAGGAAGTGGCCGAACTGGTGCACCTGCTTGAGCTGACCAATTGTCAGCAGGAAGGGGGTCCCACCATGGATGACATTCTGCAGGGTGCAAAAGGAATGGCCTTCTCTTGAGGGTCAACGGCAATAGGCTGAGACCCAGGCAGCTTGTGACACCTCTGGCAAGCACCTGATATACTGGGAGAATGGTCTCCTGTATAGTGAGCCTAAGGTTCCTGAGCCTGGTGCAACATGTGTGTTGGTGGTCCCCTAGTGCTATAGGACCTTCCTACTGCGTCTGGCTCATGATGTGCCACTGACAGGTCATTTGGGGCAAGACAAATCCTTTGAAAGGCTTGTCGCCCACTTTTATTGGCCTCAAATGAGGAAGGCCTCAGATGTGTACTGTAGGTCCTGTCCTACCTGCCAGGTGAGTAGCAAGACAGGAGGGAAGTGCAAGGCTCCCCTGCAACCGTTTCCTGCTGTTAGCACCCGCGCTTGAGAGGGTGGGCATCGATATCATTGGACCTTTGGACTCCATGACAGCCGCTGTTCTCCCGCGGCCCCTCTCCCCTGCTGTTCCTGCTTCCCAGCTGCGCTTCCCTCCCCCTTCCCTATTTAATGGCGGCCGCTGTGCGGTCGCGCAGCGTGCACGCCAAAGGCAAGCCCGTCTGCGCCCGTCCGCGACCCGACCGTGACCAGAGCCAGAAACCCTGGATCTTCGACCACCCACTGCTACGACTCAGCTGCCCTCCTCGCTCTCAACCCCGGAAGGAACAACAACTGCCATCTGTCTACACCGAAATCCACCCACGGCCGGTTCTCCTGCCGACACTGCCGCAGAACCTTCACCACCCTCTGCACCCCATGGCCGTCGCCCCAACGCCGAACGCCAACACCCCCGAAGCCCTGAGGTGCATCCTTCTCAATGTGCACTCCCTGGACAGACATGCCGTAGAGATCTGGGACCTCCTCGACACCAACTCGCCTGATGTCGCCTTCTTCATGGAAACCTGGACAAACTCCACCTCCGACCCCAACATCGCCACAGCCCTCCCCGACCGATACAAGATCCAGAGGAAGGACTGCCCCAACCGCCCAGGAGGAGGACTTGCCATCGCACACAAGAGCTCCCTCCAACTCACCACCTCCAGCACGAGTGACTCTCTGTCCACCACCGAACACCTCCATTTCCAGATACAGACCAGCCCCAGAACCACCCTGTGTGGCACCCTCGCCAACAGGCCCCCCGGACCTCGAACAGCCTTCACCACTACCATCACCGACCTCGTCGCACCTCACGCCATCGCCTCCATGGACTACATACTCATCGGAGACCTCAACTTCCATCCTCGACAACCTCAACGACCCCAACTCCTCCACCCTCCTGGACAACATCGCCAACCTCGGACTGAAACAGCTCGTCACCACCCCCACCCACAAGGCAGGACACACCCTCAACACAAGGCAGGACACACCCTCGACCCCATCTACACAGGAGGGAACAACATCCACTTAAGCCACACCACGGTTCCCTGATTAAATATAGTTTACAAAAATATAGTTTACAAAAATATCGTGGTAAAAATATCGAATACAAAAATATCGACTCCCTATACTTAAACAGGTAAGTACAATAATATTGATACAAAAATATCGAAGTAAAAAATATAGATGTAAAAAATATCGACTTAAAAAAGATATATAACTTAAATAAAATATATTAAATAATATTAATATTTTTAACAAAATAAATTACATTTAATATATATTTTAACTAAATATAACAAATAAACATAATTAAATAAAATATAAACACACAAAAATGTGTACAAATACATATATTTACTTAAAACATTTTATTAACTATTATCTTTACTTAATTTATAAAATGTTTAAATTATATAAAAATAAAATATATACATATATGAATAATTTAAAATAAAATAAAACATTCTATAATTAATTAACACATTAAACTATTAAAAGAAATATAAAAAATACATTTTGCAACACAATGAATGCAACAGTAGGGAAAATGTTGGATAGCAGATGGGTAAAAATTACTATTGCCACTCCAGTGAGTGCAAAAGCAGGGAAAGTGCTGGATAGCGGAGGGGTAAAAATTACTATTCCCACTCCAGTGAGTGCAAAAGCAGGGAAAGTGTTGGATAGCAGAGGGGTAAAAATTACTATTCCCACTGCAGTGAGTGCAAAAGCAGGGAAAGTGTTGGATAGCGGAGGGGTAAAATTTACTATTCCCACTCCAGTGAGTGCAAAAGCAGGGAAAGTGTTGGATAGCGGAGGGGTAAAAATTACTATTCCCACTCCAGTGAGTGCAACAGCAGGGAAAGTGTTGGATAGCGGAGGGGTAAAAATTACTATTCCCACTCCAGTGAGTGCAGCAGTAGGGAAAGTGTTGGATAGCGGAGGGGTAAAAATTACTATTCCCACTCGAGTGAGTGCAGCAGTAGGGAAAGTGTTGGAAAGCGGAGGGGTAAAAATTACTATTCCCACTCCAGTGAGTGCAACAGTAGGGAAAGTGTTGGATAGCAAAGGGGTAAAAATTACCATTCCCACTCCAGTGAGTGCAACAGTAGGGAAAGTGCTGGATACCACACCAATAAAAAAATAAACATCAACATTTTTATTAAATTTTATTTCCATTATTAACATAATTAATATTGAGAGAGAGAGAGAGAAAACTTTGTTTATTTAGACCACAGTCTTTAAACAGTACACAATACACAAAACACATTAGGGATCCAGGTGCTGGAGTCAGTATAAATTCTATACAAATAAATACTAATTGTAAAAACATCTAAGTCCATAAAAACTCTCAGTTGATGGGAGGACACTAAAATACATTTAAAACATTTAAAAACAGTGCCCCTGTAAATTCTCCCTTACAAAATTTTTTATAGCTTTCAAAAATTTTCCCATTGCAATTGCGATGCCTAACGTTGGCATTTCAGTAAGTAGACATACAGCTTGGGCACGAGAGCTTACCTCATTTTTTAAAAATTTTGGACGTAAAAACAATTTGCGTAAAGCTAAAACCAATGTGCAATCGAGTAATATATGCAAAATATAATTTCTTATTCCTAACCCACATTTACAAATACCGTCTGTTTGAATCAGAGCTGCCTTTATTTTTTCTTCCAATTTCCAAGGGTTAATACCAACTCGTATCCTTAAAATTTCATATCTTAGCCCTTGGCTTGGCAGAATATCCAAATACGGGAACCAAGCTTCGTTTACCCATGAGCTTTTTAACCACTGAACTGATTTTTTCTCTTTCATATAATCTAAGTCCAGTGATCTTGAATATATCAGCCCTTGCTCTCTAAGCATTCTCTTTGAGAAATCTATTTCCAGGGATGGGTGCGAAAGTCTCACCTTTAGGCGCACTGCTATTTTCTGGAGGTTTCTTCTTACATCCTTTGCCCAACTAAGATTACTTAATTGAATCTCCTCTCTGCACCATTGTGAGACCTTCTGCACTCCACCTGGATCCTGGCGTTTCCAAAATCTCACCAGGGACATTTGTGTCTGTACGGTCCATGCTATTGTCCCTAGCTCCATTCTAATAGCTTGAATCATTGTACAGCTTGGTAGTGACAATAGCATTTTTAAAATCTTGCCTTCTTCCCGATCCCACCCGCATTTACCACTCAGGTAAAGAACTTCTGCCCCGTACAGTACTTGCGGGGGATCATTGCTTCAAACGCCTTTAACATAGGTCTATGTGACATATCGCCGTATTCCTTATTAAATTTTTTAGGCCACAGACTGACGAGAAAGCTTTTGCTTTTTGGGCCTCCAGGTGGGTACCCCATTTTAGCGCACTATCAAACCAGAGGCCCAAATATCTATACTCTGTAACTATATCCAGTTTGTCTTGACCTAAAAACCAGTTAAAATTCTTACCTCTCTTCCCAAAGCATAAAACCTTTGTCTTTTCCATATTAACTTTTAAAAACTTTCTATCGCAATAATTCTTAAAAGCATTTAGTTTCCTTTGGAGTCCTAGCTCTGTTTGATCAAGAATCACGAGATCATCCGCATATAAAAGGCAGGACACTTTATTTCCGCTCATTCTAGGGCTTGCACTTCTTTCTACTTCTAAAACTGCGGGGAGGTCTGCTAAGAAAATTGCAAATAACATAGGGGCCAAAACGCACCCCTGTCTGAGGCCATTCCCTACCATCATCTTATGAGTCAGTGACCCTTGCGTATCTCTAATTACCTGGGCCCAATTCCCTTTGTGTTGCTCTTTTAATATCAATAATATGCCTTCCGGGATACCATATTTTTCCAAGTCCTCCCAGAGGCACTTACGATCCACAGAGTCAAAAGCTGCCCGAAAATCGACAAAGCAACAAAACAACTTCCCATTTTGCTCTATAGATTTTCTGGCCAATGCCCATAAGGCAAAGCAATGGTCTATGGTGGAGTGTCCTTCTTTGAATCCCCCTTGTTCAACTGGTACAATGGATCTCTGTTCTGCCCAGTCTTTTAGTTTCCCTAATATTATTTTAGCAAAGATCTTTTCTCCGATATCTAATAAGTTAATTAATCTATAATTCTTTGGGGCATAAATATCCCCTTTCTTATGAATCGGCCTTATTATCGCTCCCTTCCAGTTTAGAGGGATCGTCCCAGATTCTAAAATTACTAAAAACATACCTGAGAAAAATTCAGCCCACCAGGACGGATTCAATTTTATTATCACAGCTGGTAGGTTATCCGGACCTGCTGCTCTTGATAGGTTCAGGGTCTTTATCGTTCTAAGCACACTTGCTACTGAACAGTCCGGTTTTAGATCTTCTACCAGACCACTCCAGACCCGTGATACCTCCTCTTCAATTACTCTCCCCGGACTATATAAATCCTGCAGGTAATCCTCCCATGCACCCTCTTCCACCACGCAGTTCATTGAGGCAACCGAAGGTTCTGATGCTGAATGTACCAGCTTCCAGAACTGTCGTATATTCTTAGATTCGATTGCCTCCAACAATTTTCCCCAACAGGTTTCCTTGTAGACTCTTTTAGTACTAGAAATTAGCATGGTATAATCTCTCTTTAATTTAACGAGATTATCGGCCCTGGACTGATCAAATTTTCTACGCAGACTACGCTCTTCTCTCCTTAGTTCTCTTTTCTTATTTAGGCAGTCAATATTAAACCATTTACCTTGGCTAATCTGAGTGTTTTGCTTGCTCTTTCTAAGCCTTACGTCAGTGTTGATTTCTACACGAAGGCTTTGTACCACTTGGTTTAATTTCTCAACATACCAAGCCAAATTTAGGCCACTCACACATCCTAGGTCAATATTTTGTTGCAGCCTAGTTAGCCTTTCTATATACTCCTCAGTTAGCCGTGTTGTTATACGCCTAGGGTAGTCCATCTGCTGTGTAACTACTTTGTCACGGGCGGGCTGGTGAGAATTTACCAGCTCCAATTCCATTATATTATGATCACTACCTTCTATCTTACTAATCCTAAAACCCTGTACTAAAGCAAAATTCCAAGCTGACATAGAAACATAGTCTATGGGGCAAATTTGTGCCCCCTGTTTAAATGTTTTCTTTGCCGGGCAATCTTGAGCTGACCTACCATTTAGACAAAAAAGACTTTTTGATGCTAGGTAGTTTCCTAACTTTACATCATATGTTGAACAGAGACTTACAGGAAACTTTGCTTGATTTATGTCATAGGCCTCCAAAATTTCCTTAAACCAAATGTCTACCTGCTTTGGGTTTAATTTATGATTAAAATCTCCCACCAACAAGAATATATCCGAATCATACATTTCACACAATAAGTCTATATCATTCTTAAAATAACCCATTTCGACCCCATATTCCTCCTGGGTACCCCATTGCATATATACATTTAAAATCAGCATGTTTTCATTGTTTTTATCTGCGACCATCAGGGCTATCCTACAACCCAGCAGCCATTTACATGTTACAGTAAGGTGACATACATTTTTCACTAATTTAGTAGATAATAGTGTCATTAAGCCACCTGCTGGTCGACCAGACCTTGATTTAGTTGCCGGGCGGCAAAGTTGGCGGAAGCCATCAACTACAGGGGTATTACCACATAGCCAAGTCTCTTGGATACAAATAATCTCATTATCTTTTGCAAGGTTTTTTATAAAATCTTGCTTTATCTGATTTCCTAATCCATTTATGTTCCAAGAGATCAATTTTATGCCATGTGGCAACCCATTACCTATTCTACGTCACTAAGAAGCCCATTTTCATCAATTTCCTCCAAAAATCGCCGAGAAGGCCCTGCGGGACTTATGCAGTGGCTCCAGTTCTTCCAGGATTCCTCTATATCTGAGTTATTTATTACTATATTTAGGTCACCCAAATCTAATCCTACTTCTCTTTCCATTAATCTCACTTCCCTTTTACCAAGTCCTGCATGATACTTTAAAAAAACTTTCTTTTGCGGGACTTTGTATTCTGTCACTACTTCTTCTTTAGATACTAACCGAATACCTTCTTTTAAGATCTCTCTCTCCGACTTCTCTATGGCGATTTTTACCAGGTCTGAATAAACCTGCACCCTGGTAAACTCTTTACCATCAATAGATAATTGGAAGCCCACCTGTCGAAGGTCTTTGGATCCTATCCCTTTCAGGTTCGGACAATGGGCAAATGAGTTGAGGAGATGGGACCTATTTAAGTACGACCACTTCTTCGTTTTTTCCCACCCCTTCCCGTTTTCACCTGTTCAAAGTACAGCCACCTATTGCCTTTATCCTCGGGTTCTAACTGTGTGGGCATACTCAGTGGTTGTCGGATATTATTTCTTACCCCTTCCTCTAATTTGTTACCCTGGTTTGGCCTCTCTTTAGACCTCTCTTTAAGGGGGCTAATTATTCCAGGTGTACTTACTGTATTGGATGCTATGTGTCTTATATGCTTTCTTTGCTTCGCCTGGTAAATTTGTTTACTACTATCAGTCCCCTTTTTTACTTGGTTCTTTACTTGTTTCTCGGGACTCACCAATCGTACCTTTCTCGCTCTTTCTCTCTGGATTTTACGAGATTTTGATTTTAGGTCACACACAGCTAATCCTGGTGGTTCCTTCAATTCCCTTTTTTTCGCAGCTCTGCCTTTGCCCTTTCTTTGGTCTGCTCTTCCTACGGGTCTCCCCTGTTTTAATACGCCACCTCTAGTAAAGGCAGCACCCCTTCTCTTAACCAACATCGGCCATCTCGAGATGTAAACTTCATGATTATCGATTGGGGGTTCTGCATTCCCAGCCTCCTCCCCTACTCCAACCGGGGCGGGAGGCTGTGGATCAGGGACAGATCTTAGCATTGATGGCATTTGGCCCCTGATACCTTGTAGCTCCCCCTCAATCTTAGAGAGATGCAAGTTCTGGATTTTTAAAATATCATGGTTTGACATTGTAACTTCCAGGAGCCCCTTAAGCGATTTCTGCAACAGTATCATAAGTTCCAACATTGAAGAAGCTGGTGTTACTGCGGAGTCTAAATTTAGCTCTGAAAATTGAATACAGTCATTAACTGCTGGGTTCTGGGCACCATGCGAATCTTGTCTTTCTGTTTCTTTTAGACTTACAACCAATTAATATTGAAATTTAAATATATTATTATTTTAAAAAAATAATAAACATTAATTAATTACACATTGTTTAACACTTTAATATCCACAGCACACATCTAAAATTAATTACATAATTACAATTAATAATTACTAATTAATTAATTCAAATTAATTAACAAATTAATTAATGCAAATTAATTAAAAATAATTAATAAATCATCAATAAAAAATGAATTACTTCCCACCATTTCCACCTATAAAAACCACAACACACACCTAAAATTAATTAAACAATTAACATAATTAATTATTTATTAATTAATTTACAATAATTAACAACTAATTATCAAACAATTATTAATAAATTAATTTACACATTTATAACTCTATAACATCACAATTATACAATTATGAATACATATAAATTATTAAATACATTTCATATAATTAAATTACTTCCCACCCTATTCCCCTATAAACCCACAACCCGTATGGAACTAAAAACGCAAAATTCAATTTAAAAAAAAATATTAACTACTATAAATAATAAATAAAATCTATATAATTAAATTACTTGCCACCCTACTCCCCTACAAACCCACAACTCGCTACGGAACTAAAACGCAAAATTCAAGTTAAAAAAAAATATTAACTGCTTCAATTTTAACACATAATAAAAAAAAAAACAATTCTCATACAAAATACTAAAATACATAACATTAATAATGAATCGATATTTTTAACAACTATATTTTTGTAAACGATATTTAACACTTCGATATTTTTGCAATCGATATTAATTACCTAACACTCGATATTCTTTACCACAATATTTTTTACATCGATATTTCTTACCCACGATATTTTTCCCTCGATATTTCTGTAGGTCGATATTTATACATCGATATTCTTGCTCTGTACCCACACCACGCAACCCCTCTGGACGGACCACCACTGCATACACTTCCACGTCGACAAACCCACCGCCCCCAAACCTGCACCCGCCCACCGTGAAGGAACAGGAGCAAGGTCACTGAGGAGCACCTCAACTCCACCCTCAACTGTGACGCCCCCTCCACCTCGACCGACGCCAACCTCGCAGCCAAAGAACTACACAGATGGATCACCAACTGGGCAGACAAACTCGCACCCCTTCGCAACCCCCACAGACAGTGCCCCAGAAGGCCACCTGGTTCACCGCCGACCTCCAAGAATCCAGGCGCACCTGCAGACGTCTCGAGAAGAATTGGCGAAACAGCACAGCTTCGGAAGACCGCACCACATACACGAACGCCATGACAGAATCCCACCAACACATCAGATCTACCAAAAGGACCTTCATCCAGAACAAGATCACCGCCAACTACAGCAACTCGAAGGAACTCTTCAGCATCATCCAAGAATTCACCAAACCCCCCAGCGTGGCCACGGACATCACCCCCTCCCAGGACCTCTGCAACAAGCTCAGCTCCTACTTCCAACTGAAAATCAAGTCCCTCTACGACAAATTCAATGAACGGACACCGGACTCCAAAACCACTCCCTCCTCCAACAATGTCAGCCAACCCACCATTACGGCCTGGACCCCAACACACCACCGAAGACACCGAATTAACCATGATAGTCATCCACTCAGGAGCACCAAGGCCCCCTGGTCCATGCACATCTTCCACAGAGTCGCCGCTGCCACCACCGCACCAGAACTACAACGCACCATTAACACCACCTTCAAAACGGGCATTTTTCCAGACGACTGGAAACGTGCAGAAGTCAAGCCCCTGCTTAAGAAGCCCACGGCAGATCCTTCGGACCTCAAAAACTACAGACCCATCTCCCTCCTCCCCTTCGCGGCCAAAGTCACCGAGAAGACCGTCAACGCCCAACTAACGAAATTCATTGAAGAGAGCTCCATTATCGACCCCTCCCAACCTGGATTCTGCAGTAACCACAGCATAAAGACAGCTCTACTCGCCGCCACAGACAACATCCGCACCCTCCTTGACCAAGGCCACACCGGGGCCCTGATCCTACTTGACCTCTCCGCAGCCTTCAACACCGTCTCCCACCGCACACTCACCACCAGACTCCATGACGCCGGCATACAGGGAACTGCCCTCGAATGGCTCCGCTCCTTCCTCACCGGCAGAACCAAAGAATCAGACTGCCACCCTTCCTCTCCGAACCCACAGAGATCAACTGTGGAGTACCTCAAGGATTGTCACTTAGCCCTACGCTCTTCAACATCTGCATGGCCTCCCTCGCCACCATCGTCAGACAGCATGGACTCAACATAGTCTCCTACGCAGATGACACCTAGCTCATCCTCTCCCTCACCAAGGATCCCATCACCACCAGACTCAGCTTCCAGGAAGGAATGAAGGACGTCGCATCCTGGATGAGCAGCAGCTGCCTGAAGCTCAATTCAGAGAAGACAGAGGTCCTCATCCCCGGACCCTCCCTCACCGCATGGTACAACACCTGGTGGCCAATCGCCCTCGGCAGCCCGCCCACCCCCATGGACCACACCCGGAACCTCGACATCGTACTCGACTCCTCCCTCTCCATGACCCGACAGGTCAACGCTGTCACCTCCACCTGCTTCAACACCCTCTGCATCCTTCACAAGAACTTCAAATGGATCCCCCCGAATCAAGAAAGACCATCGCCCATGCACTCTTAACCAGCAGACTGGACTACGGAAACACCCTCTACACCGGAATCAACAAGTCTCTGCCTCTCAAACTCCAGACCATACAGAACACCGCAGCCAGACTCGTCCGAGGCATCCCTCGACAAGAACACATCACCCAACACCTGCGAGACCTCCACTAGCTCCCCATCAAGAAGAGAGTAACCTTCAGGACACTCACCCACGCCTACAAATGCCTCCACAACACCGGGCCCCAATACCTCAACTAGAGAATCTCCTTCCGCGTACCCAAGAGAAACATCCGACCCGCCGACCTCGCCCTCGCCGAAACCCCACACATCCGCAGAGCCAGAACGGGTGGAAGAGCCTTCTCTTACATCACGGCCAAGACCTGGAACGAGCTCCTGATAGACATCAGACGCGCCCCCTCTCTGCTCATCTTCAGGAACACCCTCAAGACCTGGCTCTTCAACTGACCGGAGCTGCTTACCCACCCCCCAGCGCCTTGAGACCCTCATGGGTGAGTAGCACGCTTGACAATTCCCTGATTGATTGATTGATAGGCAACATATTCATTCTGGTCTTGGTGTACCATGCCATCCGGTACTCGCAAGCTCCTGTTTTGGCTAGGTCACTAATAAGCATCTTTACCCGTGTGAGTTTCCCCAAGGAGGTGGTATCTGACCTGTTGTGTAATTTCCACCCTACAGTAGGAACTGTGCGTTTGTGGACGGCCTAACCATTGGGATGGTACCAGACTGATTCTATGCACCCCCTCAGGAATTGTTATCCTATAGGCCAGCTAGCTCGCAGTGCCACCATGAGTACCCCTAAACCTAGGTGGATAGCAAATGGTTCTGGCAACCACTGAACATGACAACCCTGACCCCCCAGGGATCATGGTAACAGGTTTAGAACCCTTTTGCCCAGTCACTCGTTCTTCCGTACCCTTAGAGAAATATACAAGGAATACACAGTGGGATGTTTTCAATGTTTAATGAACCAACGTGATTTTTGTATAGAATATATGTGCTGCAATGATCAAAAAACATAAGCAGATGAAAGTTACTACAGTACCAGGACAGTGAACAGAATAAAAAGTTCCACCATCATGCTAAGACAATGTATATATGCAGGCACTATAGAAATCTGGCGTAATCCTATGCAGTCCCTAACCTAAATGTCTAGGTTATGTGGGTGTTCTGCCAAGAATCCCCGTACTGGTTGATCCAACCCCTGGTTACCTGAAGAAAAAGAATGTAAGTCCTTGTCTTGGTCACAAGCTGGACACCTTTCACAGAGATATCAGCAAGCTGCTGGGCCAAAGCTTCAGCGTGTAGAGACCTAGCCAATGTCAGCAGAGCGCTCCTTTATCTAAACCCGGAAATGGTTGTTTATTTATAATGAAAGCATCCTTGTGGGTCCTTTAGGCAAGCCAGCATGGTTGAGAGGTTCAACCAAACCCTGAAAGGCATGATTGTGGGTCTGTCAGACACCATGAGGAATAAGTGAGACATCCTCCTTCCATGCCTTTTGTTTGCATACAGGAAAGTACTGCAGAAGGGGGCTGGTTTCAGCCCTTTTGAACTTCTGTATAGGCACCCTGTGAGAGGGCCTCTCAGTTTGGTCAAGGAGGCCTTGGAGCAACCTCCAAGGAAGACCTCCCAGGATGTGGGCAGCTACATGCTGGCCCCTCACAACCAAACAGTCCTCTTTCAGAGGTTCACCCAGGAAAATCTGGAAGCTAGCCAGGGGGACATGAAACACTGGTACAACAAGAATGCCACTTTGGGGGAGTTTCAGCCTGGCCCAAAAGTGTGGGTAATGGAATCCGTAGAGACCCATGCTCTGCAAGACCACTGGTCTGGGCCCTATGAGGTAAAGGAGCGCAAGAGTGATGTGACCTAATTGGTGGACCTCAAAACTCCTCGGAACCCTTCGAGGGTCCTGTATGTGAACCACCTCAAGTACCACTTTGAGAGGCCTGAGATTACCATGCTCTTGGTAACTGATGATGGGGTGGAAGAGGAGAGTCAACCCTCTCCCTGACCTCCTATCTTCCAAAGAGCAGGATGGATCAGTGAAGGGTGTCAGCCTCTCCCCTACACTGATCCTAGATCAACAGACTGCCACCAATTGTTCTGGCAGTTTGCCTCTCTCTTCTCACTTACCCCAGGGCTCACGACATGGTACACCCATGATATTGACACTGGGGACAGCCCGCCCATGAAATATACAATTTACAGGTTGTCTGATAAAGTGAGGGTTAACTTTTAGGAGGAGGTCTCCAAAATGTTAGTGTTGGGGGTTATTGAGCCTTCAAACAGTCCTTGGTCCAGCCCAGTGGCACTGGTCTCCAAGGCTGTCCCTCGAGGTGCCACACCCAAACTTCGGTTTTGTGTGGACTACTGTGGGCTAAATGCAGTCACCAGGACTGATGCTCACCCCCATCCCCAGAGCTTTAGAGCACATAGCTCAGCATGGAGCAGCCAAGTTACACAGCACATTTGACCTAAACTCTGGGTACTGGCAGATTGCCGTGACCGATGGGGCGAAAGAGAGGTCTGTGTTCTCCACACCAGAAGGGCATTTCTAGTGACTGGGTCATGTCCTTCAGGTTGAAGAACGCCCTTGCCACCACCTTCCTGAGGTTGGTCAACCATGTCCTGGATGGGTTGGAGAACTTTAGTGCCACCTACTTAGACATCATTGCGGTCTTCTGTTCCAGCTGGGGGGATCACCTGTATCACCTCAAGGAAGGGCTTCAGGCTCTGCAGAGGGCAGGCCTGACTATCAAGGCCAGTAAGTGCCAAATAGGGCAGGGCTCTGTGGGCTACTTGGGTCACCAAGTGGGAGGTGGAAAAGTGCAGCCCCTTCAGGTCAAGATTGAAACAATTTTGGCTTGGGAACCCCCCAAGACCCAGAGGTGAGCGCCTGTTTAGGCCCCAATGGTTACTACAGGAGATTCGTCAAGGTTTATGGCACCATTGTTGAGCCCTTGACAGAGCTGACTTCCAAGAAGCAACCACATTAGGTGATCTGGACAGAGGTGTGTCAGAAAGCCTTTGGTGCCCTGAAGGAGTTTATGTGCACAGCACCTGTGCTCAAAGCCCCTGACTTCTCTCAGGAGTTTATTGTCCAGACAGACGCCTCAGAGCATGGTGTAAGGGCTGTGCTCTCACAGCTAAATGAAGAGGGCCTTGATTGGCCTCTAGCCTTCATCAACAGAAGGCTACTTCCCAGGGAATAGAGGTGTCATGCAAAAGAAAGGAAAGCCTTTGGTGTGGTCTGAGCATTGAAGAAGCTAAGGCCAGACCTGTTTGGCACTAACTTCTGGGTTCAGACCGACTAGAGGCCCTTCAGATGGCTAATGCAGATGACGGGTGAGAATCCCAAACTGTTGAGGTGGTCCAGCTCCCTACAGGGAATGGACTTTATGGTGAAACACCATCCTGGAACAGAGCACGCCAATGCTGATTGTCTGTCAAGGTTCTTCCGCCTTACTGAAGAGAACTCTAAAGGGTTGGGTAGCTCTCCCCACTTTCAGCTGAGGAGGACACGTGTTAGACCTGGCATCCTTGGCGTGATTTCCCCAGACTTTTTACACTCTGATCTACTGTTTGACTTACTTCTTTTTTTTGTGTTGTAATTTTTTATTAAATTTCACAGGAAACAAATACATTTCAATGAAATAATGGTACATTAGTACATCTTGGTACATAAGTCTATCCACAACATGACGAACACAACTGTTTGATGATGAGAGGAGAGGTGATGAGGGGAGGGGGAAAATGTAGGGGGTAGTGAAGGGGGAGGGTAAGAGACAGAAGAACTGGCATAGATATGAACAACTACAATGACAATGATATAACACCTCATGATGAGTGGTAGATGAGGAGCTTCTTGGGGTAAACAGCTTGTTTCATGGGTGTTGCTCAGAATATGTCTTTCAGTAAGACTTGTACTGTGAATGCGACCTCATGGAAGGAAGGGTTGATGAGTGGGGTGGAGTGAGAAAGGGGAGAGGGGATAGTTTGCTAGTACCTGATGATGTGGACAGCCGGTGAGGTGAGGGAACAGGTGTGTGACATAACCAGAGGAGGAGCGATGTGTCCGTGCGTTGAGATAGGCATGAGGTGGATGCACTGCCAAAAGGGCGAAGTGGTCTGCATCCCTACAAGGCGAGTTTGTTCTTCAGTTTCGGAGACATGATGATGGTTAATCTCGGTGGGGTGGGGAGGGGGAGGGGATGAGGGGTGTCTGCCTACGCAACCGAGTGCGGTTTGAAGTTGATTAGGTGGGAGGAGGATGGTAGGCAGTGGGGGAAAAAAAGGGGGAAGGGCAAAAAGGGAGGTTGAGACAGGAAGGGGGAAGTGGGAGAGAAAGAGAGAGAGAGAAAAGAGAACTGGCAGGGAGGAAGAATAGTGGCAAGTAGGGGTGGGAGTATAAGAGGGGGGAGGCTGGGAGGAGGGCAAGAGGGGGAGACATGGTGGGGCGAGTAGGTATCAATGATGAGCAGGAGGGAGGGAGAGGAACTGATCGTACCTTTTATCTGTAAATTACGAGCTAATGTCTCACGTTAGGCTGGGGGGACCTCTGAGCATCGGTGTGTGTCTCTCTTAGGAATGGGGCCCACGTCTGTTTGAACACCTCCATCTGATCCTGTAGTCCGCAGATAATGCGTTCATGGGATGCCATTTGGATCATTGTCACCATCCCATCCTACTGTGAAGGAGGTATGGCTGACCTCCATTTCTGGAGGATACAGAGTTTAGCAGCGGAGAGCGCTGTGTGAAGGAGATGGCGTTGTGGTCGCGTGACGTCCGGGGTGACGTCGGTGTCATGGAGGAGGATGACTTAGGGTTGGAGGGGTAGACGAGGAGGAATTGCCTCTCTCAAGGTGTTTCCAATGAAAGACCAGAAGGGCTGTATAGCGGGGCATTTGCAGAGTATATGGGGGAGGTCACAGCGTACGTCCGAGCACCCCCAGAATCTGGAGTGTGGTAGTAGCCCGCTTTGTGCAGTTTTGTTGGGGTCCAGAACCAATCATGGAGGATTTTAAAGAGGCAGAATTTTAGTCGAGCCTCTCATGTTCCCCTATCCAGGGCATCTAACATTTCTGTCCAGTCTTCCTCCTCGACTGTAAATTGTAGCCGTACTTGCCATTTGACCCGAAGGCTGCGTAGGATAGCTTGCGAGACCAAGTGGTTTGTTAGGGTGCTATAGAGGCCCGATGTAGGAGAGTAGGATCTGCTTCTTATAGTTACCCCCACTTTTTGCTGATGTATCACTGTTTTCGACTTAGACTGGCTGGGATCCTGCTATCCAGGACCCCAGCCTAGCTGCTTTCTCCCCTAAATTGATTGCATGTACTTTAGGTACACTCCAGATTGGACTCTGGGGTGCCCTTATAAGTCCCTAGTATATGGTACACCATGTACCCAGGGCATAGGTACCCCAGAGGCCTCCCAGGGGCTGCAGCATGTATTATGCCACCCCTGAGAGACCATTCAAACTGACACCACAGGTCTGCTACTGCAGCCTGTGTAAGTGTGTAAGGTGGTGCATGCACCCCTTACTTAGATATAGGTTCACTATATCTATTCTAAATCACTGCACATAAAAACCTATCAGTCACCCCTATGGCAGGCCTTATCAATCCTGAAGGCAGGGTGCTGGGTTTTGTGTGAGAGGGTGCCCCTGCATGAGCAGAGCCCCTCTGCAGCCTTCGGAATCTATTCTAAGGGGTTGTTTGTGATGCAGCCAACCATATATACTTAAGTGCATTATAACCTTGCGGTTAATGCTAACTTTAAAACGGCTGCTCAGAAACATGTCGTGTTTGGTGTCAAACACCTTGGAATCATACCTCCACACCAGTAACTGGTGTGGGAGGTATGATTCCTCCCTTGTAGTACCACTACTATGGGGCACCGGTCTACCCGGTACCAACTTTCTCGACCTGGGCATCACAAAATGGATGCTGCCAGCCACAGACACGAGTCTGCCCTGCTGCTGCTGAGCCAAGCTCGAGCAGGGGAAGGCCTGACAATAGGTTTCCTGTCACAGGGAGGTGGGACCACCTCCCAGACAGGCTTTAGTGTATTGGGGCTGGGTGGGGGTACTCTTAGAGTGCCAGAAAGTCTCCACTGGGGGCACATTTGGTGTCCCTCTGCATAGTCCAGCTCAAACGGGTTGCAGGAGCCATTTGCTCCTGCTCTGGCGCGAAACTGGACAAAGGACATGGGTGCAGGGCCGGACTGGAAACCGAAACCGGGCCTGGCAAACTGCTCGGCCGGCCCCCCCTGTGGTGAGGGGGGGGTGCAGCCGAGCAGTTTGCAAGTGCTGAGTTTTGGCTGATTTTGTTACAGGGGGCCGATATTGCCGACCCCCGGTAATGAAAACGGCCCCCCAGGGGCCCAAAACCGGCCCCCACCCTAGCGGCCCACTGGGGAAATGCCCGGTGCCTGCTATGGCCAGTCCGGCCCTGCATGGGTGTAGCCACCCCTCTGTCCTGACCCTCCCATAGGTGGGTCCCCAGAGTTTGTCCCACCCCTTCCTTGGGTATAAAGTAGAAACCCTGATGACAGGACTTTAGATTTTACCTGGACTAAACTCTGCTACAGAAACGAAGTACCTTCGACGATCTACACTATGCTGGATGACTGAAGAATCTCCCTTGGAGTAAAGGAGTTACTCCCCTGCAGCAGCAGGCACCGAAACGCAACTGACCGGTTGCATCTCCAGAGCTCCTGCAGACTCCGAAGATTTCTGCAACACAGGAGGTGGGTTCCCTAAGGTCCCGAGGTCTATCTACCCTCTCAGCGATTCTGAGACTAGTATCCCTCGTGGGGGCCGTGCAACCTGTACCCCTGTGCACCGCGTCATTTTGCAAGTGCACCCACTTCATGAAGATTTCTGAAGCTGTGCATTGGACCACGTGTGGTCCCCACTCTGAGCAGCATTCACACTGAAGATTGCTGGCCTCCACTCCACGAGTGCTCTGTGGACCCGTACTTTGTGTTTTCGCTCAACGTCCCTTTGCGATCCCTGGTCCATTGACCTGAGGTTCCTACCGAGGGTCACTCTTCTAATTGTTGGGCTTCCCTGGTTGCTCCAGACGTGCCCTGACTCTCCATTGCTTGGAGAGTCCACAGGACCTTGCTGGTCCTCACCGTAGCTGTTTCCTCTGCCTGCATGGGTTGCCGTTGCCAAGGCTTGTTGGTGCTCCAGCCGGACACTGACTCCTCAGTCATCGACATACTCTGTGGGACAGCTCACCTCCGGACTTTGGTCATCATCGACGTCTCCTGGTCCCCGTGGCTGCAGAGTCAAGCATCCTATCTTCGCACCTGAGGCCCCTGACATCGGTGGGCATTCAACTGCTCCGCTCCTGGTCACGTGAAGTGACCCAGACTTTGTCCCCTCTGCTTTCAGGTTCTTCTCACCTCGGATCCAGGCTTGGATTCCACCGGACACTTTTCTTCTCCACGGCAGCAGCACTTCTTCGCATCACGCCATTGAAAACGACGAGGGTTTCCGACACCACTTGACCCCTATGCACCCGGCTCCTCTGGGATAGGTAACATGGGTACCACGGTACTCACAAGGGTGCTGGCCTTAGAACCTTCTATGTTCCAAAGGGTTTGCTTGAAGTCCTCTCCAAAGTGTCCTTAACTTGTAATTTTCCAACGCGACTTTCCCATAGAGTTGTACGGAGCTCGCGTCTGTGTTCACACACTGCACCCGTCCTCCGTGGGTCCCCTGTGTCATGACTTTGGGTGGTTCCTTGGGGTCCCAGCGATTCTACGTGCTCTAGGCACTGTGTCTAGTGAAGTCGTGGTTGTTATCCCACTTTCTTAGTATATGGTTCGGTCTCCCCCTGGAGCCCGCTGTGTATTGTGCTATTTACTGTCGTTCTATTGATTTAATATTGTGTACTGTGTGCTCTAATCTCATAAAGAGGTTAGTAGAGAGTGTTTAGTAATAAATACATATATTTTATATATCTCTTGTGTGGTTCTCCTTTCATTTGGTCATTCAGGAGGTTCTGGTCTGGTAAAACAAGCTGCTTTACATTCCTTCGAGACTTAGCCTGAAGGCTGCTCTCCACAGCTACCACTAGGATAGCTTTCTATAAAGGTTGTCTTTAACCTAATCATCATAAGGGTCGTTTGGACTGGTGCAAGGTGCCCACTTTAATTAGTGGACAGCATATACCAGGCCAACTTCTCACACCCGACATCACTCCTTTGTGTTTGCTCCATAGTGACAGTTACTCCACTATCAGAGAGGGCGGCAGAATCCAAGGTTGGGGACCGAGGCAGAGTCAGCAGTGTTGTAGCTGTAGGTATTGCCAGGCCTGCTGCAAGGGTATTCCATACTCCTCTCATAGCTGTGTGAAAGGTTTTAAATCACCATTTAATAGCACCTGATCTAGGGATCGTATGTTCGAGGCTTTCCATATAGGCCAACGGAGTTTCCTTCTGTCTATCCTGATGCTGGCATTGCCCCATGGCAGTGCCTTGGTGTGTAGACGATGGTGGACGTCCAGAAGTTGATGCGCGTGATGCATGCTTTGTATGTAGCCTGCATAACAGGGTGCAATGCCGATACAGGCAAGGAAGGGCCCCCGTACAGGGGGTCCAGGCCTTCGCCATGTTTGAGAAGGGATCTTTCTGTTGCCACCCATTGGGGGGGTCCGGCAGCTCCGGGAGCAGTAGGCGAGCTGCGAGAGGTGTAAGGCTAAGGTATAATGTTCTACTGATTGTAAGTCCAAACTGCCGCAGGAGCGGCGGGCTATTAATTTGGATGCCGCCAGACAGGGGCAGGCGGCATCCAGACGAAGGTCCGTATACATGCATCGATGAGGCGTAAAGTTGTTACGGGTACCACTATGGGTAGCATTCCCAGGACATAAGTTAAACGTTGCAGCATGACCATCCTTACTGCTTGGACTCTACCCCACATGGAGAACCCCAGTAGGGACCATTTATCAAAATCTGCTTTCATCTGCGCTATAAGGGGTGACAAATTATCCATCACCATTCCTTCCAGACCTCTATTGACCAGTACCCCTAGGTATTTTAGCCGGGAGGACTTCCAAGTAAAGGGGTAGCCATAAATCGCAGCTTTTGTGGTGCCCGAGGAAAGTTGGAGGGCCTCCCTTTTCTCCCAATTTACCTTATAGCCTGACAGGGCCGCAAAACCGTCTATGATTTCCAGTAGCGCCGGTAGGGAACGTGGCAAATCCCTAAGAGTGAGTAGGATATCGTTGGCGTACAGGTATATTTTAGAGAGGCCGTTCACGATAGAGATGCATGTTATGCGCGGTTAATGGAGAATGACAGAAGCCAGGGGTTCCTTGGCTAGTAGGAATAGGAGGGGGAGAGTGGGCAGCCCTGACGAATTCCTCTCTAGATTTTGAAGATGTCCGACAGAAACCCTTCACAGTTGACCTGAGCTACGGGGCAGTCGTACAGTAAGTGCACCTTGGAGATGAACTGGTCGCCGAGCTCAAAGCGTTTCATAGTGGTGAAGAGGTAGCTCCAGTCTATGCGATCGAATGCCTTTTCAGCATTGAGGGAGAGGGCTAACCGTCCTCCGGCAGATCTTTTGCGGTCCATAGCATGTGAGCTAGGGTGCGGAGGTGGTCTCTAGAAGAGGGGCCCGGAACGAAGCCGACCTGAGTGTGGTGGATAAGGGAGGGGATAACCTTCTTCAGGCGCGCTGCTAGGATGCTGGCCAGTATTTTAATATCCCCATTCAGGAGGGAGATGGTGTGGTAGCTGCCACACAGTAGCGGATCCCTCCCTGGTTTGGGCAGGACCGCTATCACCGCTCTATTGGATAGGAAACCCAAGGAAGCTGTCCTTTCGGCCTCTTGCAGGGTAGCGTGTAGGGTGTCAATGGCTTCCTCACCGGACCATTTATAATATTCTGAAGGGGAAATCGTCTTCGCCCGGCGCCTTATGATAGGGCAGATTAGCAATGGCTGCCGATACTTCTTCCCTACTGATATCCCCTTCCAGGAATTCTCTGCCTTTGTCCGTCATGCAAGGGAGATCGATGACCTCTAGGTAAGCGGATATCCGTTCCACATTTTCCGGTGCTTCTGGCTTATAAAGACGTGCGTAGAAGGAGGCAAACTCGTTAACTATGTCTTGGGCACTAGTGAGGGTCTCCCCTGCCTCAGATTGTATGGCGGGAATGGCCATTGCAGCTTCATGTTGTCTAAGTTGTGCTGCCAGCAGTCTGCCCGCTTTTTCTCCTTATTCGTAGTGCCTTCCTTTGAGGCGTAGGAGAGCGTACTCAGCTTTAGAGGTGAAGAGGTTATTGAGGGCCATGCGCGCCAGTTCTAGGCGTCGGCGATTAAGTACTGAGGGGCGGTTGGAATAAAGATGAATGAGAGAAGCAATCTAGGTTTCCAGTTTGATGCAGCGGAGGGACGCCGGCCTATTAGCAGCCGCCGCATCTTTCATGAGCTGTCCACGGATTGTTGCTTTTGCTGCTGCCCACAATGTCCTGTGTGAGTCCACCGATTGATTATTGTTCGCCTGGTAGGTAGAGAGGTGAGTACGCAGCAGGTTCTTGCCCTGTGGGGAATGCTATCTCTGGACATTAAGGCTCGATGGTTTGGGAACCGGGGAAGCAAGGTCCACGTCTAGGGAAAGTAGGACCGGAGAGTGGTCGGATAGGGCATCTTCCAATATACAGGACTCCCCTACAAGTGGCTGCACTGGGTGGGATATGAGGAAATAGTCCAGTCTAGACTGGGTCCTGTGCACTGGTGACAGGAATGTGTATTCTTTGTTGGTGGAGTGGCATAGGTGCCAGTGGTCCACCAGGCCGTGATGTAGGACAATGTCACCTAGCAGGGCCCTATCACCATCGTTTCCAGTGTCTAGGGGTTGGCCCTATCCAACACTGCGTCATGGGCCAGATTCCGGTTGCAGCCTATTATGTATCTAGATGCTCCTATCTCCACCAGCAGCCAATTTAGTTGGAGGAAAAAAATATCGTTTGGTCCCCGTGAGAGCATTTACTGATCCTACGCAAAGGTACCTGTCTCCTATTTTGTGTTTGGCAAAGGTATACCCACCGTCTTGCTCAGCACATGTTTTTACTACTGTAACAGGCAGTAATTTGCGGAGGAGAATTGCCACCCCGCATTTCCATGGCTGACCCTCCCTAGAGGTGGGCGGCGCCGTCACGCTACTGTGGATTACCCTACCCACCCAGTCTCGTCAGAGTTTATCGGATTTCAAGGCATCGAGGTGTGTCTCCTGTAAGAGGGCGATGTCAGTTTTTTTTCGTTTGTAGATAAGAGAGTCCTCTTTTCCGTTTTATGTAGTGAGTGAGGCCGTTGACATTTCAAGAGAGGGCGCGTAGCGGGTGTGAAGGCAAGGTATGGTGCGACGCCATGTGTGATCTAAGGTACCTATGGGGCGTCCAGGTGTCTGTGCACTAGGGGTGGCGCAGGAGAGGTGTGGGGTTACATGAAAAAGGGTGGGCTTATGAGAACAGGGGAGTATGGTGTGTGTGGGTGAGTAGTAGGAGAAGAGGGGGGCTGTGGAGTAAGATACAGAGGGAGAAAGCGGGGTTTACAAAGGAATAGGATACAGATGGGAGAACAAAGGGTGGGAAGGAAGGAGGAGAGAGGAATATCTGGGTTGGGCCGGAGGGGGGGGGCTGTCGCATAGGTGGGGGAGTCAACAGTGGTAGCTCAGGTGTGTCAGGGGTATGTGGCCTGGGACAGTTGATGTATATGACCTTGGGAAGTCAAAGATGGCATATATAGCATTATACAGGGAGGGGGAAGGTAAAAGAAAAGGGCTAGCGTAATGTGCTATCCCAAGATCGCAGGGCTGTGTGCAGCGGGTCTAAACTTGTGGGCTGCGCAAGCCGGGGTGGGGACCAGTTTGGGCGACAACGATAGTTATAAAGCATACCAGCCTGGCCCGCGAGTCGGAGTCAGAGACAGGGACGTGCAGTGATTATTGGGGAGAGGGGGGGGGAAGGATGGCTGAAAAACTTGCATGGTCCGCATGGGTAGAGAGTGTATGAGTGCGATAAGTATCTATTCATGTGGCAGAGGATGGAGAATGAGTGGCACAATCGGTAGGGTGGGTAATGGTCCAAGGTGGCAGCTTTGGGGCCATGGGCTCCAAGCTTTCTCTGTTACTCGTTCAGTGCCTGTGCCAATGCAGTGTGCGTGGTGAGGAGGGAGTACAGTGGAGGGGGGGTAGTAGGTGGAGCTGTGGGGTCTGTGGTGGGGTCTCGCCCAAGGCGGGTATGGCACGGTGTTTGACCGGCCTATTCGTGACTGGTCGGTCCTGGTCACGGGAGTTGGGTGGATGAGGGTGGCAATTGGGTCCGAAACGTGTTCAGGGTTCTTGCCACATTAAGGGGGGGGAGATGGCATAGCAATGCCCCTGGATCCTGTGTGGAATTAAATAGGTGCATGGGGAGGGGGAAGTGCTCCATCCTCGTCTCCCAGGCCTGAGGAGTAGCGCGCCGATGATGGAATGTGTAAATTATGTTCATTGTAAGTGTCTAAGGGGGAGGTAAGAGGGGGAGGGAGGTGCTGAGGTGCAGGGGTGATGCAGTGGTTGGGGATGTAGCGGGCAGGTCACGGATCAGGGCAGGGCACCTGAGCTCCAAATGGCATGTCCAGCCCCATGGTGCACGAGGAGCAGTGTCCTGTGTGCGGGGTCACATCATGTGGTGGGAGGCACCCAAAGGCGGATAATCCATGACATGCAGAACCTAGAACCAGGAGTAAGTGAGGTGCATGCACATGTCGGTTAGGCATTAAGAAAAGAGAACATTTAAACATGTAACGAAACAGTCTGATAAGGAAATAAGCTGGTACTCAGCCGTCTGGGTCTTCTATCAGTTCTCAGCATAACAGTCCCTGCGCTGCAAACATGCTCCAAGGGCCAAGATGTGCCATGTTCAGGACCCCTTCCCCTCTGTGAGTGTGGGCCTCAGAGGGGATCGAGACTTGTCCCTGTCTTGTTCCTGGGTCAATGCTGCCACCGCCTGGAGAGCCTGGGCACTGTCTCCCATGACTGACATCATTTTTGCTGGCTTTAGTATTCTGGGCAGTTTACCACTGCTGACCAGTGCTAAAGTGCAGGTGTTCTTTCCCTAAAACAAGGTAAGGTTGGATTATCCACAACTGACATATTTAATTTACTTATAAGTCCCTGATAAAGTACACTACATGCGCCCAGGGCCTGTAAATTAAATGTAACTAGTGGCCTGCATTCTGATTGTGCCACCCACTCAAGTAGCCCTTTAAACATGTCTCAGGCCTGTCATTGGAGAGCCTGTGTGTGCAGTTTTAAACTGCCATGTCGACCTGGCGAGTTAACCTTCTTTCCAGGCCCAAACATTCCTTTTTAACAATTATAGGTCACCCCTAAGGTAGCCCTGGACAGTCCCAAGGGTAGTGTGCTGTGTATGCAAAAGTTTGGACATGTACTTTTAAGTTTTACATGTCCAGGTAGGGAAAAACTCTTAAGTTCGTTTTTCACTACTGCAGGGCCTATCTTGCACATAGGTTAACATGGGGATTGCCTTATTGCGTCTTATAAGCGTAAATCCCCATTGGGACAAGATAGACATTTCGAGTTTGGTGTTTCTGGACTCATAATTTAAAATCACAACTAATGGTGAAGTTAGATTTTGAATTGTAAGTCTAAAAATGCCACTATTAAAAAGTTATATATTTGCAAAAAACAAGGGAACCCAAGTAATCTGAGAGAGACCAGGGATACAAGTAATTCTACAGGAACAGTGGTCCCTTACAGATTAAGTAGAAGATAATGATCCACACCGAGATACAATGAAGACTGTGTTATAGGAGTACCGATAGGAAAAATATGCTTTAATTCACATCATAAATAGATATAACATAGAAAGTGGGACAGCGCTCAAGAGGAGCGTTTCAAAACCTCAGGCATAACAGTGCATGGCCAAAAATACAATCAACAATTGGGTCGCAAGCATATAACAAGCACCATTGCACATGTTTACAATGATTAGTTGAGTTAATCAGTGTCAAGGTGCTGAAGTTCATGGCGTTTCGATCCCTAACATAGTAATGAGATCATCATCAGGACATGGTAATTAAGGCCTGAGAAGGATGCTTTCTAATTGGGAATAGTGAAACACGCATTAAAAACATCCAACCGAACAATGGAAGGACTGTTGCGCGAATGCAGGATCTGGGGGACACAGCGTGTGTTCAAGACGAGAAACTTTCTGATGACCAACCCTGGCAGCGTGGAAGATACAGCGTGTGTCCGCTGGTCGAATTAATAAGGATTGGCCAGACCTCAATGCAGCGTAGATCCAAATAGTGAATGTAACCGTAGAGTAAAGCAGTGTTCACCCCGAGTAGGAAAGGACCCGAATCAGTCCGACGCAGTTTGCAAAATAGCATTGTTATAACATAAGCTTCGGCCGAGATGACATGCATAGGAGCTCGCTATAAGGGACCACTGTTTCAGTAGAATTTTGGAATGTTGGCATTTTCTTACTTTAGCCTTTCTGTGCCTCTGCCTGTCTCTGAATGCATGTCTGGGGCAGATGACACCTGGACTTTGTGCATTCCATCTAGATAGTCACACACGAAGGAAGCTGAGGTGTGTCATTCACATCTTGATGGCTTATTACCAGGCTGATGGGCCTTCCTGAGCTAGATGGGAGGGAGGAGCCGACACTTGCACCTGAATAGGGCTGCGCCTGTCCCCACACAAAGGGTTGCATACTCCCCTGTAGTGAGTCTGGAGCCAGGGCAAGAAGGGCAGATACCTTGGGGTCTTCAAAGGCCTCTCTTTGAATTCTCCCCCACATCAAAGACACAACTGGGTATAAGTACTGGACCTCTGACACCACCAACTCAGTACACTCTGGACCTGGGGTTACTCTGCCAGGAAGAAGTACTGCTGTGCTGCTGAAAGGACTGACACTCTGCTGGACTCTGCTGGACTTACTGAACGCCTGCTGCCCCTTGCCTGGTGGTGAGAAAGACTGGGCTTGAATCACTACATCCACAGAACCAAGTGACTCCAGGACATCAAAGACATCCTTCAACTCTGCTTCAGCTGCTGGACTCTGCCAACTGTGAGTCCTTCCCTGCCAAGAGGTGCAAATCCGGTCCTGGGCTTTCCAAGGGGGTTCCACAGCTGTCTTCTACAAAACCCACGCATTGCCTGCTTCGCGCCGGTCAGAACTGACACAGTCTCCTTCAACGCCGATGCAGAGCAGCTCCATGATGCGGGACCCGTCTGCGAGGCTCCAGGATGATGCAGTGCCTTCATCACAAAGTGGTTCAATAATGACCTGGGACCTGACTGCTTGACTTGGAACCAACGCAGCTGCTCCTGGACATCGATGCATTCTCCGGAAAGGTACTGTTTTCAGAAGGTCCTGCGTGACTTCTGTATCCGACCCATGCTCCATCGCGGTTGGCTTTATCTTTTCGAGTTGACCTGGTCTAGCTCGACCTCAAGTGACCTTTAAGCACTATTTGACTCTAAGCACTAGATTTTGATTTAATCTTCAAAAATCCATAAGTCCAGTTCTCCTTATTAGATTTTTGTCGTTTTTGTTTTGTTTTGTTCATTAAATTAAGCCGTTTTTCTAACCTGGTGTGGACTATTTTTGTATGGTGTTTTTTACTGTTTTACTGTAATAAGTGTTGAACAAATACTTTACACATTGCCTCTTAAATGAAGCCTGACTGCTCTGTGCCAAGCTACCAGAGGGTGAGCACAGGTTAATTTAGGGTGTGTATTTGACTTACCCTGACTAGAGTGGTGGGCTCTACTTGGACAGGGTGCATACCTCTGCCAACTAGAGACCCTGGGCCTCATTTCAATGATATGGCGTAGGGCAGTGCCTCAAGTGATTTTGCTGTTCTGCCCTGTGCCAAATTGAAAGGGAAGGAATGCACCATATTTAAGAGATATGGTGCATTCCTGCCCTTTCAGCCAGAGTCGGTGCACAATATGCCTAGCATCAACGTAGGCACCCTTGTACCATGGTGCAAGGACTTCTGCGTTGTTGGCAGGATTGTTTTTGCACAGGAAGAGGAAAAAACTTGGATAAATAAACATATTTCTCCTCGTCATGCCTGTCCTAGGGAGGCAAGCAGTTTTGACGCATTTCCCGGTCTACAGATCCTTGTAATTCTGGGACTGCGTCAAAACCCATGGGTTTTATATCCACTACAACACCAATGGAATGCCTCTCTGATGCAGTGTAACGCAACCCAGCAACTGGCGCTGCGTTGCCTTACACCATATGTGCGAGGCCATGAAAAGCCATGCAAAGTGGCTTTGCATGCCCTCGTACATATGGGTCTGCACTCTGCGCCGCCGGAGCATCATAAAAAGTGACTCACAGGCAGCGCACAGGGCTTGTGAATAAGCCCCTCCATTTCTAACAATATTGGACTTAAGACTGAAATTATTATCTTCCACAATTGATAGATTGACAGCTGAATTTAGAGGTTGCTCATTTATAAACGGCTAAGAGGCACTTTGATGATCTGAAGCGGGTGCTGCATTTACATTGGACTAGTGTGAGAGTCACAATGTTTGAGTGTTGTAAATATAAATATTTTCCAGCACTTGCTACAATAAATAATTCTACATTAACTAAAATATCCCCAGTATTTTGGACAAACATTATAATCAAACTGAATTAAATGACCACTCATACTGGCACAATGGACATTTTAAAAAATAAGATGGTCTAAGAAACACTGGTGGACATATGAAATGAAGTGAAGCAAACAAGGTTTCTGAGAACATTTGCGAAACCTTTCTAGTATAATTGAGATGGGTACAAGATGAATGGAAAGGGTCATATGGGAACCTTTAACAGGGCAAAAACTCTCTTCCAAGCTCTCTTTTTGTTAAGGCCTTAGAATACGATTCATAATTATTTTCATTCAAGTTCCAGTCTATTTTTGGGTAGAGGATGCGATTAATATATAATGGATTGCATTACCACCCCCCACCCTAACTGATAATAGTAACACAGAACATCATTGAGTTGCTCAATATAATATTAAAGGAGACACATCTAAATATGCATGAGCTCCTGAGAAGAGCACATAATTCGGCACTCAACATCTGAATGGGATGCTAATTAATCTTTTTAAACTCAGTTCATCGTTTAGATGAATAATATTCACATCAGTCAGTGTGTTGTCTTCAGGATCCCTACCAGAGACCTCGAAAGTCTCGATCCTACAAACAATGTTTAACAAGCGGTGCCAATATGTCTGGCTTCAGAGGAATATTATATGGCAAAGTGAAGCATTACAAGTAAATACCATGTGAATAAACATGTATTTTTGTGGAAGCAAAGAAATGTTGAAAAATATTGGTGTGGGTTGAAGGTCAGGAGACAGTTGCACTATCTAGCCCGACCTAAAAATCCATGTAGGTTAATGACTGCCCTCCTACCATCTGTGCTGCCGCCAGAGAAAAACAATAGTTATCTAAGACACTTTAATAGCATTCCAATGTCATGTGTGTTCCCCTGAAAGGTCATGCTCAGACAACTGGATGAGTAAACAAAATGGGCTGTGTGGAGGGTAAGCACATTTTGTGGAATGCACACAGTGGCAGCCAAATCAAACATGTACTCTTGGCTCTTAGCATGTGGGTGGAGCCTCTTCTGGTGATTCTCACTTAATTGTGTGGCGACAAGTATGCTATCAAGCCAGACCATAAAAAGGGTGCTCTTAATAAGCAGAAGGACTGGTGATTCATTGCCCTGAGACAGTTAGTCAAATGTTTTTGTTACATTATTGTTGGAACAGCTAGAAACGTGGGTGGTCAGAGGTTACCATTGTGTCAAACTGGTTTAGCAGGGTAATGAATCAACAATAATACACTTTATTCAAACTGGCTTTGTCACTTTTTGTGTACATAATTATTTAGTCAGCTGATTATGGCAGTGAACAATGAAAGCTATATATGCTGACACCTTGATTGAAATCAAAGAGGGAAATAGACAGAGACTGGCAAAGAAAATCTACAGTTCTGAAGGTGTATAGGCTCTCCTTGTCTTTGATTTCTATATCGATGACATTGGTGCAACTGTTCAAGAATGTGAAATCTTTCCATCAAAATTAGGAGCTCAGCATACACCTTTACTTCAATAAGCTGATGGTACAGTACCATTATCTTAGACTCAAATAAAACTGCAGTGGGCCCTGATAGCCCTGAAAATGGCCTCACATTGAATAATCTAAATGTCAATTTGAAGAAACCTAATATGCTAGTGACTGGCAGATGGAATGAGTGACGAGGCACTTTGAAAAGTACAAAAATACATCTACTTATGAGTATCAGTAGGGACCAAGACAGGGCTCAAGGCAACACCTTCAAAGCAAAAGCCGCCACTATAACCCATGAACTTGATCCAGCGCGATATTAGCAAACAGCATTCATACACCAGATACTCACTTGGGCCCATACATTCATACTACGCTAATACTTACGCTGGGTTTTATCAGTTGTTACTCTTTATCAAAATCCCTGCTACCAATTACCTTCCGAATGAAGAGTAATGACTTACCAATGAATCCTTTGCTAATTGGGAAGTTTAAAATGAGTGACATTCATTCTAGTACTTAATCCTGAAATTACCACTGAGTCAGGAAGTTTTAAAATGTTTATCTAAAGATTTAGCAGAGTAAAATACAGAACCACATGGTACTTAATCACAATACCCAAGATGAAGCATAGAATAATTATTTGCTAATTAATGACGGTTCCTCAGGAAAGGAGAGGATAGAGACAGCAGCGCAACTAAAGGTTGCATTATATTTACCTAAGTGCGAGAACCAAACCCCTTGGCCAAGGAGTTGGAAAGAATAGGACCCAGGAAGGATGAAGAGCAAAGACTTCCTCCAGGATCAGGACAGGACCGGTGACCTCTCTACAACGACGCCTGCGTCGTTCCCCTCTCTGATACTCGGCTTCTCCTCGAGTCTCCCGTGCCTTCCTTCTAATAGACTCCGCCGCCCCCTCCTCAGGACCTCTTCAGGACAAGGATTCAGTCAGCAAACCGATCAGCTTGGCAGTCTGGAGCTACGAGCGCTAGTCTTCTGTGCGCACTCTGCGGTCTGAGCTAGAAGCTAACTAATTAGCTAATTCTATATCTATTATACCCTTCTACGCCCATGTACCTCCTCTTAATGTTGCTAAAATATGGGACCACTACTTCTGATTGGACAGGGACAGGGGGTGGATTCTCGTACCATATTGATTTGGCTTAAATTGTAAAGCCTATTGTCTCTAAATTCCCACCCATTCAATTTAATACATTTGCTTTATTTCCCACCCGTCTCACAACAAAATTGACAATTTATTCATATAAAATGTTGTGTTTTGACAAGAACATTTTGGTATGTAGTGGTGTCGGCCAGCAGGTCATGGCCTTGGGTGATGTCCAAGTTGACTTCATCTTTTTCTTTCTGGTCTGCCACTGCAGGGCGCATGTGCGGAATCTTTGTCACACGAGCTTTCATTGTACCAAACCCAGGCCCAAGTTTGCGAACTAATAAAAGTCAAAGAAGAAAATATTAAAATCACAAAGAAAAATGTTTCACTGTATGCCCACCTTTTCTACTCTATTCCCATTTAATTATAATACTGTCCCGCATTAGTAGCGTTAAGAAAACGACAAATTAATAATAACATGAGAGCAAGCTGAAGCATGTGAAAACATCAAGCAGCCATTTTAATACACACTGCGCAGAAGCAGAAATTTCCCACCAAGCAAGAGAGACGTCACACCATGTGATATGGTTGTGACATGCGCAGTGATATTCCCACGCTTTAGTGGCCATTTTAGATTACAGACAAGCGTTATTCATTAGTAAAACACATAGTCAAGCATCCTTTCTATTCGGTATCGTGTATGCAAAGGTTAGTAAAACAATACAAGTTTAATAGATTAATACTATGAGGAGGATTGTATACAAGCAAGTTTCGTTTATGAAACCTTGCTCCATCAATCCCCTCTCTGATGGCGTTTCTGAGCCATCAAAATACTACCCACAATCAGATGCCAACTTCTAGCAAATTACTTCATTCTCATTCTTACACTTTCCATTTTTGCCATCCCCTTTCAATTTCTTGTATAATTCACTTCTCCATTCTTCAAGTTCTATTTCTTCAAATTTTCGCTTCTTTCCTTTACCTGTTACTTTATATGTTCCACTCTTTCTACAACATTTGCACCATATTGTTATTGCCAAGATTATTATTGCTATCCCTGCTAAGGGTACTAATATTTGACCTATAAGTCCTTTTCCTATATTAGCAAACCAGGTACCAATTGACGAGATACTATTTGTCAATCTTTCCCATACACTATCAACTTCCAGTGGTTTAAGTTCCTTCTCAAGTTTAGTTATATTCTGTATATACGTTCCAATTTCTGCACTCTTATCAGGAATATAAGTGCAACAGTGTTTTGTCTTCAATAATTTACAGACTCCGCCCTCTTTTGCCAATATTATATCAAGAGCAAGTCGATTTTGCATAACCATAGATCTAATCGCAACCATTTCCGCATTAATCATTAGAAAACCTCCAGCAGTATCCGTTGATAAACGATCAACCACTGTAGACAATTTACATATTTTCCTTGAGTTCAGAATTATTCCCACTGAAGGTATCAATGCACCAAATATATCACCTACAATTTCTGAAAAACTAGCTCTTTTACTACGTATTAATTCGCTATTGTTTTCATTGTTCCCAGTGTTTCTTTTTACGTGGTATATCTTTGGAAATACTATTCCAAAATAACAACTACCATACCACCGTGCAGGAAGCCTAAAGTAAGCCTTATTCCCACACACATAATATATTCCAGGAAAAACTGAATCTGTTCCTCCTTTGAGTCCCCAACCTCCAAGAATTAAAAAATTGTGTTCACATTCACTGGTACCAATGAAAACATTGTTATAATCAGTCTTTGACCTATGTAGACAAATTTTCCATGTCTTTACGAACTCCAGAGCCATAGCAGCTTGAGCCTTGCCAGGTGTGTAATTCCCTTCTTTCTCAGCCCAAGGTGGCAAATGAGCCTTATGCTTAGAAGCTTTCTTTTGGAAATCTTGTCTTCTATCTTCTACTAAATTCAAAAATATCTTTTCTTCTTCAAGTAAAGAACATGTTAGATTGTGTCTATGTGCATGTGTTATGTCTATTGATTTCATTGTTAAGAAAAATTCTCCCATAAACTGTGCGTCTTGACTACTAAAGACTGGGTTCATACTCTTGCGAATCGGAATCTCAGAAAATATCACATCTAAGTTTGAATAATAATACTGAAGTCTCCCTGTTCTATAAAATAAACTAGACAAAACACTACATGATATGCCATATGTCAGTGGTAAGTGATGGTATGTTAATCCTTCTGCTACTGATTCAGGTAACTTCATACAGACATAACAATTACTAACTTCCATGGTATCTACATATTGAAACAATAACTTTGTGAAAACGTTTAAACTAGTGTCGTTGTCAGCTACTTCATGATGAATTTCTGGTTCATTCTCTGCCATTAGTTCTACTCTATTGCCCTTCATGTTTGCTGTCCTCTCCTTAGTTTCATTATTAATCTTTTTATCCATTATCATAAGGTAAGGAACTGCTACAATCAGGACTAACCATACTATAAGCACCATTACTAGACTACATATGCATATTGCACAGCATCTTCTACAACATCTCTGTTTTGGTCTCCCAGCAACTATATCGTCAGGCATTTTCGACAAGGAAGATCGCTCTTCTTATCTATTTCCTCTTCTTCTTTATATTTTTTTTTTTTTTTGCTTAGTCAAGGTGGTCTTGTTTCTTTTTCGTACGTCACTTCTGCACTTGTTCCTTCGTCACCACTTTCACTTGACTCTGAGCTTTCGAAATCTTCAAGAATGATGTATGTCCAGTCAGGACCCTTGAATTTGTTATTCACAAGTTTCAGTCTTTTACTTCTTCTTTTCTCAGTTTTATTTTCTTGTTCAGTTTGACTTGTTACTTCATTCACTTGATCTGGATCTTCACTTCTGGTTGTTATGTGGTATTTTACTCTTTTAATGACACTCGGCCAATGATCTCCTTTTCTTGTTTTCTCTTTTTGCACTGTTTCTTTATCTTTGTCTTCAGAAATCTTTTTAATTTCACTGCTTAGTACTGTTTCTTGTTCTGCAATTACTGTGTTTCTTGTTTGCTCTTTTTCAGGTCTGATTGGTTTCTCCGTAACAGCTCCACTGTGAGTTTCCAATAACTGACCTTGTTCTTGATTTATTTCTTCATGTTCTTGATTTTCATGATCTTTTTCTTCTGTGTATTTTTCTTGATCTAACTGGTTCTGATCAGGGCTTATTGCACTTTGTACTTCTGCAGCCTGACCGGATTCTTCTAAACCTGTCTGTCCCTGCTCAAAATCTATCAGATCTTCGTTGCTTTGAGCCCAGTTTCCTTTCCCTATCTGCTCTTGTTCAGGTTCTCTTATTGTCTCTTCTTCTTGTCCCTGAACTGCTTCTTCTTCACCTATCTGATCTTCTTCAATTTCTTCCAAATTTGTTTGACTTTTTGTTCTGTGGTAAACTTCGGAAACTTCTACCACCGGTATCCAGTCCTGACTTGTGCTCGGTTGTTCTTCTTCAGCTTCTCTTGAATCTCGAGCCTGAGATTCCTTGGCTGGGCAACCTTCAGCTTCCTCAGTGATTGATGCTGTCTGAGGATTTTCTTCTTCAGGATCTGATACTCTTTTGGTGTGGCTTACGTGAATCCAGTTAGGAAATCTTGCACACTTCACTGCTGTGTTGGTGGTTAGTATGACTTGACAAGGACTGCTCCATCTGGGTGATAGACACGTTTCTCTGGTGTGATTCTTCACTACCACCCAGTCACCAGGATTCAGATCATGTTCTTGTTCGGGCTGCCTGGAAACTGCGTCTTCTCCAACCTGGTGAGAGACAGAATGCACTAGGTCAGCCAGTCCTTTACAATAGTCCAGAACCATATCATCAGATATATTCAGTAGTTTGTTTGTTGGAACATGTGTTTGTCTCATTGCTCTTCCCATCATTATTTCGTGGGGGCTCAATCCTGTGTTTCTGTCAGGTATGCTTCTGAGTCCCATTAAAACAAGTGGCAATGCATCTGGCCATTCTAATGATGTTGAGGCACACATCTTTCACAATCTTGACTTTATAGTGCCATTCAATTGTTCAACCACTCCAGAAGCTTCTGGACGATATGCACAGTGCAGTTTCTGTTGGATTTGGAATGCTTCACAGATTATTTGGATCACTTCACTGTTAAAATGTTTTCCTCTATCTGATTCCAAAGTTACTGGGAAACCAAACCTAGGAATAAGCTCTCGTAGCAACAGTTTTGCGACTGTAATGCTATCATTTCTTCTGGTAGGGTAAGCCTCCACCCACTTTGAAACCAGACATACTATGACTAGTACATATTTCAGCCCTCTGGATGGTGGTAACTGTATAAAGTCGAACTGGAGTCTTATAAAAGGACCCTCTGCCTTTCCAATTTTTCCAAACCCAATTATTGTTTTCCTTCCGGGATTGTGCATCTGGCAAGTTAAACACCTTTGGCAAAGACTCTCTGCAACTGCCCTGAATTTAGGATTATACCAGTTTTGTCTGAAGAGCCTAATCATTGCATCTCTCCCTATGTGTGTGTCTCCATGATGCATTCTAGCCATTTGTGAGAGTAGACAATCTGGCATGACTGGTCTGCCATCAGCACTGATCCACACTTCATCATCTCGTCTCTGGGAATAACCTACTTTGATCCACAAATTCTTTTCACTTTCATCCACTTCATCTTGCAGTCTTTTAACATCATTCCATGTTTCAGGCGGCATGTACAGCATAAGTTGGCAGCTGATTCCCATTCTTTCCACCCTCTTATTGACTGACAATCTATTTTTGGCACAATGTTGAGCCACCAGATCTGCGTATCTGTTGCCGACTACCACCCAGTCATCTCCTGACTGATGTGCGGCACATTTCACCACAGCCAATTCTTTTGGTGATTGTATTGCTTCCAGCAATTCCTTTACAAACTGTCCATTTTTAATGGGGGATCCTGAAGAAGTCAGAAATCCCTCTGCATCCATAGTTGGCCAAAATCATGCACAACCCCGTAACCATATTGGCTGTCTGTAAATATAGTTACTTTTTGATTCCTCCCAATTTTGCAGGCTTTTATCAATGCAATCAATTCAGCTACTTGTGCAGATTTGACTCCTGGTAAATAAGATGCTTCAACTATTCCAGTTAATTCACATACCGCATAGGCAGCAGTTAGTTTACCGTCTTCATGTCTTTGACATGAACCATCAACAAATAGCTCCCTGTCTGGCTTTTTAAGATTCTGTTCCTCAATATCTGGGCGTGGTTTTGTGCATAATTCTGTAATCTGTAAACAATCATGTTCATCTTCTTTGTCATCTTTAATTCTCTCATGATATGGGTCTGGTAGTAAGGTTGCTGGATTTATTATAGTACACCTTACCATGGTCACATTTTCAGCACCCATTATTATTCTTTCGTATTTAGTCAGCCGACTAGGAGTAAGATGCTGAATTCGTGTTCTTGTCAACAGAATCACAACCGCATGTGGAACATACACCTTTACAGGATGTCCCATCACAATTGACTCACTTTGTTCAATGCTCAAACAAGTAGCCGCCACTGCTTTTAAGCATCCTGGCAACGCGGCTGCTACTGGGTCCAATGTAGCAGAAAAATATGCTATAGGACGTCTGTCCAATCCGTGTCTTTGAGTTAGGACTGAAAGTGCACAATTTTCTCTTTCATGACAGAATAATGCGAATTCTCTTTTATAATCTGGCATGCCTAGGGCTGGTGCTGAGCACAGAGCATTTCTCAATTTTACAAAAGCTCTTACACTTTCATCATCCCATTCAACAGGATCCTTTGCTTTCTTTTTCGTCATGTTAATTAAAGATTTCGCTAGTAGGGAAAATCCTGGTATCCATTGCCTACAGTAACCTACTATTCCTAGGAACATTCTTACTTGTCTTTGGGTTACAGGCATTTGCATTTTCTTAATTAATTTTACTCTTTCAGAGGTTACTCTTCTTTTTCCCCTCTCAATTTGGTGTCCAAGATACTTAACAGCTGTTGTACAAAACTGCAACTTTTCAGGTGAGACTTTATGCCCTTCTTCTGCCAAAAGATTTAATAATGCTATGGAATCAACAACACAGTCCTCTCTGGTGTTCGATGCCACCAATAAGTCGTCGATATATTGCACTAGGACTGAACTTCCTGGCATCACTAGTCTCTCAAGGCACTTTTTCAATATTTGATTGAAAATGGAAGGACTTTCTGTGTACCCCTGAGGAACACGATTCCATACATAGACCTTGTTCTCAAATTTAAATGAGAAAAGATATTGGCTGTCTGGATGCAATGGTATTGAAAAGAACGCTTGACACAAATCAATTACTGTGAACCATCCTGCACTCCACGGAATCTGGTATAGGATTACTGCAGGATTTGGTACTATGGGACAACATGGTGCTACAATCTTATTTATTTTCCTCAGGTCCTGAACAATCCTATATTTTCCACTAGGTTTCTTTAATCCCATTATTGGTGAATTACATGGGCTACTCATTACTCCTTTTAGTATGTTTTGTTCAACCATTCGATCGATTTCTTCAATGACTCCGGCTCTTACTTCTGCACTCATTCTGTATTGTCTGGTATTTGGGAAAATTGCACCTTCCTGTACAGTAATTTTAACTGGGTCTATTTTAGCCATAAGTCCTACTTCTTTTCCTGTGAAATCCCAAACTATGGGGTTTACTGTGCCTTTTAATTCTTCTGGCAACTCGTCTTTTGTTATTAATGAAAACATCTCATCTGCTTCTGTACCCTGTTTTGCAATCATAATTTTATATACATGGTCTTCATCTGGTGTCTGAACTGCCACACCATCCGGTGTGCAGAAAATTGTACAATTCATCTTGCACAACAAATCCCTACCTAATAAGTTTACTGGACTAGAATCACACACTACAAATTGATGCATTTCTCTGAAATTTCCGATTTTAACTTCCATGGGTTCGGTAAGAGGTGTTCTAATTCGCTGATTAGCTACCCCTACTACTTGGATATTTTCACCAGAGAGAGGAAGGTCAGGAATGTCTGCTGTTCTTACAGTAGACCTGGTAGCACCCGTGTCCAAAAGAAAAGTAATATCATTACCTTTCACATTTCCTTCAACATATGGACCTGACTGGTCTACTGGTAGGGATGCGCCAAGTACGCACTCCTTCTCCCCCTCTCCTAGGCACCGTCATGAACTGTTTTGACAGAAATTGTCCTGAAAAAGAAACTGTGATGTTATATAATCATTCTTACCACTTCCTCCTTGATATCCAATGTCTGTACCATGCTTTGCTCTGCTTACATTACCCTGAATAGGTGCAGGTGGCAACTGACTCTGAGGATTTACACCCTGCTGTGAGTCATTCTGCGTCTGTGGATTTAAATTTTGATTTGGACCATTATTATTCCGAATCTTTTTACATTCATCCTTCCAATGCCCCAATTTTCCGCATCCATGACAAGGAAATTTCTTTTAGCTTCTTCTCTACTCATTCGTCCTCTAAATTTTCCACCATTCCCAGTATCACCATTCGTTCCAGAATCTTTTCCTGGATTTTCACTTTAATTCCCTGTTTCTCAGCCATTTTCACCTGAGCCCACATCACTTTTTCCTGCAATTTCTTGTGTCTATCCTCAATATCGTCTCCACAATATTTTGCATACTTCAAAATCTCATCAATGGGCTTTCCCTGCCAACACAGCATGTGTTGTTTAATCATCTGACAAATCTCTGGCTTCAAACCGTAAACAAATCGATACACAAACTGACTCATGTTCTTGTCTCCAATGTCCTCAAATCCACTATACTGTTTAAATACCTGCAATAAACGCTCATAGTAGGAATGCACCGATTCATTAGCTTCTTGGGTAGTTCGATCTATTTTTACCCAATCTGTTTCTTTCGGGGTATTTTCCCTTTCAGGTAAGTTATCACCTGCTGATACTTTTTCATCACTTCATTTGACGGGGCACCTGTTTTCGGATCTCTAGGATATTTGTCACTTGGCCAATCCACTGTGATTTTGCAATCTGTCCATAAATCGGCAGGTACCACTATGTCAAACAAACCATCCAAATCCTTCAACAATACCTTCGACACCTTCACAAACCTGTCAACCTGCTTGTACCATTCAATTGGTTTTTCTCTCAACTTTGGAAAATCATTCGTAAATGACAAAATATCCTGTCTGCTCCATGGGACATGGACATATCCTCCTCCCGCAACTTCTCGCATTGGATACATTTGATCTGCTTTCCCTGTTTCATTCATCACATATTCAGATGCTGTTCTACTTGTTCGTGCTTCTTCCTTTTTCTTGGCCCACCTAGTTCTCCATTTATCTAGGTCTCCCCATTTTTGCAAAACTAACATTAATTCTCTTATTTGCAATCTTCTTCCAGAGGCATTCATATTTTCTAAATCTTTGTCTGAAAATTCTGCTCTATAGGGTTTCTGTAGTACTTTTGATCTCCCTATTTCTATTTCCATCTGTAGTGCTAAATTGGATAATTTTTAATGAAATAACCTTACATTTCTGGTGATACTCCTGCACAGGAACAATAATTCTTCATCATTGTAGGTATTTAAGCGTTCTAGTTCTACATTTCCTGCTATTATTTCTTCTAATTCGACTTTCAATTTATGAATGTCTATTATTTTCGGAGGTGTGCACTGTTTAACTGACCCTTGTACCCATTTTTCTAAATCTTCAGGTGTTACTATGGTGGCAATTTTTGCTCCCGATGAAGTTATTAAACTTACATCTTTTGAACATCCAGGTACATCTTTTCTGGGAGTGCTATTTACAGTACCTCGAATAGGCAAGTCCATGAGTGATATTGTGGATTCACAGTCACTAAATTGATCCTCAATTATAACTGGAGCTTCAGGTTTGGGATTATTCACAGTAGTAGGTGCAAGTATCGGTGGAGGACAATTTCCTTGAGTACCATATAATGGAACTACTGGACCAATTGTTACAGGTATGGTCAATGAATCAGGGTGTACTTTTATCTGGGTTATTTTCTGTATTAATTCTGCTCTGGTCTTTTCTAGGGCTTCTTTTTCTTTGTCATGAAGTATTCTACTAGGGGTGAATTCATGCATTACCTGTGGCACTAATGGAGTTTTTATCGGTGGTGCACTTGGGGTGCATCCACTTGCCCCTTCCTGATATGGTGGGGGTTTCTTAACATTTCCTCCATAAATTCATCTTCAGAGTCATCATTTCTCATTAAATGTTTTGTCTTTTCTGTGCATTTACTTCCTAATTTCTCCTCTGCTGTTAACAATGGATATAATCCTTCTGTAATCATTGCCCTTCTCCATTGTTTCATCTGACCTTCTCTAGACTCATGTAGGTATCTGGGGAAAAATCCTGGATAACCCCTATTTCTCCTAGATCGGTCCCGCTCAAATGCCTCGGTTTCCCATTCCTCTAGAGCTTCGTACTGAGTTAATCTAGGTCTGGGTTCTAAGTCATTCATCCTCAATCTCAAGTTTTGCAGAATTCGCCCATTGAACGTGCCATTCTCGGGAAATGCTAGTATTCCATCATTTTTGGTATATTCTATCCAATTCTCCATCCATACACAAGTATGATAACCTCTCTCCGTCATCATGAAACGGGCGTTTTAGCTGGTGGAATAATAATTCCTTCTCTAGTTTTGATTGGTTTGCCCTTTTTAAAATAATTCTTGATCTTTTGTAAAAATGACATTTTTCTCCTTTCTCCGTACATCTTGGGTAAGTACCGATGTATAAAATTATATTCTGCAAAGCCTAAATATCTCCTATCCTGACGAATTCCTGTTAAAGTCGGATCGCGTTTTAACATGCAATCCTTATCCACTAAGAATTTCGCTTCTATAATTTTGACCAATCAAATGTCTGCTATCTTTTATTTCCGAGCCAATCCTTGCGCGGCCTTTTGGTGACGTTTGTCTGTCAACCCCTCCTTTACAATCTGCTCTTTCCTGTCCTTGCTGGTTCAACCAATCCCGATACAAAAGGGGATGATGGACGGAACGTTTGAGCCAATCAAACACTCACCCCCAGTCAACTGATCTGGGTTTAATCCATCATCATTCTTTAGCTCACTCCACCACCCCAGTTCAGACATGGCCATATGCAAATCAGTCTGACCCTGTGCCTCATGGGAACAGTCCAGCCCGAACTGCCAAGCCATGTCTTCCCTGGACCGGAAACAAGCATCCTAGGACCGGTTCAACCAATCCCAGCGCGGCACCTGTGATGTCAGTACTACTCCTGACTACTGACCCCTCCTTTACAAGGGTCTTTCCACACCCGCTGATTCAACCAATCCCAGCGCGGCGTTTTGTGACGTCAGCTCCCTCTCCGGCAACTGACCCTCCCTTTACAAAAATTTACGCAAACTTATTTTCTCTACAATTCTTAATTTCAGTAACAACATAAAACATTCGCTATCGTGCCAGTTTCTTCTAAATTCGAAAAGATAGTTTTCTCTCACACTTAGTAAAACCTTTCCGTTTACTAACATATACTACGAGTAAAACCCTTCCGTTTACTCTTTACACAAGCTCCAGAAGTACCTGTTACTTCTTCAATGTTACCCTTTCTAGGTGATATAACATCAAATTTTCACCAGCGTACTCTTTTGCTATTACTCACACGCATAGAGTCCCTAACGAGTACTGAAAGTCCTGCTTAACTTTTCAGTACTATTTCTGCCTGGCAGATAACCTCACTGCAGTATGGCTTCCACTTACCATCCGCTATTCCTTTTACCCCGGGGATTCTAGACAACATAAAACAAACTTCGAATATACGGATGTTAGTTCATAAAAATAAAATTCTCATTACCCAATTAACAAAGAGTAACCATCCTCTGATTACCAGAAAACTGATCCAACGCGATATTAGCAAACAGCATTCATACACCAGATACTCACTTGGGCCCATACATTCATACTACGCTAATACTTACGCTGGGTTTTATCAGTTGTTACTCTTTATCAAAATCCCTGCTACCAATTACCTTCCGAATGAAGAGTAATGACTTACCAATGAATCCTTTGCTAATTGGGAAGTTTAAAATGAGTGACATTCATTATAGTACAAAATCCTGAAATAACCACTGAGTCAGGAAGTTTTAAAATGTTTATCTAAAGATTTAGCAGAGTAAAATACAGAACCACATGGTACTTAATCACAATACCCAAGATAAAGCATAGAATAATTATTTGCTAATTAATGACGGTTCCTCAGGAAAGGAGAGGATAGAGACAGCAGCGCAACTAAAGGTTGCATTATATTTACCTAAGTGCGAGAACCAAACCCCTTGGCCAAGGAGTTGGAAAGAATAGGACCCAGGAAGGATGAAGAGCAAAGACTTCCTCCAGGATCAGGACAGGACCGGTGACCTCTCTACAACGACGCCTGCGTCGTTCCCATCTCTGATACTCGGCTTCTCCTCGATTCTCCCGTGCCTTCCTTCTAATAGACTCCGCCGCCCCCTCCTCATGAACTCTTCAGGACAAGGATTCAATCAGCAAACCGATCAGCTTGGCAGTCTGGAGCTACGAGCGCTAGTCTTCTGTGCGCACTCTGCGGTCTGAGCTAGAAGCTAACTAATTAGCTAATTCTATATCTAGTATACCCTTCTACGCCCATGTACCTCCTCTTAATGTTGCTAAAATATGGGACCACTACTTCTGATTGGACAGGGACAGGGGGTGGATTCTCGTACCATATTGATTTGGCTTAAATTGTAAAGCCTATTGTCTCTAAATTCCCACCCATTCAATTTAATACATTTGCTTTATTTCCCACCCGTCTCACGACAAAATTGACAATTTATTCATATAAAATGTTGCGTTTTGACAAGAACATTTTGGTATGTAGTGGTGTCGGCCAGCAGATCATGGCCTTGGGTGATGTCCAAGTTGACTTCATCTTTTTCTTTCTGGTCTGCCACTGCAGGGCGCACGTGCGGAATCTTTGTCACACGAGCTTTCATTGTACCAAACCCAGGCCCAAGTTTGCGAACTAATAAAAGTCAAAGAAGAAAATATTAAAATCACAAAGAAAAATGTTTCACTGTATGCCCACCTTTTCTACTCTATTCCCATTTAATTATAATACTGTCCCGCATTAGTAGCGTTAAGAAAACGACAAATTAATAATAACATGAGAGCAAGCTGAAGCATGTGAAAACATCAAGCAGCCATTTTAATACACACTGCGCATAAGCAGAAATTTCCCACCAAGCAAAGAGAGACGTCACACCATGTGATATGGTTGTGACATGCGCAGTGATATTCCCACGCTTTAGCGGCCATTTTAGATTACAGACAAGCGTTATTCCTTAGTAAAACACATAGGCAAGCATCCTTTCTATTCGTGTCGTGTATGCAAAGGTTAGTAAAACAATACAAGTTTAATAGATTAATACTATGAGGAGGATTGTATACAAGCAAGTTTCGTTTATGAAACCTTGCTCCATCAAACTGAAAAGGTTATTTTATTCTGCAAAGCCCAATGTCAACTCCAGTAATTAAGGTTCTAAAGACCAAACTTGAATAAGTTTTCATAAATGGCGCTCTAACCATAAGAGACAAATGGTGATTCCTTTTGGAAAGTTTGTTTAACAAAGCACTTAGAGATTTAATGTCAGATTAATAATCTGCCGGTCGGCCCATTTCTCCACCAGGGCGATGGAATTGGCTACCATCTGCCAGATTTAGAAATGACCGCCGAAGTAGGCGGTCATTTCTTAAAGCATTGCCAGGAACTACAGTCACAGCGGTTCCTGTCAATGATTTTTGCTGTTTGGTGCAGGGCTCCGCCAACGAGACAGAGTCCTGCACCAAACTGTTTTCTTTTAAAAAAAAATCCTCCCCCTCCCATGGGAGTCCTCTCCCATTGTGCGGGGAGCATTTAGCTGTTTTCACTGCCCCTTACCACCAGGATTTCCCTGGTGGTGATGGGCAGTGAAAACTGACCTCTAATTCCGCACATCTAAATTTGGTGGGCAGAATTAGAGGTCTGCCTTGCATGGCCCTTACTCCAAAGGGCTGTCAGAGGCTGATGCAATAATGTACAATAATGTACACTCTAGAGCTCAGCCAGCCAGGCAGAACTTAATTGACAAATATTCTTTAGCACATTCTATAACACATCTCCCTTGGATAAACGAAGAACAAGGAAAAAATGAGGATAAAAGGTGGGAGAAAACCATGAGAGAGTAAAAGGAGGAGGAAGCAGAAAGGAGGGAGGAAGGGGGGCAAGGGGAAGAAGGAGAAACCCCCAACATTGAATACTAAGAACAGAAGAAATACACAATGATATTGCTAAACTAAATCATCATGAAATCTTTATGCCAACCTGGGGACTGAGGTTGTCTTAGTTCTCCTACTCTGGGATCAACACTAAATGGAGCTTTACCTACAACCATCTCAGGTACTTTCAATGACAACTGGTAAGTCTATCCATGCTCCACATTTTCCCATTTTCAAGGATTACAACATTGTTTTTAACTTCCTTGATTTTATCAGGTTTGTAAAAATGTTCCCCTTTCCACATACATTGTAGGGCTTTCTGACTAGAACCCATTGCCCTATTTTCCACTCCTTACTCTTAGTACCCCATTTCTTGCCATACCTGTTTTTATACAAAGCTTTCTGTCTTCTCACTTTTTCTCCTACCACTTCTGTGTTGATCGAAGTACCTTTGTTTTCAAAGGGCCAATGTGGGGACAATTTGGAACCTGCTTTCCTGCCCCTCAGCATCTCAAATGGGGACAAACCTGTTATCCCATTTGGAGTGGTGTGATAAGACCACAACATGTTCCTCACAGTTTCTTCTATGGGTTTACCAGAGGCTACCGCCAACTGAATGGATTCTTTAATCATTCTATTGGCTCTTTCTACCTTCCCATTGGCCTTAGGACAATACAAAGGTGTGCGAACATGCGTAATGAATAAATCTTTAAGGAAGTTCCTCATTTCCTCCGAAACAAACTGAACTCCACTGTCTGTGATCATAGTAGCTGGAATACCTTCCCTGGAAAACACCTCTGTCAAGAAATTTGTGAGAGTCTTGGTAGTGACCATGTTAACAAACTATGAGTTTATCCAGTGGGATTAGTAATCAATGAGAACTAATATGTATTTATCCTGTGTGCCTAGTCCTTGGATGGGTCCTGCAAAATCCACACCTAACTTATTCCACGGGACAGTGGGTACCTCATCAGGAATAAGGGGAGTTTGTCTTAGACTTTTGGTTTTATCACTTAAACTGCAGGCATGGCACTCTTTGGCTTTTTCCTCCACTAAGTGATCCTTGTAAGGAAACCAATAACCTGCTCTTAGCTCAGATTTGGTGAGAATCCTCCCCAAATGTCCCTCATGGGCTAAATTAATAATTTGTTCTCGTAACCCAATAGGTGGTACCATTTTTTCTAATCTTAAGATTTTGTTCCCATTAAGAAATAATTATTCTCTTACATTGCAAAAAGGTTGTAACTCTTCAGGTAATTCTTTACACCTGGAGGGCCATCCCCCACAATGGACTCTCTAACAGCTTTTAAAGTAGGGTCTCTATCCATCTGTGCTTCCCACTCAGTTTTTATAATTGCTGGAACAGTAACTTCCATTATTGCACCTTCATTTTCTCTGGCCTCTTCTAATTTTTCCACTAGGGACTGTGACAGGAAATCTGCCGCACAGTTCTTGATACCTGGAACATATGCAACTTTGTAATTGAAACCCTGGAGTCCCAACACCCACTTAGTTATATGGGGAGTGGTTTTTTAGATTTCTTTCTTAGAAAACAAGGGTATTAAAGGTTTGTGATCTGTCCTTAGTTCAAATAGTAATCCCCACAAATAAAATTTAAAATGATTGATAGCCCAGTAGCATGCCAACACCTCCTTCTCAACTGTCGAATAATTGACTTCAGAGCCTACCAGGATCCTGGAGGCGAATGCCACAATTTTCTCTTGATTCTGTACTCTCTGTGAAAGGGTTGCTCCTAAGCCTCTATTACTTGCATCAGTTGTCAGTATGGTTTCTCTATCAACATGAAAGTTCCCTATATGAGGTGCATTTACAGTAGCTTTCTTTATCTCTTTAAATGTTGCATCATGCTCACCCTCCCACAGGAAAAGTGTACCTTTTTTCAATAAGTCCCTAAGAGGTTGAACCAAAACTGAAATATTTCTTATGTATTTGGCCATGTACTCTGTCAAACCTAAGAATGATTTGATCTCTTCTTTGGAAATAGGTGTGGGAGCCTTGCGCACTGACTCTACCAAATCCATTTTTGGTTTGATACCCTCTTTTGATATTGTGTGCCCCAAGTAATCTACTGATGTGACACCTAGTTTGCATTTACTTTCTTTTGTGGTGAAACCTGTATTTTTTAGCTTGCACAAAACATCTCTCACTCTACATTTGTGTTCCTCTTCACTAGCACCATATATTAAAATATCATCTTGAAAGCACATTGTCTTTCTTCTCACAGCCTTTCAGTATGTGTTGCATGATCTTTTGAAAGGCTGCAGCGGCCGAAGCTAACCCAAAGGGCATTATTAAGAATTTGAAATTACCAAAAGAGGTTGTGAAAGCTGTTAACATTTGTGACTCAGGATGGAGAATGACCTGGTGATAGGCCGAGGATAAGTCAAGTGCACTAAAATAACTGGCATCTTGAATAGTTCTTAGCATTTCATGTATCCTTGGGAGGGGTTGTCTATCCACCCAAATATTTGCATTAGGATCCCTCAAATCCACATAAAGCCGAATGTTCTTTCCACAAACTTTAGTTATGATAACAATGGGTGCCAACCATTCAGAGCTTTCTATTTCTTCTATGACCCCTTGACTCATGGGTTTCTGCAGTTCTAGCCTTAAATTTGCCCTCATTAATAGTGACATTGATCTGGTTTTGTGCACCACTGGAGTGGCACCTTCCTTGAGTGTGATCTTGTGCATGTAATTATTTAATTTTCCTAGTTGGCTGGAAAATACTTTCTGGTGTTTCCAGCCCAGTAAATTTGACCCTCATTGTGTCACATAAACTGTCCCTACTGTGTGCCTGTTCTTGAATGTTATATGCATTCTCACCATTCCCTTTAGAGGAATAGGCTCCTTTTTGTACCCCCCCCCCCAGGTTGAATGTCAGGTACCTCCAATACATATCCTTCTTTGGGAAAATTCTCCTCAAATGTTTTCTTCTCAATCAAGGTGTATGGTTAACATGAGTCAGCATAAACCTGTACAGATACTCCATCAAGCCAAATATCACATGTAGGGTATTGTACCTTCTCTTCACCCACTCCCGGTCCTACTTGAAAGATATATTATTTTCTTTCCTCCGTTTTGCCCTCGGAAACAGAAACCATATGCACTTTGTCACCTTGCACTCAGCAAACTTTGGCAAAGTGGCCCCTTTTGTTATATTTCCTGCAAATTACACCCCTTGCAGGACATTTAAAACTGATTGCTAAATGGTTCTGATCACCACATCTGTAACAACATACATTTTCATGTTTGGGTTTATGTATCTCCTTAATCTTTTCATTAATTTTACACACAACTTCCTCCTCAGCATGTACCTTCACTTCTTCTCTCTCTTTCTGAGATACACTACTTAATCTCATCTCCTTAATACATATAGCTGTATGTTCAATTCTTTTCACTATATTAATCGCTTAAGAAAGATCTGGGTTCCGAGTTAATTGTTCCTCTTGTATTTTCTGGTCATTTGTACATCTAACTAACTGATCTCTTATTAAAGAGTCTGCCAGCGCTCCAAAATCACAAGTTGCAGACATACCTCTTGAAACTGCTACATATGCAGACACTCTTTCCTCTGAACTCTCTTGAAACATTTGTGTCATTCTAGCACAACATTAATCTTTTTTTAAAGTGTCCTTCTAAATTCCTTAAAGTATATTCATATACATCTTCACCTGTAACCTCTTCTTTATTGTCATCATTTGGTTCCCTTCCAGTAATATCTTCATATACTTTCCTCCCTTGAATCCCTAAGTTATGTAAAAGAATGTGTTGTTTCCTTACAGAAGAGAAATTGCCCCCTCCTATTGCTATAAGATATGATGTAAATACTCCTAGCCATCTTTCCCAGGGTATTTCTGGTTCTCTTAGCTCATTCAAAAATGGTGGGGGTCAGTTCATACTGGCTGCAGCCATTTTGAAATTGCCCTCAGCCTATTACTAGTAAAATTCCTATAAAATGAAATTTAAATATATCAATATGCAACAGTATAAATAAAAGATTAAAATAGATCCTTTGATGACAGTTGACTAAGATCAGTACCTGGAAAGAATGAACAAAACACATTAATAAATAAAAACTGGAGTTTCCTCACAGAAATACTAAAGTACAAACATTTCCCTTAATGGTGAAGGAACAGTCCTCTTTTGTCCTCTACGCTCTTCCTTGCTGCTGTCTGTCAAAGAGAAATCCCTGGAGCCTCCTCCTCAACACAACAACAAAAGAATAAGTGGGCGGAGATTCTTCCTCTCAGCGTGGCTCGGCTCACATTGTCTCTGGAAGACGAGCCGCTTCCTCAACACCACAAAGAAAGAACAGGTATGCGGTGATGGGCGGAGATCCTTCCTCTCAACGTGGCTTGGCGCACACTGCCTCCAGGTGACAGCCGGATCTGCCGATAAGATCTGGGGGGAAGTTTCTCAATCCTGTAGCTGGTCAGCGCGGAACAGGAAGAGAAGCCTCACTTAGAAAGTGTAGGCACGAAGTGTGATTGAGATTGGAAAACTGCTCAGTCTTCCAGCGCGGAGCCACAACAGACCGCCAAGAGCGCAGGACGCCCTCCAGAAGGGCTAGTCCCTTCAGAACACCAAACTTGTCCCAGAAGGTTCGCAAAAATGGATTCTATTCAACAACAGCTTCCGTGTAACAAAGTCCTGAGAGGCCACAAGGGTGCAGGTAGTCCAAACAGCAACCAATTAACCTTCCAGAGGCATGACTAAAGGTGTGCTAGCCCTTGAATTCATGCTCGCTCCGGGAAACACTGGAAATCACGAAAATGCCTCGTATGCACTCCAACTAAGGATGGCGAAAAATTCCCTTATGTGTCCATAGAAACAGACTCCAACATGAGCTCACCTTTAAACGTACGCCTCAGGCAAGAAGAATTTCAACAGGGTGAAGATTTTGCTCTGTCCCTTGCACAGCATCCCACGATCATCGCCAAATGAAGTAACGAAGATGCAGAAAGTAAGTCCAAAAGCTTCATTAAAGTAGTATGCAATAAACATCTTCAGCTTGCCAGGGCAGCTCTGTCGAACACCTCAAAACCAACATTCTAAGTAGCCACTCTCTCAACGTTCCATGGAAGAAACCACTGAAGCTAGAGAGGAAAGGGGTGAATGAGAACAGGAGCTATATACATAGGTTATAACACACATCAAGCTTCATAAAAAAGCAGGCATGTCTAAAAGTTGCTCAGTTTACATTCACTAAAAGATTATCATCCATTGGCCCCAACAGAGAGAAACCTGCGCTGAAAACAATTGTATGGATAAAACGTTTGCCTATGAAAGGTTTAACCATCTATTGAGCATCAAGGATGCTCTCTGCTGTGTCTTCTCGTTCTTGTTCTTGCAGTCTCGCACAGATATCTGTCTTTCGCGGGCAGCATTGTGAACAAATCTTTAATATGTACCTGATAGTAGGCTTTGGATTACGCCTGGGGAAAAATTTAAATCACGCCAGTGTAATTTACGCAATGTCAGGAATTTTGCATTCCATTTGTAATGCACAATGTCTGAAATTATGTGCCTTAATTACATGCCGTTCGCAGTCAAAATGTACTGCAAATGAGCAATTCACTGTAAAAATGTACCGGCTGAGATTATTTCAAATTGGCACCAGATTCCTTGTACATACATTTTGTGCATGATATTTCTCGAAAATTTGCATTTGTGACTTTTATCACATTTTCAAAGAGAGTTGTGTTTTGTCTCCTATAGTATCTCTCCGCTGAGTATGGCAAGTAGAAGGCATATGAACGGCAAAGACCGCTTACAAGATGTAAGTGATGGCTTCTTACTTTTTAGTTTCAACTGCTAGTGCAGGCTTGAGATTGTAACTCGAAGGCTTAATGTGCTGTTACTTACTTGTAATCTTCAGTACCATGATTAAGGTCCTCTTCATCCTAGTCCTTACATTAGTGAGGCGATCCCGCCTCCCGAAGCGCACATGAAAAGCTAGTCTTTTTTTAGTTTCTATTATATAATTCCCTCCCACCCTGCACCATGTCTGCCAGTAACAAGACCAGACAAAACCACAGCGGGAGGGAGGGAACAGAACTGGGATGAGGATGATCCTAAATGGGGTAATGAAGTTTACTGGTAAGTAAAGACACATTACCCCCTCATAGGACCTCCTCGTCTCAGTCCTTACATTAGTGAGGATCTCACAAGCCAAAACACGAGGAGAAAGCATGATTTCAAGGACACATGCTGAACACAAAGTTTAATCAAAACAAAGTTTAAGACATAGCTGCGTTCATAATGACAACAGCAAAATTGGCTACAGAAGCAGGCAACACATCAAGACAATATTGCTGAAAAAAGTATGAAGCTACTTCCAGGTAGCCACCCTACAAATCTCCGGTATACAGGCACCTGCCGCCTCAGCCAAGGAAGTGGACACAGACAGATTGGAGTGTCCCTGAACCAGAGTTGGAGGAACCAGCCCCACAGACTTATTGGACTAGCAAACCGTCAAGCACACCCACCTACTGATGGTGGATGTAGACACCTTCATGCCCTTAGCCACTTCCCCACAGGACACAAACACAGCAGGGGATAGATCAAAGCATTGGTTACATTGCAGAGAAATCTGAAGGGCCCTCCTAACATCCAATACAGCAAGAACCAGATCCCCCTCCTCCCTGGAAAATCAGGATGAAAAATCTCCTGCTGCAAATAGAACTTAGAGGAGACTTCAGTAAAAAAGGTTAGATCAATCCGCAGCACCATCCTGTCAGGTAGGAACTGTAAATAGGGATAAGATAAAAGCAAGGCCCACAATTCACCCAACCTCTGAGCCAAGCTAATTGCCAACTTAGCAGACTACCACAGCAAATTGGCCTCCAACTAAGGCTCAAAAGGGGACAGTTGGAGACCCTACAGGACGGTTGCACATCCCAAGAGGCACAATCACCGAAGTGTATGGTTGATGAAGCCTAAAACTCCATAGCAGCTGAACCACCAATAGAGCAACACCATCCAGCGCAAAACCCAAACCTGTACATGCACGGAATAGCTACCCACTGAGCTTACCGTAACACTTAAGGGTAGAAGCCCTGCAGGAATGTTGAATATCCATCGGCAACAAAGAAGGACAACCCAACGACTTTAACGTCAAACATTCAAGAGCCTAGACATCCTCTCCACCCAATCTTCTGCAGCACCCTTGGGAGGAGGGGAATCAGAGGGAAGGCATACATAAGGCCAGAGGGTGTGGGGATTGATAAGGCATTCACCACCCACACCTGAGGACAAACCACTTTGGAACAGAACCGGGGAAGGAGAGCATTATGAGGAGATGCAAAGAGGTCTACCCATGGCTCTCTGAACTGGAGACAAATGTCCCTGTACAGGGTAACAGCCAGATGGTACAGGACTGAAGACAGCAGGTTGCAGCTCAGGCTCTCCACATGAAAGTTCAGCTGACCCTGGATGTAAACAGCCCTCAAGCCCCTAAGGTGTGACTCTGCCCAGGAACAACTCAGCGAAACCAGATGATTCAGAGACCCGCACCTCGTCCCCCCTTGTCAATTCAAGTAACAGCGAGCCACTTGGTTGTCGGTGTGAACCAACAGATTTGCCCCCTGCAGCTGAACCTGAAAGAACTGCATTACCTGCTTAATGGCTGCCAACTCCCGCCAATTCAAGGAACTGGTGCTGTCCTCCTGAGACCACTGACCATTGGCCTTCAAGGACCCCAACATGGCAATGGTTGTTAGCAACAGTGGAGGAGGAAGCTGGAAACAGATCCCCTTCTCTAGGTTGGGAGTGTGAAGCCACCAACCTAATTCCTGTGCCAGAATAAGAGAGAGAGGAACCAGAGAATCGTAATCTGCATGGGGGGATCCCAGTGAGACAACAGATGATTCATCAGATGCTTGAGCTGCGGGCGACCCCAGGGAACTACAGCTGTGGTAGCAGCCATCAACCCCTGGAGCCTCAACCAAGTCCGAGCCGGGGCTGACTGCTGAGTCAAGAAATCTACCAGAAGGTGCTGCAAAGTACAATGCAAGCAGGAGGGAGAAACACCACCTCTATCCGAGTGTTGAAAAGAACGCAGATAAACTGCAGTTTCTGAGCAGGGACCAGCTGAAATTTTGCCAGATTCAACTTGCTGCCCAAATGTTGGAACATGTTCATGTTCGCTTCCACTGCCAGCAGAGCCTTAGGAAGAGAGGAAGCAGAAATCAAACAATCATCAATATAGAGAGACACAGAGATCCCTGAAACTGCAAAACTACTAAAGCCGGAGCCAATGCCTTGGTAAAAGTCCAGGGAGCAGTGGAGAGTCCGAAGGGCAACACCTCAAACTGGTAATGAGTCCCATCCATGGCAAATCGCAGGAACTGCTGGCTTTCTGGATGGACAGGAACACAAAAATATGCGTCCTCCAGGTCCAGGGATGCCAAAAACTCTCACTAATCAGTGGAATGATGGACTGCAATGGTGTAATCTGAAAATGATCCAGCTTCACCACTCTGTTCAGAGCTTTCAGATTCAGAATTGGGTGGTTAGAAACATCTGGTTTGGGGAATAAGAAGAGAGTCGAGAAGAACCCAGGCACTTGTCTGTCTCTGGCGCTCCGACAATATCGCCCTGTGCGAACAGTTTTTCCACTCCAGATAACAAAGCAGTTCTCTTTATGGTGTTTCCTGACAATGGGGTATCCCGAAAATAAGTCCAAGGAGAAGGGCCTGGGAACAGAATCCTATACCCCTGTCTGATGACTGACAGAACCCACTGGTCAGAAATCAAACTGGACAATCGATCCTGTAACAAACGGAGCCAGGCTCCCACCCCAGCATAATCACTTCTGACCAGCCCCCTGGGACTGCTGATTCTGGGATTGGGATTTGATGGAGAACGCAGTCTCCAACCTCGGGCACATACAAGAAAAAACTGAGAAGAGGAGAGAACTACCTGAAAGTTCTGTTTATGGAAAAAAGATTTCTTCTTTTGCACAGACTGGAAAAGTTTCAGCAATTTTTTCTCTTCTGCAGAACTCTGCACCATCATGTTCAATTTGTCCCCAAAAGGTTTAGGACCCTCAAAGGGCAGTTTATGAATTAAGGCATTCTGTGCTTCTTCCAGACGCCATGGTTTTGTCACAATGACCGTCTACCAGCCAACATAGCCCCTGCCGAGAAAGAGAAAGCCCACAGGGTATCAAATGGACAGGAATTGAGTCAACACCTCCATCTGTGCCAAGACAGGAGTGGGATCCCCTTGATCCTGTAGCCAATCAAATAATTACTCCAAATCCTTAATAAGGACTTGTGAGGCATATGCATAATAAGCGCTTGCCTTGATCCTAAAATTAGATGAGCCGTAGGCCCACTTCAAAGCAACCTCCACCTTCTTTTAAGCAGGATCAGAAAGGAAGCCTCCTAAGAAGACTAGGAAGAGGAAGAAGCCATAAATGATAAAATGGAATTGACCTTAGGGACTTCTGGAAATTGTTCTAAACTTTGCCAGTTGTTCCCTCTTGCCCAAAAAGCGTGGAATCCCCTGCTTATTGACATTTTGCCATTCCTTTGCCAGGATTTTCCTTATGATATCATGCAAGAGCAAATCATCCATCCACCAAGGCACTTTACTAGAAATAGAAACCATCATCCACCAAAGATTTAGAGTCATACCCAAGTACTTCCCGAATATGGGCCAACATGTCTGATAAAACTTTACCATGGACGTATTTGCCTTTTGGGGAATTGTCAAGTTCCTCATCCTCATCCCCTTTTTGTTTCTTTTCAGAAGTTTCACTCAATGTAGCCTGAACCACAGAATTTATCAAGTCCGGTAAGTCTGCCCGAGAGATATGCAACAGGTCATCTTCCTGCAGGTTCTGAACATGCTTCTTCTTGGACTAGATTAGCCAGACAAAGGCACCAACTCTTCATCCCCCATGATTGTAAAAGTCAAGCAGGAAGTGGACAGGAACCACTTCCTATTTATAACTGTCTCTTAGCAACCAAGTCTCAATCTCCACGGGACTTTAGAAGCCAAAAGATAGCCTTGCCACCTCCCCCGCAGCCACACACATAAAAAACCTGGCAGCTAGAACCACCTCAGCACCCGAACAGGTTTCCAGCGAACGTCTAAAACGCTCCTTGCTCCAGCCAAGCACATGTGTGGGTAGCACAGTTCGCGAGCAGAGCAAGTACGCGACCTACCAAACTTACGGTAAGGCCAGTGTGCTCTGTTCAAACCAGCAATAATATTATAAAGAAATGCACAAATACAGCATAAAAGTACCCAAAAGATGCACTTACATTTCAAATCCAACGCGCGTTGCGTTCCGAGAGCCCATCTAAGGACAGGAAAAAAAACTAGAATGGGGGAGGGTGGAAGAGGTTTATATGATAGAAACTAAAAACAGACTAGCGTTTCAGAGGCCTGTTGGGAGGCAGCATCACCTCACTAATGTAAGGACTGGGATGAGGAGGTCCTAATATGGGGTAATGTGCACTTCCCAGAAGACTTTCAACAGGCTGGTGGGCAAAAGTAGTTTAACAGAGCTGCACAGCAAAAAGACAAAGCACCACTGATGCAGCAAGAAGCTGTGCCCATGCCATTGGACTACTTGGGATGATGTTGGAAGAAAATGAAAAAGGAAAGGGAAAATTGCAAATGATTAAAGAAAACATTAGGAAGGGTAGCAACGAAGAAATCGTCTAAAAATATAAACAAGAAAATAGCATAAAGAGAGAAAAAGAAGAAATAAAATAATTAACAATAATGTCTAAAAGGGGAAAGAAAAAAATAAAGGCAACTATCAAATTCCAAACAAACGAACCGCAATTCCCGTAATTCTTCATTCCGTGCCTTGTGTCCTGTTAACTGCCTGGTCTGCTTGTTCTCATGGGCTAGTGTCACTTTAAACCAGCAACCAGGAGAATACTAAATTAATGGCAATAGAAAATAGCCCTGTAAAGTACAGAGGGGCATATTAACAACGGCCAGCGATAATTATCGCTGGCCGTGCTTAGCGTGAGGAATCCTATCGCTGGCTATCGCTGGAAATTATCGCCATGCTAGCGCTGTATTAACAACGCTTAGCGCAAAGGCGATAATTTTCCAGTGATAGCGATGTTTTCCATGGAACATCGCTGGTTTTCCAGCGATGTCCCATGGAAAACGGCGATATACTTGGCGATAGAGCCTGTGGTCTTAGCCACACAATCCATCCCCCATGTTAGGTATGCCTTAGTCAGGAATTTAGCAGACGTTAAATTCCTGCGTTAAGGCATACTTAACGCAATTTAAAATATCGCTAACCCACGTTGCTAATATGGCGATACCTGGGTTAGCGATATTTCCCCTGTTGTTTTCACAGGCACGCCCCTTTGCATCTCATTAGCGATGCGATGGGAGGCGTGCTGAAAACGGACGCTAAGTCAGGAATCACGCGCTAGAGTGTCCTTGTTAATTCGGCGATAAAATTATCGCCGCTTTTCGTCCGAAAACGGACGCTAAAGCGGCGATAATTCATTAACGCCGCCTTGTTAATATGCCCCAGAAGGACTTCACCAACGCACACTTTAAGCTCTCATGTGTCATCTTTGAATGGAGACATTAATGCATGCTGTGGTGGGCAATAGCAAACTGTGACACTTGAACGGACCAATGGATGAGGAAGGCTGGCTGAAAGCCGTTGTATGTATGTATATTAGTGTATATTTTAACTTTGATTTTTTTAGGAGAACATGAGACTGGCAAGATGGCTAAAGCGGTCTCTAGGCCAGACCAAAAAATAACATTTCAAGCATTATTTACTATGCACAGGATTATTTTAGCTGCAATAAAAGGCGAAATGACAATCACATAATTTGAGATGAGGCGTGGAAATTACCCGCTCCCACTCTGGGTAAATTCCTGAGAAGAAAACTTGTACTTTGGTAACTGTTTTTATTGCAGACGGTAATATGCTGTAAATGTGTTCATGCTATCGAAGGCTGGGAGCACCTGGAAGGAGTAACTCAGAGGTAAGATAAACACTTTGGGGGAGATTTACAAAAAGGTCGCGCAACGCAGTGCAGCCCCCCGCGAGGCTGCGCTGCGTTGTGCGACAGGGAGGGAGCAGGAGAGAGCCATATCTTCAAAGATATGGCTATCTCCTCCCCTAGCCCTTGCGCCGGCGCTGATTACAGCTGCCGTGCGCCATGCACACACCTTAGCGCCGCAGCGCTAGGGTCTGTGCATGAGTAAAGCATAGGTTTTGTACAGGAAGGGTACCCTTCCTGTACAAATTACTATGCTCGACACAAGGGAAAGCTTTTCCCACTTTGTATGCGTGCTGCACAGTGCAGCACGCATGCAAAGACGGAAAAGGAAGGAGAAATGAAAGCATTTCTCCTTCCTTGAGGCTAGTTGAAAAGGGCACCGTTTTCTCAAATGTTTTTAGTAAATTGGGTTTAGGGTGAGAAACCTTGGGTGGTTTCATGGGAACGCCCAATCACCACCCTTGGTTTGCCCCCATGGCGCAAAGTAACACGAAGCAGCGCAATACGCTGCTTCGCATTACTTTTACGTTATTTCCAGCGCTAAACAAGTTTAGCGCTGGAAAGTACATTACAAAAAAAAGATTTTGCGTCGTTTTGTGTCAATTTTGTGATGCAAACACGGCGCAAAAGCTTAGTAAATCTCCCCCTTTATGTCTGAACACATGACAGGCACACATGGCTTAGCCCACTGCATTATTCGGCTAGAAAAGCAGAAATCTGCAGAAAGCAGAACGCGACCGTGAAGAGCGGCTACAAGGAAAGCAAGACGCTCGCTCTCTTCGGTACGTCATAGAGACAGGGCTGTGCTGAGGGAAACAAAAGCTGAAATAACTGTTTATGCGCACCAAGGGGCATATTATCAAGAACGGCGTTAAAATTATCGCCGGTTTAGCAGCAGAAAACTGCCACTAAAGCGGCGATAATGGGCTTGATAATATGCCCTGGAGAATTCCAATAGAAGCCCATGTTCACAACAGAACATGGACTTCTATTGGAATTCTCAAGGGCATATTATCAAGCCCATTATCGCCGCTTTAGCGGCAGTTTTCTGCCGCTAAACCGGCGATAATTTTTAACGCCGTTCTTGATAATATGCCCCCAAGGATCAATGAAGGGGTCATAGAAGAGGGACCGTTTTCTAAAGCGCGCTAATTGCAACAAAAAATGGTCAGCAAACCAAACCAAATGAAAGCATTAAAATTACACTTTATTAAATCTCAAATTATTAAAACAATGAATGAAAGTAAGGTACAGACGTACTTATCTTGACTGCGAGGAGAGGACTTGTTGCTCCCAGTCAAATGGTGTATAATAGGCTTGGCAATCTGTGATTGATCATTACCACTCTGACAAGATACTGTATTTGTTTCTCTTTGTATGATGGGAACTGTACTTTATTTTGGCTGCTATTTAATAAATGCCAGAAAAGATAGCATAATTGAAGCCTTCTGTCTTGTGACAGATGACCACATGCCCATAAGCATGTCTGTTTTTTTTTTACCGAAATGTAAAAGTCTTTACTGTAGGAATGTAGTTGAAGAACAGGGAGGATGGTTGAATTGAGCACCTCGGGCACATAACCGTCCAAAATAGTCATGCACACAACCAAACAAACCTTGCACCAAACTAATGGGCCATATTATCAAGAACGGCGATACAATTATTGGCGCTTTAGCGGCAGAAAACTGCCGCTAAAGCGGCGATAATGGGCTTGATAATATGCCCTGGAGAATTCCAATAGAAGCCCATGTTCACACCAGAACATGGACTTCTATTGGAATTCTCAAGGGCATATTATCAAGCCTATTATCGCCGCTTTAGCGGCAGTTTTCTGCTGCTAAAGCAGTGATAATTTTTAACGCCGTTCTTGATAATATGCCCCTAATGTGTCTGGAAATCCGACATATGGATTTCAACCCCTTCCAGCAAAGCTTTGGTCACTTTAGCAACCACAGCAAACTTAACACACGTTTTAATAAAGCTTATTTTACATTTCCAGCATTTATACAATGTTCGGTTTGAATGTTTCATAAAGAAAGGCATGTGCAAGCTAGTCTGCATCTAGGCCCTCCCAATGATTGGCACATATGGGTCAAGAAACAAAAGATATTTGCTCAGGATCACATAGAGTTGTCAATTGGGGGAGCTAGAGTTCGAACCCATATTTTGTGGTTCTGCAGTTTAGAAACAAAAGGGGCTGATTACAAGTTTGGCGGCCTCACCATTGTACAGCTCAGCGGCAGTCCCAAGAAGACCGCTGAGCCGGTGGTCTTCCACCTGACGAATTATGAGTTTTAGTAGCAGTGTGTGGGCGGCGGAGTCACAGTGGCCGCACTCTTCAGCTCTGGAAATGAGCCGAAAGCCAATGCCGGCCATACTGGGGTGCCTCCAGACAGTGGGGCACACTGTATCCTTGCATTCCATTGTGCAAGTGAAACATTGCGTGCACCCAACCTGGAGGCACTGGAGGGCCCTACATGAGCACCAGCTACATTACAAATGGGCATATTTGCCCTTGATCTATTACTTCGGCTCATTACCTCTCTTTCTGCCTACTCTCGCATGGCAGTGTCCCCGCCAGGAACAGGTTGACAGAAAGGCAGGTCGTAATTTGGCTAGCTGTTAGCTGCATAGGACCGCCTTCATAGGCTGCCTCTGCTGCGGCGGTAGCAAAAATGTCGGCAGTGGCGGCGGTCTCACTGCACAGATTGTAATCAGGCGGTCGGTCCGCCAAGAAGGCGGTGGTCGGACCGCTGTAAAGGCGATGCCATAATCGAAATCAGGCCCGTAGACACATTCCACTTAAAATATATTTATAATATTGGAACTGGTTTGCTCTAATATACTTGACAATACCATTTCAAACCTCTGTTGCTCAAGTTGATTGAAATTGCATTTTGCCTCGTTCAACATGTGTCTCCTTATTACAACAGATACTGTGTACAAAGCTGATCTCTTCCTCTTTGCATTCAAATCCTGTGTTATCTCTCAAGTACTTCTTTGTGGCCACAGCTTTGTTAACCAATTTTTGCCTAAAGTGCTATCTGGATGTCGTGACGCGCTGTCACTATTTTCTGTTTTGATTAGACAAACATACTACTACACATTATATACGTCTATGTAAAGTGTGATTTCCATGTTAGGTTTGACCATAATTAGTGACTTTCACACTATAATTAACCAGAGTTAAAATGTGTTCACATTAAGTTAACCACAGTTACTGTGGACCTCAGTAAATTATAGTTCGAGCCCGGAAGTAACTATAATTTGCGCCCTCGCTGTGCACTGCTTATACCCTCACATATTAGATCACTGATGACATGTACAATGACAGCTTTGATAACATCATAGATGACATCTGAAGTTACATCATTTATGACAACACTGTGCATGGTGGGGCAGCAAGTTATAGTTACTTCAGGTGTCAAGTTTTAGTTACTTGAGATAACTATAACTGGTGAATTTCAGTGTTTTTGTTCATTTAAAACAATGAGTTTTAACTGACATTTTCACCTAACTATAACACACCTTTAACCTTATTTTTTTTCTTTGAATTTCTAAGTTTTTTAAATATATAGTAAGATAATATTACAATTCCTAACTATGATATCACTTGTTTTTCTCAGTGAATATATATACATATATATGTATGTATCCAAACCACAGTTGCGCTCCTACTGGAGAAACTACGACCCTCGGGAAGTGGTGCGATCGCCGGCGGAGCAAGCCGGTAATTACGAATAAATCAGCACTAAGAGTAAGAATGCGCTCTCAGGTGGGGATGATGAATGCAAGGTAGATTTATTACATCATAAATCTTATCGTAACGTGTTTCGGCCGTCCACAGCGGCCTTGAGAGCGCGTTCTTACTCTTTGTGCTGATATATATATATATATATTCACTGAAAAAACCATAGGTTTTAGGGACAGTTATAGTTAGTTGGACATTGCACTCGTACAAAACCCGTGAAATTCCCCTGTTATAGTTAGTTCAGCTAACTATAACTCGCGCCCCCGCAATGCACTGCTGATGACGTCACATATTACATCACTCATGACATGGTCAGTGACATCACTGATGACATCACTGATGACATCTCAAATGACATCGCTGATGACATCACTGATGACATCATCCAGTGACTGTGTGTTTCTGTAAAGATTAAATATGTTTAATATATATAGGGAAAGGGGTATTGAAGAATGAGTGGGTGTATAAGTGTCTGAATGGATGATTTAGTACGTGAGTGACTGACTCTACAAGTGAGTGATTAAACGTATCTTACTGAATGCATGGGTTAGTGACTAAACTGTGTGAATGTCTGTATCCGTCTGCTTGTTGGTGTGTAAGTGGATGCATGGATTTGCGAATAGCTACATGAGTGTCTATATGGGTTATTGATTGGTTCTCTGAGTATCTGTATGGCTGCCTGAGTGTTTGTGTGGGTGGGGTGTGTGTGACTCTATACATAGATGTGTGAGTGGGTGATTCACTGGGTGCATGATTTCAAGAGTGCATCTGTGATGGACTGCTTGGGTGGGTGAGTGTGTGTATGGGTGTGTTAGTGAGTGAATGTATATCTCAGTGGTACATGTGCGAGTAACTACATATGTAAAAGGCAGTATATATGTGTGTTAGAGTATTTAAATGGCTATAAGTGAGAGTGTGTTATTGTGAGAGTGGCTGTATGGATGCGTGTGTGCTTGTATCAGTTATTGTATAAGAGCGTAAGAATGTGCTAGTATTTGTATGAGTAAGTGAGCTGGTGTGTGTATAACTGTATAGGTGAGTAAATGGGTGTGTGATTAATTTTTTGCATGACTGACTAGGTGTGTGAGTACCTCTATGGATGAGTGGCGGTGTGTGAGTGTTTATATAGGTGTATGAGTGCATATGATAGTCCTGTACTGAGTGACTGTAAGTATGAGTGACTGTACAGGTGAGTGAGTGGATGTGTGTGTAGACCTAAGAATCAGTGAGTGGGTATGTAGTTTTTGGTGTTGGAGTGTCTATGGTTTTGAGAATGGCAGTCTGTAATTTAGAGTGGGTGTATCAAAAGTTATATTAGGGTGTGAGAAGATGCATGAAATTATCACATGGATGATGTCATCAGTGATGTCATTTGAGATGTCATCAGTGATGTCATCAGTGATGTCACTGACCATGTCATGAGTGATGTAATATGTGACGTCATCAGCAGTGCATTGCGGGGCGCGAGTTATAGTTAGCTGAACTAACTATAACAGGGGAATTTCACGGGTTTTGTACGAGTGCAATGTCCAACTAACTATAACTGTCCCTAAAACCTATGGTTTTTTCAGTGAATTTCAAAGGTTTTTTAAATGCTAATTTCTAACTATAACGTGTCTGAAACCTATGGTTTTTTCAGTGAATTTCAAAGGTTTTTTAAATGCTAATTTCTAACTATAACGTGCCTGAAACCTATGGTTTTTTCAGTGAATTTCAAAGGTTTTTTAAATGCTAATTTCTAACTATAACGTGCCTGAAAACTATGATTTTTTAAGTGAATTTCAAAGGTTTTTTAAATGCTAGTTTCTAACTATGCCAACAGAGGTAGGACATGTGAAGAAAGAAGAAAAAACGCACAGAAAGAAGCAAAAGATGTGCAGAAAGAACCAACAGAGGAGCAGAAAGAGGCCTTGTTGCAAAATCATCCTGTGCCCACAACTTTTTCAGACGGGTACTGGTGGTAACTGACTCTGACTAACCAGAGCCAGTGCACGTTTGCACAGTGGTGAAGGGAGGGGGCCTGAGGTGATATGTGTGCAAACGCGCCCCGTGGCGCGTTTTAAGTTGCGGGATTAAGTCCCCTTGAATCCTGAGGGTCCCTGGGGTCCAACTAGCCCCCAGGTACCTACAGTTAGGACCACAGAGCTGAGTTGCAGAGAGGCGTTCCGAGGCCACGCACCTTTTTTCACCTCTCTGCAACGCACCTCTGTTGTGCTTACTGAAGGTACCTGGTGGGCTAGTTGGCCCCCAGGATTCAAAGGAATTAACTCCCCAACTTAAAACGCACCACAGGGCGTGTTTGCGCACATGTCACCTGAGGCCCCGCCCCTCCCTTCACCACTGTGCATACGCGCCCCGTGGCGCGTTTTAGGTTGGGGGATTAGGTCACCTTGAATCCTGAGAGTCCCTGGGGCCCAACCAGCCCACCAGGTACTTCCAGTAAGCACCACAGGCCTGCGTTGCAACGCCTGTAACAAATTGCGCAGTTGTGTTTAGGTAGTGAAGAGGGTCGTGCTGGGGGTAGTGTTTTAGGGTTTAGGGTAGTGCAGTGGTGTTTGTGTAGTGTAGGGGGTCATGCTGGGGGTAGGTTTAGGGTAGTGCAGTGGTGTTTGGGTAGTGTAGGGAGTCGTGCTGGGGAGTGTTTTAGGGTTTAGGGTAGTACAGTGGTGTTTGGGTAGTGTAGGGGGTCGTGCTGGGGTTAGTGTTTTAGGGTTTTAGGGTTTAGGGTAGTGCAGTGGTGTTTGGGTAGTGTAGGGGATACTGCTGGGGGTAGTGTTTTAGGGTTTAGGGTAGTGCAATGGTGTTTGGGTAGTGTAGGGGGTACTGCTGGGGGTAGTGTTTTAGGGTTTAGGGTAGTGCAGTGGTGTTTGGGTAGCGTAGGGGGTACTGCTGGGGGTAGTGTTTTATGGTTTAGGGTAGTGCAGTGGTGTTTGGGTAGTGTAGGGGTTCGTGCTGGGGGTAGTTTTTAGGGTTTAGGGTAGTGCAGTGGTGTTTGTGTAGTGTAGGAGGTCGTATTTTAGGGTTTAGGGTAGTGCAGTGGTCTTTGGGTAGTGTAGGGAGTCGTGCGGGGGGTATTGTTTTAGAGTTTAGGGTAGTGCAGTGGTCTTTGGGTAGTGTAGGGGTTGTGCGGGGGGTAGTGTTTTAGGGATTAGGGTAGTGCATTGGTATTTGGGTAGTGTAGGGGGTCATGCGGGGGGTAGTGTTTTAGGGTTTAGGGCAGTGCAGTGGTGTTTAGGTAGTGTAGGGGGTCGTGCTGGGGGAGTGTTTTAGGGTTTAGGGCAGTGCAGTGGTGTTCGGGTAGTGTAGGGGGTCGTGCTGGGGGAGTGTTTTAGGGTTTAGGGCAGTGCAGTCGTGTTCGGGTAGTGTAGGGGGTCGTGCTGGGGGGAGGATTTTAGGGTTTAGGGTAGTGCAGTGGTGTTTGGGTAGTGTAGGGGGTCATGCTGGGGGTAGTGTTCTAGGGTTTAGGGCAGTGCAGTGGTGTTCGGGCAGTGTAGGGGGTCTTGCTGGGGGTGGTGTTTCAGGATTTAGGGCAGTGCAGTGGTGTTCGGGCAGTGTAGGGGGTCGTGCAGGGGATGGTGTTTCAGGGTTTAGGGCAGTGCAGTGGTGTTCGGGCAGTGTAGGGGTCGTGCAGGGGTGGTGTTTCAGGGTTTAGGGCAGTGGTGTTCGGGCAGTGTAGGGGGTCATGCTGGGGGTGGTGTTTCAGGGTTTGGGGCAGTGCAGTGGTGTTCGAGCAGTAAAGGGGTCATGCTGGGGGTGGTGTTTCAGGGTTTAGGGCAGTGCAGTGGTGTTCGGGCAGTGTAGGGGGCGGTGCAGGGGGTGGTGTTTCAGGGTTTAGGGCAGTGCAGTGGTGTTCGGGCAGTGTAGGGGGTGGTGCAGGGGGTGGTGTTTCAGGGTTTAGGGCAGTGCAGTGGTGTTCGGGCAGTGTAGGGGGTCGTGCAGGGGTGGTGTTTCAGGGTTTAGGGCAGTGCAGTGGTGTTCGGGCAGTGTAGGGGGCGGTGCAGGGGGTGGTGTTTCAGGGTTTAGGGCAGTACAGTGGTGTTCGGGCATTGTAGGGGGTGGTGCTGGGGCTGGTGTTTCAGGGTTTAGGGCAGTGCAGTGGTGTTCGGGCAGTGTAGGGGGTCGTGCTGGGGCTGGTGTTTCAGGGTTTAGGGCAGTGCAGTGGTGTTCGGGCAGTGTAGGGGGTCGTGCTGGGGCTGGTGTTTCAGGGTTTAGGGCAGTGCAGTGGTGTTCGGGCAGTGTAGGGGGTCGTGCTGGGGCTGGTGTTCAGGGTTTAGGGCAGTGCAGTGGTGTTCGGGCAGTGTAGGGGGTCTTGCTGGGGCTGGTGTTTCAGAGTCTAGGGCAATGCAGTGGTGTTCGGGCAGTGTAGGTGGTCTTGCTGGGGCTGGTGTTTCAGGGTTTAGGGCAGTGCAGTGGTGTTCGGGCAGTGTAGGGGGTCGTGCTGGGGGTGGTGTTTCAGGGTTTAGGGCAGTGCAGTGGTGTTCGGGCAGTGTAGGGGGTCGTGCTGGGGCTAGTGTTTCAGGGTTTAGGGCAGAGCAATGGTGCTCAGGCAGTGTAGGGGGTTGTGCTGGGGGTGATGTTTCAGGGTTTAGGGCAGTGCAGTGGTGTTCGTGCAGTATAGGGGGTCGTGCTGGGGGTGGTGTTTCAGGGTTTAGGGCAGTGCAGTGGTGTTCGGGCAGTGTAGGGGGTTGTGCTGGGGGTGATGTTTCAGGGTTTAGGGCAGTGCAGTGGTGTTTGTGCAGTATAGGGGGTCGTGCTGGGGGTGGTGTTTCAGGGTTTAGGGCAGTGCAGTGGTGTTCGGGCAGTGTAGGGGTCATGCAGGGGCTGGTGTTTCAGGGTTTAGGGCAGTGCAGTGGTGTTCGGGCAGTGTAGGGGGTCATGCTGGGGTGGTGTTTCAGGGTTTAGGGCAGTGCAGTGGTGTTTGGGCAGTGTAGGGTGTCGTGCTGAGGGGTGGTGTTTCAGGGTTTAGGGCAGTGCAGTAGTGTTTGGGCAGTGTAGGGGGTCGTGCAGGGGGTGGTGTTTCAGGGTTTAGGGCAGTGCAGTGGTGTTCGGCCAGTGTAGGTAGTCTTGCTGGGGGTGGTGTTTCAGGGTTTAGGGCAGTGCAGTAGTTTTCGGGCAGTGTAGGCGGTCGTGCTGGGGCTGGTGTTTCAGGGCTTAGGGCAGTGCAGTGGTGTTCGGGCAGTGTACGGGGTTGTGCTGGGGCTGGTGTTTCAGGGTTTAGGGCAGTGCAGTGGTGTGCGGGCAGTGTACGGGGTCGTGCTGGGGCTGGTGTTTCACAGTTTAGGGCAGTGCAGTGGTGTTCGGGCAGTGTAGGGGGTCATGCTGAGGATGGTGTTTCAGGTATTAGGGCAGTGCAGTGGTGTTCGGGCAGTGTAGGGGGTCGTGCTGGGGCTGGTGTTTCAGGGTTTAGGGCAGTGCAGTGGTGTTCGGGCAGTGTAGGGGGTCGTGCTGGGGCTGGTGTTTCAGGGTTTTGGGCAGAGCAGTGGTGTTCGGGCAGTGTAGGGGGTCGTGCTGGGGGTGGTGTTTCAGGGTTTAGGGCAGTGCAGTGGTGTTCGGGCAGTGTAGGGGGTCTTCTGGGGGTGATGTTTCAGGGTTTAGGGCAGTGCAGTGGTGTTCGGGCAGTGTAGGGGGTCTTGCTGGGGGTAGTGTGTCAGGGTTTAGGGCAGTGCAGTGGTGTTCGGGCAGTGTAGGGGGTCGTGCTGGGGTTGGTGTTTCAGGGTTTAGGGCAGTGGTGTTCGGGCAGTGTAGGGGGTCTTGCTGGGGGTGGTGTTTCAGGGTTTAGGGCAGTGGTGTTCGGGCAGTGTAGGGGGCCTTGCTGGGGGTGATGTTTCAGGGTTTAGGGCAGTGCAGTGGTGTTCGGGCAGTGTAGGGGGTCTTGCTGGGGGTAGTGTTTCAGGGTTTAGGGCAGTGCAGTGGTGTTCGTGCAGTATAGGGGGTCGTGCTGGGGATGGTGTTTCTGGGTTTAGGGCAGTGCAGTAGTGTTCGAGCAGTGTAGGGGGTTGTGCAGGGGGTGGTGTTTCAGGGTTTAGTGCAGTGGTGTTCGGGCAGTGTAGGGGGTCGCGCTGGGGGTGGTGTTTCAGGGTTTTGGGCAGTGCAGTGGTGTTCGGGCAGTGTAGGGGGTCATGCACGGGGTGGTGTTTCAGGGTTTAGGGCAGTACAGTGGTGTTCGGGCAGTGTAGGGGGTCGTGCTGGGGCTGGTGTTTCAGGGTTTAGGGCAGTGCAGTGGTGTTCGGGCAGTGTAGGCGGTCGTGCTGGGGCTGGTGTTTCAGGGTTTAGGGCAGTGCAGTGGTGTTCGGGCAGTGTAGGGGGTCTTGCTGGGGCTGGTGTTTCTGGGTTTAGGGCAGTGCAGTGGTGCTCGGGCAGTGTAGGGGGTCGTGCTGGGGGTGATGTTTCAGGGTTTAGGGTAGTGCAGTGGTGTTCGGGCAGTGTAGGGGGTCGTGCAGGGGCTGGTATTTCAAGGTTTAGGGCAGTGCAGTGGTGTTCGGGCAGTGTAGGGGGTCGTGCTGGGGCTGGTGTTTCAGGGTTTTGGGCAGAGCAGTGGTGTTCGGGCAGTGTAGGGGGTCATGCTGGGGGTAGTGTTTCAGGGTTTAGGGCAGTGCAGTGGTGTTCGGGCAGTGTAGGAGGTCGTGCTGGGGGTGGTGTTTCAGGGTTTAGGTCAGTGGTGTTCGGGCAGTGTAGGGGGTCTTGCTGGGGGTAGTGTTTCAGGGTTTAGGGCAGTGCAGTGGTGTTTGGGCAGTGTAGGGGGTCATGCTGGGGGTGGTGTTTCAGGGTTTAGGGCAGTGCAGTGGTGTTCGGGCAGTGTAGGGGGTCGTGAAGGGGTGGTGTTTCAGGGTTTAGGGCAGTGCAGTGGTGTTCGGGCAGTGTAGGGGGTCGTGCTAGGGGTGGTGTTTCAGGGTTTAGGGCAGTGCAGTGGTGTTCGGGCAGTGTAGGGGGTCATGCAGGGGCTGGTGTTTCAGGGTTTAGGGCAGTGCAGTGGTGTTCGGGCAGTGTAGGGGGTCGTGCTGGGGGTAGTGTTTTAGGGTTTAGGGTAGTGCAGTGGTGCTTGTGTAGTGTATGGGGTTGTGCTGGGGGTAGTGTTTTAGGGTTTAGCGTAGTGCAGTGGTGTTTGTGTAGTGTAGGGGGTCATGTTTTAGGGTAGTGCAGTGGTGTTTGGGTAGTGTAGGGGGTCGTGCTGGGGGTAGTGTTTTAGGATTTAGGTTAGTGCAGTGGTGTTTGGGTAGTGTAGGGGGTCGTGCTGGGGGTAGTGTTTTAGGGTTTAGGGCAGTGCAGTGGTGTTTGTGTAGTGTAGGGGGTCGTGCTGGGGGTAGTGTTTTAGGGTTTAGGGTAGTGCAGTGGTGCTTGTGTAGTGTAGGAGGTCGTGCTGGGGGTAGTGTTTTAGGGTTTAGGGTAATGCAGTGGTGTTTGTGTAGTGTAGGGGGTCATGTTTTAGGGTAGTGCAGTAGTGTTTGGGCAGTGTAGGTGGTCGTGCTGGTGGTAGTGTTTTAGGATTTAGGTTAGTGCAGTGGTGTTTGGGTAGTGTAGGGGGTCGTGCTGGGGGTAGTGTTTTAGGGTTTAGGATAGTGCAGTGGTGCTTGTGTAGTGTAGGGGGTCGTGCTGGGGGTAGTGTTTTAGGGTTTAAGGTAGTGCAGTGGTGTTTTTGTAGTGTAGGGGGTCATGTTTTAAGATGCAATGCTCCAATACCTGACCAGTCTGCACTACATAAAACTGCAAAAAAACTAAAAATAAAAAGTGTTTTGCACACTTTTGTCATTGGGCTATATGTGGGCTACATCTGGGTAATATTTGTGCTACATTTGGGCTCTTTTTTCACTGGTGGCCATCTTGGAAGACTTCTTTGTTATGAAGTTTCCTAATTTCTTCATTTACTGCAGTCTCCTCAGTAGGAAATCCTTTCAGTTTTTACTTTGATTCCATCAAGAAGGCATTCAGATGTCTCACATCTGCCATAAATTCAGAATGTTAGCACTCTAGTTGCTCATTAGATCACTGGAGTAAAGCTACTGCTCACCAGGGAGTTAACTGGTAGTCTGCTGCTGGTATTGAAAGTGATTGTTTCAGTCTGCATGTCAGAATTTTCTAATGAAATAGAAGAGGATTTGAGATCTCACTTAAAACATGCCCTAATTTTTCTTTCTGCAGCACTAACCATAATTTCTATTTCAAAAGAACCCCTCATTTTGTTCCTTTTTAAATTAAATGTTTTAAGTCTTACTGGTTTATTCCAATCAAGATGGCTTCAGGTGTGCCATACTTTTGTCATAAGTAAGGCTGTTAGCGCTCTAGTTGTTCTTTAGAACACTCTGGGAAGCTGCAGTAGAACACAAAGGCATCAACTGGCAGGCTGCTCCTGTTGAAATATAACAGGAAGATATTTGAGATCACACTTGAAATATGTCCTAATTTTTCTTTCTACAGCACTAACCATAATTTCTATGACAAAATGAACCCCATCATTTTGTTCCTTTTTAAATTAAATGTTTTAAGTGTTACCAGTTTATTCCAATCAAGATGGCTTCAGGTGTGCCATACTTTTGTCATAAGTAAGGCTGTTAGTGCTCTAGTTGTTCTTTAGAACACTCTGGGAAGCTGCAGTAGAACACAAAGGCATCAACTGGCAGGCTGCTCCTGTTGAAATATAACAGGAAGATATTTGAGATCACACTTGAAACATGTCCTAATTTTTCTTTCTACAGCACTAACCATAATTTCTATGACAAAATGAACCCCATCATTTTGTTCCTTTTTAAATTAAATTGTTTAAGTGTTACCAGTTTATTCCAATCAAGATGGCTTCAGGTGTGCCATACTTTTGTCATAAGTAAGGCTGTTAGCACTCTAGTTGTTCTTTAGAACACTCTGGGAAGCTGCAGTAGAACACAAAGGAATCAACTGACAGTCTCTGCCCTTGTTGGATGTACATGTTTTACTGAGAATGTCAGACTTCATTCTCACATGAGTGAGAAAGATAATGTGAATTTACAGAAAATATGCTCTCATTTTAGCTTCAGGAGCACCTTCCAAACCTCCATGGGACAAGCATGAGAAAATAGTGTTCTCTCAAACATGATTCATGATATCCCAGCAGAAGGTTTTTCACATGGTAAAATCACCTTAGAATACACCACAATTCCTAAAATTAGTATGGTACCATCAACAAATAAATTCTAATGTAGCTAAAGCCTGTTATCACCCTTTATAGTTCTCCTTTTGGTGACCCTCAAAATCTTCTATTCACTACAATGCATTTCAATGAGGTACTATCATTTATATTGGTCCCAAGATGGCTGCCAGCAATTCCAGGATGAAGTGCTGACAGCCAATCAGATCTCACGATGACATGTGTGGTTAGGCTCCGCCCAGATATATATGTGACTTTACTTTTGATTTTCTCAGGAACTACTGAACGGATTTACACCATTTAAGCAAAAGGCACGACACTGAACCAAGGGCTACCTCTTTGCCAAATTTGGTGTAATTCCGTTCAGCAGTTCGGGCTGTAGCTGCGACTAAAGGTTCCTATGGAAAAATGAATGGGGAAAACGCGTTTTGGGACCCCCCTTTTTTCTCGGCCCCCGCTTCACGTATCACCCCGAAACTTTCAGGATAGGAGCGGACCGGAGCGCCCCAACAAGTTGGAAACTTTCGCGAAGATTCGTCAACCGGCGCCCACGTTATTTCAAATAGAATGTTGCGGATTTCCTATGGATAATAGGTTTTAACTATAACTATCTACTGGCGACCGCCAGTAGATAATATATATATATATATATATATATATATATATATATATATATATATATATATATATATATATCTCTCCACAGAACCCCTCCGACAAGCAGAAGGAAGAGGCCACACGAGGAATCCAGGGAAAAGCTTTTATTGGACAGCAGTTAAGGCATAACCACAGGTTTCAGGGACGTTATAGTTAGTTGGACATTTCACTCGTACAAAACCAGAGAAATTCCCCAGTTATAGTTAGTTCAGCTAACTATAACTCACGCCCCCGAAAATGCACTGCTGATGACGTCACATATTACATCATTCATGACATGGTCAGTGACATCACTGATGACATCTCAAATGACATCACTGATGACATCACTGATGACATCATCCAGTGACTGTGTGTTTTTGTAAAGTTTAAATATGTTTTATATATATGGCCAAGGTGTATTGAAGAATGAGTGGGTGTTCAAGTGTCTGGATGGATGATTTAGTAGGTGCTTGACTGACTGTATAAGTGAGTGATTAAATGTGTCTTCCTGAATGCATGGGTTGGTGAGTAGCTACATGAGTGTCTATATCGGTTATTGATTGGTTGCTTGAGAATTTGTATGGGAGGCTGAGTGTGTGTGTGGGTGGGTGGGAGGTGTGTGACTCTGTGCATAGATGTGTGAGTGGTTGATTCACTGGGTGTATGGGTTCAAGAGTGCATGTGGAAACAGCTGTATGGGTGGGTGAGTGTGTGTATGGGTGTGTTGGTGAGTGAATGGATGTCTCAGTGGTACATGTCCAAGTAACTACATAGGGAAAAGGCAGTGTATGTGAGAGTTGGAGTATAAATGACTATACGTGAGAGTCAGTGATTGCGAGAGTGGCTGTATGGAGGAGTGTGTACTTGTATCAGTGATTATATAAGAGAGTAAGTATGCATTACTATCTGTATAGGTGAGTAAATGGGAGTGTGATTGATTCTTTGCATGGCTGACTAGGTGTGTGAGTAACTCCATGGATGAGTGGCGGTGTGTGAGTGTCTGTATAGGTGTATGAGTGCATATGATAGTGTTGTATTGATGAGTGACTGCATGTATGAGTGATTGTATGGGTGAATGAGTGGATGTGTGTGTAGACCTAGGAATCAGTGAGTGCGCATGTAGTAACTGGTATTGGTGTGTCGATGGTTTCGAAAATGGTAGTCTGTATTTTACAATGGGTGTATCAAAGGTTATATTAGAGTGTGAGGAGGTGCATCAGATTTTCACGTGGATGATGTCATCAGTGATGTCATCAGTGATGTCATTTGAGATGTCATCAGTGATGTCATCAGTGATGTCACTGACCATGTCATGAATGATGTAATATGTGACATCATCAGCAGTGCATTGCGGGGGCGCGAGTTATAGTTAGCTGAACTAACTATAATGGGGGAATTTCTCTGGTTTTGTACGAGTGAAATGTCCAACTAACTATAACATCCCTGAAACCTGTGGTTTTTTCAGTGAATTTCTAAGGTTTTTTAAATGCTAATTTCTAACTATAACGTCCCTGAAACCTATGGTTTTTTCAGTGAATTTCAAAGGTTTTTTAAATGCTAATTTCTAACTATAACGTCCCTGAAACCTATCGTTTTTTCAGTAAATTTCAAAGGTTTTTTAAATGCTAATTTCTAACTATGCCTACAAAGGTAGGACATGTGAAGAAAGAGGAAGAAAAGCGCACAAAGAAACAAGACAAATGCAGAAAGAGGCAACAGAAGTCCAGAAAGACGAAGAAAAGTGCAAGAAGAAGCAAGAGATGTGCAGAAAGAACCAACAAAGGAGCAGAAAGTCCTCCTGTGCCCCCAACTTTTTGCTGATGGGTACTGGTGGTAACTGACTCTGACTAACCTGCCCTAGAGCCAGTGCTATGCTAAAAGACACTTAGAATACAGTGAAAACACCTACATACACTAGGGAACACTATGCGTTGGGGTACCCCTGTGATTAGCATGACCTCCTCTGTATTTGCCATGAGTTAGTGCCTGGGTCATTGGATGAGTACATGGGTACTGACTGGATGATTAGAGTACTGCAAGGAGAGTGGATGGTGAATTTATAAACGCTTGTGTTTTGGCGGAGTGATTGGATAAGGACATGGAACTGGTTAGGTGATTGGAGGAGTGCATGGGTAGTGACAAGGAGATGGCTGGACTGCATCAGTAGTCCTCAGGGGATTGTAGCAGTGCATGTGTTAGTGCCTGGGTCATTGCATGAGTACATGGGTAGTGACTGGATGATTAGAGTACTGCAAGGAGAGTGCATGGTGAATTTATAAGTGCTTGTGTTTTGGCAGAGTGATTGGATAAGTACATGGTGCTCGCCGGGTGATTGGAGGAGTGCATGGGTAGTGACAGGGCGATGGCTGGACTGCATCAGTAGTGCTCAGGGTATTGTAGCAGTGTATGAGTTAGTGCATGGGTCATTGCATGAGTGCATGGGTACTGACTGGATGATTAGAGTAATGCAAGGAGAGTGCATGGTGAATTTATAAATGCTTGGGTTTTGGCGGAGTGATTGGATAAGTACATGGTGCTCGCTGAGTGATAGGAGGAGTGCATGGGTAGTGACAGGGCGATGGCTGGACTGCATCAGTAGTGCTCAGAGTATTGTAGCAGTGCATGAGTTAGTGCATGGGTCATTGCATGAGTGCATGGGTACTGACTAGATGATTAGAATACTGCAAGGAGAGTGCATGGTGAATTTATAAGTGCTTGGGTTTTGGCGGAGTGATTGGATAAGTACACACATGTCACATCAGGCCCGCCCCTCCCTTCACCACTGTGCAAACGCGCCCCCTGGCGGGTTTAAGTTGGGGGATTAATTCCCTTGAATCCTGAGGGTCCCTGGGGCCAACTAGCCCACCAGGTACCTCCAGTAAGCGCCACAGAGCTGCGTTGCAGAGAGGTGGTCCAAGGCCACTCCCTTTTTACACCTCTCTGCTACGCAGCTCTGTGGCGCTTACTGGAGGTACCTGGTGGGCTAGTTGGACCCAAGGGACCCTCAGGATTCAAGGGGACTAAATCCCCCAACTTACAACGCGCCAGAGGGCCCGTTTGCACAGTGGTGAAGGGAGGGGGTGGGACCTGATGTGACAAATGTGCAAACACGCCCCGTGGCGTCTTTTAAGTTGGGAGATTAAGTCCCCTTGAATCCTGAGGGTCCCTAAGGCCCAACTAGCCCACCACGTACCTCCAGTAAGCACCACAGAGCTGCGTTGCAGAGAGGTGGTCCGAGACCACGCTCCTTTTTACACCTCTCTGCAACGCAACTCTGTTGCACTTACTGAAGGTACCTGGTGGGCTAGTTGGCCCCCAGGGACCCTCAGGATACAAGGGGACTTAATCCCCCAAGTTAAAACGCACCACGGAGCGCGTTTGCACACTTGTCACATCAGGCCCCGCCCCCTCCCTTCACCACTGTGCAAACACGCCCCGTGGCGCGTTTTAAGTTGGGGGATTAGGTCACCTTGAATCCTGAGGGTCCCTGGGGCCCAACTAGCCCACCAGGTACTTCCAGTAAGCACCACAGGCCTGCCTTGCAGAGAGGTGGTCCGAGGCCACGCCCCTTTTTACACCTCTCTGCAACGCAGCACTGTGGCGCTTACTGGAGGTACCTGGTGGGCTAGTTGGACCCCAGGGACCCTCAGGATTCAAGGGGACTTAATCCCCCAACTTAAAACACGCCACAGGGCGTGTTTGCACACATGTCACCTCAGGCCCCGTCCCCTCCCTTCACCACTGTGCAATAGCGCCCCGTGGCACGTTTTAAGTTGGGGGATTAAGTCCCCTTGAATCCTGAGGGTCCCTGGGGTCCAACTAGCCCACCAGCTACCTCCAGTAAGCACCACAGAGCTGCGTTGCAGAGAGGTGTAAAAAGGGGCGTGGCCTGGACCACCTCTCTGCAAGGCAGCCCTGTGGTGCTTACTGGAGGTACCTGGTGGGCTAGTTGGCCCCCAGGGACCCTCAGGATTAAAGATGAATTCATTCCCCAACTTAAAACGCGCCACAGGGTGCGTTTGCAGTGTTGCTGGGAGGGCGGGGCCTCAGTGCGATGCCGGCTTTTTTTTTTATTATTTTTTTTTTAGAAGGGGGGCTGTGTGGCCCCCCTTCCTTTCCTATTTTATGGGCCCTGGGGATCCCATCCCCAGGGCCTGACCCCTATTTTTTCTATTTTTTTCAAAAATGGAAGGGGGCCGCATGGCCCCCCTCCCGAGGCCATATTCGGCCCCGGGGATCCCATCCCCCGGGGCATGGCCAGTGTTTATTTAAAAAATATATATATTTGGAGGGGGGTGCGTGGCCTCCCTCCTCAGGCCATTTATGGCCCCGGGGATCCCATCCCCCGGGGCCGGCCTTTGCGTGTTTTAAAAAAAAATTATTTTATTTTTATGGGGGAGGTGGGCCGCGTGGCCCCCCTCCCAGGCCACTCCTGGCCCCGGGGACCCCATCCCCCAGGGCCTGGCCTCTTCGTTGGGGACTGTGGGGGGAGCCCCAATGCCCCCACGGTCCCGCCAGCTCCCTGCGTCCTACAGGAGCCGACATTGCTTTTCCACATGGGGAGCTGCTGACATGCAGCTCCCCATGTGGAAAAGCAATGTGGTTTGGATTTTGGAAGAGAGAGCAGGTTTCCTTTCTCTCTCTTCCAAAATCCAAACCACAGTTTGCTATGACAGGGCGGGAGCCGCGAGGCTCCTGCCCTGCCATAGCAAACAGCAGTGTTGGATGGGCACCCCGGGACACTGCAGGAGCCGGCCCTGGGGGATGGCGGTCCCCAGGGCCATCACGGGCTCGAGGAGGGGGGCCGCGTGGCCCCCCTCCCTTCAGTTTGAAAGCCCCGGGGAGGTGGTGGTCCCTGGGGCTCGGGGGTCCGTAACGGACCCCCAAATTTACATAGGTAGTGCCCCGGGGAGGTGGCGGTCCCCGGGGCGTGTGGGAGGGCTCGAGCCCCCCCACACAGGTTCTCTTTTTTTTAAATTAACAAGCCCGGGGGGTGGCGGTCCCCGGGGCTGCAGGGGGGGCGTATGCCCCCCGCAAACATTCAACAAAAGCCCCGGGGGGTGGCGGTCCCCGGGGCTGTGGGGGCCCCCCTGGGCCCCCGCAATTACAATTTTGCATGCCCCCAGGACTTGGCCCACCCCGGGGCTAAATATTAACGAAGCGCGGAAGCCCGTGCTTCGTTTTTTTTATTTTCACGGCAGGATTTGCGGATCCTACACGAATTTTGCCGATTTTATTTTAAAAAAATGCTTTTTTTGGCCCTGGGGGTCCTTGTGGGACCCCCTGAGCAGGCCTAAGGGGTCAGGGTGTTTCTACCCTGCCCTCTTTTCTTGTTTTTTAACATTTTTCTACTGTTTTCTTGTGACTCGGTTCTACCGAGTCACAAGATGGCTGCCAACACTTCCTGGTTTGGAGTGTTGACAGCCAATTAGAATAAAGCTCGTGGTCGGGAGGGTCCGCGAATCCTCCATGCCTCTAGATATCGAAACTTTTATTTTTTGATTTTCTCAGCAACTAATGAACGAATTTACACCATTTAAAAAAAAGGGCTCTTTCTGAACCAAGGGCTACCTTTTTGCCAAATTTGGTGTAATTCCATTCAGCAGTTCGAGCTGTAGCCGTGTCTAAAGTTTCCTATGGGAAATTGATTTTCTGACTTCTTTTTTTTTAATTTCTCAGGAACTACTGAACGGATTTACACCATTTAACAAAAAGGGCTCTTTCTGAACCAAGGGCTACCTTTTTGCCAAATTTGGTGTAATTCCGTTCAGCAGTTCGAGCTGTAGCCGTGTCTAAAGTTTCCTATGGAAAATAACATGGAGAAAACACGTTTTGGGACCCCCCTTTTTACTCGGCCCCCGCTTGGTGAATCAACCCGAAACTTTCAGGATAGGAGCTGACCGGAGCGGGCCACAAGTTTTGAAAATTTCACGAAGATTCGTCAACCGGCGCCAAAGTTATTGGGAAAACAAAAAACGCTTTTCCTATGGAAACTAGGTCCTAACTATAACTATCTATTGGCGACCGCCAGTAGATAATATATATATATATATCCATCCAAGAAAAGCCCCCGAGCTTTAGAGACGCACTCCACAAAGAACAGTTCATCCGAACCCTTTATTCACAGGAAACAGCTATTCCAACCTGATCAATGAATGTCGCTGACGCGTTTCGATGCCTCCGGCATCTTAATCATAGGGTGGGTGAGTTGGAAAATCAGAAACGGACTGCCACTCATTTTCATATAGCATGCGCTCTCCAGTGAATAGCATGCTGGTAGTGGTAGTCCCAATTACTCCCCTTCGGTGGGGTCCGTTTCTCCAACACTAATTTAACTACCCATTTCAAAGGTGTTGTTGTTTTCTGCCCTCCGGTGGGCCCCAGGTTTGTAAATCTGCTTCCCAAATGTTTAGTTCCTTGTGCTGGAAAAGGCTGCAACGAAGTTTTTGCAACCACACAGACCTTCAACTGATGTTAGTGGCGGTGCAATCTCCCACGGCCGGAGCCGCCGTGTGAAACATCCATCCAAGAAAAGCCCCCGAGCTTTAGAGATGCACTCCACAAAGAACAGTTCATCCGAACCCTTTATTCACAGGAAACAGCTATTCCAACCTGATCAATGAATGTCCCTGACGCGTGTCGATGCCTCCGGCATCTTAATCATAGGGTGGGTGAGTTGGAAAATCAGAAACGGACTGCAACTCATTTTCATATAGCATGCGCTCTCCAGTGAATAGCATGCTGGTAGCGGTAGTCCCAATTACTCCCCTTCGGTGGGGTCCGTTTCTCCAACACTAATTTAACTACCCATTTCAAAGGTGTTGTTGTTTTCTGCCCTCCGGTGGGCCCCAGGTTTGTAAATCTGCTTCCCAAATGTTTAGTTCCTTGTGCTGGAAAAGGCTGCAACGAAGTTTTTGCAACCACACAGACCTTCAACTGATGTTAGTCGCAGTGCAATCTCCCACGGCCGGAGCCGCCGTGTGAAACATCCATCCAAGAAAAGCCCCCGAGCTTTAGAGACGCACTCCACAAAGAACAGTTCATCCGAACCCTTTATTCACAGGAAACAGCTATTCTAACCTGATCAATGAATGTCCCTGACGCGTTTCGATGCCTCCGGCATCTTAATCATAGGGTGGGTGAGTTGGAAAATCAGAAACGGACTGCCACTCATTTTCATATAGCATGCGCTCTCCAGTGAATAGCATGCTGGTAGCGGTAGTCCCAATTACTCCCCTTCGGTGGGGTCCGTTTCTCCAACACTAATTTAACTACCCATTTCAAAGGTGTTGTTTTCTGCCCTCCGGTGGGCCCCAGGTTTGTAAATCTGCTTCCCAAATGTTTAGTTCCTTGTGCTGGAAAAGGCTGCAACGAAGTTTTTGCAACCACACAGACCTTCAACTGATGTTAGTGGCGGTGCAATCTCCCACGGCCGGAGCCGCAGTGTGAAACATCCATCCAAGAAAAGCCCCCGAGCTTTAGAGACGCACTCCACAAAGAACAGTTCATCCGAACCCTTTATTCACAGGAAACAGCTATTCCAACCTGATCAATGAATGTCCCTGACGCGTTTCGATGCCTCCGGCATCTTAATCATAGGGTGGGTGAGTTGGAAAATCAGAAACGGACTGCCACTCATTTTCATATAGCATGCGCTCTCCAGTGAATAGCATGCTGGTAGCGGTAGTCCCAATTACTCCCCTTCGGTGGGGTCCGTTTCTCCAACACTAATTTAACTACCCATTTCAAAGGTGTTGTTGTTTTCTGCCCTCCGGTGGGCCCCAGGTTTGTAAATCTGCTTCCCAAATGTTTAGTTCCTTGTGCTGGAAAAGGCTGCAACGAAGTTTTTGCAACCACACAGACCTTCAACTGATGTTAGTGGCGGTGCAATCTCCCACGGCCGGAGCCGCCGTGTGAAACATCCATCCAAGAAAAGGCCCCGAGCTTTAGAGACGCACTCCACAAAGAACAGTTCATCCGAACCCTTTATTCACAGGAAACAGCTATTCCAACCTGATCAATGAATGTCCCTGACGCGTTTCGATGCCTCCGGCATCTTAATCATAGGGTGGGTGAGTTGGAAAATCAGAAACGGACTGCCACTCATTTTCATATAGCATGCGCTCTCCAGTGAATAGCATGCTGGTAGCGGTAGTCTCAATTACTCCCCTTCGGTGGGGTCCGTTTCTCCAACACTAATTTAACTACCCATTTCAAAGGTGTTGTTGTTTTCTGCCCTCCGGTGGGCCCCAGGTTTGTAAATCTGCTTCCCAAATATTTAGTTCCTTGTGCTGGAAAAGGCTGCAACAAAGTTTTTGCAACCACACAGAACTTCAACTGATGTTAGTGGCGGTGCAATCTCCCACGGCCAGAGCCACCGTGTGAAATATATATATATATTGGTTATGGGAAAGGGACTGTTCCTTTAAACTGACACACCCAACCATGAAACTCTATGGCACTATTGAAGGCTAACGCAAAAATGCGTAGGTCATTTGTTCTTGCACTTAAGATGTAGCAAATTAATTAAAAACTGCTGGTGATATACAGACTCGTGCCGTCTATCTCCTTTTCTGCTGGCGAGTGGAGTAGAGATTCTAAGATGGATGCTAGAAACTTAAGGAGTGTTCTTTGAAATATATATGGATATATATATATATATATATGTCAGTGACAGCATTAACATTTTGAACTAAAATAAATACAGAAATTCACTAGTGATAGTTAGCAGGGTTAACTATAATTTGTGCCACTCCATGCACTGCTTGGCTGGGCCCTCTCTCAATCAAATCATTTCAGATATTGCTAATTTTTTTAGCCTTGATTTTTCAAATACGCAAGAATACATTTAAATCATGCTATCCCGGTAAAGATCTAGCTTTTTGAGACATTTGGTGTAATTCTGTTGAGCCGGTTTTAATATATCATTGTAAGATTTTTCCCATGGAAATTGTATTGCAAAAGGCGTTTTGAGACACCCTGTTTGGCCCCTGCTTGACGGATCACCCCGAAAGTTTCCAGGATGGAGCGGAGGTGAATGAACTTATTCTCTGGAGGGTTTTGTGAAGATTCATCAAACTGCGCCAAAGTTGTTAGCAAAACAATAAACGCTCTTCCTATTGACACAGACCTAATTATAACTGACACTGTGAATATATATATATATATTCACTGAAAAAACAAAGGTTACAGGGACGTTATAGTTAGGAATTAGCATTTAAAAACCTTAGCAATTCAATGAAAAAACCAAAGGTTACAGGGAGCTTATAGTCAGGCTCAGGTTTCACTTGTACAAAACCAGTGAAATTCAGCCATTATTGTTAGTGAGCTAACTATGACTCGCGCCCTGCAGTGCACTGCTTATGGCCCCACATATTACATCACTCATGATATGGTCAGTGACATCACTTATTTTTTTAAATGCTAATTCCTAACTATAACATCCCTGTAACCTTTCGTTTTTTCAGTGAAATTTTATGTTTTTTTAAGTAGTAATGGCGTTTGCAGAGTAGTGGAGAAAGGGGACGGGCCTCGGACCAGCTCTCAGGAATCCTGCTGTGTAGGACTTACAGAAAGTACAAGGAGGGCTTCTTGGCCCCCAAGGTCCCTCAGCACCCAAGAGGACTTCATTCCCCAACCAGTGGTGCGCCAGGAGACACATTTGCAGAGTAGTGGAGAAAGGGGGCGTGGCCTCTGAAGAACTCTTAGCAATCCTGCTGTGTGACACTTACTGGAGGTAACAGGAGGGGTTGTTCGGTCCCAAGGACCCTCAGCAGCCAAGGGGACTTCCTAAAATGCTGAGGGAAATACTGTGCTTCTTGCCCGATGCAGCAAGAAAGACAGTAGATCAGGCCTTGATAGTGTCAAGACTAAACTACTGCAATGTTTTATAGCTTGCAGTGACACAGGGCAGGATCAACAGACTACAAGGAGTTCAGAACGCTGCTGCCTGGCTCACAGTGAATTTGCCAAATTGTGAGTCAATGGAGGCTGTGCTTAAGCAGCTTCATTGGCTCCCTGTGAGACAAAGACCCTCATTTAAAGCCTTGTGTTACTGTTACACAGCCCTGAATAACAAAGAGCCACCTTATTTGCAACCATTTGTCAGACCGTTATGTGCCACTGAAGAACCTTAGATCAGCAGTCTAGATGCTGGCAATTGTTCCAAGATTCAAGAAAGAACGTATAGGCGTGAGCTCGTTTAGCCACCTGGCGCCTAAATTGTGGAATGCTCTGCCCTTAGCAGTTTGTCAGGCCCAGTCGGAATACGTCTTTAGGAAAAAACTTGAAACCTGTTTTTTTAGCTCAGGATGTATGGGGGTTTGATAACTGCATTGAGGCTGGTCAACACCTGTGCCTAGTGCTGGGACCTCAAAAGTGGTAGCTATGCAATTATTATTATTTCCACCACAAACTGTAGGTTGAAACCACAAAATTGGTAAAAAAAGACTACCTCTGAGAAAGGTAAGAAAACTTTGGTAAGTAATTGGGCTTTTTATACAACTCTGCTTGTTCCTGAAAGCTGGGATGATAGTGATACTAGCACAGCACACCTTTAGTTGATTCCATTTTAAAGAAAAAACATATACTTTTTTGCACAATACTTCTTTCCCATTTTTACGCCCCCAAAATCTAAATGAAGCTATATTTTGGCTATTCTCTTGGTTCCCACCATGGGAATCTACACACCTACGGTACCTTTAGAATCTCCTGGATGTTGAAAAAAATACACAAGTTTGACATGGATACCTTTTGTGGGAAAAGAGTTATGAAGGTTTAAGAGTGAAATATCTCAAACATCCAAAAAGAGGCTTACCACCAGGGGCAGGGTGGGGGGGAGGTGAGGGGAGAGGCTTATTAGCCAAGTGGGTAAGAAACTGGCAATCTTCTTTTTAGACTAATATTCCCAGAAGCAGTGTTAGTATAGCTCACCAAAACAATAGTACAACAGACTGGTGTCTCCTTTCAACAAGTCTAAACTGCAGCATACCTTAAAAGGTAAGAAGTGAGGAACAACCCATGGCAGACAACAGGCATCAGTTCTAGAGGTGTGTGATCCATTGTAGGCCCAAGATAAAAGCTTGGCTTTTTACCTACTCCGAGATCCTCCTAGAATTTCAAGCTGGAAAAGGGTGCAGGTTTTTTTAGCTTCTGCCAGGCACTCTTTTTGTTAAGGTATTTTTGCCATTTTGATCTTATTAACAAGACATTATAGCATATCGTACAAGGAGTAAGTTGTATACACTCTTATTTCCAATAAGCATTGCCCTTTTTAGACAGGTCCAACCTGTTACTAACATTTCGCATTGTTATACAGCATGAGAAATAACCCCTGGCTTTTACGAATAGGGGGTATGAATATAATGAATGCACATTCAAGGGAAATTGAAATGCCAGATATGTAACAGGGGATCAAAAAAGAATAATACTTTCAACAAACAAAAACACAGTTAAACAGATAGACCTTGCACAGTAAATTAAAACAGTCAGCTTCAAATCACCAGCCCTGAACTTCATTGGGTATGGGCCACCATTTAGTATGGGTGTGAGTGTGGGGGACAACGGTTGGGAAGTTCCTTCAAAGTGGCATGGCAGGCTTGTCATATGCCCCAAAGTATACCCTTTGTTATGCATGCCTGGCAATTCAATCTTCAATCGGCTTCTTATCTGCATAGTACACTACTCCTAAGGCACTATAGGTGGATCCTGAAACTCCCCAGGGACACTCCAATTTCCTAGTCTCCCAGCTCCCCGTCCCCTATGTTCTCTAGTGGATCACTACTTTCCCCAAGGTCTAACTCCTGACCAAACTCCGGATGTTCCCATGCCACCAAAACTTTGTCCAGAGGTCTGCTATAGGGAGGACCAGTACCCCCCTGGCCTTTTCTCTGGCCAGTGCCATTCCTCGGCCCTCGCCCAATGGGTAACATCCTCACTCCAAGTTTGGACCCGAGGGCCCCCAGCCGATTTCCAGGTCATAGCTATTCGTCTTTTAGCCAGCACTACTGCTAAATCTATAAATCGTGTACCCACTTTTTGGGGGGTCAGTCTTGGGAACAGGCCCAGAATGCACACTTTCAGAGAGCATCGATGGGAACAGCCAAGTGTCATCTCCAGGGCTGCAACTATTTCCGTCCAATAAGGTCATATTTTAGGGCAATGCCATATCATGTGAGCAAAGTCAGCGTCTAAGTGACCACACCTAAGTCGTGTGTAAAGTTAAACTGGGTGTATTTCAGCCTGGTATTCCTGTAGATCTTTCTGGGGGAGGCCAAAATGTTTTGCCATTCGAGTCTGATAGTTCCCGTTCCAGAACTCTCTCCCATCTGCCCCTCAAAGCGAGTAAGGGAAGGCGTGCCATTGCCACAAAGGAGAGATAAAACCAGGTCACCAGGTGTCTGGTTTATCCCAGGGAGACCAATAACTGCAGTACGGCATGAATCACAGGTTCATCCCGATCCCCCACCCACATATCTCGCAATTCCTATATGAGTGCCTCATACATAAGGAATTGTCCTGGTGGCAAGCCATTTTAGTCCATCAACTCATCCAATGGTAGTAGGGTACCCTGATGGTAACAGTAACAATCCCAGTGTCTGTCCAGGCCTCAATTTGCCCAGCAGTAAATGTGTTACGGGGTCACCATGAGGGAGGCCCATCAAGGGCAATGCCGGTGCATACAACGATGTCCGCACTGTCCTCACAATGCATTTAAGCCAGCATTTCAAAGCTACCATAAAGAGCACCCCTGAGTGCTGGAGGACCATTGGGGGCAGAGTAACTTAGCCAACAAGAGTTCCCTATGTGGTGAGAGACCAATCGCCCCCATTCCGCCCCGAGCAATGCAGTTGAGCCATCGTGCAATCCACTGGAGTGGGCAGCCAGAAAGTAAAGCTTGAAATCCTGAACTCCAAGGCCGCCCTCCTCCAAAGAGTGCTGAAGAACTGCCAGCGGCAACCTATGGCGACCTCCATCCCATATCAAATCTTGTACCAGGGTATCCAGCTACTTAAACCAGGAAATCGGTACTCACACCGGTAGGTTTGCAAAGAAATATAGGAGTCTTGGGAGCATGACTATCTTAGTAAGCATAATCCTAGCCATTATGGGCAATTTGAGGGATCTCCAGAAAAGAATACAGGTTTTTTGGGAGCAGAGGGCATTCCCCAAATTGGCCTCTCGAAGGTCATCCAAGTGATGAAAGATTTGGATCCTCAAATATCGGATTGAGGCGGGCAACCACTTCAAGTCTAGAGGGAGGCCCTGCAGGAGTGCTGCACCTGAAGAGATAGGGATGTTGTGCATCTTGGCCTTATTGACTCTCAGCCCGGACACCATCCCAAACCTCCACAAATAATCCAAAGCCTGTGCGATGTCCTACACTCCATCCCTCAGATAAAGAAGAATATCATCTGCATAGAGGGCGGTAATATGTTCTCGTCCCTCAACTGTTACACAGGAGTCCCGACATTCCCATCTAAAAAGCACTGCGAGGAGTTCGATGGCCAAAGAGAACAGTAGTGGGGACAAAGGGCAATCCTGCCTTTTGCCTCTAAAAAAACACATATTGCAGGGATATTGTGGAGCCCTTTTTCCCCCGTGCCGTAGGTGCAGTGTATAGTAGTTGGACCCAACAAACCCAGTTCTCACCCAATCCCATCTTGTATATCACTTCGAAAAGATAGTCCCAACGCACTGTGTCAAACACTTTTTTGAGGTCCACCGACACCAGAACTGCATCCTGGTTTGCCAGGGCCTCGGGGTGATGCATCATGTGGAATAGTCGGTTAAGATTTTGGGAGGTGTTGCAGGTGGGGATGAAGCCACTTCGGTCTTCATGAATGAGAGTCTGCACATGGGGGAGCAAGAGAAGGGCCAGTACCTAACTAAGTATCTTAAGGTCTATGTTCAACATAGAGAGTGGATGGAACTCCATAACCTGGGCTCCCTAAGTCTTGGTTTTGGGAAGCGGAATGACCACGGCGTCATTAGTAGACTTCGGGAGTCCAACAAGGTGTCATGAGTCAGCGTACAGATGAACCAACCGATCAGGGTCTCGGCATAGGTCCCGTAGAACTCGATTGGCAGGCCATCAGACCTGGTGTCTTACCTCTCGCCATATCTGTAATCGCCACTCGGATCTCGCGTGCTGTTATAGGTCCTTCCAGATCTCTACTGCATTCCTTGGGGATGGAGGTCAGGGGAATGGGCGCTAAAAAGTCTGCTAGGTCTGCCGCCTGGAGGAGCAGGAGCGGCGTACAGGCCTATATAATAGCCATGAAACTCACCATTGATAGCTGCGGGTGAGTGTGAAGAGCGACCATCTCTTTGTCGGATATGCATGATAAGGGCTCCCCAAGACTCCGGCCAGATGAGTCACGCTAACAGCTGCCCCGCTGATGGAGCATTCTCTCTAATATGGCCCTGTGTTGTTCTCTGGTCACCTGTATTTCCTCCAGTACTCCTGTCCAGGCGCCTAGGGTCTCATCTAAAACTTGCAACTTGTCTTCTATAGTTTGGAGTTCCCTGTCAAGTTTTCTCTGGGTGCCTACCGTTAAAACAACGACCACGGACCACCACCTTAAAAGCCTCTCGCTCTCCTACACTCAAGGACGCAGAGCCCTGGTTCGGAGCAAAATACTCTGAGATTACTTCTGCAAGAGAGTTGCGATAACACGCTCCCTCCAGAGAGGCTGGGCTAAGTCGCCACAAAGATATAGGTGGGCGTTCCCCCAGTAGCTGAAATCCTAGAAGCATGGGACTATGGTCAGATAAGGTGTGACCCAAATATTCCGAGTGTACAATTTGTTGGGCCTGTTTCTGAGAGCACGCAAATCTATCAATCCAGGAATGTAGACTATGGGCATGGGAGAAACATGAAAAATATCGCTCCTCACCGTGCTAAATCCCCCATATATCTACCATCCCCCAGTGCTCCACCCAGTCTCTCAATCCCATCGCCAATTTACCTGCCCCAGCGCCCGTCAGCGGTGGTGTTGAGCGGTCTAATAATACATCCATCACACAATTAAAATCACCACCTATCAGTAGATTATCGATTGGGAGGCTAACCATATGAGTGGAGAGTGAGTGGAGGAAGGGAATCTGGTCCTAGTTTGGTGCATAGACACACCCCAATGAAATCTCTTTTCCAAAGAATCTCCCCACCACACAAACAAACATCTCTTCCTTATCTATAATGTAATGGGTGAGCTCAAAAGGGACCCTGGCCCTGATCAATATCAAAACCTCCCTGGCGTAAGCCTAATAGGAAGTGGCACAGAGCTGGCCTCACCATCTACACCGCAACTGATCGATCTCGGTCCCTGTGAGGTGGGTCTCTTGGAGCATGGCGACCTAAACTTCCCTCTGACGGAGGTACCTATGAATTCTATGTCTCTTTGAGGTTTAACTGATCCCCCTAATATTCCAGGACATAAACTTCAGGGTTGATCGATGGTCAGCCGTAAGTGATTACACCAATGTACTCTGGCCACATCCTCCCACTATCTCCCCACCAATCCCCCACCTCCCTTCATACAACTGTGTGGTCTCTGTATTCACAAAGAAGAAACCAGAAAAAAAAAGAAAAGATAAGGAAACAGGGCATAAATGGCCCCCAACTAAAAACTCCCCTCCCCAAGGGCAGTGCGGCAACTGCCAGCCGTCCAAACCGACCACATAAAGCATGTCCTAAGTAAATTCCTTCCCCAGTCAGCCTACAAGGGCCATTCTGTGAGGTGCAGGGCAAGAGGGGTTAGCTAGTTCCATACAATGTAGGCCCAGTATATTATATGCAGAGAAATTGATTTTCCAGTAGACAGCTAAATTCACCCAGGAAATAATGTTCCTATAAAAAGCGCAGAGCAATATGAGGTAGACCAGGAGTCCCCCCTGCCTCCCACTCCCCAGCCTCCATCAACATTCGGACCCCAAGGCCACCTCACAAAAGCAAAGGATATCAAATCAGGTCATCTGCTGTCTGAGGTGTAACCACTGGAAGTTCAATCTCATCTTCATGGGAGGACATAGAGTCAGACAGTATTGATTTTCAGTCCAAAGCAGTGTCCGCTTCCGAGACCGTCTTGTGCTCCTGTACAATGTCCGCTACTGCCTGCAGAGCTGCTGCACATTCCAGTTCGGTCTGTGAGGGAGATGGGCTGCTTTTGGGGCCCCCTCGCAGGGACCAGCACAGACGCCTCCACACCCTCTGCCTGGGAGCCAAAGATTATGGGCGTGTGTTAGGGAGGATTGTTCCCGTCTTGTAGGCCTCCAACCAGGTCCAGACGGATTCAGGGTCTCTGCAAAAATGCGTGGAGCCATCAAGCACAATCCGAAATTTCGTTGGGAACATCAATGAATTTTGAGTTCGATTGTCACAGAGAGTTCTCTTAACTTCTAAGAAGGAAGATAGCCTGGCCTGCACCACCACCGTAAAGTCTGGGAATATAGAGACCTTCTCGTTACCCACCACTTAAGGGCCTTCTGAGCAAGCTTTTTGCAGTATGATATTCCTGTCTCGGTAGTGAAGCAGCCTGACCACCACCGGTCTGGGGGATCGAACCGGGGCCAGCGGTCTCGCTGCAACTCGGTGAGCTCATTCCAATGTGTAGAAGCGGGTGAGTAAGCAAGATAACCCACCATATCACCCTTCTCAATTCCTTCCAGAAGACCTACCACCCTAATGTTGTTGCGTCTGTTTCAGCCTTCTGCATCTTCTGAATGCCGCTCGAAGACGTTGTACCCTGTCTTGTAGATTTGTCATTTGACTCATAAGCGTTGCGCAGTCGTGTCTTAGTTCAGTGATGGAAGTCTCCACCCCTTTGACTCTGTCCGCTAGCTTGTAGTGCTCCGCGCGGAGTAGGCCCAGACCCATTGACACTGTGCCTATGTCCTGTTGTAGAGTGGCTTTGGTATCCTCTATGGCAGCTAGGATCTTGTGCAGCTGGAGCTTAATGGGGTCCCCAGCTTGGGCGGCGTCATCCTCTTCAGCCACCGTACCCCTACTGGGGTCAAGAGCGACAAGCGGGACCCCAACGGTTTAGGTCATGCATTCCCCAATCGGGATACAATGAAAAAGGCACCAATGTCCAAGCCAGGCACTTAAGGACCAAATGATCTGCTGCACTGACGTGTCAATGAGTTGACTCCACCTCAATATCTCAGGTGAGTTCTGCTGCGGATTATAATCACTACTGGCGACACTTCAGTCCCATTGACCATATGTTTCGGGAAGAGATCCAATGTCAGCGAGGGTGGCAGGAGACCTCTGCGCTCCCAAGCAGGCTTCTGTCGCCCCTGCAGGGGACGGCAGCAGGAAACATCCAGACCAAGACCGCGTATTGCGGGAATACTATGGGGGGCTACCAAGGATAGCTTCCACTGGCGAGGGGGCTCCCCCCACTTTTTCACACTCTCAGCCTGGAGGTCCACTTATCTCTCAGGCCAGGTCTCATCCCAGGGAGCCCTCGCTTTACAAAGGGTCTGGAGACCTCTCTTCATGCAATATCAAAAAGGCGATTTCCTTTGGACTGCCCTATATGAAAAATACAACATGCTAATCACATCAACTGGTAATGGCTTAGACCACACAATCTCTAAACCACTTCACATACACCATACACACAAGGGAGGTATAATAATAAGCCCAAGGTCACAATCAGAAAAACTTATTTTTAAAAAAAATATAGATCTATTTATTGATAATTATATCAAAAGAAAATACAAAAAGAAATACACATTATTTCTGGGGTTAAAAACAATCTAAAACCATATTAAAAAAACGTTATTTGTTATAGCACTAGATCAAAAACAATACAAAATATTGTACACACGTGGTTGGTAATGTCCATATATAATATGACCCACCTAATCAATTCCTAACACAGAGACACAATAAAAACCTATACATTCTAACATAGAGAGTACACATAAAAGACAGTACACTTTGTCATTAGCAGAGTACACATCCGTAAAGAAACAATGTAAAGCACTAGAACCCGATACCGCAGAGTTAATTAGTAATCTGTGGTTCCAGCCTTATAAGGGATTGTGTCATGGAGCGTCGACGCGTTTCGATGGAAGATATTATTGCACCATCTTTTTCAAGACCGTATCTGTGACTCTCTTGGTCAAATGATTTTATTGAAGAAAATTTGTTTTGTTCTCTCGAGATTATTTGTGGAAGAATAGCTTGGAGAGTAGATGCCTCCGTCCACCTTGGATTTGTCCTGTCGTATAAGTATAAGGGCGTGTCTTTGTCTCTGTTCCAATAGAACGAGAATAATTAAAAAAACCAGGTAGTTAAAATCACTGGAGTTTCTATCACACACTTCGTTTATTTTGTTGTGATCTTTGGGGCGGAGCCTGCCACACTGGTTCCAAATCCCTGGTTTTGCTATGAAAAATCCGGCGGCACCCTTCTTCAATTAGGTATGTCAATATAATTAGAACTTCATGAGATTACAGTATACCCAATGTATTTCGTGCCTTGCCGTTCTTCAGAGGGAAAGTATCCAACTGTAATTAAATCCGCTGTGATTCTCTGCGTTCACTCCCAGCGTTCACATTGTTTCTTTACGGATGTGTACTCTGCTAATGACAAAGTGTACTGTCTTTTATGTGTACTCTCTATGTTAGAATGTATAGGTTTTTATTGTGTCTCTGTGTTAGGAATTGATTAGGTGGGTCATATTATATATGGACATTACCAACCACGTGTGTACAATATTTTGTCTTGTTTTTGATCTAGTGTTATAACAAACAAAGTTTTTTTAATATGGTTTTAGATTGTTTTTAACCCCAGAAATAATGTGTATTTCTTTTTGTATTTTCTTTTGATATAATTATCAATAAATAGATCTATATATATTTTTTTTTAAATAAGTTTTTCTGATTGTGACCTTGGGCTTATTATTATACCTCCCTTGTGTGTATGGTGTATGTGAAGTGGTTTAGAGATTGTGTGGTCTAAGCCATTACCAGTTGATGTGATTAGCATTTTGTATTTTTCACATAGGGCAGTCCAAAGGAAATCGCCTTTTTGATATTGTCTTATTGCACCCTATTCCTTTGGTCTCAAGGGGTCCCTCTCTTTTTCACTACAACAGACCTCTCTTCATGGCCACTCTGTATCCACAATATATTCAGAGAGAAAAGGGCCCCCCTGCAGCACTCAACTCATCACACTCCTCCGTAGTGCGCGGCAAGCACTCCCACTCCTCCAGGTTCTTCGAGGAGGCCCAGTCCAGGCCACACTCTCAGTAAACTCACCGCCGCTCCCCAGAGCTCTTTGTATATGCTTGTTATACTGCTGCTGCTCAGCCTGAGTGTCTGTGTGAGAGAATGTTGGTGAATGGAATGTTCGTGTGTGTGAGTGTCAGTTGGAGATGGGCTGAGCAGCAGTGAGGCTGCTCCTGGTGGGGTTCTCTGTATAACATCTTGCCTGAATAAAGAAACATGAAGATACTACATGGAATGGACATTACTTTTATTTACAACATATTTTGGCGACGATTTAAGAAGTAAGAACCTACGTGTGCCACCTGATTGGACTGAAACCTGTCAAGTTTGAAGTAACCCAGGAGCTCCCTCAAACAGGATCCAGAGCTTATCACTCCTTTGCTCAAATGGCTATGCACCAGCATATCTCTCAAAGAACTGCATTTACGGTACGTGATATGAGGACTAGGGCTCACCAGCTTGCCAATAGACATATCGGATCTAATCAAATTCCAATGTTTTTTCATAATCTAGTGTATTGCTGCTGACTCACAGTTAAAGGTGGAAATCAAGCTCACCTCATTGTTACTGTCTCTCTTGGGTTTGGGTGTTAGGAGACTATCCCTGTCAGTGCCTGCTACCTTCTCAATGGCTGCCCTGATAGTCTTCCCAGTGTAGCCCCTTGTTCTAAACCTGCCAACCATCCTCTTTTCTTCTGCTTGGTAAGTCTCTCTGGTACTGCAGTTACTTTTTACTATCAGGAGTTCCCCATAGGGGATACTCCATTTGAGCTTGTGAGGGTGATAGCTCTGGGCATGCAAAATGCTGTTTCCTGCTGTTTCTTTCCTATACAAACTCGTATGTATGGTGTTGCCCTTTTCTTCTACCATCACATCCAAGAACTCAATGGTGCTAGTATGCGTTTTACTGGTAAACTTAAGATTGAGATCGTTATCAGCTATCCAAGTAAGGAAAGCATCCAGAGATTCCTGTGGACCATCCCATATCAAAAAGATATAATCTATGTACCATGTCCGCAGGATCAAATGTTGTGTCCATTCATCCTGAGTCTCATTCCATATATGCTCCGACTCCCACCACCCCATGAACCTACAGGCATAACTTGGTGCAAAGCAGCTTCTCATTGCTGTTCTGGATAACTGTTTGTACCATAGCTCTTCAAACAGGAAAAAATTGTGTTCCAAACAAAATCTCAGCATCTCAATCAAAAGCATGGAGTGATCCTACGTTGCCAATGATCTGTCCTTGAAAAAATATCTACAGGCCTGCAAGCCCAACTCATGTTCAATGCAAGTGTAAAGTGAGACAACATCTACTGTTGCTAAGTTGTATGAGTGCTTCCAGGGTATCTATTGTATTGTGGATATAAAATCCATACTAATCCCCAGTAAGAGGGAGTTACTGTACATTCTTTAACAATATACAACCTAAAAGAAGGTATAAGCGTTGCAGGCATGGGTATGTGTGAGTCTGACTACTAAGTTGTGTAGAGTCCGGAGTCTAGAGAAAAGTGCCATGTACATAATGGATTAAAGAGCATGTTTGTGTGTTGGTGTGTCATATGTATGTAGGTGAGAAAGATACCATTCACAGCTGTCCTTACCTAGAAGGATCTGTCCCATCATGGTCTTTGCATTCTACTTGGGCTGTCATGAGTCAATATCGTTTTGTCTCCTTTGTTGACCAAAGATAAATGTTGGGTGATAGGTTAACAAGGTCTATCATGATTAGTAAATAATTTTGGTAGATATCTGAATGTGTCATTTTGGGTTAAGACTCAAGGCGTAAGTTAGGTCACCCCTTTGCTCTAATTTCTCTCCTCTAAAAAGTTGGTGCAGGAGGGAGATGAGCCAATCTTCCATTCAGGTGGACCACTGGCAAGCACTACCCAATAGAAATGCAAATGCCTTTTCTTTCCCTTTTACTTGTTCGTCCTTAAAAAGACAGCAGCAGTTGTAGTGCAGGTCCCCGGGCCCAACATATAGCCCATGAAGCCAGAGAATATCAGAGCTGGAACAAGTCAGACAGACATGGAGGAATATTGTAATTTTAAGATTGCTTGCCTCGGTGTGGTAGTTTTAGGGGGCTTGCTTAGGCTACCCTTAGTATAGGACGCTATACCCAGACTGCCAGGATTTAATTTAATGGTGCATTCATTTTTCATTTATTAATTGACTGTGTCATGTATTTTAGAGTTTACTTGGCCTTGTTTTGGAATGGGGGTAACTACTATTTACTACCAACTGCAATGTTCCACAGCAGAGGACGCACAATTGTATTTCATTGAACTAGTATTTCTATAGCAGTTTCATACCCATTGTGAGACTAAAGTGCTTTATAGATTGTCGAGTAAGTGGCTACTCTGTATGTCTTTTATGTATCGCTTTATAGCCTGGTGAATTAAAGGAGTGCTCAGATTTGTATCAGATTCCGTAACGCCCTTCCAGTAGATTGTTGAATAGGCACTGTTTTTAACCCCTTCCCTGCGGGGGTAATTCCCCCACGGGTGCGGGGGGGTGAGCGCGGCGCCGCGGTGCTCGTGACGAGACCAGCTCGTCATGAGTCACAGTGGAGTGGGCTCATGAAGAGCTTGTCTTGTCACAACCCCGCCCACTCATTAACTCTCTCGCACAGGCGGGGAATTAATCCCGCGTGGGCGGCGCGCTGCCGTTATGGCGAGACCAGCTTGTCATGAGCACAGCTCCACTGTGACTCATGACGAGCTGGTCTCGTCATGAGCATCGAAGCGGTTAAACTGGCCTAAGCAGGAACAGTTGAGTGCGGGTGATGAAGTCTGAATGTGTGGTAGGGAGCCTAAGCACTGGGTGCTGTGAACAGTGTAAGAAGTGACCCTGTCGCCCATGCAATTATTTTCAATCTTTGGGTGGGTAGTGTGATAAGCGGAAGTGCATGCTGAAGGTGCCGGTTGTAGTTGTGTGATTTTATAATGACGGAACCTTTGTAGGTCCTGATGGACTCCATAGAACTGTGAACTAAGCATTAGAGCGTAGTATGGTGAATACTGGTTTAGAATGTTAAGTTCACGGTTATACGCAGAAGAATAAAGACATGTTATACTAAGCTCTGTATGTGGCGTAGTCATTGGCGAGTACCTGGACTGGGGAGGGCGCTACAACTGGTGATGAGATAGGGGACAAGTAACCCAAAGATCGACAGTGCACTCACAGAGAGTTTGCTGTGGTCCTTCAAACTGTTCATGCATGCCACATGTGTCTCCATCAAAGTGTAGAATTGACGTGTCGTGTATGTGGAGTCAAAGCACTGCCCCAGTTCCGTGTGAAGCATTTGACGTTAATGAAAGCTCACTGAAAAGTCTACACATTGGTGGCTGAGAACCTGCTGGGAAGGCTGCTCAAAGAGGTACTGTACTACTACGCAAATCAAAGCCATACATTCATACGTAGTGACAATGCTATAGGCGGATGCAACCAGGTTTTAAAAGGTCAGCAAGTGCAAGATAACACTGCGAACAGAAGTGCTGTGAGGCAGAGATCAACCAGGTGTCAGACAGCACAAAGATACACTTAAGGCAAAGTGGTACAAAAAACGGTCATCTGCTTACCACTACTGAGTGCAGAGATTCATCATGCCACAGCACAGGCGGGAGTGATTCCAGATAAAGCACCCAGGGTTGTGCTTGCAGAGCCTTCCATATTCAAAGCAGTACCCCAAAGAATCTGCTGAGCGAGGCTCAGAACAACTCCAAAGATTTTTGAAGTGCGGAAAGCCATGAGGGAAGATTGGAATCGTGACCCATTTGCTTCTACAATAGAGACCAAGAATGGGGTCCTGTTTCGTGCCATTATCAAAAATTATTCGGATGCCAGCCTGTCGCAAGGCCTCAGAGATGGTTTGCATAAACAAGATCACCAAGCAGCGTCAGAGAGAACTATACTCTCCATGTCAGTAAGTTCCACCAATGTTTACAATGCTGCTGCCTTCTTGAAATCACCACCACCATTCGATACTACCAAAAAGTGGAATATTGGTGACAGGTGGTCTGCCTGGATAGAGACATTTGATGATTTAATTGATGAGATTGAAGAAGCAGATAACAAAAAGATTATCAAGTACCTTAAGAATCTTGCTGGTGATGGTGTAAAAGAAGTCATAAAGAAAATGCTGGGGCGTGGCCAAGCTGCTAATGAAGTGAGACGTGTCTTGCAGAGTCTCTGGTCCTCTGCGGCCTGCTACAGCTTGTCCCCCGGCTTTTAAGCTGAGCTGTGGGCATACCAGCTGGGACCCATTGCCTAGACCCTACTGGACACCTGCTGCTGTCTTGAAAACAGATCGTTGGGCCATCGGAGTCCCTTTGTCCTCCGGAGGGGGAAGCAGCTTATCGCCCGCGGCCGACATCTTAGGCCTCGCGGGTGAAGTCACGTAAGGAGACCTAGCCCCTCTCCCTCCATCTCGCAGCACCTGGCATCACCGGCCCTGTGGACCCTGGCCCAGACTTTTCGGATTCCCTTGGGATTGCTGCTGGTGTGGGAACTCATTATAAACAATATGATTCTACCCTATCTGGTAACTACTAGATAATTTTTGTTTCCTTCGTGATAATTAAGAAAAAGTGTATGTTGCTGATCCTTGAAAAGTCAGGGAAAAGCACTATGTGTTTTTAAAATACCCCTCACACACTACAAATCCAGTAGTGTCATGCTTCATCATGGGGGTCTTCCCGTCCCTCTACGGGGCGGGCGTACTGCAACCTACGAATACGTGGGAGCACTTGATGTTTGTGAAAATAGGCTATGTGTAGTGTGGGAGTGAGTGTGGTAGGGTCAGTGAAAAATACAAAGGAGGGTTGTTAAAAATTCCCTGGCTAGTGGAAAAAACAGATTTTATTCACTTCCCTAGCTGGAAACGCTAAAATGGGGTTGTGTAGGGGTATACCATGATATGATACCTCCTACTGGGTCAACATGTTTCAGTAAGCAGTCCCCACTGCTTTACTCATCAGGACCTAGTATGATCCCTACTGCACTCAAATATGATAATTTTTATATATAAATGTAATATGCCTATCTTTCAAAAACAGTCTGCAAAAATAAGCTAGACCGAACAAATAGGGGTGAATGGCCCCTAGTAGTTAGAACAACCAAATTATGGTATCTGAAATAATAAGAAACATAGAATCAACAAACTGAATATTATTTTCTCAACATATCACCTTAATGCGAAATTGCCCCATTTAGTCAATGTTATTTTGTGATATATTTTTTCTCGTGATATATTTTTCTTTTGATATATTTTTCTGGGTCAAAGCATTGCTTTTCTGATATATTTTTCTAGGGCCAAGCACCATTATCGTACCATAGCTAACGATAGTGCCGCCCTTTTTAAGTGAACATAGCATTGGGTTCATTGAAACTCATACTCTCATCATGAAACAAAAAGACAAATCACACATACTGTCATACGTGCGTTCACACTCTATGCTGTCCAAGGCCACTGTTTATGGTGTCATAACTCGCACTTCATGATGTGCAGAAATGCCGACTGGCGTGTGTTGCTCATTGCTAGAATAGTTAAAAAAAGAGTAAAAAAAAGAAGGTTTATCTTTTAAAAGTAATGGTGTACATACACTGTTTAAAACAAATGTCAGGCATCATGAGCTTGCACTGAAGGTGAAGTTGCCTCGGATTCATCGCTGAGGAAAAATTAGAAAACGCACAGCATTATGGTTGACTGCTCTCGCCATGCGTATAAATCAAAATAGGTGACTTCATAGAACAAGGATTGCAGAGCCAGGGTTTAAAGACTTGGCCCTAGTCTTACTTACATGAAATAGGATATACTCTCTCCTTTCCATACGTCCGTGCTGCTCCGTGGCTTGCTGAAGACGCGTTTGAACTCGGTATTTAACCGATATTAATTGCAAAAAAAACGCGAAATGTCTTGTTCCTGGGCACTAGAACGTTACCAGCTGCTAAAATGGCGGCTTACATTGTGCTAATGGAGTAATACAAAAAAACACCACTTCCTGGGTTTTGTTGGTGCAGTGTCAGATCGATTTAAGAAAACCAGATTTATTAAAGTCAAAGCGGATCCGTGCTTTTATTGGTAATCGCTGTATTGAGACGTAGTTTGAAAACAGAATATTGTTGATAATAATCCTGCTAGTCGGCTATTCTTGCTGTGTGAATAGGCATCAATAGTGGGTTAATTTTGCTCGAAAAAACTAGAGCGAGAAATCCAAAATGGCCACTCTTATTGTACCTAAGCCTTACCAGGAAAATGCACCACTTCCTGGATGCAGTCGATTCTTAGAATGCTGAAAAAGGAGAGATTGGTGCTACAGAATTGGGTTCGTACTTTTAGTCAATGGCAGACAAAAATACAAAATATACTTGAAACATTTAAATAATAATAAAAAAAAATAATAAAAATCGTTTTTTATAGCAAGCCAATTACGTTCGGAAACTTGAATGTAAAATCCAGAATGGCCCTTTTTGTTGTGCCAAAGCCTTGCAAAAATATGCACAATTGCCCAAATAGATACAAGGGCAGCGTTTGCGATGGTACTGTTTACAAAATTGAAAAATGACAAACCGCAAATTGTAAAGAAAATGGGGATGGGGGTTATTAAGAGAGGGCGGAAGGGAACAACATAGATAATATGAAGTTCTAGGGTAATTTCCTAAAAATAAAATAAAAACTGTACAAAAAGATGGAGCATGAAATGAGGGTTTTTCATATAGCCCCAAAAAAAATTCTCTAGTTGTTATCTACATTAGTGGCTAAGCTTATAAAAAGGGGATTGACTGTACTTATGAGACTATAATGACAATCTACATATAAATGCCTCACCCCAGATGATGAAAAAAGAAGAAAACTAAAAAAATCGAAAAAAAGAAAGAAATCAAAAAAAGGGGGACCATATACTAAGGAAAAGCAGGGGTCTGTATGTTAAAAATGAGCAGCTTCTTGTTGATTCTGGCAATCTGGTTATCTTTACAAGTGGCCCCACGGGATTTCATCGTTAAGACCTTTTGCATTTGTATTCAGACGAAACATCCATCTCTGCTCTTTTTCGAAAAGGTACCTCCCACTAACCACCTGTTCGATTACTGTCCAAGAGATATCGTCTGGAGTGTGGCCTTTTTCCAGGAAGTGAGATGACATTTTGGTCGTGCTTTTCTTGCATTTGATATTGCTTTTGTGTTCTCCTATTCTCGTTTTCACTGGTCTTGTTGTCATGCCTACATATTCTAATAGGCACGGACAAGTGATGAGGTATACCACGTTACTACTATTACAAGTTGTAAACTTCCTCTGTTCCCATTTGGTGCCATTGAGGAAGATTATTTCTTTGCTTTTTCTTGTGAGGTGGCAAACTTTGCATTTTCCACATGGATAGTGTCCATGTATGGTTGCCATTGTTGTCGATAGTCCAGTGAGTTCAGTCTTTTTAGGTCTCGTGTGTACGATCATATCACGGATACTCTTCCCTTTCTTATGGGTGTTTCGTCTGAATACAAATGCAAAAGGTCTTAACGATGAAATCCCGTGGGGCCAATTGTAAAGATAACCAGATTGCCAGAATCAACAAGAAGCTGCTCATTTTTAACATACAGACCCCTGCTTTTCCTTAGTATATGGACCCCCTTTTTTTGATTTCTTTCTTTTTTTCGATTTTTTTAGTTTTCTTCTTTTTTCATCATCTGGGGTGAGGCATTTATATGTAGACTGTCATTATAGTCTCATAAGTACAGTCAATCCCCTTTTTATAAGCTTAGCCACTAATGTAGATAACAACTAGAGACAATTTTTTTTGGGCTATATGAAAAAACCCTCATTTCATGCTCCATCTTTTTGTACGGTTTTTATTTTATTTTTAGGAAATTACCCTAGAACTTCATATCATCTATGTTGTTCCCTTCCGCCCTCTCTTAATAACCCCCCATCCCCATTTTCTTTACAATTTGCGGTTTGTCATTTTTCAATTTTGTAAACAGTACCATCGCAAACGCTGCCCTTGTATCTATTTGGGCAATTGTGCATATTTTTGCAAGGCTTTGGCACAACAAAAAGGGCCATTCTGGATTTTACATTCAAGTTTCCGAACGTAATTGGCTTACTATAAAAACCGATTTTTATTATTTTTTTTTTATTATTATTTAAATGTTTCAAGTATATTTTGTATTTTTGTCTGCCATTGACTAAAAGTACGAACCCAATTCTGTAGCACCAATCTCTCCTTTTTCAGCATTCTAAGAATCGACTGCATCCAGGAAGTGGTGCATTTTCCTGGTAAGGCTTAGGTACAATAAGAGTGGCCATTTTGGATTTCTCGCTCTAGTTTTTTCGAGCAAAATTAACCCACTATTGATGCCTATTCACACAGCAAGAATAGCCGACTAGCAGGATTATTATCAACAATATTCTGTTTTCAAACTACGTCTCAATACAGCGATTACCAATAAAAGCACGGATCCGCTTTGACTTTAATAAATCCGGTTTTCTTAAATCGATCTGACACTGCACCAAGAAAACCCAGGAAGTGGTGTTTTTTTGTATTACTCCATTAGCACAATGTAAGCCGCCATTTTAGCAGCTGGTAACGTTCTAGTGCCCAGGAACAAGACATTTCGCGTTTTTTTGCAATTAGTATCGGTTAAATACCGAGTTCAAACGCGTCTTCAGCAAGCCACGGAGCAGCACGGAGGTATGGAAAGGAGAGAGTATATCCTATTTCATGTAAGTAAGACTAGGGCCAAGTCTTTAAACCCTGGCTCTGCAATCCTTGTTCTATGAAGTCACCTATTTTGATTTATATGCATGGCGAGAGCAGTCAACCATAATGCTGTGCGTTTTCTAATTTTTCCTCAGCGATGAATCCGAGGCAACTTCACCTTCAGTGCAAGCTCATGATGCCTGACATTTGTTTTAAACAGTGTATGTACACCATTACTTTTAAAAGATAAACCTTCTTTTTTTTACTCTTTTTTTAACTATTCTAGCAATGAGCAACACACGCCAGTCGGCATTTCTGCACATCATGAAGTGCGAGTTATGACACCATAAACAGTGGCCTTGGACAGCATAGAGTGTGAACGCACGTATGACAGTATGTGTGATTTGTCTTTTGTTTCACGATGAGAGTATGAGTTTCAATGAACCCAATGCTATGTTCACTTAAAAGGGCGGCACTATCGTTAGCTATGGTACGATAATGGTGCTTGGCCCTAGAAAAATATATCAGAAAAGCAATGCTTTGACCCAGAAAAATATATCAAAAGAAAAATATATCACGAGAAAAAATATATCACAAAATAACATTGACTAAATGGGGCAATTTCGCATTAAGGTGATATGTTGAGAAAATAATATTCAGTTTGTTGATTCTATGTTTCTTATTATTTCAGATACCATAATTTGGTTGTTCTAACTACTAGGGGCCATTCACCCCCTATTTTTTCGGTCTAGCTTATTTTTGCAGACTGTTTTTGAAAGATAGGCATATTACATTTATATATAAAAATTATCATATTTGAGTGCAGTAGGGATCATACTAGGTCCTGATGAGTAAAGCAGTGGGGACTGCTTACGAAACATGTTAACCCAGTAGGAGGTATCATATCATGGTATACCCCCTACACAACCCCATTTTAGCGTTTCCAGCTAGGGAAGTGAATAAAATCAGTTTTTCCACTAGCCAGGGAATTTTTAACAACCCTCCTTTGTATTTTTCACTGACCCTACCACACTCACTCCCACACTACACATAGCCTATTTTTACAAACATCAAGTGCTCCCACGTATTCGTAGGTTGCAGCACGCCCCGCCCCGTAGAGGGACGGGAAGACCCCATGATGAAGCATGACACTACGGGATTTGTAGTGTGTGAGGGGTATTTTAAAAACACATAGTGCTTTTCCCTGACTTTTCAAGGATCAGCAACATACACTTTTTCTTAATTATCACGAAGAAAACAAAAATTATCTAGTAGTTACCACATAGGGTAGAATCATATTGTTTATAAGAAGTTATACAGGAGGTAGATTCTACCTGTAGACCTCTACACTCCCTCCCTTTGTATTTTCTTCATGGTGTGGGAACTCACCCTGCCTGCTGTGGGGACAGGAAGGGGATTTGCCTGGTCTGACGGCGACCCTGCCTCCTGCAATCTGAGCAGCCGTGCCACTGGAGCTGAGGCCCAGGGGACTGACCCATTTGCCTGTAGATTTTGCTGCGTCCCACCACTGACAATGCAGGGTGGCTGCAGCGAGGGACCCCGCTGCCTAAATTGGGCTTTCCTCTGGCAGGTGGTGCTGGACCCGGCTGCTCCTAAGATTTGTCACCTACCTCGTCCGCTACACTTGTGGTCGTCGGCCTGGGCTGATTGAGGTGGGCCTGACCGGCTGCGGGGCTCGAGCAGTGGGGCCCTTTATATCCAAAAGAGGGAGCATCACGCCACCCGTGACCGTCATCTCGGGCCTACGGGGTTGGTCCGGGCCTCCTCTGCCCTTGCCTCCTGGTGATAGGCCCCAGCCGCCCAGGGGGCTATCTCGGACTCAGTGGGCCATCCCTAGACCATTGCCGGCGGGGAGAGGTGCCCGCCTGAGAGGGAGTGGGGCTGTGGGTGGGCTGTACAGTCATACCACTGGACCCACTGCCCGGCGAGTGGACCCGCATCCTGTGGTTCCCACTACACTCCGCTGCCAGCTTCATGGAGATCTGGACCCATCTCAGCTTCGCCCTCCTCACTGACGCTGTCAGTCCACCCAGCAGGTGCTGAGGTGAGAGCGATTGGCTGCGAAGCTCGCGCAGCGGGGCCTTCTGCTTTCCCCTCTCTCTTTGGTGGGTCTTACGTTGGCCCTTTCTGGCACCTGGGGACCCGCCCTCCCTGAATCCACTGGGGGCCTTGCGGGGACCGGGGCACTTGACTCCGGGCCTAGTGCACACGGGCCCACTGAGACGTGGAGCTGGGGCTCCATTACTTTGATCTAGTGACTGGCTGTAGAGACCGTGCGGCGAGTCCGCACACTCCTCCCCCTCTCCTGATACTCCCCCATTGGGCCTCCTCTAGCCACTGGGAGTTTGCCCTCCTTAGTGCTGCGAGGACAACGGTTGTGGCCTATGCTGTGTGGGGCTAGTCTGCGGGGCCCACCTGTGGGGCGATGGTGGCCTGACTCACCACTGTGGGCCCTGGTGCAGTTGATGTGTCCCGCCCCCCAGTGGTACCACCGGACACCTGCCGGCCCTCAGAGCCTGAGACATGCTCTTGCTTCATGGAGTGGGCTCATGGGGTGTGACTGAGTTGTGGCCCTTGGACTTTAGACCTAGAGGGAGCCTGGCGACTGATGGGGTGAGTCTGGAACTGCTTGCACTATCTGAATTAACGCTGGGCCAGCTGGAATACCTGGATGCCTCACCCTTCACTCATCATCAGGCTGAGGTGGATAGCTGGAGAGGGCCTCTACCTGCAGCAGCTTCATCTACACAGGAGGGACTCCCTCTGTTAACCAATCTCCAATTGTTGCCTCCCCTGCTGCTCTCTGGTGCTCCCCATCGGGGCTTGGTGAATACGCTCCCCTCTGGTGCATACCCCTCTTGGAGGGCTCTGCTCCCCACAGCGATTGGCGGAATCTTTCCGGATGCCTTCGACCGTTGGACCTGCCCTACATCGACCCCCTGCGGACTGTCGCCCCCCTCACCGCTGACCCACGCCGGATTTCCAGGCATTGCAGGGGCTCTACTTTCTGCAGCATGGGTCTTCATCTGCACTGCATCTTCCCTGTGTGATCTTTGGACTGCCGGGATCGCTTCTCTGGCCATGACTCGTTCTAAGACAGGCAAAGATCCGGTCCCTACTCCGGCAAAAGACAATCCTGTGACCTCCCTGTGGCTGAAGTCCAAACCCCCACTGCTATCTGCCTCTGACCCTCCAGGAGCCATGACTGGTGAAGACTCACCCATGGCCCGATCACGCAGGCCTTTATGAGCTCATTTCTCCAGGAAATCAATTCAGAAATCGGATCTCTCATACAAGACTTCAAAACCTGCCTATGGGAAATCCGACAAGATGTCACGATGATCGGAGGTCATGTTGATGACCTTGAACGCACAATGGACCTAAGAGCGAAGGACCACGAGAGTCTCTGGCGCAGAATGACAGAGCTCGAAGATCAGCATATCAAACCTCAGCTGAAGCAGGAGGACCTCTAAAACAGAAGCCGACGTAATAATTTAGGCATCATGGGGGTCCCTTGCGGAGCAGAGAGTCAAGATATTATGTCTTTAATGGCAGATCTCCTGCAAACTATTAGGGCAGATGATGACGCCTCTCCCCCAGCCCTCAATAGAGCCAATCGAGTCCCAGGACCCAGGGGACATCTGGATTTTGTCCCAGCCATCCTCACAGGAGTCCACATTTTTGTGGAGAAGGAAGTCATTCTACAGAAGGTGCATGGAGTCATGGATTTATCCTACAACGGCTATCCGATCCAGATCTTCCAGGACATAGCCCCAGTCACCCTTCGTGGCCATAAGGATTTTAAACTAGTCATGAATAAGCTGCGCAAACTTAAAATTAAATATCAATGGGGCCACCCCTTTGTGCTGATTTTCACCTGGTAGGGCAAGCGTCAAGTTCTTCACTCGCTCCGAGACGCGAAGCAGCTCCTCTGCCACCTGATGGACACTGGGGATGTGGACTCCCTCTCCCCACAGGCCAGACGCAGGGAGCTATCCCAGCTGGAATGGTCCACTGTTCCACGGCATAAGGACAGGACCCGCGCCAACAACCAGGATTCTTTTCAAGCGAAACATGATATTATCAAACATATCTATACCCTGAGCGACTCTCTCTCACCAGCCCATTCTCCTGCGGCTTTGGACTGAATCATGCCTGACATATCGATGCCTACACTCTCTTATCCCTACGCATGCGCTCATGCCTCTGGTTCTCTAGGGAGGCCTAAGCAAGCTTAACGCCTTTGGACGCCCTGTCCCACTGAGCCCATATTGTCCCATACACTCTCATTCACCTTGTGTCCCCTTCAGGTGATGTGATTTCATTTGATATCCCAGAACGCACAACATGTTTCTTTCACTATATAAAGGTGGCCTGCCGACTGGTGACCTTTATCACACCCTTTGTGACTGGCCGCTGGAGGCGGAGACTGCCCTACGGCTGTCTTCGATTGTTGCGCCCCCCTCCCACAACTGCAGTGTCTTCTAAAAGAGTGACTTCTTCAGAATGGCTCTTGTTTTGACTTACGAGCTATTCCAAGACGACATTGAACTATGTTGGCCCTGTTGGCTGCCTCTTGTTGACATTACCATTTCCCCGCCTCCCCTCCCCCGACAATTCCCCAGGAGTGAGTGTAATATAGGAGATTTCCCATAACATTCGTGGCCCACTGTACACCTTGGGAGTGTCTTACCCAGCCAGACATATGCGGTATGCTCCTACAAACCTGTTCCTACCACTCATGATCCGCCAAAGATTCAGCCTACTCACACTCTGTCCTGTCGACTCTATTAACCAATGCCCCCATAATGATGACCGCGGCGACGTCCATTAAATTTCTCTTCTCTTAATGTAAAGGGGCTTAACTCCCCTAACAAGAGACAACAGGTCTGGCGCTACATTCTTTTATAGGACCCTGACATTATATTTCTTCAGGAAACTCACTTAGTCTCCACTGATACTCGTCTCATGACACATCCCAAATACCCGTGCCATTATTTGGCTTGTTCCTCCTCTAAAGCTGCAGGGATTGCAATACTGACGAAGGCCAGGTTGGGGTGGACCCCACGGGTGGTTCGGGACATCGAGGGCCGATACCTAAAGGTCCAAGTGCACTTGGGCACCCAACCCCTGACTCTCCTCAATATTTATGCACCTAATCAAGCGCAGGGCACATTCTAGAGATCCCATCTGGGCAATTTGCAAAGCACCCTGGAAGAGGCAATTATTCTCGATGGTGATTTCAATTTGGTATGGGACCCGGACTTGGATCACAGCGCGCCTGTGTACCAGGGCACCAGGGCTATGTCAGCGGCCCTAAAGAGTGTTATCACTGACCTGAGTCTTACTGTTGCCTGGAGAATTTTATTCCCCGCCACCAGGGACTATTCCTTTTCCTCACATGTTCATCGCTCATACTCACGGTTCAATTATTGCATTCTTTCTCTTTCTTTGATCTGCTCCTTAAAAACAGCTGAGATATCTGACATCTCTATATCGGATCACGCCCATGTCGCTGTAACCTTCCAACTTCCAAATAGCCATCATACCTCACCCACTCAGTGGCGGCTTCCACCCCACATCCTGCAGACCCAGTGGATTTAGCGGACATCCACCAGGAGATTGAGGCCTTTTTTTATCACAAACAACACCCTGGAACTTCCTGAACGCATTAGATGGGATGCCTTCAAGGCAGCCATTCGGGGAGTAATCTCCTCTATCTCCATTTCCTGATCTCGAGAGGCCTGTCTTGTTGAAACAATTCAATCCAAAAACATTAGGGCCCTGGAGCATAGAGATCATAAATTGCCTTTGATTCATAATAAAAAGCGACTAGCTTTGCTTCGGGGACAGTTGCTTCTGCATCGCACCAACAAAGCGGAGCGCTCCCTGTTGGCTCTTAAACAGAAACAGTGGGTGCCTGCCTAGCCTGTCATCTGCGAGCACAGGCCACAAGGGCACATATCTCTAAAATTAAGCAGGCTGACTGTTCTTGGGCCACCTCTGCGCACGAGAAAGGGTCGGCATTCGCCGACTTCTACAAAGATCCCTATGCTGATAACCCCCACGCCCCAGAGGAGATTATCTCCTTCCTTAGCACCTGACCTTGGGAACCTCTTAGTTCTCACCATGCACGACTCCTGGACGAGCCAATAAAGATAGATATAAGACCGCTCTGGCTCAATATCATAAAAATATAAAAACCGCTCGCAGAGCCCATATAGCGCTGCAACTTGATCAGGCAGGGAACGCCCCCAAAGTTCTCTACCAAATCTTCAAATCCTTCACTAACCTGAAGGCATGCAACAACAAAGCAGCTCCCTCCCAAGCTCTCTGCGATAAAATAGCAACACACTTTACTCAGAAAATTGAGGTGATCTACGACAAAATCACCTCTATCGGTAGCTCTCAGCAGGATCCTAAAGCATACTACTCTCCTGCTCTGCCTAACGTGCAGACGTTAGAGAATTTTCCCACGCTTATGCCCTGTGATGTAGAGTCATTATTGAACACAGTAAAATCCGGCTCCCCATTGGATATTATTCCGGCTAAGACCACCCCACTGCTCTCCTAACAGCTAACCACCCCAATTTGCTCGATCCTCAATCTCTCGATGAGAGAGGGCCAACTCCCCTCTGAATGGAAGGCGGCACAAATAATCCCCATCCGTAAGAACCTTAAGGCCCCCATGGAAGACTTATCCAACTATCGCCCAATTTCTCTGTTACCTCTCCTGAGCAAGATATTAGAAAAACATATCAACAAACACCTGTCTGACTACGTCGAAGCCTCAAGCTGCCTTGATCCATCTCAGTCTGGTTTTAGGTCCAGGTACAGCACTGAGTCAGCTTTGATTGCTGTCACAGACAATATTAGACAGTCTCTGGACAACGGACAAGCAGTACTTCTCGTACTGCTCGATTTGTTGGCTGCCTTCGACACGGTCTCTCACCAGATTCTGCTCAGGAGACTCAAAGAAATTGGAATCCAAGGGATAGCCTTACAATGGATGTCGAGTTTTCTCTCTCATCGAACTCAGACTATCAACCTAGGCCCTTTCCGTTCAAAGACCACAGGACTGACTAAGGGAGTACCCCAGGGATCCTGTCACAGTCCCACCTTATTCAACATTTATGTTGCTCCCTTAGCGGGATTTCTCAGGAAATTAGGTTTTGTACCAATCTCGTATGCTGATGATACTCAGCTCCTACTTTCCTTTAAAAAACACACCCCCAATGCTTAGTCTACCTTCTCGGATGGCATGATGGCAATCGCTAGCTGGATGAGGAACAATTTCCTCCAGCTTAATGCGGGGAAAACTGAGATCATGTTGTTTGGAGATGCCTCTATCCCCAAGCTGGTGGCCAGAGGAGTTGGGAGCCGTTCCGGCTCCCAAGACTGTGGTCAAAAACCAGGGCGTATGCCTGGACCAGAGATTGATAATGAAGGAGCACGCTGCAACTACTACCGGCTCATGCTTCCACATGCTAAGCCTCCTACGTAGGGAATTTCCCTTTCTCCCTATGACCACTCGGAAAACCCTTATCCAGGCATTAGTGCTGAGCCGCTTGGACTACTGCAATGCCCTTCTGATTTCAGCTAACGAATCATCACTGAACAGATTACAAGTAGTCCAAAACACCGTGGCTCGCCTGGTCTTGAATGCTCCCCCTCGAACTGCCTCCCTCCCTCTCCTACAGCAACTGCATTGACTTCCAGTGCGTAAGCGGATCAGATTCAAGATCTGTTGCATTGTGCATAAATCCTTGAATGGCAAAGGTCCAAGCTACCAGGCAGAAAAATTTACTAAATATTTGCCATCTAAGTCCCTACGTTCAGGGACTAAGTCTCTACTCCTTGTTCCACGTTGCAAAAAAACGCGTCTAGGTGGTAAAGCTTTCTTTCACCTAGCCCCCTTCTACAGGAACCAACTCCCCATCCATCTGCGGCAATGCCCAGATCACCTACAGTTCAGAAGGCTCTTCAAAACTGTACTGTTTTAACCTGTATCCCTTCTCTGGCCAGCTGCAGCATTTCCATAGCACAGAGATACCCCTTGGGGGTTATTTCGGGCCCTTTATAAACTATTAAATATCAAATATATCAAATATAAAATACCAATCTCTCTGGACAAACTGACAAGGGCACTAAAGCAGCTCCCAACGGGGGAAACCCCCGGACTGGACCGACTTACTGTTGCCTTTTATCGTACATTTCTCCCCCAACTTCAATGCCATCTCCTACGCCTTTTCAATAGCTTCTCTGAAGCCTCGGGCCTCACTCCCACAATGTTGGAGGCAGAGGTGGTACTCATCCCAAAGCCGGGAAAGGACCCCTCACTTTGGGCATCATAACGACATATTGCTCTTTGGAACACGGATGCGAAAATCTGCACTAAGATCCTTGCAAACCGTCTTGAACCATTTCTCCCTAGTATTCTAGACCCAGATCAAGTGGGATTTATCCGTCATCATCAAGAGGTGGATAAAATATGCCACATAGCCAATCTCATTGAAAAGGCCCAGCATAGAAACATCCCAGCATGCAGAAGGGTGTTTGATCGGGTGGACTGGCACTTTCTACGCACTGTGCTACACAAATTTGGCCTAGGCCTGGTCATGATCTCTAAATTGATGGCCCCCTATGTTCGACTGTGCACGCGTATTTGTGTCAATGGCAGACTCACCCCCCCTCTCCCTGTACACAGGGGTACCAGGCAAGGCTGCCCGCTCTTTCCACTCTTGTTCGCCCTGGCAGTGGAGCCTCTAGCGATTGGAATAAGCCAATCGCCAGACATTTCGGGTAGCCCCTTTGGAGGCCATGAAAACAAGGTATCTCTCCTTCTCCTCTCCTTAACTACCCCCCGCCTCCTCCCTGCCGGCACTGGCCTCACTTCTCCACTCCTCTGAAAGATCACTGGGTTTCAGATTAATATAACCAAATCCCATGCCCTAAATCTTACCCTCTCACCTTTAGAGGTGCATAGACTACAGGCCCTGCTCCCTCTACATTGGGCTGAATGCTTGATACGGTACTTAGGCCTCAATTTGACCCCCTCCTTGTCCTCTTGGACCCAGGCCGATTGGCCGCTTTGTAGATGCGACATACGGGAAGACATATGCCAGTGGAAGAATCTCCCTCTTTCTTGGTTGGGGTGATTCAGCCCGATTAAAATGTCCCTCCGCCCAAAAGTGCTCTATTAATTTCAAACTCTTCCCATCCGGATACCACACGGTGACGTCCAAGCTCTCCAACAGGATCCAACTGCCTTTATATGGGGCAAAGGTCATCCATGGTTTTCAAATAAACTACTTATGCTTCCCCGTGACTGCGGAGGCCAGGCATGCCCTAACCTTCTTGAATACTTCTGGTCATGCCACCTCCACTATATATCGGAATGGGTTATTCGCGAGAGTGAAAAACATTGGTTCCACATGGATCAAGCGGTCTCTTATAGGCCTCTATGGGACCTAGCTTGGCTCCCCATATTGGATCTTCCCCGTAGTGCATATATAGCTACCCCTATGACAACAGTATTTGACATCTAGGACAAACTTGCGGTCTCTAGAGGCCTGACATCATTCCCATCTCCCAACACATCTATAACACGTAACCCCACCTTTCCGCCGGCCTTGCAACCACAAGCCTTCCTATCATGGTCAGAGAGCGAATGTCGCACAATTCAAAACCTATTTCAAGGGAACGCCTTTAAAACTTTTGAACAGTGTGAAAACTCTTTTCATATTGCAGACGCCTCGAGGTTACAATACTACCAACTCTGCCACTGGCTGCTCTCCCCCAACTATATGCAGGGAGCAGCCAGATCACTCACCCCTTTTGAAGCCCTAGTCCGGGCTATTGAGGGGCTAATCTCTCGCACATATAAGGTTTTACAACACCAGATCCAACCCTACACATACCAGACGCAATGGAGTACGGATGCTGAGGAGGAGATCACACCAGAACGCTGGGATCGGCTCTGGCGTGATATTCCCAAAATCTACAGAAGCATTCCCCAACGGAATCGGCCTACAAACTGATGCAAGATGGTACTATACTCCTGCCCACCTCCAGAAGATAGCTCCAAACCTCTCCCTGATATGTTAGAGATGCCAAACTGCAATTGGCGATTTTATCCACATTTGGTGAACCTGCCCCAACCTGGCGATTTTCCGGAAAGAAGTCCTCAGTCACATTAAGGACACCGTGGGTTTTTCCATACCAAGCTCTCCTATGGTAAACTTACTAGGCATTAGGCCCTCCCGGCTTGTTGCTATGACCCTCTCGGATTGGCACCTCATAGTGCAGACGTTGGGGGCTGCAAGCCAATCTATAGCCCTATACTGGAAAAAACCCGCTCCCCCACCTATCTCGACATGGTTCCTCCGTCTCTGGCATGTCATGGCTCTGGAACTATTAACTGCCCATCTTAATCACACAGACACTAAATTTACCCACACCTGGCAGCCGCTTCTCCAACACTTTTCCCTGCTAGAGAACTCACACTTTGCTCCCCCTCGGCTGCGGGCTCTGCAGCTGTTTGAAGATTCTCTCTTGCCTTACACTAGGGGGGCCCCCAATCAACCCCTCCGGTCCATGACTCTGATGAGGCCTCTTCTTCCTCCTAACTCCTCCACTTGACTCCCCTAAATGTACTCCAAGCATACTCCCTTTCCCTCCCCACTCCCTATCCCCTGTGATGGTTCTCCCTCCCCTAGATATTTGGTTAACGCAATTGTTTTTCAACTTGGTTATTATCAGTGAACTTTCATCAAATGCCACGAATGTTCAATTTGTCTCACTGGTGTACAGCTGAACCCCCTACCCAAATACACTTTATTTCTAATGTCACCCAAAGTCTTCATATGTCATACCTACTGTATATTGTATGTTCCTTGCACAAATGTACCTGACAAATTTCTGTCTCTACCCATAGTTCCATTCCTCTTGCTATTGTAGTGAACTTTCAATACCGTAAAATTCAACCCGTGTTTTATGCTGCCTGTGATGATTGCTGTTCTTTGGGAAAAAAATTCTAATAAATAGATTTGAATATAAAGAAAATGCTTCGGGCTTCGGAAATTACATACAATCAAATCAAAGCAGCCTTCAATCTAAAGTTCAATCCAATGCCAAATGTAGATTACAAAAGGTACACCTTCAGTCAAGAACAACATAAAGTTGATGAAACCATCAACAAATTTGTCGAGAGACTGGATACGCTCAACAAACACTGTAAGTTCACTTAATTTATTGATGAGGAAGCTATGCCCCTCAGAGTGATTGACAGATGCATGTCAGATTCGTTCAGACGATGAATGCTAGGAGAAACTCTTAGTCTGGAGCAAGTTCTCTTGGCTGCTAGAGCAGAAGAGCATGCTGATTGACAAGCTGCTCTCATGGAGACCAGAGGTGCCCAGAGCGAGTCAGTCATGAATGTGAGAAATAAGTCAAAGCACAAGGCTGAGAGACACAGAGTGAATTCTCCTCTAAAAAGAAGTTGTGCTTCAGGTGTGAATTTTTCTTTCCGCACGAAGGTAAATGTTCCGCCATTGGGCAGATCTGCACAGGCTTTTGGAAAGGAGAACCAAGCAAAGTTAGAAACATGCACATAAGGTCAAGAGACCACATCAGCTGAGGCAAATTGACACCAAACAAAGTCGATCAACATCTAAATGTTTGTCAAACAGTTCTTCCATATCAATATCCAGTGAAAGCAAAGAAGATGGTTGTGCCATGTCGATGTTTACCTCATAGAAGCATGTGCATGATAGACTGGCCACCTGTGCGGAAAAACATCGGTCCAAGAGAAATCGACATGACAATGCACCAAAGTCAATCAAACATTGCCGGAAGATCGCACTAAAAATCAATGGTTGTTCAATACCTTTCATTACCAATAGTGGTGTATCACTAAATAATGTGCCTGAGGAGAATTATAATGAACTGTCTCCATTGCCCCCACTTATGCCAACACAAACTAAAGCATATTTGTGGCCTGCATCGATGCAGGTAAAAAGACTAGGTTCATTTGTGACAATGATCAAGCGTAAGAAAACAAAAGTACAAGCACCCGTTTATGTACTTCAGGGTACGCAATTAAGCTCCTGTTTACTGAGCTTCAGCATAGCTGCTGATAAGGTACTAATATCAGTGAACTATAACATGAATGCTCATCACCAAATAGTAAGTCAATTCTATTCAGTATTTCAAGGGTTGGGAAAACTTAAGGCTGTAAAAGTCAAATTACACATTAATGAGGACATTCGTTCTTTTGCTCAAAGGCACAGACAAATTGCCTTTCACTTACAGGAAGCTGTTGAAAAAGAACTTGAATCCTTACTCAAACACAATATTATTGAGCATTCCACTGGTAGAACTTCATGGGTTTCTCCCATAGTCTAGTACCTGAAAAGGACAGTGAAGGAGCTGTATGCCTTTGCATGGATATGTGTCATGCGAACAAGGCAATTGAAACAGAATAACATCCAGGTCCTCACATTGCCGAATGATACCACAATTGAATGGTGCGAAGGTATTCTGTCATCTGGATCTGAATAAAGGATATCAACAGTTAGAACTCGAGGAGAAATGCAGTTATGTTACAACCTCTTCTACACATGTTGGTCTGTTCCGTTACAAGAGACTACGTTTTGGTGTGTCATCAGCTGCAGAGCTATTCCAAGATATCATTCGATGTATCATACAGCCTGTCATGGATGCTTTCAATTACAGTGATGACATATTGTTTTTCGGAGCTACACAGATGGAGCACAACATAGCTCTCACGCAAGTGTGTCAGCTGCTAGCTGACTTTGAATGCCATGTTCCATGACACAAAGTTAAAATTCTTTGGCCATATCTTTTCTGATGGGGCATGACACCCGATCCAGCTAAAGTGCAAGCGCTGTCAACTGCCAGTCCCTCAGAGGATGTTTCCATGTTACATTTATTCCTTGGAATTGCCAGCTATTGCTCTAGATACATACAAGACTTTGCCACTGTCTGTGAGCAATTCAGAGACTTGACGAAAAAGAATGTTTCTTTTCTTTGGTCGCATGAAAGCAAGCAAAGCTTCCAGAAAATAAAGCATGCTATTGAGATTGCTACTGAAATGGCATATTTTGATCCAAAGCTTCATACTGAGGTTGTTGACATCCAAATGCTCAAAGATGCATTGTAGCGTATGCAAGGTGAAGTTTGTCGCAAACTGAACAGGCTTATTCACAACCTGAGAAAGAAAGCTTAGCAACGGTATGGCGTGTGAACATTTCCACGAATTCTTGTATGCGAAGCCTTTGACATTTGTGAAAGCATTGTTGACTATAATTGGAAATCCAAAAGCAAAAATGCCTCCACGTATTGAACGTTGGGGTCTGAGATTGCAAGAGTACAACTTCACCGTCGTGCATCATCCAGGGAAAGATCGGAACTCAGCCGACTACTTCTCATGAGTACCTCTACAATTCCCTGGCACCCATTCTGAGACGGTTGAAGCTTACATAAATTTCATAGTGAAATCAAGCACTCCAGCTGCCATTTCAGTGGAACAAATTGTCACTGCCACAAGTGGCATGCTGTAACTGAAAGACATTATTACACATCAGTCTTGCTACCAACACCCTCTACCTCTTACCAGTGTCAGTGAATATCAAAAGTTTAAGAATGTCTAAGATGAACTGTTCATTACTTAAGAAGGTATTCTTCTAAGAGGTTTGAGAATTATCATTCCAAAGAGTCTGCGACAAAGGATAATTCGAAGTGGCTCATGAAGGACATTGTGGAATTGTTGTTACCAAACAAGCTCACCGAGATCAAGTTTGGTTTCCACATCTTGAGAGATTTGAAAGAGAATTAAAGGACTGTCATCCATGCAACTGCCTGTCATCGAAATCCATTCAACACCTCTCAACATGTCAGAGTATCCAATGTATGCATGGGAAAGAATTTCAGTGGATTTCTTCAGTCCTCTTGACAACGGACATCACCTGATGGTGATAGTGTATGAATATTCCAGTTTTCCGTAGATTGAGAGCTCTCATCTATCACTCAAGAATGTGTCATCAAGAGATTAGACAGCATCTTCATGACCTGGGGTACTCCTGCGATCTTAAAGTCTGGCAACAGCCCATCTTTCAACAGTCAAGAATTCAGAGACTTTCTCAGTCATCTTCATGTGAAGCATCAGAAGAGCACCCCTCTTTGGCCACAGGACAATGACCTTGTCAAACGTTGCATGAGTACTCTACAGTAAGCTGTCCATGATTGCTGTACTACAAAAGCTTGACCTTAAAACTGTCTTGAATTCCACTCTTCGAGCCTACCGACGCGTCACCTAACCGCAGGTGAAAGCCCTGCAACCTTGCTGTTCAGGAGAGCCATGACAAACAAGTTAACACAATGAACCAACAGAAGAGAACATACCGAGGAAGAAATGCGTTTGAAATACTTGGATCATAAGAGGAAAATGAAAGCCTATGCAGACAGTCGTCAATATGCAAAACATGTCACCTTCACTAGAGGAGATTGAGTTTTGGTTCGTCAGCATAAGTCTGATGCTCCTTTCAATGCTGAACCAGTTTATGTTGTGACCAGTAAAGGACACATGGTGACTGCCCAGTGTCCTGGAATGTCCATTACGCGAGACTGACCGCATTTCCGACATGTGGCTCATTGATCGTCAGGCACTGATGCCATTGTAGGGACTGGGTCTGAAAGGACAAGTCAAGAACCCCTGGCTGCTGCTGTTTCTCCATCACCAACGTGAGTCATGGACATTTCTAGTGACTGTCCCTAGTTTCCGAAGACACAGTCAGGACGTGTGACCCAAGCGCAACGAAGACTCATTGAAGAGCTTTAATTAAATATGTTTGTAAAAAAATTATAATTTTTTATTTAACATCGTAGTAGATGTAGTGTTGTGTGGGTTTGTAATGACGGAAACTTTGTGGCTCTGTAGAAGTGTGCCGTAAGTATTAGAGCATAAAGAATTGAATGCAGGTTTAGAATGTTGAGTTTGCAGTCACACTCAGAAGAATAAAAATGTGTTTCCCTGTGTGGTGTAGTCATTGACGAGTACCCGGGCTGGGGAGGATGCTACACTGGTGTGGTCAATGTCTACATGAATGGTAGACTGCACTCCTCATGTAATCCTGACTTGTCAATGAATAAACAGATGCTCAAAGGCAGAGGTTTGGTGTGCTATCCTGATGAATGCTCTGTCCCATTAGCACTAGCATGAATAGTTGATTACATAGCTGGTGTGTAGAATGCACCCCGCGACAACCATCAGACCCACAATGTGTCAATCATCAAATGTATACCAATATAATCAAGTTTAATCCATTTTAAACGTTTTATATCTCTTCTTTCTTCAAAAGTGTCTTCAAAGTTTATGCTCAGACACCATAATTCGAATGTTCAAATGTGTATAAATTGCCAATCCAGGCTTCTTTTAACAGCATGTTGAAATTCATAATTCGTAAAGTACCAATAATTTTATAAACTCAATGCAATTCGGGCTGGGCTCTTCTTCAGGGGTAACTGCAATGTATAAAAAGGCATATCAGCACCAGTAGATAACACGCGTCTTACGTTAATGGGCAGTTAAGCCCTAAGTCAAACTGTCACCACGTGCGGTTCCACAGTGCTATCACTTAAGACCTCCACCAAAGTAGAAAATAAATAAAACAACAGCCTCGTGATTTGTGAACACCTCATGTGCCCCATGCTGAACCATTATTAACACCACAACGAATCCGTGCTACCCACTGAATAAAAAACAAAAATCACATTCACAACATTCCTGAAATTGTGCCACATGTAAAACCATGCTGCTATGAAATCAATTACATACCCAAAAGCCCAAAACAAAAGCTCACTACAACAACCTTTCCACCATGTGTTCTGTAACTCTTGTACTCTGCACAAACACCAATCTCTGCAACAACGGTATCTCCAACTGATAGACTGACCGGACCAAACAGTCCATCAACAAACTATCCATAACAGGTGCGCCAAACATGCTTTCAACATAACAGACAATTGGTGCAAGTCACTTGACTCGTACCAACCTGAAAAGTAGAAATGAATAAAATCAGCCCTGCCAAGTACCACGCATCAGGCGCTAGACTAACGCATTTCAGTGTGGTGATCTGAATCACCGCATTGAAATGCAAAGTGCCTCATCAGGGGTGCTAAGTAATCATGTTGTACCCTACTGACAATTGAAACTAAAGCTGGTCTCATCTGGAGTGGCAGCGCACCGTGCACGCTGCTTCCAGCAGGCTTGGGAGCAAGTCTGCAGCTGTGAGCTGATACAGTGTAACAGAAATACACCCGACGCTCTGCAGCATGATTAATGACATCACGTTCCTGACGCTGCTGCGCAACTAGTGAGCTGGCGGCTACAGTTAGAATAAAGTGACAGATACAGATCCTTATCACTGGGTTAAAATTGCTCCTCTGGTAAGATGAATTTTGCCTTCTATAGTGCGCTCGTGAGATTTGCAAAGCGCAGCACTTCCAGGTAGTGGAAAGTCAGTGCAGCATATTGATTTTGTCATAGAAATGTTATCAGGGGCAAAGGAGGTGCATTCACACACTTCCCGTACTTTCGCTCAACGGTTGGGTTGGTGCCCGGACAATGGGATCGAGGAGACGCTTGCTGCTTGTCTTTAACTCCACTCCGCAGAGGCACCTACCTTCCTAACCAAATGCATTAATTACCCAGTCTGTTTATTATGGCATAGAAGGCTTCTTTCTTATGCCAAAGAAGCTCTTTAGACTAGCACCAAACCTGCTTTCTGTTAGATGTTCCCCCGTCGCGTCAGGTCCCACATGGACACATTGTTGTTTGGGGAGGAGACAGGTTTGGTCGGCCCATGGTGTGGCAGGATGTTCAATTTCAGGCCCGTCAGCCGGGACCCACGGCACCCAGGAATTCTTTGCTGTTCTGCTGTGTGCCCTGCTACATGGCCCAGAGTTAAAGGAGGAGGCCGGTGTTCAAGAATCGACCACATGCTCACTTCCTCCTTACCTCGCCACGTGCTGTTGCTGTGCCCTGCCAAGGCAGATCCTAACTTGTGTCCCGGACTGACCACACTAGCATGAGTCTCATAGTGAGAGCAGGTAGCACAGGCTGAGGCAGTGCAGTATAGTTCGCTCTGTGACTCTCTGAAGAAGAGACAGGCTAGCGATCTCCGCTGTGCCACCCAGGCAGCTCCTCTCAGTGGATCATTCTGAATATCAAGAGACTCATGTAAGTCAGATATTAATTTAATACTCGCTGCTGCTGACATTTAAAATGTTTGTTACGAGAATGGGGGAGGGGGCTACAGCACGGCATAGCGCCATGCAAATGGGCACACTAAAGTTGTCTGTTTGTGCTGTAAATGCAGTGCCATCTAAGGTGGAAGTTTTGTCAAAACTAGCAGTTTTGCTTATTTATTAGCGCAAAGGGTTTAATATCCTTGCTTGACAGTGGCAGTGGGATGCAGCTGCCTTTATTTTCCCAGCACAGTCATACTTGCTAAGTCAGAGATAAGTCAGGTGATTAATGTCCCCGCTGAAGAGAGGTCAGAGTTTTGTCTACTGGCAGTTTTCACTCTCACCATTAAGTAGTGCAAAGGGTTAATATGCCGCCTGCAAAGAAAGTCAACCAGCATATTGCATTGTATTGAACTGTATTGTCAGTGGTGTAACAAAGGTCCCCGCAGCCCCTGCAGTACGGGGGCCCCGAGCTACAGGGGGCTGCCTCAGCACAGTACCCTGGCCTGAGAGCTCCTGAGTGTGGTCGAGGGGGCCCCCTCTATATATTTTGCAGGGGCCCCCTTCAAGTTTTGTTACGCCACTGTGTATTGTATGTGGATAGCTCAGTGGGTTGCTGCTTTTGTCACAGAGATCTCTTTGTTACTTGTGGTTCAGTCACACCTGGAGCTGAGGTTGGGGTAGAGAGTGCTGATTATTTAGAAATTAAATAATCGCTTTAAAAACACCTGCTGCAGAGTTTGACTTTCTTGTTGCTCAAATGAGTGTTATTTCTAATATTTGTCTGTTTCCATGGACTTCATTGCATTATTTTGGTCGCAAGAAAGTGCCACTCTAAGTGTCACACATTTAGTCGTTGAGTGTCTCTCATAAATCCACTGAAACTCAGTGGCGGCTCCTCAGCTAAGGCGGAGGAGCGTCGCCCCACTGCTTGAAGCAGTGAAATAAAGAAAACATAAAATTATAATAACTCCTTGTTATTATCATTTTATGTTTCCCTGCTGCGGCAGCTTTTTGGGGGGCGGGGTTGCTCTGATTACAGAGCAGGGCAGGGGAGGAGTGGTTTGGACTCCCAAACTGCGCATAAATGTTTGAAACATTCATGCACACTTTCCCTGTTCTCAATGCAGGCTGCATTACAGCCTGCATTGAGAACATGTCAGGCCCAGGCCCCCATTCCCTTGCTGAGCGCCCATCCACGGCGCTCAGACCAATCACAACACTGCATTGCAGCGTTGTGATTGGCTCAGGGTATCTGGGAGCCGGGTGCTTCCTGCTTCCCTGTTCCGGCTGGAGAGACGACGGAGGAACGGCAGAGGAGAGACCCGAAAATCAGGTAAGTTTTTTTTTTATTTTTACCTCCTCTCCCCCGCCCCGATCCCTGCCAGCCTCCACTTCTGCATCTATGAAAATGTCACACATAAGCAATCTGAAACATTAGCAGCTATGCTCAAATGGGTGTGATTTCTGATATTTCTATAATTCCCTCATCTTCATAGCATGATTTTGCTTGCGAGAAAGTATCACTCATGGGTCTTGAACTGTCACTCATAATTACTAAGGGTGGGCGTAGTTCGCGAAGTAATGCTTCGCGAAGCTACGCAAAGTGCAGTTCGCGCTACGCTAGCTTCGCGTAGCACTACGCGAACTGCGTAGCGCACTGTTCGCAATGATTGCACAGTGCCGGATGCTTGTCCGCACTGTGCAATCATTGAAAACGGCAACTTGCACAGTGCGAGCTGTCTTTTACTGCCGCTCAAGTAGATTTTTACTCGAGCGGCAGCTTTCTCAACGCGGACTGGTAGTTTCTCATCGCGAGCGGTCGCGAGCATACGCGACCACTCGCAATGAGAAACCTGACCTCCCCGCGTTGAGAATCTCGCCGGGAGGTTTATTTTCCACGCTTGCGATCGGCAACTTGATGTTGCTGATCGCGAACGAGGAAAAGTCTCGCCGGGATGTCATTTTGCTTGCTCGCGGTCGCCAACTTGACGTTGAGGACCGCGAGCAAGCAAAAATGACCGCGGCACTACGCTACGCGTGTTCGCACTGTGCTACGTGCAATTCGCGTTGTGCGAAGTAGCGCAGACTTCGCAAACTACGCAAGCGTAGCGTAGCACTTCGCCCAGGGTTAATAATTACACTGAAATTATGAAAATGTCACACATAGCATTCTGAAACCTTGGCAGCTATGCAAAATGCTTGAACCCCCCTTGCGAGTGAATGGCATAGAAGAAAAAAACTTAAGACATACTGCGCTCTCATCCCGAAATGACTAATTATACTGAAATTACACAATTAAAAACCCGCCAATCTCAGAAACATAATATTCTAAAAGAATGACGCTTTAAACATGCATAATATATGTATCCTGGTGAACTCAAACAATAACATAATCGAAAAATGCCCCATCCAAATTGCTGATTTTCAATGATGACATTAAATATATATATATTTTTTTAAACAATCTACAATCATAGTAATTAGGCACCAGGTTGACAATAACACTTACTTCATCTTATCATATACAATGAGCTTCGGGTCGGTTCGCCCCCAGAATGGATAACAACAGATTTAGCTTCAAGAATCGCTTTGTCAACTACACCTTACCAGAGCAGCATACTTTAAGACATAATTGTCTACATGGCACGAGCAGACTCCTCTAATCACTTCTCAGGAGGTCCCCTCAATGGTACATCGTCGTCAGTCACCTCCGGGACAGGAGAAGTAGATGTATTCGCCTGTAGTGACTTTAACCAGTCCAGAAATGGGTCCCATATATTCTTCGGTCTTGAGGCTGCAGGCATTAGTTCCCAAAAGGTCATCAGTTGCGTGTGACAGAATATGATGTCTGTAACCCAAGTCTTAACCACAGGAGCCCTCAGTTCCCCCCAGTGTATGGATACTCTACGTTTGGCCATGAGGAGTAACAAAGCATGCAGTTTACGGTGCTCGGCCTTAGTGTCCTTAACATAGCCAAGAAGGCCTATTAACGGATTCGGCTCATGCAGTGTCCCTAAAATATCATGAATCTTATTAAATATAGCAATCCAGTAGTTAGCAATGAGTGGAAAACTCCAGGCATTATGCAGAAAGGTGGCAGGAGCGTAGCCACATCTCCAACATCTAGAATCTGATCGCAGACCCATATGGTAAAGCTAACTAGGGGTTCTGTAGAACCGGTGTATATATTTAAAGTGTATTAATCTCAACTTATAGTTGGGTGAGAGTACCTGAAGCTGGCCGCAGCAAAAGACTCACTGCTCATCTGTCACCTGCTCGTTTAGTTTGGTATTCCAGTCTTGTTGAGCCTTGGGGACGACTATGGGTGACGTGGCTGTCATAGATTTATATAGCCGTGTAATGAGTCTGCGGGGACTGGTTGTGTTTATCAATTGTTCAAGGGCTGGCAATTGCGTGGGGGATGTTGGAAATGAGGAGTGCAATTGTCTGCATGTGGCTCTAATTCTAAAATAAAGAAAAAGTTGCGCAAAGTACTTCGAGTTATCCACATCAGTCTCCGGTGGAGAACAGAACCCGCCCTCAGGATACAAATCTGCAAATGTTTCGAGCCCCATTGATGATGCCAATGTCACACTTCCACTATCGCACATGGCTGGAATCTGTGGATTGTAGTGCAGAGGGATTGACGGAGCGAATAACATCTCCAGTCCAGCTCTAATGCGTAGTCATTCCCAGGCCCATCTTAAGGTCTCAAAAGTGTCTATGCAGTCCCTAGGCCACCTGTACTTTTTATATACGGCAACGTGAAGGGGGGTAGTGGCCACCATGTCCATCTCGACAGCTACGTGTGGCTGAAACGGGACTGGGTGGGTCCAAAAATGTAAAAACTGAGCTTGTGCACAATGTGCATAAAGTGGCATATCTGGAGCTCCCAGCCACCCTTGCGCCAAGGGAAGTGTAAGTATCTCCCAACTGACACGAGCTTGCTTCCCCGCCCAAACTAAGGAAATCATGAGAGATCAAAGGGTATTAGAAAACGACCGTGTTAATGGGAGTGGTATGTTAATGAAGAGATACAGAAATTTGGGTAGAACAATCATCTTCGCTATGGCAATTCTGCCAGCCAGCGAAAGCAGTAGCTTAGTCCACATCCCGATCTTCCCTTCCAACCAGATGATGGCGCAGCCAAAATTCAAATTCCATATTTCCTGTATGTCGCAACTTAACCAGATGCCTAGGTATTTGACCGGGCCCTCGGCCCACTTAAGTGGGAATTCTTGATCAAAAGCCTTAGTGGCCGGCGTTAGGGGAAATAGGGTTGATTTAGCCCAGTTTATGAATATGCCTGACAGCCCGCCAATTTTGTGAGCTCCCTAAGTAGTGGTGCGAGGTTGGTCTCCGGGTCACTGATATATAGCGTCATATCGTATGCATATAGTGAGATCAGGAGTCCCCTAGAGCTAAATCCCAATCCCCTGGCGGCATGGTGTTGACGTATTCTAGCTGCTATCGGTTCCATCGCGACAGCAAACAGTAGCGGGGACAGGATGCAGCCCTGTCGTGTCCCGCGAGAAATGGCAAATGGTTCGGAAATCAAGCCGTTCATGCGCAGCCTTGCTGAGGGCCTAGTGTACAGTAATTTGATTAGAGCTATGAAGTGAGGGCTGAGTCCCACTCTCCCTAGGATAGTAAATAGATAGGGCCATTCTAGAGCATCAAACGCTTTTGTGGCGTCCAGGAACGCCACAAGCGCTTTGTTCTCAGGGTTTAAATAATGTACCACTGTAAAGAAAGTGCGGAGATTGTGGGCAGTAGATCTACCGGGGATAAACCCAGATTGATCGGGTCTCGCTATAATGGGAAGCAAAGGCTGTAACCTGTTAGCCAGTAATTTCGCATAGATCTTTGTCTTTGCATCTATGTTAATTAGGGAGAGCGGCCTGTATGAGTCCATTTCCTGACCAGGTTTCCCAGGTTTCAGCAGAGTGAGGATAATCGCCTCCCGCATTGACGGAGGGAGTTCGACAGTATCTTGAGCTTCCTGAAACACCGCCAGTAATTGAGGAGCTAATACATCTGCATATGCCTTATAGAATTCAGTGGTTAATCCCTCTGAGCCAGGGGCCTTGGCGGTCGGTAGACTCCCGATGACCTGCAGAACGTCATGAACAGTGAAAGGCTTGTCAAGATATTCCCTGTGAGCCCTGCTCAGCCACACCAGTTCAATGGACTCAAGAAAGGACAAAAGTTCTTCCGGCTATGCACGATGCATAGCCGTATATAATTTGGAGTAGTAATTTATAAATTCTTCAAGGACCTCGCAGGGGCCTCTGATGACCTGAGAGTTGCCATCGAGGACTTCGGATATATAGGCATTTGTGCGTGGCGGTCTCAACAAATTAGCTAGGGTTTTCCCTGGTTGGTCTCCCTCCCCATAACGTCTCGCTTGTGTGAATTTTCCTAGGAATTTCACCTCTCTCTGAGCCTCCTCTTCAAATTCAGACAGTAACTCTCTGATTTTTAGTAGTATGGAAGGGTCAGCAGCTTTAAAATAATCAGACTCTAGTCCTTTAATACGGGTTTCCAAAGAGGGCAATGTGCATCTAATAGCTTTGAGCACTCCTGCATGTCTGGATATGCACTTACCACGCACCACCACCTTAAACGCCTCCCACAATGTCGCCAGTGTAGAAACAGACCCTCTGTTTGTATAAAAAAATTCTTCAATGTCTTTGTGTATCTCTTCTTTAAAGGCCTGATCGAGAAATGCATTAGGGGCCAACCGCCAAGTGTACAATGGGGGTGGAGTGTTCGGAATTGTCAACTGCAGCAGGCAAGGGGCATGATCAGATAGCGTCCGGGGGTAGTGTGCACTCTCAGAGGTCCAGGCAGCAATGTCACGGGATATTAGCCAAAAGTCTAAACACGACCATGCTCCATGGTGCGTCGATACACACGTCCCCTCCAATAGCCCTGAATGCCTATCCCTCCAAATGTCTGTCAGGGCCCCCTCCTGTATCAATGCGCTTAAGGCCGCACCCGCATTATGATGACATTAGATATGATTCCTGCTGGTGTACTGAGTGACCCCAATTTTACATTTTATGACGATGTGTCCATGAGAGAATATTATCCATGCTGTTACTGCAAACGTGTTTAACCTAGGTAGCAGTCTATATTGATGGACAGTATATGAATCAGTGTTTACATGAATGGTAGACTGCATCCCTCTTGTAATCCCGAATTGTCAATAAACTCAAAGGCAGAGTTTTGGTGTGCTATCCTGATGAAGGCTCTGTCCCATTAGCACTCTCATGAGTAGTCGATTACATAGCTCGTGTGTAGAATGCACCAGAACACAGGATATGACAATCATCAGACCCACAATGTGTCAATCATCAAACGTATACCAATATAATCAAGTTTAATCCATTTTAAACGTTTTATTTCTCATCTTTCTTCAAAAGTTTCTTCAAAGTTTATGCTCGGACACCATAATTCCAATGTTCAAATGCATAAACAATGCATTTTATACACCAGCTACCTAATCAACACTGGTGAGGTCAACAGAATTTGAATTTGAATTTATTTTCTGTATTTTTGGCCCTCAGTACAAAGCAAGGCTGCCTTTCACACTAGAATACACTTTTGTAAAGATAAAAAATTAAATAAAAGCACTAGAATTTCTAAAATATATAAAAACATATTAAAAGTAAATACATAATATGTAAAATACATTTTTTTAAACTTTCTTCCTATGACAACAGAGCCCCACTTTGGCCTTAAAATACTTAAAACCAAAAGGGAATATAAATGACAACAGGCCTGAACTTATAGTATTATACAAGGAACAATCGAACATAAAGTGTTTCAGATGCTCTATGGCACCGCACATGCATTTACACAAGGTTGCTGCATTTCATCTACTAACGGTTTAATTTAGGAATATACAAAGTCCTCTCCTCAAGGCAAAGAGCCTCCTTTCTTTCCGGTTAGGGAGTAGGGTTAGGTATTGCGGTGCGCTTGGCGAGGGGTCGAACATCCCCGTGTAGTTGTTAAGGAATAGATTTCCCAATGCTCCTGTTCTTCTTCTTTAGCTAGGTATGGGCCTGATTATGGGTTTCGGCAGTGCAGGAGCGGATGAGCCACCCTGAGGCTCACCGTTGCTGCCCGCCTGTCAGATTACGACTTAAAAGTGGTCAGGCGGGCGGCATGGCGGTTCTGCTGCGGTGCCTCTTTCAAAGGCACTGGTGTTTTTGAAAAAGTCACAGCAATGGGAATGCCACACAAGGTTCCTGCACGGCATGGACTATAAGGTCCATGCCATGCAGGAACTGCTGTGCATGCACACATGTTATGCCCCCCTTTGTGCATCCACATGCGGAGGACTTCCAAAGTACAAAGAGGGTCCCTGACTAACTAGATATATTTGGAGAAGAGTGCAGGGAAATTAAACATAGCAGGCAAAAACAAAAACTTCTCCAAAAACTTCATGTAGCAAAGACAATATGTTCTGATATGCAAGAGCCATGAATCAGACGAGTAATTTTTATAGTTTATTCATCTTAGATACAAAAATATTTTGATATGAATCCTTTTTTTTTTTAAATTGAAAGTCATAGTACATATGGTTATATAATTAAATGTACATGATTCGTGAGCACCCACATCAAGGAGCAAACAATACAAATATTTAATCTAGTACAACACAAAAACACTAAACATATAACCAATTACAATACAATGATAACAAAAACAACAAACATCAAGAAACTATACATCACAATAATCACATAACAAACATAAAAAAAAGGATAAATCAAAAGAGATAAAAATTGTTGTTCATTATGCTAACCTGTCTAGTGTAATAAGTATTGTCAGAAATACGCCTATAGTTATAGCAATGTCCAGTGCCAAGGTTGGGTTTAGCCAAGTTTCCAAAAGAGAGAGCTGGTTCAGAGTGTGGTTGTACAGTAGGTCCCATATCTCTGTGATGTGCATGCATGCAAGTCGAACATGTTCTAGGGGTGGGCGGTAAACACCGCTCCACTGGCGGAGTTTTTCCGCTCCGCTTGGAACGTGGAGTTTGGCAAAACCTCCACCAACTGCCAGCAGAGCTTATCGGCGTGCTCACCCCTAGCCAGGAGGTGCATTTGCAGAGTGGTTGATAAAGGGGGTGGGGCCTCTGATGATCCCTTAGTAATCCCGCTGTGGGGGACTTAATGGTGACAACAGTAGGGGTTCTTGGCCCCCAAGGACCCTTGGCAGCCAAGGGAACTTCATCCCGCATCAGTAGTGCGCCAGGAGGTGCATTTGCAGATTGGTTAAGAAAGGGGCAGGGCCTTGGAAGAGGTCTCAGCAATTCCCCTGTGGGGGACTTGCTGGTGGTAACAGGAGGTGTTCTTCCCCTCTAACTACTCTCAGAATATAAGTGGACTTAATTAGAGGTTACAGAGCAATACTCTGCTCACTCACAGAACTCTTGCATATCAGAACATATTGTCTTTGCTCCATGAAGTTTGTGGAGAAGGTTTTGTTTTTGCCTGCTATGTCCACATGCGGAGGAGGCACTGGGGGCCCTGTAGGGCCCCCTTTCTTCCTCTCAGCCATGGTGTTCATGGAGTAGGAACCTCCATGACACCGCTGGCAGAGAGGAAATTCGTAATATGTCCTGCCAAGCATTTTGCTGCTTCTACCACCTGAACGGCGGTTCCCTGGCGGGGTCGGCGGTCCCAGGGTGGTCCAACTGCCCAATTCTTAATGGGGCGGTCGGATCGCCGGTGTGGTGGTGGCTGGACTGCCATGCCCCCACAAGTCTGGCGGTCCTCATAATCGGGTCCTATGTGTATTGGTTGTTTACCATACAGTTTATTTGCCTCTTCTAGATAAACTGGAGATTACTTAGGGCAATACAAGACTGAGGGGCATATTATCAAGCCCATTATCGCCGCGTTAGCGGCACCTTTCTGCAGCTAACGCAGCGATATTTTTATCACAGTATTAGCAAGCTGCAGCAAACGGGCCTTAGCACGAGTTTTCTGGCGATAGCGGCCCGTTTTTTTATCGCCAAGCATGTCAACGATATTTATCACTAATGACATGCAAAGTAGGCGTTCCCGTGCAAAAATGCACGCAAACACCACTACTCCATATTATCAAGGGGCTCCTTGAAATTCTGAAGAGCCAAAAATCAGTTACTTAAGACCAGAAAATAGCTGGTCTTAAAAATGGTGATAAAACTAGGGCCCATATCTCTCAGGTGTTGTCGCTGGCCAGCGCTGCAAGCAATGTTGCAGCACAGCCCTGCGACAAAACTACAGTAATGGAATGCACACAATCAATAAGATAGTGCGCATTCCTGTGCCACAGTCATGAAAAGTGTTGCTGTGCTGCGGCAAGACAGCATTGCAACACTTCTCACTACGCCCTTCTTGCGACAGCATGGATGCGTTGTAATCACTGGACAGCGCTCCATAGCGCAAGTAATGACAGATACGTCAGGAATCCTGATGTATCTGCCTGCGCTAAAGTCACGCATTGCTGCAGTCGTATAACAACCATGACGCAACTCCAGCAATGCATGGGGCCAGCCTATCCCTGTGGCACTGCCTCACCCTCACGCCTGCCATCAGGCAGGCGGAAGGTACTGACGCAGTGCTGTTCATGAGGGGTGCCCGAATGTTGGCGCTGTTGGAGCTCCATCGGTGGTGGTTGCGTGCTGCGGTGTCATCGTTTTGAAGCATTGGTGGAGTGTTGGTGCGGAGGGAGTTGACGAGATGTTCTTTGGTGGCCTTGATCCAGCTGCGAGGGGGTGCGATGATGGTGGTGGCGTCCAGTGGGCAAGGTGAAGACGTGATCTTACCAATGATGGTCGGTCCAGGAGAGTCCGGTGTTGTGGCTGCAGTTGAAATTCACGCTGGCAGAGGTGACGTGCTCGACCATGTGTCCTGCTATGTGGCTTGTTGTGGTGACTTGCTGCTTGCACCTGATGTAGGGGACCTTCCCCATGAGGGGGTGGTGTCCTGGTCACTGGGGTTGTCCAGGTGGAACTTGAGTTCACCGAGTAGGATGTCGTCGGTGGATGGGAGACCCTGGGGTGCAATGAGGTCTACAATGGTATTGGAGAATGGGTGGCCATGGCCCGGGGGGCCTGCACATGAGGGTGCCTCAGATGATGTGCTTGGGCCATGTCCGGATCTGGGAGTTGAGGTGGTCCATGGTCACCCTTGGGTCATTAGAGTGCATGGTCAGTCGGAGTGTGCTTCTGTAGGTGATGGCAATGCCTCCTCCTTGACGGCCGGGGTGCTCCTTGCGGGTGATACTGCAGCCGTCAGTGATGGCAATGGCGATGTCCGATCCGGAGCTGAGATTGGTCCTGGCAGGCGAGGTGGCGTCCAGGGTTGATGGCGAGGAGGGTGCTCGCGTCGTAGCAGTGGAGTGTCCAAGAGGAAGTCTCCTTGGTGCTGAGCACAGTCCAGGGCAGACGGACGCAGACGGGCCAGGCTATGGTTTGCCTTTGGCATGGGAGACGTCCAGTACAACGCAGGCAGTACATCATTAACTACGCAACTCCAACAACGCAGGTGCCTTTACATCGCATTTGAGTACAACACATTGTGAGGTCAGTAATGGGGTAATTTTAAGTATTTTGTGTGTGAATGGGTTTCGTATGTTGGATATGAAAATCGAGGTGTGATTTGGTGTAAAATATGAAATTTGGGGTGTGCAATTGGGGTAAAATATGAATTTTGGGGTGTGATTTGGGGTAAAATATGAAATTCAGGGTGTGCAATTTGGGTAAAATCTAATTTTTGGGGTGTGCAAATGGGTCAATTTTGAGTTTGGGTGTGTATTGGGGGCTCAAAAAGGAAAACCAGGGTTCACGGTTGGGATTGGGGTGCAAAGGTTAGTTCAGGGTTGCACTCACTGGAGTGTGAATAGTGATGTTTATGTCTCCGCAATGCAACGCCTAACCTACTGTTGCAATGTGCCTAGTATTAGTATGCATTGAAATGGAATGCAATGTCGTGTTATGTGCCTTTGGCACACAAGTGTTAATCCCGCTGTGCATGTGCACACATCGGCCACCATTGAGAAGTTTGGGGGGGTGCTGGACAGCTGTGAGGTGGTACATGACGGAAATAATACTGGATGGTGCCTGGACGCGGGTATGTGTGTGAGCGGGTGTCGTTAATATTGTAATGAGGGAAGTCTTACCTCGAAGCCGTGCCCCATGTCTTCGTAGCTCCTGCTCCCCTGCGTCTGCTTCCAGGAACAGGAATTCGGCAGCCAGGCTCCCTACCCTGAGTCAATCACAACGCTGCGATGCGGTAGTGTGATTGCTAATTTGCAACGGGACAAGTCATGCAGCCAGGGGCCGGAGGGGTGGGCATTTTCTACATGCAGGCTGTAATGCAGCCTGCACTGCAAACAGGGAAGTGCGCATCACTGCTTTTTGCGGCCTGAGTGGTCTGAGCAAACAGTCATTGCACACTTGAGTGGGCATGCCAATCTACCCATGCCCTGCACCGTGTTTGGAGCAGTCCTACCCACCCTCCCACCCCCTGAGGATACATAGCATGATTACATCAGTTAGTTATCATCATGTGATAATTGTTCCTCTTCTGCACTGCTTGAGGCAGTGGGGTAACGCTCTTCCGGCATCGTGGAAGAGACGCCACTGGGGGGCGTCATCTACGTGTGATAGGCCTAAGCGACTCGCACCACGGCCCTCCTGCGCTGCACGTCCCACCTTCTCCTTACCTGTACATTGACATCGTGGCACAATCCACTGCACTCTCTCCGAATCTGTGACTCAGCCAGCAGGAGCATCAGCCAGGTGTGATTTCACTAGGCTGGGTACAGCAGTCGCCGGCTAGTCCTCTGATGTGCCTACAGATGCAGTTGATGCAGCAGAGTCCCCTTAGGCGTGATGTTGAAGCGCTCATACAACACAAGTTGGACGTAGTGCAGGGGCCTCACCCTCCACAGCGTACGGCCAGCCCAACATCATCCGGCCTGTGATGCAGGGAGATTGCACACACCGTTGTTAATCCCCTCCGTGCACCCCAGTGTAGTGTTGGATCGTAGTATGCGATGCGTACCTCACTACGTTGGTGCGAATGAGCGCCTCTACCATTAACAGCTCCAAGGGTCGCAAGGTGGTTTTCTCACACAGGTCAGCAGCTTGTCTCCACGCGTCCTGCCAGACTTCACCACCAGGTACGGGCGATCGTTGCGCATTAATGTTTACCGCCATGGATCATCGACTCCACAGCTTCTCCACATCCCACTCCAGGCTCCAGACGCAGGTCCAGCGAGGTATCAAGGATCCAGACGAAGGTCCAGCGAGGCATCATGGCTCTCATCCTGGTCATCCTGGATGTTGGCTGGCTTGCAGGGGTTGTTGATGTGTGCTGCACTTGTCCCTGTCTGCTACATTCTGCATGTTATTGTATTTTATGCCTATTTCACACTCACAGGAATGCCCACAAGTGGCCGTCAGGGGGTGGCAAAGTCACATTACTTACTAGTAGTCTTCAATACTCTCAGTTCTGCTTGTCCTTATTCCAGTCATTTCTTCATGAGGTGGATTCCACCTCCAGAGACAGGAAAACTTTATGAAATGCTCCTAGTGCAAGCTCCGCCCACCATTATATGGATGCTGTAAAAGCATTGGCATTGCTAGTATCCTACTGTCTCTACCAAACATCTGTCAAAGGCCTCAATAGTGAGGGAGGTGGACGGGGGGTAGTGACTGAGAAAAGCACAAGAGGACTAAGAGTAATGAGGATTACCAGTAAGTAATTAGGACATTATTTCTTCATCCCTTGCTCTCGTCGAAGTCATTACTTCATGAGGTATACCAAAATCATGAGGTCTTTGAAAGAAATTAAAGTGGAGTCACCAAATTCAACAGCAAATATTTATAGAATATGATATATTCATAGATATCACAGACTTTCTAATAACAAATCAAAAATGTACTTCAGATAAAATGTGCTTACTAAATTGATGCTGCTTCTGCTTCTCTCCTGCACACTGATGATGAGCTTGTTTGGTCCAGCTATACCACAAGGCCAAGTGATGCAAGTTACTGCATACGTAGATATGTATATTGCAAGCTGCACTCCTCTTCGCAGCTGTTTGAACCTCCATCCATAATTTATTCACCTGTACATTTTGCATTTTAATGTTTCTCAATGGTATTCTCATGGTTTATTATGTACTTGAGTGTCTTTCTGTACTATACATGACTTGTCTGGTTTCATATCTAACCCCACAAGGGTCTAGTTCGCTTTGTATCAAACCACAAACAAATGATGGAGGTTTATGCAGGTGGTGAATGTGAGCCCGTAGATGAAGGCAGCAGCATTGATGGTGGGAGGAGGGCACAGATGGCGGAACGGGGTGGGGGGGGAGAGCACAGGCAGCACAGATCACAGGGATCAGCCAATCAGGGGAGACTCATGGACCATAGAGCGCAGGAAGGCAGACTGGCAAGAGTAGCCCTGAACGAGGAGGCACAGAGGAAGTCACCAGCATTATCTGGGGGGGCGCAATTTAGGAGAAAGGGATTGGACGAGCAGATGTAGAGAAAGGAATACGAGCTCTTCAGTGGCAGGAGGAGGGAGAGAAGCACTGTAACCAAGGGATGAGAGCTAGGAGGAGTAAGAGGCAGAGACAACGTGAGCCTCACGGGGGTCCCTGTTTGTCTTCTCAGCTGCATGCCTGAGCCCTGTGTTTGGCAGACAGTCTTGCTTGAATGTATCTTAGACATAGAGGGTCATTTTCACAGTGCAATATCGCCTGGAGTGGAGATGGCACTTTTGTGGCGCTAATGTGCCGATCGCCAGGTATCGCCGAATAACGCAGCTTTCACTATTGCCATGGCGATTATGTTTTCGGGAATTTTCACTGCCTAACCCTGGATCTATCGCCATGTAGCGTCTGCTTGATAATAGGGCGCTAATATGGCGATAGTTTTCAGGGTTAGGCGGCGTTAATAAAACTGCCGATAACTTGCGATGGCGGTAGTTATCGGCAGTCCTTGATAATATCCCCCCGAGTCTCTTACTTTCTTTGAGCCAAGATGCGGCAAAGGAGGACTTGAAAGTGAATCTGAAGGTGAAGATGCTCAGGAGGATGTCTATATATCTGCTTTACATAAATTAGAAAGGCATTTTGGGCAAACAGCACAAGGTGAAACAGAAAAGGTTACATTGCGGTAGTGAGAGGGCTGGCAAGTCTGTGTGAGTTTGGCACTTTATGTGATTCTCTTATCAGGGATCATCTGGTCCGTTGTACTAACAACCCTAAGATACAGGAGGAATTACTTACAGGGAACCCTGATTTAAAAGTGGCTGTTGCAATTGCAAAAACTGTAGAACATACAGCAGAGTGCATAAAGGAGATGAATTAGAGTAATATCACAGAGTAAGTGCATGTGGTATAAAAAGTTCAATATGGAAGCACAGGATGGTGAAGGGGGAGATAGCAAAAAAGGGAGTGAGCCTCCTGGTAGGAAGTATTTTGAAGAAGTTAAAAAAAAGGCTTAAATGCTTCCGCTGCGGAAACTTTATTCACTTAGCCAACAACCCCAATTGCCCTGCACGGTCTATAGTGTGTAGGAAATGTAGCAAAAGTGGACATTATGCTATGTAATGTAAGAATTTTAGCATGGAGAAAAAAAATTACACATGATAGAGAACAAAAGTGAAGGGGGAGACAATAAATATGTGTTCCAGACTGATAGTGATTTTACAAGTAAGGAGAAAGTGTATCCTGTATGTAACATTTTATTTAATGGGGTCGAATTTAAAGTGTTTGCTGACTCGTGTTCACCTTACATGCTTATTGACTATAAGGTATTCAAGGAAAGATTTCAGGGGAAGGATTATGTCCTTAGTCAACCTGATGTAGAACCAGGGGGTTTCAACAAAGATCTCATACTCTTGGAGTGCATGTTAACAATGCATATAGCTTTTAAGGACCGAAAAATGCAAGGACAGATTAACTTATCCAAGAATGGATCCAGTTTGTTAAGATTGACACACCAAAAGGATTTGGGGATTAAACTCAATCCCAACAGTACTGAGCCTGTTTTGGCTATGGAGGGGTCCAGCAGTGCTTTTCAGGGAATCAGTGATGAAGTTCCTTAAGTATTCAATTAAAATTTGGGTCACTTGAAGCCATTCCAACATAAACTCAAGCTGAAAGACAATGCTATTCATGTGATACACAAAGTCCAACCGGTACCCCATCTCACTCAGGAACCTCTGAAAGCGGAGCTGGATAAGTTAGTTTAACACATAATTATAGAACATAATGGAAATTCTTTGTGACTTGCCCCCATTGTAATAGCTCAGAAATTGGGAGGTAGAGGCCGGCATCTTTGTGTTGCCTCAGAGACTTAAATGCAAATATTTGGCTAGACAGGTTCCCTCTCCCTCATATAAATGAAATGATTAGTGTAATTGGTAAAGCAGACATTTTCAGTGTTTTTGACTTATTGGCGGCTTACCATCAAATAGAATTGCATCCTGACTCAAAGATGCTTACATCTTTCATAACACCTTTTGGTGCATTTACATTTTGCCGTATGCCGTTTGGTCTTGCATCTTCTGCTGCAGTTTTTCAGCGGGTGATGCAGAACATTTTGGGTAAGATCTAAAATATCCTTTTTTCTTCAGATTGACATATTGATCTACCGAGATTCAGATATTCATCACACAAATACTCCCGGTGGAGGTGTTAAATGCTCTTAAGAATGCAGGTTTTACAGTTTTTAAAGACAAGTGCCAGATTGGAGTTGACTATTTAGGTGAAACCATATCTAGACAAGGGGTCAAACCAAAAATTGATTTATCCAGAGCAGTAAGGGAGGCACCTGCTCCAAGTAATAAAGACAAACTTAAGTCCTTTTTAGGATTTGTAGAGTATATGATGAAGTTTGGAAGGAACTTTGCAGATTTGACAGCCCCGCTAAGAAGCCTGCTTAAGAAGGGAACTTCATTCACCTGGGATTTAGTGTGCCAAAACTCTTTCAAGACAACCAAGGAAGCAATAATAAATGTTCCCACACTGGGTAATTTTGATACACATGGAAAAACAATTTTAACTAGGATGCTAGTGGTATTGGGATTGGAGCTGCTTTGATGCTGTTCGTGGAAGGGAAGGAGAAGGTTGTGGCATTTGCTCTCCGAGCATTGAAAGACGCTGAACGCAATTACTCTACAGTGGAAAGGGAGGCATTGGCCAGCACTTGGGCCACTGGTCAATAGAATTTTTTAATCCGACCTACCCTTTTTACTGTGCGTACTGACCACAAGCCTTTGATTTATATTTTTCCAACCAAAGGTAGGGGAACTACGACCCCTCATATTGCCAAATGGTTATTGGGCCTCAAAGGGTTTAGTTTCTCTATTGAATATGTGCCTGGAAACAGGATTTGGGTTGCAGATTGCCTTTCGAGACTTCTATGCAAGGGAGGGGATGAAGAAGTCAGGAGTGGAGAAGAGATCATGGGGCATATGTATCAAAAAAGCTTTTTGCGATTCTTAAATTGCAATTTTTAGCAAATCGCGATTTGAGAATCGCAAACCGCAATGTAAATAAATGTTCGCAATAATTTAGCGATTCCTTAAATATCGCAGAATCCATTTGCGAACTCCATAATAGCGATTCCTTATTTGCGAATTCGCAAATAAGAAATCGCTATTTTAGCAAATCTGCAATTCAGGTGCAGCTTGATGACATCACACCCAGGAAGTGTGACTGCCCATGCTGTACCTGATTGCCTGAGGCTGTGTGAGAGGCTGGGAGGAGAAGCAAACCACTTTGGACTGCAACACCACCAAAAACAAATGGATCCACAGGAGAAGGAGGAGGCTGGGAGGAAAAGGAAGCACAAATTCAGTGAGAGGGAGCAGGAGGTACTCATTGAAGAGATGGTCCATAGCCATAAGCTGCTGTTTGAGAAAAAATCCCTTCATGTCCCAGAATCGCTGAAAAGAAAAATATGGATGGACATACAGGCAAAGGTGAATGCCATCGGTGTAACCCAGCGCACCATTGCTGACCTACGCAAGCGGTGGTATGACATGCGCTCCAGGTCCAAGGACAAGGTGGCAAACAGGCTTGCGGAGGCGAAGAAGACTGGCGGGGGTACATCCACTGAGACAGAATCCACGCCCCTTGAGGAGTTGGTGGAGTCCACCCTACAGCCTGAAAGTATCAGTGGTGTGGCTGACATCGACAGCTCCGACACTTCCAACACAACAAGGTAAGATGCATGCTAAATCAGCCCTGACACATTACCAACTTAATCACATACTCAGGAATGCCCCAACTACTAAGTAAGAATGCAACTCCATTCCACATTTGTCAGTACACCCAGCAATGCATCATGGGAGATGTAGTCACACACATAATACAGTGGAGCAATGAGACACAGCAATGTATAAGCAGTTGAAGCAAATTAGTAAAGGAAAAAATGCTAGACAGTACTTAGCTAACCCAAATTCAGAAAACTTTATTCAGTGAACAATGTGAAGCAGAACACAACATTTAAAGTGCGTTTTCATTTACAGTTGGACCTGAAACACAGGCTGGCAATATTGAAGCCGAGGAGGCAGCACACACAGAGGACCAGGCAGGGCAAGAGGACACAGAGCAGACGACACTGTCAACACCTGTCCCACGGAGACACCGTCAGATTGTGCCTCCACTCCCACTGTTGTAGGGAGAACCAGAGTCCATAGGGGATGAGGCCCAGCCAGAGCAGGAACAGCATGCACAACAGGTCCACGATCACCCCCCTGTGCACCGTAGGGAAGAAACTTGCAGGAGACGCAGGCCAAGGGCACACACCAGCGCAGACGCTTCAGAGGATCCTACGGTATTTTCCGGCCTGGAAGGCACAATGGTGAAGGTACAGCACCTGCAAACAAGAAGCATGAAGTCAATACACAGGCAGCTGGTGTCAGTGAACCATAACCTGACTGACATGAAGGAGGGCATCAGAGAGCTGAAAGTTAAAATGGATGAGGGACATAAGGCCTGTGCGGACTGCATCAGGGAAATGAATGGAGCAATAAAAGAACTCTGTGCCACCATGAAAAGAGACCAGGCATCCAGACGCAGGGGGAAACAACGTCTCTACACCCGTCTGGACACTTATAGCAAGGTGGTCAACCGCTTGTCAAATGCCACTTCCATGCTGTCACGCCGCACAGTGACCATGCAGGTCGAAATGGCACACTGTAGCCAGGATGTGGCCAAAGGGTTGGTGCAGGTGACGGATGCAGTAGACCAGCTGCAGACAGGTACCATAGGTGGCACCGGTCTCCTGGGCTCAGAGGACAGTGAGGAGCTCTCAAGCCGAAGCAGCATCACCCCACCAATTGCCGAACCCAGACGGTGTAGTGTGAGGCAGGGAACACCATCGGATGCTCAAAGGAGAGCAGTCAGCACCCTGAGCGTGCAACAGCAGGACGTGCACGCAAAAAATAAACTGACACCACAGCAGAATGCCAATGGGTGAAGTAACCCTATGGCATATGCACTTTTGTGTACCCTTCATCCATGCACTGTGGACATGACATGTGCAACAGATTGTGCCACACATAAAGTGTGTTTGTAGGATGTGTGACTGATATTTACCTGAAGCTAAAGGAAAAATTAAACACAGTCATTGTCAAATCATTATTTGCATTGTGTCATCATTACTCACCTAGAAATAGTTGTGTGTTATCTCATCACATCTCTGCCGTCCCGCAGCTGCCCATACACCACCTGCTGGTCTGCAACGTGGGCCTGGTACCTCATTCTCATCTGATTCTGTATCTGTCAGTTCCACTGGTATGCCTTTTCTAGTCGCAATGTTGTGCAGCATGGCACAAGTAGCCACAATCTTTCAGCAGGTCTCAGGGCTGTATTGTAGTGCTCCTCCACTTTTATGCAGGCAGCGGAACCTGCTCTTCAGAATACCAAATGTCTGCTCAATTACACAGCGCGTTGACTTGTGTGCGCGATTGTATCTTCGCTCTCTTGGATTAGCTGGATTGAGGTCCGGTGTCAGGATGAATTTGCAGACTGAATATGCACTGTCGCCTGCAGGATGAAAGACATATGGTTATTCACTGTACTCTCACTTCAGCCCTTAACTGTATGTAGGAGTGCTTGACATGCATTTACCTAGTAGGTAGTCCTCGCCAAATTCACCCCAAGTGAGACGTCTGTTTATCTCACTGTGTCTGAAAATGAAGGAATCGTGTGTACTGCCAGGTTATTTTGCCACTATATCAGTTATGATATATTTGGCGTTGCAGATGACATGTATGTTGAGGGAATGGTATGATTTGGGGTTTCTGAATACGTACTCGTTATTGGAGGGGGGTGTGAGAGCTACATGGGTACCATCTATGCAACCAATGACATGGGGAAATTGGGCAATCTGGTAGAAGTCCAGTTTGGTTTGCTGCAATGCCTGTTGTGTGGAGGGGAATGTGATGTGATGATGTAGCCTCTGTACCATTGCATCCAGGAATGCATGGAAGAAGCGTGACAGGCAACTCTGGGAGACCCCTCCTGCTGTCGCTAACACCCCCTGGAAGCTCCCTGATGCCAGTAAGTGCAGTGAACAAAGGACCTGCACATGTGGTGGTATTGTTTGGGTCCTGCGGGTGGGGTGTTCAAGCATAGGTTTTAGCTCTGCAATCAAGTCCAGTATGGTCGCTGAGTCCAGCCTATACTTCTCATGTATCTCTTCCTCCGTCTGCTGGAACAGAGTGATGCGCACTCTGAAGACCCGTTCCTGTCGCCTCCTTCTCTGTGCTGCTGCTTGAATCCGCATCCTCCTGGCTATCACATACAGTGCTGCCATTGTGGAAAGCCCTGTAGCATTGTGGGCCTGTTTAAATAGGTTGCACCTGGTTACCACCTGCTCAGAGTTGGTGGTTATAATCATGTGCAAATTTAAGATTTTCGTGAATTCGCAATTTGTGAATTTTTGATACATAGATTTGCGAATTTGCAATTTGCGACAACACTTTTTGCGATTATCGCAAATAGCGTGTCGGTGTTTGCGAAGTCGCAATAGTAATTCGCAAAATGTCTGATTCGCAAAATGGGTATTCGCAATTTTTGCGAATTCCTATTTTGCACTGCGAAACACTGTCATACATAGGGGGAGCTATTTGGCGATCGCAAACACTGTTTTTTAGCGATTCGCAGTGTTTGCGACCTCCAAATAGCTTGATACATATGCCCCCATATCTTTTGTGGAAATTCCTGGAATATATAAAGTTGAATGGTAGATGGGGATGGAAAAGGATGCTATCCTTAAACAGGTAAAAGGAAAGACAATTTCTGAGATACATTTACAGGGCTACTCATGTGGGTGGCACAATCAGTGCTGAAGGCCCACTAGTTGCATTTGATTTTTAGGCCCTGGGCACACATAGTGCCCCGTACAAAGGACTTACCAGTAAATCAAATATGCCAATCATGGACCAATTACAATTTACACAGAGAGCATATGCACTTTAGCACTGATTAGCATTGGTAAAATGCCCAGAGTCCTAAACCCAACGAAAAATGGGTCAGGAAAAATAGGAGGAAGAAGCAAGAAAAAACTTTAGAACAACCATGCATAGAGGCCATTTCCAACACTCACTATGCATGATTACCTGGAGATCGTTTTGTTTTTGCTATGATATTCCTCAGCAAACCACCTGTCACTCAGATAAGCATTAGACTAGGTTTATCTTGAGTTGGTGTATTCAGCAGTTCATCGTACAGGAATAGTATATCATTTGGCCTTCCAGAATAGATGCTTGTAAGGTGATTGTGGATGGTTCATCCTTGCAACCTATTACATTTGCTAGGAGGTTGGTTGACCATCTTACCCTTCAATGCCCTCCAACATGCCATGTAGACTTCAGATTTTGAACTTCTCTTGGTTCAGTTTATCTATTATGTTTCACTTCAAACATCAGGAGATTATGGTTGTTTTTAACCCACCAATGCAGATGCAAGTTCTCAAACTTATCCCAATCTGTTGCCTTTAAGAAGATATAGTCAATTACAGATTGGGCCCTTTAAGTATTATACGTTGGTATACTTTGGCAATAAGTTTCTTAAGAGTCTCGTGCAAATATAAGGCCCTCATTCGAACAAAATTTGAGCCAGATGCTTGTCTCTTGCATCATTCTTTGGAAAAGCATGGCTTAAAATTGGAATCCTCAATGCTGATTTCAGTTCAATTGTTGCTTCACCATTAATTTCCTCATTCACTTATCCTGCATTTAAAATCATTGCATATAAGGGTAAGTACATCAGACTGGTTTGATTTTGGCACCGCTTCTTTGGTGGAGGCTAGTAGCTTTTGAAACCCTTGCATCTTTTTCAGTTTTAAATATGCAATTATTATGCTTAGTTTGGAGTTGTTGAATAGTTTAATGTAACCCTGGGCGTAGTTCGCGTAGTAGCGCTACGCGTAGCTACGCGAAGTGCACTTCGCACTACGCACGCTACGCGTAGCTACGCGAACTGCGTAGTGCGGTAGGGAAATGCTGTTCGCACTGATTGCACAGTGCCGGATGCTTGTCCGCACTGTGCAATCATTGCAAACGGCATCTTGCACAGTGCAAGCAGTCGTTTTCTGCCGCTCGAGTAGATTTGTACTCGAGCTGCAGCTTTCTCAACGCGGACTGGTAGTTTCTCATCGCGAGCGGTCGCGAGCATACGCGACCACTCGCAATGAGAAACCTGACCTCCCCGCGTTGAGAATCTCGCCGGGAGGTTTATTTTCGAAGCTCGCGATCGGCAACTTGATGTTGCTGATCGCGAACAAGGAAACAGTCTTGCCGGGATGTTGATTTTGCTCGCTCGCGGTTGCCAACTTGACGTTGAGGACCGCGAGCAAGCAAAAAATGCCCGCTACGCTACGCGTTTTTGCACTGTGCTACGTGCAATTCGCGTAGTGCGTAGTAGCGCAAACTACACACACTCCGCGAGCGTAGCGTACTACGCCCAGGGTTAGTTTAATGCCACAAATTTGCAGATTTTCATGAAAGTAATCCCATTCTTGAGTTGCTATGCATATATAGGTCATGCATGCTATCTACAGGTGCCACTGTGGTCAACAGAGTAGATATGATAGGGACTACGTACGGTGGTGAAAACCAGAACCAACCATTTTTATAAGGCCCAACCAGTAAGCCTATCAAACCTAATATTGAAAAGCCAACTGACAGCAGTATACTTTGTTTACCTTAAAGCAACAGTGCTCAGAAGCACTGGAGACTCTTCAGCTAGAGATGTCAAAATGTCACATGTAGTTTATTCTTAGGGAGAGTAGAGTCATAAGTTGGGTGATGCCACACGTTTATTGCTTTTCTAAATTCTAGGTGGTGGTTGAATTTCCTTCCCTTCCTTGGTAGGATGTGGATAGTTTACAAGTTTGTACTAGCAAAGAGATTCCACCTATGGCGGTGCTTCTGAAAGTGGAATGATATGGAAGAGCGCCATTGCTAATCTAAGGTTCCTCCTTTAAGATGTATACATTTGACTGAGATAAAATATTTTGAGGCAAATATGACATTGAGGATCCTCATCCAGTGGCGTAGTGCAACATTAATCCCCCAATCCTGCGGAATGTGATGAGGGGCCCCTGAGTCTCCAATAGCCTGCAAACCATCATTGGCCTTCGCCTATATGGGGCTGCCTGGATGGTTCGGGCTCCCTGAAGTGTTTGGCAGTCCTGCACCATAGGGACTTCAGGGGCCTGCTTTATGCTCCTGCCCTCATTATGTGACAGCAGAAGTAAACTAGGGGTAATTGAGTGGTTTGAGGTTGATGTGTAGACTTAAGGTCTGGGAAAGATCACATTTACCAAACCAAATATTGAGATCTCCCAGGATGCCAAAGTTAGGGGTGTGTTATGATATTCTATACAGGGGTGTGGATGAAAGCTGCATTCTGAAGAGGTGGTTGGTAGATGAATACCAATACTATTTAATTTTCTACCATTTGGGAGGATCATCTCTGCAGAGTGATAATGTACTAGTTGTGGTATTTCTTCTGATAAAAGACACATCAAATTAGCAACAGATTTGATAACAGGAAGTGTGCTCATAATGGTCAACAGATGCAGCATTTGGTACTCTCTACAGCTTCTGCATTGCCACCACTAGGGTGCCTAGGCACAGGTATTCACCTAATTTTCCTTGTTGTGTTTTTTTTTTTTTGGGTGACTCCTGCAGCTGTGGAATGGATCCCCAGTCATCTCCGAACCATCGTGTCGTCGATCCACGGGTACTTCTACTCCATTGGCCAGATAAGCCTGGGGGGCATGGCATATGCAATCAGAGACTGGCGCTGGCTGCAACTGGGTGTCTCACTGCCCTATTTTATATTTTTCCTCTATTCCTGGTAGGTGTCCATGTTTGTAAGTACAAACACAATGTCCTGCATTTTTCCCCTGTATGCTAGCCGTGGAGAAATTTCTTAGACTCAGAGACTGCATATTAGTTCATCCCACGCTCAGTGTCCCAAAGTTAATATTGTGGATCCTGGTGCACTAGCACTTTCATGAATGTCGATTCACCAAAATTCTAGGGACAGCCAAAGTGCCATCAGACCCTATTACACCATCAGCGAGGTCAGAGAGTTTACCTCTCCTCCCACCTTCGGGTCCTCAACAGGTTCCTATTTTCTTCTATGGGCTAGGGGATGGGTATAGAGTGCAAATTCCAGGAAAGCAAACATCTTTCAGGTTAACTTTCTGTTCCAGTCACTGGCTTCATGCCTTTAGGACCAGGGAATCAAGGGCAGTGCGTGGGATATCCAAGGAAATGAGTAGCTGCTGCCATCCCTGGCTATCTCTAATCGACATCGGTACTTTCATACAATGAGTATACCTGACACAGAGACACACTCACTGTTACACAGTGAGTACCTCTGACAGTGGAAAACTCTCACTTTCACAAAGCCTATGTATCTAACTCTGAGGTTCTCTCACTATCACACACACAATGAATAGTAGATGGAAGGCAGATGAGCTCACACTGCCGCACCATAAGCATCTCTAACTTTGGAGCAATCTCCCTCTCAGATAGACAATACATCTTAACATTAAGGCTTGCAAATGGTCAGAAAGTCACACGTAAATGTGTTATGTTTTGGGCTTAGATATTTTTTATAAGACGCTGTTTACATGTTCTCTTGCAGGTGGTTTGCGGAGTCAGCCCGTTGGCAGATCATAGCAGGAAAACCGGAAGCTGCTCTCGGGACATTGAAGAGGGTGGCGAAAATAAATGGAAAAGGAGAGGAAGGTGAAAAACTTACCTTGGAGGTATGGAGGCGTGACACGTAAAGGCATGTTTCTTCTACAGTTTAAACCATTATTGGCAAAGCCAAAAGATCACACTTTTCTTGAACATGACATGACAAAGCCAACCGATGTGCATTTTTGTTAATGGACATGTTTGGTACTAGTCGGTCAACTTGCTGTTGATCATTTCCAGCAGTCTGAGAGAGAAAATACCGTAATGAAGCAACATCATAGGCTACTACAATATAGAAAATGGGAATATGGTCCCTTTGCTGAACAGACTGAATCTGTAGAGTTAGCAACCCTCAAAGACCAGAGTTCTTAGAGGGAACCAGAAGATGATGTTTGTTATGTAAATGGAGCTTAAAAAGCAAGATATTGTATGGTAAATTATTTTGACATGGGCCATTATTTTCAATTCAGCTGTAAAAAAGCCTATGTACACACACATCTTTACTTAGGGCCGGATTACGACTTTGGCGGTGGTGCGCCGGCTATCCGCAGGGACAGCACCGCCAAAGCTGTGCATGGACAGCTGCTTGAGTATGAGTTTAACTCGTGCAGGCGGACGGTCCTTTTGCCTTTCCGATGGCAGTGTCCTGAAAAAGGGCACCACAATGGGAATGGCAAAAATGGTCCTGCATGGCATGGACTGTGAAGTCCATGCTGTGCTGGAACTGGGGGTGCAAGCAGACAGGGGGGCACATGTTGTGCACCCCTGAATGCATCGCCATGGGGTGCATGGGGGCCCTGTTCCCCCACTGCCAGCCTTTTCATGGCGGGCTCACCGCCATGAAAAGGCTAGCAGTGAGAGGAACTCATAATATGCTCGGCGGGACAGTACCAGTCTTGCTCAGCATATTGCAATGCCCATCCGCCGTGCCACCACAAGGGAGTTGTAATCCGGCAGACAGAAAAACACCACGGCAAGTCTGGCGGTCCATGAACCACCAGACCTGTAATCAGGCCCTTAGTGAAAAACAAAGCTATAAGCTCATCAATGTTATCAAGACAACAAAGTAAAACAAATGAACTTGCAAAGGTTATTGGTGACTATCCTTAGCATGACATAAAGTGCATGGATTCATTTAGCAGGGTAGCTAGGTTGCCAAGGGCCACAATACATGTGTATATGTATGTATGTGTGTGTATATATATATATTTATAAATAAAAATGATATTATCTACTGGCGGTCGCCAGTAGATAGTTATAGTTAGGACCTATTTTCCATAGGAAATCCGCAACATTCTATTTGAAATAACGTTGGCGCCGGTTGACGAATCTTCGCGAAAGTTTCCAACTTGTTGGGGCGCTCCGGTCCGCTCCTATCCTGAAAGTCTCGGGGTGATTCGTCAAGCGGGGGCCGAGAAAAAAGGGGGGTCCCAAAACGTGTTTTCCCCATTCATTTTTCCATAGGAACCTTTAGTCGCAGCTACAGCCCGAACTGCTGAACGGAATTACACCAAATTTGGCAAAGAGGTAGCCCTTGGTTCAGTGTCATGCCTTTTGCTTAAATGGTGTAAATCCGTTCAGTAGTTCCTGAGAAAATCAAAAGTAAAATCACATATGCTCAATGGTTAGAGCGGCAGACCCTGATGCAGAGATCTGGCCTGGGACCAGGGTTCAATTCCCGCCTCGGCGGGTCTTGGGCTCAACTTCCTCAGACCTGATAATTCTCGCCTCGGTGCCTATTCTAATCATGGGTCCCACTCTGCAACTCTGGGCAATAGCTTGCTTAATCTCCACAACGGCCCCACCAGTGCTGGGATGCCTGGCTTCACCTTGGGGGTGCCCAGGAGTGGACATTTCACAGGGAAAAGCCAGGAAGGGTTCCACAGCGGTATGCGTTCAGCGCCAGGATGCCTCAGGGTAGCAGTGCGCTTTACAAGTACAAATTCATTTCATTTCATTTCATTTCATTCATATGTATCTGGGCGGACCCTAACCACACATGTCATCGTGAGATCTGATTGGCTGTCAGCACTTCATCCTGGAAATGCTGGCAGCCATCTTGGGACCAATATAAATGATAGTACCCCATTGAAATGCATTGTAGTGAATCAAAGATTTTGAGGGTTACCAAAAGGAGAACTATAAAGGGTGATAACAGACTTTAGTTACATTAGAATTCATTTGTTGATGGTACCATACTAATTTCAGGAATTGTGGTGTGTTCTAAGGTGATTTTACCCTGTGAAAAACCTTCTGCTGGGATATCATGAATCATGTTTGAGAGAAAACTATTTTCACATGCTTGTCCCATACAGTTTTGGAAGGTGCTCCAGAAGCTAAAATGAGAGCATATTTTCTGTAAATTCACATTATCTTTCTCAGTCATGTGAGAATGAAGTCTGACATTCTCAGTAAAACATGTACATCCAACAAGGGCAGAGACTGTCAGTTGATTCCTTTGTGTTCTACTGCAGCTTCCCAGAGTGTTCTAAAGAACAACTAGAGTGCTAACAGCCTTACTTATGACAAAAGTATGGCACACCTGAAGCCATCTTGATTGGAATAAACCGGTAACACTTAAAACATTTAATTTAAAAAGGAACAAAATGATGGGGTTCATTTTGTCATAGAAATTATGGTTAGTGCTGTAGAAAGAAAAATTAGGACATGTTTCAAGTGTGATCTCAAATATCTTCCTGTTATATTTCAACAGGAGCAGCCTGCCAGTTGATGCCTTTGTGTTCTACTGCAGCTTCCCAGAGTGTTCTAAAGAACAACTAGAGCGCTAACAGCCTTACTTATGACAAAAGTATGGCACACCTGAAGCCATCTTGATTGGAATAAACCGGTAACACTTAAAACATTTAATTTAAAAAGGAACAAAATGAGGGGGTTCTTTTTGAAATAGAAATTATGGTTAGTGCTGCAGAAAGAAAAATTAGGGCATGTTTTAAGTGAGATCTCAAATCCTCTTCTATTTCATTAGAAAATTCTGACATGCAGACTGAAACAATCACTTTCAATACCTTCAGCAGACTTCCAGTTAACTCCCTGGTGAGCAGTAGCTTTACTACAGTGATCTAATGAGCAACTAGAGTGCTAACATTCTGAATTTATGGCAAATGTGAGACACATCTGAATGCCTTCTTGATGGAATCAAAGTAAAAAACTGAAAGCATTTCCTACTGAGGAGACTGCAGTAAATGAGGAAATTAGGAAACTTCATAACAAAGAAGTCTTCCAAGATGGCCACCAGTAAAAAAAAGAGCCCAAATGTAGCACAAATATTACCCAGATGTAGCCCACATATAGCCCAATGACAAAAGTGTGCAAAACACTTTTTATTTTTAGTATTTTTGCAGTTTTATGTAGTGCAAACTGGTCAGGTATTGGAGCGTTGCATCTAAAAACTTGACCCCCCTACACTACAAAAACACCACTGCACTACCCTAAACCCTAAAACACTACCCCCAGCACGACCCCCTACACTACACAAGCACCACTGCACTATCCTAAACCCTAAAACACTACCCCCAGCATGACCCCCTACACTACACAAACACCACTGCACTACCCTAAACCCTAAAACACTACCCCCAGCACGACCCCCTACACTACCCAAACACCACTGCACTAACCTAAATCCTAAAACACTACCCCCAGCACGACCCCTACACTACCCAAACACCACTGCACTACCCTAAACCCTAAAACACTACCCCCAGCATGACCCCCTACACTACCCAAACACCACTGCACTAACCTAAATCCTAAAACACTACCACCAGCATGACCCCCTACACTACACAAGCAACACTGCACTACCCTAAACCCTAAAACACTACCCCCAGCACGACCCCCTACACTACACAAGCAACACTGCACTACCCTAAACCCTAAAACACTACCCCCAGCACGACCCCCTACACTGCCCGAACACAACTGCACTGCCCTAAACCCTGAAACACCAGCCCCTGCACGACCCCCTACACTGCCCGAACACCACTGCACTGCCCTAAACCCTGAAACACCACCCCTAGCATGACCCCCTACACTGCCCGAACACCACTGCACTGCCCTAAAACCTGAAACACCACCCCCTTCACGACCCCCTACACTGCCCGAACACCACTGCACTGCCCTAAACCCTGAAACACTATCCCCAGCAAGACCCCCTACACTGCCCGAACACCACTGCACTGCCCTAAACCCTGAAACATCACCCCCAGCAAGACCCCCTACACTTCCCGAACACCACTGCCCTAAACCCTGAAACACCACCCCCAGCACGACCCCTACACTGCCCGAACACCACTGCACTGCCCTAAACCCTGAAACACCACCCCCAGCACGACCCCCTACACTGCCCGAACACCACTGCTCTGTCCAAAACCCTGAAACATCAGCCCCAGCACGACCCCCTACACTGCCCGAACACCACTGCACTGCCCTAAACCTTGAAACACAATCCCCAGCACGACCCCCTACACTGCCCGAACACCACTGCACTACCCTAAACCCTGAAACACCACCCCCCAGCACGACCCCCTACACTGCTCGAGCACCACTGCACTGCCCTAAACCCTGAAACACCAGCCCAAGCACGACCCCCTACACTGCCCGAACATCACTGCACTGCCCTAAACCCTGAAACACCAGCCCCAGCACGACCCCCTACACTGCCCGAACATCACTGCACTGCCCTAAACCCTAAAACACCAGCCCCAGCATGACCGCCTACATTGCCCGAACACCACTGCACTGCCCTAAACCGTGAAACACCAGCCTCAGCACGACCCCCTACACTGCCCGAACACCACTGCACTGCCCTAAACCCTGAAACACCACCCCCAGCACGACCCCTACCCTGCCTGAACACCGATGCACTGCCCTAAACCCTGAAACACCACCCCCAGCACGACCCCCTACACTGCCCGAACACCACTGCACTGCCCTAAACCCTGAAACACCACCCCCTGCACAACCCCCTACACTGCCCGAACACTACTGCACTGCCCTAAACCCTGAAACACCATCCCCAGCACGACCCCTTACTCTGCACGAACACAACTGCACTGTCCTAAACCCTGAAACACTACCCCCAGCAAGACCCCCTACACTGCCCGAACACCACTGCACTGCCCTAAACCCTGAAACATCACCCCCAGCAAGACCCCCTACACTGCCCGAACACCACTGCCCTAAACCCTGAAACACCACCGCCAGCAAGACCCCCTACACTGCCTGAACACCACTGCACTGCCCTAAACCCTGAAACACCAGCCCCTGCACGACCCCCTACACTGCCCAAACACCACTGCACTGCCCTAAACCCTGAAACACCACCCCCAGCACGACTCCCTACACAGCCCGAACACCACTGCACTGCCCTAAACCCTGAAACACCACCCCCTGCACGACCCCTACACTGCCCGAACACTACTGCACTGCCCTAAACCCTGAAACATCACCCCCAGCACGACCCCCTACACTGCACGAACACCACTGCACTGCACTAAACCATGAAACACTACCCCCAGCAAGACCCCCTACACTGCCCGAACACCACTGCACTGCCCTAAACCCTGAAACATCACCCCCAGCAAGACCCCCTATACTGCCCGAACACCACTGCCCTTCCCTGAAACACCAGCCCCAGCAAGACTCCCTACACTGCCTGAACACCACTGCACTGCCCTAAACCCTGAAACACCACCCCCAGCACGGCCCCTACACTGCACGAACACCACGGCACTGCCCTAAACCCTGAAACACTACCCCCAGCACGCCCCCCTACACTGCCCGAACACCACTGCACTGCCCTAAACCCTCAAATACAAGCCCCAGCACGACCCCCTACACTGCCCGAACACCACTGCACTGCCCTAAACCCTGAAACACCAGCCCCAGCAAGACCCCCTACACTGCCCGAACACCACTGCACTGCCCTAAACCCTGAAACACCACCCCCAGCAAGACCCCCTACACTGCCCGAACACCACTGCACTAAACCCTGAAACACCACCCCCAGCAAGACCACCTACACTGGCCGAACACCACTGCACTGCCCTAAACCCTGAAACACCACCCCCTGCACGACCCCCTACACTGCCCAAACACCACTGCACTGCCCTAAACCCTGAAACATCACCCCCTGCACGACCCCCTACACTGCCCGAACACCACTGCACTGCCCTAAACCCTGAAACACCACCCCTCAGCACGACACCCTACACTGCCCAAACACCACTGCACTGCCTTAAACCCTGAAACACCACCCCCAGCACGACCCCCTACACTGCCCAAACACCACTGCACTGCCCTAAACCCTGAAACACCACCCCTGCATGACCCCCTACACTGCCGGAACACCACTGCACTGCCCTAAACACTGAAACACCACCCCCAGCATGACCCCCTACACAGCCCGAACACCACTGCACTAAACCCTGAAACACCACCCCCAGCAAGACCACCTACACTGGCCGAACACCACTGCACTGCCCTAAACCCTGAAACACCACCCCCTGCACGACCCCCTACACTGCCCAAACACCACTGCACTGCCCTAAACCCTGAAACACCACCCCTGCACGACCCCCTACACTGCCTGAACACCACTGCACTGCCCTAAACCCTGAAACACCACCCCACAGCACGACACCCTACACTGCCCGAACACCACTGCACTGCCCTAAACCCTGAAACACCACCCCCAGCACGACCCCCTACACTGTCCAAACACCACTCCACTGCCCTAAACCCTGAAACACCACCCCCTGCACCACCCCCTACACTGCCCGAACACCACTGCACTGCCCTAAACCCTGAAACACCACCTCCAGCACAACCCCCTTCACTGCCTGAACACCATTGCTCTGCCCTAAACCCTGAAACACCAGCCCCAGCAAGACCCCCTACACTGCCCGAACACCACTGTACTGCCCTAGACTCTGAAACACCAGCCCCAGCAAGACCCACTACACTGCCCGAACACCACTGCACTGCCCTAAACCCTGAAACACCAGCCCCAGCATGACCCCCTACACTGCCCGAACACCACTGCACCGCCCTAAACCCTGAAACACCAGCCCCAGCACCACCACCTACACTGCCCGAACACCACTGCACCGCCCTAAACCCTGAAACACCAGCCCCAGCACAACCTCCTACACTGCCCGAACACCACTGCACTGCCCTAAACCCTGAAACACCAGCCCCAGCACGACCCCCTACACTGCCTGAACACCACTGCACTGCCCTAAACCCTGAAACACCAGCCCCAGCAGGACCCCTACACTGCCCGAACACCACTGCACTGCCCTAAACCCTGAAACACCAGCCCCAGCAGGAACCCCTACACTGCCCGAACACCGCTGCACTGCCCTAAACCCTGAAACACCACCCCCTGCACCACCCCCTACACTGCCCGAACACCACTGCACTGCCCTAAACCCTGAAACACCACCCCCTGCACCGCCCCATACACTGCCCGAACACCACTGCACTGCCCTAAACCCTGAAACACCACCAGCACGACCCCCTTTACTGCTTGAACACCACTGCACTGCCCCAAACCCTGAAACACCACCCCCAGCACGACCCACTACACTGCCCGAACACCACTGCCCTAAACCCTGAAACACCACCCCTGCACGACCCCCTACACTGCCCGAACACCACAGCACTGCCCTAAACCCTGAAACAGCACCCCCTGCACGACCCCCTACACTGCCCGAACACCACTGCACTGCCCAAAATCCTGAAACACCACCCCAGCACGACCCCTATACTACCCGAACACGACTGCACTGCCCTAAACCCTCAAACACTCCCCCCAGCACGACCCCCTACACTACCCGAACACCACTGCACTGCCCTAAACCCTAAAACACTCCCCCAGCACGACCCCCTACACTACCCGAACACCACTGCACTGCCCTAAACCCTGAAACACTCCCCCAGCACGACCCCCTACACTACCCAAACACCACTGCACTGCCCTAAACCCTAAAACACTACCCCCTCATGACCCCCTACACTACCCAAACACCAATGCACTACCCTAATCCCTAAAACACTACCCCCGCACGACCCCCTACACTACCCAAAGACCACTGCACTACCCTAAACCCTAAAACACTACCCCCCGCACGACTCCCTACACTACACAAACACCACTGCACTACCCTAAACCCTAAAACACTACCCCCTACACTACACAAACCCCACTGCACTACCCTAAACCCTAAAAAACTACCCCCAGCATAAACCCCTACACTACCCAAACACCACTGCACTACCCTAAACCCTAAAACACTACCCCCAGAAGTACCCCCTACACTACCCAAACACCACTGCACTACCCTAAACCCTAAAACACTACCCCCAGCAGTACCCCCTACACTACCCAAATACCATTGCACTACCCTAAACCCTAAAACACTACCCCCAGCAGTACCCCTACACAACCCAAACACCACTGCACTATCCTAAATCACTACCCCCATCACGACCCCCTACACTACCCAAACACCACTGCACTACCCTAAACCCTAAAACACTACCCCCAGCACGACCCCCTACACTACCCAAACACCACTGCACTACCCTAAACCCTAAAACACTCCCCCCAAGCACGACTCCCTACACTACCTTAACACCACTGCACTACCCTAAACCCTAAATCTACCCCCAGTATGACCCCCTACACTACACAAACACCACTGCACTACCCTAAACCCTAAAACACTACCCCCAGCACGACCCTCTTCACTACCTAAACACAACTGCACAATCTGTTACAGGCGTTGCAACGCAGGCCTGTGGTGCTTACTGAAAGTACCTGGTGGGCTAGTTGGGCCCCAGGGACCATCAGGATTCAAGGTGACCTAATCCCCCAACTTAAAACGCTCCACGGGGCGCGTTTGCACAGTGGTGAAGGGAGGGGGCGGGGCCTCAGGTGACATGTGCGCAAACACGCCCTGTGGTGCGTTTTAAGTCGGGGAATTAATTCCCTTTGAATCCTGAGGGACCCTGGGGGCCAACTAGCCCACCAGGTACCTTCAGTACGATACCAAAGGGGATGATGGACGGAGCGCTTGAGCTAATCAAACACTCACCCCCAGTCTACTGATCTGGGTTTAATCCATCATCATTCTTTAGCTCACTCCAGCACCCCAGTTCAGACATGGCCATATGCAAATCAGTCTGACCCTGTGCCTCATGGGAACAGTCCAGCCCGAACTGCCAAGCCATGTCTTCCCTGGACCGGAAACAAAGCATCCTGGGACCGGTTTCTGGCTATTCAGCCGTCATCAGCCAGGCTAGCTTGAATCCAGTGGCAAAGTGAGCAAGGGACCCACGTCTGGGCATACCCTGCCAACTTAGGGCGAACAAAGCGATACCAAAGGGGATGATGGACGGAGCGCTTGAGCTAATCAAACACTCACCCCCAGTCAATCAATCAATCAATCACGGCATTTATAGAGCGCGCTACTCACCCGGGAGGGTCTCAAGGCGCTGGGGGAGGGGGTAAGTTACTGCTCGAACAGCCAGGTCTTGAGCTGCTTCCTGAAGGAGAGATGGTCCTGGGTTCGCCGAAGGTGAGTGGGGAGGGAGTTCCAGGTCTTGGCTGCCAGGTAGGAGAAGGATCTTCCTCCGGCGGTGGTTCTGCGGATGCGTGGTACGGTGGCGAGGGCGTGGCTGGTTGATCGTAGCTGGCGGGTGGGCGTGTAGAAGGTCATGCGGTCGTTGAGGTACTTTGGGCCCAGGTCGTGGAGGGCCTTGTGTGCGTGGGTGAGGAGTCTGAACGTGATTCTCTTGCTGACGGGGAGCCAGTGCAGGTCTTTCAGGTGTCCGGTGATGTGGCTGTGTCGGGGGATGTCCAGGATGAGTCGTGCGGAGGCGTTCTGGATGCGCTGGAGTCTTTTTTGAAGTTTGGCTGTGGTTCCGGCGTAGAGGGTGTTCCCATAGTCCAGTCGGCTGGTGACGAGTGCCTGGGTGACGGTCTTCCTGGTTTCAGTGGGGATCCATCTGAAGATCTTGCGGAGCATGCGCAGGGTGTTGAAGCACGAGGATGAGACGGCGTTGACTTGTCTGGTCATCGACAGGGAGGAGTCCAGGATGAAGCCCAGGTTGCGTGCGTGGTCCGTTGGCTTGGGCGCGGTGCCCATGGCCGGGGGCCACCAGGAGTCGTCCCAGGCGGAGGGTGATGAGCCCAGGATGAGGACTTCCGTCTTGTCTGAGTTTAGTTTAAGGCGGCTGTTCCTCATCCAGTCGGCGACGTCTCTCATCCCGTCGTGTAGGTTGGCTCTGGCGGTGGTGGGGTCGTTGGTGAGGGAGAGGATCAGCTGGGTGTCGTCGGCGTAGGAGATGATGTTGAGGTTGTGTTGGCGTGCGATGGCTGCGAGGGGGCTCATGTAGACGTTGAAGAGGGTTGGACTGAGTGAAGATCCTTGTGGAACGCCGCAGATGACTTCGGTGGCCTCGGATCTGAACGGGGGAGGCGGACTCTCTGGGTTCTTCCGGCGAGGAACGAGATGATCCATTCCAGTGCTTTCTCTCGGATTCCGATGTTGCTGAGGCGCTTCACTAGGGTGCGGTGGCAGACGGTGTCGAACGCCGCGGAGAGTTCCAAGAGGATGAGGGCTGCTGTTTCCCCGTTGTCGGTTAGGGTTCTGATGTCGTCGGTGGCTGCGATAAGGGCGGTCTCGGTGCTGTGGTTGGCCCGAAACCCGGACTGCGAGGGGTCGAGAGATCCATTCGTCTCGAGGAAGGCGGCAAGCTGTCCGTTGACGGTCTTCTCGATGACTTTGGCCGGAAACGGAAGGAGCGAGATGGGACGGTAGTTCTTGAGGTCGGTGGGGTCCGCCATTGGTTTCTTCAGGAGGGCGGTAAGCTCGGCGTGCTTCCAGCTCTCCGGGAAGGTGGCAGTGTGGAAGGAGGAGTTGATGATGTCCCGGAGATGGGGTGCGATGGTGGCGTCGGCTTTGTTGAAGACGTGGTGTGGCAGGGGTCGGTTGGTGATCCGGAGTGGATGGAGTTCATCGTGCGGGTGGTGTCTTCGGTGCTGATCGGGGTCCAGTTGCAGAGGGTGGTGGTGGCGGGCGTTGGTTCGGCGGTAGGGTGCGTGGTTTGTGCGTCGAAGCTGTTATGTATGTCGGTGATCTTGCGGTGGAAGAACGTGGCGAGTGAGTTGCAGAGGTCTTGAGAGGGGGTGATGTCGTTGTTTCCGGCGCTGGGGTTGGAGAACTCTTTGACGATGCTGAAAAGTTCCTTGCTGTCGTGGGCGTTGTTGTCCAGTCGTTCTTTGAGTGCCGACTTCTTGGTGGCACGGATCAGCTGGTGGTGTTTGCGGGTGGCGTGCTTGAGGGCGGTCCTGTTGTCTGTGGTCTGGTCGAGTCGCCAGGTTCTCTCGAGAGTGCGGCAGTTCTTCTTGGATTCCTTGAGTTCGTTGGTGAACCAAGGGGTTTTCTTGCTTCCGGGTCTGCTGGGAGGGTTTTTAGTGGTGCGAGGTCGTCGGCGCAGGCGGTCAGCCACTTGGCGAGGTTGCTGGCTGCTTCGTTTGGGTCCATTGTGTTGGTGGGTGTGTTCTGGCTGAGGGAGGCGGTGAGCTGCTCGGCGGTGATCTTGCTCCAGCTCCGGCGGGGAGCCTGTTGCGGGTGGTGGTGGGTCGCAGTCTTTCTGAAGCTGAAGTGGACGCAGCTGTGGTCGGTCCAGTGTAGTCCGGTGGCGTGGCTGAAGGAGATGTGCTTGCTGGAAGAGAAGACGGGGTCAAGCGTGTGGCCGGCGTAGTGGGTGGGCGTGTTCACCAGTTGCTTGAGTCCGAGGTTGGCGAGGTTGTCCAGCAGGGCGGTGGTGTTTCTGTCGTTGTTGTTCTCCAGGTGGAAGTTGAGGTCCCCTAGGAGGATGTAGTCGGCTGAGGGCATGGCGTGCGGGCTGATGAAGTCTGCGATGTCTTCGCTGAATAGTGTGCGTGGTCCCGGGGGTCTGTAGATGAGGGTGCCTCGGAGGGTGGTCTTGGGGTCAGTGTGTATCTGGAAGTGTAGGTGTTCGGCGGCGGTGAAGGTCTCGTCGGAGTTAGTCGAGATGCGGATGGTGTTCTTGTGTATGATGGCGATGCCTCCTCCCGTCTGGTTGACGCTGTCCCTCCGGGTGATCTTGTATCCGTCCGGGATGGCTATGGCGATGTCGGGCGCTGAGGAGGCGTTCATCCAGGTTTCGGTGAGGAAGGCGATGTCCGGTGCTGTTGCGTCGAGCAGGTCCCAGAGTTCCACGGCGTGCCTGTGGACGGAGCGGGTGTTCAACAGGATGCATTTCAGGTTGTTGCTGCTGGTGCTCGACTTGGCGGAGGTGGTGCACGTCCGGGGGCAGGTGAATCGGCAGGTTTGGCAGGTGAAGGGTCCGTGGGTGCGTCTCGGTGAGGCTCGGTAGCAGGCAGGGTTCCGGCCGGCATTGAGTGCGGTGAGGGTGGCGGTGTCGTAGGTCCGTCGAGTAGTGTTGCATCGGTGGGATCCAGGGGTTCTGGCGCTGGGCGCGGTCCAGTCGCGGACGGGCGCAGACGGGCTTGCCTTAGGCGCGCCTTAGGCGCGCCAGCGGCGCGACGCGCAGCGGCCGCCATTTATGGGGAGGTGGGAGGGAGGAGCAGCTGGGAGGCGGGAGGCAGGGGCAGCGAATGGGCAGTCAGGGGCGGGGCCGCAGGGACGCAGCGGCGGGAAAGGCGAGAGGCAGCGGGGGCACAAAGTACAAGGGGAGAGAAAACAGACAAAAAATACGGGCACAATGCAAATGGGGCAGCGAGGGGCACAGAAAGGAAATGGGGGAAAACAAACAAAATCACAGTCACAACACAAATGGGGCAGCGAGGGGCACAGAAAGGAAATGGGGGAAAACAAACAAAATCACAGTCACAACGCAAATGGGGCAGCGAGGGGCACAGAAAGGAAATGGGGGGAAAACAAACAAAATCACAGTCACAACGCAAATGGGGCAGCGAGGGGCACAGAAAGGAAATGGGGGAAAACAGACAAAATCACAGTCACAACCCAAATGGGGCAGCGAGGGGCACAGAAAGGAAATGGGGGAAAACAAACAAAATCACAGTCACAACGCAAATGGGGCAGCGAGGGGCACAGAAAGGAAATGGGGGAAAACAAACAAAATCACAGTCACAACGCAAATGGGGCAGCGAGGGGCACAGAAAGGAAATGTGGGGAAAACAGACAAAATCACAGTCACAACGCAAATGGGGCAGCGAGGGGCACAGAAAGGAAATGGGAGGGAAAACAGACAAAATCACAGTCACAACGCAAATGGGGCAGCGAGGGGCACAGAAAGGAAATGGGGGAAAACAGACAAAAACACAGTCACAACGCAAATGGGGCAGCGAGGGGCACAGAAAGGAAATGGGGGAGAACAGACAAAATCACAGTCCCAACGCAAATGGGGCAGCGAGGGGCACAGAAAGGAAATGGGGGAGAACAGACAAAATCACAGTCACAACGCAAATGGGGCAGCGAGGGGCACAGAAAGGAAATGGGGGGGAGAACAGACAAAATCACAGTCACAACGCAAATGGGGCAGCGAGGGGCACAGAAGGAAAAAGGGGAGATAGCAAGAAATGCGGGCACCGGGGCCGCAGCTGAGGGGCGATCTTACCTGCAGAAGCAGCGGGCAGACAACACAACTGATCTGGGTTTAATCCATCATCATTCTTTAGCTCACTCCAGCACCCCAGTTCAGACATGGCCATATGCAAATCAGTCTGACCCTGTGCCTCATGGGAACAGTCCAGCCCGAACTGCCAAGCCATGTCTTCCCTGGACCGGAAACAAAGCATCCTGGGACCGGTTTCTGGCTATTCAGCCGTCATCAGCCAGGCTAGCTTGAATCCAGTGGCAAAGTGAGCAAGGGACCCACGTCTGGGCATACCCTGCCAACTTAGGGCAAACAAGCGATACCAAAGGGGATGATGGACGGAGCGCTTGAGCTAATCAAACACTCACCCCAGTCAACTGATCTGGGTTTAATCCATCATCATTCTTTAGCTCACTCCACCACCCCAGTTCAGACATGGCCATATGCAAATCAGTCTGACCCTGTCCCTCATGGGAACAGTCCAGCCGAACTGCCAAGCCATGTCTTCCTGACCGAAACAAGCATCCTGGGACCGGTTTCTGGCTATTCAGCCGTCATCAGCCAGGCTAGCTTGAATCCAGTGGCAAAGTGAGCACGGACTCACGTCTGGGCATACCCTGCCAACTTAGGGCGAACAAGCGATACCAAAGGGGATGATGGACGGAGCGCTTGAGCTAATCAAACACTCACCCCCAGTCAACTGATCTGGGTTTAATCCATCATCATTCTTTAGCTCACTCCACCACCCCAGTTCAGACAAGGCCATATGCAAATCAGTCTGACCCTGTGCCTCATGGGAACAGTCCAGCCCGAACTGCCAAGCCATGTCTTCCTGGACCGGAAACAAGCATCCTGGGACCGGTTTCTGGCTATTCAGCCGTCATCAGCCAGGCTAGCTTGAATCCAGTGGCAAAGTGAGCAAGGGACCCACGTCTGGGCATACCCTGCCAACTTAGGGCGAACAAAGCGATACCAAAGGGGATGATGGACGGAGCGCTTGAGCTAATCAAACACTCACCCCCAGTCAACTGATCTGGCTTGGCAGTTCGGGCTGGACTGTTCCCATGAGGCACAGAGTCAGACTGATTTGCATATGGCCATGTCTGAACTGGGGTGGTGGAGTGAGCTAAAGAATGATGATGGATTAAACCCAGATCAGTTGACTGGGGGTGAGTGTTTGATTAGCTCAAACGCTCCGTCCATCATCCCTTTGGTATCGCTTTGTTCGCCCTAAGTTGGCAGGGTATGCCCAGACGTGGGTCCCTTGCTCACTTTGCCACTGGATTCAAGCTAGCCTGGCTGATGACGGCTGAATGTCCAGAAACCGGTCCCAGGATGCTTGTTTCCGGTCCAGGGAAGACATGGCTTGGCAGTTCGGGCTGGACTGTTCCCATGAGGCACAGGGTCAGACTGATTTGCATATGGCCATGTCTGAACTGGGGTGGTGGAGTGAGCTAAAGAATGATGATGGATTAAACCCAGATCAGTTGACTGGGGGTGAGTGTTTGATTAGCTCAAACGCTCCGTCCATCATCCCCTTTGGTATCGCTTTGTTCGCCCTAAGTTGGCAGGGTATGCCCAGACGTGGGTCCCTTGCTCACTTTGCCACTGGATTCAAGCTAGCCTGGCTGATGACGGCTGAATGGCCAGAAACCGGTCCCAGGATGCTTGTTTCCGGTCCAGGGAAGACATGGCTTGGCAGTTCGGGCTGGACTGTTCCCATGAGGCACAGGGTCAGACTGATTTGCATATGGCCATGTCTGAACTGGGGTGGTGGAGTGAGCTAAAGAATGATGATGGATTAAACCCAGATCAGTTGACTGGGGGTGAGTGTTTGATTAGCTCAAACGCTCCGTCCATCATCCCCTTTGGTATCGCTTTGTTCGCCCTAAGTTGGCAGGGTATGCCCAGACGTGGGTCCCTTGCTCACTTTGCCACTGGATTCAAGCTAGCCTGGCTGATGACGGCTGAATGGCCAGAAACCGGTCCCAGGATGCTTGTTTCCGGTCCAGGGAAGACATGGCTTGGCAGTTCGGGCTGGACTGTTCCCATGAGGCACAGGGTCAGACTGATTTGCATATGGCCATGTCTGAACTGGGGTGGTGGAGTGAGCTAAAAATGATGATGGATTAAACCCAGATCAGTTGACTGGGGTGAATGTTTGATTAGCTCAAACGCTCCGTCCATCATCCCCTTTGGTATCGCTTTGTTCGCTCTAAGTTGGCAGGGTATGCCCAGACGTGGGTCCCTTGCTCACTTTGCCACTGGATTCAAGCTAGCCTGGCTGATGACGGCTGAATGGCCAGAAACCGGTCCCAGGATGCTTGTTTCCGGTCCAGGGAAGACATGGCTTGGCAGTTCGGGCTGGACTGTTCCCATGAGGCACAGGGTCAGACTGATTTGCATATGGCCATGTCTGAACTGGGGTGGTGGAGTGAGCTAAAGAATGATGATGGATTAAACCCAGATCAGTTGACTGGGGGTGAGTGTTTGATTAGCTCAAACGCTCCGTCCATCATCCCCTTTGGTATCGCTAGGTACCTTCAGTAAGCACAACAGAGTTGCGTTGCAGAGAGGTGAAAAAAGGTGCGTGGCCTCGGAACGCCTCTCTGCAACTCAGCTCTGTGGTCCTAACTGTAGGTACCTCGGGGGCTAGTTGGGCCCCAGGGACCCTCAGGATTCAAGGGGACTTATTCCCACAACTTAAAACGCGCCACGGGGCGCGTTTGCACACATGTCACCTCAGGCCCCCCCTCCCTTCACCACTGTGCAAACGCGCCCTGTAGCGCGTTTTAAGAGGTAGTTTTAATCCCCCTGCCCTATTATGTGCTAGGGACTTGCAGAGGAGGTCATGCTAATCACAGGGGTACCCCAAAGCATAGTGTTCCCTAGTGAATGTAGGTGTTTTCACTGTATTCTAAGTGTCTTTTAGCATAGCACTGGCTCTGGTTAGTCAGAGTCAGTTACCACCAGTACCCGTCTGAAAAAGTTGTGGGCACAGGATGATTTTGCAACAAGGCCTCTTTCTGCTCCTCTGTTGGTTCTTTCTGCACATCTTTTGCTTCTTTCTGTGCGTTTTTTCTTCTTTCTTCACGTGTCCTACCTCTGTAGGCATAGTTAGAAACTAGCATTTAAAAACCTTTGAAATTCACTTAAAAAATCATAGGTTTCAGGCACGTTATAGTTAGAAATTAGCATTTAAAAACCTTTGAAATTCACTGAAAAAACCATAGGTTTCAGACACGTTATAGTTAGAAATTAGCATTTAAAAACCTTTGAAATTCACTGAAAAAACCATAGGTTTTAGGGACAGTTATAGTTAGTTGGACATTTCACTCGTACAAAACCATAGAAATTCCCCCGTTATAGTTAGTTCAGCTAACTATAACTCGTGCCCCCGCAATGCACTGCTGATGACGTCACATATTACATCACTCATGACACGGTCAGTGTTAGAAATGGGATCTCTAGTTGGCAAGGGCTTGCACCTTTGTCCAAGTAGAGACCCTTCTTCCTAGTCAGGGTAAGGGTTGTTACACTCGTGAAGTAACCCCTGCTCACCCTCGTGGTAGCTTGGCACGAGCAGTCAGGCTTAATTCAGAGGCAGTGTGTAAAGCATTTGCACATAACCAACAGTAATACAGTGTAAGCACTACAAACGGACACCACACCAGTTTAGAAAAATAACCAATATTTTATATACTCAAGACAAGACCAATTACGACAAAAATCCACAATACTATACTTTACGAATGAATACTTGATACGTTAACTTCTTCTTTGCAGGAATAGCACAAAAGCAAAGTTCGTACGAGTCGGTAGCTCCGTCCGAGCCTACCGTGATGCTGAAAACCCCAGAGTCTAACAGTTCCAGCCGACCGCGTCGATACGGGCCAGCAGAGTCGTGAGCAGACTCGGTCACAGTACCTTTCTCGTTGTGTCTGGTACGGAGTGTACGAGCCGGTCGGCGTTCGTCGTGGTTGCGGTGCAAGACGGAGCGATGCAAGGTGCGGTGTCCCTCGATGCGGTGCAGGCAGCGGCTCGATGAGCGTCGGGCAGACGGAGTCGGTGAGTCCAAGGCGTGCGATGCAGGGCGAGATGATGCTCGATGCGGTGCTGACAGGTTGCGATGCAGGCGACCTAGCCGGAGTGCGGGAGATGGCGTTGGACAGCGGTGCGAGTCGGAGCGGTGCGTCGCAGACGTGCGAGCGGTGCCCCAAATGCGGTGCGGTCTCGACTCTTGAGCCAGTTGCAGCGACAGTGTCGGTCTGGTCCGGCTGGCCCAGTGAAGCGATGCGATGCGAACTGCGGTGCCCACAGGTCACGGTGCAAGCAGCGGCTCGATGTTGGCGGCGTCGGACGTCGCCCACGGTGAGACCAGGGTTGCGATGCGAAGCGGGGCGATGCGGTCTGCGGTGCAAACAGGTCACCGGCCAGGGATGGATTCGGTTGACGGAGTCGGTTGCAGTTCCCTTCCTCTGTGGCAACTGAAACAGCGTTCCAGAAGCGGTACCCAGAGGCTTGTGAAGTCTTTGTAGTCCCTGAGACTTCTTAACAGGAGGCCAGCTCGGTTCCTGGCCCTTGGAGATACTCAGCACAAGATTGTAGAAAGTTCAGTCCAGTCCTTTCACTGCCCAAGACAGAAGCAGCAACTGCAGGCCAACCCACCAAAGCAACAACACAGCAAAGGGGCAGTACTCCTCCTGGCAGCTCTTCCAGCTCTTCGTCTGGGCAGGTTCCTTGATTCCAGCGAGATCTAAATTCATGGGTCAGGGCCCCAATATTTATATCCCAAATTCCTTTGTTCTCTGAAGGCAGAGAGGCCTTCGCCTAGTCCAAACCAGTTCTGGAGCACTTTGTTGACAAGTCTCCGTCCCTTCTTTCAGTGAGTAGGCCAGGGACATCAGACGCACCACAGGAGGTGGAGCCAGCATTGTGGAGGGAAGGCACTGTCCTATTCAGGGCCCAGGTGCGACCCCTCCCACCCATCTACAGGTCGATCTGGCTATTCAGCCCTGCGCTGACTCACCCTGTCTCCTGGCATCCCCCAGCCCCTGTCACTCACATTCCAGACAAGGAATACACAACCTCGCAGAGGCAGGCTTGGATGGTTAGGCAAGAAAATACCCACTTTCTAAAAGTGGTATTTTCAAACGCAGAATGTTAAAACCAACTTCACTAAAAGATGCATTTTATCATTTTGAGTCCAGGCATACTAAACTCGAATTTCTACCATGTTCCCGGGGTCAGTTAGGATTAAAAACTGTAATAATCAAAACTGCCCGTTCTGGCCTAGGGGGAACAGGTAGCCTTGCAATAGTGAAAAACGTACTAGGCTGTAATTCACTATCAGGACATGCCGCACACACCCGGGCATGTCCTACCTATCGCATACACCGCACCCTGCCCACAGGGGTACCTTGGGCCTACCTTAGGGGTGACTAACATGTAGCAAAGGGAAGGTTTAGGGACTTGCAAGTGTGTGCACTTGCCAAGTCGACATGGCAGCCCCAGGCTGCGCACAGGCTCTGCGATGGCAGGCCCGAGTTACACTTTACGGGCTGTTTGCGTGGGTGGCACAATCCAGTGCTGCAGCCCACCAACAGCATTTGGTCTATAGGCCCTGGCACTCGCAGTGCACTTTACAAGGGACTGACACATAAACCAAATAGGCCAATCATGGAAACACCAATCCATAACACATTTTATACAGGAGCACTTGCACTTTCCCACTGGACCGCAGTGAGGAAAGTGCGCAGAATCATTACACCAGCAAAAACAGAGTCAAAACCGGGAGGTCAGAAAGCAAAAAGTCAGGGGAAACACGCCAAAAGATGCCAAGTCTAACACATGTCCCCTCCAGCTGAAAGTAGGGAGAACTACCCAACCCCATTGGAGTTCTCTTCACTAAGGCGGAAGAACCTGGACAGACCATCTGCGTTGGCGTGTTCTGTACCAGGACGGTGTTCCACCGTAAAGTCCATCCCCTGTAGGGAGATGGACCACCTCAGCAGTTTTGGATTCTCGCCCCTCATTTGCATCAACCATCTGAGGGGCCTGTGGTCTGTCTGAACCCGGAAGTGAGTCCCAAACAGGTATGGTCTCAACTTCTTCAGTGCCCAGACCACAGCAAAAGCTTCCCTTTCTATGGCACTCCACCTCTGTTCCCTGGGAAGTAGTCTCCTGCTAAGGAAGACTACAGGCTGATCCAGGCCCTCTTCATTCAGTTGTGAGAGCACCGCTCCCACACCATGCTCTGAAGCGTCAGTCTGCACGACGAATTCCTTGGAGAAGTCAGGTGCCTTGAGCACGGGCGCCGTGCACATGGCTGCCTTCAGGGCATCAAAAGCTTTCTGGCAGGACTCAGTCCAGATCACTTTCCTGGGCTGCCTCTTAGAGGTCAGCTCTGTCAAGGGGGCAACGATGGTGCCATAGCCCTTAACAAATCTCCTATAATAGCCGGTGAGACCTAAGAAGGCTCTCACCTCTGTCTGGGTCTTGGGGGCTCCCAAGCCAGAATGGTGTCAATCTTGGGTTGTAGGGCGCCACCTGGCCGCTTCCTACCTGGTGCCCCAAGTACACCACAGAACCCTGCCCGATCTGGCACTTACTGGCCTTGATCGTGAGGCCTGCACCTTGCAGAGCCCTCAACACTTTCTCAAGGTGCTGTAAATGTTCTTCCCAGCTGGAACTGAACACAGCAATGTCATCCAGGTAGGCGGCACTGAAATCCTCCAGCCCAGCCAACACCTGATTGACCAACCTCTGAAAGGTGGCAGGGGCATTCTTCAACCCAAAGGGCATCACCCGGAATTGGTAATGACCTTCTGGGGTTGAGAATGCTGATCTCTCCTTGGCCCCATCGGTTAAGGCAATCTGCCAGTACCCAGACGTTAAATCAAACGTGCTGAGGAACCGGGCAGCTCCCAACCGATCAATGAGCTCATCAGCTCTGGGGATGGGGTGCGCGTCAGTCCTGGTGACGGCATTGAGCCCACGGTAGTCCACACAAAACCGGAGTTCTGGAGTGGCACCGGGCGCCGCAGCCTTTGGGACCAAGACCACTGGGCTGGCCCAAGGACTGTGGGAGGGCTCAATCACCCCTAACGCCAACATCTTAGAGACCTCCTCCTTGATGCTGGCTCTGACCCGGTCAGTCAACCTGTAAATCTTGTGCTTCACAGGATGGCTGTCACCAGTGTCCACGTCATGGGTACACCAGTGAGTAACACCGGGGGTCAGAGAGAACAGTGGGGCGAACTGTCCCAACAACTGGCGACAGTCCCCCTGCTGCTCCTGAGTCAGAGTAGGGGAGAGGATCACACCCTCTACTGACCCATCATGCTCCTTGGTAGACAGGAGGTCAGGGAGAGGCTCGCTCTCCTCTTCCACCCCATCATCTGTCGCCAAGAGCATACTCACTTCGGACCTCTCGAAGTGGGGCTTGAGGCGGTTCACGTGAAGGACCCTCAACGGGTTCCTTGGAGCCTGCAAATCCACCAGGTAGGTGACGTCACTTTTGCGCTCCTTTACCTCATATGGCCCAGTCCACTTGTCCTGCAAGGCACAAGGTGCCACTGGGGCCATTACCCACACTTTCTGCCCAGGTTGAAATTCGACCAGAGTGACGTTCTGGTCATACCATCTCTTCATTTCTTCCTGGCTTGCTTCTAGGTTCGCCTGAGCGAGTTTCCTGAAGCGGGCAGTTTGGTTTCTAAAGGCCAGCATGTAGCTAAATACATCCTGGGGAGTTTTCCTGGGAGCTTCCTCCCAGCCTTCCTTTACCAAACTCAGAGGTCCTCTGACAGGGTGGCCATACAGGAGCTCAAAGGGGCTGTACCCAAGAGACTTCTGAGGCACCTCCCTGTATGCAAAGAGTAGGCATGGCAAGAGGACGTCCCACTTACGCCTCATGGGTTCTGTTAGACCCTTGATCATGCCTTTCAAGGTCTGGTTGAATCTCTCCACCAGACCGTTTCCTTGTGGGTGGTAAGGAGTGGTAAACTTGTAGGTTACCCCACACTCCTTCCACAGGGATGTCATATACTTCGATATGAAATTGGTCCCCCTATCAGAAACCACCTCTCTGGGGAATCCCACACGGGAAAAGATCCCCATTAACGCCCGGCCCACCACTGGCGCCGTCGTTGTCCTGAGAGGGATTGCCTCCAGGTACCGGGTGGCATGGTCCACCAAGACCAGGATGTACCTGTTGCCCATGGCTGTCTTGGGATCCAGTGGCCCCACAATATCCATCCCTACCCTTTCAAAGGGTGTTCCAACAACCGGAAAAGGTTGGAGAGGAGCTTTGACCTTCCTCCCACTCTTACCACTTGCCTGGCAAGTTTGGCAAGACCTGCAGTGTGCATCTGACTGCCTTCGCATTTGGGGCCAAAAGAAGTGGGTGACAAGCCTGTCAAAGGTCTTGTCCTGCCCCAAATGTCCTGCCAAAGGCACGTCATGAGCCAGACCCAGTAGGAAGGTCCTGAAGCGCTGGGGTACCACCAGCACACGGGCTGACCCAGGCTCAGCAACCTTAGGCTCACTGTATAGGAGACCACTCTCCCAGTAGATCAGATGTGACCCGGACTGATTACCAGCTGCCTGGTCTGCAGCCTGCCGCCGCAGACCCTCCAGAGTAGGGCACTTGTTCTGCTCCCTGCAGAACTCCTCCCTGGTGGGACCCCTTCTTGCTGCCAATGGGTCAGCTCAGAGATGTCTCCCAGTTCGGCTACTTGCTCCCCTGTAGGCACCGGGCGTCCCCTCGAGGTCCGCCTCCTCCCGGTCCGTGGGAACTTCGGGGGCCGGTTTCCGCGCCCCTGCCCTTTCTCTTGGCAGGGACTTGGGCCACTGTTTCAGGCTCCAAGTCCTCTTGATCACCCTTTCTGGCCGCCATTGACCGAGTAGACACGCATGCCCACTCTGGCAACCCAAGCATCTCCAAGTGGGACCTGAGCTCAACCTCCTTCCATGAGGACTGCTCCAGGTCATTTCCTAGCAGACAATCTACAGGCATGGTAGGGCTCACAACCACCCTTAAGGGACCTGAGACCCCCCATTCAAAGGGAACCTGCGCCACCATACACTGGCGCTCAGAGTTGTCGACAGCAACTACTTGGTGGAATGCTCCTGGGACTACTTGCTTCTCAGACACCAGGTGACACCGGACTGAGGTCACACTGGCTCCAGTATCTCTGAGAGCCTCTACCCTGTTCCCATTGATGGTCACCCAGGTGCTATATTTCTTTGTGTTAGGGGGCACCTGGTTTCCTGGGACCATCTCACTGTCCCCGAGTGAGACAAGGGTCATTTCTGTGGGATCCCCACCTTCCTGTGGGCACCCCTCCTCCCCAAGCGCTACACTAGCCAACACTTTGGACTGTCCACCGGTGGGCGGCTGTGTCCCCTTCGGGCACTTGGGGTCCTCCTTAAAGTGACCTACCTGGTCACATGCATAACACTTGCGGGGGCCGGTCTCGACAGGCTTCCTGTAGAGACCCCTTTCTTCTTATCACTGGGGGCTGGGAACCTTTACCCTGGGTACTAGTTTGGGGCCCTTTAGAGAACTCCTGTGCTTTACCCTTGTCCCCCCACCTTTCTGCTGGGGACCCTGCCCACCTTTGGCTGAGTCTCCCCCAAACGCTTTCTTGTGGACCCTGGTACTCACCCAGCGGTCCGCTTCCATAGCAAGCTTCCTGGGGTCAGTTAGCTTACTATCAACTAGGTGCTGGCGCAGATCTGCAAAACATAGACTAGACAAGTGCTCCCATGCAATCAAGTTGTAGAGCCCCTGAAAATCTGTTACACTACTGCCCTTCACCCAACCATCCAGAGACCTGCAGAACACATCCACACATTCCAACCAAGTGTTGACATCAGACTTATTACTGGACCTGAACTGATCCCTGTACTTTTCAGGAGTAAGACCATACTTCGTGAGAAGGGCATCCTTCATGTCAGCATAGGTGAGGTGATACCCCTTACCCAAAGCTATCAGAGCATCCCTTGCTTCTTCCGGGGAAAAGTGGCCACAATCCTGCTCCCCAATTCTCCTCAGGGACCCCATTCATGTGTATGGCTGCCTCATAACCCTGAAACCACCTTTGTATGTCATCCCCCTTCTTGAACTCCTTGCCTACGTTCTTGGGAATGTGCACAATCCTGTCTGCCTTTCTGGACGAATTGCTGCCACCATCTGAGCCTGACTTACTCCTAAGTTCTAGCTCCTTCAGTTCTCTCTCATGCTCTAAGAGCATCTTCCTCTCCTCTATGGCCAATCTCTTCTCCTCCCGCTCACTCTCCAGCCTGAGCTTCTGCAGCTCGAACTGCCTTGCCTCCCGCCTGTCCTCCAGCTCCTCTGGGGACAGACTGCTGCTGCCTGTCCTGGCGGGTTCCCCCTACCCAAAAGCACATCTACCCTGGAAATAGGCTCCTCCACCTCCTCACTGAGATCACCAGGCTGCCCATTGGCATGTCTGGCTGCTACCCAGGCCCTCAGCGCCTTCTGTAGCTCCTCCTTCCTTGTGAGGCCTTTAATTTGGACTTTCAGGTTTTTACAAATCGCTCGTAACTCCTTTACGGCGTAGGACTCCAACCTGTCCTCCTCAAAGATAATTTCCAGAGATGCAACGGATGATGCAATTGATTCAGGCATGACAAAAGTCGTGAGGTGAAAACTGGCAAGATCAAAAATAGGCCAAAAGAAAAAGAACCAGTATGTGGTACGTAATGGTCTGCGATATGGTAGTAGTGCACACCAATCACTGTAAGTCAAGTGTAAACGCAAGTCCTATCCTCACCGCTGACAACCAATGTTAGAAATGGGATCTCTAGTTGGCAAGGGCTTGCACCTTTGTCCAAGTAGGGACCCTTCTTCCTAGTCAGGGTAAGGGTTGTTACACTCGTGAAGTAACCCCTGCTCACCCTCGTGGTAGCTTGGTACGAGCAGTCAGGCTTAATTCAGAGGCAGTGTGTAAAGCATTTGCACATAACCAACAGTAATACAGTGTAAGCACTACAAACGGACACCACACCAGTTTAGAAAAATAACCAATATTTTATATACTCAAGATAAGACCAATTACGACAAAAATCCACAATACTATACTTTACGAATGAATACTTGATACGTTAACTCCTTCTTTGCAGGAACAGCACAAAAGCAAAGTTCGTACGAGTCGGTAGCTCCGTCCGAGCCTACCGTGATGCTGAAAACCCCAGAGTCTAACAGTTCCAGCCGACCGCGTCGATACGGGCCAGCAGAGTCGTGAGCAGACTCGGTCACAGTACCTTTCTCGTTGTGGCTGGTACGGAGTGTACGAGCCGGTCGGCGTTCGTCGTGGTTGCGGTGCAAGACGGAGCGATGCAAGGTGCGGTGTCCCTCGATGCGGTGCAGGCAGCGGCTCGATGAGCGTCGGGCAGACGGAGTCGGTGAGTCCAAGGCGTGCGATGCAGGGCGAGACGATGCTCGATGCGGTGCTGACAGGTTGCAATGCAGGCGACCTAGCCGGAGTGCGGGAGCTGGCGTCGGACAGCGGTGCGAGTCGGAGCGGTGCGTCGCAGACGTGCGAGCGGTGCCCCAAATGCGGTGCGGTCTCGACTCTTGAGCCAGTTGCAGCGACAGTGTCGGTCTGGTCCGGCTGGCCCAGTGAAGCGATGCGATGCGAACTGCGGTGCCCACAGGTCACGGTGCAAGCAGCGGCTCGATGTTGGCGGCGTCGGACGTCGCCCACGGTGAGACCAGGGTTGCGATGCGAAGCGGGGCGATGCGGTCTGCGGTGCAAACAGGTCACCGGCCAGGGATGGATTCGGTTGACGGAGTCGGTTGCAGTTCCCTTCCTCTGTGGCAACTGAAACAGCGTTCCAGAAGCGGTACCCAGAGGCTTGTGAAGTCTTTGTAGTCCCTGAGACTTCTTAACAGGAGGCCAGCTCGGTTCCTGGCCCTTGGAGATACTCAGCACAAGATTGTAGAAAGTTCAGTCCAGTCCTTTCACTGCCCAAGACAGAAGCAGCAACTGCAGGCCAACCCACCAAAGCAACAACACAGCAAAGGGGCAGTACTCCTCCTGGCAGCTCTTCCAGCTCTTCGTCTGGGCAGGTTCCTTGATTCCAGCGAGATCTAAATTCATGGGGTCAGGGCCCCAATATTTATATCCCAAATTCCTTTGTTCTCTGAAGGCAGAGAGGCCTTCGCCTAGTCCAAACCAGTTCTGGAGCACTTTGTTGACAAGTCTCCGTCCCTTCTTTCAGTGAGTAGGCCAGGGACATCAGACGCACCACAGGAGGTGGAGCCAGCATTGTGGAGGGAAGGCACTGTCCTATTCAGGGCCCAGGTGCGACCCCTCCCACCCATCTACAGGTCGATCTGGCTATTCAGCCCTGCGCTGACTCACCCTGTCTCCTGGCATCCCCCAGCCCCTGTCACTCACATTCCAGACAAGGAATACACAACCTCGCAGAGGCAGGCTTGGATGGTTAGGCAAGAAAATACCCACTTTCTAAAAGTGGTATTTTCAAACGCAGAATGTTAAAACCAACTTCACTAAAAGATGCATTTTATCATTCTGAGTCCAGGCATACTAAACTCGAATTTCTACCATGTTCCCGGGGTCAGTTAGGATTATAAACTGTAATAATCAAAACTGCCCGTTCTGGCCTAGGGGAACAGGTAGCCTTGCAATAGTGAAAAACGTACTAGGCTGTAATTCACTATCAGGACATGCCGCACACACCCGGGCATGTCCTACCTTTCGCATACACCGCACCCTGCCCACAGGGGTACCTTGGGCCTACCTTAGGGGTGACTAACATGTAGCAAAGGGAAGGTTTAGGGACTTGCAAGTGTGTGCACTTGCCAAGTCGACATGGCAGCCCCAGGCTGCGCACAGGCTCTGCGATGGCAGGCCCGAGTTACACTTTACGGGCTGTTTGCGTGGGTGGCACAATCCAGTGCTGCAGCCCACCAACAGCATTTGGTCTATAGGCCCTGGCACTCGCAGTGCACTTTACAAGGGACTGACACATAAACCAAATAGGCCAATCATGGAAACACCAATCCATAACACATTTTATACAGGAGCACTTGCACTTTCCCACTGGACCGCAGTGAGGAAAGTGCGCAGAATCATTACACCAGCAAAAACAGAGTCAAAACCGGGAGGTCAGAAAGCAAAAAGTCAGGGGAAACACGCCAAAAGATGCCAAGTCTAACAGTCAGTGACATCACTGATGACATCTCAAATGACATCACTGATGACATCATCCATGTGATAATTTCATGCATCTTCTCACACCCTAATATAACTTTTGATACACCCACTCTAAATTACAGACTGCCATTCTCAAAACCATAGACACTCCAACACCAAAAACTACATACCCACTCACTGATTCTTAGGTCTACACACACATCCACTCACTCACCCGTACAGTCACTCATACTTACAGTCACTCAGTACAGGACTATCATATGCACTCATATATCTATATAAACACTCACACACCGCCACTCATCCATAGAGGTACTCACACACCTAGTCAGTCATGCAAAAAATTAATCACACACCCATTTACTCACCTATACAGTTATACACACACCAGTTCACTTACTCATACAAATACTAGCACATTCTTACGCTCGTATACAATAACTGATACAAGCACACACGCATCCATACAGCCACTCTCACTATCACATACTCTCACTTATAGCCATTTAAATACTCTAACACACATATATACTGCCTTTTACATATGTAGTTACTCGCACATGTACCACTGAGATATACATTCACTCACTAACACAACCATACACACACTCACCCACCCAAGCAGTCCATCACAGATGCACTCTTGAAATCATGCACCCAGTGAATCACCCACTCACACATCTATGTACAGAGTCACACACACCCCACCCACACAAACACTCAGGCAGCCATACAGATACTCAGAGAACCAATCAATAACCCATATAGACACTCATGTAGCTATTCGCAAATCCATGCATCCACTTACACACCAACAAACAGACGGATACAGACATTCACACAGTTTAGTCACTAACCAATGCATTCAGTAAGATACGTTTAATCACTCACTTGTAGAGTCAGTCACTCACGTACTAAATCATCCATTCAGACACTTATACACCCACTCATTCTTCAATACGCCTTTCCCTATATATATTAAACATATTTAAACTTTACAGAAACACACAGTCACTGGATGATGTCATCAGTGATGTCATTTGAGATGTCATCAGTGATGTCATCAGTGATGTCACTGACCATGTCATGAGTGATGTAATATGTGACGTCATCAGCAGTGCATTACGGGGGCGCGAGTTATAGTTAGCTGAACTAACTATAACGGGGGAATTTCTATGGTTTTGTACGAGTGAAATGTCCAACTAACTATAACTGTCCCTAAAACCTATGGTTTTTTCAGTGAATTTATATATATGTATACATATATTTATATATGTATATATATGTATGTTTGTATATGTGTGTGTGTGTGTGTGTATATATATATATATATATATGTGAGCAAGGCCGGTTTTACCGGTTGAAACGTGTAATGACTTTGTAAGTGAGCAATAAAAATACCCACTCCAAACACAAGCGGAGTTCGCGCCTTCTTCATCGCCGCTGGGAGGTTGAGGAAGGAAACCTTTTTTTGAATGTAATATATATATATATATATTTATATATATATATTTCTCCACTCGTCCAAACCGTCCGGTTGACTTGCCAAAGGAGAGCACTCACAGGATTTCGCTATAAAAGTGATTTTATTGTGCTGGGACCCCCCGCACCGACAGACGCGTTTTGGCACTATAATTTTTTATTTTCACTGAAAAACCCAACGGTTACAGGGATGTTTTAGTTAGGAAATAAAATTTTTAAAAACCTTAGAAATTCACTGGAAAAAACCCAAGGGTTACAGGGACCTTATAATTAGGCTCAGATTTCACTCATACAAAACCCTTGAAATTCTGCAGTTATAGTTACCTGAGCTATAATGTATAATGTACGCCCCTGCAATGCACTGCTTATGACATCACATATTACAGCACTCATGACATGGTCAGTGACATCACTGATGACATCATCAAGTGAGTGTAAGTGTTTCGTAAAAGTTTCTGAAAGTTAAAGATATATACTAAGCTATTGCATAAGTTAAATTACTATTCTTTTTATACTACTAGTCAGTCGTACTGTTTCTAATATATGTCATCTGAGTGGCACTGTGACTGTATCAGTGTGTGTGTGAGTGGATGTTTGGGTGTGTGAGTGGCTATGTAAGTGGGTGTATGGGTGAATAAGTGGGTAGCTGTATGGTGGAGTGAATGACTGTGTGAGTGGCTGTATGGGTGGGCGATTGTGTGTGTGAGTGGCTCGATCGGTGACTGTGGTGTCTGTGTGAGTGGCTCTATGGGTGGATGAATGTGTGTGTGTGTGTGGCTGTATGGGTGACTGAGTGGCTGTGTGAATGGCTGTATGGGTGAGTGACTGGGTGTGTAAGTGGATGTATGGGTAAGTGAGTGGATGGATGTTTGAATGGGTGTATGGGTAAACGAGTGGGCATGTGAATGGCTGTTTTGCACTGTAGGTATGTGTGTGAGTAGCTGTGTAGATGTGGGAGTGGCTGTATGGGTGAGTGAGTGGTTGTGTGAGTGGCTGTGTGGGTGAGCGAGTGGTTATGTGAGTAGCTGCATGAGTGAGTGTGTCAGTAGTTGTGTGGGTCTGTGAATTGGTATGTGAGTGGGTGTGTGATTAGGTGGGTGAATGGGTCTGTGGATGATGCCATCAGTGGTGTCATCAATAATGTCATTTGAGATGTCATCAATGATGTCATCAGTGATGTCACTGACAATGTCATAAGTGATGTAATATGTGAGGTCATAAACAGTGCAGTGTGGAGATGTATGTTATAGGTAGCTCACGTAACTATAACTGCTGAATTTTAATGAAATCTAAACCTAACTATAACGTCCCTGTAACATTTGGTTTTTTCAGACAATTTTGACACATTTTTAAATTTGATTTCCTAACTGTAACCTGTAACCTTTGACAGTGGGTGTGTGAGTCTCTGAGTGGGAGTGGGAGTCTATGAGTGGGTAAGTGAATCGGTGCATGATTGTCTGAGTGGGTCTGTAAATGGTTGTGTGAGTATCAGAGTAGATCTGTGAGTGGGTGCATGAGTCTCTGAGTGGGTCTATGAATGGAAACATGAGTGGGCCTGTAAGTGGGTGGATCAATGTCTTAGTGGGTCTGTGAGAGCATGCAGGAATCTGAGTAGATCTGTGAGTGGGTGGGTGAGTGTCTGAGTGGGTCTGTGAGTGGGTGCATGTGTGGGTTTGTGAGTCTCTGAGTGGGTCTGTGAGTGTGTGTGTGAGTCTCAGTGGGTCTGTGAGTGGGTGAATGAGTAGATGAATGGATCTGTGGCTGAGTGCAAGAATGTCTGAGTGTGTCTGTCAGTGAGTGCGTGAGTCTCTGAGTGGGTCTGTCAGTGGGGGCATGAGTGTATGAATAGGTTTATCAGTGGGTGCATGAGTATATGAGTGGGATTGTCAGTGGGAGCACAGTAAAAAAGTAGGGGGCACACGGGAGCAGGTCCTTGTGCCACCTCCCCCTGTGATGGTCCTCCTGTCCAGCTTCCTGCAGTCCGCTACTCTCTCCTACCTTCGGTTTTGTGCCTCTTGTGTTCATTTTCTCATCGTTTTCCTGCCTTTTCTCTGCTCACTCCAGCCCTGTATGATGCCTCCTTCCGCTCGTTCTGCCTGGTATTTTGCCTCTACCTGCTTGCTCCTAACCTTCATTCTGCCTCTTGCTGCTCGTTTCTGACCTCTATTTTGACACCTGCTGCTAGTTTCTCACCTCTATTTTGCCTCTCTCTGCTCATTCTGCACATTATTTTGCCTCTTTCTGCTCCCTCCTGACCTTTAATTTGACTCTTTCGGCTCATTTCTGAACTTTATTCTGCCTCTTTATGCTCCCTTCTGACCTTTTATCTGCTTCTTTCTGCTTGTTTCAGACCTTTTTTCCCTCTTTCTGCTCATTTTCTGACCTTTATTCTGCTAGTTTCTGACCTTTTTTCCTCTTTTTGCTTGTTTCTGACCTTAATTCTGCCTCTTTCTGCTCATTTCGACCTTTATTCTGCTGCTTTCTGCTCATTTCTCACCTTTATTTTGCCTCTTTCTGCTCGCTGCAGGCCTTTGTTCTGCCTCTGCATGTTGAATAGTGCTAATCCTAACTTGTGAGCATGCACTAACAATGTGAATCAACAACTTCCGTATCACAAAGCGAAGCGCTCTTCCACTAGGAGTTGTACGCGATTCTGAAGAAAAACAGAATTAAGGAAACCTGTACTGGTCCTGGTTTTACTGCCGACACCTGGCTACGCCACATTGTGTGGAGGAGGAGGAGGAGAGGCGAGGCTGCTGCTCCCGTGGTCCCCGAGGCTGCTGCTCCCGTGGTTCCCGGGGGTCCCCCGAGGCGGCGGTCCGCATCGGTGACTGCGGCGATTGACAGGAGGAGGACCGGTGGCAGCTACCGACGGAGCTACGGTCACAGGCAGGCCGGTGTTTTGCTTCCCTCGGCTCGCCCGCCCGCCCCCCGGAGCTACCAGCACTGTGTCGCCGCTGTCGCTTCCCCGCTCCCTGCCCCTCTTGTGCATTGGACCGGGGCATGGGTTGCTGAAGGGTCGTTGAACTGCGCTGCCCGCCCGGGCTCCCTGCTGCGACGGAGCAGGTCGGTGCGGGAGACAGCAGAGGCAGAGCCCAGTTGTGGATTTGCGGGATGACGGGGCATAGGAGCATAGGAGTGAGCAGGGTTTGGCGGCTCCAGTGCTCCAGTGCTTGTAGTCCTAGTGTGGCGCCCCCTGTGACAGAAACAGGACCTGGAGCGCTGTTGGAGGCCTTGCTGTTGTGCGACAGCAAGAGAACGCAGTCACTGTACTATTGTGCTACTCGAGTTGTGCTGTGCTGTGCTGCGCTGTCCTGTGCTGTCCTGTGCTGCCATTAGCCCCTTCGAAGCCCCTCTGACGTCCCTCCAAAGCCCCGTTGCTGCCCCGCTGTTGCCTGACGCCTGACGCTATCTGAGCAGCTGTTTTTTCTCTGTCGGTTGCCTGCATCCTTGCGGATAAGGCTGAGGTCTTCCCTGGCTGACTGCCGGCCTGCTGCTGGGGGTTGTTAGAGGGCGGTGGGGGAGAGGGAGTGGAGTGGAGTGTGACCGGCTGTCAGCACCCCCCAGCACTCCCAGCACCCCGGTACTGCGGCATGTTTCTCCAGGTGCAAGGAAGATTGCAAGGGGTGTGTGTCTCATCAGTTTTGGAGCTTTAGTGACTGGGACACTGGCAGTCCCTCTCACTCCTATCGGCTCCTATCAGCTCAGCCTCTACCCGGACCCTTTATCTGTACAGTACATTTGAATTCATCTTACACTGAGTGTTAACCCAAACACGGATTACAGGGTCATGAGATCGGGCCGAGTAAGGAAGTCTCCTTTAAAATCAAAATCAAAGGCAAAGTCCAAACAAAAACAAGGTAATGCGAAAGTGAGCACAGATGAGCCAAGTGGCCCACGACTGGGGTCAGTATCTATCAAAAAACGCACAACAAGCACAGAAAGCACCCCAGTCATGGGGATTACCAGGACCCGTTCCGGCATAAACTCACCCATTAAAAGCAACGACACCAACATAAAGTCACAAATGGGAGAATTAACTCTTGACCAACCAGCTAATTTGACGCATTCACAAGGAACACAAGGAACACAAGGGGGACAAGGGGTCTGTGTTCTAATAAGCCCTGGCGGGGCCCCTCAAAGGAAAATCCCCTGCACTATCCAACCCAAAATGTACACAAAGTTCATGTTTCTGAAAGATCCGGGTACAGCAATTTATTCAAAAAGCGCGAATGTAAAAGGGTTGCAATCGCCTTTGCTGCCAGAGAAGTTCGGTTCAACTCATCAGCCAACTAATCAGTCAACCAATCAACCAGTTGACCAAGCTTCTGTTGTTTCACCCACCAAGTTACTTGAACCTCAATCCTTATTTCACGAACCTACTAATCAAGTTGAAAATCAAGCTAAAACCGACCAAAGGAATTCACCTACAACTACAACAGACGGCCAGAATTCTCCAAAAGTACTGTTGGCATTAGGGCAGCTGAAAATGTCTTTGAAGAGGTTTCAGGGGCTACAGTTGGAATTGACACACTAGGGGCATGCCCCAGAACCAGCTTATAGATCAATTGGGAATGGCTCTCCCGCTGTCCCCAAAAAATAGTTCTCCATTCCAACAGCATAAATCAAAATCAGGGGCACCAAGTGTATCAAGTGTATCTGAACACCCGGTGGGCCCCAACAGCCCCTTGGCCAGCAAACCAGCAGCTCGTCACACAATGTCTCCTTATGCAGACTCTCATATATCAAGCCCGGACTTGTCTTTCCTGGCTTCTCAGGAATGGGAGGAGCTTGTCGCCTCATATAATTTAAAACCTGTTCAAAATAACACATTACATGACCCGATTAATACACCATTGCAGGAAAGAAGTAACCGCAGTTCTATAACACCTACTGAATCAATTTGGGGGCAATTTTAAACTCAATGCAATACTCAACTACAGCCTTACAATATCAATCGCATAAAATGGACTTACAGATTACGGTTCTTCAGACACTGGCTGATTTTACTTCTGGGATCGACAAAAAACTTTCAGAGCTCAATAACCTAATTAGGCGGGGACAAGAAGCGCTGCACGGAAGCCAAAACATCCGTTTTGAATGCACCTGTGCCCCAATAATTGACAAGCTCACAACATTACCGACTATGTTAGGGGACATTCTGTCAGAGATAAAAGGCAGTGTTACATCGTCCCTTACATTCACAGATGGTCAGTACAAGGAAGGGACAGCTTCGCCTGAACTTCGAAAAATCGAACTTACAGGAACTAGCTCTTCTAATATTGTTGTAGCTAATGATGCAATGCCAACCACGGCCCTAATAAAAACGGGTCCTTTAAACAAAAATCCTACACCCCGGAAAGTTCGCAACAAACAAAAAAGGAAGGGTCGTAATAAGAAGCAACTATCTCTTGCTTTGTACACACTAAGCAAATCATCTGTCAGTGTAGTTGAACCAGACCCCGACTTTGATGAAACCAGGACTAGCTTATGCCCTGCCTTGCCTGGCAGATCGGACAACTCACTCGTAGAGCCCTCTTCAAATATGGCCGCCACTTTGGGGTCATCACCGAGGCCAGTTAGAAGGACCACTCCAACAGAGAATGTGTGGCAGGAGCTAATATTAAGAGCAAAAGATCCAGTAAGAAGGAAAATCCCAATAACAAATGAGAGGCAGGAATCAACATCAATAGCATTAAATCCAGCAATTTTAAAATATAACAAGGAAGCTCAATCACAGGGCGCACCACCCAACGAAGTTCACTCGTTAATAAGAGAGGATCAACAAAAATTACTGACGGGGGGCATTGTAAATCAAGGCCGCCCATTCAATAAAATTAAGCCTTCAACTACCCTCCCGTCGAGCTCTCGCAAATCTGTAAATCAAGGAGAAGAACCAAACAACCCTTTGCAAATAAGGCCCTGCCTACAGGATGGAATCCCTACTTACCGATTTAAAGAAACCACTATTGAAGAAGTGGTTAGCATTATTCTCATTCCTGAATATGAATCGCGAGGAAGAGATGATATATTAAACAGAGGGAATGTTCTACGACTCTTAAATTCCATCCCGAGCCTTGGAAATATAAGCTCAACGGACCTGCTTTCTATAGAATTCCTTCCAAATAATAACTGCTTGGGCCCAGAGGTGACGAGGACACGATGGAGCACAAGTGAAATTGCGAATAAAATCAAGGAAGAGGAAAGCACGCTCAAACATTGGGGTATAAAAATGGGAGTTGAATTGAAATCTCCTTATCCAACACCATTTCTAAAAACCCGACTCACCGTTCCAGACAAAATTACCACCTCAGTCCTAAGAGGGGCAAGAAGTAGAACCCCTGGGGAACTTACTGCTTCTACAGAGGATTCCAACTCAGGTAGAAGCGTAGGGCAATTAATTCCAAATTTGAAACCGGGAACTGAAGCTCGGCCGCAAATATCTCGCACAATATTAACAGACCGTTCAAACTGACAAGAGTGTGACACTCCACTGACAGCACCATCTGCGCGAGGTAAAATTAAGCTTTGCATCTGGAATATTAACGGCCTGGCAGCCAAATTGGTCGATCATGAAGTAGTTAACTACCTGAAAACATTCGATCTAATACTTCTCCAGGAAACCTGGGAAGATAATGCCAAGGAACTTCAAGGATACTCCTCCTATTTCGTTCCGGCAACAAAGGTTTCCAACTTTGGTCGCCGCTCAGGGGGACTAATGATGTTGGCTTCAATAATCACAATGGGCTCAATAAAGCCCATAGAGGTAAAAATTTCACTACCCAATGCAGTCCATGCATGTTAGAAATGGGATCTCTAGTTGGCAAGGGCTTGCACCTTTGTCCAAGTAGGGACCCTTCTTCCTAGTCAGGGTAAGGGAGTTACACTCCTAAAATAACGCCTGCTCACCCCCTTGGTAGCTTGGCACGAGCAGTCAGGCTTATTCTAGAGGCCGTGTGTAAAGCATTTGCACATAACCAACAGTAATACAGTGTAAGCACTACAAACGGACACCACACCAGTTTAGAAAAATAACCAATATTTTTATATAATCAAGACAAGACCAATTACGACAAAAATCCACAATACTATACTTTAAAAATGAATGCTTGATAAGGTAACTTCTTCTTTGCAGGAATAACACAAAAGCAAAGTTCAGTACGAGTCGGTAGCCCCGTCCGGGTCTACCGCGATGCTGAATTACACAGAGTCCAACAGTTCCAGCCGACCGCGTCGCTACGGGCCAGCAGAGTCGTGAACAGACTCGGTCACAGTACCTTTCTCGTTGTGGCTGGTACGGAGTGTACGAGCCGGTCGGCGTTCGTCGCGGTAGCGGTGCAAGACGGAGCGATGCAAGGTGCGGTGTCCCTCGATGCGGTGCAGGCAGCGGCTCGATGAGCGTCGTGCAGACGGAGTCGGTGAGTCCAAGGCGTGCGGTGCAGGGCGAGACGGTGTACGATGCGGTGCTGACAGGTTGCGATGCAGGCGACCAAGCTGGAGTGCGGGAGCTGGCGTCGGACAGTGGTGCGAGTCGGAGCGGTGCGTCGCAAACGTGCGAGCGGTGCCCCAAATGCGATGCGGTCACGACTGTTGAGCCAGTTGCAGCGTCCGCGTCGGTCGGGTCCGGCTGGTTCAGTGAAGCGATGCGATGCGAACTGCGGTGCCCACAGGTCATGGTGCAAGCAGCGGCTCGGTGTTGACGGCGTCGGGCGTCACCTACGGTGAGACCAGGGTTGCGATGCGAAGCGGGGCGATGCGGTCTGCGGTGCACACAGGTCACCAGGGATGGATTCGGTTGACGGCGTCGGTTGCGGTTCCCTTCCTCTGTGGCAACTGAAACAGCGTTCCAGAAGCGGTACCCAGAGGCTTGTGAAGTCTTTGTAGTCCCTGAGACTTCTTAACAGGAGGCCAGCTCGGTTTCAGGCCCTTGGAGATACTCAGCACAAGTTTGTAGAAAGTTCAGTCTAGTCCTTTCACTGCCCAAGACAGAAGCAGCAACTGCAGGCCAACCCAACAAAGCAGTCACTCAGCAAAGGGGCAGTACTCCTCCTAGCAGCTCTCCAGCTCTTCTTCTTGACAGGTTCCTTGATTCCGGCGAGATCTAAATTCATGGGGTCAGGGCCCCAATATTTATATCCCAAATTCCTTTGTTCTCTGAAGGCAGAGAGGCCTTTGCCTAGTCCAAACCAGTTCTGGAGCACTTTGTTGACAAGTCTCCGTCCCTTCTTTCAGAGAGTAGGCCAGGGACATCAGACGCACCACAGGAGGTGGAGCCAGCATTGTGGAGGGATGGCACTGTCCTATTCAGGGCCCAGGTGCAACTCCTCCCACCCATCTACATGTAGATCTTGCTATTCAGCCCTGTGCTGACTCACCCTGTCTCCTGGCATCCCCCAGCCCATGTCACTCACACTCCAGACAAGGAATACACAACCTCGCAGAGGCAGGCTTGGATGGTTAGACAAGAAAATACCCACTTTCTAAAAGTGGTATTTTCAAACACAGAATGTTAAAACCAACTTCACTAAAAGATGCATTTTATCATTCTGAGTCCAGGCATATAAACTCGAATTTCTACCATGTTCCCGGGGTCAGTTAGGATTATAAGCTGTAATAATCAAAACTGCCCGTTCTGGCCTATGGGGAACAGGTAGCCTTGCAATAGTGAAAAACGAACTAGGCTGTAATTCACTATCAGGACATGCCACACACACACGGGCATGTCCTACCTTTCGCATACAACGCACCCTGCCCACAGGGGTGACTAACATGTAGAAAAGGGAAGGTTTAGGGACTTGCAAGTGTGCGCACTTGCCAAGTCGACATGGCAGCCCCAGACTGCGCACAGGCTCTGCAATGGCAGGCCCGAGTTACACTTTACGGGCTGTTTGCATGGGTGGCACAATCCAGTGCTGCAGCCCACCAACAGCATTTGGTCTATAGGCCCTGGCACTCGCAGTGCACTTTACAAGGGACTGACACATAAACCAAATAGGCCAATCATGGAAACACCAATCCATAACACATTTTATACAGGAGCACTTGCACTTTCACACTGGACAGCAGTGAGGAAAGTGCGCAGAATCATTACACCAGCAAAAACAGAGTCAAAACCGGGAGGTCAGAAAGCAAAAAGTCAGGGGAAACACGCCAAAAGATGCCAAGTCTAACACATGTCCCCTCCAGCTGAAAGTAGGGGGAACTACCCAACCCCATTGGAGTTCTCTTCACTAAGGCGGAAGAACCTGGACAGACCATCTGCGTTGGCGTGTTCTGTACCAGGACGGTGTTCCACCGTAAAGTCCATTCCCTGTAGGGAGATGGACCACCTCAGCAGTTTTGGATTCTCACCCCTCATTTGCATCAACCATCTGAGGGGCCTGTGGTCTGTCTGAACCCGGAAGTGAGTCCCAAACAGGTATGGTCTCAACTTCTTCAGCGCCCAGACCACAGCAAAAGCTTCCCTTTCTATGGCACTCCACCTCTGTTCCCTGGGGAGTAGTCTCCTGCTAAGGAAGACTACAGGCTGATCCAGGCCCTCTTCGTTCAGTTGTGAGAGCACCGCTCCCACACCATGCTCTGAAGCATCAGTCTGCACGACACATTCCTTGGAGAAGTCAGGTGCCTTGAGCACGGGCGCCGTGCACATGGCTGCCTTCAGGGCATCAAAAGCTTTCTGGCAGGACTCAGTCCAGATCACTTTCCTGGGCTGCTTCTTAGAAGTCAGCTCTGTTAAGGGGGCAACGATGGTGCCATAGCCCTTAACAAATCTCCTATAGTAGCCGGTGAGACCTAAGAAGGCTCTCACCTCTGTCTGGGTCTTGGGGGCTCCCAAGCCAGAATGGTGTCAATCTTGGGTTGTAGGGGCGCCACCTGGCCGCTTCCTACCTGGTGTCCCAAGTACACCACAGAACCCTGTCCAATCTGGCACTTACTGGCCTTGATCGTGAGGCCTGCACCTTGCAGGGCCCTCAACACTTTCTCAAGGTGCTGTACATGTTCTTCCCAGCTGGAACTGAACACAGCAATGTCATCCAGGTAGGCGGCACTGAAATCCTCCAGCCCAGCCAACACCTGATTGACCAACCTCTGAAAGGTGGCAGGGGCATTCTCCAACCCAAAGGGCATCACCCGGAATTGGTAATGACCTTCTGGGGTTGAGAATGCTGATCTCTCATTGGCCCCATCGGTTAAGGCAATCTGCCAGTACCCAGACGTCAAATCAAACGTGCTGAGGAACCGGGCAGCTCCCAACCGATCAATGAGCACATCAGCTCTGGGGATGGGGTGCGCGTCAGTCCTGGTGACGGCATTGAGCCCACGGTAGTCCACACAAAACCGGAGTTCTGGAGTGGCACCGGGCGCAGCAGCCTTTGGGACCAAGACCACTGGGCTGGCCCAAGGACTGTGGGATGGCTCAATCACCCCTAACGCCAACATCTTAGAGACCTCCTCCTTGATGCTGGCTCTGACCCGGTCAGTCAACCTGTAAATCTTGTGCTTCACAGGAGGGCTGTCACCAGTGTCCACGTCATGGGTACACCAGTGAGTAACACCGGGGGTCAGAGAGAACAGTGGGGCGAACTGTCCCAACACCTGGTGACAGTCCCCCTGCTGCTCCTGAGTCAGAGTAGGGGAGAGGATCACACCTTCTACTGACCCATCATGCTCCTTGGTAGACAGGAGGTCAGGGAGAGGCTCACTCTCCTCTTCCACCCCATCATCTGTCGCCAAGAGCCTACTCACTTCGGACCTCTCGAAGTGGGGCTTGAGGCGGTTCACGTGAAGGACCCTCAAAGGGTTCCTTGGAGCTTGCAAATCCACCAGGTAGGTGACGTCACTTTTGCGCTCCACCACCTCATATGGCCCAGTCCACTTGTCCTGCAAGGCACAAGGTGCCACTGGGGCCATGACCCACACTTTTTGCCCAGGTTGAAATTCGACCAGAGTGGCATTCTGGTCATACCATCTCTTCATTTCTTCCTGGCTTGCTTCTATGTTCGCCTGAGCGAGTTTCCTGAAGCGGGCAGTTTGGTTTCTAAAGGCCAGCATGTAGCTAAACACATCCTGGGGAGTTTTCCTGGGAGCTGCCTCCCAGCCTTCCTTTACCAAACTCAGAGGTCCTCTGACAGGGTGGCCATACAGGAGCTCAAAGGGGCTGTACCCAAGAGACTTCTGAGGCACCTCCCTGTATGCAAAGAGTAGGCATGGCAAGAGGACGTCCCACTTACGCCTCATGGGTTCTGTTAGACCCTTGATCATGCTCTTTCAAGGTCTGGTTGAATCTCTCCACCAGACCGTTTCCTTGTGGGTGGTAAGGAGTGGTGAACTTGTAGGTTACACCACACTCCTTCCACAGGGATGTCATATACTTGGATATGAAATTGGTCCCCCTATCAGAAACCACCTCTCTGGGGAATCCCACACGGGAAAAGATCCCCATTAACGCCCGGCCCACCACTGGCGCCTTCGTTGTCCTGAGAGGGATTGCCTCCGGGTACCGGGTGGCATGGTCCACCAATACCAGGATGTACCTGTTGCCCATGGCTGTCTTGGGATCCAGTGGCCCCACAATATCCATCCCTACCCTTTCAAAGGGTGTACCAACAACAGGAAAAGGTTGGAGAGGAGCTTTGACCTTCCTCCCACTCTTACCACTTGCCTGGCAAGTTTGGCAAGACCTACAGTGTGCATCTGACTGCCTTCGCATTTGGGGCCAAAAGAAGTGGGTGACAAGCCTGTCAAAGGTCTTGTCCTGCCCCAAATGTCCTTCCAAAGGCACGTCATGAGCCAGACCCAGTAGGAAGGTCCTGAAGCGCTGGGGTACCACCAGCACACGGGCTGACCCAGGCTCAGCAACCTTAGGCTCACTGTATAGGAGACCACTCTCCCAGTAGATCAGATGTGACCCGGACTGATTACCAGCTGCCTGGTCTGCAGCCTGCCGCCGCAGACCCTCCAGAGTAGGGCACTCGCTCTGCTCCCTGCAGAACTCCTCCCTGTTGGGACCCCCTTCTTGCTGCCAATGGGTCAGCTCAGAGATGTCTCCCAGTTCGGCTACCTGCTCCCCTGTAGGTACCGGGGCGTCCCCTCGAGGTCCGCCTCCTCCTGGTCCGTGGGAACTTCGGGGCCGGCTTACCGCGCCCCTGCCCTTTCTTCTTGGCAGGGACTTGGGCCACTGTTCCAGGCTCCAAGTCCTCTTGATCACCCTTTCTGGCTGCCATTGACCGAGTAGACACGCATGCCCACTCTGGCAACCCAAGCATCTCCAAGTGAGACCTGAGCTCAACCTCCTTCCATAAGGACTGCTCCAGGTCGTTACCTAGCAGACAATCTACAGGCATGGTAGGGCTCACAACCACCCTCAAGGGACCTGAGACCCCCCCATTCAAAGGGAACCTGCGCCACCATACACTGGCGCTCAGAGTTGTCTACAGCAACTACTTGGTGGAATGCCCCTGGGACTACCTGCTTCTCAGAGACCAGGTGACACCGGACTGAGGTCACACTGGCTCCAGTATCTCTGAGAGCCTCTACCCTGTTCCCATTAATGGTCACCCAGGTGCTATATTTCTTTGTGTTAGGGGGCACCTGGTTTCCTGGGACCATCTCATTGTCCCCTAGTGAGACAAGGGTCATTTCTGCGGGATCCCCACCCTCCTGTGGGCACCCCTCCTCCCCAAGCGCTACACTAGCCAACACTTTGGACTGTCCACCGGTAGGAGGCTGTGTCCCCTTTGGGCACTTGGGGTCCCCCTTAAAGTGACCTACCTGGTCACATGCATAACACTTGCAGGGGCCGGTCTCAACAGGCTTCCCTGTAGAGACCCCTTTCTTCTTATCACCGGGGGGCTGGGAACCTTTACCCTGGGTACTAGTTTGTAGCCCTTTAGAGAACTCCTGTGCTTTACCCTTGTCCCCCCCACCTTTCTGCTGGGGACCCTGCCCACCTTTGGCTGAGTCTCCCCCAAACGCTTTCTTGTGGACCCTGGTACTCACCCAGCGGTCCGCTTCCATAGCAAGCTTCCTGGGGTAAGTTAGCTTACTATCCACTAGGTGCTGGCGCAGATCTGCAAAACATAGACTAGATAAGTGCTCCCATGCAATCAAGTTGTAGAGCCCCTGAAAATCTGTTACACTACTGCCCTTCACCCAACCATCCAGCGACCTGCAGAACACATCCACACATTCCAACCACGTGTTGGCATCAGACTTCTTACTGGACCTGAACTGATCCCTGTACTTTTCAGGAGTAAGACCATACTTAGTGAGAAGGGCATCCTTCATGTGAGCATAGGTGAGGTGATACCCCTTACCCAAAGCTATCAGAGCATCCCTTGCTTCTTCTGGGAAAAGTGGCCACAATCCTGCTCCCCAATTTTCCTCAGGGACCCCATTCATGTGTATGGCTGCCTCATAACCCTGGAACCACCTTTGTATGTCATCCCCCTTCTTGAACTCCTTGCCTACATTCTTGGGAATGTGCACAATCCTGTCTGCCTTTCTGGACGAATTGCTGCCACCATCTGAGCCTGACTTACTCCTAAGTTCTAGCTCCTTCAGTTCTCTCTCATGCTCTAAGAGCATCTTCTTCTCCTCCATGGCCAACCTCCTCTCCTCCCGCTCACTCTCCAGCCTGAGCTTCTGCAGCTCAAACTGCCTTGCCTCCCGCCTGTCCTCCAGCTCCTCTGGGGACAGACTGCTGCTGCCTGACCTGGCGGGTTCCCCTCACCCAAAAGCACATCCACCCTGGAAATAGGCTCCTCCACCTCCTCACTGAGATTACCAGGCTGCCCACTGGCATGTCTGGCTGCTACCCAGGCCCTCAGCGCCTTCTGTAGCTCCTCCTTCCTTGTGAGGCCTTTAATTTGGACTTTCAGGTTTTTACAAATCGCTCGTAGCTCCTTTACGGCGTAAGATTCCAACCTATCCTCCTCAAAGATAACTTCCAGAGATGCAACGGATGATGCAGTTGATTCAGGCATGACAAAAGTAGTGAGTTGAAAACTGGCAAGATCAAAATAGGCCAAAAGAAAAAGAACCAGTATGTGGTACGTAATGGTCTGCGATATGGTAGTAGTGCTCACCAATCACTGTAAGTCAAGTGCAAACACAAGTCCTATCCTCACCGCTGACAACCAATGTTAGAAATGGGATCTCTAGTTGGCAAGGGCTTGCACCTTTGTCCAAGTAGGGACCCTTCTTCCTAGTCAGGGTAAGGGAGTTACACTCCTAAAATAACCCCTGCTCACCCCCTTGGTAGCTTGGCACGAGCAGTCAGGCTTATTCTAGAGGCCGTGTGTAAAGCATTTGCACATAACCAACAGTAATACAGTGTAAGCACTACAAACGGACACCACACCAGTTTAGAAAAATAACCAATATTTTTATATACTCAAGACAAGACCAATTACGACAAAAATCCACAATACTATACTTTAAAAATGAATGCTTGATAAGGTAACTTCTTCTTTGCAGGAATAACACAAAAGCAAAGTTTGTACGAGTCGGTAGCCCCGTCCGGGTCTACCGCGATGCTGAATTACACAGAGTCCAACAGTTCCAGCCGACCGCGTCGCTACGGGCCAGCAGAGTCGTGAACAGACTCGGTCACAGTACCTTTCTCGTTGTGGCTGGTACGGAGTGTACGAGCCGGTCGGCGTTCGTCGCGGTAGCGGTGCAAGACGGAGCGATGCAAGGTGCGGTGTCCCTCGATGCGGTGCAGGCAGCGGCTCGATGAGCGTCGTGCAGACGGAGTCGGTGAGTCCAAGGCGTGCGGTGCAGGGCGAGACGGTGTACGATGCGGTGCTGACAGGTTGCGATGCAGGCGACCAAGCCGGAGTGCGGGAGCTGGCGTCGGACAGCGGTGCGAGTCGGAGCGGTGCGTTGCAAACATGCGAGCGGTGCCCCAAATGCGATGCGGTCACGACTGTTGAGCCAGTTGCAGCGTCCGCGTCGGTCGGGTCCGGCTGGTTCAGTGAAGCGATGCGAACTGCGGTGCCCACAGGTCACGGTGCAAGAAGCGGCTCGGTGTTGACGGCGTCGGACGTCGCCTACGGTGAGACCAGGGTTGCGATGCGAAGCGGGGCGATGCGGTCTGCAGTGCACACAGGTCACCGGTCAGGGATGGATTCGGTTGACGGCGTCGGTTGCGGTTCCCTTCCTCTGTGGCAACTGAAACAGCGTTCCAGAAGCGGTAGCCAGAGGCTTGTGAAGTCTTTGTAGTCCCTGAGACTTCTTAACAGGAGGCCAGCTCGGTTTCAGGCCCTTGGAGATACTCAGCACAAGTTTGTAGAAAGTTCAGTCTAGTCCTTTCACTGCCCAAGACAGAAGCAGCAACTGCAGGCCAACCCAACAAAGCAGTCACTCAGCAAAGGGGCAGTACTCCTCCTAGCAGCTCTCCAGCTCTTCTTCTTGACAGGTTCCTTGATTCCGGCGAGATCTAAATTCATGGGGTCAGGGCCCCAATATTTATATCCCAAATTCCTTTGTTCTCTGAAGGCAGAGATGCTTTTGCCTAGTCCAAACCAGTTCTGGAGCACTTTGTTGACAAGTCTCCGTCCCTTCTTTCAGAGAGTAGGCCAGGGACATCAGACGCACCACAGGAGGTGGAGCCAGCATTGTGGAGGGAAGGCACTGTCCTATTCAGGGCCCAGGTGCAACTCCTCCCACCCATCTACATGTAGATCTTGCTATTCAGCCCTGTGCTGACTCACCCTGTCTCCTGGCATCCCCCAGCCCCTGTCACTCACACTCCAGACAAGGAATACACAACCTCGCAGAGGCAGGCTTGGATGGTTAGACAAGAAAATACCCACTTTCTAAAAGTGGTATTTTCAAACACAGAATGTTAAAACCAATTTCACTAAAAGATGCATTTTATCATTCTGAGTCCAGGCATACTAAACTCGAATTTCTACCATGTTCCCGGGTCAGTTAGGATTATAAGCTGTAATAATCAAAACTGCCCGTTCTGGCCTATGGGGAACAGGTAGCCTTGCAATAGTGAAAACGAACTAGGCTGTAATTCACTATCAGGACATGCCACACACACCCGGGCATGTCCTACCTTTCGCATACAACGCACCCTGCCCACAGGGGTGACTAACATGTAGAAAAGGGAAGGTTTAGGGACTTGCAAGTGTGCGCACTTGCCAAGTCGACATGGCAGCCCCAGGCTGCGCACAGGCTCTGCAATGGCAGGCCCGAGTTACACTTTACGGGCTGTTTGCGTGGGTGGCACAATCCAGTGCTGCAGCCCACCAACAGCATTTGGTCTATAGGCCCTGGCACTCGCAGTGCACTTTACAAGGGACTGACACATAAACCAAATAGGCCAATCATGGAAACACCAATCCATAACACATTTTATACAGGAGCACTTGCACTTTCCCACTGGACAGCAGTGAGGAAAGTGCGCAGAACCATTACACCAGCAAAAACAGAGTCAAAACCGGGAGGTCAGAAAGCAAAAAGTCAGGGGTAACACGCCAAAAGATGCCAAGTCTAACAATGCAATTCAGACAAAGCTTAAATTTAATAACACGACACAAGAAGTTATAATAATTAACAACTACGTGCACCCTAACCGAAAACAAAAAGGAGTTGTCAAACGAAATAAAACGGATTATGGATGAGCAAGACATTGATCACATAATTGTTGCTGGTGACTTCAATCTACACCTTCTTGGGTCAAGCCAAGACGACGGCCCAGTGCACGAACTTACATCGCTCTGGGGGATACCAAATCAGGGCCAAGCAAATATTGGCAAACCTTCAAGATGGGCCAAATATTTGCTACAAGAACTAGAACATTTAAATTTAAGAGCACTGAATGGCCGTTTCTTGGAGGACAACCCACCAGCTGCCACTTTTCATTCCTCAAAAACATCCTCCCACTTAGACTACACGTTTGTAACACTAGCCATGTTCGATAAAATAGCAACCTTTAAAATAGGTGACAATGTCCAGAGTGATCACCTTCCACAGGAAGTATTGCTGAATGCGAGGCCAGTTGTTATTTTAGATACTTGGAACCCGACTGAAAGCGAAGAAGTTTCCAATCTAAAGCGCCTAAGGTGCAATGTCAACAATATTGAAGCTTTATCAGCCTCTGCCAAGATCATATTCGAGAAAGAAAAAGAAACTTGCTCCACAATTGTAACAGCCTGGGAAAACTTTATTAAGACACTTAGTGGTAACTCTGCGATGAGGAGTGGGTCAATATCAAGAAAATCCGAAGACATATCAATAAAAGTGAACTCCAGTCCGGAAACTAAGAGCCTCAAACGGATCATAAATCAAACCCTTCGACAACTGCGAAAAACACCAGGGAACTTGGAGTTGCAGTAGACTCTTCGACAAATGAAGGCACTATTGAGAAGGAGGAAGTGGCGTAAAATAAGGCAAAAGAATGACGAAACGTGGGTTAAACTACTGCATGATGCCAAGCAACAGAACAGCGCTAAGTTTTGGCAAAGAATCCATAAGTTAGATCGTCCAGCCCACCCAGGAATCAATTCCAATATAACAGAGGCGGTCTGGGTTGAGTACCTCTCCACCCACTTTAACAACATGGAAGTGGATTTCAACAAGGGCTCGGGCATTGCGGCACCTGAAATCAAATCCCCTATTAAGGGAAAAACAACACCAAATTGCATACCCAAAGCTCATCTGGTCAGCAGCATTAACATCTTTAAGCAACAAGGGACTCTGTTGGCTGGCGAATTAAACTTCTTAGACTACACTGAAGAGGAAGGATATGCTCCCACGGAAAAACAGATAAAAGGTCTAATAATCAAGAGTAGAGATATGGGAGCACCCGGCCCTAACGGGATCCCCCCGATATTATACAAACATGACGCCGGCTTTTGGAGCAAGGCTCTACTATCAGTCTTCAAGGGCTTAAACACCGGAGTCATCATTCCAGACTCTTGGAAAGGATCTAGTATTAGCCCAATCTTTAAACAAGGCAAAAGGAATGACCCAAACAATTATCGACTGATCGCCCTCCTCGACGTCGATGCCAAATACTACGCTGGAACACTCTTGGACGAGTTAACATCTTGGGCTTCAGACAATTCTATTATTCCCATTAATCAGACTGGGTTTTGTAGTGGCCTAGGAACTACAACCAACATATTGGCTCTCACGTTACTAATGGATGCAGCCAAAGTATCAAAAACACCTCTCTTCCTGTGTTTTATTGACTACACAGCTGCCTTCGACCATGTCGATAGGTCCAAACTTTGGGGAAAACTGGAAAAATGGGGCATACCAACCACACTTTTGGATCGGCTAAAACAGTTGCATACAGACACATGGATCAGGGTCAAACTAGGTGCAGGGGCACACATCTCAAAACGAATTATGACCTCGAAAGGTCTCAAGCAGGGGTGTGTCCTTGCCCCGTTCCTTTTAATCTCTTTTGGCCGATCTGCCTGGGGAGCTGGACAGCTGTGTATCCCATGCTCCTAACCTGGGGAACAAGCTAATGTCAAACCTGCTATATGCCGATGATCTGGTTTTAATTAGTCGGACACCAATTGGTCTTCAGCATCTATTAAACACAACATGCAGCTTCTCGAACCGGAATTCACTCAAAATAAATTTTAAGAAGTCCAAAATTATGGCAGTCAACTACCACAAAAGAAGATCAATAGCTGGTTCCTTGATGGCCAACGTTTGGAACAAGTACAAAGCTATAAATACTTGGGAATATTAATGGATCACACAAGCTCATTTAAACGTCATCTAGAGTCCATGCGAAGAAAGGGGACCATGACATACCTATCATTGAAGTCATTGAAGAGGCGCCTTCCTGACCTTACGCTTGGTCCTTTTTACAGGTCCTGAGGGCCAAACTGCTGCCTACATTGACATATGGGAGTGAGGCTCTAAAAGGTAAAGATACAGCAGCCTTAGACGTTAAAATAGCCAACTCTTACAGAGCAATTTTCCATCTCCCAAAATATGTCTCCCCGGCTCAAATCCGGTTAGAATTTGGGATCCAAAGACAAACGGTGGAAAGAAGGAGCTCCTACGTTAAAAGTTGGCACAAAATTCGAAGTGCTGTGGCAGGGTCGTTAAACTTCCATCTTTGGAAAGCCTTGCAAAATCAGGAAATATGCCCAGCCAGGGATTATCTGCTTGATTCAATTGAGACACTGGGCCTGTCCGATCTCTGGGCGGTACCAACTGATCATCTTTCCTTTAAAAAGCAGTAAGAAAAACAACATCTATGCTATCTGTCTTAGAAGATAAAGCAATTCTCACTAAAAAGTCACACGGCTGGATAGTGCTCAGTGACTATGTAGGGCCAAAACCCCAAGCCTACTTGAGTGCCGGAATGAAGATAAGCAGGAAGGAAAACTTGCTAAGGTTGCGCATGGGGGTTATTGCGATCAAACCTCATCTTCCCCCATGGGAAAGGGATGGCGGTATTCCGACCTGTCGTCTATGCGGAAATGGAAAGGAAGATATTACTCATGTTATTTGCAACTGTTCTAACTTAAAGGACATAAGATGTATCTTGTTACGTCCCTTTTTTAGGTATTACGGCATCCGGACCTGCAGGCAGGCAGTGAAGCTTTGCTTCAATTCTACTGACGTCCAGCTTAACTGTCGGCTAACAAAATGTTTTGAGATGGTAACTAAGAAACTTAAAACTCTGGGGCATATTATCTAAAAAGTGCGCTAAACATCGCAATGCGTGTTTAGCGAGCACTTTTTTATCGCCGGCTATCGTCGGAATAATTTGCCATGCTAACGCTGTATTAGCGACATTTAGCGCTATGGCGATAATTATTCCAGCCATAGCGGTGTTTTCCATGAAACATCGCTGGTTTTCCAGCGATGTTTCATGGAAAACGGCGAGCATCCTTGCTGATACGACCCTGTGGTCGTATCAGCATAATCCACCCCCCATGTTAGATATGGCTAACACCTGCTAATTGCAGGTGTTAAATAAATGGCGATGACCCCGGTTAGCGCGACTTTTCACGTCGCTAACTGGGGCAATGGCCACCTTGCTAATAGGCGATAGGCCTGTTAGCGGGTGTTTCCCAGGTTTGTTCGTCGGAACGCCCACTTTGCATGTCATTAGCGATAAATATCGCTGACATGCAAAGCGGTAAAAACACGGGCGCTAATGCCCGAAAACTGTCGCTAACTGCTGTTAGAGACAGTTTGCTGATAGGGCGATAAGAATATCGCCGCTTTAGCGGCAAAAGTGCCGCTAAAGCGGCGATAGTGCCCTTGCTAATATGCCCTCTGTCGCCAACAGGAACATGCTAAAAAACTTCTAAGAGCCTACTCTGTTTTAGTCCTACTTGCACTTTACTTACCTAAATTTTAACTTGGACAATGGACCTGGTTAAGCTGAGCATTTGTTCTGAAAAGTTGTGGTCGTCACTGCTAGCTAGTATTTTATGAGACGTAAGAGTCTATGAGAATCGTTTTTAAAATAGTTAACACCACAATACAAGAATATGCAAATGACGATCCTTTTACATTATGTGTTTTTTAACTGCTTTTAATCGTTTCTATTTGTGTACAAGAGGAATCTTTTTGTTATGTATTTGCAAAGATTTTAACTAATCAAGCAAAAAAATAATAAACTTAAACTGTTCTGCCTCTTTCTGCTCATTGCTGACCTTTTATTCTGCCTCTTTCTGCTCGTTCCTCACCTTTATCATGCCTCTTTCTGCTCGTTGCTGACCTCTATTTTGCCTCTTTGTGCTCATTGCTGACCTTTATTCTGCTTCCTTCTGCTCTTTTCTGACCTTTACTCTGCCTATTTCTGCTCGTTGCTGAACATTATTCTGCCTCTTTCTGCTTGCTGGTGACCTTTATTCTGCCTCTCTCTGCTCGTTTCTGTCCTTTGCTTTGCCTCCATCTGCTCTTTTTCCCCAGACCACGGGGGGAGCCTCAAAACCCCAGTGCTCCCAGCTGGCTCCCTGCCTCCTACGGGAGCCGGCATCGCTTCTGCAAGGAGGGAGCTCCTGACAAGGCAGCTCTCGCCATGCAGGTGCAATCTGCTTCATCTCTTTCTCTGTCTGCATGTCTGCGGGCAGGTAAAGAGATTACATCTCCACTTTCAGCAGGTGGGAGCACTTTGACAGTTCCCGACCGCTGGTAGCAGGGTGTTTGCTTTAGCTTGGGAGCTGTGAGCTCTCGTCAAGTTAAAGCAAACAGCTATGTCCCAGGGGTGGGCACCACAGGACATAGTAGGAACTGGCTTTGGGGAGTGGTGGTCCCCAGGGCCATTATCGGCCCCCTCCTTTTTTTTCAACGGCCTGCCCCCGGGAGGTGGTGGTCCCTGGGCCTGAGAACGGCCATTGTTTTTTAACAAATTTGGCCTTGAGGGGTGGTGGTCCCCAGGAGGGGGTCCATGGGGCCCCTCATTAGGTGTTTTTAGCCCTGGGGAGGTGGTGGTCTGCAGGGCTAATAGAGCCCATGGAGGGGAGTCCAATGGCCCCCTCCTTTTTTTTAAAAACAAAGCCCTGGGGAGGTGGTGGTCCCTGGGGCTCCATGAGTTTTTGAAGGGGAGGCTGTGAGCCTCCCTCCTTCTTTTAAACAATGCCTTCAGGACCTGGCCCACCCGGGGGCCCTTTACAAAACAAGTACAGGAGCTCATGCTTAGTTTTTGCTGCAAATTTCACAAATTCATGGCAAAAATAAAAAGCAAAAAATGCTTTTTTTGCCCTTGCGGGGTCCCTCTGGGACCCAAAGACCAAGGCTTTGGGGTCAGGGTAGGAATACCCTGCCCCCTTTTCTTTTTTTTTCTTTCACTTTTTTGTGGCACTCAGATGAAGCCTAGTCCCAAGATGGCTGCCAACACTGGTTGAAGTGTTGGTAGCCAATCAGAGCACTACAGTTCCCTGCACAAGCTCGTTATTATTTGTGAAGTCGTTGTGATCTCAGATATCCCTATTTGGATTTCCTTAAATTTCTCAACAACATCTGAATTGATTTACACCAAATAACAAAAAGCACAATCTGCAGACCAAAAGCTAGCTTTCTGCCAAATTTGGTGTAATTCCATCCAGCGGTGCTGTAGTCGTGTTCAAATCTCCTATGGCAATTAACACGGGAAGCGCACTTTTTTTTACGCCCCCCCGCTTTTTCTCGGCCGCTGCTTAACAGATCGCTCCAAAACCTTCCAAGCACAACAAGAATCACCTTTGCACTTCTTTTGGAAAAATTTGTGAAGATTCATCAAACAGTGCCAAATATATTGGCAAGGCAAAAAACACTTTTTTTTATGGAAACGTGGTCCTAACTATTACTAACTACTGGCGACCACAAGTAGGTATATATACAGGCACATGCATCAAAGTAGGCTTTTGCGAGTCCTTAATTGCGAGAATTAAGGACTCGCAATTAAGGACTCGCAAAAGCCTATGCATGTAGGAATCGCAAAAATAATAGCGATTCCTACACATTCCTTATTTGCGACTCGCAATTTGCGAGTCGCAAATAAGGAATGACTTCCCATTCATTCCTATGGGCCTACAGGCCCATAGGAATGAATGGGAAAGTGCGAGCGCTATTTGCGAGTACCAATAGGTACTCTCAAATTGAGCATGCAATTCCAAGGGTGCAGGGGTGTCATAAGGACACCCTGTTGCACCCCTGAAATTGATCCGTGCACATTTGTTGCGCACACACATGTCCCAAGGACATGTGTGTGTGTAACCTTCAACTTTGAAAAATGCACTTTAGTGCATTTTTCAAAGTTTTTGCAAATTACCATGAAGTTCAACTTCATGGTAATTTGCGACTCTTATTAGCGAAATCGCTAATTATTTTACTTTAATGCATTGCATTTAAGGAATAGCAAGTTGCGATTCCTTAAATGCAATCGCATTTAAGGAATCGCTATTTTGCGATTCCTTGAATTGCGATTTTTGCATTTGGGGTGATGCATCCCAAATGCAAAAATACAGGTCGCAAAGGGGCAGATTCTGCGAATCTGCCCGTTTGCGACCCGATTTTCGGTTGATGCATATGCCTGATAGTGCCTACTGGTGGTCACCGGTAGGTAGTTATAGTTAGGACCTAGTTTCCATAGGAAAAGCGTTATTTGACTTGCCTATAGTTTTGGCGCTGCTTGACGAATCTTCAAAATATATTTTTTTTAAAAGTGCCCCAGTGATTCTTGTTGGACTTGGAAAGTTTAGGGGTGATCCGTCAAGTGGGGGCAGAGAAAAAGGGGGGTCAAAAAGTGTTTTTCCAATGTTAGTTCCCATCGGGATTTTGAAGGAGACTACAGCCCAAACCCCTGAACAGAATTATACCAAATTTGGCAGAAAACTAGCCCTTGGTCGAAAAAGACTGTCTTTGGCCATTTGGTGTAAATCTGTTCAGTGTTGGGACAACCCTGACCCCTTAGGCCTCTTGGAGGGGTCCTGCATGGACCCCACCTAGGGCAAAAAAGCATTTTTCAAATTTTGAGGCAGAAGTCGCTCTCGATCCTTGGCTCCTGCCGCAAAATAATGTAAAAATGGAGCACATGCTTCTGCGCTTCTGTAATGTTTAGTTTCTGTAATGTTTAGCCCAGATGACATGGCCAGGGCCATGGAGGATGGGGCTCCAGGGCCAAAATAGGCCCGGGGAGGGGAACCACGTGGCCTTCACTCCCCATAGTATAATGGTAGGGCCCCGGCGGATGGGGTCCCTGGGGTCAAAATCTGCCCAGGAAGCATGTCCCCCTCCCCAATTAAAAGAAATAGGCCCACGGAGCACGTTTCCCACCAATTTTTGAGATGGGGTCTTGATGCCTAGGAATATGATTGCATCTCCACCAAAGAAAGAAGCACATACTTCTGTAAAGTATAAATCATCTAAGTGTGTTTTCTCTGCATTTCCACCATGAAACGTTATCTGTAATCTGTGATAGAGGTGTTTGCATCCTTGCTTTTATCGAGCGCAATATCTCATGTAGTGTTTGTGATGAGGGAGTTCTTTCTTGTCATCTGCTGCTGAGACCAGAGATCGTGTTCTAAACTTTTAAAAACAATAAGTATGTGAACTTGCCCTTTGGCCTCGCCCCATAAACATTACCGGTATGCAGCATCTTCCCACCCTTCTCTCAGGATGATGGGCAACTTACTAAAAGGCCCCCCAGCTCATTTCCTGGCAATTTTGGAGACAGGTTCTTGATGCCTAGGAATGCGATTGCATCTCCGCCAAACAAAGAAGTACTTACTTCTGTAAAGTACAAATCCTCCAAGTGTATTTTCTCTGCAGTTCCACCTTATAAAGTTATCTGGTGAAGATGCTCGAAGAACAATCACATTGGAAAAGTTACAGACACACAAGATCACTGGAGACATTTCCTCTGCATAATTTACGCAGCTGTAGGAGATGCACTATACATTTTCCCAATGAGGTAGAACTTACTAATTAGCCAGTAGAAAGTACTCCAGTTGGGTAGACATGTTGCACAGAATGGTGGCATCTTTTTTGATAAATACACAGGGCAGGATTCATTCTGGCACAATGCAAATTTCACAAAAATGAAACCTCAAAGTTTGTGTGTGTGTGTTTGTGTGTGTGTATGAATATGTATATATATAAAACTAAAGGTTACAGGGGCGTTATAGTTAGGCTGAGATTTCACTTGTACAAAACCAGTGATATTCAGCAGTTAAAGATACCTGAGCTAACTATATTTACGCCTCCGCAATGAACTGCGTATGACCTCACATATTACATCACTTATGACTTGGTCAGTGACATCACTGATGACATCTCAAATGGCATCACTGATCATGGAAAGTTTGGGCGTGATCCATGCAGTGGGGATTGAAAAATAGGGGCGCAAAATAAGGGTGCGTTTTGTAATGTTAATTCCCATAGGAACGCAATATCGAACCTACAACCCGAACTGCTGGATCGAATTACACCAAATTTGGCATAAAGGTAGATGTTGTTACGCAGATTGTGATTTTTGTGCAAATCCGTTCAGTAGTTTTTGAGAAATTAAAACTGAAGAATATAGTGGTATCTCTGGTCGTGAATATTTCACAGCTTTTTCATGATGGTCGCGGATATGTTGCGATGATTCCGTGGTAAATCGCGAATGCACGTGAAAGCGAGAATGCTGTGATTGGCTGGGCTCAACCTGAACAGAAAGTTGTAGCTGCCATTTTATGGATCGGGAACAGTTCCCGGGGTTGAAAATTTCTGTGAAAGGTAACATAAGGGGTCAGGATGGAGGTACTCTAACCCCATGTTTGAGAAATAGGGTTGTTAGTGACACAAGTTATGTGTCCAAAATAGATTTTTTTGATCACATGCGATATTCAACGATGACGCAACAGCCAGCGAGGCCCCCCATGTACCGTCATGGAGACATCGCAAATATTGGTGGAAATTTGAAAAAATATATATATTTGTACACACTCACCGGTCACTGTCACAGACTCATGTAAGCACTCACAAACTCACTCAGACACTTACACACCCATTCACATATCCACTCACAAACTTATACATCCAGGCACATACCCACTCAGATACTCATGCACTCACTCACATACCCATTCAGGTGCTCATGCACCCACTTACAGACTCGCTCGGAGAGTGACGTACCCATGTACAGAACCACTCAGAGACTCGCGCACGTACTTAGAGACCCACTCATAGACTTATGCGCACAGTCTCATATATTCTTAGAGACTCTTATACCCACTCACAGACCCATCTGGGCACTCATGCACCTACTCACAGGCCCACTCAGATACTCATGCACCCACTTACAGACTCACTTGTAGAGTCACGCACCCACTTACAGATCTACTCAATCAATCATCAATCAATCAGGTGTTTGTTAAGCACGACTACTCACCCGTAAGGGTCTCAAGGCGCTGAAGGGGTGCAGGTTCCAGTCCATCAAGGAGGGGGTCTGTCGAAGAGCCAGGTCTTGAGGCTTCTTGTGAAGATGGGGAGTGATGTTGTCTGTCTGAGGTGGAGCGGTAGGGTGTTCCAGGCTCTGGCCACGAGGAAGGAGAAGGAGCGGCCTCCCGATCTGGTCTTTCTGGTGCAGGGGACCAGGGCGTAGGAGAGCTGGGCTGATCGTAGGGTTCTTTGGGGTGCTTGGAACTCACGTATGTACTCACAGACCCACTGAGACACTCATACACCCACTCATACACCAATACAGTCACTCACACACTCAGTCACAAACCCTCTTACAGACTTATGCACTCATTCACTCACTCATATACTCAGAGACTCACACACCCACTCACAGACTCACTCAGATCTACACACACCTATTCACTCACCCACTCAAAGACTCACACATCCACTCACAGACCCACCCAGACACTCACCCTCCCAGTCACAGACCCACTCAGACATTCATGCATGCACCCATTCACTCACCCACTCAGAGACTTATGCTCTCACTCACAGACCCATTGAGACACTCATATACCCACTCACAGGTCTACTCAGACACTCATACACCCACTCACAGACCCACTCAGATACTCACACACCCCATACAGTCACTCATACACCCACTCACAGACCCACTCAGAGACTTATGCACCCAGTCACTGATACACCCAGAGACTGACACACCCACTCACAGTCCCACTCAGACACCCATGCACCCATTCACAGAACCACTCAGACGCTCACATGCCTAGTCATTGACCTACTGAGAGACTCATGCACTCACTCACAGACCCACTCAGACATTCATGCACTCACTCACTCACCCTCTCAGATACCCACTTAGATACTCATGCATTGACTCACAGATCCATTCAGACAATCATAGACTTACTTTCAAATGCACAAAGGCCCTCATGCAGATCAACTGAGAGACTCATGCAACCAATCACAGATCCATTGAGACACTGATTCACCACGTCACAGATGCACTGAGACAGTCACGCAGTTCGTTACAGAACCAATGATAGACTGATTCACCATCTCACAGAATCACTGAAATAATTATACAGTGAATGAGAGACTTACTGATACAGTAATCTATGCATTCACATGTTCCACTGAAAGAGTTATACACTGTGTTATGGAGATATTAAGGGAGTTACACAAGCTATTATAGAGTCTTTTAGATAGTAATGTGTTTAGTGTGTTGGTTATAATTAATTTTGCAGTTATAGGTTTTGTATGTGGAGGTGGCTCTTGAAAGTCTGCTTCTGTGTTGTCATTTCGTGATGTACTCACGGTGATCATGGCTACCAATATCATTGCGACACCCGCCATCATCGCGAAAACGGAAAATAGGTTCAAAAGATTATTTTTATATAAAAACCCTACAAAAATATGACTTTAACAGTGCAGTAATAAACCCCTAGTGTCTAAAATACTGTAAAATGTGTACATATATGTGTTTTACACCTCTTAAAAAAGGCGCGATCATCACAGTTACCGAAGTCATTGCTACTATCATCGTCGTCACGAAAACAGAAAGTTGGGTTCAAACGCAGTTTTTGAAAAAAAATACTAGAAAAATATATGTGTACAAACATGTTTTTTAAGTAGTGATGTAGTTAGTGTGTGTTTTGTAATACTTAGAATACATTTTTAGGTTAAATTTTTTATGTGGTGGTGGTCGTTGAATGCCTGCTTTTGTTTTGTGATCACGATCATCACGACTGTAGGAAAGTAGGATCTGCTTTCATGGTTATCCCCACTTTTTGCTGGTGTTCAACTGTTTTCTGACTAGTCTGACTGGGATCCTGCTAATCAGGACCCCAGTCACTGTGCTTCCTCCCTAAATTGGTTATGGTAAGTACCTTTGTACCTTCCTATTTGGCTACTGGGGTACCCTGGTAAGTCCCTAGTATAAAGTACTAAGGTACCTAGGGCATGGGTACCCCAGACGTCCCCTATGGGCTGCAGCATGTATTATGCCACCCAGGGGGGACCCTCCAAACTACCACTACAGGACTGCCATTGCAGCCTGTGTGAGTTGGTGCATGCACCACTCACGAGAGATATAGGTTTCCTTATATCTCCCACTTACTGCACTTTAGACCCATAAGTCATCCCTCTAGCAGGCCTTCCAGACCTGAAGGCAGGGTACTTGGTTCTAAGTGTGAGGGTGCCCCTGCATGAGCAGGAGACCCCTTTAGCCTACAGAGTCCATTCTCCCATGTTGTAAGTGTATCAGCCATATAACATATAGAGGTGCATAGTGTAGGAAGGTGGAATCTGACTATATGGTTGCCCCCACTTTTTTTATGGTGTTTTGCTGGTTTATGACTTAGTTGGACTGGGATCCTGCTATTCAGGGCCCCAGTCTATCTGCTTTCTCTGTAAAAAGGTTTCCATGTGCCTTAGGCACATCACTAATTGGAATCTGGAGTGCCCTTATAAGTCCCTAGTATATGGTATACTATGTACCAAGGGCATAGGTACCTCAGAGGCCTACCAGGGGCTGCAGCATGTATTATGCCACCCCTGGAAGGCCATCCAAACTGACACCACAGGTCTGCTACTGCAGCCTGGGTAAGGTGGTGCATGCACCCTTTACTGTGATATAGGTTACCTATATCACTAAATACATACACACATATAAACCTATAAGTCACTCCTAAGGCAGGCCTTATCAATCCTGAAGGCAGAGTGCATGGTTCCTATGTGAGAGGGTGCCCCTGCATGAGCAGGGCCCCTCTGCAGCGTTCGGAGACCCTTCTCTGATGCTGTTTGTAGTGCAGCCTGACCATATACTCTTAAGCGCATTATAACCTCGCGTTAAATGCTAACTTTGAAATGGCTGCACCTAAACATGTCGTGTTTGGTGTCAAACATCTTGGAATACTACCCCCGCCAATTCTGGCGGCGGGGGTAGCATTCCACCCTTCTAGAGGGAAAGACATGTTAAATCTGACTAACCCGGTAACTTCTTTCCAGAGCCCTGGCATCACAAAATGGATGCTGCTGCCACAGACACGAGTCTGGCCTCCTGCTGCTGGATGAAACTCCGGCAGGGGAGGCCTGGACAATAGGTTTCTTGTCCCAGGGAGGTGTGACCACCTCCCCAGACAGGATAATGTGTATTGGGGCTGGGCGGGAGCACTTTCTGGTGCTTTGAAGTCCTGCACTGGGGGCACACTTGGTGTCCCTGTGCATACCCCAGTTCAAACCGGATCAGGGGCTTGCAGCCCCTGCTTTGGCGTGAACTGGACAAAGGGAAAGGGTGTAGCCACCCTCTGCCCTGACCCACCCATAGGTGGGGCCACAGAGTAGTCCAACCCCTATCTTTAGTATAAAGATAGGAACCCAGTCCTTAGGACTTTAGATTATCCCTGGACGAAACTCTGAAACTGAATCCTGGACCTTCGATGCTCTACTCACGATTAGAGGACAGAAGAATCTCCCTTGGGGTCAAGGAGTGACCTCTGCTTGGCAGGCACCAAAGAAGCATCTGTCCGGTTCGCATTTCTGAAGCTCCCGTCAGACGCCGAAGTCATCGCATCACCAGAGGTGGATTCTCAGGCTTCCCCGAGGCTACCCTGAGTCCCCAGCAAAGCTGAGGCCCATGGCTATCGTGGGTGACTTGAGACCATGACCCCTGGACACCGAGCACATTTGCAAGTGCATCCTCTTCTGGGTCTCCCAAGAAGTCGTGCTTTGGGCTCCGAGTAGCCCTAGCCTCCAGCAGCAACTGCACCGAAGATCACTGACCCCCACTCCACGAGTGTCCTGTGAGCCAGATCCATGTGCGGCGTCACAAGGCTCCTTCGCGGTCGCTAGCCCGTTGGCTAGTAGCCCTTAACGAAGGCCAATCTTTTCCTAACTTGGAATTCTGATTGCTCCAGGCCTGCCCTCACTTACCCTCGCTGGGTGAGTTCCCCAGACCTTGCTGGTCTGCACCATCGACGATCTTCCTCTGCATTGAGACTTGCCGTTGCCAAGGCTTGTTGGGATCAATCCGGTCGTCGACACCTCAGCACTCGACAGACATCGTGTACCAGCCCGAATCCTGCTCCTGGTCACCGACAACGCCTCCTGGACCTCGTGGCTTAAGAGTCAAGACAACTGTCAATGCACCTGAAGCACTCGACATCGGTGGGCATCTGTCCATCGCCTTCCTGGTCACTGGCTAGTGACCCAGACTCTGTCCCCTCTGCTTTCAGGTTCTTCAGAACTCCGATCCACTCTTGGATCCACCCGGACACTTTTCACTTGGTCGCCAGCAGCACTTTGCAGCAGATCGCCATTCAAATCGACGACGAAACCCGACCCCGAAAGGCACCTATGCACCCGGCTTCCCTGGGTGAGGTAACACGAGTACTCCGGTGCTCCCGTGGGTAGAGACTCTTCAAAGTCCTAGATCTCAAAGGGTTTGGTCCAAGTCCTCTTTAAGTGTCCCTTTTCTCTAATTTCCCGATCACGACTTTCTCCATAGAAGTCAACGGCGTATCGCGGTTGTGTATTTACACTGCACGCGTCTCCCGTGGGTCCCCTGTGTCACTACCTTGGGTGGTTCCTTGTGGTCCAAGCACTTCTAGAGGCTCTAGGCCTAGTGTCTAGTTCAGTCGTGGTTCGCATACCACTTTATTGGTATATGGTTTGGTACGCTCCTAGGGCCCAAACGTGTATTTGTGCTATTACTGTGTTTAAATAACTTCTAACTTATGTATTTCGAACTCTAGCCTCATAAAGAGACTAGAGGGGTGTGTTTAGCAATAAATACATATATTTTGAATATATACCTGGTGTGGTGCTCTTTCATTTGGTCACTCAAGAGATTATAGACTGGTAAAACAAGCTGCTTTACATTCCTTCAAGACTTAGCCTGAAGGCTGCTCTCCATAGCTACCACTAGGATAGCTTTCAATAAGGTTGTCTTTAACCTATCTCCAATAAGGGGTTGTTTGGACTGGTGCAAGGTGCCCACTATAATTAGTGGACAGCATATGCCAGGCCAACTTCTCACATTGGTGTGCAGCGTGTGGATTCCAGCTTGCTATTGTTTTACCAGATAATCTCAATTGAATTGATCAACTGAAAACCACTAAAGGTACCTAAGGTACATATAATTTAAGCTTAGAATACAGTAAGTTCTACTGAACTTAGAGTTGTGTGTTAAGGGATAGCACAACCCTTTCTACAACTCAAGAGAGTTTAGTAGGCCACACTAGAGTAGGTAGTGCATACACCACACCACACTAGTAATGTCTTTAAGGGTAGGATCTAAAGAATCCTTGCAGGAAGCCATTGAGCTTCCACCCTCCAAGTATGATACACTCCCATTCTTGGAATTGAGAGCTTTATGCAACTTGAGAAAAATAAGGACAGGCCAAAGTTCCACCACCCAACACCTCAAGGAGTTGTTGGTGGCTTATGACCTTAGTAGGCCCTTGGGGACTGAAGGGGTAGGAGCTGAGGGTGGGGCAGAAGATGAGGATGGGACCAGGGGTACCAGTACCCCCAGCCCCCTCTGAAACTGGCCAGGAGGGCGACAATGGCCCTGACCTGGATAATCCAACCTCTCCTGAGGAAGAGGAAGAGGAGGATCAGAATGATGCTCCCTTTGTCCCCCCAGGAAGGATTGTGAGTGTGCCCAGAAGGTCTAGATCTTCTTCTCAGGAGTCTAACCACTCTGGCACCTCAATAGGGAGCTCTGTCTCATCTCATAGGAGGGAATCCTCTCATGAGAGAAGAAAGAGGCTGGTTCAATATGAGGAAGCTCAGCTTGAACTCAAAAAGAAGCAACTAGCCATAGACAGGGAGTCCCTAGATCTCTTTAGAGAGAGAAGAAAGTTGGGACTAGAGTCCCATGGTGGCAGCAATATCCCTAGAGATAGGGACAGGTCTTATGACCATAGAAACCTAAACAAGATTGTCCCTCCCTACCAGAGTGGGGATGACATCCACAAATGGATAACTGCACTGGAGAGGGCCTGTAAAGTTCAGAAGGTCCCTCAGAGGCAGTGGGCAGCAATCTTGTGGCTCTCCTTTGCAGACAAAGGTAGAGACAAGCTCCTCACTGTAAGAGAAGAGGATGCTGACAATTACACAGTCTTGAAGAGTGCTCTGATAGATGGGTTTGGCCTAACCACTGAACAGTATAGGTTGAAGTTCAGAGACACCCAAAAAGCTCAGACTCAAGACTGGGTTGATTTTGTAGATTGTGCTACAAAGGCTCTGGAAGGTTGGATACATGGCAACAAAGTGCATGACTTTTTAGGATTGTACAATTTGATTATGAGGGAGCAGATCCTTAATAATTGTCAAAACCAGCTTTTGCACCAGTATCTGGTGGACTCTGATCTGACCTCTCCCCAAGAATTGGGAAAGAAGGCAGACAAATGGGTCAGAACCAGAGTAAAAACTAGAAATCAGGGTGGTGACCAGAAGAAAGATTCTACTAAGTCCCAAGAGAAAGGTGGGGATAAATCTAAGGATAAGTCCCCTACAGGGCCCCAAAATTCCTCTTCTGGGGGTGGGTCCCAAACTCCTTCCTCTCCTGAAAAGAAACCATATTGCCATGTCTGTAAAAAGCCTGGGCACTGGAAAACTGATCCCAGTTGCCCCAGGATTGGCAATAAAGAAAATGTTCCTCCCACAACTACTACCACCCCTCCTGGTACTACCAGTAGTAATCCTCCAGTTGGGAGTAGTGCACCCAAAAAGTTGGGTGCTTTTGCAAGAGGAACAGAGGTGAGCCCTAGTTTAGACAGGGACCCCTCAACAGACTCCTCTGACTCTGATGGTGGTATAGGATTTGCCACCTTTACCATGGGTCCCACAGCGTTGGGCAGGTACAGATTGGAGCCAATAATTAATGGTCAGAAAGCTGTGGCATTTAGGGACACAGGGGCTAGTGTCACCATGGTGGCAGGGAAACTAGTCCCCCTCACCAGCTTTTACCTGAGTTTAAATACCAGGTGACCAACATTGATGGTGTCAGAACAGATCACCCCATGGCCATAGTCAATCTCAGCTGGGAGGGGGTCACAGGCCCAAAGAGAGTGGCAGTGTCCCCCACCTTACCTGTAGATTGCCTGATGGGCAATGATCTGGAAATTTCAGCCTGGGCTGAAGTTGAACACCAAACCCACCTTAGGATGTTGGGCGTCCCTGTAAAGGCTAGTGGGGCTGTAATGGCCACAGCCCCAGCCCAAGAATTTGGAGAGATGGAGCCTGAAAGAATGGCCCACTCTCCCCCAAAAGAGAGCACAAGGGTTGAAGAAAAGTCTTCTTCCCTCCAGACAGTAGGTAAGGGTCAGCCTCCTCAGGGAACTGACCCTACCCCTAGTGAAGGAACTGCCCCAGAGGTAGTCAGGCCTGGCCTGGCCACACCCCTGATGGCAGAGGACCCTTCCAAGGTGGTACCCAGTCTGGAGCAGGTAACCTGCCCCTCTCTACCCTGCCTCAGCCAGCCCAGGGCTGCAGAGGTCAGGGAGGTCAGTGGACCCCCAGGGCCCCCTGTCCAGAGGAACCCCCCATCAGCAGATTAGGGGCACCCAGTCTAGTAGCCCTAGCCAGGTGAAAACTCCTCTACACACTGAGGGATCCCCCATGCCTTTATGTAGGGACCTCCCCCAGAAGGACTCTGGTAGGCAAGGGCAAACCTGGGACCTGAAGGTTCCAAACCTGCCCTGTCCCTCCAGTAGTCCATCCAAAGGGACCCAACCCCCAGCTGTAGGCAGCCAAAGGTTGACCCTTAGAGCAAAGTGCAACTCAGTCATGGAAAGACAGGCATACATGGTGACCAGTGATCTGAGGAAGCTGAGGCCAACATTCCTAGGGCCTCACTTCCCTACTCAGACACCTCACCAGCCTTGTACTTTACCTAAGCACACCACAGGTAGTGATTCCCCATGGTGGAGACCCTCTCATACCCTTAGGGTGAGGGATTGCTTAGTGGACCATAAGACAGGGGGCAACCATGCTAGTGCAGGTGCTTCCTTATATGACCACTTAGTCAATGAAGGCTCAACTGGCCAAGGTTAGCCTTATCTCCTTTCGTTTGGGGGTTATGTAGGAAGGTGGAATCTGACTATATGGTTGCCCCCACTTTTTTTATGGTGTTTTGCTGGTTTATGACTTAGTTGGACTGGGATCCTGCTATTCAGGGCCCCAGTCTATCTGCTTTCTCTGTAAAAGGTTTCCATGTGCCTTAGGCACATCACTGATTGGAATCTGGAGTGCCCTTATAAGTCCCTAGTATATGGTATACTATGTACCAAGGGCATAGGTACCTCAGAGGCCTACCAGGGGCTGCAGCATGTATTATGCCACCCCTGGAAGGCCATCCAAACTGACACCACAGGTCTGCTACTGCAGCCTGGGTAAGGTGGTGCATGCACTCCTTACTGTGATATAGGTTACCTATATCACTAAATACATACACACATATAAACCTATAAGTCACTCCTAAGGCAGGCCTTATCAATCCTGAAGGCAGAGTGCATGGTTCCTATGTGAGAGGGTGCCCCTGCATGAGCAGGGCCCCTCTGCAGCGTTCGGAGACCCTTCTCTGATGCTGTTTGTAGTGCAGCCTGACCATATACTCTTAAGCGCATTATAACCTCGCGTTAAATGCTAACTTTGGAATGGCTGCACCTAAACATGTCGTGTTTGGTGTCAAACATCTTGGAATACTACCCCCCGCCAATCCTGGCGGCGGGGGTAGCATTCCACCCTTCTAGAGGGAAAGACATGTTAACTCTGACTAACCCGGTAACTTCTTTCCAGAGCCCTGGCATCACAAAATGGATGCTGCTGCCACAGACACGAGTCTGGCCTCCTGCTGCTGGACGAAACTCCGGCAGGGGAGGCCTGGACAATAGGTTTCTTGTCCCAGGGAGGTGTGACCACCTCCCCAGACAGGATAATGTGTATTGGGGCTGGGCGGGAGCACTTTCTGGTGCTTTGAAGTCCTGCACTGGGGGCACACTTGGTGTCCCTATGCATACCCCAGTTCAAACCGGATCAGGGGCTTGCAGCCCCTGCTTTGGCGCGAACTGGACAAAGGGAAAGGGGTGTAGCCACCCCTCTGCCCTGACCCACCCATAGGTGGGGCCACAGAGTAGTCCAACCCCTATCTTTAGTATAAAGATAGGAACCCAGTCCTTAGGACTTTAGATTATCCCTGGACGAAACTCTGAAACTGAATCCTGGACCTTCGACGCTCTACTCACGATTAGAGGACAGAAGAATCTCCCTTGGGGTCAAGGAGTGACTCCCTGCTTGGCAGGCACCAAAGAAGCATCTGTCCGGTTCGCATTTCTGAAGCTCCCGTCAGACGCCGAAGTCCTCGCATCACCAGAGGTGGATTCCCAGACTTCCCCGAGGCTACCCTGAGTCCCCAGCAAAGCTGAGGCCCATGGCTATCGTGGGTGACTTGAGACCGTGACCCCTGGACACTGAGCACATTTGCAAGTGCATCCTCTTCTGGGTCTCCCAAGAAGTCGTGCTTTGGACTCCGAGTAGCCCTAGCCTCCAGCACCAACTGCACCGAAGATCACTGGCCCCCACTCCACGAGTGTCCTGTGAGCCAGATCCACGTGCGGCGTCACAAGGCTCCTTTGCGGTCGCTAGCCCGTTGGCTAGTAGCCCTTAACGAAGGCCAATCTTTCCTAACTTGGCATCCTGGTTGCACCAGGCCTGCCCTCACTTACCCTTGCTGAGTGAGTTCCCCAGACCTTGCTGGTCTGCACCATCGACGATCTTCCTCTGCATCGAGACTTGCCGTTGCCAAGGCTTGTTGGGTTCAATCCGGTCGCCGACACCTCAGCACTCGACAGACATCGTGTACCAGCCTGAATCCTGCTCCTGGTCGCCGACAATGCCTCCCGGACCTCGTGGCTGAAGAGTCAAGACGACCATCAATGCACCTGAAGCACTCGACATCGGTGGGCATCTGTCCATCGCCTTCCTGGTCACTGGCTAGTGACCCAGACTCTGTCCCCTCTGCTTTCAGGTTCTTCAGAACTCCGATCCACTCTTGGATCCACCCGGACACTTTTCACTTGGTCGCCAGCAGCACTTTGCAGCAGATCGCCATTCAAATCGACGACGAAACCCGACCCCGAAAGGCACCTATGCACCCGGCTTCCCTGGGTGAGGTAACACGAGTACTCCGGTGCTCCCATGGGTAGAGACTCTTCAAAGTCCTAGATCTCAAAGGGTTTGGTCCAAGTCCTCTTTTAAGTGTCCCTTTTCTCTAATTTCCCGATCACGACTTTCTCCATAGAAGTCAACGGCGTATCGCGGTTGTGTATTTACACTGCACGCGTCTCCCGTGGGTCCCCTGTGTCACTACCTTGGGTGGTTCCTTGTGGTCCAAGCACTTCTAGAGGCTCTAGGCCTAGTGTCTAGTTCAGTCGTGGTTCGCATACCACTTTATTGGTATATGGTTTGGTACGCCCCTAGGGCCCAAACGTGTATTTGTGCTATTACTGTGTTTAAATAACTTCTAACTTATGTATTTCGAACTCTAGCCTCATAAAGAGACTAGAGGGGTGTGTTTAGCAATAAATACATATATTTTGAATATATACCTGGTGTGGTGCTCTTTCATTTGGTCACTCAAGAGATTATAGACTGGTAAAACAAGCTGCTTTACATTCCTTCAAGACTTAGCCTGAAGGCTGCTCTCCATAGCTACCACTAGGATAGCTTTCAATAAGGTTGTCTTTAACCTATCTCCAATAAGGGGTTGTTTGGACTGGTGCAAGGTGCCCACTATAATTAGTGGACAGCATATGCCAGGCCAACTTCTCACACATAGTGTCATTACGCGATGACCATCTCTAAACTGGCTGGAAGGAACCTGGGCATGTTTAGTATAAAAAATGATGAAATCATACCCCAACACAGTGTCCGGTGTTGGAGGCATGATTCCATCCACAGTAGAGCCCCTACGGGAGGCCCTCCATGCTCCCGGGACCGATCTAACAGAGCCTGACAGCAACCTAGGGCTGCTGCCAACCACAGACATGATTTTGCCCTCCTGCTGCTGGGCCCAGCCCGAGCAGGGGAAGGTAGACCAATAGGGTTCTTGTTGCAGGGAGGTGTGACCACCTCCCAGACAGGACTTAGTCTATTGGGCCTGGGCGAGAGCACTTGCCAGCGCCACATAGTCTGCTAGAAGGGCACATTTGGTGCCCTCCTTGCATACTCCAGTTCAAACCAGAACAGGGAGCCGTTAGCTCCCCGCTCTGGTGCAAAACTGGACAAAGGACATGGGAGTATCCTCCCTACTGTCCGACCCCTCCTCTGGGTGAGACGCCTGAATCGTCCCAACCATCACCTTAGGATACTTAGGGCTTACCTTTGGGTGGTTCCCTAGATTCATAGTGGGATTTGATCCAGATCCAACTCCACTTCTTCTTTGACCGTCTGGACATCTTGGCCGAGTCGTGCTGACTGTGGCAAACTGATCGCATCGTCCTCTTGCTTCCGGACAAAGACTGCAACAGAGAAGACTATGTCGACTCCTGACCTTGTCATCCTACAAGCTCGCTGCAACATCAGAGTCTGTGCTCCATACATGTTCTATCCTGGGCCTGTGGACATCTAAAGACATCCAAAGGAATCTCCCTTGGAGTGAAGGAGTCACTCCGCTACATCCGCAGGCACTGCAACAAGATCGACTGGTTTGCCAAACCTGGGCTCCCACGGACTCCACAAGGCTCTGCAACCCAAGTGGTGGTTCTGCGTTCCCTTGAGGCCTGAGCTGTCCTCTCATTGAGTTAAGGGCAGCATCCTTCATCGAGTGCCCTGGAACCAAACCCCTGTGCACCGTGTCGCTGTATCGCTTCAATCACCTGGTGACCACAACGGTTACCACAACTGACTCGGGGTCAACAGAATTGTACGCACCAAGAGGTTCTGTCTATGAGTCTGTCCCCACTATAACTGACTTGTGCCAACGTGGTTGAATGGACGGACCGATTCTGTTGTCTTCAGCATCCCGGTGGCTCGGGCAGAGCTACCACTTTGGTGTACCCAAGCTTGAAGCCTCTTCACCTAACTTGTTTTCCTAAACTCAAGTGGCATTCATCTTCCGTGCCTCCTGGACGTGCCAGTGTGGCATAGACTCTGTCCCCTCTGCTTTCAGGTACTCTTTGTCTCAAACTCGCTTCTGCGTTCCAACAGACTCTTTTGTCTTTCTGTGGTAAGACTGCAACCGCGACGTACCCACTGATCAGTATTGAGTGTACGGTCAAGTATTCCTTCTCACCTGACCGTTAGGGGGTTCCATGACTCTCACCTGGGGAGGTTCCTTGGGTCCCACTCTCTCCTACATCTCCTGGGTCCAGTCTCAACTTAGGTCGTGGTTCCCTTCCCATTACTTTTATATATGGCATGTCTCCCCTCTGTGGACCACTGTGTATTGATGGTCACTGCTGTTCTATGTCCAAAGTATTGTGTGCATTGTGAATATCTCCGGGTAGGAGATACTGTAACGTGTTGGTGAATAATTGTGAGAAGTTGGCCTGGCATATGCTGTCCACTAATTGTAGTGGGCACCTTGCACCAGTCCAAACAACCCCTTATTGGAGATAGGTTAAAGACAACCTTATTGAAAGCTATCCTAGTGGTAGCTATGGAGAGCAGCCTTCAGGCTAAGTCTTGAAGGAATGTAAAGCAGCTTGTTTTACCAGTCTATAATCTCTTGAGTGATCAAATGAAAGAGCACCACACCAGGTATATATTCAAAATATATGTATTTATTGCTAAACACACCCTCTAGTCTCTTTATGAGGCTAGAGTTCGAAGTACATAAGTTAGAAGTTATTTAAACACAGTAATAGCACAAATACACGTTTGGGCCCTAGGGGCGTACGAAACCATATACCAATAAAGTGGTATGCGAACCACGACTGAACTAGACACTAGGCCTAGAGCCTCTAGAAGTGCTTGGACCACAAGGAACCACCCAAGGTAGTGACACAGGGGACCCACGGGAGACGCGTGCAGTGTAAATACACAACCGCGATACGCCGTTGACTTCTATGGAGAAAGTCGTGATCGGGAAATTAGAGAAAAGGGACACTTTAAAGAGGACTTGGACCAAACCCTTTGAGATCTAGGACTTTGAAGAGTCTCTACCCACGGGAGCACCGGAGTACTCATGTTACCTCACCCAGGGAAGCCGGGTGCATAGGTGCCTTTCGGGGTCGGGTTTCGTCGTCGATTTGAATGGCGATCTGCTGCAAAGTGCTGCTGGCGACCAAGTGAAAAGTGTCCGGGTGGATCGGAGTTCTGAAGAACCTGAAAGCAGAGGGGACAGAGTCTGGGTCACTAGCCAGTGACCAGGAAGGCGATGGACAGATGCCCACCGATGTCGAGTGCTTCAGGTGCGTTGACATTTGTCTTGACTCTTCAGCCACGAGGTCCCGGAGGTGTTGTCGGTAACCAGGAGCAGGATTCGGGCTGGTACACAATGTTTGTCGAGTGCTGAGGTGTCGGTGACCGCATTGGACCCAACAAGCCTTGGCAACGGCAAGTCTCGATGCAGAGGAAGATCGTCGATGGTGCAGACCAGCAAGGTCTGGGGAACTCACCCAGCAAGGGTAAGTGAGGGCCGACCTGGAGCAACCAGGATGCCAAGTTAGAAAAAGATTGGCCTTCGTTAAGGGCTACTAGCCAACGGGCTAGCGACCGCGAAGGAGCCTCGTGATGCCGCACATGGATCTGGCTTACAGGACACTCGTGGAGTGGGGGCCAGTGATCTTTGGTGCAGTTGGTGCTGGAAGCTAGGGCTACTCGGAGCCCAAAGCACGTCTTCTTGGGAGACCCAGAAGAGGATGCACTTGCAAATGTGCTCGGTGTCCAGGGGTCACGGTCTCAAGTCACCCACGATAGCCACGGGCCTCAGCTTTGCTGGGAACTCAGGGTAGCCTCGGGGAAGTCTGAAAATCCACCTCTGGCGATGCGATGACTTTGGCGTCCGACGGGAGCTTCAGAAATGCGAACCGGACAGATGCTTCTTTGGTGCCTGCCAAGCAGGGGAGTCACTCCTTGACCCCAAGGGAGATTCTTCTGTCCTCTAATCGTGAGTAGAGCATCGAAGGTCCAGGATTCAGTTTCAGAGTTTCGTCCAGGGATAATCTAAAGTCCTAAGGACTGGGTTCCTATCTTTATACTAAAGATAGGGGTTGGACTACTCTGTGGCCCCACCTATGGGTGGGTCAGGGCAGAGGGGTGGCTACACCCTTTCCCTTTGTCCAGTTCACGCCAAAGCAGGGGCTGGAAGCCCTGATCCGGTTTGAACTGGGGTATGCACAGGGACACCAAACGTGCCCCCAGTGCAGGACTTCAAAGCACACAGATGTTGCTCCCGCCCAGCCCCAATACACATTATCCTGTCTGGGGAGGTGGTCACACCTCCCTGGGACAGGAAACCTCTTGTCCAGGCCTCCCCTGCCGGAGTTTCGTCCAGCAGCAGGAGGCCAGACTCGTGTCTGTGGCAGCAGCATCCATTTTGTGATGCCAGGGCTCTGGAAAGAAGTTACTGGGTTAGTCAGAGTTAACATGTCTTTCCCTCTAGAAGGGTGGAATGCTACCCCCGCCGCCAGGATTGGCGGGGGGGGGGTAGTATTCCAAGATGTTTGTCACCAAACACGACATGTTTAGGTGCAGCCATTCCAAAGTTAGCATTTTACCGCGAGGATATAATGCGCTTAAGAGTATATGGTCAGGCTGCACTACAAACAGCATCAGAGATGGTCTCCGATCGCTGCAGAGGGGCCCTGCTCATGCAGGGGCACCCTCTCACATAGGAACCATGCACTCTGCCTTTAGGATTGATAAGGCCTGCCTTAGGAGCGACTTATAGGTTTATATGTGTGTATGTATTTAGTGATATAGGTAACCTATATCACAGTAAGGGGTGCATGCACCACCTTACCCAGGCTGCAGTAGCAGACCTGTGGTGTCAGTTTGGATGGCCTTCCAGGGGTGGCATAATACATGCTGCAGTCCCTGGCAGGCCTCTGAGGTACCTATGCCCTTGGTACATAGTATACCAAATACTAGGGACTTATAAGGGCACTCCATATTCCAATCAGTAATGTGCCTAAGGCACATGGAAACCATTTTAGAGAGGAAGCAGCTAGGCTGGGGTTCTGATTAGCAGAGCCCCAGCCAGACTAATGTCGAAAAACAGTGAAGCATCAGCAAAAAGTGGGGGTACCCATGTGAAGCAGATCCTACTCTCCTACAATAATTATAATAAATATCTATTTTTAGAAGTACACTGTGTGGTTCTTTTCATTTAGCCTATACTAAACAATTAAATACTGGTAAACCGAGCTGCTTTGCACTCCTCCTAGATTAAGCCTGAAGGCTGCTCTCCACAGCTACCACTTAGAAAGCTTTCTATGGTTATCTAAACCCCTGAAATCACCATAAGGGTCACCCGGGTTAGTGCAGGGTGCTACACTTACATAAATGAGCACCATATACTGACCCGGCTTCGCACAGCAACATAGTCGCAAATTTCATAAAGTCTAATTCAAATTCGCCGCGAACAAGGAAAAGGCATTTCAGATGCACTTTTTTCGACAAATGTATACAAAGGGGAAAGTTAAATCAATAACTTACTAAACAGCTAGACTCAAACTTTATATAAAATATGTCTATATATGTGGTTTACACATTGTCAAAAACATGCAGTATTTGCTGTGTGTCCACAGGAATCGTGACTTTGTCATAAAAACCAAAAATATCTTGAAATAAGATGATTAATGTACCTTTTGAATAAATAGATGACTAATACAACAAATAGTGGTGCACCATGCATATGTAATGTTCAATATCTAATTGTAGAAAAAAATACATGGACGTTATAGTTATGAAATAGAATTAAAAAAACTCAGAAACGAACTGAAAACACCAAAGGTTACAGGGACATTATATTTAGACAATAGAATTAAAAAAACCTTAAACATTCATTGAAAAAACAAAGTTTGCAAGGACATTATAGTTAGGCTGACATTTCACTTGTACAAAACCAGAGAAATTCAGCAGTTATAATTACCTGAGCTAACTATAACTCACACCCCTACAATGCCCTGCTTATGACCTCACATATCAAATCACTCATGACATGGTCAGTGACATCATTGATGATATCACTGATGACATCTCAAATGACATCACTGATGATATCACTGATGAAATTATCCGCAGAATCTTTGACGTACCCACTCACACCCCATATAACCTTTCATACACCCACTCCAACTTCCACACTACCATTCTCCAACCCATTCACACACCCATACCAGTAGCTACACAGCTACTCACTGATTCATAGTTCAACATACACATCCACTCACTTACCCATACAGCTACTCACACACCCACTCACTAATACAGCCACTGACATATGCACTCATATACCTATACAGCCACTCACACACTGAGTCAGTCACCCATAGAGTTACTCAGACACATGCTCACTCACCCATATAGTCAATAAATTGGCCACTTACCCATCCATACAGTTACACACACTCACTTACTCATACAGATACTAACACATACTCACCTATACAGTCACTGACACAAGCACACACTCACCCATACAGCTACTCTTAAATTTACTCACTCACCCATACAGTCACTCACATTCCCCATCACTAACCTATACTGCCTTTCACATACCCAGTTACACACCCATATACCACTGATACATGCATTCACTCACTGACACAGCCATACACACACTCACTTACCTATACAGCCCTTCACACACACAAACTCACTAACACATAGAGCCACTGACTCACCCAGTCACTCATCCATAGAGGCAGTCACACATCCCCTCACTTACCCACACAGACATTCAGACACACATAGAGGTATTTAGACAACCAATCACTCACCCATACAGAAACTCATGTACCCACTAAAACACCCACACACCCTCTTAGACACCAACTGACAGTCTGATACAGACATTCTCTTTGAACCAGTCACGCCCCAATACATTCACTGAGACACCTAATCACTCAGTTATACAGTTAGTCACGCACCCACTGATTCATCCAATCAGGCACTCATACACCCACTGATTCATCAATACACCTTGGTATATATATTTAACACTCATCAACTTTTTAAAAACACTTACAGTCACTAGATGATGTCATCAATGATGTCATTAGTGATGTAATTTGAGATGTCATCAGTGATGTCACTGACCATGTCATGAGTGATGTAATATGTAAGGTCATAAGCAGTGGATTGCGGGGGAGCAAGTGTTATAGTTAATGCTGAATTTCTCAGATTTTGTACAAGTGAAATGTCAGCCTAACTATAACGTCCCTGCAAACTGTTTTTTCAGTGAAAACATATGTGTGTATATATATATATATATATATACATATTATCTACTGGCGGTCGCCAGTAGATAGTTATAGTTAGGACCTATTTTCCATAGGAAATCCGCGACATTCTATTTGAAATAACTCTTGCGTCGGTTGACGAATCTTCGTGAAATTTTCAAACTTTATGGCCCGCTCCGGTCCGCTCCTACCCTGAAAGTCTCAGGGTGATTCGTCAAGCGGGGGCCGAGAAAAAAGGGGGGTCCCAAAACATGTTTTCCCCATTCATTTTCCCATAGGAAACTTTAGACACGGCTACAGCCAGCAATACGTAACCGAAATCAGCACAC